>JALIGW010000002.1:197132475-198486225 GCA_023053685.1 Diadophis punctatus similis
TTAGTGCTTCTGTCAGTATTATTATATGGAAGTAAGAGATTAATACAAGTAGTCTTCAAGTTACAACTAATGGAGACTGCCCATCACGATCATAACTCAAGACAGTTGTAAAGTAGTCACACGACTGACCCAATTTTATGACCTTTGTTGCAACTATTCTTCAGCAACCAATTCTGGTTCTCAGCAAAAACATAAAAAAGTGGTAGACAGTATGCAAGCAGCCATTAATATGACCCAGTTGCCGAGTGTCCAAAATATGGTCACATGACTGCAGGGAGGCTTGTCAGAACTTTGAATCTGGGTTTAAAATACCTCCCAGGTAGGTTCCACCCTGAACTTTAAAGGATTGCTAAACTTCTAGTTGTAAACTGAGGATAATCTGTAATTACTAGGAAAAACAAACCTAAATTGAATTCTGTAAGATTAAGATCATTTAGAAGTGTGTGTGAAAAAGCAGGAAGAGAGATGGACAAGGATATGCGAGTGCTGAATGAATGTGGGTTGAATACAAAAGTGAGCAACCTCTGCACTAAAGTATGATGAGTTTGTTAGATGCATAGAATGAATGAAGACTGAGTCACAAAACAAATGTATGAAGGAAGAATGGGTGAACTGAGAGGAGGAAAAGACTGAAAGTTGGGATTGGATGAAGTTTACCAGAACCTCAGAAAAAAGTGTAAAGTACAAAAAGTGGTGGAACTCAGAATGAATTGCAAGGACAGAATGTTATGGAGGTAGAGTAAATGGCATTTGTACAATCTAGACTTGGCTGAATTTCTATTTCATACTTATTTAGTTTCTTTGGCTTAGTATTTCTTCCATTTTCTGTAGTTTGCCAAAAGGAGTGTAATGTGTGTATAAAAACACCAGACATTCAAAATTATGGACCAATTTTCCTCAAATGCCAGTCGTGATATATTTAAAAAAAATCAATTGCTGTTAATTAATTTGATTCAGATTCTGAAAATGGATTCAATACAAATTCATTTTTGTGAAAATCAGATTGTTGCTGCCAAATGGAAATTAAGTTCGGAGCATCGTTCTTTACTGAAATTCCTACTTTCGGGTAGCGAGTCAGCAGCTTTTCATATACTTACTAATCATTTTATCTAATTTAGGTTAAAATAGTCTTGCATATATATACAAGCTCTCTATCTTTTTTTAATCAAAATCCAGGACTCCTTTGCTTTTCGGACCAACGGGGCAAAATTGCAAAAAAGGAGAAAATGACAAGCCCCTATGCAAACTGTCCATCCTCCTCCCCTCCCTCCCGAAAAAGAAAGACGAATAAGAACTTGAGTTGCGTAACCATCGGCAAAGGCCGCCCCGGCGATTTCTCTCTTCAGGGTCCCCGTAGAAACGCCGGAGGCTACAACCTACGCGAAAGAGCATGTCGGTGCCTGGCAGGCTCCACCTCTTGGGTGACGTAGAAGCAAAAGGGGCGGGCCCGTAGAAAAGCATTACAGAGAAGCCGGCGTCGGCTTTCTGGCCGTGGCCGCGATGGCGCTGAGGCGCTCGCTGCTCTCCTGAGAGCCCTCGGGCAGGAGGGCTACCTGGGTCTTGGGCGAGCCCGCGCAAAGGACGGGCGCTATGCGGGGCCTGCTGCCCCTCCTCTGCCGGCGTCTTCAGAGAGCTCTGGCTGCGGGAGCTCCGGGGAGGGTCAGGCTTTGCCACGAGGCTCCGGCTCCCGCAGCTTCCGGAGGGAGCAAAGGCAGAGCCCAGGTAAGAGGGGCTTGCCCGCCTTTTTTCGCCCCGGGATGCCGGGGGGGGGCGCGCTTTGGGAAGCCCATTCCCCCGTCGTTCCCTTGAGCCCCGCACGTCGCCGACCCAAGCAAGCCCCGAGAGCGTAAGGTGTAGCTCTTTCTCTCGGTGCTGGGGTGGCGTTTCTTTCAAACGGGAGAGAAGGGGAGAGGAAGAAAAGCCTGGCGCCATCTGCTTTCGGAAGACCCTGCCGTACGCGGGGAAGCGGTGCTTTGATGGGGGGGGGGGGCTTCGCGCTTTCGTGGGTCTGAATGCCGGGATTGAGGAGCGGTGGGGAGCAAGCACTGAAGGTCTTCCCGGTTAAGAGCACTTTTCTTCTCGTTTTCATTTCACGCTTACTGCCACTTTCCCCACTTTGGAGGAAACGGGTCAGCGAGGGAAGGGAGATTTTGTTATTTCCCAGCTCTGGCTTTCTCAGAAAATAGCTATGCCAGGGCTTCACCCCTTTTTCAAGCAGCCAGCAATGGGTTTTGCGGACCCGGCTGTTTGTTGTTGTTGGTTTTTACTCTTTTTGCTCAGGAACAGCCATTCGGTTCCTGTCAAACCGGTTAAGGATTTGCTTCTGCTGCTGTCAGTTTTCTTAAAACTCTTGTCCTTTCAGCATCGGCTGGCTGGACTTTTGATGCAGGAAAAGTCTGAATTCCTGACCAGATACATGAGATTGCACTCCTGGGTAGTGTGAAACTTATATTTAATGAGTTCTTGAGAAGTTACCACCGAACTGTTAACGTGCATGCTCGGATTTGAGTGATCAAAGAATTTGTATTCCAAAATATTTCCCGTACATTCTAAATTCATTTTAAGCCGGGTTATCTTGTTTGAAACAATTCATACAGAGAAGAGTTTGTCTTAAATGATAAAGATTGCTAATGTTTTCTTTCTTAATCACCCTGGTTTTCAAGCATGTGCTTCTTTTTGGTCATCCCTGAGTTAACCAAACATAGGAATTCTGAGGTTGTTTGCTAGCTGGAAAAAGCCTTTAGGCTAGAAATTGTATATAAAGCTTCTTAACATTTCAAGTTTAAGCATAGTTATTTGGGCTCAAGTAACCTGTCTGAACTAGTAGCTCTCCTTTTGTAATCATCATCACTAATGCTGTAGTTCCTTAAGCAAGGAATTGTGTACTGAGTGCCACATAGGTGGGGGAAAGAGTGCATAAATTAGTATTACCTTTACGTTTAGAGGAGGGTCAGATTCAGAGTTAACAATGTGCTAAATATTAAGATTCACAAACTAGCATTAATCTTTGCATTCATTATCAATTGCCATATATGAGAAGGGGTTAGATGGGAACAATCAGTTGATAAATACTTGCTGCAAAAACTAGGGTAAGGACAAACTCAGAAGAACATGCAGAATGTGGAAATCATTTAAACCCTTTTAGAGGAAGTGGTCATTGGAAGTCTCTGTTTTAACCTCCAAGTACCAAAATAACATGCTGCCACCTCTGTTTCTGCTCTCCTTGTATAGGAACAATGCAGGCTGCAAATGCTGCTTCTTTGAGTCTAATAATAATAATAATAATAATAATAATAATAATAATAATAATAATAATAATAATAATAATAATAATAATAATAATAATAATAATAATAATAATAATAATAATTAATAATAATAATAATTAATAATTAATAATTAATAATAATAATAATGGAACAGTCGGCAACATTAGAAGCTGCTGCCCTACTGCTTCTCCTATAGGGAAACACTAATTTTTTTCTGCGGCCCTGATCCTCCCCATTTTTAATTTTGTTTTGCCAACTTCACTATCACACCACAGTTGGTATCATTCTGTCTTTATGGAGTTATCCTGCTGATGATCAGAGAGGATCCTTGTCCCTTTACGTATCTTTTCCTAGATTATTTTGATCCCAGGGATGTTTAGGTTTCTTTAGAGAAAGCGTACATGAAAAATACAGTAATGTTTGAAATTAGACACTACTCTCTTGTTGAAAGGCAGGCACAAATAAGAGCAAATCAACTTGGGCTGCAACTTTGATATTAATGATGATGGGTTGCAATATTGTAAAAGGCATGAACTTTTCAGGGTTTTTTCCCAGTAACATTTCATTGTTTGAATTATAAGTCATAATAAGGTATATGAGGTGGCTATATGGTTTGCTTTTGCAATGGGTTTATTTTGCAATGGTCATTTGTTCATTCAGTTTGTTTTCATGTACAAAGAGTAATCCCAAAGATAAAATGTGGGATTGTGTTTATACTTGCAGCCATGTGTAAATCTGAGCCATCATTACTAGCACATTCAAGCTGACTATTTAAAAATTAGATTGCTGGACTTGTTATATTCTTTTATTTTCCTTTTTGATTTTACTTATTGTAGCAATACGTTTCTACCTTTCAAAAGTTCAAAATTGTGCAGGCAATGCGGGTTTTTTTTCTGTTGCACTGTACAGAAGTTGGACTTTGAAGAAGCAGGATAGGAAGTGTACTGACACTTTTCAAATTTGGTGTTGGAGAAAACCTGAGAATACCAAGACAACAAGCCAATAGATCATCAAACAAATCAAACCAGAAATCTCACTAATGGCACAAATGAGCAGACTGAAATGGTCATACTATGGACACATGCGAAGACCTACTTATCTGGAGAAGTCAGTAATGCTGGGAAAGGGGGGAAGAAAAAGGAGAAGATGATGAATTCATCGATAGCAGTAATAGGTGTGTCATTGAAAGCCCGAAGAACCAGGTTGGGGACATATCCTCCTGGAGATAATCTCTCTACAGTACATGGTTTTGTTAAAAATTGATACCATCTTGATACATAATCAATTCTACCTTTCAAACTGCTGTTTATTTTTTTTCCATCAGTGCTGTGGCAAATGGAATGCAGACATTATGCCAACAGTTTCTGGTTTCTGCGCAAAGCCAAACTAAAATGACTAATAATATGTTATTACGATCTCCATATACCTTGTGGGCAACTCTGTAGTGAAATTATGCAGTAATTGGGCATATAAGTGCCAGTATCTAACTTGGCATAATTTTTTAATTCTCTAAACTAACTACTTAAACATCTAATCATATAAAATATGGTTGTGAATATAGTGGGAAGACTCAGCCTTTATATGAAAATACAAATATTGTACACTGGAAATTATGATTTTAATGATCCTCTTGTGCATGTATGCATGGAGAAGTTTGCCCAGTAGAAGTTTCTAATTGCTTACACTTGATCAATTTTGGTAATTGTACAAGTATATTATAAAACAATTGCAGTAACATTATCTAGTGAAAATGGCAAAATAAACAAGTGCTGTCTTTCCTACATGTGAAATGGCACTTATAATAGGAAAACTACATTCCTTTGAAGTGATTCGTGATATATTTCATACCAATGCATATTCTACTGTCATGGCTTAATTCCCACTTATACTTTCCTAGCATCTAGTATTTGTAGAGATAGCTAACACCTAAACAAATTAAAAAGCAATATAAGAAAGGCTGCTAATAGAATCCTCAATAAAAATGTGAAATGTGCATTATTGGATTCAGTTTTTGAACCAGAAAAGAAGGCATTTACAGAGAGATACCGGAATTCTTTTATTTTTTGTTTCAATTAATTCAAACATTGAAAACCATAAAAGCATTGTGTACTTTTACTTGTTTTATATGCTTATTTTCTTCCCTAAGACTTAGCTTTGACTACCGGTATATTAAAACTTAGTATATGCTCAAATTAATGCAGTATGTGAACTATTATACACTGAAAAATCTAATATGATTCTTGTCTTAGCTATGCCATAAGCTTCCAGTTGGAACATTTGAATTATACATTCATGTTCTCTGGAACATGTATTTTCAGACATTTTAAATGTTTGTATTTTTCTCTGAGAGAGTATATTTCTTTTTAGTAAAATAAGTGTTTTGTAAGTTAAAACAAGCCAAAACATTAATATAATCCAATCCCTAATAAGACTTGCTGTATAGAAATAACGGTTTAACAATATATCTGAATCAAAAACGTGAGTTTGGTTTTTCCAGTAGCTAAAATTCCTCTCTACATGATCCCTTTTTCTAAACTAGTTATTTAGTAAATATCTTATGTCTCATGATGAACAAATAATCTTGGATAGATCGTTGGAAATAACATTATCTTTCTCAATATAAAAATATATATTTGCTTTTCTTGTCAAGTTATATTAAATAGATTAATACAGGTAAAATTGTGCTTTCTAAATCTGACGTGCCTATGCCCTATTGCTTCTACAAGTCTGCTGTCTGAGGCTCACAACAACTTAAGGACCTTGGCACTTTACATTTTGTAGCCTTGAGTTCATTGACATTGTATTATTACTATATACCCAACAAAGGAATATGGGAATTACAGCATAATATTCTTATGAAAAAAAATCTCAAATATCCATCTTGACATGCTGCTCATGAACCAAGTTTTATTTTTTTTTAAGTTTCAGTGCCACACTTAATTTGTAATATTAATAATAATTTGTAGTATGGCAATGTGTTGATGATCTTGGCATGAATATAGAATGTACAAGTGCCAAAATGAGTTTCCTGGAATAGTAGAACTAAAATCCCAATTCTGTTATAAAGCTCACTATATAATAATAATAATAATTTATTGTCATTGTACGTATATACATAGTACACCCATACAACGAAATTCACATAACGCTTCAAGACCAGTCCCAACACACATAGCAATCCCCACCCGTCACGAATTTCCCACCCTGAACCACTCAAACATCCATACAACAGACCAAGTAATACTATCCAACAGCTCACTGATGGTGACCCTTCAATTCATTATTAAGTGCAATTACAGCTCTAGGATAAAAACTATTCAGAAAGTGTGTGGTCCGAGTTTTAATTGTTCTGTATCTTCTGCCAGAAGGCAACAGTTCAAAAAGATTGTAAGCAGGATGAGAAGAGTCTCTGAGAATATTGTGCAACTTCCTAGAACAGCGAGATGCAGAGATATCGTCCAGGGCTGGTAGCTGGAGCCCAATGATATTCTGGACAGTTGTAATTATTCTCTGTAGAGCTTTTTTGTCTGCTGCAGAGCTGCTTCCATGCCATGCTAGGATACCATATGTCAGGACACTCTCAATGGTGCTGCGATAGTAGGACAACAGTAGATGCTGAGATAGATTTATCTTCCTGAGCATTCTCAGGAAGTACAGCCTCTTCTGAGTCTTCTTCACGAGCATGTTTACATTCATAGTCCATGAGAGGTCCTTGCATACTCCTTGGGGTAAACACCCTCACAGAGTTAAGCTAATACTAGTCACTTCTAGCAATTTCACATGATTGTTGTAAATATACAGTGAAAGGGAAGAGGAACCATGTATTTATATGAAGTTGCTTGAAGCAAAGAAGAGTAACACTCTGTACAAGCATTTTATGAATCTAAGCTACATGATGTCTGGTTGATAACAAGGGTTTTTTTCCCCCTCTTGTTTCTTCCATTTCAGCTAGGTGTACAACCTACCTTTGGCATTCTGTTTGATATTGATGGAGTATTGGTACGAGGAAGGACCCCAATCCCTGCTGCCCGAAAAGCCTTTCAAAAACTACTTAATTCTCAGGGACAACTTTTGGTGCCTGTAGTATTTGTTACTAATGCAGGAAACTGTCTGTGTCAGAAGAAAGCAGACCAGCTGTCCCATGTTCTTGAAGTTCCAGTAAGTAACTTTATTCCATACAGTATATTGGAATGCTTGTCATTTTTTCTTCTCTACAGTACATGAATTGGAATTGTCGTATATTTATCTATAGCTTAAGAATTTTGCCTTCAACTGACGGAGGCAGCTTCTTAAGCTTCATTACAAATCTTGCCATTTTTAAATTAAAATTGTTCTACATTTTCCATTTCTTTTGGAAGCAATTTGGGGAATGAGGCTTCCAAAGCACCACAAGAGTGGCCTCCATTCTCTCGAACCTTCGGAAGCCTTATTCCCCAAATCATTGTAATTTTAGTCACTGAACAAATGATCATAATTCAAGTGCTATCTGTACAAGAATGAAAACGGATTATCCACTTTTCCTCTCTCCTAGATTTCCAAAGACCAAGTTATGATGTCCCACAGTCCTTTGCAAATGTTCAGGCGTTACCATGACAAGTGTGTTCTTGTATCAGGACAAGGCCCGCTCCTTGACATCGCTAAGCAGTATCCTTGGAAATACTGGGTTTATTCTGCATTGGGCCGAAGATGCATGATAGGGGGATGTGCTAGAGTTAAGCATGTGGTGTGTATTGTTTTTTCCTCAAGATTCAAAGATACATTTTGTAGAGAAAGCAGAAAATGTCTCCTATCAACTCCATGAATTTAGGAAATCTCAAATGGGATGATACAGAATGTAAAAAGATAAGAGAAACTAAGAAGGGGGAGTAGATCTCCTTTGCCTCCTGACTCCTTGAATCAATTCCAATAATTCAAAATTCCTCTTTCTTTGAGCAGAGTTAAAGATTTTCAAAGCAAAGTTCCTAGAAATCAGTTTGAAGCCATTTGTTAGGAACTCTCATAAATGTTTCAGATTGGAATGTCCTGGAAATTATAATGAGTTAATAAGAAACTTATTCTTGGACATTGTTGTACTTCTGAATAAAAATTAGCTTTTGTAAGAGTCCTAAATGTAAAGTTCTGAGTGAACCAATGAACAAAAATTGTGTTTATCTCTCTCCCTGTATTGTATGTATTCTCCCAGAGGATATGGAAACATTTCCTGTACTTAGAATATGTCTGTCACTGCCATTTCAAATGTATTTGGGGAATAAGAACTTTTAATTAAATGCAAAACAAATATGCCTTTCATTAAAACATAGATGCATTGCTATCCATAACCAATATGTCATTAGTCTTGGATTTTGTCGGCCTATTACAATTGACAGGTTGCGAGAAACCTATCCCTTATTGGACATGGTGGATCATGACAGAAGACCTAAAGTTTTGGTAAGTGTACTGTACTTTATTGCTTTTTCTCTTTAATAATTCCTTTCACATTTTTTTACATTGTAATTACAGTAGCCTGTTGGGCTGCTTGTCATGTAAATCAGGGGTCCCCAACCCCTGGGCCATGGACCAGTCCACGGCTTGTTAGGAATTGGGCTACGCTGGCAAGCAAACAAGCGAAACTTCATCTGCACATGTTCAAGATCTAGGATGTACACGAAACCATCCACACAGGTCCATGAAAAAATTGTCTTCCACAAAACCAGCCCTGGTGCCAGAAAGGTTGGGGACCGCTGATATAAATGATGTTCTTCCCAAGGATAAATAAGGCTTACATTGAGTCTTCTTGGTCTAGTAGTGGTTAAGGGACAAGGTTAGAAAGCAGGAGATCATGACTTGCAAGTTCCTCCTTAACCATGATACCCAACTGGGTATTTTGAGCCAGTCACATCCCAACCCACCTCACAGAGTGGTTGTTGTGGGAAAATAGGAGGGGCGAGCTGTGTTGGATATGTTTACCACCTTCAGTTATTTGTAAAAAAAATAAAATAAAACAAATAGATTCAAAACTAGAGGATTCCAAAATTTTGGAACTGGAAATACACTTATAATGAGTGTCACCTGGGCAATTGTGACGACCAGGCATGAAATGCTGGGAGTATCACTTCCTCTAACTTTGGGCCTCACCATTCTACAAATAAAAAAAAGTAATATACTGTCTGACAAAGCTGTTTCAGCCCATCTCTTCTCACAAACCCCTTTGGCCCTCTGACCCAGCACTCCATTCCAAGGCTAAATGTCTGCTGCTTCCACTCTCACCTAGATGGTGCCAGTTCCTCTTATTTGCTACTTACTTAGTAGCAAAGCATAAGCAGAGCAGTAGGTGGGCTGGATGATAGGAGAAGCAGGAGCACAAAATGGACATTGCTGTGATTCAGACTTCTTTCTCTGTTCCCAACCAAACCAGAAATGCTTAAAACTTTTAACCAGTTTTGAAGATGGGGCTTGAGTGTGATGGAAAAAACAGTGACCTTTCAAGTTCTAAATAACTTCCTGAACAGGTTTTAGAAAGTGGCAGTATCACTTACCTTTCCTAGACTCAGAAAGTAAATAGTGTCAGTTTAGATTACTAATTGGGTAAGAAATGACAGGGAATTACCAGTAATGTAGTCTAGACCAGGAAATTGAAAAACACCAGGAAGATTTAGCAACAGCACCCTTTCCCTGTTGTGGTGCAGTGGTTAGAGTGCAGTACTGCAGGCTACTTCTGCTGATCACCGGCTGCCAGCAGTTTGGCAGATCGAATCTCACCAGGCTCAAGGTTGACTCAGCCTTCCATCCTTCCGAGGTGGGTAAAATGAGGACCCAGATTGTTGGAGGTGATATGCTGACTCTGTAAACCACTTAGAGAGGACTGTAAAGCACTATGAAGCGGTATATAAGTCTAAGCGCTATTGCTATTGCTATTAAGAAAACTACACGGATACATCAGTCAAGCTTGACTAAAAGAAGACTTCACTCTACCTAGTCAGATGATCTTTCATACAGTGGTATGGAGTACAATAAAATAAGTATAAGTTAATATAAAACTATATTCAATAAAAACAAAACATGCATTAAAAAGTGCTGAGGGATATATTTCCAACATTCATACCAAGAACAGATGGGTGTTGATGTTCTGTTATAAATAAATTAACTCTCTGACTTCTTGTTACCAATTCTCTTTTGTGCCAGTAGCAACATACGCTAGTGGGTTTTAGTTCAGGTTATAGCATAGCGTGGATAAATATTTCCCCATATGCACAAATTAAAAACAGTAATGTGGTGAAAGTCGGATTGTTCAAGTCTTATTGTTTCCTTGATACAACATGTACTGCTAATTTGATTGTCAAAAATTATGCACTGTGTACACAACGGATGCATTTAAAGTATTTTTCTTTGCATCATTCATAGCATTTAAAAGATTGCACTCTTTGTTCTTAGAGTTTCTCAATATTGACTGATCCTAGAACAGATTTGATAGCAGCCAAGAGAGCAACTGAGGAAATGCTACCAATGACTAATGTATTGTAGTAGGGAAGTATTGTAGTAGGGAAGAGGGTAAAGAGGGCAGCAGCATTGGACTGATCCAACTTTGTTCAATTGAGTCTCTCCTGACATCTCCTGAGTTCAATGTATAGTTAGCTTTCTAATTAGCTATACAGGCTTGCTTGTTTTGCAGAAAGGAGTGGTTATGGTTTGTTATTTTGTGATGCAGTTGTTTTGTTCCTTTTCTCTGCTCTTTTCCCTTACTATATACTGGTAAGCACACTATGACATAGGTGTTGCTGATACACCATTTTACAACGAACACACGTGCAGCTAAAGAAAAGAGAAATCAGAAAAAAATAATTAAATTCAGTAGAGTGTTGAAAGTAATTGATCTGGTCAGCCAATTTTAGGATATAGTTTAGTTCAGGTGTCCCCAGTCTTTTCCCATGATTATTTAAATCCAACTTGAAAGAATTATCTTGAGGGAGGTTGGTTAAGTTTGCTTGCCAGGTAAAACAACTGAAGTTACCCATAGCCTTTCATATGATGTGCCATAATCCCCAATCAGCCTGATTAATCTCTTCATACTTTTAGATTGTAAATTTTAACTGTAAAGCTGAAATTCAGCACACACAAGTCAATGAATATGTATGTTATAAAAACATTAAAAGTAGAATACAGAAGAATGCATGAGTATGGTTTTCATCTTCACATCTGTGACATTGTGCTGTTGAACAAAATGCAACTTCTACAAACCAAATGAGCTGCAATTGAAATATGTGGAAATGAGATGAGGTTAATAGTAAGAACTTTCAGATGATCACAGGTGTACAGTCAGAAGAGTGGAGGAAGAAGCTCTGGTGGCATGTTGAATTAGGCCTAAGAAGATAAGTGATATGTTAGTGGGGATTCTGTGTTATAAACACAGGAGTCATATTTAAGACACATTGGCAATTATATGGACTTATTTTACAGCAAGATTATGGGATGAAACATTCAAGATCTAAGACACAAGTGTGCAAGTTATATAAATGGGGGGTATCTCATGTTTGTGATGACAGATTTTAATTTTTTTAGAGGTGCTGGGAATTTAATCAGAACGGGCTGTGCCCATAATGTTCAGAGGTTTGTTTACTTTGTTTCATCTTTGTGCTAATAAAGGATACTTTCCTTAGTAAATGTAATGTTTTTAATTTGTAGCACTTACCTACAATGGAATTCCCCAAGATTGAAGGTTAGTATGTCTAGATGTTTATGTTTAATTCTGAAATTTACTCCAAGTAAAATGGACTGCTTTGTGATAAGTCTGAAAGCATTTTGCTAATTTTTGCTAGCTGCTGTGATGTATCTGAATAAGAATGTGACAGTCATCATATACAATATATATGTCATTTTACAATGATACTGACAGGTTGTTCATTTTTATTTGTTTCTTTGATTTTTCTACTATCTACATTATAAATCTACCATTAATGTTAAGCTGTGAAGTTTCTAGTTCTTTACCAAACCTCATTCTTACAGTTTCAATTTCTTATGAGGTTTAAAAACTAATGAAAAAACTAGTAATATGAATTTTAAAGTAGTATCTTCATTATTATTCTATGCTAATTAATGTTACAGAAGTTGTATTAAGGTTTATGGCAGTTTACCTAAAAAATTGGTTTTTGTACAATTTGATTTTTTTTCTTGTGTTTTTTCTCTATTTCTAAAAAGAAAAAGGACTGATGTACTTTAAATACAAAGTAACTATTTTCTTTTAAATATCAGTAAACACACCAATGTAATGTTACCCCAAGTGGTTTTTTGTGATACTTTAAAAAAAAGATTTCTGCATTTTAAGATGTGCTAATTTTGGGGGGGCTGCCAAATTTTGATGACATGATCACAGCAGCCTTTATGGGCTGATTAAAAATAGATTCAATAATTAAATGCAGCCCGGCCCATGGTTCTTGTTATAGTGTGCATGAAAGACAGATGTTGGTATGTTTGTTATTTTGCATTAAGAAATAGCTTACAATCACGCACATGTAACACATTGATATTGTGCTTGTCTTACAGCAGTTATTTTGTTTGGTGAGCCAGTGAGGTGGGAAACCAACTTACAATTGATAATAGATGTTCTTTTGACAAGTGGCTATCCTGGAAATCCTTATCAACGAACATATCCACATATTCCTGTATTGGCTTGTAATATGGACTTGATGTGGGCAGCTGAAGCTCAATCCCCAAGGTAAGACAAAGATGCTAGTTGTTCTGGAGGTATTTTTCTTTAGGTTCTAACATAGATTCTCAGCTACTACCATAGTCAAAGATGTGTGGTGTCATAATTGTTTGATTTGAGACAGAATTGGTGATTGTTCAATGAATATATCCAAAGGTTGAATTAATATTTGGGTAGTGACAACATCTTCCCTCCCATTTAAAACGCACTTATTGCTTTGTCAGCCACTTGGAAGAATGTAGAAATCCATTTTATGTGTATAATGCCATTTTGGCATTTCCAGTGATAACTTTATTTATTTATATTTATTTATAAACGCTCTTATAGGCCGCCCAATCCTGTAGGACTCAGGGCAGCGTACAACATGGATAAGAAACGTACACTAAAAAACAATGATAACAATTTAAAAATTAAGAACATTATTAAAACATTATTAAAAACACCATTCATGGGGGAATCTGATCTTCTTATTCACCCCGCCTGCTGGAAGTGCCATGTTTTTATGGCTTTACAGAAGGCCAGTAGATGGGGATAGTCCGGATCTCTGGTGGGAGTTGGTTCCAGAGGGGCGGGGCTCCCACAGAGAAGGCCCTCCCCTGCAGCCCCGCCAACCGACATTGTTTGGCCGATGGGACCCGGAGGAGGCCCTCTCTGTGGGACCTAACTGGTCGTAGGGAGGTATGTGGTAGGATGCGGTCCCGAAGGTAACTGATGCTTGGGATACTATCCTGGTAAATCCTGAAAGAAGAGGCAAAAGGGAGGCCTCTCATAAGAACAGCAATTCTGTGGGAAGGGGCTTGGCTGGAAATACTACTTCCAGATGCTTTAGAACAGTGGTATCAAACTCAAGGCCTGGGGTCTGGATCCAGACCACAGAGTGCTTAGATCTGGCCTGCGGGGCTGCCCTAGAAACAGCGAAGGACCGGCCCACAGTGTCTCTGCCAGCGAAAATGGAGCTCAGGAGGGGCGCAGGTGGCCCTCGCAAGTTCCATTTTCACTGGCAGAGGGTTGCAGGAGGCCATTGCAGCCGGAAACAGAGTTCAGGAGCCCATTTTCGCTGGCAGAGCACTTGGGCCACCACAGGCACCCCTGACAGTGACGTTGAGCTGGCCACACCCATCCTGGCACCCCCGAGGTCAAACGCAACTCTGATGCGGCCCTCAATGAAATCGAATTTGACACCCCTGCATTAGAAGTATCATTGGAAACACATGAATTCTAGTTTTAGTATGCAAGTATACATAGAATAAAGGTAATTGTTTTATTTACAGTAAATGAATAGCTCAGTTTGTCAAACCTAATTGAATTGCCAATTAGACTACTGTTGTAGAAGTAGACTGCTACTACATATAGTATATGTAATTTCTGCTTCTGAGTTAATGTCTTTCTCTCTTGAAATTAAACTGCTTTTTTGTCTGATTCTAACCATAGCATTGGTGGGGGGGGGGTTTCTTTTGTGGTCCTGCCAAAAGCATCAAGATAATAATTTCACAGTAACTTCATTAATTCAGTCTTGTAAACATTTTGTGGAGACTATCTTGCCCAGATAGATTTTTTCCTACACCATTAAAATGTTTTGGCATGTTCTTCAACTTTTAAGTAACTGCCAAGAATTATGTAGGCAGAAGAAAAAGTGAGTCAAAGCAATCTTGCCTTATAATTCACAGAGGAGAAGCTAAGGATTTTGATAAACAGTATATATAAAATTCTTCCTTTTAATGTAATACATTGCTTTTATCCTAGCCAGCGATATAACTCTATTGACCAAATTTTATTTCTGTGTTTCAGGTTTGGGCATGGAACGTTTATGGTTTGTTTGGAAAATATTTATAAGAAGATCACTGGCAAAGAATTGAAATATGAAGCATTGATGGGAAAGCCTAGTGA
Source organism: Diadophis punctatus similis (assembly GCA_023053685.1). Taxonomy (NCBI): domain Eukaryota; kingdom Metazoa; phylum Chordata; class Lepidosauria; order Squamata; family Dipsadidae; genus Diadophis; species Diadophis punctatus. The sequence continues at coordinate 197,147,311 of JALIGW010000002.1, forward strand.
AGTGACTTATCACTATGCAGAGTACCTCATTAGGACTCAAGCATCTGCAAAGCAGTGGAAGAGCCCTATTCAAACGTTGTATGCCATTGGGTAGGAGATTTGTTTTCTTCCCTCTCATTTGCTCCCTCCCCCCACCCCCCAAAAAGTTAAATTTTAGGCAAGCTATTGTTCCAAGTTAAATGGGGGTAGGCAATTGAAAGGAGTATTTAGATAGCCCTCTGAAAATATGTTGATCTCTAAAGTAATTGTTTTGCAAAGTGACAGTTCACTCTTGTTCTTTGAGACAGGTTAGACCAGTGGTTCTCAACCTTCCTAATGCCGCAACCCACGCCCCGCCGCCACGACCCTGCCATGACCCACCCTACTGCCGCACCTGCCGCCATAACCCCTGCCCCACCACCACCATTTGGGTTCTTTTACCCTCTGCACATGTGCAAAGCATTCTGCGCATGCGCAGAGTGTAAAAGAACCCAAATGGCGGCATCCGGGCGAAGTCTCCCGACCCCTATGAAAGGGTTGTTCGACCCCCAAAGGGGTCGCGACCCCCAGGTTGAGAACCGCTGGGTTAGACAGAAAATCAGTAACAAAATCTGTCCCGTATTTCTACATATTACTACTCAATCTGCCAATTAATTTGAAACCCTCTTTTAAGATCTCGCTGCCTCTAGCAAAGATATGACTTGCTGGTGTGTGCTTAAGTGTTACAGTCATGTTTTCTTAATGGAATTGATGGGTCCCCAGCACCAGCTAAGGTGGTCTTGTAGTTCATGGATGTCATGCTTGAGATTTCAGTTCAAACACTACAGATTTCACTTTAGAAGAGCTATATGAGAGAACTTTTGAATAATTGGCTACTTGCGTAATTGTACAGTTGCAGCTAAGCTTCAAATTGATTCTAAAAGTAATTCCATTGCAATATCATCCTGCCTATTGTAAAATGAAACTATTTAGAATGAAATGCCATTGCATGGCTGCCAATAAAAAGGCAGCCTAGGAGTGCTAAAATGATCCAGCATCCTTCCTTCCTTCATCTTCTATTTCTGTATCCCAGCTCACTGGGAATTCAGAACTGTAGTTATCCCAGCATGATAAATTAAAGAAGATTGCCCTGTGCCTTACCCTGCTTGTGCATTTCAGATTGTATTCACGCTTGTGGGAAACAGTTTTTAAAAGTTTTTAACTTTTCAATGGAAAATTAAAATTCTGAGATGTCACATTTTTTAATTTAGTTGTCATCTGTAACTTTTGGCAGTCTTGAGTGTATCAGTTTGATATTAGGATATGCATGGAATGGTTGCCCTGTGAGAACACTCGTGAGGCTGTAACATTGCTCATCTTCAAAATAATGTTTTTTGCTTGCATTGAACTATAGTTTCTGTCATTCCCCCATGGGAATGACAAATTGGAAGATGACCTCAAAGACATTCCACTGGCAACAGATTAGAAAAGATTAGGTTCACACTTGCAACCTTAACAAATTTACAAGTTTTTAAAATTTACTATTTTAAATACTTAAAATAATACAGGCAATTCTCAGTTAACTACCGCTCGTTCAACAACCACTCAAAGTTGTGATGGGGGCTTATAACCAGTCCTCAGTGTTCCGGCCATCACAGCACCCCACAGCCACATGATTGCTATTATAATGCTTGGCAACCAGCTCACACTTATGACAGTTGCAACATCGCAGTCATGTGACTGCAGTCATCTGATCACCATTTGCAACCTTCCCTGTTAGCTTCCCACAAGCAAAGTCAATGAGAAGCTGACACGGAAAAGCACAAATTGCTCCTTTAAGTCAATTCTGCCACTTTTTCTCCCGAGGAACCTGCTACGCCAAGAGCTGTGTTGACACAGTGGTTAGAATGCAGTACTGCAGGATACTTCTGCTGACTGCCAGCTGCCTGCATTTTGGCAGTTCAAATCTCACCGGCTCAAGGTTGACTCAGCCTTCCATCCTTCCGAGGTCGGTAAAATGAGGACCCAGATTGTTGGGGGGCAATATGCTGACAACATCCCCCAACCCACATTCCCAATTACTTCCTCTGCCCACATTCCCAATTACTATCATTATCCAAGGACTATCTGTACTCTTTAAATATTCCACTAAACTTTATTTGTCGAAAATAATAAGAAGCCCAGTGCAATGCCATGCAGTAGGATTTGAGTTTACAAAACTGCTGGATCAGGAGTAAAATTCTCAAAGGGAGCTTTGACACATATACCGTATTTTTTGGAGTATAAGACGCACCTTTTTCCTCCCTAAAAGTGGCTGAAAATTTGGGTGCGTCTTATACTTCGAATGTAGCTTTTTTTTTCCAGCCCTAACTAGGTGCTAACAGATCCTCCCAGCTCTTACCTTGCAGGCTTTTTCATTGTTACTCTCTCCAAAGAATGTTTTTCCAGCCCTAAGTCTTTGCAGAATTTTTTTTAATTGTTCTATTTGCTCCAAATAAGTTTTTTTCTAGCCCTAACCAGGTGCTAACTATCTTCCCAGCTCTTACTGGCTTGCAGGTTCTTTCATTGTTATTCTCTCAGAAGAAGGTTTTTTTAAGTCCTAACCAGGGGATAAAGTAATGTGCTGAAGCTGACCAGACTAAGGACACTAGGCAGATTGTTTTCCCCTATTTTCCTCCCCAAAAACTAAGGTGCGTCTTATACTCCGAAAAATACGGTAGTTTCCCATGAAGAGGGGATGGCACATTATGCAAAGAGTAGTCTATGTCTCATTCCAAGCACCTCTCCAAATTCTAACAGGGTGGGGATAGATAAATGACTGAAATTGAAAACTTTTTATAAAATGAACTCTGCTACCCTAATAATTATACATATACCTTCTATATTTTGGTTCTGATGGAATTTTCCTGGGTTTCTAGGGACAACCTGATGACAGATATTTATGGTGCTAATCTTTACAACCGCTACCTTGAAGAGAGGATCTCAAGAAGAAGTTCTAAGGCTCATGTCCAGGCCAAAGCACTAGGGGGCACAAGATCTGCCACCATTTCTCAGGAGGAGGAACTTGAGAATTCTTGGGAAAATGAACTTGCATCAGCTACTGCCACAAGATGTACGTCTGTTCTTGTTTGCACCGGAGTTTATAACCCTCACACAGAGGTGCCTTCTGATACAAGGGAGAACATCACTGAGACCGTCTTTCATGGACACAGAGATTTCAGATTTGACCCTGCTTTAGTAGAACCAAACCACGTAGTGTCAGATGTTGAAGCTGCTGTTGATCTCATCTTCCAACTGGAAAACTTTGCACCACATGAAAATTGCAGGACTTCCTAATGACTTTGTGATGCTGTTACATTCCTTTTCCTTCTAAAAAACTAAGAGGGGTACTTAATATCAAATAGTCTAACATACTAATGTTTTTATAAGTAACATTTCTAGTACATTTCTTTAAAAAAAACAGAACAGTACACCCCATATATTTCTTTTCTGCGCCAATTGATTTTAATGACCAAAACTGTTATGAATTGTACTTTTTAAATGAATTTTCTTCTAAATATTAACTCCTGGTTCAGAGATCCCAGTTTCCAAATTTGATTATTAATGTCAAACAGGTATGTTTGGCAGTCAAAATTGTACGCTATTAAACTCCATACATTGCACTTAGTTCCCAAGGAATTAAAATGTGTCTGTCTGTAGTATCCTTTTTCTTTGTTTCATTACCTTCCCTTGGATTAATGCTCTGTGTGAACCACAAAAGCTGCATGTTGATGCTTTTCTTTTGTATTCGATTTGAGATTGAATGACAGAATTCATAAGTGAACACCTTTCCCGAGGTAGGTATATGCAGAATCCATTAAAATGAATGGGGTTTGCAGGACAGCAAGTACAATTTTGCTCAAATCCCACTTTGAATAAGCTGCCTAAAGTTGTTTCTGTCAGACTTTGCCCTTTGGGTTTTATTATTAATCATTCTGGTGTTTTTGCTGCACTGAACAGCAGGATTAAGCAGTTCCTTGAGCTTTTAGTTTTAACTTGAAACTCCACAAGGGCAATCAGGTACTGATAAGATAATGTTTTCCTTTTGCTACTAAAATGTTACATGTTTAATTTTTAAGGACTATGTATCTCATAAATGTAAACTATAAATTTTATGTCTTATTCTTTGAAACTTTCTGTTAACTGAAGCAGTCTGTCCAGTAAAATATTTTCTATTTTAGAAAGCACACATTTTTGTTCAGCATTCTAATCCCTCTTTAAAGTCGTTTTAGTTGGCAGCTATCCATTATCTCTAATTTCTTCATTTTGTTCTTGGGACAAAGTTCCTGTACATATTTTCTTATCCTGTTTAGTTTTTGTTATAAATCTGTGTATCAAAACTTTGATAGTGCAAGCGTGCAAGCACGTATTGTCTTTTCACCCAAACATTTTTATGTGTGTCATTCTTAATAAGTTTTAGTAGGAAATCCTGCTAATCCCTTTTCTGCATTTTTTTCTTCTGCACATTTTCCATCAGTTTATTTAGAGCATTGCCTCCATCCCTATAATTTCTTGGCTTCCACACTTCAAATCCTGTTTATACTTTGTTGTTAAAATGGCCTTTGTCCACTTATTAAATATGAAGGACAAACACACAACTAATTCAATATTTTTGTTACAGCAGTCATTTACTCTTTCATGCAAATCTTTATTTGCCCAGGAGGTTTTGAATATCATCAGTATTTAATCAATATATACATTGCTTTGCATAGCAAGGAATATAACTTTTTTGGAAATCCCTTATTGAAGATTTGTGTTTTCCTAAGAACACAGATGCAAAGAATGTCATTTGGACTTCATGTTTCTCTCCTCCTTCACACATTCATCTAATCCAGGGGTCGGCAAACTTAAACCTCAAAGAGCCATTTGGACCCATTTCCCACAGAAAATAAAACACCTGGAGCCGCAAAACGTGGGTGGGCATGGCCAATTCGATGTCACTCACTCCAGGGGTGGGTTCTAACTTACCTCGCTGCTGGTTCGCTTCCTCCTGTGCTCTGTGGGCGCGCGCGTGTGCACATTGCCGAAAAATAAAAAATAAATCCCCCCCCCAAAAAAAGCTGAAAACAAGATGGCAACTGCATGCACAGTGCCGGAAACTCTGCTTCTACGCATGCTCAGAAGAAAAAATAAATAAAATAAAAATAAATAAAATTTTTTTAAAAAAGATGGCGGCACCCATAGACCGGCACCTACTGAACCAGTTCTGTGATGTCATCGTGACATCAACAGTGGGTCACTACTGGTTTGGGCGAACCGGGAGGAACCCACCTCTAACTCACTCCCACCAAGTCACATGACCCCATCCATGCATACCCAGGTTTTGTGGCTCTCTATGTATTTTCTTTTCTATGGAAAACATGTATCTCTCTTCCTCTCTCTCTCTCTCTCTCTCTCTCTCTCTCTCTCTCTCTCTCTCTCTCTCTCTCTCTCTCTCTCTCTCTCTCTCTCTCTCTCTCTCTCCCCATCTTTCTCCCTCTTTCCCTCTCCCATCTCTCTTTCTCCCTCTCCCCCCTCCCATCTCTTTCTCTCCCTCCCTCTCCTCCCTTTCCCCATCTTTCTCCCTCTCCCTTCCTCCCCCTCATCTTTCTCCCTCTCCCCATCTCTCCCTCTCTCTCCTCTTCACTCTCCCCTTCTCTCTCTCCCTCTCTCCCCTGAGGAACGATCGACATCCATGGTGGAGGCTTCCCTTCGGGTGACCCTCCTCCCCCTCTCGCAACCCTCTAGCAGCTTTGGGAGGCTCCGGGAGGTTGTGCCTGCACGGGGAGACCCTCAGGTGAGCACCAAAACACAGCAAAGGCGCATGGGGTGGGTGGCCGCTCGCTTAAGGAGGGTCTTAATAGGACGCAAAAGAACGCGGCTTCTCTCCTGCACAAAGTCTCTGGCTATCGCCTTGCCGTGTCATCCCCCATCCCCTGGCAGCTCTTTGGCCGAGTGCGGAGGGCAGGTACAAGGCTACTTCTCTCCTGCACTAAGGCTCCAGCCATCGCCTTGCCATGTCCCAACCCCCCCCCGCACAAGAGGAGAAGGAGGGGGAGGGTCACTGGAGCCTTAGTGCAGGAGCGAAGCGGCCCTGTGGGCCTTCGTGGCACATTTGTGCATAAGGCAGATTTCGCTTCCTGCCGCTTCTGGAACTCGCGTCATCCGCACTCTGCCGAAGAGCTGCCAGGGGTGGGTGGGACATGGCAAGGCGATGGCCGGAGCCTTCATGCAGGAGAGAAGCCGTATTCTTTTGCATCCTGTTAAGACCCTCAAGTGAGTGGCCACCTGCCCCGCACGGGCTTTTATGCTTTGGCACTCGCTTGAGGTCTCCCCGCACATGCGCACCCTCCCGGCCCCACCAAAGCTGGCCAGGGGTGTGTGGCTGGCCGCTGCTAGCCCATCCCCCTTTCTGATGTCCCCTCTTCCCGGATCCCATTCTCACTCCGCCAGCCCTTGTGTTAGTGAGGCCGGCGTCGGTCACGGCCGGGCCAGGCCAGTGTGTCAGGGCAGAGAGCAGGTTGCGCATCTCCCCAAACGACCAAGGCATGCCACGCCCAGCACCAACAGGGCCAGAAGAAGCTCCACAAGAGTGAGGCGCTGGAGAATCAGCCCCAGCCACTTCTCCATCCCCTGCCATCGCCCTTACCTTCTCAGCCAGGCAACACAATGTTCTATTTTTAAAAAATGACACAATGTTATATATTTTTAAAAGGGGATTTTAACAGAATTAAGCATATTTTATAGTATTTGGAGTTTATCACAGGCAAACAGGAACAAATGGGCTATTTCCAGTAGCTTTTTTCTAGTCTTGCAAGCATATTTTCACACTTTTTAGAAATTAACCAAATTCAAAAAGAAAAATACACAAAATTGTAAAACAATGGTTAGAAACCACCGTATTTTTCAGAGTATAAGACGCACCTTTTTACCCCCAAGAGGGTGAAAACTTGGGTGCGTCTTATACGCCGAATGTAGCCCCACCCAGCCACCCCCACTCTTTGATCTTTGCCTGCCAGCAATTTACCTTTTTGCAGCAAACAGCAGCAGAGCCTTATTAGCCACTGATTATCTGCCTCTTGACACTCAGCTGATTTATTGAAGTTGCCGGCTGCACGGAGGCAAATTGCTGGAGGGAGAGGCAAAGACAGAATTTTATTTTCTTGTGCTAACCAGACTGTGCTAAAACTGGCTGTTTGTTTTTTGCTGCAAGGAGGTAAGTCAATAACTATAAATGCCTATAGAATGTTCAAATTATTACACTTTTTTTTAAAGACTGTTTTATTATTGTTCTAGACAACTTAACAAAATGAAGAAGCTTTTTAAAATAAATGCTTAATCTGAAGAGGCCCAGTGTATTGTATCTTCTTTTAAATAGCAGAGAATACTTCCAGAAAGCCACATCAATTTTAAAGATCTGTAAAAATATAATCTGAAATGTCCTGTTTTAGTATTAAGTATTAAGTATTAGTATTAAGTATTAGTATTAAAATAAGGCAGCTGAGTTAAACCCTGACTTAGTCATGTTTGGAGTAAATCTATTTAAATAATTGGGAGGAGTTAGTCTGATTACATTTAAGAAAACTTTCTGGCATTATGTACATTTCTCCAATTCTTTGCTATTTCTATGGGTCAGACACATGCACAGAAATACACAACAAACAGTGTATATCATCTGTGCTGTTTGCTGTTTGGCAAATTGCTGGGAGGCAGAGGCCTTTTTTCCTTGTTTTCCTCCCCCAAAACTAAGGTGCATCTTATACTCCAGTGCGTCTTATACTCCAAAAAAATACGGTAATCAAAGAGAGAAGCAACCTGGAATTAAGGAGAAACTTCCCAACAGTGAGGACAATTAACCAGTGGAACAGCTTGCCTTCAAAAATCATGGACGCTCCATCACTGGAGGTTTTTAAGAAGAGACTAGACAGTCACTTATCTGAAATAGTATAGGTTCTCCTACTTATGGAATCCACACAATTGTCACTAAATGTTAAGGGCTCAGTCATCCAGGTCATGGTTGTCCCAAAGCAGTGGTGGGTTCCTACTGGAGCTGTCCATTGCGCAGCTCCGGTAGGGAGCGGCCAATTGCGCAATTTGCACGTGACCGCTCCGGAGCTGTCTTCGCCGGTCCATCACGCGTGTCACCATCTTTTTGTGAGAATTTTTGGGTGATTTTGCTTCTGCGCATGCACAAAATATTGCCGAAATCTCTCTCGCATGTGCGTCCCGTGAGATTTCGGCGAGATTTTGCTTCTGCGCATGTGCAGAAGCAAAATTGTGCGAGGGGGCACATGTGCGTAGCAAGCGCATGCCCGAAATGTGGAGATACGCACGCAGCGTACCGGCATTGGTAAGTGAGCAACCCGCCCCTGTCCCAAAGGTGCTTTTTCATTTCTCATCCAAAAAGCCTCTTCAGCTCTGACAGGATAGTGCAGTGATGGCTAACCCTTTTGTTGTCGCGTGCCGAAACCACGCGTGAGCCCGTGCAACAGTGCACATGAACCCATAGGGCACCACACCCGCACATGCGCATGCAACCCCTTGGCTCCCCTGCCCCCCACATGCACGTGCAACCCCCATGCTCTCCCACCCCATGCATGCATGTAACCCCCATGCATGCATGTGCATCTCCCGTATGTGCCTTACCCCCCACGCATGCGCAGCAGATACCCAAAAACCAGCTTGCCAGCGGGAGGTGTGCACACATGCGCAGTGGAGCTGAGCTGGGACAGCTCGCGTGCCCGCAGAGAGGGCTCTGCATGCCATAGGTTCGCCATCACGGGGATAGTGGGATAAATAGATCCTTCATATCCTGTCAGAGCTGTTTAATTTTTAAGGACTATGTATCTCATAAATGTAAACTATAAATTTTATGTTTTATTCTTTGAAACTTTAAATTCAGTAATGCAATCAGCTTTTTCAGGAGGCAACTTGGATGTCTTCAAAAGAAAAAACAAGAAAGTCCAGTTGCCTCCTGAAAAAGCTGATTGCATTACTGAATTTAAAGTTGTGACTGCTGAAAACTGGCAGAATTTTTCCAATATAAGAAACGACATGTACAAAGTCTGTATATCATAAATTGTAGAATAATTTTGATTATATGCCATCCAGTTGGTATTGATTCTTATTGACCATATTAAATAGATTTTTGGATCTCACTCCAATTTGATTCTTCCAGTCTTTCAACTGTGCACTGATTGATGTTATAATTGAATCCAGCCACATTGTTGCTGCCATCATTTTTTCTCTTCTCTGTGTTTAGACTCCTGCAGAAAACGTTTTTGCATAATATGTCCGAAGTGTAATTTGTGTCATTTGTGCCTCAAATATGTTCTCTGGGTTGATCTGTTTGATGAGCCATTTGTTTATTTTCCTGGCTATGCATGGGATTGTCAGGAGTCTTTTCCAATACCAAAGTTCAAAAATGTCAATATTCATTCTACCCTCTTTCTTCAAAGTCCTACTTTTGCATCTGTAGAATGTCACAAGGGAAACCTGTCTGTTTCATGCTGAACTTTGTAATATAGACACCTCATGAACAGCTTTTCCAAGGCCTTCATTGATACTCAACCAAGTGCTAGTCCATGGCGCATTTCTTGACTGCTGGTTCCTTTACTGCTGAAAATCGCATTACTACTGTTAAAACAAAACATAAAAGTGCTGTACAAAAGGTGGCTTCTGTCTGCCTCCAAATTATTAAATATTAAGTGCAGATCTCAGCTGTGATCCTTGGCTGAGTATAATGTGTGAACACAGTAATTATTAATGCAATCAGATGGAAAGTGATGAAGGTTATTTATCACTGTGGCCATTGCTTGATCCATCCTCTTTCCCAATGGACAGAAGTTTTTTGGGGGGTTGGGGGTGGTTCAATATTTATTTGCTTTGCTGACTGAACTGAATAACGTGAGGTGGCAGTTAATTAAGAAACACACAGTGTAATAGCCAAATGCTCATTTTAATTATAGACAGTACAATGTATTTGCTACAGGTTTTGCTATATTTTACAAAAAAAAGTAATTTCATAGTTTTTTAAAAATAAACTTTTTTTAATAAATCCATAAATAGGTGCCAATAAAACGTCAACATTGATACTCTGTTCCCTTGTTATCTTGTTTTCACCTCTTCTAGTAAACGCTATGTAAGGGAAAACAAGACAGATGGGCCTCTATGTCTGTTCCCAGAAGCCTTATTTCAAGCAATAAAACTGTTTTCAAAAAATGGAGAACAATTCAATAACATCAGAATTCTTCAAAACCCTTTGGAAATGAAGTAGTGAATTCAATATGAATTGGTGCTTTATCTTACTAAGTGTATGAACCAGCTAGTAGAAAAGCTGCCTGTCCTTAGGACAAGAGATTTTAAAAGTCAGGCTATACCAGTTAGTTAGGCACAATTACTGCACAGAGCATATGACGAACCTTTGTTAGCCGACACCACTAAAAGATTTGTCTAAAAAACAGCCCTCACTTCAAAAATTGTGCAGGTGCTCTATCAGATTTCAGACAATGCTATATTTACCGACACAAATCTCTACCATTACAACCCAGCCTAGAAATACTTGCACCTGTGCTATTATACCTTCCATAGATTCTGCCATCGGGTTATAACTAAGCTTAAAAGCTATGAGGTGATAATACACACATAAATGCTGAAATCTTCTTAGTAAAACAACCAACATCAACACATTTCCAAATCATATTTTCAAAAGTAGGAAAGCAATTGAGAAAGGAAGAGTATTTCAGAGCAGAGAGACGGCAAGATAAGAGCAAACCAGTTACTTTCTTCCTCTCCTTTATCACTCATACAGTGTTTCCCCGAAAATATACTTTTTTGAACCCTGAAATAAGCACTTGGCCTTATTGCCATGCACTCAAAAGCCCGATTGGGCTTATTATCAGGGGATGTCTTATTTTGAGGGAAACAGGGGTAGGTTCTGACAGCATTAGAAGTCATATTAGCCAGGATATGTAAACTAGGGATGCTACTAGGATTGCCCCAGTCACTCCAGTACTTTTATTTTAAACATGCATAATACCAATCTTAAGGAACCTGTACCTTATTGATCATGGCAGAAATCAGTCAATTGCAAATAATGTGTCCAATCTTTGTTAAACCCGGGCTATGTGTGTATGTATATTTTACATCTGGCCTTTCACTTGTAGGCAGAACCATTTCTAAGGCACAAACTCCCTATTTAAAATAAAGCTCACTCCATTTCTCCACAGATTGCAATTTTGCATTTTTGAATTATATACACTATGTTAGCCAGGTTCCTGTTGTACGCTGCCCTGAGTCCTACGGGATTGGGCGGCCTGTAAGAACTTTTAATTAAATTAAATTAAATTTAAAAAATGGCGAGTCTGCATATCCTATCCTTAATCGAGAGACAGATGTGTCCTCTCATGTCTGAGAGTGGATGGAGGTATGTATTTTATCTGCACTGCAACATCAGTATCAGCTTTGAACGTCCATCTCTATGAAGATGCACATTTGGTCATGGAATTCTCCATGTAGCTCCTGATTCAACAAATAAATCTCTGAAAGAAGGTTTGATCCAGCCCATACATCTAATTTATGGAATTTAGGATAGGGGTTATCCTCAGGTGATGACTGTTTATTAACTGAAACAAGAAACCTAACAATTTGAGAACTTGAGAAAATAGGCAGATCTTAAAAATGACTCAAACATTCTTTTTGGGAGAAGAAATAGGACAAGCTTCTCTACACTTTGTTCATCACAATTCAAATACCTGAAAATCCCATGTTAAAATTTTTAGTGCAGCCATTTGCTATAATCAATACAACAAAAGCATGCATGTGAATTATACATGCACTTTATTTCCCGAAATGCAATGAAAGGAGGTAAGTTATGATCTAATAAGCATTTTATGTAACCATAAATATTTCAGATTGCCTCACTATTTATGACACCCTGAAAATGTCTATACTAGCTATACTGATAAATTGGAATTTAGAATTTCAAGCACCATGAGGGAGGCAGGTATGTTCTTAAACTTAGTTATATTCACAAAAAAGTCAAAATGATTTACAAAGGAACTGATCTTCAAGTCTGAAACTCAGAAAAAAAAGGATGATGTTACCTCCCTGATTATCTAAGCTAGAAATCAATGCACAGAACCAATGCCGTTATCATAACTGGGTCAGAGAATCCAAGGGAGGAGTAGGGAGATTGACGGGAGGCAGACATAAATTCTGCTGTTGCTTAGTTTTAAAAGGAAAAGACTTCAGAGAAAGTGGTGCATAATCTGACTATATTTACATTTTTAAATCTTTGTCAAAGATGTGAAAAGACATTGTACATTAGAAAAGGGGAAATAGGACAAAATTCTTTCTTTTTCCTTGCTCCATGAGAAGCATACAATTTCTCTCAACATTTTACAGATGTGCAAAGAGAGGCGTGCAAAGTCTCTTCTGTTCTACTTGCTTATATGTAACATAAAAACTGAGATTGCATAATTGGTTGTATGTAGATTAGATCATCTGCTATGCCACTCTGATGCTCTTTTAATCTGTTGCAGTAGTGATGTTGCAGACATAACTAGACATATGTGCTTCTGACATTTCCCAATTCCAGACATTTTCTAAAGCCTAAAGGTAAGGGGCCAAATGAAATACATTTTTCAAATTTCAACATTTTTGCATAGACTATGAATTAAAATAAACGTTGCACAGTATTGTAAATAAATACATAAAGCAGCCATCTTTTTTAAAATGCAGTTTTTTAAAAAATTAATTGAAATGTTAATATTTTTTATAAATGAGTTATCTTCCATAGAACAAAACAATCCCAATCCTGGTTAATTGTATTTCTTTTCTGCATTGCCAAGTCTAAATCTCATCCTATAAACAAATCAATTAAGAGATAAGATTTTCTGTAATATACATTTTCTTCTGACCTCATGATGGTGGTAGTAGGGGTGTATTCCAAAGAGGGTGAGCGAAGAACATTGGGGGTGCATGTCAAGAGCAGATACTCCCAGCAGAGTAATTCAAGGCATGAAGGCCACCCAACTGTCCAGCTAGTGAGAGAAGGCACCTATATCAAGCAAACAGTGATATAGGAAGATGCTGGAGGTGGATGATCACTTCAGTGCCAAGAGCAAAACCAGTTTCACAATGCACAAGAGAAAGCAATGGTAAACCAATCTTGTACATTACCAAGGAAACCATATGGATAGACAATGTAAATTGCTGAATGATGGTGGGCCCCTCAGATTGGATGGCATTCAACATATTACTGAGAATGAGCTGTTTAGCAGTACTAATGTTTAATGGCATTTATGAAAGAATTAAAGTCTTTGGGGCATCTATTTGTAGGTGCTTCCATGCAGAAAGAGAAAATATAAAACTGCAAAGACAGAATTACGGTAGGAATAATGGAAATAAGAAGCATGAACATAGGAAAACTCAACAAAGTGAAAAATGAAATCAATCTATTATATATATCTTAGGCATCAGCAAACTAAGATGGACTGCAACTGGACAGTTTTTCAATCAGTTACTTAGGGTACAATGCAATTAATGACCAAATACTATCAGTCAGATTTGTAGACAACCCTTTTAAAATGACATCCAAATTATACTCCAATCACCAAGAAGAAATCCAAGAAATCTCACCAAGCCAAGAAATCCAAATTCTCAGGAACAAACTTAACAAAGATGTCTATGGAGATTCTCATGTCATGGCTGTCCCAGAGATGCTTTTTCAAAAGGCAACTGGGCTTTCTTTCTTTGTCCTTGAAGACGTTTCACTTCTCATCCAGTGAACTGAAGCAGTTTTTTGGGTGAGAAAAGAAACATCTTCAAGGAAAAACAAAGGCAGTCCAGTTGTCTCTTGAAAAAGCACCTTTGGGAGAACTTAACAAAGAATTTCAGAGAACCATTCAAAGAGATGAACAGTAGTTTTACAAAGATATTGATAGATACCGAAGTTGAGAAATCCAAGGAATACCAAAACAAAATAAACATGTTTATTTACATTACGAAAAGACTGAGATCTCGTGAAAATCCATAATGGTGGTAAAGGTGAAAGGAACAAGAAGACCTTTTGGCAAGATGAATGGACTCAGCAAGAGTTTCAGAGTTGGAAGTCCTGAAAGGCCAGGTTGTAGACCTGGAGAAGATCTATTCATTTGGTCACAAAGAGTCAACACCAATTGAATGGGGCACCTAATCTGCCAATCAATCATAGTATATTGAAAATGAAAGCATTAATTATAAATAACATTTGAAGACTGGAACAAACTGGGTATAAACTATATAATTTTCAATTCTCTCAGCAGTTGTGTTAAAAAATTTCCCTAGTATTCAGATTGTTGTTGGTTTTTTTTTACAAATTTAAAGGCATAAATTGTGTCTGCACATTTCTATCGTAAGACTTCAAAGGTATTATTTTGGAAAATCTGTAACCAATTTTAGACATAATTTAGTGTACTTTATTTTTCAAACTGTCATAAAAAGCAGTCTGTTCCAAACTGCATGATACATATGTAATACTATCAATTACAATCGTATTTCTATAGCATATTCCCCTGCATTTTATGCAAAAAATAGACCATAAAATTTGCTATCTGTGTAAGAAAAGTATTCCATCTGAAATGTTTAAAAATCTGAGAATGGTTTTCAGTAAAACAATTAGGCATTTAATATCTCAAACTGAATCTGGCACGTTTCATGTGCTTCGTTTTATGTACCTGAAACCTCCATATTATTTTCTGCTAGACAGTGCCAGTTAAATATAAATCCATGGAATGTGACTGTGTGTGTATGTGTGCATGCGCGCCCCTGTGTGTTTGTGTGGGCCTCTATGTGTGTGCCTGTGTATTTGGAATGTAAATAGGTAGTATTTATATCAGAATAGACAACTGAGTTACTCTTAGTTTGTGACTGTTTTATAGTATTACATTAAAAACAGATTTAGACAAAATAATTTTATAAACATAATTAATTCTACAGATCATCTACATTATGGTTAAAGGCCAATGAGATTTTTTAGCATTACTGGAACAGTCAAAAATGATCAACAGCACATAAAGGTGCTGTGAAGAGCCCCGAGTCTTTAAAGAAACAGGCATGGAGTTTAAATTCATATTTTTGCTACAAGTAAATAAATGTTTCCCACTTCTTATGACATTTTTATATTTTACTGGAAAAATCCATTTGAAATATGACTCTTTTCCAAACAGGTTTCTCCATGCAATACTTCCATTCTACTCAAAAGACTAAAGAAAAACAATGTTGTTGACTGAATTCTTCCTGCTGATAATGGGGTCCCTAAATATTTTGACAATTTCGTCTTTTAAAATTTATGTTCAAGCCACTAGCTCACACAGGTTCATTTGTCAGTATTTCCACTGAAGATACCCCCAAGGCTGTTACACTGTACACTACTTAAGTTCTTATTTGTCATGGATGATTGTCTTTTTCCTTCTACCTTTCCCAGGAAAAGATTGTATTGAATCCATATGTATAGCCTTACCACTTGGAGAGGCATCCTATTCAACTCCTCATATAAAGAAGGGCCCAGAAGATTAACTTTTAATTGGAATTTGCAATAGCAATATCATTGACACCTTTTTCACAAAAATCTGCAAAATACAGAAAAGTTTGCAGGGGCCGAGACAATTTTGCACTATTCTGTTTCCAATTTGTACGTTTACCAGAAATTCAATAGAAGTAAATACAAGAGAGGTTTGTAACGTTCTCTAAAATCTGGTCTTTAATTTTCTTGTCCTTGCAATGAATAATTGAAGCAAGAGCTAGTCTTTGTACAATAATTACTGAAGTGCAGTAGAGATGGAGAAAGATCTAAACTGGCAACCATGTCAGTAGTATGAAACCCCATCGTAACAGCTCATAAAAATCCATTTGAGCAAAGCTGTTGCTTTCCAATATGGGAATAAATAAGCAGTTTACATCACATTATAAAACACTAAAGAATCTGAACTGCTAAAATGCATATTTGCAATATGAAGCAGCAAGTTAATTCTGAAGCAATTGTGTGCTCTCAATTACTTTTGGGAATATATACTGAACTATAGCCCTACAAAACCAGTATGAAAGGAGTCTGCTCACATAACACTTGAACACATTTATATAAATAATGTAACAACCCCCAAAAAAGATGCCCATTCACAGAATCTTTTTTAAAAAATCATTATTGGCACACCGTTATATCAAATTGGCCTGAAATACAGTAGCATCAATTCCTTAGATCACTGATAGGCTGAGATCCTAACCCCAGGCTGAGTTCCTTTCCACCTGGAGTCAGACTGATACTAAACTAGTAAGTGCAGGATTCACCAAATGAACATATGGTTATATCATCACAGATATTGGTCAGTTTGAATTTCCCTCTTTGGTAATCGCTCAGTTTTCATCAAAATATATATATTTGTTTTGTGGATTCTTTTTTATACTTTCTGATGATCTTGCTATGCTGAAACCCCACAGGCCTCCCCCTTCCGGGAAATAAATATTCTTAAGAATGCAAATGATGAATGATGTCAAATTTTATGCTGCATTTTATTTTAAAAGAAACTGATTTAAATTTGTTTTGAAGTTTTAATAACTGGAAATGGAGCTGATATAGTTCTTTCGCCTTTGTTTTATTTACTGAGTTGGGTATACTCTCTCATTTAACTCTTGGAAAATCAAACGTGTCCTTCTACATATGCATAAGAGATGCATATCTTAAACTGCCCTCTCATATACAGAAATGATTAAAAGGTAGCACTCATCAAATTCCTTGTGCAGGATTTTGCCAAAACCTCAGCATTTTGGAAAAGGGTTACCTATGGCTTGAAAAGTGTACGGATGCCTGATATAAAAGCTACTATATGAGAAGATGAATTTAGGATCTGTGCTTGATTCAATCAATCATGCTAAGACTATTCAGTTTCATTTTTTTTTTCTTTCATTTTCATGGACTCAGCTGAAGAAACTGAAATTATGTAATATTAATTCTTAAAGTATTGGATTCACAGTACAAAATCAACCATTTCTGTTTTATGCCAATGTTCTGTTAGTAATCATTGTTAGCTACTGCTTAGGGATCAAAGGCTGGATACAATAAACCTGAAGAAATCTGGTATAAAATAGTATTTAGAAGCAGCATCTCTCAGGCGTTATCTCTTTTCTATGGAAACATAATTATAAAACTACATCTAACTGAAATTAAGGCCCCTTTCTTCTATACCTTACAAAACATTCAACTTTAAAGCTACTATTCTGAAATTACAATAAAAACATCCGTCAGGATAATCACTGGAATCAAAATTCGAGTAGTAAAGTAAATAATACAGCCAGACACTTTATACTGCAAAATTTAAAACAGGTTCAAATGTTTTAACTTTCTCATATTGATCTTCTACAAAAGCAATCTCTCAAACTAGTGTTATCCTAATCTCTGCTAACTGAACTGAAACTTGTTTCCAATCATAAAACGCTAAGTATTTTCCTAAAATAGGTTAGACAAATGCATTGGGCATATTCACAAGTTTGAAAGCATATTATGTTAGTTTCACATTTGATCGTTTAAAAATAAGAAATCTTAAAAAAAAAATCAGATGGGTTAGAAAGCCTATGGGTACTCAGGGAGGTATTCATGGCCATAATAGTACCATTGTATCAAACCCGTTTTAACATAACTGACTGCAAGGATTTCATTCAAAATCTTTGATTCTCAGACAGGTGCATAGGCCCCATTGGAAATAATGTTGGACACTGAAACGTTGCTTGGAAGATTTGCAGTCATTATAATTATTCTTCATTTCCCAGTTTAAGGTGCTCTAAAAAGGCAATTATTATTAATATCTGCACTTCTAAACCACTGGCCAATGTAAACAAGGATATTTATTTTAAATTAACGAAGTAGAAATAGTTCAGCAGTTTTTGACTAATAGATTGCAGACTTTTTCTACATTATGTGCTATTGATTTGTCCTGAAAAAAATAGCGTTAAGCTAATTTGAAGATTGTGTGGTAGCATAATGAAAGAAATCAGGGGCAAAAGGAATGGGTAAGGAGCGAACAGTAGGAAACCCAGGGCCTAAGATATAAAAGAAGTATCTTATAAAATTAGCAAATATGCTTTATAATGAGAATTCCTGAGCCATTGTCTTACAAAACAAAGCAACTTTGTTTTGTCTTACAAAACAAAGCAACTGTTTGATGATTTTTAGAACTCTGAACCATAAGCAGTCAGTTTAGGAAAATGACCAATTATCTCCTACACATAATTCAACATTTACTACATACTTATTAACAACTTTTTAATACCACTGACCAGAGAAAAGAGCCAATTCGATAATTGTTGAAAGTACCAAAAAATGGGGGGGGGGGGAATCCTCTAGCTGGGATAATTTGTAATATGCTCAATAGTAATGAAAGAAGAAGAGGTTAGGATTGAAGGGAAAGGTATTCAAATAAACTGCTTCTCTGAAGTATGCTAACCATATTGAAATTAATGAAGATGAGAATTACCAATCTATAGTATTAACTAAGGAATCTATATCAATTGTGCAAAATAAACTAGTAAATCTATCTTAACTTTTAATTTTCAGCCTATTTAAAATAAAGCCCTATACAGTTTCAAAGGCATTTATTTCCAAGAAAGTTCCACTGAAACCCATGGAACTACCATCCAGTGAAATTTGTTCAGAATCAAGTCTTGTGAGGTAAATATGAAATGAAACAAAACCAAACCTCTATGTATTATACAATTGCTACTGCTTTCTCTATTTGGGGGGGAAAAAACCCAAGAGAGAAAAATGTTTGTTTTGCTTGTCTTGTACCAGCAGTATTAGTATCCAGGAAAGCACAATTTCATAATTTAGGAGGTTCAGCTGCTATATCCTATGCAGAAAATTGAGTATTTCATACTTGAAATATCCCTACAAAATTTACGTCACCCTGTGTAAGTTTAAATACTCCCTCCCCCCCCCCCCCCCGGAATGTGAAGAGTTGAAACAGGCAGCCTGAAAACGTGCTGCCATAAAAGCATTAAATGTCATCCAAGTTGATAAGTCCCTTACGGAGATGTCAGCGAATAGTAAAATAGCAGTTTTGCACTCAGACCATTTTGTATGAAGATATTTTAGTAGCTTCATTCTGTGCAACTTACTGCCAAATTGCACTAATTCCTCTAAAAAAAAATCTAGTAGAAATTGCCACGGAATGACTGCCACACAGTTTCAGATCTACACAAGAAAGTTCCTTCATATTAAAAAAAACATGCTGCAAATGTTAATCCCTTAACTTACAAAACACAAAGCTTGTGCAAAGTGTTTATGTATAGAGGAGACCCAGAGCGAAGGAGAGAAAATGGAATGTATCCTCTAAATTCCGGTAACAATTAGAGAAATGGTATGATCAGCAGCCACACCCCCACCCTTCTACCACATCCTTGGTGTCAAGTTTGATGCTGTCTGTGTTTTTCTCACTGAACACAGGGCCTCCATGTCTCATCATTAGCTCTGTGGCCATCTTCACAAAAGCTTCCTCCACATTGCTGGAGTCCTTTGCAGAGGTCTCTATGGCACAGATGATATCATAGTGTTCAGCCAGAGTCTGAGCCTCTTCTAGTTGAACCTCCCGAAGGTCACTTAGGTCAGACTTGTTTCCTAGCAGAAAACAGAATTGTTGATAGGATTAATTTTTAAATGTGGATTCTGGAGATTAGGGAAAATGCTCAGTTGGGAAAGCCTAGAGAAAAAGACAATGGCGGGACAGATAAAACTGTGTTGAAGGACCTCAAAGTGATGCAAATAACCAGCCTAGAGATCAGATACTACAGTTACCTCAGAGATGAGAAAAAACAGCTAACGAAGTATCAGGATAGAGAGATAAAAATATTTTAAAAATCAATAAATAGATAAATCTGAGCCACTGGAAAGTATAACATTATTTTTTTTGGATCCTGGATTTATAATTCTATCCCACTTTGATGTTGACAAACCCTGCATTTCAACATAATATTTCAATCTCAGGAAATGAGCTTTTTACCCCTTCCAACCTAGATGTTCCTATATTAACAGGATATTATTTATGTTGTATTTAGCTATCTCTGGAACTAATGACAATGAATTTTTATATTACATTTGTTCACTTTCTGCCAGTTGTTACATCAGAAACCTGCCGAAAACGGACAGAGATATCTAACCGATGAAAAAGTTCAAATTTTATTTAAAGTATCCAATACCAGTTGCATACTAGCCAAGAGGATCTCATTCTGAATTATCTGAATGCCAATATCATGCATACTTTTCAACATCTTAATACTCTGTGGGACATCATGGCATAAGCATGGAACACGTCCCAACAGACAGAAAAGCACAGACTCACAAAGTGGCTTGACTTGGTCAAAATATATTGTTAAATAAAGATCCTTAAAGCACGGAATACTGAGACAACCATAAAAGGCTGAAGTAAACAAAGTAAACTGTAGAAGAGCTTGAAAGTAATTTTTTTCCTGCTTCATCAATTATTATGCAGTAATTCAATCCAATCCAAAATGAGGAAGAAATGTTTTTATTTTTGGAAATAAGGAAATGCCTTTGCCCAAGTTGCTATTGTCTCCTAATGCATAGGCATAATTCTTTTTTTTATTTCTGGCTTACCAAGTAGATCTTTCCACACTCACCAATTAGCAACTGTACTATATTGGAGCCTGCATATTTCCTCACATCCTCGATCCAGCGAGGAATGGACTGGAAAGAGCCTCTCTTACTAATGTCATAGGCTAGAATAGCTCCATTGGCGCTTCGATAGTAACTTTGGGTTATAGTCCGAAACCTTTCTTGACCAGCCGTGTCCCAGATCTGTAACTAAAGGAAGTAAAAAAGAAGTAAGCCTGTAAGTTCTTCAATCATAAGTTATTGGTTGTACTTATCAGATGACCTTTTCTTATGCATACTGAAAAACATCTAAACAGAGCACAAAATAATTTCACATTCAGTTGAGTGATACAATATATTATCGCTGGGTTGCAACAGCCAACATGCCCAATCTATTTGGCAAGGGAAAGTGTAGCAGCAAGTTTAAGAGAGCAAAGGTGGATAAGCAGCCATGACTCTTCAACATTACATTCCACAAAGGCAGGAAAGTTAGGGCAATTATAACTATGCTATACAGAGAGCTGACCTCTGACCACAAGTGCAGTTGTATTTCTTTTTTATATCACAGAGCTGCTCTTCAATGCTGCAGTACTATTATGATACCTGGAAGACACATTTATTTCAAAGTTGGCCATATTATGTGTGCACCATGTTATCTGAAGCACCACACACCTCAGAAATATACTTAACTTCAAGTTCAACAAAAGGGCATCACTTAAACAAAAGTATTGCTTTAGATGTTTGTATGATTTACTTTAGGACTGGCGTAAGAAAACACTGCCTTGTGCTTGTATGAATGGAGTGAAATATTTTGAAAATGCCTTTTCAAAAGATTGTGTTGAAATACTGTAGAACAGGAATCAAGATTAGCAGTAATATCTTTGCCACTAAAGATACTGGAGTTCTTATAGATTTATTTGTATTTTATTGGATTATTATTATTCACATTGTATTATTGACTTTTCAATCTAGAGCAGGTGTGTCAAACTGGCGACCCGCAGGCCGGGTGCGTCATGCGTAGGCCATGCACAAACCAGCTCTACGAAGGGGAAAAATGTCGTGAAACGTCACGTGACGGCAGCGTGACGTTGCAAGTTTGACATCCATGATCTAGACTAGAGCCTCCAGAATGAAGGATTTATAAAAATTATAAAACAATAAATAAATGGTGACTGTACCACATTGATAACCAGTTACATTTAAAGTCTTGCTTAACATTTCTTACTAACAACAGTCCATGTAATTATGAATAAGTACAGGTAGTCTTCACTTGCTGACTACAACTGGGACAATGCCAGGCTTATGTCACTTGTACTATGATTGTTAAGTGTAACATACGTGACTGTGACTTGCAACTTCCTGCTGACTTCCCCATTGACTCTGTTTGTTGGAAACCATCTGTAAAGATCACAAATGGCAATTAAGTGACCGTGGGAACCTGCCAGTCTAAGAACCAATCTTAAGCCTATTGTTTTAGCATTGTGGTAACTTCGAACAGTCTCTCAATGAGACAGTTGGTAAGTGATGACTACCTGTATATAGATTGTGTATAGATATTTCTTCCTGATATCTTCTTTCAGGGAATAAATTTTAATTAAATTTTTTCCACTTAAATCATAATATATTACTGAGGCAAAAATAAAGTTCTGCCCTCTGCTTTTGAAAAAATTTAAGACTCCAGCTTGTTCCAAGCCTTACAAGCGAACATGTGAACACCTCTTTCTGTACTCATAGGCGTCAAACTAGTAGAATATAACTGTTTTAATAGTTTTTACAAAAATCACATTGCAAACCTGTATTACTTACATACGAAACCAGGTGCGCATATATTTGAAATTATGTATCTTTGAAACATTATAGAGTTGCTCTATGACTATTTCTTAATATGCTATGCAAAATAATTTTTAAAACTGCTCTATTTTATGCTGCAATAGCAAATGTGGAAATATTAATTAGTTCCATCTCCTTGCTAACTATCCTAATATTATAATGCCTATTAACTTAGCTAAAAGCAAACACACAAATGAAACAATGTGAGTTTAGAGAATGGAGGTTTCTCTTTTGATATGTAACATTAGTAAAATAAATTTTGTCAACTTTGTGTGCAAATGTTGACATGTAAGTGTTGTGGCTGAATATTTTGCTTTGAAACCAACCAATTGTCAAAATCAGCATTAAAAGTGCTGTAGTTCAAGAGGTACTAATGTAAGCTCCATACAGTGGGGCAATCTGATTTATTTTCTTCCTAGAAGTTGTCTCTATAGAAGACACAAACGGCTCTCCCTACAGCATTAAGTTCCTAAACTAAAAGTTTCAAGAGCAGTTGTTGAATATTCTGGAGGGCCCTTGCCACATTTCCTCAGCTTCTGGATAAAGAACCAAGATTACTATTGAGGTCCAAATAAAGATGTTTATATCAAATAACACTGAATACTTATTTTAGATGTACAGGACTAAGGTATTTCCAAGTCTGTATACAGGCACATCTTGCATTTAATGACCATTTTAGGCTCCAAAGATACTTAAAAGGTAACTTTACTACCAGTCCTCGTATTTATGATTGTCACAACACCCCTCTAGTCACGTAACTGACATTTGGGCACAACTGGTAGTTATTTATGATTACTGCAGTTGAAATGCCTCACACCTGACTTCAGGCTGAGTCAATGGAGAAGCAATTGTGGTCACTAAGTAAGGACTATCTGTAACCCCTTCTTGCTAAGAAAGCTCTGTTTCTAGACAATTCACAATCATCAACAGTTGATGGAATGTTTTTGGTGTACCTTCTGGGCATAACTTTTGGGTTATCTTCTGAATTCTAGTCACTCAGATGTAGGCCAAGAGCTACTCTCTATCATCCTAAAAGGTAGTACAAAAATGATGATTTTAAATTACAAAAAATCAGATTCTGGTTGAATAGTAGGGGGGGGGGAAGCCTATTGGAAATAGTTCAAAAGCAGAATTCCAAAAGACAAACTTTCCTTCAAAATATGTATTCAAGCAGATGTCATAGATATTTCAGTTTGGATTCCTGTGCAGAATAGGGATTGGATTCAATAGTTTAAGTGGACCTTTTCAACACTGACTCTTTCAATATTTTATTATTAAATCAGTATATTTAAAGGCTTTCTTTTAAATATAATATCTATATATCTTATTACAACATTAGGATTGGAATAAAAGAGAATTAAGTAACTGCCATATGGATATAAATAACTAAATTTTAATCTTCCAAGAATAACCTATACTTTAGCAATAACAAATTGTAAAATATTGCACACATTGTCTTTGGAAAATTTCTTGATTACTTTAAAAAACAAGGTCTGGAAAAACATTCTATTTACTTTCCCGAACTGTGAACAGGTTTATAGCCCTCTTTGCTGTGCTGTGTCATATAATGAAGGAGTTACACAACAGGTCTGTTAAAGTCAATTAAAATCCTAAAACTCTTTGACACAATGCCAATAACTTTTCCAGGTCAAATTACAAAATCCTATTGGGATATCTAAGTTCCTCCCCTTTATTTATGTACATGAAATGTTGTTGATCCAGATTACAAAGCATGACAATTATTTTTTTTAAAGTGTACACTGGAGGCGTTCATGTTATCTATAATAAAACATGTTTATTGTACTGAGGGCAAATGCTAATATTTTCCTGAAATGTGGGCATTTTTATAAAATCTACACTTCATAGTGAAGGGGGCATATTTAGTGTATTCAGACCTAGATGTCTACAATATATACATACATATAGATATGAAAAAAAGGAATTTAAAAAAATTCAAATTAGCCTGATTTAAAGCATTACAAAAAGCCTCCCAGTTAATTTTACAATGCTCCACAGAGCTGGTATAGTGTTTCCTGCCTGAACAGGGGGTTGGACTAGAAGACCTCTAAAGTTCCTTCCAACTCTGTTATTCTGTTCTGGAATGATACTTAAACCAGACTGTCCATCTATGCTTTAGCACACAAGCAGAATATTCGCACGAGTTACGGGCCCTATCATGAAAAAACTACTTATACGGGGATTACAACCTAATTTCCATACAATACCAAACAAATCTTAAAACTTAGGAGATGCGGAGTCATCTCCTAAGTTAAGTAAAGAAGTTTGTCTCAAGTTTTTATACTTACTATTACTCATCAGATAAGCAAAGTGGACTCTTATCAAAAGCAAAGTGGACTCTTTCATACTCAAACAAGCTCATGAACTGTGTATCAACATAACTCAATTACAAAAGAACTCCTAATCTTATCTTATCTTCTTATTTTCAAACATTTTGAAGTTTTATTTGAATAGGCTTGGAATATCACCACTGAGGTTCTCCAAGAAGCTTAAGAGGCTTTTCAAACATTTATTAAGCACCTCCAGAAAGGCAAAGAATATCCCTTGAGGCATTTTTACGGGGGCCGTGCAGTACCTAAATGTTTTTTTTTAAACTTTCTGAACTTAGCAAAGGGTGGGTGGGGGAGTGAGAGTGGGAGTCAAACTCTACTTCTTTTAATGGTTTTAAAAGATATCCGAACTGCAACCCTGCAAGCACAAACTCTTCGGCATTTTCTGCCTTGGCGATGAATTATCTCGGCCCAGCCACGGATGTCAGCAGATCGGCTGGTGAAGACGTTGGGCGCCCTTGGGTCTCCCGGGAAAGGGACGTTGCCATGCCAGCTTCTTCTCCCCCGACCGCAGCTGTTGTTCTGTCCGCACACCTGTTACCTGGCCGGCCCGCGCCACGAAAGGAGACAAGACGGAGATGGCCGCGAGGCCGCTTGCCGCCTTCCCTCGTCCCCGTCCCTCCCCCGTCCCTCCGCTGCCCACCTTGACCCGCTTGCCCTGGATCTCCAGGCTCTTCATGGTGAAGTCCACGCCGATGGTGTTGCCCTGGCGCTCAGAGAAGGCCCCGCTCTTGAAGCGCTGCACCAGGCACGTCTTGCCCACGCTGGCATCGCCGATCAGCACCAGCTTGAAGAGGAAGTCGTAGTGCTCCTCCGGGTCCGGCCCGGGAGGCGCCGACGGGGAGCTGGGCATGACCGCGGCGCTGCTCACCCCGCGGCTGCCCGACACAGGTCCCCTCGCTCCCGTTTGGCAGCCGCAGCGCCGGCCTCAGCATCCTTCCCCGCCCGCCTTCCTCTGCCAGGCCGAAGCAGTGGGCATGCGCGGCGGGAGCCTGCGTCCTTCCTCCTTCCCCCCGCGCCCCCCCACGCTCCCACGCGCCAGGCGTCGAGGGTGGGGCAACAGTGCAGGGCAGCATTCCCCTCGCGCTTAATGGGCGGGCTCAGCGGAGGAAAGGCTTTGCCCCTGGCTTGGAGGGCGAGGTCGCCCATTACGGTGGCCGGATTTCCGTGTTACGTTATCTCTCTTGGTTGCCCTGAGCAGGAAGCGCGCCTCGAAAAACTCCCTCCCTTGTGTGTGTGGGTGTATGTATGCTGTGCTCCTTGAACCTTGATCGCTAAATTCCCTGGAATTGGACGCAATGTCTGTTTTACAATGCAATGGTTGACGTAGTGCACTTTGAACGGGAACGGTTCCCAGAAGAATACCTGAAATAAACAAAAACTGGGCTCCTTGGAGGCAAACATAAAATGTATTGGTCTTTAGGGTACGGCAGAACTATGTGATCAATCACAGTGAGGGTGGCCAGTCCAACGTGTGTAAAAATTAGTGATCAAATAACTTCTAATAGTCTGGATGAGCTCCCTGCAGCAGGAAATGTTGGCAGGAAACGCGCAACCCTGCAATTAATTGTTAGATTCACTTAGTCATTTATAATTAATCTTTATTTGTAGTTTTGGAGTAAACGAGCACATGCTTTATACAAGCTGTCCCTCAGTGTGCAGGAAATACAGGGATACTGAATGCATTTGCTTGTTAGTTTTCAGTAATTTTAAACCAAAGCTCTTTGATAGCAAGCATCCCACAAGACAGAAAAGAGGAACAGGTGGTTGTGTTAAAATGTAGACCATTTTTCCAGAGTCAGTTGAGTCCTGAGCCAAAATTGTACCAGAGCCATAAATTTCACACAATGGAAAAATGTTACATGGTAATAAAATCTGTGTTTCTCTATGTGCCTCTCCATCACTAAGGCTGATAGTTAAATACTTTTACCTTCCTTTACAAGTATGCTTGTTTCCAAAGCTTTAATAAGGGAGTTCAGAGCTAGACCTCTGTATGCTTGTTGACACTATGAAGGGCTGTAAAGGTGTCTGAGATTAGGATCTACCTTTGTAAAAGTCTAGTGTAGTGTAGGGGAGTCCAACCTTGGAAACTTTAAGACTTGTGGAGTTCAACTCCCATAATTCCCCAGTCAGCATTCTGGGAGTTGGTCCACAAGTCTTAAAGTTGCTAAGGTTAAAGTGACCAGATTTTTTTTTTAAGCAGGATGGGGGGGGCGGGCCCGCCTGGGCGCCGCCATTTGTTTTGCCCTCTGCGCATGCGCAGAACACTGCGCATGCGCAGAGGGCAAAACACAGCAAATGTCGGCGTCCAGGTGGGGGGGGAGGCGGGAGGCCTTTCCTCGCCTCCCGCCTCCCCTTCGGGAGCCGGCAGCCCTTCGGGAGCCCACCTCCCCTTCGGGAGGCCTTTCCTCGCCTCCCGCCTCCCCTTCGGGAGCTGCCCTGGGGCCGGCTGGCAAGCGACGAACGGGAGGCGGGAGACGGGGAAAGGAGGCAGCCGGCAGCTTACCTGTCACGAGCTCCAGGCATCCAAGCGCCGCGGTCTCCCGGTCGCCCGCCCGGCCCCAGGGCAATGGCGGCAGCGAGGCGACAGGGGGAAGGAAGGGGAGGGGGACGAGAAAGGGCTGTTTGCACCGCCGGAGGGGCCGCTCGTGAGCTCAAACCGGCGACGGCTCCTCGTCCCTCACCCCTCCACCCGCATCCCAACAGCAGCGGCGCCTCCGAGGGTGGGGCTAGGGATGGGGCGGGGGAAGGAGAGGAGGAGCAGCCCCCCTTCCCCCTCCCCCCAGCAGGCAGCCACCTCGCTGAAATTCCGCCCGACTTGCTTCCGGTACCTCTCTTTTGCTTCCCCTTTTAAGGTGACCAGACGTCCCGCTGTTTCGGCATTCTTTTCAAAAAAGCGGGACTTTTTGAAAAGAATGCGGGACGCGGGACACACGCTTGAAAAGCGTGTCTGTCCCGCCAAAAGCGGGACGTCTGGTCACCTTACTAAGGTTGGACACCCCTGGTCTAGTGGTTGTTTCTTCTTCCAGCTTATCACAGGAGATGCCTGTGTTGCTTCAGGTTGCTTAGCTGTTCTTGCTGTCATAGAGAGGACCTTTGCCAGGTTCACAAGATCTGTGCTCTACTTGTATGCTGCTATTGTTTATTGGGGCGCATCAGTGGTGGGTTCCTACCAGTTTGGCCCAGTTCAGCGAACAGGTAGCAGCGGTGGCGGAGGCTCCGCCCACCCAGCAGAACGTCATCACGGAGCTTCTGTGCAGAAGAGTCGTGCGCGCGCAAAGTGCACGCGCGCGCTCCTGTTCCCGAACCAGTAGCAAAGGTAAGTGAAACCCACCCCTGAGGCGCATCCTTCTTCAGTATGAAAACCAGATATGTGTGTCTGTGTATTTTCGTGTTTACATATATGTGTGGCCATATTTGGACTACAAAACTCTGGACCACCACTAGAAAGCAGCCAGGACTTTTCTGTATCTCTTGCATAGCTCTAGCAATAGTTTGGATGTTGAGCTCAAATACAGTATCCATGAGCTTCAAACTTGATTAAAACACTAATTTCAGAAACAGTGCTTAGCCAAGAAAGCAAATTTGGGAATGAAAAGGAAAAATACTGATTCTGCTATGCAGTAAATTGTGCTGTAAATTATCTTACATTTTCCTTTATAAAATGACGATATCCAAATCTCTAAGCCACAATAGATTACTCAGCAAGAAATACATATATGGCTGCTGATCTTTCCTGAGTGGAAAGTTAGATGTATTTTTTCTTGTCAGTTTTTATATAATTATTCTTCAAATTAATCATTATTACTCAAAACAAATCTGCAGTTTTCCTTGGTGTGAACATTTGCCACTATTGTTTATGACATATGTTTTGCAGTTAACTTTAAAAGTAATCACGAAGTATAGCTGTAAACATTAATAAATACATTCACATATTCCATTCAGTACATATACAATTGATCTGGTTATATAATTATGTCAGTTCCATGCATGGCGTTCAATTTATACATACTGTCAATAAACTGTTGATTTGTATGTTATGTAAGATTAGTGATTATAAATGTATAAACTCTCTTCAAGCTTTGTAAAATGGACATAAGAAAAACAATGGGCTTTGGCCTGCCTTCTCAATCCTTGAGAGTTTGGTTAGCATGATTTGTAATAAGAATGTAATCATATATTGTAGTTGCATGGAATGAAAACCCTCCAAGGAATTGTGATCTTAATATATGAACATCTCCGAAGGAAAGTCAGAAATGATGGTGGGTGGGTGGGTATAAAAGCTAGATCTGCTCTGCATATTTAAAATATGAATTGTTGGCTATTTAACATTCTAAAATATTAAGTATTGAATGAAAATAGGAATGGATACAGTATGTATATTTTTACTGGGATTTTGAGGTAATATTTGATTACTGAAGACATACCTGTATCCAGAGGTGGGTTCCTGCCGTTTGGACCAGTTCTATAGAACCAGTAGCGGGAATTTCCCCCTGCTCGCTGAACCGGCAGTGATGGCCAGCTGGACACGCCCCCAAGCAGGCTCTCTCAGCGGCGCCATAGGTGGCGCCATCTTGTCTTTCGCTTCTGCACACGTGCAGAAGCGGGTTTTTTGCTGGGTTTTTAAGCACTCGTGAGCACGTTTACTCGTGAGCATGGTGCTCACAAGTAAACTGCAGATTAGAGGCAGCTGGCAGATCGCTGGCTTACTGCCTTTTCCTCTCCGGCTTCTGTTAGCAGAGAGAAAGAAGAGGCAGAGGCGAGCCTTTTCTCCCCCCTCTCCTGCCACCGTGAGGGCTTTGTAGCGTGGTGGCTTCTTCCTCCACAGGCCGCTAGGATGGGAGCGGCTTCCTCCCGAGGTTTGGGGAAGAAAGTGGGGCGCGTTAAAGAAAGGTAAAAGGGAGGGTGAGGTGGGAGAGATGCGCGTCTTGCAGTGGGGCGCAATTTGGGGGTGGCAGATGGGGTGGGAGGGCCATGAGACACGCATCTTACCAGAGACTGGCAGCTCCGGGTCGTCTCTCAGCCTTTGCTTGCAGGGAAAAACCTTGCAAAGTAAAGAAAAACTTCTCGTGAGTGTCTCATGTGAAAAGGTGATTTTTTAAAAAGAAAACCCCCCAAAAGCCACAAGATCCGGAGCAGCCAGTCTCTGGTAAGATGTGCGTCTCTTAGGGGAGTGCAATTTGGGGGTGGCAGGTGGGGCAGGGCATCGGATGGGAGGGCCGCGAGATGTTACTTGGTCCAGATATCTTAGGGATCCCCTCCAATATTACACCTAAGCTGCAATAGGAGGAACCCGGGGTGGGGTGGGAGTGACACGCGTGACTGCAGGGCACAAGCGCACGTGTGCAATCTGGGCTTTGTGGTTTCCCACAGCTCCTGCTACACCTGGGCGTGTTTTTGGGGGGTGCAGCCGGTTCCTCCTCCCCCTCTTGTCCTGAGCCAGGATCGGCTGAACTTTCCTCCCTCCCTCCCGCCCTGCTTGCACAGTCCAATGTCTCGCCTGCATTTTTTCCTATCTCCTACCCTTTCCTTCCCATTATCTCCCCCCCTCACCCGCCGGATTTATAAACATAGGCTGCAAAGTTGAATGCTTCGATTCCTTCTAGGAAACTTATGGCTTTTCCACATCCTAAATCTTCCGGTGGTCTATTTTTGGGAGTTTTTCCCCTCTCTCCCCACCCCTTCCCTCTGTCAGAATCCCAAAAATTTTCACCAACGTTTCAGTGGCTGTGGCTAGGTGGGGGTCATGTGACTGAGTGTGCGTGAGTGACATCAAGTTGGTCACGCCCACCCAGTCACATGCCCCCACCTAGCCACACCCACAGAACCGGTAGTAAAAAAATTTAGAACCCATCCCTGCCTGTATCTGACAGAATATTGTGACTTTTGTATTGTAGCTACAGTTCAAAGCGCTGATAAATGTTGCCTTTTAGACTTTATATTTCATATACACAGAATTTGTCAGTCTCTGGAAAATATGCAGAAAAATGCCCATATTTCCTGAAGTATTTCATTTTCAAATATTAACTGCTTTGAGCCTATACTTTAAAAAGGGTTTAAAATACAAAAGAAAATGTAACACATTTAAATAGATTTTAGTTGGGTTGAAAAATCTATTGAAAACGAGTATATCATTAGTTTTATCTTTTTGAGTAAAGCAGACCTATATGCTTTTCTGTGACCTCATCGTAACATTTGATGGGGTTGTATTGTACTAATAAGTGAAGTATTGTATAATTTAACTAACAAGATCTTCCTCCCAAGCAGTGCAGTCTGTTGCCTTCCTTTATTTCCCGAAGCCTTGCCAAGCATATTAATTTTTCCTCATCCATTATCTTCCTGTATCTCATACTCCCAAAGATGTGAGTTTCTGCTTGCTGATTATTGTCTCAAGGGAGCAGTCAGTTTTATTTACTTTAGGGCTGATTGATTTTTTCCTTTCTATCTATAGCAGCGGTTCCCAACCTGGGGGTCGAACTACCATTTCCCAGTGGTCGCCCCGGCATCCTCAGCTCCCCCGCCACTGCCACAAGCCTGGCCATATCGCGCCCCACAACCCGCGCCCCCACCCCGCTGCCGCCATTTGGGTTCTTTTACCCTCTGTGCATGCACAAAGCGTTCTGCGCATGCGCAGAGGATAAAAGAACTCAAATGGCGGCGTCCGGGCGAAGTCTTCAGATCCAGGCGAGGTCTCCGCTCGCTTCGCGTGTTGCCTCTGGGAGCTTTTCGAGCCCCATCGCAAAAGGCGTATGTGAATTCGGCGGGGCCGGGACAGGCGGCTGCCCGGAGAGAGCCATCCCCTTCGCAGAGTCTCTCCTGTCTACCTGTAGCATTCGGGGCAAAGCCGCGAAGGGGGTGGCTCTCTCCGGGCAGCCGCCTGTCCCGGCCCCGCCGAAGTCACACACGCCTTTCGCGATGGGGCTCGAAAAGCTCCCAGAGGCAACACGCGAAGCGAGCGGAGACCTCGCCCGGATCTGGAGACTTTACCCGGACGCCGCCATTTGGGTTATTTTACCCTCTGCACATGCGCAGAACGCTTTGTGCATGCGCAGAAGGTAAAAGAACACAAATGGTGGCGGCAGGGTGGGTCGCGGTGGGGTCGCAAGGCCAGGGCGCGGGTCACGGCATTAGGAAGGTTGGGAACTGCTGATCTATAACATTCCTAATGGCCATCCCCAAATTTATAATTTGAAAGCATCTATCTTTTATCTCTCACTCTTACTCAGTATCCAAGTTTTGCAGTCGTTGCTTTAACTGGAAAGTCCATTGTTTTCATTCTTCTTCCTTTCTTTTGGTCATTGAAATGCCATTCTATTTGAACTCTGTCTAAATTGATCGTTGCCCACTTCCTTATGATTAATGTTGTCTTTCTTCTTCTTTCACAACGTCTTTTGAAAGTCACTGCATCTTTTCCTATTTAAAACATTTTTTTAATTTCCCCCCTGCTTTTCTTTATATGAAATATTTTATCTGTAGCTTCAGTTAAACGTAGTAAATAATTTCCCTATATACATTCTATATTCTGATAGAGTTATATCCTTTAATAAAGATGTCTGTCAGGGGAAAGAGGCATTTTTCATCTTTCTCAACTTCAGTTATTTTCACCCAGCACAAGGAAATAATACATTCCTCCTTTACCTTATATTGCATAGCCTCTGTCAAGAGAACAGCTGAAGTCTGACAGCATGACTATGTAGTTAAGTGAGAAGAGAAGGGCAACAGCAGGTTGACTCAGCCTTCCATCCTTCTGAGGTGGGTAAAATGAGGACCCAGATTGTTGGGGGCAATATGCTGAACTCTGTAAACCGCTTAGAGAGGGCTGTAAAGCACTATGAAGCGGTATATAAGTCTAAGTGCTATTGCTATTGCTATTATTTAAAGCTTTAAATATTTTTCAGTGATTTAAGTCACTATTTTCTGAATTGCATTTTCTAAATATGATTGGCATGTATTATTTTTCCAGATGCATTGCCATATGGCATTGTTTTAATTTGCATTATATTGTGAGCTTTATATTGTATGCTGCCCAGAGTCAAGAAGGAGTTGGACAGCCAATAAGTTTAACTTATAATTATAGTGAAAGAAGGCCTGGAGCTGTTTTGGTTACTTAATTAGGGAGTTCTGTTTTGCATATGTTAATCCAGCTTTGTTTTATTTCACATACTCCTGGATTAAGTCCTGGTTTTAACAGTACATTTCAAAATTTATTCTTGGCACAAATTAAACTCTGCATTTGGCCTGGTGCTATAATTCGGTAAACTAAGGAATCTATCTTAGGTATTTATTTATTTATTTATTTTGGTATTCTTATATGCCGCCCAACTCCCGAAGGACTCAGTAAAACACTGAAGGTAAAACACTGAAGTATTAAGCAATTAATTTAATATCATTGTATTTTACTGTAGCGATTAGGGAGAAGGGACTGTTAGATTCTGAAGCAAAAAAACAAACAAACTGACTTTCTATTGCAGACTGAGTGATTGCCACGCTAATTGTGTAGAAGCATCCAATGAAAAAGTTGAGTTTCAGTACAGAGAAGTGATCCATCGTTGATTTCTTATGAAATAATACCATAAATAATAACATGTATCTCATATATTTGGAATATAGTGTTCATCAAAGTCCTTACCCTAACATTTTGCATTGCTGCTACGGTTTTTCAATAAAATAAATGTCAGATACTAATAACAGATTTCCTGAAAATGATGTTCTCAGTTATTTTTTATGCTTTCCCCCATTTGTTCTGTTTTACAAAATGAGGTAATGAGATCCTTTTAGTTCTAAAAGTATACAGTGTATTTCCATAATATACATTTTGTGAGCAGCTGTTATAAAATGTATGAGCACTAAAAAGTGTTCATATTTTTATGTAAAGTGATGTTGCCAGCTGGGAGACAGAAACAAAACTTTTGATAAGTAAGCACCTGTGGATTTGTTTATCTGTTTTTGCATATATATAGTTCTCTGGGTTAATATATCTTTCCTTTGCAGGTGCAAAAAGCCTCATGAGTAACTACCGTATATAAGAAGCTATGCAATTTGAGCACAATACTACAATTTGCATGTATAATAAAATAGAGCTGAAGCAAAAAAAAAAAAAAATGCTGCCTTCTCTAAGCCATTAGTTGCCCTGTGTTACTGTATATGTTAACAGTATCCATTGTGACATTTTAAAAGTTTCTTTTAGACTAACTTTGGAGAATTTTTAAAATAATTAATAAAAAGAACATAATTTAAGCATAGTTTAATGTCCAATCACAACACATTAGACCACATTTTTTAGTATTTTGCGTGAAGAAAGAAACATGTCGTTACCCACAACCTACCAGCTAGAAGGTATATGCATGCACTGACAGATACAGGATACCAGCAAGTGGTAGATACTAAAATATGATTCAGTTAACACATTGCATGGAATATTGTGAATCTGAACATTGCAATGTGTAATCTTCCATTTGTGATTAATGCATTGTTGGAACTAAGTCAAATAGTCAATTAAGCAATCATTAAAACAAACCATGGGTTATTGAACTTTGCAAAATCACTCACAACATAATGTTGTGACATTTGTTCTGAGTATGTGAGAAGACCAGAAAAAAAACATGCATGTTTGCTAATTCTGAAAGTATAAGTTAATAGCTTTTAAGCCTTTTAAACCTATAACTGAAATAGTTGATGCTACAAGTTGGGGATCCCTACAGACATTCAGAAGACAGAGGGAAATTTATATTGGTGGATTTTAAAAAGAGATGCATTAAAGTAAGATATTTCAGATATTTTAAAGCTACAGAATAGAAATATATGAGATTCCACCTCAGACTTTGTGAATGGGTGGCACCACTTTTTTCTAGATGGAGAAATACAAAACTAATGTAGATTACGGTAATTAATCTGGGAGACTTATTTCCGCTGCCTAATTCAACATTTGCATATTTTGCCAACTTATGGACTACTGTACTAATAAGTGCTGAATGATAGCTCCCATACGTCTTCACAATTGGCCATGTTTGTTGGGGTTCAAATTGTCACACTGTCACAATTTGGATTTTATTTACTTCCCAAGACTGAAATCGCTCATCATAGAGTCAGAAACTTCAGACAGGAATTTAAATCAAATCATCTTTTCTCTATTAAAATTAAATCACTTGAGATCAACTCTCTCTCTCTCTCTCTCTCTCTCTCTCTCTCTCTCTCTCTCTCTCTCTCTCTCTCTCTCTCTCTCTCTCTCATACACACACACACACACACACACACACAGATAGACAGACAGACAGACAGACAGACAGACAGACAGACAGACAGACAGACAGACAGAATGAGAATTAAACTGGCCAGACGATATATATGGGAAGTTAAATGGAAAAATTTGAGATATTCGACTCTCAGGATATGTGAGCTGGATGTTCATGAAGGAGCAGGATGGCATTTATGTTGGAGATTGGCTGCTGGATGCTAGATTGTGGCTGGCAAAATCTCTCCGGAGAAAGGAGAGATTGTGAGATTGTTTACATGTACTCCAGAGCAGAGGTGGGTTCCTACTGGTTCAGACCGGTTCTATAGAACCGTTAGTAACTTGGCGGCCTGGGTCGCTGGAACTGGCAGTGACCCAGGCCTGCTATGTCCCTGAGCTGGTTCTCTCGGCAGTGCCATAGGCGCCGCCATCTTGTTTTTTGCTTCTGCGCATGTGCAGAAGCTTTTTTTAAAGCACTGTGCATGCACGTGGAGCACGCAATGCCCACCCGCGCAGTGCGTCCCTGAGCAAACCAGCAGTAGCAGAATCTGGAACCCACCCCTGCGAAGATCCTCATGAACAAACTGTAGAAACCAAGGGTTTTGCAGTCGGCTTATGAGTACAAATAATTGTCTGCGCTGCTGCATTCTGTACAAGCTGAAGCTTCCTGATAGTCTTGAAAGATACCCCATGTAACAGCAGTCCAATCTAAAAGTGACTAGGGCATGAGTGACTATAAGCAGTTTTAAGATTCTATTTATATTTTATAGTTAAGAGATGAGATATGGGAAGAAGACAGCATTCATAAGAGAAGGTGTTAAGTTAACTAAAATTGTTTACATTTGTGATGAAGGGAAAAGTTATTTTCTTAATCTTTTTCTTTTCTATTTTTCTTTTCTATTTTTTCTGCACTTTCTAATTTTTCTTTTTACTCTTGTATTTTATGTATGTATTAGTTTTTAACCTTTTTCAATTATAACCCTTAATAAAATTATTATTAAAGAAAAGGAAGATTTGAAGCAGTCAACTGATAAAAGTATCTATCTCTTCAAAATCCTCTTTGTTCCGCCCCTGTTTATGTAGTAAAAGCTGTTGAGTCTCTCTAACGGGGTAAAACATTTCTTTTGATCATTCATACATTCCAAGGAGAGGAGATGTTTGCTTCCTTTTGTCCTTCAAGTGTTGGATGAAAGTAAAAAGACATCCCCTGATCAGATCAAAAAAATGCTTGTTAATCACCTTTCCAGTTTCTCCCAGTCTGTGTACCCACGTCTAAATGTTAACTGACTACCGGTAGCTTTATCTTTTATCCACGGCACAGCTATGTAACATTGATGCTGGCTAAATAAATAACTAAATAAAATTTTGAAATGAGCTGTTCACAGTTAAAAGGAAAAATTCCCGTAATCTCCTGCTATTTATATTTTAGGGGGGGAAACGGCAACTCTGCTCATTTTTCTCCTGATCAGAATACTTAAATGGCCACTAGATGACAATGTTGATCTAGTTTAAAGACCATCATTCCTTGACAAAATTTGAGCAAAAGTTAAGCAAATGTGTGTAAGGTCTCCATATTTAATTATCAATATTTTGTCTTTCTTGAGAAATTCCAGCTGTCCTTTCCCATTTGTTTTTAAAGAGTGCTACTTCTCTCTTGTTAATCAGCATTTTGTACATTTACAATGGCAGAGAATTCGTTACAAACGTTTTCAGAAGGATAAAAAGCCCAAGGGAAGATAGTGTTGCAGTTGGAAAGGAGTCAAACGACTCTTTTTTTATACAGTTTTCCCACCACAGACAAAACATCAAATATTTGGAGTGCAGGGACAGCAATAGGAAATGGCAAAGGAAATGGCTTTGGAGATGACCGTGCAAGGCAAGGGGTTAAAGATGACAATGTCTTCCCTTTTCTCTCTTTAACGAGGACTTTAGCTTGAACAGCTATTGTTATTTCCTGCCTTTGGAGGGAATTCTTGATGTGATCCTGCTAGGCACTTCCTTTTCAAGAACAGCTTGAAGAAAAATGCCCTAGCAATGAATAGTACCCAAACAATGAAAATTAGACTCAGTGTTTTTTTTATTGTATCATATTACATAGAATCACAAACTAAGAAGGGGTAACAGTGGCCATTGAATCCAATATTCTGCTCACTGCCAGAATGTGAATTAAAGCACCCTTCCAACTAGCTTCCTCTTGAACCTACTCTGTGAAAGAGAGCCTATTACCAATACAATGGATGGTCTTTGTCATTGTTGAACTGATCTTACTGTTAGGAAGATATTTTTTCTAACAATCAATCAAAATTTGTCTTCCTGCAACTGAAATCCTTTAGTCCATATCGTGCAGTCTGAAATAATAGAGAAGGAACTGGCCATCTTTTGTGTAACATTTTTGTAAGCTGTTATATCTTCCCTTGACCTTCTCAATGACGAAAAATTCGTATGATCCTCTAGTGAAACATCAATTCTCGCCATAGTGGTGAAATCCAATCAATGGTTTATTAAAGGTCTGTCCATGCTTAAGTATACATGCTTAAGAGTAAGTGCCATTAAATATGGTAAGAGTGCATTGAAAATTATACAGACTGGGATTCTGTTAGTTGAAGAGATGCATTAAAAAAATTGAAGCATTGTTGACATAGAATATCCTACCCTAGCATAGGGGGTCAATCTATTTTCCAAAGCACCAAAAGACAAGGCAAGAAGCTAACCGGTTTATTTTATATCATATGAACCAGTTGTAGATATAGCTATGGATACCATACGAAGGAACCAGCAATGGACTGGAGAAGGAAGATAAACTGAAGCTCAGCTCAAAACAATGATATTCTGTCTACTTTGTAGAAGATTATGTTTTTTCTTAAATATCAATATGATAGAGAGTGGAGTGGTGTGGTGGCCTAGAGGTGGAGCTCTCGCCTCACAATCAGGAGGCTGTGAGTTTGATCCTAGGTAGAGGTAGAAAATTCCCTACCCGGAGAGATAGTGTGATTCTGGACATACAGAAGCAATAGAGCATGTGTTTTTTTCAGTGCCTGTATTACAGAAACAGTTGTGCTAGCCTCATTTTACCATTACTGTATAAATATCCTGGTTGCACAGAACAATTTTATATTTCTCTTCCTCTTGTAATTATACCATAACATACAGTGTTTTCAGGTT
The DNA here is from genome assembly GCA_023053685.1 of Diadophis punctatus similis. NCBI lineage: Eukaryota > Metazoa > Chordata > Lepidosauria > Squamata > Dipsadidae > Diadophis > Diadophis punctatus. The sequence continues at coordinate 197,185,496 of JALIGW010000002.1, forward strand.
CTGCTCAGCAGTGTTTAGAACCTGTCAGATTATTCCTCTGCCTCAAACTAACTTTAATGAGTATTTGAATTGTTAGTTAAGAGTGGTATTGTATTGTATTGTATTGTATTGTATTGTATTGTATTGCATTGCATTGCATTGCATTGCATTGCATTGCATTGCATTGCATTGCATTGCATTGCATTGCATTGCATTAGACTTAGTTAGCCACATATTATTTGTTTGTATTTATCTGTTTTATCCCTCCCAGAGATTTGTTTACACACACACACATTTTTGTTTGAAAATTTTGTGTAATCTTTGTTTTAATATTGTTTAGTTTTTTTTAAAAAATATTAATTTTCTGTAGCCCACATTGCTTATGCAGGTCTATAAAAGTACAAAGATTTGATCTGTGACTTTTTTTAAAAAACACCCCCCTCCTCCCGCCCCAGCCATGTCACGTCAGCCCTGCTCAGTTGACAGGCACTCCTGATAAAGACACATTCAGTTTAAGAATGGGTAAGCAGTGAGTGCATACTTGTAAGCATCTTTTTTTGCATGAAATCTAATATCCACTACAGCACTGGGATGTTTGTGTGTGTGTGTGTGTGTGTGTGTGTGTGTGTGTGTGTGTGTGTGTGTGTGTGTGCACGTGCACACGCACATATAGTGCATCTGTGTCTCGGGGTGTCTGTGTGTTAAATTTGAATAGACTGATGATTTAGCTTAGTTGAAGTCTTAGATCTTTTATTCTTTTATTCTTCTGTTGTCTTTATGTTTATTTCATTTCTGCCTCAACTGGTCATGGGGAGTCTTAAACATCAGGATGTCTAACAAATGAATTTTGATGCTAGGCGTGTGTGCAGTTTGCCTGTGAGTATTAAGTAGTCCTGGCTACTTAGCATTCTGTGTTATTTGTCAGGTTGGCACAATACAGAGCTAATTAAGGCAGATTTCAGGACATGTTGATTCAGGGAGCACTGAGAAAAATAGTGATAAGGTGCAGGATGCTGCCTAGCTTGCTCTACAAAAATATCTGGAACAGATTTTGCAGTGACTACCATTACCATTTTAAGATCATAACATCGTCGTTTGGTAAGGAGCTTTTTGGTGATCTGTGCATGTGTGGTTTAGCTAATGATGTATGATTTGGCAAGTTTTGGGAATAACTTTATATTGCACAAAACAGATGGCCTTCCCTCGGCATTTAGGCTCTAATTATGCCATGTGGCTTTTGAACCATGTGGCATTCACTGATGCGGATCCGGCCTTGAAAAGCTGCTTGTTCAATTGCTCTGATAATCAGGAGCCTGCAAGTAGTTGCCCAAACAATACCATGCTGCTGTTTTTTCAGTGCTTTGAACCTGGCTGTGCTTTTCTGTGCCATCCTGTTCCTGTGACAATTGACCAAATCCATAATATATAATATATAATTATTTTGTCAGAATCTTAAGCAGAAGGGAGAGGCATGCATACATACATTTTAAGAGAGCCTATACTGAAATCTTTACAGATTGTCGCAACCCAAGGCAGGATTGGATTGAGTACAATCTGTTAAATGCTAATTTAATTTTAACAAGAAATGAATCTGTTTGTTTTTACCAATATGCAGTGTCCAGTACAAAGGTTTATTTCAAAAGATGCTTTTGACATTTTCAGCAGAAAAGACTGCTGCAATGAATCTAAACATTAAAACCTTTGCTGAATACTAGTGTTAATTAAGAATGTTTCGTATACAGTAGGGCTGAAAAACTCCAGATTTTTGTAGGTCAGATCTGGAAGGTCATGTTCATACCTTTCAATTCTATACCTCTTGTCTTTCTATTTTGAAAAATAAAATAAATGATTCAGCTAACACTTCTTCAGCAGAGATTGCTGATATCTGGTTAAATTACTTTCAGTAGCAACTTAAGGTACGTGTGCTTATTTAATAACTAGCTGATACCCGTGCTTCGCTACGAAACTATGTGATGGGGCTTGATAAATTGACATTTAAAGCTTGAAAGTTAATGAGTAGTTAAAAAAGGGACTGCATTATTTCGTTAGATATGGTAAGCTAAGTTTTTGTTACAGATGAAGACATTATTTGCATAGCATAGACTTTCAATTCGTCCCTCAGATGAATTGCTCAGGACCTCCCTGTAAACAACATTCCTGGTTTTGTTGTCTGGCTGGAGGATGACCAGGCTGTCAGGTGAACTGACTCTGGAGCATGCCACATAGAACTGGCCATGGGAGAAACAGGCAGCTTCCCTTACTTGTGTTTTCCTAATTGCATCTGTAAATCTTTTCCTGCATTTTTTTGCCTCTTTCCCCTTTAACTGGTGTCACAGTAGAAGGAACAGATTCGTCTGAACTGAGGAGGAAAATAAGGGGGGGGGGAATCTGTCTCTGCCTACCAGCATCCATTGGTATTCATCTGGCTAGCGTCCTGTTAATGGTGAGAGAATTGAGGGGTGTTTGGAAACTCAAACAGTATTTGCAGTGTGAGCAAGAAGGAGACAGGAAGGAGTCTGTGCGTGGCTTACCTCAACTGTTCTGTAGGAAAGCTGCTTGCTGCTGTGAAAGCAAAAGCGAAACTGAAACTCCTTTGCTTGTATTTTGCATTTGGATCAGATTTCTTTTCAGGTCGGGAGGGGGGAGTAGAACTCCTTAGCATCAGAGCTTGTTAATAATAATATTAAAAATGCTCATGCTCTGATCGTCATTTTGAAAAATCCTTTCTTAGTGAGCTCCTAGAAGCCAAGAGGAACATACGTGGCAAATTTCAAGTTTGTAGGCTTTATGGTTCTGGAGATTTCGTGATTAATGTGTGAGTGGTATTCGCTTTTATATATATAGATAAGTAACAACAAAGGACTCAATAAAAAGGACAAGCAGAATGTGGAAACTGATTACTGACACTAGACACCAGACTTTAGCAAGCACAGCTGGTCTGTCCTTCCCCAGTTCCCCAGACATGTTGTATTTTTATTTCAATTACACTGATTATTTCTGAGTGGATATATATCATATTAGTATATTCTTCTTTTTTATACTCATGCTTTTGTGGGGCAGGTGGGGGAGGATTCATTTCATTATATGTAAATCAGCAGACCTGAAAATTTCACTAGGGTGGAAGCACTTCTTCAGACAGAAGCAAGTCTTTCCAGGATAGCCACTTCTGAAAACTTTTTCACAAACAACTTGATGTTGGAAGTCCTTACTAATATTTCTTTTCACAGCCAGTTTGAAAAAACCCCACAATTAGGTTTTTTCCCCGTTTTATTTTTGATATACCATTATTACCCATTTTTGCAGTCCAGATATGGTAGCCCTAACTTAGCCTTTGCAGGTACCATGATAATAACAATAGCACTTCTCCCTAGGGGGTGGAGCTAGCCTCCAAGAATGGGATGACACATTCCACAGCCAATCAGGACTGAGTCTGTAACCTATAAAAGCTGTCCTCCATTACTGCACCCCCTCTTTCGACTCAGTCCGAGCCTAGGACTTGTGTCTCCCTATCTCGTTGATATAGCTCATCTATTCTTCAATACCATCTGTGACACTTCTGCATTCTTCAACAGTGAGTGTCATTTCCACGCAGCTGTCATCGCGCGTGGTCACTCTGCGGCCTGGGCCGCGGCCCTGCCGCCAGCCCCTCAGTCCACCCTTGCGGTGGCTGGCTGTTCTCGGGTTCCCCTTGCGGTCTGGTCTGCCCTATCTGCCTGATCTCGCCATTTGGTCGCAGAAGCCAAGCGCTTGAGCGACAGGGCAACCAGCGTGGCCTGTGCCACTGCCGCGCGAGGGAGAGGTCTTTCCAGCCGATCCTGTGTGACCTGTCAGATCGCAGAAGCCCGGCGCTTGCGCGATCCTCGCCTCTCCCTCCCTCGCCTAGCTCCGTCGTCTACCCTCCGGAGAGACTGTTACCAGCTGGGGACCCTCTTGCCGCTTGTTCGGCATCCAGCGCCGAGGCTCGACGGGAACCGGCCTGCTGCGGCTGCCTTCCAGCTCTCTCGGCTTGACTCGCCGCTCCTCACTAGCAGGCTCCTCCCACAGTCTCTTTTCGGCGCCAGTGGCCATTTTAAACCGCCGCAGCATTCCCGCTCTCCTCGTTCGCCCGGATACGATTCGCGCAGGCGCACAACGACAGAGGGCCGTTGCATCGGCAAGCCAAGCCGCGCCTGCGCACACAGAAGCTAGCTTGCCGCCGGCCCGCCCCGCTCGCCGAAATGGCTGATAAGGGCGGAAAATCAGACAGGAGCAAGCAAAAGTCGGGCCGTGAAGCCCGTGATGACGAAGGGCGGGCAAGGTCCAGGGAGCGGGCGAAATCAACCTCCTCAAGGGATCGATCTCCCTTAAAGGGCCGGGGCAGCAGGGACAGGTCGCCCAGCAGGCAGTCCTCCGATAAGGGCTCTCGCACAGCCCATAAGGAGGGGGGGCATCGCCAGAGGACCCCTGAGACGTGCAAAACACCAGACGCCCAGGCATCCTCCAGCTCAGCCACACATGCCCCCAAAGCCCCTGTGTCAGTGCCACCCAGGTCACGCCAGTCTTCAGGTGCCCTCTCTCTAGACAACCCCAACTTGTGTCTAGAGGAGGGAGATATCTGGGAAGAGCCCAGGCACAGGAGTACACCAGCAGCCCCAACACCATCTGCATCGGTGGCTGCCCAATTCCAAAGCCCTGAACTACAGGCTATGATCCAGCTGGCAATCCAGACTGGAATAGAGGCAGGGCTGAAGCACGCCAGGCCACAGTCTTCTGCTTCACCCTCTCAACCCTCCTCAGCCTCCCACCGGGCTCCCTCCTCTGAGAACCGCCTGAATATTGGGACAGAAGGGGACCCCCAACAGGGCTCCCCAGGGTCCACCCATGATCCGGAGGATACAACTGAGGACCTAGATCTCTCAGCTGATGAGGACATGGCCCCTGAGGCCCCAATCACTACTGGCCTTTTTAATCCCGGGCTATTCAAATCCCTTTTGCATAAGGCCAAGGCATCGGCCAAGGTCCCCTCTGCCCCCAGTAAGCCGGCTGAGGGGGAGAGGGAGGATCCTCTATTTGAGGAAACCACCACACAGGCGGAGGTAATACCAACATCCCGCCTGTTCGTGGACTCAGTGCTGAAACAGTGGCAAGCACCATCCGCGGGGGCCGTGCCCAACACCCTGGACAAACGCTTTTTTAACGTTGACCAAGCCTTGGCGCAGCACTTGCCTATTCCCCCGATAGACGCGCCCATCAAAGCGCTCTACACAACGGCGCAAATGCCTGGGGATTCGGAGGAACTGTTGCGGCCTGAGGACCGTCGGACGGAGCAAGCCCTCCAACGCACCCACCAATCTGCCGCATGGGCTGTTCGGGCGTCCGCTACGGCGTCGTTCTTCTGTCGGACATCGATTCGTTGGCTGAAGGGATTGCAAGACCACATCCCCTCCTCCGACACCAGGGCAAGACAGGACATCAATAAATTGATTGCGGCCACCCAATTCACATCGGACGCAACCCTGCAGGCAACTCGGTTTGCGGCCAGAGCCATGGGGTCGTCCGTGGTGGCGCGGAGAATGCACTGGCTCCGCAGCTGGCTGGCGGATTGCCGCCATAAGTGGCGCCTTGCAGTGGCTCCTGTGAAGGGTCAGTCCCTATTCGGTGATGCCTTGGAGCCCTACCTCATAGAATCAAAAGATAAGAGGAAGGTGCTCCCCAACTGCACGCGTAAGGCGCAAAATAAAGCCTCGACCTCAACCGCCACCTCCACCTTTTCGAGGCGCCCCTACAGGCAGCCGAACTACACCCCCAACAGACAGCAGTCGGGGGGGAGGCAGTCGCAGGGGCAAGACAAGTCTAGATCCGATAACTCCTCCAGGCGGCCTTTTCGGGGGGCAGCCGGTCGCCCCTTCCGCCGCTACAGATAGATGAACCCGGTCCTCCCATTGGGGGCCGTCTACGCTTCTTTGCTAGGCGGTGGGAGGACATAACAACAGATGCTTGGGTTCGCGAGACCCTAACATCAGGTCTCGCCCTAGATTTTATCTCCACCCCCCCGGGGTTTTTTCTGAGGTGCCCCCGATCCTCCAACCCCGGAAAACGGTCACTTATGGTGGCCGCCATCCGGCATCTCCTTGACATCGAAGCAATTCAAACAGTGCCGGAGGACCAGTGGGGCCAGGGCTTCTATTCCATCTTATTTCTCGTACAGAAGTCCTCGGGCGGGTGGAGAGCCGTCCTTGATTTAAAGCGTCTCAATAAATACCTGATTTACAAAAAGTTTAAAATGAATACGTTACAATCTATTCTGTCCTGTGTACGGGAGGGGGATTTCATGGCGTCAATTGATCTTACGGAGGCTTACCTCCATGTGCCCATACACCCCTCCTTCCAGAAATACCTACGGTTTTGCTACTTGGACGAACACTACCAGTACTCGTCCCTGCCCTTCGAGCTATCTTCCACGCCGAGGGTTTTTACTAAGAACTTGGCAGCGCTCGCCGCATATCTACGATCTGTCCCCGTTAGGGTCCAATGTTACTTGGACGATATCCTCGTCCAGTCGGCTTCCCGCTCCCAGGCCCGGGAAGACGTCCAGCTGACCCTAGACACCCTCAAGAACCTCGGCTTCTCAGTCAACCTGGAGAAGAGCCTGCTACAGCCGGCGACCAGGATCGCCCACTTAGGGACCACCATTGACTCTCTGGAATGCAAGGTGTTCCTCTCACAGGAACGACAGGAAAGCCTGTCCAAACAGGTCACCCAGGTCCTTAGCCAGAGTCAGGTGCCCATTTGCACCCTGACCTCACTGCTAGGCAAAATGATTTCCGCGATTCATGTAACACCTTGGGCACAACTGCATTCCAGAGACCTCCAATGGTTTCTCTTACCGTTTCAGAGAACACAGCGAAGCACGTCCCCGTCCAAGGTCCGCCTGCCGTCGTCGGTGCGACGCTCCCTGCTGTGGTGGCGCTCCGCGGCGATCGCCAAGGGGAGCTACTTCAACGAACCGCGCAGGGTTACGGTAACGACAGATGCCAGTCTCCTCGGATGGGGGGCCCACTACTTGGAGCACGTGGCTCAGGGTACCTGGACTCCAGCGGAGACAGAGCTCAGCATCAATCTCCTGGAGCTGAGAGCAGCTTTTCTCGCCCTCCAGCACTTCGAGACAGCCCTGGCCGGGTGCCATGTCCTCCTGCTGACTGACAACGTGACCACCAAGGCACACGTCAATCGGCAGGGGGGAACGGTGTCCGAGCGCCTGATGTCGGAGGCCATGGCCTTAGGCCTCTGGGCGGAGAAACACCTTTTGTCCCTCAGGGCAGAACACATTTCGGGGGAGTCGAACCGCACGGCGGACTGGCTCAGCCGGAACCAGGTAGACCCGTCGGAGTGGAGCCTACACCACGACCTTTTTCAGGAGATCTCCAACCGGTTCGGCCCTCCGCTTGTAGACCTGTTCGCGACGCCTCAGAACGCGAGGCTTCCCCGGTTCTTTTGCCGATACGGTGCTCTCGGAGCGGAAGGGGTGGACGCGCTTCGCTGCCCTTGGCCCAGGGGGCTCCTCTACGCGTTTCCCCCCTCCCTCTCATACCACGGGTGATACGCAAGATTGTAGCCGAGGAAGCGGAAGTGATCCTCCTAGCTCCCCACTGGCCGAGGAGGACGTGGTTTGCGGACCTGAGGGCTCTATCCATCAGCCCTTCATGGCGGATCCCGCCGACCGCGTCGTCGCTCTCCCAGGGGTCAGTTCAGCATCCAGATCCTGTCTGGCTTCAACTGACCGCCTGGCACTTGAGCGGCGCACGCTGAGGCTTCGTGGAGTACCCGACAGCGTCATCGAGACTCTCCTCGAGTCCCGCAGGGCCTCCACGGTACGCATTTACAACTCCACCTGGAGGACCTTCTGCAAGTGGTGTGCAGCGGAGTCTTTGTCCCCAGTGGAACTCTCGGTGATCCAGGTGTTGAGGTTCCTACAAAAGGGACTGGACGAGGGCTTGGCGCCCGCCACACTGAGGCGCCAGGTGGCGGCTCTGGCCACGGTCCTCACGTGTCCCGGGCGTGAACCCTTGTCCAACCACGCGTTAATCCAACGCTTCCTTAGGGCGGCAACCAATGTCGCACCGCCGGTCGTCCACCGCTACCCGTCGTGGGACCTTCAGAAGGTCTTACTCTCTCTCTCCGGGCCTCCTTACGAGCCCCTGTCCACAACGTCGCTCCAACTTCTTTCCTACAAGGTGGCGTTTCTGGTAGCCATAACTTCGGCTCGTCGGATCTCGGAGCTGGCCGCTCTTTCGGTACGCCCCGACCTCTGCATCTTCCATCCCGACCGAGTCGTGCTGAGATTGGACCCGGCGTTCATACCCAAGGTGAACTCTCATTTCCATCGGGCCCAAGAACTAGTACTCCCAGCGTTCGGTACAGGGTCCTCCTCTGGTGCCGACGGTCAGGAACACTCTCTGGACGTTCGTCGAGCTGTAGAGGTCTACGTCCAAAGAACTGCGCCCTTCCGGCGATCGGAGGCTCTGTTCGTTGGGTTTACCTCGTCTTACCTTGGCAAGAAGGCATCCTCCGCGGTGGTTGGCCGGTGGATCCGCTCTGTGATTGCAGATGCCTACACGCAGCTGGACTCCCGCGTCTGTGTCCCTTGACGGCACACTCCACCCGCAGCGCCGCGACGTCCGCCACATGGGCAACCCGAGCGTCGGTGGAGGAGGTGTGTCGGGCAGCGACGTGGTCATCGCCGTCGCCCTTCATTAGACACTATAAAGTGGACATTTTTGCATCTTTTGATGCGGATTTTGGGCGCCGCGTATTGCACTCGGCGGTGGGATTTGGGTTCTCTGACTTGCCTTTAGAGGGCCCCTCCCTAGGGACGTAGATGCTTTGGCATGTCCCATTCTTGGAGGCTAGCTCCACCCCCTAGGGAGAAAGGGTGTTGTCTTCTTGCTGAACGCCCCTTCTCGTAGGGTGGAGCTAGCCTCCAAGTCCCCCCCTTATGTATTAGGATTTGTATGTTGGGGAGAACACTGGAGTCTGGCCTAGTCCTTCATCTCAAGAGGGGGTGCAGTAATGGAGGACAGCTTTTATAGGTTACAGACTCAGTCCTGATTGGCTGTGGAATGTGTCATCCCATTCTTGGAGGCTAGCTCCACCCTATGAGAAGGGGCGTTCAGCAAGAAGACAACGCCCTTTCTCTGTAGTGCTTTAAGCACTCTGAGAGGTTTACAGAGTCAGCATATTGCCTCCAGCAATCTGGGTCCTCATTTTACTGACCTCAGAAGGATGGAAGGCTGAGTCAACCTCGAGCCCGTCAAGATCAAACTCCAGACTGTGGGCAGAGTTAGCCTTCAATATTATATTTTATTCACTGTGCCACCAGAGCCCTAATGATATTTAGTTACACTGGTACTGCAGTGGGGGAACCTGTCTTTGAACAGCTGTGATTCATTAGTCCTGGAAAGCACTAATAACTATAGAAAGCAATGGTTTTCAATCACTTTTGTCATTCCAATCATTGTCTGTGTACTATACACATTTCTCCCCCCCCTCCCCACATTGTCATGCCCTGCCAGTGTTACCAGTTTTACCGGTACATTAAAAGGTGCTATCTAAAGACTTTGTGATTCACATAAACCATATCATTATTTTGCCAGATGCCTGTTGCCATAAAACTGTCTTGATCTTTTACTATTGTCTCAAGACTTTGCTTATTTCAATCTGCTTTTTGGTATGCATTTTATACTGCCAAAGCTTGACTTTAGCATGATCTTACTTCGTTCTTGACATTACACTATGCCATGATTTACTTTGCAATTTGGTTTATTCCTGATTTAATTCATATAACTGGCTGGGCTTGCATAACATAATGATAAGCTATAATTTACAGATCTTGATACTCAATTAAAGTCAAAAACCTTTTGGTTTAATGTGATGTGTAAACCTAGCTCTATATTAGCTAAATGACTGATCCATCTATTTCTCTTTGTTAGACTAAACTTAAAATTTATAAAAAAAATTCCAGAGTGTATATTATATGCAATGTGTTTAGGCACATTAACCACTCACATTTATCCACATTTGATGCTTTCAATTTCACATGGCAGTTTAATATTCTTGCTAGTCTGCAGAATTGCCAGGGGACAAGATCTTGTAACCATAGGTTATTCGGGGCTGACACATCTTGCTGTGTAGGGGGACACATTACAATCTCAATGTTTTTCACATCTCCAAACCCCTTTGTATTCTTTCAGTAATGAGATCCCACTGAGCATAATCTTATATGTAACATTGGGTATTCTAACTCATCATCTGTTCTCTTGTATGCATGGTTTCAGCAACTTGCCTGATACTATGATTCCTCTGTTTTCTACTCTTTGCAGTCTTTAAAATAAAAATAAAAGTAAGAAGTACCTTTCTTTTTTCAGAGAAGATGTGCTTTCATTTCCACTCATTCAGAAGTGCTCCGAGAACAGCCAGTTCCTAAGCAGCAGGCCTAAATATTGTGATTAAGATCAGCAGCTATGTTTGAAAGACAGAGCAAGTTTCTTAATATGTCCTAAGAGATCTTTGCCTATCTGAGTGTTGGCTTCTGGATTTTTTGATTTCCTGCTTAACTTTTTTTAATTGTCTCCTTTGAATGGCGCGTAATTGTGTGTAAAGTATTAACACCAGGCAAACAATCAAGCAGAAAACAATACCCTAATCAAGGAACTACCAAGGAGAAAACCACTCCCCTACCAACACTAGTAGGGCAAGCTATTGTCTATAAATAGGAACCTCCCCATCCCATTATTACCTAGTTGAATATAATGAAACATCTGCAAGTAAACACCAGGCACAGAGCCCATCAAGGACTCCATAGTTTCAGCTCTGAACTGCATATATTCTTTTCTATTGGAAGATATGACTGCCTGATATAGATTCTTAAATGAAACCATTTCACGCTAGTATTTTGAAGCAAATGGCACTTAGGTTTTCTTGTTCACAGTCATATAATGCAGGTGTCCCATTCACAGAGCAAAAGACTGGAAGAGTTGGTTAAAATTTGATAGTCCACTTTAGAGCTATATAGCAGAAAGAAAGCTATTGTCCCTTCTTCTCCACCTGGGGAACTGTTATTCAGGAAGGAGACACTGCTTCATATTTTATCACTGTTCCAACAAACCTCTGTAGTAAAGATATTCTCTCCCCATGACTTTCCAAATGTTCAACAACTGGGTCTCCTATCAGCACCTTACTTCTGGATGGCTTATCCCTACCATCAAATGCTACCCGTAAAGTATGTTCTGTGTAAGCAAGGCCTCTTTTAAGGAATAAAAGTGGGGTAATGGCAGCAAAATTCTGAAGCATACCTAGTTTTTCAATTTTTAAAATTTACATATAATCCAATTTTTTTTCTAGATTCTAAAAACATAATTAGAAGTTATCAAAATATTGTGTTACTTTGTAATGATTCCATTAGAAGACATGTCTTGAAATCTCCAGAGTTGTCTATAGGCATATTGATCATCAATAAATGCAGTATTCTGGCCAATTAGTAGACATATCTGTACACCCTGCATTGAGTGCCAATACATTCCCAGTGCAATCCAAAATGCTGTTTTTAAACTATAAAACCATATATGCCTTTGCACCTAGATACCAGCAGAAGTGCTTTCTCTAAGCAGAATTTTAGAATGGACTAGAATAAAAGAGTTGGAAGGGACCTTGTAGGTCATCTAGTCTAACCCCCTGCTCAAGCAGGAGACCCTATTCCATTTCTGACAGATAGCTGTCCAGTCTCTTCTTCTTAAAAGCTTACAGTGATTAAGCACCCACAACTTTTGAAGGCAAGCTATTCCATGGGTTGATTGTTCTCACTGTCAGAAAAATTCTCCTTATTTCTAGGTTGAATCTCTCCTTGATCAGTTTCCATCCATTATTCCTTGTCAGGCCTTCAGTGCTTTGAAAAATAGGTTGACCCCTTCCTCTCTGTCACAGCCCTTCAAATATTGGAACACTGCTACCATCTCTCCCCTGGTCCTTCTCTTCACTAGACTAGCCATGTCCAGTTCCTGCAACCATTCTGCATATGTTTTAGCCTCCAGTCCCCTAATCATCTTTGTTGCTCTTCTCTGCACTCTTCCTAGAGTCTCAACATCCTTTTTATAGTGTGGTGACCAAAACTGGATGCAGTATTCTAGGTGTGGTCTTACTTTATGGAGTGGTATTAGTACCTCACTTGATCTTGATTAAATCCCTCTGTAAATGCAATTTAGGATTGCATTGGCTTTTTTGGCTGCAGCTGCACACTGCTGGCTCATATTTAATTGATTGTCCACTAAGACTCCAAGATTCCTCTCACAGTTACTGCTATTAAGCCAGATTTCACCCAATCTATATGTGAATTGACCTGCATGAGACAATTCTCCTAGGAGAAACTGCTGATGATACCCCATCTTCATGAGGTAAAGGAGACTGAGGCGATTATTATATGGAAAAATCTTCTACGGAACTAGCCTGATGTCTTTCTGACTGCCTTCTTTAATTTGATTAAGTTGTAGCTCTTCTGGAGAACATTTGAGGATTGATTTTCTTTTTTTGGTCATCTATAATTATTGTCTCTATTTTCTGTTGAATGATTGCTCATGGTTTTATTGTACCATGACCATTGTATGGGATTTTTTTTGGTAAGTCACCATGATTTCTCCAGATGAGAAAGAGAGGGGGGAGGGGGGAGAGAGGGAAGGGAGGGAGGAAGGGAGGGAGGGAGAAGAAAAAGAAGAAGGAATAGAAGACATGTCTGGAATGGGTGTTTGAGTACTCAGATGAGCCTTTTAACCCCCAGCACTTAAATGTAATGGTAGAATGAATGTTTTCTTGTCAGACACTTTCTATTACAGCTTAGAATTTGGATCTACAAACAATAATGGATAACTTCCAAAGATTTATGCATGTATTCATTAACTGTATGAACTGAAGTTTTAAAGTCCTATATAGTATAGACTCTATACTATAGACTCTATACTATAGAGTAAGGCTATGATCTTGATGGAGATATGCAGGAACTGGCATATTTACAGGCAGCCCCTAGGCAAAAGGGGCTGAAACATTTTTTTAAATTGACAACAGCCAGATAACATTCAGAAGTAGTTCAGATAGAGGCCTCCCTAATTCACTGAACTATGAGGAGGAGGAAGAGAATCACAGTTAGAATTGCAACATTCTGTTATTGTAGCCATTTAATACACATGACTTGCCTTTTTATGGAATTGGTTTCAGGTATGATCTTCCTAGTGGGGGGCTGACATATATACAGAGAAATCTATGGCCTTCATCCAGATAGAAAAACCTTTGAACTAGCATATCATCATGAGTAATGGAGAGTCAAATAGTATTTGAAGCAGGGGAATAAATGTTGCACAGATACAGGCAGTTAGAGATTTGTGAGCTCTAACCTTAACCTTAACCATAACCCCATATCTGATACATGTCAGCAGGACAAAAAACCCCTCTCCTCTCTCATCCCAACTTATCTCATAGGGCTGTTGTGGGGAAAAGAGGAGGAGGGGGTGCTGGGTATGCTGCTTTGAGCTTTTGACCAAAAGAAGGGCTGTATAAACCAAATAAATATGTACGTACATACATGTGGTGGTTTTTTTTTAACTTGGTTGTTTGTACCGTGTCTTAGCAAATGTATCATCATCATTGTCATCCATCTTTCCTACAGAGGAAAGGGTAGATTTTTATGGCAGAGGTTAGACTAATTATTACTATCCAGCCCCATCATAAATGATGGTTTGGCAAAAGATTAGGCAGATAATAGATACAATTTTGCCTGAGCATCTATCCCTGCTCCTAAAATCCACAATACTTGTAGACTGCCATAATATTCTTTGGTTATCAGTTCCGTGTAGATTTCTGTAAGAGCAGGCTGCCAGTAAAACTGATATATTTTGTTCCATGGTATGTATGTATGTATGTATGTGTGTATGTGTGTATATATAAATGATTATTATACCCGTCAGTATATGAACCATATTGGACCTATTAGGCTGTTAAGGTAGATATAAAATACAATAGTCCTTGACTTACAACTGGTTGCTTAGCAACCATTCAAATTTACAACTGATTCCCCAAAAGGTGGAACTCAGTTTCAAAGTTCCAACTGCCACTCCGGCTCCCTGAGGTCACATGACCACAGTTTGGGCGCTTGGTAAGCAGTCCTCACCAGTGGTGGGATTCAATTTTTTTTACTACCGGTTTTGTGGGAGTGGCTTGGCCGGCATGGTGTGGCTTGGTGGACGTGGCTTGGTGGGCGTGGCAGGGGAAGGATACTGTAAAATCTCCATTCCCACCCCACTCCACGGGAAGGTTACTGCAAAATCCCCATTTCCTCCCGATCAGCTGGGACTCGGGAGGCAGAGAATAGATGAGGGCGGGGCCAGTCAGAGGTGGTATTTATCGGTTCTCCAGACTACTCAAAATTTCCACTACCGGTTCTCCAGAACTGGTCAGAACCTGCTGAATACCACCTCTGGTCCTCACTTATGGTTGTTTGCAGCATCCCATGGTCACATGACTATGATTTTACAACATTTTTTTAAAACTGAAAATAGGTTTATTTCCAGTTTGGGGCAAGAATGCCACATAGCAAATAACTGGTTCACTTAGCGGCCATGGCATTCACCAAATGGCTGTGGAGTTTGCTTTATGACTGTTGGGTTCACTTAACAACTGCCACAAAAAGTCATAAATCAGGTCAGTCAGATGATGACCCCCTATTATGACCGTCACAACTTACAACCATATTTTGTAGGCTCTATTACTTTGTAAGTCGCGGACTACCTGTACATTATGGTCTATCAGGGACATCTGGGTTAGCCCTTCTCGAGATAGTAACAGACAAGCATTCATTGCACTCCTTGGCTCACCTGTAATTGACATCAGCCTAAAATGGAGCTGTTCAAGTGCATATGCAAAAGGCTCCTTTTCCGAACAGAGAACCTTACATAATCTTTATTTCTGTGCTCGCGCACGTTTTAGGATGGCTGCACATGTTGATGGTGGAGTTGCAGCTGAAGTATATGTCAGTACTGACACTTAGGCATCTCAAAAGGTGCATTAAACTTGTGGTACCACGAGGTAATATGTTGAATAATAGTGACTGAGTGCACAGTATCCATGTTGCTATTCACAGAAAATTCCACAGATGTAACTCCTTTTACATGCACAAGGCAATTGGTTCTGTGGCAATTATAATCGAACTGTCGGCACCCAACTAAAGAAATATAATTTTAAGATGCTTGTTTGCATTAGGAGAATATATGTTTCACTTGTTCCTGCAGTGGTTCTGATTTCTAATTCCTTTTCCCACCACGTCTCTTCTAAAGAACCTCTTTTCTCTTTCTGTCTCATGCCAAGGTCTCTGGTGGTGTCTCCTTTATCATCATCATGCCTGTATTCTCTTAGGGAGCTCTATCTCACAAAGTTAAGAACTGTGACTGTGAAAATTGCAAAGGGCTTGTCTAATTCTTCCTAGAGATCAAGGAGAAAGCGTGAAGTGGAATAAAGTGCCTCATGGTTTGCAGCTGCTCCAGGTACATAAATAATGCGGGCAGGAAAAAAAACACTTGCAGCAGCCGAACTTTTGGCATTCTTTTTTTTTCTAAAATCATTTCGCCAGGTTCCACTCAAGCTTTATTCCTTCTTTCTACACAAAAAAGGGACATTCCCTCCAGCTTGTAGTACAGCTTGCATCTAGATCCCCTTTACAGGAAATAGTATATATGTTTATGCTTCTGAGATCAGAATAAGTCATTTTTATTTTTAAGAGGAGGAACCCATCCCAAATAAAATCAAGTAGCTGAATTCCACTGATTTTAGTGGGAGAATCAAAGAAAGGCTTAAATGTGTATTTATGAAATGTGTGTGATACATGAAGGCTACATTTGATCCAATTATGTTAAAAGCGTGCAATTAAAAGCATACAGAAAGATATTCTTAGTTCTGTCTATTTATACTGAAATGCTTGTTTGCTGAAAGCAGATGAAAACCTTGGGGGGGGGGGATTTGCCAGACTTATCCTAGAAGGACAGAAACAATTCAGTTCAAATGCTTTCACCGGTCTACTTTGTAAATCCCATGAATTGCATGCCAATTTCATGTAGATATATAAGCTTTTATCATGATTTATGTGGCAGTATTTGATTGATTCTCATTAGGATTCAAAACAAATCCCTTTAATCGGAAACTTTGGGTTTGAATTTTGTTATTTTGCTGAGTGTGAGTCCCATCCTTACAGAAACCTTCCAAAGCAGTGGTTCCCAACCTGGGGGTCGCGACCCCTTTGGGGGTCGAACGACCATTTCCCAGGGGTCGCCCCGGCATCCTCAGCTCCCCCCCCACTGCCACAAGCCTGGCCATATCGTGCCCCACAACCTGTCCCCCCACCCCACTGCGGCCATTTGGGTTCTTTTACCCTCTGCACATGCGCAAAGCGTTCTGCGCATGCGCAGAGGGTAAAAGAACCCAAATGGCGGCGTCTGGACGAAGTCTCCTCTCGCTTCATGTGTTGCCTCTGGGAGCTTTTCGAGCCCCGTAGCGAAAGGCGTGCGTGACTTCGATGGGGCTGGGACAGGCGGCTGCCCGGAGAGAGCCATCCCCTTCGCAGAGTCTCTCCCGTCTACCTGCAGCATTCGTGGCGAAGCCGCGAAGGGGGTGGCTCTCTCCGGGCAGCCGCCTGTCCCAGCCCCACCAAAGTTGCGCACTCCTTTCACGACGGGGCTCAAAAAGCTCCCAGAGGCAACACGCGAAGCGAGCAGAGACCTCGCCCGGATCTGGAGACTTTGCCCGGATGCTGCCATTTGGGTTCTTTTACCCTCTGCGCATGCGCAGAACGCTTTGCGTATGCGCAGAGGGTAAAAGAACCCAAATGGCGGTGGTGGGGTGGGTCGCGGGTCACAGCATTAGGAAGGTTGGGAACCGCTGTTCTAAAGTATCATCTACAAAGTGATGCTTATTGATACCATCTTCTAATTTCACAGCACTGATATTTGAAGAAGAAGAATATTGTGTGACACATTCAGAATAACACTCCCTGATATGAAGAGCATCATGTTTTTAATAATCATCATGGTAAAATTCTTGTTATCGAAGGAAATAATATATTAGATTATTTTCACTGGTTTTGTTAATGAAAATCATTCTTACTATTACAATTTCTACTTGTATGTTTTGCAATCTTCTTGAATGTATGATTTCTCCTAAGCTGCAAAAAAACTTATGTTCATTTAGAGCTACAATTCTCACTGTCCACAGTTATTTTGGCCATGGTGATGGGAGTAGTCCAAGTAATGTGGGAAAACCAGGTTGATAAAAGTTAACTTAAATTCTTCTTTTTTGTGTGTACAGTGATCCCTCGCTATATCGCGGTTCACCTTTCACGGTCTCGCTGCCTCACAGATTTGCATCGTGCATTGTGTTCTGCATTCTGATTGGCTGATTGGTAAAACAGCTTGCCAAGAGCAGTGAAATACACGTGAAAACTTCCCTCTTGCTCCAGCGCAAGCCGTCATGGAGCTTAACTCTGATACCTGACTGCCTGGAGCCATGCAAAGCACCTGGGGCAATGGGAACGCCCACCGTGACAAGTCGGAGCGCCTGCTGCTAGCGAGGTTAACCGCTGCTCAGCGAATGCTGTCCGTCGTCTCCCAGATTGCCGGGGAGGGGAGGGGCGTTAGCGAGTCCTGCTTCATGCACTGCGCGACTCAGCAGCTGGCCTTGTAGCCTCTCTGTTTCCCGCAAGCCGCCCGAGAATCGGGAGCAATATGAGGCCAGCGCGTGCGCGCGCCTATGCCTCCCCGAATGCCGACTGCCAGCTGATCGAGTGGCGGGGAATAGGGAGGGATATGAAGCCAGCGCGTGCACGCGCCAAGCCGCTCCAAATGCCAACTGCCAGCTGATTGAATGGCGGCAGTCAGGCAAGCCACAGAAAACCCCCCTCAAGCGGGTGTAGCGCGAATTAGGCTAGTTTCTTGCCGTAGCGCTGCTTACCAATGCGCTGCCATGAGCCCCGAGTGCCTTAGGCCAGGGAACGTGAAATGCGGCTGTGCGTGGCGGGTGTAACGAGAGAGACCGGCTAATTTCTCACTGTGGCGCTACTTACCGACGCGCCGCCATGGGCCCCGAGAGCCTTAGGCAAGTGAAGGTGAAATGCGGCTGTGTATTTATTTGTTAAACAAATGCTTGGGCCTGTAAAAAGGTTTTGTTCTTTGGTTTCAATGTATTATGGAGTATTTCATTGTATAATAATTGTAAAAAAAATAAAGGTTACTACTTCACGGATTTCGCCTATCACGGATTCTTTTTGGAACGTAACCCCCGCGAAAAACGAGGGTTCACTGTATTTGCAAATGCCTGGATAAATCCCCACAGTTTTCTTGGTAACAAGTGGTTTGCCCTTGCCTCCTCCTTCAGATGGTTAAAAACAGTTTAAAACAATCAGTCGCTGCAGAAATATTAGAGAACAATAAGCATCAGTAGACATGAATTTGCACATTTTTAAAAATCCAGAATAATACAAAGATATTCATAAAATATTTCCATGTATTGCAAAACAAACACAAGTGAGTATTCCTGGGAAAGGAATAGGATGCACCATCCTAAAATGTTATTTGCCTGACTGCAAATATCTTCTGTCCGTGGGTGATCTGCAAGACACATAATCTATAAGTAGGTTGGTACAAAGCAGAGGTGGGTTCCTCCCGGTTTGGACCGGTTCATCCGAACTTGTAGCAAGCTGCTGTTGATGTCACAATGACGTCATGGAACCAGTTCTGTCAATGCCGGTCCGTGGACGCCGCCATCTTTTTTTTTTGAATTTTTTTTAAATGTTTTATTTATTTATTTATTTATTGAAAATTTTTCCCGGGTTCTTTTTCTTCTGCGCATGCGCAGAAGCTGAGTTTCTGGCACTGCGCATGCATCGCCATCTTGTTTTCAGCTTTTGGGGGGGGTTATTTTTTGGCACTGCGCATGCGCACGCACAAAGCATGCGTGCGCCCATGCAGCACGCCTACACGGTGTGCCCATGCGGCGCGGGAGGAAGCGAACCATCAGCAAGGTAAGTTAGAACCCACCCCTGGTACAAAGTGTTAAATTTGGAGAGTATTTTCTCAAACTAGAGGCTTTGTGGTCAGTACAATTATCTTGATTTGAATTCGGAAAAAGACAATTTCTGTAAACCAACACTCATTTCTTTGAACTTGATAATAAGTTTTTCCATGCAATCTCAGCAAGAAATAGTATCTGCTGCAGCTAACTGCTTTTGGTGTTGTTGATAGATATATTAATAACAACAAAAACAGCAGGAAACATAGACAGATACACATACAAGCGGAGCTCCACATATACTACTCACTGCATTAGTGTAAATAGAAAGTCTTTAAAGAATTTCTAATGGTGGCATATACTAATCAGTATCTGGAGCACCTGGACTCTGCCTGCCAAAAACTGTTTATGGATTAAATGGAAATGAAAATGAGCACAACCAGGACAGAATCCAGGTCAACAGATGCTAAATAATTCAGTATACTGATTTATTAATCAAATGCCATAATTGGCCACCTGATCTTTGACTTGAATTATAGTACAAAAATATGGAAGGTGCTTTCATCACATGATTTCCAACATGTTATAAAAATCAAAAGTAAGTTTAAAATGAGATGCTAATTCTTTGGTTTCAATTTTACCTTAGAAGCTGCAAATTATGGTTTTTGTTCCGTGTAGATATTCTTAATGAGTTTCTGTTCTTTAAAACGAATAATCTAAATAGTCATGCTTTTCAATTGACCGTTTCACTTTTAATGATAAACAGAAATAATTTGTTTGACCTTTCTCTTTGTTCTGCAACCTAGTGCACAGTAGTCACAAGCAGTGATGAATGGCTTGGTTGGTACTCTTTTTTTCCTGTTCTTCTTTTCAGTTGATCAGAAATAGCAGGCAGTGTTCCTAGGTCTGGGGTGGCGGGCGGCGGTTGGTTGGTCATAAATTCTTGTCATAAACATCCACTTTAAACTTAGTCCTTTTTGTTATCAAGAAACAGTTGATAATAAAAAGAATAAGAATAAAAAAGAAGATGACTGCATCATTGAATAAGAAATACGAACAAAGTGTACGGGAAGTGAAGCAAAACTGCAGTTCATGCCCCTTGAGCTCAGATATCATTTTTTTGCGAAGTTCAGGAGGAGAAAAACACCTAACATCTTTAGAAGCTAAGCTTCCCTCTTGGTCTTCCAACCAGTTTTTCAGATACAAAATCCTACAGTCACAATGCCATGGATTCCTAGATAGATTGATGATCTTCAATACCTGAAGATGGTCAAATGCTCCTGCGGGTATCGTGGCTAGCTTATTGCCCTGGAGGTACAACTCTTGTGTTTGACTTGGCAAAAGTGGAAGCACCATCATTCCCATGAAGCTACAGTTCAGTTTTAGTGGACTGTTTCCTGGTGGAGAGCATGTACAGTGGTGTGGACAGTGGCTTGCAAAGGCAGCTTCAAGAAACAGAAGAATCAATAAGCCTTGACATGGGATCATTCTGAAAATTTAAATGAGGATTATTGCATAAAGAAATAAATTAGTGTAAGTTTATGAACATTTAGTTTTACTCAACATTCTCCACAACAAACCTGTAAAATATGTTGAAATAACTCGGGAATATCCAACCTTGGCAACTTTAAGACTTGTTCATTTCAACTCCCAGAAATCTCCTTCCAGCATGGCTGGCTGGGGAATTCTGGGAATTAAAGTCCACCTTTGTAAATTAATATTTCATGCTCATAGTATATTTGAATAGGTGATTTAAAATTTTAACATTTTGTGCTGCTTATCAAAGATCCCCCTTGGAGTTGAGGTTTACTTTTAATATTAGAGTTAAAAATATTTTCATATCAGACACAGAATGAATTTAGCTTTTGCAATATATGGTAGAATCTTCTCCTGACTGCCCCTTTCAAATAAGAAATCAATAATTCTATAAGCAGCCAGCAGGAAGGGAAAGTTAATTTATTTCTCATTGTGTTAGACCATCTGTGAAGCACAAGATGAATGTTTTCCTTCAAAGGTAAGCTCTGATCTTTACGAAGGCTTATGCATAGAAACGTTTTTCTCAGTTCTGAAGTTCAGGTCTGAATCTTAAATGCAAAATTTTAAGAGTCGTGGATACATAGTACACCACCAATTTATTAGATTTCACTTGGGCAGTCATAAAAGAGTGATCTGCCAAAGGAGGGGGAATGGACAGATTATTAAATTTAATTCACATCTCTGATCAGCAGGAAATTATTGGGTAATCATGAGAAAGCCATTATCAGAATCCTTTCTGTGTTATAGAATTATTGTAAGAATAAGGTAAGTGGACATTTATTATCTCAGTGGAGGAAGGATAAAAGGACCAAAGCAGCCAGTTCTGCATATCCTGCCTCCATTTACAGGTAGTCCTAGACTTAGGACCACAATTGATTCCAAAATTGCTGTTGCTAAGTGAGACATTTGTTAAATGAGTTTTGCCCCATTTTGCGACCTTTTTTGCCACAATCATTAAGTGAATCATTGCAGTTGTTAAGTTAGTCACACAGGTGTTAAGTGAATCTGGCTTCCCCATTGACTTTGCTTCTCAGAAGGTCGTAAAAGGGGAAATCACATGACCCCGGGACACTGCAACCACCTTAAATATGAAACAGTTCTCAAGCATCTGAATTTTGATCACATGACTGTCGGGATGCTGCAATGGTCGTGTGAAAAATGGTCATGAGTCACTTTTCCGGTGCTGTTGTAACATGGTTTACTAAATGAACTGTTGTAAGTCGAGGACTACCTGTGTGCTGGTGGCACTCTTTTTGAAAGGCTGAAAAGGTAGGCCAGGGGAATCATCTGCTTATTCAAGGAATAGATAGGTGGAGCTGAATGCAGAGAAGAAAATAATCTGAAGCTGTTATCTCAGACGTTGCTCATTCCCAAGATGGTTGGAAAGACCAAAAAATGCACCCCAACTCCAGAAGTGGGTTCCTCCCGGTTCGCACCGGTTCTATAGAACCGGCAGTAAACTGGTGATGATGTCACGGAGTCGGTTCTGTCGGTGCCAGTCCGTGGACGCTGCCATCTTTTTTGGGGTTTTTTTGGGGGGGGATTTCTTTGTCGTTTTTTGCTTCTGCGCATGCGCAGAAGCCCCCATCTTGTTTTCGGCTTTTTTTTTTGCTATTTTTGCCGGGTTTTGCTTCTGCACATGCGCAGAAACTGAGTTTTTGGCACTGCGCATGCATGTGCGCACGCCCATGCAGCACGGCCACACGGCGTGCAATGTGCACGCAGCCACGCGGCGCTGGAGGAAGCAAACCGACAGCGAGGTAAGTTAGAACCCACCCCTGCCCAACTCATATAAAAAACACCTAACTAGGAAAAGCTTTCCCACCCTTACTTAATTCCCTCACCACTGTCAAACTATTTACTAGGCTGCATTACTATTACTATTAGTTTTTCTCATTGTTCCTATCACCCATCTCCTCCCACTTATGACTGTATCTGTAACTTGTTGCTTGTAGCCTTACGATTTATATTCATATTGATTGTTTCCTGATTGCTTACTTGAACCCTATGACAACCATTCTTGACAAATGTATCTTTTCTTTTATGTACACTGAGAGCATATGCACCAAAGACAAATTCCTTGTGTGTCCAATCACACTTATAAAGAATTCTATTCTATTCTATTCTATTCTATTCTATTCTATTCTATTCTATTCTATTCTATTCTATTCTATTCTATTCTATTCTATTCTATTCTTACCTAGAAGTGCTTTCAGGCCTGCTGTGGTCACTGAAACCTTATTGATTGTTTTTTTTGTGGGGAAGGGGCAGGGTTTTTTAAAATATTTGCTTTTCTAGACATTTAGGATATTTTATGGTTTTTCTTTGTGTTTTTATTCTCTTTTATAACGTTAGCAGCGCAAAGTGTTCTGTCTCTAAATTTGATAAAACAAATAAAAGCAAATACCTTTGTGGACCTTACGTCTGGAGAGAAATGTATAGAATTTAAGGAACTTTAAAGCATTAGCTGAATATACCACTATGAGCTAAGTGAAGGCAGGGGAGAGATGGGGGGTGGGACCTGTTTTGGCCCTTTGCAGCAGCTGCTGTTTTGCATGTTGTAGCAAATTCGGCTGTAGTCTCAAAACAAGGCAAAATGCCTATCTCTGATTGTAAGCAGCAAAATGTGAGGCATGCAATTTGTCAAAGAACCCGTTCAAAAAACTTAATTATGCATCATAGGGTAAAAGCAAGTATTTAAAGCAATTAAAGCCATTCATGTAAAATTACTCTTTTATATTGTTTATATATGCCCTGGGAATATTAAATGTTTTTTTATTTTTAAAAATCTATTTTTATTTTAAAAAGTAAGTCCTCTGTATTTAAGTAAAGACCTGCAAAATTCAGACGTTCCGCATGTGAATCTGCTTTTTTATTTATCCATATAGCTTTCATTTAATGTTCTGTAGCCCCAAGTATGCTTAGTTCTCTTTTGGGGTTCCTTCCCTCTGTGGTTTTATTTTAGGGATTGGGGGTTCTATTTCTAGAAATCCTTAGGTGCCCCCAATCTTGCTCTCACACATGGATAATAAGCAAATAACCTGAACAATGGAAATGGAAGGTTTATGATAGATTCTGCTATCTTATGATGAAAGACCACTTATTCTATTAAGTTAGCAATAAAATAGAAACCATTTAAATTTTTTAGAAACCCTACAGTATAAAATGGAATAATTATGTTGTAGTATCTAGAGACAGCAGAAGAGAAGAGAAAGAACTGGAGAAAATCCCAAAATACAGAGACTTGCAAGTAGAATAGAATGACTAAGGCAAAAGAAAGCAAAGATAGTACCAATAGTAATAGGCACCTTGGGCCCAAAGCAGCTGGAGCATCACTTGAACATCATTGGCATTGACAAAATCACCATCAGTCAATTGCAAAAGGCAGCTTTACTTGGAATAGCTTACATCCTGCAATGATACTTTTAACCCTATCAAACGACATCTGCCTATGCCAGGTCCTTGGGAAACATTTGATAGATGAATAAAAATGCCATATCCAGTCTAAGCATCTGGCTGACTGTAGGACCAATAAAAACAATAATTTATTTTTATTACCATTGGGGGCTTTTTTGCATTTTTTCTCTTTAGAAGTATGAAAAGACATAATAAACACCTTTGATACCAGAAAAAGAACTTACCTCAAGCCAAAGACACATGAGAACGTCGTCTGCACACCTTTGCATTCTCTTAATTTAGTTTGTAAATAGTTACATTGATTTTCAGCATCTCAGCTTTCAACCCTGTGCATTTTTCAATACAGGAAAAGATAGAGCTGATTCACAGACCACGTCACCTTTGCAAAGTTCTCCGGGAAACTTTTTGCACATGACCCATTTTCAGTGGGTGGCATAGTTATTCCATCTTTCTGTGGGTTGTTACAATGAGAACTGTAATCAACAGCACGCCCTATGGAAATCCATTTGATTGGCTATGTAGGAAGTGTCCCGAAGCTTATGAAAGAAGTGGCCGGGGAAGATAAGCTTGTGATACTCCCTCGTCATCGGCCATTGCAGCTTCACTCACTCTGTCTCTGGAAGAATTCCCCTGATAACAACACCCTGGTTCCTTCTGATAAGGAGAGCTCTGCTTATTAGAAAAACTGCACTCCTTCAACAATTCTCCAAGACCTCTAAAGTTTATGTTTTCCAGAGCAGCATTTTTACATTCTCTGCTATAACTAACTTCAGTTCTGATTTCCAAAAAATATCTTTAAAATAAAGAAGCTTTTTTAAAAAATATGGAAAGTGAAAATTGGTACATGTCTACGTTGATGTGAATTCAATGAACAAGAACCAAAGACTTCATTTCAGATATTTCATATGTTTATAGACATTTCTCCACCTAAAAGCATAGAATGGTAGGACACGTGTCAGGGTTTTCTTTCCATTTTGCCTGCTACATGAAACTCTCATATTCCTAATGGACTTTCTAGAGCAGAAAATATTTTCGTGTTCATTTTACATGAAATAAAATGATGTAGGTTTACCTTAGCACAAAAACCAATTATCATATATAGTTAAACAGCAATAATGATGGAATTTAAACACCACACACATAATGGAGCTGCAACTCATTAATTTATAAATGATGCAAAGCTTACAATGCAGTTACATTTCTTTGCACATCATTAGTGAAGGATTTGTTTCCATTGCTTAGGGGTTTTTCAGGCAGTTATCATAAAATAGCAAATTACATAATATAATAAGTATAATAGCATAAGTATAATAGCAAAAAACAGTGTTCTGTAAAGCAAAAGAGATTGCTTGTGGTTTTGAAGACTTAGGGGGTGCAACCAGTGGTGGGTCCCTACCGGTGCGGTCCACTCTATAGCACCGGTAGCGGCCCAGTACCGTCACAGTACCGGTGCTGTCGGTTGCTGGTGCCTGGGTGCCGCCATTTTTTTTTAAATGTTTTAATTTTTTTTTAAAAAAAATCTGTGCATGCCCAGAAGCCGAGCTTCCGGCACTGCGCATGCGCTGCCTTCCTACCCCACAGTGAGTCCAAGCAGGGGAGGATGGCTGAGGGAGCACATGAGATGCTGAAAGAATGGGCGGCAGGAGCTATCTCCATTCCCCTCCCTTCAGCAGTCCGAGAAGCCACGAACACACGGTGATGATTCCTGGCATTTTCGCACGTTTGAGGCTTCTTGAGCTGCTGAGGGGAGGGGGAACGGGCGGCAGGAGCCTAGGATCATCGAATGGGGAGAAGCATTCAGGCCGGACAGAGCCTCCTAGAAGAACTGCTGCCGCGGTCTTGCTGCTCCCGCTGCGGGGGGCTGCGTTGCAGGAGGGCAATGCCCCCCCGCTTCTCCAGCCGCTGCCAAGCTCCCGAGGCCCACGCCCACCCGGTCACATGGCTGGCAAGCCACACCCACAAAATAAGCCACGCCCACAGAGTGGTAGTAAATAAATTAGGAACCCGCCCCTGGGTGCAACCCTGGGGTTTCCAATAGGGAAAATCCCCAATCCAGGCCAGTTTTCTTTGTGCAACAGCCAGTTACTGGTTCTCTCTCTCTTTCATTTCTTTTGATGAATTTGGACAATGTTGATCTCCCTTTTAAAAAAAAAGAATGATCCAAAAACTAAAAATGTTGGCTGTCTACTTGTCCTTCCCATGGTATCTATTGATTAATATAAGTGACATAATACAGGCTTGAAACACAGCTGCTGAGCACAAGAGTCAAGGGCAATGGTTGCCCCTTCATTGTGGATTTCTGGATTGAGGCTTCCTTGACTAATTGGCTTAGTTCTTATCTGGTATGCCAACTGCACCCTTTCCTAGGTCAGGAAGCCCTTCAGACAGCCACTTATATCCTAGTTGCACTGTGTCTTGACTAGTGCAACACTATCTACATGGGGCTGTCGGTGATCACCCAGAAGCTCCACACAAGTCATGGGCATGGTTCCATATGACCATGTAGCACCTCTGTTTCACGAGCTACACTGGTTGCTGGTTTGCTTCCTGGTGTGATTCAAGCAGGGGTGGGTTTCTCTTACCTTCCCTACTGGTTCGGAAGTGTGCGCGTCGCGTCGGAAGTGCGCGCTTCACGCGTTACATCCGAGTACTGACCCTCTGCGCATGTGCAGAAGCCTTTGCGCATGCGCAGAGGGTTCGTTGCCAGCTGCTTTCAAGCAGCGGCGACCGGGAAATCAGTTCGGGGGCGTGGCAAGCTGGCCATCACTACCGGTTCGGCGAACGGGGCCAAATTTCTGCCACCGGCTCGCATGAACCGGCCGGAACCGGTAGCAACCCACCACTGGATTCAAGATGCTGATTACCTATAAAGTTCTACCTGGCATAGTCTTTGGTTACTTGAGGGACTGCCTGCCTCTGTATCTGCTGCAGCCAATTGGATCTGGCAGGGTTGGCATGCTCTGTGTTCCTTTGATTAAACTATTGGGACTCCTGAAGGGTGCCTTCTCTGTAGGCAGCACCTACCCTTTGAGACAAGGTTATCTCCGAGATCTGGATAGACCTCCACTCTGCTGCTGTTGTTCAGAAGAACATCAACACCTAGCTTTTTACCCAGGCCTATGGCAAGGAAGAGTAAGACCCTTCACTTCGTCATGCTTTCCTTGTTTTATCTTTATGTTTTATTGATTTGATTGTAATTTCTTTTACTTTTGTGAGCTACTTAGGGTTGTTAGGAATCAGCTAACATACAAGTTTAATAAAATTATCGTTTGTTGCAGAGTCAGATATGGTATTACCATTCGTTATCATTAGTTAGGCTTGTAATGGCTGCTGGGAGGGTAGATCTCTGACATTTGCAAAGCCAGTTGCTTTCTGTAATACAGTAGGATAATAAACTTTCCACACTGGGAATTCTATAAATATGTTGGGACTATACTTCTCTGAGCAACCAGCTAACATTTCCAACAGTGATGTGTTTGCTTTGGAATTCTGGCAATTGTAGTTCCTCTTACCTAGACCCACAGCTAAAATTGGAGCAACATCTTTCAGCTGTGGCTAGGGGACCTTTGCACAGGTACGCCTGGTGCACCAATTGCAACCCTACTTGGAGAAGGAGGCACTTCTCACAGTCACTCACGCCCTTATCACCTCACGGCTGGATTACTGCAATGCGCTCTACATGGGGCTACCCTTGAAGAGTGTCCGGCGACTGCAATTGGTGCAAAATGCAGCTGCGCGAGCTGTGGTGGGTGTACCTAGATACACCCACATAACACCTATCCTCCGCCAGCTGCATTGGCTGCCCATTAGTCTCCGGATCCAGTTTAAGGTGTTGGTTTTAACCTTTAAAGCCCTACATGGCTCAGGGCCAGGTTACCTTCGGGACCCCATCCGGCCGCATACCTCCCTACGACCGGTTAGGGCCCACAGAATTGGCCTCCTCCAGGTCCCATCGACCAAGCAATGCTGGTTGGCGGGGCCTAGGGGGAGAGCCTTCTCTGTGGGAGCTCCCTCCCTTTGGAACCAGCTTCCTCCAGAGATCAGGACTATCCCCACCCTGCTGGCCTTCCGTAAAGCAATAAAAACTTGGCTCTTCCGGCAGGCGGGGTGAAAGTGAGACCAACTAGACCAGATATGGGTCTCCCCCCTTGGTTATGAATGTTAGATGCTCTTTTTAATTTTTGTAATTTTTAATTATTGTATCTTTTTATATTGTTGAATGGATTTTGACATGTTGTGAGCCGCCCAGAGTCCCCTGGGAGTTGGGTGGCATATAAATCCATTTAAATAAATAATAAATAAATAATAAATAAATAAATAAATAAATAAATAAATAAATAAATAAATAAATAAATAAATAAATAAATACCAATAGAGAACCATGCTGAAAAGGAATGATATAGTGCATGATTTATATCTCATATAACCCATGAGAAAAATGGGAGTATTAAGTCCAGGTTGATGAACTAAATTAAATAAAACATTTTATCATTTGTAAAAAGCTTAGACTTTAAGGAGATAATGATAATCCTTGATAAATCTGGGGTCTACCATGCTTAGAGCAGTTTCATTTAAATTTATGGTCAAGACTATAATGAATTTATATCCAGACTGACTTAAATTACATATTTGTAATATGTTACAATGATTAAATTTTGATCCAATGCTAGTTAGATAATTTTAATTTCATTCAAATTTATTTATTTCTGGCATGCTCTCTCTAGCATAAAAAATTGATTTTTGATGAAAAACCCTTAAATTCAGACCCTTAAATTCAGACCCTTAAATTCAAACCCTTAAATTCCTACCTCATACTTCCCTTCAACCGGTCAGGTCCCACAGAGTGGGTCTCCTCCAGGTCCCATCAACCAAACAATGCTGGCTGGCGGGGCCTAGGGGGAGGGCCTTCTCTGTGGGGGCCTCCGCTCTCTGGAACCAACTCCCCCCAGAGACCCGAATTATCCCCACCTTGCTGGCCTTCCGAAAAGCCATCAAGTCATGGCTTTTCCTGCAGGTGGGGTGACTGAGACAATTTTACATCCTAGGTCTGCCCCATGTATGTATGGTTTTATATGTTTTTAAAAATTCTTTTTAATACTGTTTTTTAAATTTTATATTGTTTAGCTCTTCTCTAAATGTTGTACGCCGCCCTGAGTCCTCAGGGAGTAAGGTGGCATACAAGAGCAATAAATAAAAAATAAATAGATAGATAGATAGATAGATAGATAGATAGATAGATAGATAGATAGATAGATAGATAGATAGATAGATAGATAGACAAACAAACAAACAAACAAACAAACAAACAAACAAACAAACAAACAAACAAATAATATAATCCATATAGAACAGTTGTTCCCAAACCTTTTCAGTCCACTGCCCCCTTGGTGCTACAAACGCATCCTAAGTGCCCCCCCTCACCCCCTATAAATAGCATTGTTCGGAATAGTGGTTTGCACAACCCACTAAGGAAGATAGTAACAGTAAAATTCAAAACTGCAACAATTAATTGCACATTTATTCAAAATCCAATTTAAAAATCTTTTGTTAATTCAACAAAATTGTTGAACATGATCCAGTGATACCAGGTTTTCGAAGTCTGATAGTCATTTATCAAGAACCTTAGTAACTACTAACTTAGTAAACTCAGTAAAATTTAATAACTACTTCACTGTTCAGTAAATTCTTAAGGTGATGGATGGGCTTGATGAAGTGATACCAGTTTCCCAAGTCTGTCTGTCTGTCTGTCTGTCTGTCTGTCTGTCTGCCTGCCTGCCTGCCTGCCTGCCTGCCTTCCTTCCTTCCTTCCTTCCTTCCTTCCTTCCTTCCTTCCTTCCTTCCTTCCTTCCTTCCTTCCTTCCTTCTTTCTTTCTTTCTTCCTTCCTTTCTTCCTTTCTTCCTTTCTTCCTTCCTTCCTTCCTTCCTTCCTTTCTTTCTTTCTTTCTCTTCCTTCCTTCCTTCCTTCCTTCCTTCCTTCCTTCCTTCCTTCCTTCCTTCCTTCCTTCCTTCCTTCCTTCCTTCCTTCCTTTCTCTTTCTCTCTTCTCAGCGGTGGGAGAAGGAAGAAAGAGCTCTGGCAGGCACTCGGCTTACTTTCCTGGCGAGGCTCAGAGATTGCCCAGCACGGCCATCTGCCGGCTCTCCTGGCAACGTCACTTTCTCCCTGCCCTGCCAAGGCCCCCACCAGCCCAGAGGCCAGTGGACCCCCGACGCTTCCTGGCCCGTGAAGGTCCTGGAGCCGAAGCCATGAAGGGAAGAGGGGTGATGGTGGCGGAAACCGCACTCCGGCCTGGCAGCGGCACATCCCCTGTCATGTGCCATCCAGAGTGTGGTCTCCAGGCTGGTGGGGGCCTTGGTGGGGCAGGGAGAAAATGGTGCTGCCTGGAGAGCTGGCGGATGGACATGTCAGGCGGTCTCTGAGCCTCGCCAGGAAAGTAAGCTGAGCGCTGGCTGGGCCCATGCGCTCCCGTCCACCCCTTGCTCTGGCCGTCTCCCGGAAAGTTTGCTGGAAGTGGTGGCAGGTGGAGCTGGAAAGAGCCACCAGTGCAGCAGCGTCCAGCGAGGAAGGCCAGGCAGGGAGGCATGGCTGATTGTCTTATTCATGGCGCCGTGGAGCGGATGGGCTGGAAGAAGCGTGATTAAGTGGGGCCGGGACAGCGCAGCCTATTGTGCCTTCTCTTGCCCTGCTCTCCATCCCGGAGGGCCGCGCATCCCCCCGCCAACCCTCAGTACAAACTGCCTGCCCAATTTCTGCAAAGGCAGAGCCCTGCAGCCCTGCAGATCTGAAGAGGGGAGGGGGATGCTGTAGAAAAGGCCGCCTTCCACCCATGCCTCCCGTGTCAGCTCCGCAGGACTTGGGACTCCGAAGCAGCCCACTGGCTTCCAACCCAGCGCCACGGGCCGAGTTCCCAGAGTGGTGCTGGTGGTCAGCTGGGCCAATCCGCAAAGAGAGCAGGCAGGTGGCCAGGTGAGAAGCTAGTGGGCTGCTTCAGAGCCCCAAGCGCCACGGAGCCGGCACAGGTGGAAGGCGGCCTTTTCTGCAGCATCCCCCTCTCTTTGGATCGCCCTACAAGGGGGGGCCCTGCCTTTGCAGAAATGGGGCGGCCGCATGTGCAGCAGCCCCGGGACAGCCCTTCCGCTGCTCCTCTCAGCATCTGCATTTCCATCAAGGGCCACCCGCCCACCCACTGGCCGGGCTGGGCTGGACGCCGACCTCGGAAGGCAAGCAGGCGTGATGTCAGGTTCCAGGAAGCTGTTGGAAGAAAAACTCGAACACAAGCGTTTGCAATCGAAGTTCTTTACTTCTCCTGGCACTCACCAACCATCATTACATGAAGGAGAATTTTGTCAGCAGCAACTTCCCAGTGACCCTTCCCCATATTTAGCATGTAGCACGCTCCACCCCGCAACTCCACCCTCTCCCGGCCTCAAGCCATGATTGCTCAGTGGTTCGGCACTTTGCACAGCTGGGCGTCATGAAGACAAAAGGCAGCTTTTTGGCTTCTCCAGTCTTTGCAGAGGCAATCATCGGCTTGTGATGTTTTCTCAACAGCGCAAGGTTCCCTCAACCCGAATAGCAGCCCCAAAAGGTGGGACTGACATGTGAGGGACTGCCGGTAAGGCTGCGTGGAAGGCCGCCAAGCATGGCAGGGTTGCGAGGAAGGGAGTAGGCTGCTACCTCCCTTTCCCGCCGCCCCGACATGCTTTCCTGCCTTCCACGTGGCCTTCCGCTTCCCTGCTGACTGGCGGCCAACAGAGCCCCAGGCAGAATTACGTCCTGCGAGGAGCCCACCTCCAGCACTCCTCTGCCACTCCCCTTGCCTCTTAGAGCCCCCCTGCCGCCCCCCCTTGCCTCTTAGCATCCCCCTAAGTCATCCCACTGCCCCCAGTGGTTCCACTGATATAGAATATAGATCACAAGGACAGGTGTCTTCTGAGCATAACTGAGAACTCTTCAATAATTTGAAGTATATTTGTGGAATAAAATAAAGAAAAACCTGGAAATTTGTGTTGTGGAACTCTTTACTAGAATTGGTGGAGTGTGAACTATCAATTTGTTTCATTTAAATCAATAAATCCAACATAATTTTCAGTGATATAGTGCTTATTAAATAGTAAGAGGCACGATGGTGCATTATTCTGAAATGATTATCACACCAGTTATGGACTAGGACTACTCAGCCTATACGTTCGAGACGTCTCTGTCCTGGTATTCAATGAATATGTGAGTAACTCCAATTTTTTAATATGTAAGAATATGCTTTACTACCACACTGAACAAAGTTTGCGCAAGATCAGGATTATTCTCTTTGTGAATGATTGTATGGCTGAATGACTGAGTGCCATAGCAACAGAACCTGTGATGCATGGAAACACATTTCAATTATGCATATCAGAGCATTAATAAGTATAGTACAATTACATAGCAAAACAACTTATACATGTGTCAGAATTACTGGCTTAATATCAATGATAGTGATTATTGACATACACACATGGAAATGTGTATGTGTGAGAAAGTGTGATTTCACCCAAAGAGGCCTTTAGTTGTGACTATAGATACTATCAGTTCACAAAAATACATATTACATGGGTGATTTTATTCTTACAGCATCTTATTGCCCACTGCAGCATTTCATTTGGACTTCTGATTTTCCAGGTCATGGAACTGTAGCAGTGGGACTTCAGAAGAATGCTGCTTTCTGCTGGCTTGGAAAACCAACTGTTTTGAACGTTGCAAAACGCATACTGCTAAAATTAAGACAATGATTGCCAAAATAATCAGACCAAAGTCCCTCAAAAAAAAATCACGGCAACTGATTGGCAGGGGTTTTCTACATCCCTCCAGTTCATTCCCTTTCAGCTGGCTCAAGGTTTTCATATTTAGAGAAGCTGGAGTTTTACAGGTAGCCTTTGCAAGAGAACTTTTATTGAAGTCTGCCAGCCACTCCTTGAGATATAAAATAGAGCAGTCACAGTGCCAAGGGTTGTTGGAAAAATTAATTTCCTCCAAGTTGGTCAAGCTATCCAAAGCACCAAGAGGAACAGTGGTCAAATTGTTGTTTTGCAGATGAAGAACTTTGATACTCGAGTTCAGGAGGGGCATCTCCTTGAGTTCCATCAAATTGCAGTTTGCTGCCCAACCCCAGGAATCAAGAGTCTTGCAAGGACAGAGCATGCAGATCCAAGCTTGGGTTGTGTTTAAGAACAACAACATGATTAGCCCTTTGATCATTGAGATTATTGTAGCTGTGTTGCTTGTAGCTATGGAACAAAAAAAAATACACAACGTAATATGTGTGAGCTCATGTCTGTCTTTTCAATTAGAAGATTGGAGTTATATCCAAGAACATCAGGAGGTGACAGTGGTGCTGCCCAAACTGTGTGGTTAAATTTGGACCCAGAAGGCAATCCTTGTTAAAGCCATTTTATATTCTTAGTTAGACTTCCCAAGTCTTCTACATGGGAAGAAATTTGATCACCAAAATGTCATGATAAGACAGTGACTGGAGAACAAATATGGATTCCCCACAGGCCATATCTCTTAGCTCAGGGGTCTCTAACCTTGGCAACTTTAAGACTTGTGGACTTCAACTCCAGCCAGCAAAGAGGAATTCTGGGAGTTGAAGTCCACAAGTCTTAAAGTTGCCAAGGTTGGAGACCCCTTTCTTAGATGACCCTTGTTCCCTTCTTCCATCTTAGCTTAGATTTCTCTTTTCACCTCTTTTTGCCCGCTCAGCAGCCATAAGTATTCATATTTTGGGGGGATGCTGATGCTTTTTTATTTCAACAATAATATTTGGCCTTCGAATACATTAACCCCATGTTCCAATTCCAGCACAGTTTCTCAGTTGGGGTCCTGTGAGAGATTGTGATTGAAAAAGAAAACTTTGCATGCCACCTAATGCTAGCATTCACAGTGGTAGGAATGTTCATGCATTGCAACTCACGTTCACTGTTTTTATAAATATTGTAAAATGTGAATTGTGTTGGTTAGAAATGAGTTGTATTGTGGAGTTTGTATACATTTTGTAGTTTTTAGGCAAGGTTCCCTGGGACCTGAACATTATTTCAAGAGTTCCACCAGGGCAAAATAATTGAGAAAGGCTGGCCTATTCAAATTTAGTCAACTCCAGAACTGTATAAAAACTGAATATGACTATCCATTCTGAAGAGTTCTGCAGAGACTATGATTTGGGGGGTGGGGAGAGGCCCTAAAGAGGTTCTGGAGAGTCATAAGGTCCTTTTTGCCTACATTGTTTTAACCTCTTCCTTCAGGCCAATGTTTCTCAACCTCTGCAACTTTAAGATGTGTGGACTTTAATTCCCAGAAGTCAAGTTCACATATCTTCAAGTTGCTGTGGCTATGAAATAGTGCTTTAGGTGATAACCTGTCATAGCAGTCATTTAGTAGTTTTCAGAATTGATACAGATCACCCACTACATTAGTGTGGCCCTCTCTCTCTCCAAGGAATCACCACTTGCTAAGTGATAAGGAGGACTTTTCTACCAGGCAGTAAATTCCTATATTCACACACAGGATCACACTACTAAAAAATTAAGCTCTTTTAAAATAACATGTCTCTCTCGCTCCCTCACCCTCCCTCTCTCTCTCCTTCCTTCCCTCTTCTTTTTCTGTTCTGTCTTTGATGGCTCATTCAGCTGCTCATTTTCTGAAGACTACAGCTTGCATTGTTGGTGATACATTATACAGCAAACATCGATGCATCTTTCATAATCTGATGTTATCATAAAAGCTTTGCTTTTCAAAGGAGTCAGTGCATGCATTCAGTTGAGATGAAGTGCTAAATAAGCCAATGACGCACAGGCGTTTGAGACTTTGAGTTCTATACTTCTTATGTATGCATTCTTTTTCTTAAGAAATGACACTCTATCTAACATAGATAGTGATCTGATGTTTTAAATGGGTCCTTGAATAGTTGTAATGCTATGTGGATGACCAACTTTTCTAAGGCAGCACAAATAAAAGCCAATCAGATAGTTATTCTAGTATATGTTGGATGTGCATTAACTTTGTTTTTTTATTTATTTGATTTCTATAGCCACCAATCTCAACATGTGACTCTGATTAGCTTTATCATTCATAAAATCACAGAACTGTGGAGTTGGAAGAGACCACAAGATTCAGGTAACCCAACCTCCTTCAGTTTGCAAGAAAACCAGTTAAACTGTTCGCAAGAGGTGGCTGACCAGCCTCTTCTTAAAATCTTCTAGAAATAGAGAATCCATAATAGGCAGAATGGAAGTGGCTTGAGTCAGTTCCTTTGTCTTAGGGCTGAGAGATGTGACTGACCCAAGATCACACAGGTTGGCTTGTGACTAAGGGAGGACAAGAACTCACAGTTTACTGATTTCTAGTCTAATACCTTAACAACTTTACCGATTATGAAGGGGTGGTGGTGTTAAAAATGTTCCATTCTATATGTCAAATGTGCTAAGTATGCCACTGATCTCACCAGCACAAAGTAGAGAAGAATTTTTTTTTGATAGACTGTTTCTTCTAATGAAGCCTAGAATAATCCACCAAGGGCTTATATGTTTTGTTCAAAGTACAATAACACCCTATTACTACATTCAATTTTATTATATAAATTGCCCCTAAGAATCTTTAGAACTTTTTAAAGTACAGAGAGACGCTGCTCAGAATGCATTTATCAGTCAGGGTAAAATGAATGATTCCCCAAAGGGAATATTTAATCCTTATCTTAGTAGGAAGTAATATTTATTAAAATGATTAGCACCGAATATAAAGTTGAGATTCCCGTGTCTCTGCATTGCGTGATTACTCAGCACTTCCAATGCAGTCCTCTGCACATTTATTTGGAAGTTAAGTCTCTTGAGGCCAGTCACATTTCTATTAATGGATTAAACTGTTAGCCACTTTCTTATCTGGAATATAACCCACATAACCTGCTAATTTTAAACAGTTAATGTGATGGTAAACCAAATTTCATTTGTAAAATATTTAGACTTGGGATGCCATTCCTGTCAGTTGCCTCATAGACATTTAACTGAAATTCAGAGAGATGTTGAATGAATGGGAATAAGCAGGAGGGCTTCAGTAATTTTCAGGGGACAGGGGCTTCCATTTGCCTATCTAGGCAAGGGCTGAGCCACCTATAGCTGGTCAAAAACTACAAAACAACTTTTGGGAATGTAGACGAGGGCTACAAGAAGGCAGCATGATGAATAGCATGCAAGTTTCCATCCCTCATGGGAGTTTGGAAGGAGTTTCATGTCTTTTAAAATGACTGCGTGCATGCATTGCTCAGCTTCCCTTGGTCTTCGCAGTGGGACACTGGCATAAGGAGACCAGAGGAGCAAAAAGATGCCAGAAGAGGGGAAAACAGAATTGGTGAGGAAGAAAGGACAGCAAAAAAAGATCAGGCAAGATAATGTGGTTGCATTAGCTTTGTGAAGTGGAAAGGACTGGATGACTTCATGGGTGAATGGGGTTTCAACTCAGATCTCCACCATCCTTGTTTACTACGCTGCGACTAGCCTTGTCCCCAACTTGACTCTTGTGGATGCATGGAGATGGCATGCTGGCTGGGAATTCTACCCAGAGGCTGCTTTGGTCAGTACATTCCACTGGCTGTCTGGGCCATCTTGCTTTTTATGCATGGTGGTCCATTAAGAGGAACAGTATTTACAGTAGGAAAAAGGTGGTTTGTTTTTGTGGGTGTGTTTATTCAAGAAGAAACTATGACATGAAATCAGGTTTTAGCTGTTTAAAGATGGATCTGCTGCAGATTATCTTCAGCAGTTTAACATGAAAAATAAGCAAGGTAAAAGAAAAAAAAAGGAAAAGGAAGAGAAAGGTGCAAGCTAAAAAGAGAATTGAATCATATTTCTTACCTTTTATTTTATTTTTCATTTAAATAGAGGCTGTGTTTTTCTCGCTGAGGCTTCTTAACTGGCACCAATGGAGCAAATGCAATAAGTGGTTTTTGAACTCAGGAAGGAAATGAGTTTAGCAAGGGCTCCCCACAGAAGACAAGTCTCCATCATTATCTCCTGAACTCAAGGGCCATTCAGATGCAGGATGGGTGTTTCCTGCGGTGGTGGGAGGGGGGAGAGCTTCCTTTAAGGATGCACATCTTTCTCTCTCATCCTTGCTCTGTGCACTCCTCACCAACAAAGTATTCTACCCATATCGATGGTTTGTGAATGTTGGTCAGTCTAATAACGAGACATTGAGGCTGCAGGGATAGAAACAAACTTGGTCACATGGACCACTGTCTCACTCAATAGAATGCTGCTTCAGAGAGAATTAGGAATGACAGGAGTGACATTTGGGCTCAGTGGTTTTGGCTGGAAAAATAAGGTAAGTGAAGTGCACAAGTGAACAGTGGCCAGGTAGTACTGTCTGAAGCAGATTGGTTTTAAATGGATGAGATTTGCCTGACTCTGCAGGGGCATCCACAGGGGTGGTCAAGAAAGTCAAGATGGCATCTGCAACCATGCAATTGAAACCCCTGTTGTTGTTTTTACATGTGTTACATGCATGGGCCATGTAAAAAAGTCATACTATTGCAGCTGACTTTTTTGGCTTCCTTCCCATGGACACCCCCATGCCACTGCTTTTGACTAGGTTAATAAACAGCCACCAAGTCTTCATTCTTTATGATTATCATAGAAAATGTTGGAACTTGCAGACCAGCTCTCCTCTCCCAAGATTTTTACATATATCATTTTCACGTAACCATGATTCATCATCCCACAAAGCCTATGCAGACGTTTAAAATATCCGTCGCAACTTTAAATTAATCACAATTTTGTACGTTTGTAACTTGGGCTCCCTGCCTCTTAAAAACGATGATAAATGATTGTCTTAAAAGAAAAATGAGGAGTCAAAAGAAATCTCGGCATTAAAATTATGCCATGCTCCACCACCTGTTTTGAGACTCTGTTTAATTTTTATTTATTTTGAAACACTGGCCTAAAGGGTATCTAGGTCTATTCCTTAGAACTCTAAAGATTAATTGGTAATCTTTCCTTATAAGATGATTTATAGTACACATTTGTTTCTTAACATTTAAGAGCTGCTTGAAAAATAGCTACAAGCAGGAGAATAAACCTTTTCAACCCTTTTCAAAATGATATTCATGTGGAAATAGAAATGGTTCCCATTAAAATTAACACCCTGTCAGCTTGTCACTTCTGTTGCCGCAATCTGTTGCTCAAGAATGAATGCAGCGCTGGAATCGGCCAGCAAAGATTCAGTCAGTCAGTTTAGCACACTCTCCCCCCACTCAAAATGTATCTTCTGCATTTCCTGTCTGCCTCATCAGACTGTGTGAGGAGAGGGGAAGATGTTCTCATTCGGAGAATATTCATGCAGTGGATTTCTAAATGAAGTCCAAGTGTCATTCCTCCTCTTGACCTTATTTTACTCTATAATATTGCCATCAAAGCACTCCTAGCTTCAAACTAGTCTGTTCTTTGGAGGCTCCAAAAATGTAACTATCAGCTGAGGTAGAGCGTCCGCGGGGGGGGGGGGGGGGTTCAAAAAAGTCAAATGGCAGCTGCACAATTGAAAGCCCACCTGTGTTTTTATGTGTGTTACTTTAATTGTGGGTGGGCCATGGTTTCCATAATGTGAATGTGGCCATTTGATTTTTTTTTATACTTCCTCTTGAGGATGCCCCTGATCTGAGAGATATCTGTTTGCTTCCACTATGAGTAGACATAGCCACCAGATTAAAATTGGCTGAGCATTTAATAAGTAAGAAATTTGTTGATTATTATCCATTCTCCTACTTTATGAACTGGTTGGTTATTCCATTGAGTTCGATATATTGAGAAACAGGCTTTCCAAG
Organism: Diadophis punctatus similis; assembly: GCA_023053685.1. Classification (NCBI taxonomy): domain Eukaryota; kingdom Metazoa; phylum Chordata; class Lepidosauria; order Squamata; family Dipsadidae; genus Diadophis; species Diadophis punctatus. The sequence goes on from JALIGW010000002.1 coordinate 197,224,337, forward strand.
CCAATTTTCTTCCCTACTTCCGATTTTCTTTTCCAAGCTGCCACTCATCATTACTACTTTTCATTTATTTGTTTAATTTATTATATGTGCATGCCACCCATCTCACCTAGAAGTGACGTATTCTTGTTTCTCCCTTAACATGTTCCATTTTAGAACTGAAACCTGTTTTAGCACTCAGCATCACTCGGGCAATTCTGTTGACATATATTCAAGTTCACCCCCAGAAAAAAAGAGGACAAAAAAGCTGAATTTCTTCTGAAATAATTCTGGAGTAGCATTAAGTTATTTTACTTTGCTCAGACTCTTTTGTTTGCTTGATAGGTATCACTATCTCACCAGAGAAACCCAACACTCAGCTGAAGTTCAGTTATTCTCTTCTACAGCCACTGGTCCCTCCGGAATGAAGAAAGAGGAATCCTATCAGTACAGCAAATAAAATGGCGTCTTGGGAGACATAGCATTTTAGATCTAAATCAAAAGGGTGCTTTTCTGTAGATGTGGGTATCCAGTCAGCATCTCTTTAGTTTTCCTAGGCATGCCTGACTACTCTATAAGCCTAGGAAAGTCTTAACTTTCTAAAGAAGAGGGTGACAGATATGGCGCATGCACCCATGCATACCCCAAAGCACCTTTTTGAGTTTGGATCCAAAATGAAGCACATCCCCAGTCTATTTCACATCCATTTCTCTTTCCAAAAACATAGCCAACCTTGGCTGGTCTCAAAAAACAAAGCAAGGTGGGAGCTGGTTAGTACTTGGATAGGAGACCATTAGCAAATATCAAGATTGTAGACAACTTACAAGATGGTAGACCTCCCAATCTAGCTGTCAGTCCTAAAACCCTCTCCCATCCAAGTACTAACCTGGTACAACCCTCCTTAGCTTTCCATTCCAGACAAAGCTATCCAGATGCTATCACCTACTGAGACTCTCTATGAACCTTATATAGCATTATCATAACATGGGCAGCTGGAAGATATGGGGAATTAGCTATTTCATTAAATGCAGGACACATCTGAATGAATTCCACAGCATCCCAGATCATCCGCTTCTTGAACTGGCTATGGTTCTTGCTTCTTTATACCTAAAAGGAGGAGAAGAGACAATTATTATTATTTTTATTTTTTATTTTAATTGTTCTTATAAGCTGCCAAACTCCCGCGGGACTCAGGGCAGCATACAACATGAAAATAAGAACAATTAGTTAAAAGAAACAGTAATAACAATTAAAAACCATTATAAAGTTAAAAGAACACATATCCACATTCATACATGGGGAGACCACAGATGTTCTCGTTGGTCTTTATTCACCCCGCCTGCAGGAAGAGCCATGTTTTGACAGTTTTATGGAAGGCCAATAGGGTGGGAATGGTCCGGATCTCCGGGGGTAGTTGGTTCCATAGAGACGGGGTACCCACAGAGAAGGCCCTCCCCCATGGTCCTGCCAACCGGCATTGCTTGGTTGACGGGACCTGGAGGAGACCAACTCTGTGGGACCTAACCGGCCGTAGGGAGGTATGCGGTAGGATGCAGTCCCAGTCATTGCATGTATTGGTTCAGTTGACTTGATGCATAAAAACCAAAGAAATATCTTGGAATAAAATTAACTTCTAAAATTAATAATTTAGCAAAGGTCTATTATATATCATTGATAGGAAAATATAGCAATTAGTATGATTAATTAGCATTACAGCAGTAAATATATTAATTGCATTGTTATTTTTGAAGATCCTCCTGTTTGTTTGATGCATGGAGAATTGTGAATATGACAAAACACAATGAATAATTTTATCATAGATAGAAATTGTAGAAGTTGTATATAAACAGGAAAAAATGGGTATTAATTGTATCAAAGCCCTACTCACCCATCTAATGATCCACAAATGTGTTGGAACATCACTTCTAGAATTCTGAACAAGTTGTGGTTTCAATTTGGGGTCAAATAAGGAAAGAATAGTAAGGGAAAAAAAGCTAAGAAAAAGATATAGGACAGCAAGGTTGATATATGGTCAGTTCCCCAACAATTGAAATAGTGCTGAAAATTCTGATGCATCTCCCTTAACATCCATAGTTTGCAGCTAAACAGCCAACACAAATTTAAAATCCACTGGAAAAGAGATTTAGGCTGAAAAGTAGTTATTAAGCAATGATCATTTTTTACCTGTCCAGTAAATAAAATTAAAATTCTTTTGCCATTGCTATTTTATTCTTGGGGCTTGTCCTTTCATCCTGCTTGCCACAGAATGAAGTTATCCAACTAACATTTTTGGAGGATACATTTTCATGATGCCACCTCCATCTTGTTGCCAGCCCACTTCTCAGGCAGCTTTAGGTGTTTTGGTGTAACAATAGTGCTTTCTTTCTCATCCCAACCCAAGATCTCCCATGTAGACATTCAAGGGCACCATAGTCTGCAGATGATTTGGCTAGAGGCTGGGAACTGCCCAGGTCCTATTGATTGGGTAAATCTGCTGTAGAGATGCCACTTTCTGAAGATTTTGTTTAGTGGGCCCTGCAACACTATTGCCATTTTGTATTGGCTATGGAGATAGCACTTCAAAAACCCCAGCTAAAAATAGTAATAGATTTCCCCTTTTTGAGATATTTATTTTATTTATTAAATGTACATGCCACCCATCACACTAACAAGCAAGCTGTGATGACCTACCAGGAGATAAGCCTATCAAAGTTTGATAAGTCATGAACAGCTGTGAGAAGAGAGCCTGCCTGAGGAGGCTGGCGGTAAGGGAAGGGGAGAATGGGAAGAAAAGCAGGGGGGGGGGGAAGAAACTACAGGTCATGGGAACAGAGAGGGGAAGTAGCTTCAGTAGCTCAGGAATAGATTTTGTGAAGCATGAAGAAGAGCCTTGGAAAAGCTGTTCAAGAGCTTGATGGTAAACTGCAATTGAATTGAATTGGAGGAGAAGGAGAAAGCTGCTGTGGCAGAAACTCAGCCTCAATCACTGGTATGGAAAGGGAGGGAATGCATTCTCTATCAGCTCCATAGTTTATCCAGGGGTGGGCTTCAAAAATTTTAGCAAGGGCTTCTCTGCCCGGTTGCTGGGTGGGCGTGGCCTAGTCAGCCTCCTGCACCATGGTTGCGGGGGACATTTTTGCCATCTCCGGGCCCGAAGGGTTTCCTTGAGCCTCTGGGAGGGCAAAAACAGCCTCCCCAGCTCTGGAGGCCAGAAACAGGTCCATTTCTGGCCTTCCTGAACTTTCGGTAGGCCCATTTTTCACCCTCCTCGAGCCTCCACACGCGCCCTGCATTTACTTGCATCCAAAATGGGCCGCGTGGGGACTCCTGGGAGGGGCGGGGTGGGTGGTCGGGGCCAACCAGGAGTGGGATTTGAGGGTTCTCTGAACTGCACAGAATCTTAGCTAGAGGTTCTCCCGATCCCCTGTAAACCCCCAGCAGCCCACCCTTGGTTTATCCCCCTGGGAAGAGGAAATGTTGGTTTCATTAATGGAGTCCTCCTAAAGGAAACACTAATATGGTGCAGCTGAAGTCACTGAGCAGTTTTACCTCAAAGCCTGAATTCACTTCTCATATGCAGTCATCACCTGGTCTTCAGTGTCTGTCTCAAGCTCAACCCTTCTATTTGCAGTAGGGGCAGAGTAATGCTTACCTACTTGATTGTGTAAACAAGAGTTATACCTGAGTACTAGCTTGGACATGTTGAGAAGGGTTGGACTCTTAAGATTTAGTAAGTAACAGGATTGCTTTTGGCTACACCAGAGAGTAGAAAGTGACTCTGGGAAATAAGGAAGGAAGGCCTTTCAAGGAAGAAAGAGGAGAGACAGGTGAATAGCTCCAATCTGTGATGTTTTGATTCTGAGAGCAGAATAGTTCATTGTAAAAACATCATCTGAAATAATCAACTTTATCTTTTCATTTTTTTAGTGTTTATCATACTCATTTACATATGACTTTATATTCCATCCCACTATGCTAGCCTATGATTCAGAGAAATGTGTTCCTATAAGAGCCAAGGTGGCGCAGTGGTTAGAGTGCAGCACTGCAGGCTACTTCAGCTGACTGCTAGTTCGGCAGTTCGGCTGTTCAAATCTCACCGGCTCAAGGTTGACTCAGCCTTCCATCCTTCTGAGGTCGGTAAAATGAGGACCCAGATTGTTGGGGGCAATATGCTGAACTCTGGAAACCGCTTAGAGAAGGCTGTAAACCACTATGAAGCGGTATATAAGTCTAAGTGCTATTGCTATTGCTATTGCTATTTTTCAATGAGTTGATACAGTATAGTCAGGACTTTTTAAGACCTTGGGAAGCTTGGGGCAGAGTGTTCTTTTGGATACTGCCAACCCCAGCCCCCTCAACGCATGATTCTTGCTGCAGTCAATATCTACATCTATCTATAGATGTATAAAATAAGCCGGTTTTGTGCAGTGATTAAGGCATCAGGCTAGAAACCTGAGTTTCCGTTCTACCTTAAGTACAAAATCAGCTGGGTGACTTAGGGCCAGTCATTTTCTCTAGGAAGGAAACAATGGAAAACCATTTATGAAAATACTTGTCAAGAAAACTGTGGGGATTTGTCTCTGGCAATCTCTGAGAAACACATTGAACACAACTGTATTCAATTGGACGCAACTGAACATAAGAAAAAAACACCCACATAACCCAATCTATATCTATCTTTTCTCCATGTGTTTGCTTATGAAGCCAATATTTCAGTAATTGGGAGTGCATAATAAGATTGGTAATTCTGCAATAACTCTTGCTATTATATTGTAACTGATTAGTTTTGCTTTGAATAAAAAAAGGAAGATCTATTTGGTCATTTCAAATACAAAGTAACTTTCAGAAGGGATCCCCTCAAGTGTGGAGCCTGGATCAATAGTTTCCACTTCCCTCTTTTAAAAATGTCCTGGGTGGAGTGTTATCCCTGACTGACCGGATGTGCTCAAGGTATATTAATGTTAAAGTACATTCTAAGATTTACATAGTACACTTAGTTTGATATTAAGTTGAGAGAATATGACCCTTTGCAGAATTTCCCACATCTTTATGGAAGAGCTAAAATGTAGCAGACTCTAATAAATGTTCCACTTTCTTGCATTCTCAAAGGTTTCTTCCAATGGACTGTTTTCTTCTGGGATTTGATTATCCCGTCAGTTGTGTGGGCTCCGCTTGCATTCTCTCGTAAAGTGATTCATGCATACAAATGATGGAGTGATTGAAATCCTGCTGCTCTTCGAGAGCTGGAATTTAGGCTATTTGGATTAAAACTAAACCTCCAGATGAGATACATGAATCGGGGCGTTGTTCCTTACCTGAACGCCCCTTCTCGTAGGGCGGAGCGAGCCTCCAAGAATGGGATGATCCAATCCATCAGCCAATCAGGACTGAGTCTGACTCTATATAAAAGCTGTCACCCCGAAGGGCACCCCCTCTTGAGACGAAGGATGGCGTCAGACCCATAGTGTAACAACCCAACCAACCTTTATTAAACAGCAGGAATTCATAACTCTAACTGCATGCAGGAAACCAACAGGGAGGGACGTGGAGGCTCGCTCCGCCCTACGAGAAGGGGCGTTCAGGTAAGGAACAACGCCCCGTTCTCCATAGTGGGCGGAGCGAGCCTCCAAGAATGGGACATGCCAAAGCAGTTCAGTCCCTAGGGAGGGCAGACAGTTATTCATGCTGTTCCTCAGCCGATAAGGCAGACTGAAGAACATGCCTCCCAAAATCGGCCTCAGCCGAGGCGAATTGGTCCACTTTGTAATGCCTTATGAAGGCCACCGGAGAAGACCAGGTGGCCGCTCTGCACACTTCCTCCAAGGAAGTTCTGGCCGACCACGCTGCCTTGGTGGCCGCGCTGCACGTCAAGTGTGCGGTCAACCCCTCCGGACGCGGAAGGCCCTGCGCACAGTAAATGTCTGCAATGACCGACCGGATCCAGCTGCCAATAAGCGCTGGTGAAGCCTTGTTGCCCATGGATTTCGGATGGAAACAAACAAACATCGCCTCCGAGCGCCGAAAAGGGGCGGTGCGGACGTTGTATATTTTAACCGCCCTCCGTACGTCAATGGTATGCCACTGGCGCTCCAAGTCAGTGGAGGGTTGCGCATAAAAGGAGGGCAAAACCAGCTCCTGCGTCCTATGGAAGAGTGTATTCACCTTCGGAATGAAAGTCGGATCCAGACGTAGTACAACCCTATCGGGGTGGAAGATACATAAGTCCTCCCGGACCGATAGGGCCGCCAGCTCCGAAATCCGCCGAGCCGAAGTTATGGCCACCAGGAAGGCAACCTTGAGGGTGAGGTGTCGTAGTGATACGGTGCGTAGCGGCTCGTAGGGCTCCGTCGTCAGTGCAAGAAGAACCCGCGGGAGATCCCACGTCGGGAACCTGTGGACGACAGGCGGCGAGATGTTGGAGGCCGCTCTTAGAAACCGCCGGATCAGCGGATGGCCCGACAGTGTGTCAGCGGTGTCGCAGGAGAGCACGGTGGAGAGTGCCGCCATTTGGTGACGCAAAGTGTTGGGAGCCAACCCTTTGTCCAGCCCCGCTTGCAAAAAGCGTAAAATACCCACGATGGTAAGGTCCACCGGACAAAGTGAGGCAGCGGAACACCACGAACAAAACGACTTCCATGTAGAAGCGTAGATGCGGTCTGTCGATGCCCATCTGGATGACATGAGAGTGTCCACAATGGCGTCGGGCACCCCGCGATGAGTCAGGCAGCGCCGGTCAAGTGCCAAGCAGTCAGCTTGAACCAGTGTGGGTCCGGATGGTGCAAGGACCCCTGGGTGAGCGAAGACGCGGTCGGTGGTATCCGCCATGGTGGGCTGGCCGAGAGCGACCGGAGGTCCGCGAACCACGCTCTCCTGGGCCAGTGCGGTGCGAGGAGAATCACCTCCGCTTCCTCGGTGATGATCCGGCGGATGACCTGTGGAAGCACCGCCAGAGGAGGGAAGGCATACAGGAGGCCCCTCGGCCAGGGGCAGCGAAGGGTGTCGATGTCCTCGGCCCCTTGAGAGCGGTAGCGGGAGACAAACCTCGGGAGCTTGGCGTTGCGGGGAGTGGTGAAGAGGTCGATGACTGGGAGACCGAATCGCTGCACCAGCTGCTGGAAGATGTCCTGGTGCAGGCTCCACTCCGCCGAGTCCACCGCATTGCGGCTGAGCCAGTCCGCCGTTGTGTTGTCGACACCCGAGATATGTTCTGCTCTGAGCGAGAGCAGGTGGCGCTCCGCCCAGAGTCCCAAGGCCTTGGCTTCCGACATTAATCCCCTGGAGACCGTCCCACCCTGGCGGTTGACGTGCGCCTTGGTGGTCACATTGTCCGTCATCAGCAGGACATGTCGGTTGCGGAGGATGGGCTGGAACTCCTGAAGAGCCCGGAATGCTGCTCTCAGTTCTAGAATGTTGATATTCAGGAGGGTCTCCGACTGAGACCACGTTCCCTGGGCCACATGGGAAAGGACGTGGGCCCCCCATCCTTGCAGGCTGGCGTCGGTTGTCACTGTCACCCGGCTCGGCTCGAAGAAGCTGGACCCTTCGGATATCGCCGGGGACCGCCACCACTGGAGAGAGCGACGTACAGAGGATGGGATCAAGATTTTAGCCGATGAATTGCTCTTTCCTGCCCTTTGGAAGGGTAGTAAGAGCCATTGTAGTTCCCTGGAGTGCAGTTGTGCCCAGGGAGTGATATGGATGGCCGAAATCATTTTCCCCAGGAGGGACGAGAGTTGCTTCAAAGGCTCTCTCCTTAGGCAGAGTACCTGCTGGACAAGTGCGGTGATGTTGTCCTGTCGCTCCTGGGAAAGGAACACCCTGCACTCCAGGGAGTCCACAATAGCCCCTAGGTGGGTAATTCTGTTGGTGGGCCTGAGCTGGCTCTTTTCGATGTTTAAGGAGAAGCCATGCTCTTCCAAGCACTCCATGGTTAGCTGAAGGTCCACCTCCGCTTGCGCAAATGAGGACGACAGGACTAGAATATTGTCCAGATAGCAATGCATGTGAACGGGAACGGCCCTCATGCTCGCCGCAAGGGCGGCCAGGATCTTTGTAAAGACCCGTGGGGCGGAGGAGAGGCCAAATGGAAGTGCCGAATACTGATAGTGGTCGGACATGTAGCAGAAGCGAAGGTACTTTTGGTGGGCAGGCCGAATTGGTACATGAAGGTAAGCTTCTGTCAAATCAATAGAGACCATAAAGTCTCCCTTTCTGACACACGCCAGGATGGACTGCAGCGTGTGCATCTTGAACCTCTTATATGCGACGAATTTGTTGAGTCGCTTGAGGTCCAGGACTGCTCTCCACCCCCCCGAGGATTTTTCGACAAGGAACAAATTGGAATAGAATCCTTGCCCCCGCTGGTCCTCCGGGACCCGTTGGATGGCCTCAATCTCCAACAGATGCTGGATAGCGGCCAGCATTAGAGACCGCTTTTGGGGATTGGAGGACTGGGGGCACCTCATGAAAAATGCCGGTGGGGTGGAGAGGAGGTCGAGTGCGAGTCCCGATGTAATGGTCTCTCGCACCCAACTATCCGTGGTGGTATCTTCCCATCGCCCGGCAAAGTAGCGCAGGTGACCCCCAATGGGAAGGCCTGAGGGATCTACTTGAAGCGGCAGTAGGAGCGCCCGCATGCACTCCGAAAAGGGCGCTTGGCCGGGGGTTCCGCCTTGGGTTTATCCTGCCCCTGGTTCTGTCTGCCCCCCGCTTGGTATCTACCCTGTCTGTATCTTGGGGGGCGGTAGGGGCGGCGTGGCGGGGGGGTAGGGGAGGAGGAAAGCTTGTTAGACCCCTTGCGGGTACAGTTGGGTAAGACTTTCCGTTTGTCCTTGGACTCAACCAGGTAGGAGTCCAATGCCTCCCCAAACAGGGACTGACCCTGGACAGGGGCGGTGGCCAGTCGCCACTTGTGGCGGGCATCCGACTGCCACCCACGGAGCCAGTGAATCCTGCATGCCACCACGGATGCCCCCATTGATCTTGCCACAAAGCGGGCGCTCTGTAGGGTGGCGTCAGACGTGAATTGCGCCACCGCAATGAGCTTGTTGATGTCTTGGCAAGTTCTTGCATCAGAGGACTGCTCCTGTAGCGCCTTGAGCCAGCGTATTGACGTTCTGCAGAAGAACGAGGCAGTTGTTGACGCCCTGATGGACCAGGCAGCCGATTGGTGGGCCCGCAAGATGGCCTGTTCGGATCGGCGGTCCTCGGGGCGCAGGAGTTCCTCACTATCCCCCGGGAGGGGGTTAGCAGAATATAGCGCCTTGATGGGTGGTTCCACCGGAGGCACTGGCAGGTGTTGCGCCAGGCCTTGCGCCACATTGAAATATTTTTTGTCCAAAGAAGACGGTGCGGCTCCTATGATCGGAGTCTGCCACTGCTTGGTGACAGATTCGATAAACAGTTTGGGAGTCGGAATGTCCTCCTCCTGTGAGGTGGCCTCCTCGAAGAGGGGATCACCCTGCTCCTCACTCGCTGGCTTAGGATCTGTTGGGGGCATTTTAGCCGCCGCCCTCGCTTTATGCAGGAGGGATTTGAATAGGGCTGGATTGAAAAGGCCCTTGGAAGCCGGTGGCTCAGGTGCCAGGTCTTCATCTGCTGATAAGTCTAAGTCTGGATCCCGATCCTCCGCCTCGGGAGCCGGAGCAGGGGAGGTCGCAGGCGAGTCAGATTCCATCTCCAAGGGGCGATCGCACTCTGATGCGCGGGTGCGTGGAGTTGATGAGGATGTCTTGGAGACTGCCGAGGAGGGGGCAGGGGTCGCCACTTGCTGCATGCCAAAGGCTATGCCCTCCTTAATGGCCTCTCGGATCAGGGCCTGGACCTCTGGGTTACTGAGAATTGAGGCAGGGGGCGCGGGTGCGGGTACCCTGTCCCCAGAGGCGCGAGGCTCTTCCCAAATGTCCGCCTCCCCCAGGCAGAGGTCAGGGTTATCCAGGGACAAGGCCTCCGAGGGGCACCATGACCTGGGAGGAGGAGTGGGAGGGGGGTGATGCACCCCTTTGCTGTGGGAAGCACTGGCCCCCTTAGAGGTGGAGGGCGTGGCCTTATCAGTGGCCTTGCCCTTTGGAGTCTTGTCTCTTGGGGCCTCCCGACGTAGGGGGGAACGATCCCTATCGGCCGAGGGGGCGTGCGATGTTTTGGCTGGCCCCTCTGGCCTCTGGGCCTCTCTTGGTGGCTTTGATTTGGCCTTGGCCCCCGGCTCCGGCATGGCTGCGGTCAGGCCGAAACTCAGAATCGCCGGGAATGTGCTACTGGGATCTGCTGACTCTCTCGGAGATCGGGCCTGCGTGGGCGGTCCGGCAGCCTGCGCCCGTCAGCTGGAGGGCGGGGCTGGAGGAAGAGGTCGAGGAGAGCTGTCGCTGACATCTTCGGCCCTGTGGGGGCGTTCCCAGGCCAGCTAGTCACTGCGCATGCGCGAGTGACGTCCGGCCGTCAGCTGGGGATCGGGCCTCCTGTGGAGCCTGGCGGCAGGATCGGCGAGTCTTCGCGGCCCCCGGAGCATCCTAGGCCACCGAAGTCAGCCTCCAGCAGAGGCCGGGAGAACCAGGGAGGCTCGGAAGAGCAAGGGCTGTTCCCTGGGATGGTCCGGCGGCGGATGGCACGGCGGGCGATGCAGCGGCTTCAGGCGGCTTCTGCGCATGCGCGGGGGAGTCTCCCCTGCCCGACAGCTGTAGGGCGGCCTCCTTTGCGCCCGGCACCGACAAGATGGCGATTCGCGCCAAAGGGAGGCCCGCTGAGGAAGCACTTGACAGGAGGCCGCCAGACGATGCACGCAGCGTGAGTTGGGAGCGGACGGCTAGGGTCGAGCAGGAAGCCTTGGTAGCCGAACGGGGAGTGGGGGGGGGCGCATCCACGGATCACAGGCCTCAGCGGAGGTAGCTAGGAGTCCCAGGAGGCCCCACTCCCTAGCGGTCAGCGGCAGGGCCGCCCTGGCCGGTGGTCACGTAAGCGCACGGCTTTTGTGACTTATGTCCCAGGTGTTGGTGGCCAGGCCGCTATTCGCTCCTGTGGTAGCTTGTCACCTGAAAGGTGGCTTATGGGCTGCCACAGAGGCCTAAGGCCTCACTTGCCTTCCCCCCCACAGAGCCAGGCAGGGCAAAGGTAGGGGTTAGCACTCACAGCACAGTTGTTGAAGACAGATGATTGAAGAATGGAGATAGGTTGAGGAAACCTGCAGGTTGGAAACACAAATCCTTGACTAAGGACTGAGTCGAAAGAGGGGGTGCCCTTCGGGGTGACAGCTTTTATATAGAGTCAGACTCAGTCCTGATTGGCTGATGGATTGGATCATCCCATTCTTGGAGGCTCGCTCCGCCCACTATGGGAGAACAAGCCTATGTAAACTACTCTTCCAGAACACAAACTATTGTGTGGCATTCAATCACATTGGGTTAGCCTTCATTTCTCTTAGCTATTTATAGTTCAATGCATCTATCTTCCTACTCTGATATTAAAGCAATTTTCTATAACCTAGTATTATAATAGATATATAATATGGTGGTTTTACTTCTGTTTCAAACTGTGACATTGCTTCTAATGCTTTTACAAAGGGGTTGACAACCAAGAGGTATTGTCATCCATTGAAAGAAAATCTACAGAATGCCACAAAGAAGAGGGAGTCAAGCTATTCTCCAAACTGAGGCAGTAGATGGTTCTGAATAAGTTTGCTACTGGCTTGTGCGCGCGCTCGTGTGCGACACTTCTGCGCATGCGCAGAAGTGTCCTGGGCAGGTGGGTGGAGCCTCCTATGGCCACCGCTACCGGTTCTAAGAACCGGTCCGAACCGGGAGCAACCCACCTGACCTGAGGGTAAGACAAGAAGCAATGGGTGGAAACTAATCAAGGAGAGAAGCAACTTAGAACTAAGGAGAAATTTCCTGACAGTTAGAACAATTAATCAGTGGAATAACTTGCCTCCAGAAGTTGAGAATGCTCCAACTTTCCAACTGGAGTGGAGAACAAAATACAGGTTGGAGAAATGCTACATCCATAGAAATAATACATGGAATTCAGTAGTGGGTTCTAAAACCTGTTACTACCGGTTCGCGCTCGCGCTCACACGGATGCTTCTGCACATGTGCAGAAGCGTCCCGGGCAGGTGGACGGAGCCTCCTGCCGCTGGCACTACCAGTTCTAAGAATTGGGCCAAACCAGGAGCAACCCACCACTGATGCAATTGCTTCCTCACAATATTAGTCCCACTACTTTCTGCTTCCTTTCTGCTCTTCTCTGAGACAGATTCATATTTTGATTAAGTGCCATCAAGTTGTTTTCGACTCCTAGTGAACACATAGATAGATCTCCTCCATGACAGTTTCTCCTAACTTGTTCTCCCAACCGTGCATTCATCGCTACCGTGAGTCCATCCATCTTCTCTGAACGAGTCTGTTCATTTTAAAATAGGTGATCTGTGGGTCAGCAGCATGGAGATGACCCAAAATCATTTGGGGTGGAGAAGCTCAAGGAGCCATCCAGAATAACACTTCATTATGGATAAATGAGGAAATCAGCAATGTAATTTTTATTTTTGTGGGGAAAAAACATATTTTAAGTCACTGCCTTCTTGTGCATCGTTGTGAAAAAACAAAATAGCATTCAACTCTGTGATATTACAGGAGTGGCTACAGGAAAAAAAGGTTTCTTGCCCCATTCATTTTAGTATCTATTTTATTTTTATTTGTTTATACCCTGCGTTTATTATTTTTGTAAATTACTCAAGATGGCAAACTTACCTAATACTCCTTTTCTCCTCCTATTTTCTCTATAACAACAACTCTGTGAGGTGGGTTGGGCTGAGAGAGAGAGAGAGAGAGTGACTGCTCCAAAGTACCCAACTAGTTTTTCATGCCTAAAGTGAGATTAGAACTTATGATCTCCCTATTTCTAGTTTGGTGCCTTAACATGTTTTTATCTTTGTATACTCTGGAAAATAGACTCCTACCATCCAAATTCAGGCAAAGATTATTTTTTTAAAATCTCTTTGTTCACAGAATGATAGTTCAGATCAACTTTCAGATAGGACGAATGATAATTTCTGTATAATAATTCACCCTTGAACAGTCCACAGTCAAGGATGTGTTCCCTAAATTTGACTTCAAGGACATCATTTCGCCCCCTCCACTCCCCACCCCCAGTTCCCCTATTTGACCTTTTTTTTCATCCTGGTGCGTCTTATGGAGATAATTAGATTCTGTTTTACAGCTCTCTGGTTGTAGTCAATAATCTTGAGGAAAGAAATCAATAATTTTAGTGCTCCCGTTGTGTGTTTCTGCAGCTGAAAGTTTTGGCAGTCAGTCTCCTACTGAGAAGCATCGATGGTTTGTGCTGAATGGACGGCAGAACCTATTTTTCTTGTTATCAATAATAGTTGTTTAGTACAGATCTTTACATAACCAATCCTGAGTTTCTACTGATATATGAAGCTGGATTTTTTAAAACTTGCTATCTTAATTGTGTGGTGGGGCAGTCCTTACAGTTCATTTGATTAAAAAAATGTTCTGGAAAGTAAGTGTGTGGTGATTTTGCTTTTTTTTTTAAATGAACCTATGAATGCTTCTCTTTCTCTTTTAGGAATTTGAAATAATAGGGTAGAAGGGGCTATTGCATATAGACAATTAAAATATTTAAAAGCATAACCTTCAGTAGGGCCCAAGCAATATCATGATCATGGCACCCAGGAAGTAGATTAACTCTCCTTCTGTTGCAGTAAATAAAGTGTAGGAATCATAGACACAGAGACATGGTTTTCTGAGCAAAGCTGTTCCAAGCTAGGAAAATCTCTCTTTGGGCACAAAGCCTCTGTTGTTCAGAGACCTGTTCTCTCTGGGTATGACGTTCAGAGATCCTTTCTCTTTGGGTATGTTCAGAGACCTCTTTCTGCTCGGAGCTGCGTTTATTTTTTATAGCAAATTTCTTTGTGCACACAAGTACAAAATATTAACTTAACTAATTTAGTTACAATGGATAAATGGTTAATATATAACACATAGTATAGAGACAGATCATATCAAGGTGTGATTGCTAACTAAACAGAAGAGTGCTTAATTAACTTTTACCTTAGATAAACAGAAAGCTGAGTAAATAATCTTTACATTAAGCAGGACAGAGAGCTGAGTAAATAAGTAGGATGTTCAGTCAATATTTACCAAGACAGGCATTCCACATTCTTTGGCAAAGATTGATAACAACCTACAATAAAGTATTTTTGTTGTGACGTATCTATTTTTTTTAAAAAGAAAGGTTATCTATTTTGGCCTCTTGAACTTCTCCTATGAAGCTGGAAAAAATGGTGTATTTGGCATACAAATCAAGTAAAGGATATAGTCATTGTGGATGTTATTACCATCCTTTCTTTGATTAGGATAATATTTGGACTTTCTAAAGCTTTTTGATTGTCTCACACTCCTCCCCCCTCCATCTTTACCTGGTCTTGCCCTGTCAAAGATCATGCAGTAGAGAAGGATTGTGTGAAAAGGGACCAAAAAAAAAAGCAGTTGGGATGGTGTGTGCAGCACAGGAAATGGGTAGTCTCAGGTTTGTGCAGAGTAAATGCATAGTTTTGGAAATTGCCTCTGTGGGAACAAAGACACATTTGCAGGGGTAACTAAGCCCCAAGGAAAATTTAAAAAATGATAGGTCACATTGTGTTCTGTTTGTGCCTTTTTGTGCAAGTAGATAATGTAAAAGGGTGTGTTTATGGGTGCAATTAGCATTTGTTAATAGATGTTGAGGTGTAAATGTAAAAACTATTGGAAACTACTGAAATAAATCTGGTTTAGCTTGCTTATTAAGCTTTGGTATGGATACAGTACCTATTCTGCATATTCTTACATCCTTTTATTGCTACTCTTGCGTCTTCTTGTAATGTTAACATTCATCATGCAATTGAAAAATTACAAGCAGCATCTCTATTTTTTTACAGCCAGCATTTATTCCTGTTGAGAATAAAAAATATCAGAAAAGAGCAGCATAGTTCTTTTTCTAACCTGGTACCTGACAGGGAAATTTTTTTTAAAGCTTGCTGTTGGTGCCGACAGAAATATGAAATAAGAAAGATAAAAGGATAGATAGATAGATAAATAGACAGACAGACAGACAGACAGACAGATTCAACAAGAGAATTTCAAAACAGTGAGAAAACTTGTACCAACTGAAAGGCATGTTAAAATGATTCTCTTTTCTCTAGATCTAATGACGGACTCAGTTGGGTTATTTACAGAAATAGATACTTCTGTTATCTGTTTATTTCATATTTATGATGCTGAGAATAGTGTGTTCTCATTGTTTCCATCAAAAATGTTTTAAAAATCATCCCCACAACAAAATTTTTAGAACTAAGACCAGGCAAATCAATTTTAGTATGACTCACCATGCAACTTACTTTTAAGGCCCTGAGAACAAGGAAGCAGCAATTTGATTGGAGCAACACAAAAATATTTGGCCACGCTACTATCCATCACACTCATGGGTTCATCAAAGACTGGCACTCCACAAGCAATTCCATCAACAGACATATTGACCTACAACCAGCCTACGAACCCCTCAGAATCCAAATCAACTTCACGGCCAATCAGAGACAGCACTGACCCTCAACCAACCCACGTAACCAGCAGTTCACCTCCCCTGACCCTGACCTGAGGTAATCTCCTTATCACAAGACCCCTCACAAGACTCACTGATGACTCATACCTGACTCATCACAAGAATCTCACTTGACACACCCACACCTGAAGCGTTTATAAACAGAAGAATTGATACTGACATCCCCTAAACTTCGCTGAAGATGTTACCTAGCCTGATAACAAAATGTTCAGAAACCAACCCACAAGCTTGGAGAATGAACCTTCACCCTCAAGCCATATAAACTTGAAAGGATTCAAAAGAATGTTCTGAGTGGGCTGTTTTGTTCTGACCTTAAAACAAAGCATGTTCTCCATTCTGTGCTCTCAAATAAAGCTGAAAGCTGTAATCATTGCATGTATTCTTATATTCCCTTCTCTCTCCCTTAGGCTAATAGGCATCCGGCAACCACACTGCAGGGCTTCTACATATTTGGGATATATCAGAAGAGTCTGAATAAACATATAGGTAGTCCTTGTTTAGCAACTATTTTCACTTCCAAGAATGATGAAAGAGGATAGGATAGTTTCAAAAACTCGTAAATATATCTTAACAGGGAAGTGGCTTCTAAATGTCTTGTATAAATAAATATACATTTTGGAATCACGAAAAAAAAAGAATTATGAAAGAGTAACTTTGTGACCAATTCTCACATTTAAGAACCTCCACAGTTCTATAAACTAAGGAAAGCTAAAGTAAGTTCATAAGCACAGTCACAACCACTTCACCAACTGTATATTCTTCCAAGTAAAGGAAATAATACACCAATTATCCCAATGGGATTCCAAATTTCAACCTTTACTTTTTCTCAAATAAGGTAATGGCTTATTTCCCCTTTATAATAATGAAAGCTGAGGGTGAAGGTTCGCTCTCCGAACTTGTGGGTTGATTTCTGAACGTTTCATTACCAGGCTAGGTAACATCTTCAGTGGAGTTTAGGGGATGCCAGTGTTAGTGTTCTTCTGTTGATAATAATGAAAGCTTCTGCTTTGGAGAGTCTGTTACAGGAGCTACTCTGGGTAAATGACAAAGTGTAAGGATAGTCCAAAATGGGATGGAGCTATAGTGGTACCCATCATTTTCTATATGCAAAAGCAAACCACGCTGGGTGATTATGTTTAGTGTCTCATGGATTATGGGTTAGCACTTTATTCCCCAGAAGGGGAAGGCGACAACCTATTTTAAGGTATCCTATCCAGGGTTCTTGATTCACACCATTGATATTAAGCTAATACTTCCTCTCCATTCATCCAAGCCAGCTACTTGAGGCAATCCATTTCCTGGTTGGACTGGTTCTTGAATTAGTCTCTGGAGCTAAAAAGAAACATGACCTCGATGGAAATATGCAGATGGAGTTGTTTAAACAAAGAGAACCTGTTTAAACCCAGAACATCCAGAAGCAGTCCAGGCAGATAGTTCTCTAATTCTATAAGAATGGAACTATAAGAAGGACAAGAAGATACAGTCCAATCAGATTTGGAAGTTTCTGTTATTATAACCACTATCAATTAGCCTGTATATGGAATTGCTTTCTTTATCTGATCTACCTAAAGCAGTGGTCTCCAACCTTTGCGGCTTGGTAGCCTAGCTGGTAGGGGGAGAAAGATGAACTGGGCCACATGAGCAGCAGGCCAGCACGCATGTGCACACAGCCCATGCGCGAGTGGCAGGCCAGCACGTATGCGTGCAGCTCAACTTGTGTGAGTAGCGGGCTGTCACTCACACACTGAGTGTCCACTGGCCCGCTGCTTACACAGATTGAGCTGTGTGCACATGTGCACTCTAGCCAGCCACTCACGCCGCCCAATTTCAAATAGACCACAGGCCACTAGTGGGCCATGGCCCAGGGTTGGAGACCCCTGACCTAAAGGCCTGCAAAATCTCCTAAGGTCCTTGTAATACATAAACATCACCTGCTGTACAGTGCATAGAGATATTATCCTAGTTCCATAACTTTTCCTCCAAATTGCTTTCCCCATCAGATAATTATATTACCGTGTTTCCCCGAAAAGAAGACCCTGTCTTATATGTTTTGAACCCTGAAATAAGCACTTGGCCTTATTGCCATGCACTCAAAAGCCCGATTGGGCTTATTATCAGGGGATGTCTTATTTTGGGGGAAACAGGGTAAAACTTGTTTTGTTTGAAACCCAGCAAATTTGCTGCAATCATATGTATACGTGAGATGAATGCTCTTTTTAATCAAATAGAATTATTTTGAAAATAAACATTATATGAAACCCACTAAGATTTGGGTTGTTGCTTCAATTATATCTGAGTCCATTTTATGTTCTGAGAATGAGAAAATAAGGGGCCCAAAGGTTATATATCAATTAGACCGAATGGTACTAATGATTGGATTATAGAACATTATAGATGTGGTGAGATTAAACAGCACTTGGACAGATTGTTGTTGATTTTGTAAAAAAAAAAAAACCCAAAAAATGCTGGCACAAATAGAGGCTTTGCCCCGGCACCAAACATTGCTGACATTTCTGCCTGATGAGCTATAAGTTGAAGAATTGTGGGGCATTGTCCTGACAGTTTCTTGTCCTCCACAGCAATTAGGAATGAATTTATGGATGATATAAAACAGTGAGAATCAGAAAAACTATGGTTTGTGACCTCAGAACTCTGGAAGGTTTTGGTGATGAGCCAGGTCATTTTTAAAAGCCATTTGATTTTGTTTTTATATCCAAAGGGTTATGAATGTCACTTTCCCTTAACAAAAGCTAATTGACTAGCTATCCTTGTTTTATTTTGATTTCAACAGAAGGATTTTTTCCCAGAACATTATTACAAATTGTAATGATGGATGGAGTTTTATTTTTCTTTCAGCGTTTAGGTAAAAAACTCCCAGTTCCAGTTCAACTTCTGGTGATTCCTTCAATAAGTATACAGGAGTTCCTTCCCTAACCATGATAACACAAAATTTACAAAAGTTAAAATTTAGAAAACATGTCCAGCAATGTCTGCAGAATGGGACAAATGATGAAATGAGTGTTGTGCTGTGTTCAATGATGTTGCATACATGTACAAAAGGATGAGTTTGCATTTCCACTTGTCCCAAAGGTGCTTTTTCAAGAGGCAACCGGACTTTTTGGGTTTTCTTTGAAGACGTTTCGCTTCTCATCCAAGAAGCTTCTTCAGCTCTTTCTACTTGTGATACTCATCTTGTCTTTTGGATGAAATAATTCTGTAAATACCTTTACATGTAATCCAAGTTCCATTCTTTTGTATTTGTATCTTGATGTCATAGTACACATTTTATCACTTGCCCCAATTGGCCCTTCTGCAGATTTTTAGGGCACTAATGGATGCTTTACTGGATATACAAAAGAAACTGGCTGAAGTTTTAAAAATTAAAAATAAAATACAAATGAAATACCAAGAGTGAAATGATACGCCAAAATGTCTACAGAGATTCTCAGTCATCCAGGTCATGGTTGTCCCAAAGGTGCTTTTTCAAGAGGCAACTGGACTTTCTGGTTTTTCTTTGAAGATGTTTCCCTTCTCATCCAAGAAGCTTCTTCAGCTCTTTCTACTTGTGATACTCATCTTGTCTTTTGGATGAAATAATTCTGTAAATACCTTTACATGTAATCCAAGTTCCATTCTTTTGTATTTGTATCTTGATGTCATAGTACACATTTTATCACTTGCCCCAATTGGCCCTTCTGCAGATTTTTAGGGCACTAATGGATGCTTTACTGGATATACAAAAGAAACTGGCTGAAGTTTTAAAAATTAAAAATAAAATACAAATGAAATACCAAGAGTGAAATGATACGCCAAAATGTCTACAGAGATTCTCAGTCATCCAGGTCATGGTTGTCCGAAAGGTGCTTTTTCAAGAGGCAACTGGACTTTCTGGTTTTTCTTTGAAGATGTTTCCCTTCTCATCCAAGAAGCTTCTTCACTCTCTCCCATGCAGTGACAATTGACGTTGAGGTCAACTGCAGAATCGCCAAGGCAAGTTCTGCATTTGGCAGATTATTGACTAATGTGTGGGACCGCCGTGGAATAAGCCTTGCTACAAAGCTCAAAGTCTACCGAGCAGTAGTGCTAACTACCCTCATGTATGCCAGTGAGACCTGGACTGTATACAGGAGGCATGCTAGGCAATTGAACCACTTCCACATGACCTGCTTCTGTAGAATTCTGAGGATCCGGTGGCAGGATAAGGTGCCAGACACAGAAGTCCTCTCCAGAGCAGACCTGCCATCAATACCCATCCTGCTGATGAAAGCCCAGACACACTGGGCAGGCCATGCTGCAAGGATGCCAGACCATCGCATCCCTAAACAGCTCCTCTATGGTGAGCTGTCTAAAGGAAAGCGATCGCACGGGGGACAAAGGAAGGGATACAAAGACTCATTGAAAGCCTCCTTCAAGTCCCTCAATATCGACACCACCTCCTGGGAAACCCTGGCACAAGATTGATCAACATGGTGCATGCTGATCCACCAAGGCTGCCAAATATCTGAGGACAGAATAACAGCCATAGCAGAAGAGAAGCGAGCACTCCGCAAAGCCAGAGCTGCAAATGCTGCGACAATGGTGCCCACACATGTCTGCCGGACATGTCTGCCGGACATGTCTGGCAGAACATTTCGTGCCCGTATAGGCCTTACCAGCCACCTGCAGACACATCGTAAACAGCCCACAACCTGATAGATGTCAAGGTCCTCTTTGAACACGATGGACGAACATCATCTGTTTTTAACCTTACATTGGGTGAAGAGTTATTAAACATGCTTATACATGTGACTAAGGATGGATGTCACTTGTATATATATATATATATATATATATATATATATATATATATATATATATATGTATGTATGTATGTATGTATGTATGTATGTATGTATGTATGTATGTATATATGTATATATGTATATATGTATATATGTATATATGTATATTAATAATATATATATATAAACATATATATATGTTTATTATTATTATTATTAATAATAATAATAATAATAATAATAATTATATATTTTTTCTAATTTTCTTTTTTCTTTTCTGCTGCACTTTTCATTCTTTTGTTCCCCATTCTCTTCTCTTTTTCTAAGTTTAGTTTAATTTAGTTTTTATTATTGCAATTAAAATTCTTAATAAATATTATATTCAAAAAGCAAAAAGTACCAATTATATGAACTGTTAGGTTTGGTTCATATGAACAATTAGGAATTGTCTCCCATGAAATATATCTTAATTGTTCCAATTTATTTTCTTGCAGGAGGATGGAAAACTTCAATCAATTAATTGTTTTATTTTTTTCCATATTTTAGTGGGATTATGTTACAAAGATGAAAAAAATAGATGATGATGTTGATGATGGTAATAAATCAAAAAATGAAGTCTCCTTACCTCATTAAGGGAAATTGGCATTAGTTAATTAAGACTTTGATTTAGACTAATGTTTCTGAGCTCATGACAAATCAATAAAATGAGATGATCCTGCAACATTAATTAATTGCCCAGGAGTGCATCAGAAGCCTATCAGTGCAATCCTATACTGTACATAATTTCTTAGATGTCAAATTCACTACATCCAATGAGATTTCCTTTCAGAAGTAGTTATACATCTCAATCTGAAAAGAGTAATTGTTCACTATGCTCACTAGGCAGTCTGGTGTTACAGTTGCAGTTTGCCTGCTACGCCATATTCTTGGGGACTCTAAAATTGTGGTTACCAATAGTATTTAAGTTATGGCCATTCATTCTGTGACCGTTCAAATTATGAGGGCACTGCCCCTGGTCCTTGAAGTTCCAGCCATTGCAGTGTCCCATGGTCGTGTGAACAAAATTTGGGTATTTGGCAACCACCTTGCCCTTATGAGTAGTTGTAGTATCCTACGGACATGTGTCACTGTTATTGTCCTTCTCTGATAGCCTCTCACAAGCAAAGTCAGTGGGGAAGCTGGCAGGGAAGGTCACAAGTTGCTTGGGTAGCTCTCCCCTCTCCCAGCCTTTCTTTGCTTGCACACACCAGGGCCCTCTTTCCCCAGCCTCCCCATGCTCACACACATGCGTGCATGTACCCCACATTCTCTTTTCCCAGACTGCCTGAATTTGCATTGCGCTACAGCACTGCAAGTTATGCAAAGCCTGCATTGGACCTCTCAGGGCTTCTCCTCCCACCCCCAATACAGCCCCCTGCACTCCTGATCTAGGACTCCTTCTGCTTCTCACTTAAAGATTTACATCCTTTGTTGCAAATCCCTGCAATCCCAGGACTGCCTGGATAGCCATCACTAAGAGATGCAGTCACGTGATGTCATGCTTTACAACCACATTGTTTAGTGATGGCAATCCCAAAAACAACTGCCACTGTAACTCAAGGGCTGCTTATATTTTTCTACAGCATTGCTAATGGTGTGTCCTAACAATGAAGTTGATTTTTCTCAAATGGATTTTCTGATTCACAGATAATTCTGTGGAAGTGTGTTTCTGCTTTCACTGAGAGCAATGAGCTCTCAAAAAGAAATGCTTGGAATGGAAGGAGACCACTTTATCCCTTTCTGTCAACACTACCTCCTTTGGAAGGAAATGAAATAAATCAGAATTAGTCTAACACTTGGGATAGCATTATGTCTGCTGCAAGTCTCGTTATAACAGCATTCATTATCACATCTCAGATGGCTTCTCTGCAGTTTTCTGAGTTATATAGAGTATTACATTCCTCTGTTCACAACAGAATACCTTATGAAACCAGACTTGAAATTTTGGGACTTCAAAATTTAGAACTATGCCGCCTTCGATCTGACCTAAGTGTAGCTCACAAAATTATCTGCCACAATGTCCTACCTGTCAACAACTACTTCAGCTTCAACCGCAATAATACACCAGCACATAATAGATACAAACTTAATGTAAACAGCTCCAGACTTGATTGCAAAATATTCGACTTCAACAACAGAGTGGTCAATGCCTGGAACACTTTACCTGACTCAGTAGTTTCTTCCCCAAACCCCAAAAACTTCAACCTCAGATTATCTACCATCGACCTCACCCTATTCCTAAGAGGTCGGTAAGGGGCGTGCATAAGCGCACAATCGTGCCTACCGTTCCTGTCCTAATGTACCCATATATTCATACCTCTTTTACTCTTATTCATGCTTGTACTATTACATATATATTCAATCATGTTTTACTGTTTATACTTTGCTTATAATCATATATGCTTGACGAATAAACAAATACAAATACAAATATTTTCTCTCTGTGTGTACAGACGTTTATGCATTCAATGTAAGTTTCTTACAGCAATATGAAATGAAAGTTCATAACTTAAGAAAGTTAAGTGTTCTTTCCCCCCCTTTTTAAAGGACATGATGGACACTTCACTTAACTGGCTGTTATCGCTCATTAAAATAGTTAAGGAAAGCTCTGCTGGAAAGCTCTGCTTTTATTAAATCATAAATTTGAGTATTATATACAGTGGTCTTGACCCATAAATCCATTAGCTGATTGGGGTTAGAATGAGGTGACAAACATGTCCAGTTCGGAGATCTCAATTATGATTATGGATAGCGCTGCAGGTGAAAATTACTATCAGTGGTATTCTGTCAGCAACTGCCCACAAAATGAGCTATTAGCTTGTAAAGCTGACCACTCCTAAAACTAAAGGGACAATAAACAATAGCTTTGGAGACCCTGCCACCAGCTATCTATATGCTGGATCAGCACAGTTTAGCAGGGATTGGGAAATGGGAGGCTCTATGAATTTACCTCAAACCTGCGACCCACTGGGTCATCGTTTCAGAGACATTTTCTTACCAGATTCATCAGTGCTTTCAACAGTGTCAGAGCTTCTAAAACACTGCCTTCACTTGAAAAGTTGGGATACATTAAGACATGTATCTACCTTGAAGATAGCCCAAGTTGAACTGTATAGCACAATCAAACATCAGAACAGGAAGTGTTTCATAATATTTTGTATGATCTCATAAATAGTTTTATGATAATTTCATGTCATAAAATGTTTTATAAAATTTGCCAAATTTCAATTCTGGATCCTAGAACTTGGATACATTCTTTTGAGGTACCTTGCTCTAAACGTTTTGTCCTGTGATGCACCATTTTACTCAGTTAAAGGGAAGAGTTTTAGTAGTACCATATATAGACAGATTCAGAGTCCCATTTAGGATTTCTCTAGGACTTACCAGGAACAGCAATAAGCTAGCTGACCAAAAGGGAATGCTTACTGCTTAGGCACCTTGCTGAACTTGTAGGATTTCCCCATTTATTTACCATATCAACTGGCTTACTGCTTAATCAACATTGCAGCTAAAAGTGGTAGTCACACCGAGGAAAGGATCTTTTGTTTATTAATAGGTGGGGTTTCTGGTATCCTGAAAGAAATGTTTACCTAAATGGACTGTGCCACCTTTGGCCAATTTCAACCTCTTTGGGTGGTCTGGAGCTTGACCTTGGGTGATGGGTCTGGTATTGTGTGTGTAAAGGATTTCCACATCCTGAGTGGATTTCTTATGATCTTGATTGAGTTGCTGATAGTTTCTGGTTTCCTAGTGGAGCACTTAGCCAGTGCAGCCCAAGTGGGCATAAAAGCTCATTTATTCTATTCAGGGATGGTCTGGTTTGGGAGTTAAGGATAACATGGAGATCCTGCCTTACCACAGTGTAAAACAAAGGCCATTGTTCTGTGTTCTTACACCCTTAAAGTTCACCCATTTAATATATTTTCTGAATTTTTAAATTTTGTTTTATCCCTTACCTGTTCAAGGTGACTTTTTCCTTTCCTTCAAGAGGTCTCCAAATTCTTTCCAGAACCCACTTCATCTGATGAAGCTCTTATCTTGTGATCAATTAACATCTCTTTTCCGCTTATTTGTTTTTATATCTAAAGTCTTTTTCCTATATATTGCCAATTTTAGTCCTGGGCAGCCAGATTCCTGGGTCTCAAGTTCTTGCTTATTGTAGCAAACCCCTACTACTTTGCACTGACTTTGCTCATTTTCTGAAATTTACTGCAGCCCAGGGAAATACAAATATAAAATTAAATGAAAATGAGGTTTCAAAGGTACATGCTTTGTAATGTAATCATGCATTTTTGTTGATGCAGATTCATAGCTTATTATTATTCCTATTATGGTATGTATTATTTTATTATCACTATTATAATAGTGGAAGATTCTGTTCCTTTAAAAAGGAAAACCGTGCTCTCCCAAGTCACGTTTCAGTGCAAAATTCAAACATCACTGCATAATAAGCTGCCTTCAGAACCATTCCCACCTTGTACTTTTAATAAGCTGCAACTCACATTTGGGTCACATCTCTGTAAAATGTTCTGGGGGAAAATCCTTCTGACTTGTCTTGATGGATCTTCTGACTTATTTTCTGAAATAACTACATAGAATCAGAAATAGGATATATAATATAATCACCTTGGCAAAAAATATGACAAAATGAAATCATTCCTGCAGACCCTAGTTTTAGCAAATATCTGTGACAACCAAAGTCCAAATATTTGGGGGTGGGATAAGTCCAAATATTTGAGAGGTGGGGTGTAGAAGAGCTGATAGAAAGGTTGCAGGACAACCTTGACAATGTGGCAACAAAACAAATGTTAAATGCTATTGACATTAGCTCAAATCTAGTCCAGCCATTTTTTTCCTTTATGTTACCTTTAGGATATAAAAGAGTTTCAGTGTAGAGATGGATTTAAATTAAAATATTCATTGCTGGTCACATTTGCCAGTAGAACGCTAGAAATAAACATTTCTTCCAATGTCCTTTTGCAAGACAAAATGGAATCAGTAAGGCTCAGGTTTAGCATATTTTAGTTGTACTGGGTAATAAAGAGAAGGTTAATTTCAGCAATTCCAGTGAAACGGTCACTGTTTACTTCTAAGGATCCAGGTATTTTAACAAAATTAAGACACTGTTGTTCAGGTTGAATGTTTTTTGCAGATAATGTTTATTAATATAAATGGTGCTCCTTTTATAGAAAGATAAACCTCAGAGCTAAATAGATGTCTTCATTTTCCTATAAATATAGATAGTAACTTGATACTTTCTTAGAGTAACATCAGCACTGTGCCTAAAACCATCTCCTGACTTAGTATTAAATTACAAAGAAGCATTTTTAGCATATTTAATGAAGATTTTTGTTTGAGAGAGAAAGAGTATGTGAAACTAAGGCTGAGTTGAAATTGACTTTGTAATTTCACAAAATTTCTTTCCTGGTGAAAAAGGGATAACTTTTTTCTGCCTTATTTACCGGACCCTTGATACCGTCCTTATTTACCGGACCCTTGATATTTATTTTTAAATTTCTCTTGATAATATTTTTCAATTGTACTGTCCTTGCTGGTGAAAGGTGTTGCTAGCTATTGTTGCTTCCTGCTTTAAGATACCCGTATTTTTCGGAGTATAGATGCACCTTTTTTCCCCCTAAAAGAGGGTGAAAATCTGGGTGCGTCTTATACACCAAATGTAGCCCCGCCTAGCATGGGCGGGTTGCTTACTTACCGATACTGGTGCGCTGCACGCGCATCTCCATGTTTCATGTGTGCGCTCGCTACGTGCGCGTGCCCCCTTGCGCGATTTCGGCGAGATTTTGCTTCTGTGCATGCGCGGAAGCAAAATCTTGCCGGAATTTTGCGAGGGCATGCGCGCGCACACATGATTTCGGTGAGATTTTGCTTCTGCACATGCGCAGAAGCAAAATCTCGCCAAAATCTCGCACACGCATGCGTCCCCTCACAAGATTTTGGCAAGATTTTGCTTCCGCACATGCGCAGAAGCAAAAAAGCTGAAAAATTCTTTAAAAAAGATGGTGACATGCGCGACTGTCTGGCAAAGATGGCACTGGAGTAGTCGCGCACAAATTGCGTAATCAGCGGGTCCCTACCGGAGCTGCGCACTGGACTGCATCGGTAGGAACCCACCCCTGCCGCCCAGCCTCTCAAACAGAGCTTTGCAAGGCTAAAAATAACCTCTGAAATGGAGCTTTGCAAGGCTGGAAACACCCTCTCAAACGGAGCTTTGTAAGGCTGAAAAAGCAGCCTCTAAAATGGAGCTTTGCAAGCTGAAAATAACCTCTCAAACGGAGCTTGCAAGGCTGAAAAGGCAGCCTCTGAAATGGAGCTTTGGAAGGCTGAAAATAACCTCTAAAACGCAGCTTGCAAGGCTGAAAAGGCAGCCTTTCAAACGGAGCTTTGCAAGGGTAATATACTGTACCTGTTCCAGGCTGTTTGCTAAGGACGGATGGATGCTGGTAGGCAGAATTTTTTTTTCTTATTTTCCTCCTCAAAAACTAAGGTGCGTCTTATACTCCGGTGCATCTTATAGTCCGAAAAATACGGTATGCCTTTCCACTCTTCCACATTCCTGCTTGACCACACTTTCTACTCTAAAAAGCCCAGGGGGAAGAGTTTTCTCACAATACCTCCCTGTGAGACTTAATTGAAGCATGGAAAATCCTTTTGGAAGGATGATTGCATAGTGAAAGACATGCTGAGCAGAAGAAGAAAAAAAATCCTACAGGCATCTGGGAAATATAACATT
This sequence comes from Diadophis punctatus similis, assembly GCA_023053685.1. Classification (NCBI taxonomy): domain Eukaryota; kingdom Metazoa; phylum Chordata; class Lepidosauria; order Squamata; family Dipsadidae; genus Diadophis; species Diadophis punctatus. The sequence goes on from JALIGW010000002.1 coordinate 197,251,487, forward strand.
TGAGTTCCATTCCTTGAAATGAATGAGCTTCAGTGATATGGGGATATGGGAAATATGTCATGGAAGCGAGGGATCCATGAATCACAGACGTTACTTCAGCCCACCTTGATTTAAGTAGTAGAAGTAATGATCTGGGGTCTTAGCGCCATTGAGAAACAGTAATGCAACTCTGTTTCAACCAGATGCTTTCTAACTTGGAGGAAAGCTTGCCTCTTCTATTGAGCCCTTCACGAGCGATTGTAATACCTGCTGATCAACTGAGGGAGAAAAGAGGTGCTTTTCAAGGGCAACTTCGATGAGCCAAGTGTGCCCACTTCAGATTTCTGAGTGAGAAATAACAACATGATTCACATTAACATTCCCATTAATTTTGAAAAATTCAATTAAGGTGACAGATATACGTTTAGATAACAATTATTAACCAACTAAATTCAATTTATAGCAAAAGGACAAGCTAGAGGCCCAAAGGTCTACATAAGCATTTTTATCTGATGCAGAGATTAAGGCAAGAGATGTATTTCTTTAAAAATCACAATTAATTTTGAGTTGCTGCAGGTGGACTTAGAAAAACGTCCTCAGTGCGAACGAAGAGCAGCTGCTGCCCATTGGTCCAACCCTGGCAAAAACCTTGAGAAAAGCAGAAAACCTTCGGCTAATTATCCCTTCTTCAAATCTGGAGCCTAGCTAAGTGATAGCATTCAACAGACTCAGAAAGATCTCAAAGGCTAAACAAGGTCAGACTAATTTCTATTTAAATGGGAAACGACCAGAAAATTCTGGAAATCTGACAAATCTGGAAGAAGACAATGGCAAACCACTTCCATATAAATATTCAAAAAACTTCATTAACATATCCAGGAAATAATTTGGAGTTAGCTTGGTTACAAAGGGTCTTGCTTTCTCTTTCAAAGTCATATATTGCCAAATATTGTCCAAAAAAACTTTGAATGAAAACATAATAATAAGGAAACTGATAGGCAGAATATCTAAGCAGTGATTTTCTGGCACACATAATTGCCAGAGCAATTGAATGCATTGAATACATTTAATATATATGCACTGTATTATACACAACAGCAATCTTTTCTACACATCCATAAAACATAACGCAGAAAAGCAGCATAGGATTCTAGGGGATTCCTTTTGTGCTTAAGAATCAATCATTCCGCTCCCCACCCCCCACCCTTGTGACTGGAGCACTCCCTTTAGATCACTTGTGCAGTGAGGTAATTAGTAAAAGGAGTGCAGGACTCCTTTGATGAAAAAGAAGATCTTGAATTTTCTTTCTGGCACAGAGGTGGGTTCCTGCCGGTTCGGACTGGTTCTTTAGAACCAGTAGCAGGAATTTCCCTCCACTCACCGAACCTGCAGTGATGGCTGGCTGGCCACGCCCCCGAACCGGCTCTCTCAGCGGCGCCATAGGCGGCGCCATCTTGTTTTTAGCTTCTGCGCGTGCGCAGAAGCTGGGTTTTTGGCACTGCGCATGCGCGCATGCGCGCCCACACGACACGGGAGGAAGCGAACCAGCAGCGAGGTAAGTTAGAACCCACCCCTGTTCTGGCATATATAACTCAAATTAAAAAGCTGGAATAAAAAGTTGTCATCTCATAAATCATGACAGAAAATAAAGAATGTGCAAGAAGCAAATTGGTATATAGTAAATTGCATAATAAATAAAAATAAATAAAACTTGGATTGTTGCTGGACTGTAGTTCCCTTCAACCTTTCCCAGAATGGTGAGTGGGGACAAATAGAACCGAAACCCAGAATCTGTACAATCACAGGAGTTTGGTTACAAATGAAGATGGCTCATGAAGGGAGTTTAACATTTTTATAAAACTATATTCTCATGAGAGTTAGCTTGGAATAGTGGTTAAGGCACCAGACTAGAAACTGGGAGACCATGAGTTCTAGTCTCGCTTTGGGCATGAAGCCAGATGGGTGACCTTGGACTAGTGACTTTCTCTCAGTTCTAGGAAGGAAAGAAGGACAAACCACTTTTGAAAAACCTTGCCAAGAAAATTGCAGGTACGGTACTTGTCTGAGCTATCTCTGAGAATCAAACTCAACAGAAGGGGGAAAAACCGCTCATATTTTAGTTAAATCAATATTATTATTGCTCTTTAATAGATTTAATTTTATTGATGCAAAAATACTAATTGTTTGTAACATCTCATTTATTACTCTAATAAACTAGCAGATATTTTATAACAACGATGCTGAAAGCTTATTCCCTCCATACAATATCAAATAATAGGAGCCGAGGTGGCGCAGTGGTTAAAAGCAGCACTGCAACCCATTTCAATGACTGCTAGTTCAGCAGTTCAGCTGTTCAAATCTCACCAGGCTCAAGGTTGACTCAGCCTTCCATCCTTCTGAGGTCGGTAAAATGAGGACCCAGATTGTTGGGGGCAATATGCTGAACTCTGTAAACCGCTTAGAGAGGGCTGTAAAGCTCTATGAAGCGGTATATAAGTCTAAGTGCTATTGCTATTGCTAAATACAAGTACCGCTCCCTCCCCCTTGCATGGTCCTTCCTCAATGCAAATTGCGCTTAACCCAAAATATTTAAGAAAGTTCATGTATTCTATTAGAACTGAAATAAATTATTGTTAAACTACTATATATACTTGCATATAAGCCCATCCATGGATAAGCTGACCCTTGAATTTTTAACCAAAATACCATAAAGCCACTGCAAATAAACTGACCCTCAACAGTTTTGTATGCTTTCATTTACAAAATTAGCTGCCATACGCTAAACAAACAAACAAATAAATAAATGCATACATGCATACATGCATGCATACATACATGCATACATGCATACATACATAAACAAATTCACAATTGGCTTGTCCATGCATGTCACACTTTTCATGGTATTTTGGTTAATAAAATGGAGGGTTGGCTTACCTGCAGATGGGGTTACCCAGGAGTCTATATGGATACTTTAAAAAAATTTGGGGGTATATTTTGGTGCCTAAAACGTATCTGAGAGTATATACAGTAAGTCTTATGGCATTTTATAAATTACAAACATGCAATGGTCAATGCTGCTACTTGTTCTGCAGTTGTAAACTGACATTTTTGACAAGATGAATTTCTATCTTATGGAACTGCAGCTGTTTTGGTTTAGATTTCAATTAAACAATGATGTCAAGTGCGCCAAATCATTAATTATTCTAAAGAAGACAGAGGAGGGGGAAAAAAGGAAGAAAGAAAAAGAAGCCACATGATAAACTCTTATGGTTGCTGTTCAGTGGTGGGTTCTAAATGATTTTGCTACCGGTTCGCGCGCGTGCTTCTGCACATGCGCAGAAGTGTCCCGGGTGGGTGGACCAAGCCTTCTGCCACCGGCGCTATCGGTTCTAAGAACCAGTTCGAACCGGGAGCAACCCACCGCTGTTGCTGTTGTGGTTCCTCTTGTTGTCTATTGAAGATTCAGCTGACTGGTCTCTTTCACTCTGATTTTATAATACAAACATGACTCAGCCAGTTTTGTTTGTTCATAGAATCATAGAGCTGAAAAGGGACCTTGGAGGTCTTCTGGTCCAATTCCCATCCCAAGGCAGGAGATCTTCCATCCCAGACAAAAGGCTTTCCAATCTTTTCTTGAAGATTACCACAATGGAGCATAATTTAAGAAAGAAAGAAAGAAAGAAAGAAAGAAAGAAAGAAAGAAAGAAAGAAAGGAAGGAAGGAAGGAAGGAAGGAAGGAAGGAAGGAAGGAAGGAAGGAAGGAAGGAAGGAAGGAAGGAAGGAAGGAAGGAAAAGAAAGAAAGAAAAGAAAGGAAGGAAGGAAGGAAGGAAAGGAAAGGAAAGGAAAGGAGGAAAGGAAAGGAAAGAGGACAAAACAAAACAAGACAACAGTCTAACAACAGTTCCAATATTTTGAGGTTTTGTTTTGGTTTTTTTTTGTTCATATAGAGCAGGAGTGTCAAACTCAAGGCCTGTGGGCCTAGAAACAGCAAAGGCCTGCGGTGCCTCTGCCACTGAAAACGGAGCTCAGGAACTGTTTTCGCTGATGGAGGGTTGCAGGAGGCCGCCGCTGCCAAAAACAGAGCTCGGGAGCCCGTTTTCGCTGGCAGAGCTCTAGGGCCAACACAGGCGCCCCTGACATGAGTGATGTTGAGCTGGCCATGCTCACCCTGGCCACACCCACCCCAGCCACCCGAGGTCAAACACAACCCTGATGTGGCCCTCAATGAAATAGAGTTTGACACCCCTGGTATAGAGCCTCTGTCCAACATTTCACTGTACTTAGTAAACTCTTCTGTCCCAAATATATTGTTGAGTCATACACTGTAGGGAAAAAAATAGATTCATATTCACAAAGTTAAGAAGTTACCGGAATACCATTAGGCAATCTCTTAGGATAAACAATTGAATGTGAATTTTTTTAAAATTATTTGATGCTTTCTGAATAGATGCTCAAATCTTTCGCTATCAAGTTTAATTATCTCAGTGGACTCCTTTGCATATGACAGCTCTACATTTCAATGGCAGGGCTGAACCAATGCCTGGAGGTGTTGATGGGACTGGTAAAGACCAAACATCTTAAACTTCAGTCTTGATAAAAGAAAGGCTCTCTGAATTAAAGTTCTATAGATTACCCTGGTTTCTGATCAGAAAGATCAGATCAGGATCTATGCTGGAGGTACCATATAGATGCCTTTCTCCAAAATTAACCTGCTCATTAACCTCATGACAAACAGAACTGCACTATACAATTCTTTATTGGCCAAATGTGATTGGACACAAAAGGAATTTGTCTTCGGTGCATAAGGTCTCATTGTACATAAAAGCTATAAGTGATAAATCATGATTATAGTCATCATAAAAATACATTCATCATAAATCATAAGATACAACACTTTGTGATAGAATTAACATAAAACATACTAAGAGACTAAATAAAACAATATAAATCGTAAAGATACAAGCAACAAAGTTATAGTCATAAGGAGAAAAGGAGATATGTAATTGGAAAGATGAGAAAAATGATATTACTACAGTGTTACTAGATAGTTTCACAATAGTCATTGTGTTTAGAATATAAATACCTTCTTTATAACTGTGGAACAAACAGGAGATTTGGAGTGACTACTAATAGTCACTAGTTGCTCAGTGTTTATTTGGGTTTTGTCCAGTTTCTTGTCTGTGAACATCCACAGGTTTGAACCATCCCTTCATTCCTGCACATTTTTCATAAGTTTTTAGAAATAAATACTCTGTTGAAATGGTCCACTTTGGAGTTGAATTTAAGATACTGGCAACTTGCCTGCAGAGACTTACATGACAAGAATTGAAATAACAGAAGCAAAACGTATCTTACACGTATCAAAGCCTCTTTTTGGTTCCTCTACAATCACAATTAAGACAAGTTGTGACCACAGAGAACAAGCTTCCAAACTTGAAATCCCACCTAAGGGAAGAGAAGTTGTTTCAAAGTCTCTATCTCACCATCTAGTAAAAGAAACCCTATTTTCCCAAAATTTATAAGTAGATTTTAAATAAAGTCCTGTAGCACATCGGCCAGCTATTTATTTAATTGCTTTCTTACTGAATGTTGTGATTCCTGCCTGAGGATGTTTTCAGGACATATGACAGAAAGATCCTTTCACCAGTGAAATGAAGAATATTCACAGTAACTCCAGCCTACGTCTCTGTAGAAAGGCCAGTTTTGATATTCTAGACAAGTGCTGTCACCTTCCTTTTTTGTAATGTCAAGGACAGCTCTGTGTGCACAAAAGTGATGCAGGGGCATAAAGCAGCTTCTGAAATTTCCCCAAAGAAAGAATTATTGGCCCTTGTGTACATTGGCACTTGCATAAATGCAATGAGCTTTCAGAAAGGCTGGATTCTTGTAGGTCTTCGGAGTAAAAGGGTCATAAGATGATAACTGCAGAGATGTCACATGGCTGGAAAAGACGTTGAAACACCAGCTGCACATTTCTCCTAAGGAAGAGAATTGATGTCCACAGTAAGTAGAAAATGAATTGGATGCACAGTAAGTAGAAAATGAATTGGATGCCTGTTTTTCAATTGTCAACAGCCATTCCTTCTAAGCAAGAAAACCTCAGTGGACATTAGTAGAGTTTTTAGAAATGATTAACCATATTGATTTATTTGTCTTGTGGATAGAGTTATACTTTAATCTAATGGAAGGGTAATGTAATGTTGATACTTTACAAGCAATGCAATGTATCAACATTGGCTTTGCATCCCTGACATATACCATTTCTTTCTTTATCATTGTCTGTTTAAGTATTTTATTCCACATTTAACTCCATGTTTTCGCAGGAGAGGCAGTAACAAACATTGAAAGAGGGAGAGCAAGAAGAAGAGAACGAGAGCTAAAACAGCAAACCCTGAAAGAAGAGAGGCAAAGCTAATCTCTTTTCAGGAAAGGATAGTCCAAAGGCTACCCAAGATGATAGGAAACCCAAACCTTAGATTCTAAAATTCATTTGAAGGCGTAGAAAGACTGATTTGGAGTGAACGTTCTTTATAATACCCAGCGTCAAAACATTTAGGGCTTAAGATTAAAAGTGGCACTTCAAATGGAATATCCAAACAGTCATGATCCAGAAAAGTTACCATTTCCAAGGACTTTTTCAAAATGAGAACATCTTACTGTCACTTCTTGTGGTTGCCACATATTGACCGCCATATCAATCAAAGGTGATATGATTGGTTTTGCCTTTGTCCCTCTTTACACAATGAATGCCTCTATGGTGGATGAATTGCCATACTGGTCTAGGATAACTGTTGTCCAGTAGAAATGCAAGACTTGTGCTTTAAGGCATGCCCGTTATTTATTTTATTTTATTTGTTTTTGTCAAGTACATATTGGTGATATACATAGATATAACATTGTTTATATACATAAGATGGGTACTAATAAAAGGGAACATTAGGACAGGGACGGTAGGCACGCTGGTGCACTTATGCACGCCCCTTACTAACCTCTTAGGAATCGGGTGAGGTCAACAGTGGACAGTCTAAGGGTACAGTCCATCTTATAGGAGCACTGCTGGGTTATACTGCAACTTGTTGTATATGGTTGAACTTTGATCTCGCTTTGATCAGTGCATCTAAGATGACATGGGTTTTTTCCCCCTTCCCCAAACTCTTTCATTTAATCAGTGGCTCTCTTTAATCTTAATGTAAAATGTCATATTTTCAAATGAGATTATTTCCCTTCTGAATTTAAAAGTATGAATTCGTAAAACAGCTTGTACAATATGAAATTAAAATCCTGCTAATTTAAAATGTGTGAGGTTTGTTGATCTCTTGGGCTGCTAGAAAAAAAATGTTGAAAATTAAATAGCTATCACAAATGTATCTCCTGTTTTACTGGTCATTTAAATAGTAATTTGTCTCCGCCGCCTGACAGCTTGCCTATTTCCCCTGCAAACTTCTGAAGACAAAAAGACAGCTTTTCTTCATGCTAGCAGGACATAAATGGAACACGCTGTGAATTTGATTTCTAACTTGGCTGGTTATGTTTAAATGTCTGCCGTGATAGCAGGAATTTGCTCCAGGGTTCTTTCTCTATTTTACCCCTTTTCTAATGGAAAACTGCTGTTCAGATTATATTGCTTTTAACACTGCAAGCTTTCTACTGCGATGAGGGATTCATGTTAATGTTTGTTACCTTAATTTTCAAAACATGAAAATGCCACTGAAAAATATCACAAAGGTTCTTTTCAAATTAGCATGGCTTCCTCAACCACCTCATCCAGCAGTTTTGCATAGACTGTTCACCTTTGGTTGATTAGCACAGAACCAAGTAATAAAACCCCACCAGTACCTTTTTTTTAATGGACATTCTACAGCAATGAAGCCACTGAAGAAATTTAGACCTCTGCTTAAGAGCCTTTTCAGAATGATATTCTAATTAGTGGTACTGAAGCTGCTGAGAAGCACAGCAGTTGGACTTCATCAGTTTGTCTTCTAGTGTAATCTTTTTAGGATAGACCAAATGCACATTAAAACATAGATTGACAATGGATCAAGATAATTAAAATCATCCAAGTCTATCTGAAAGACATGGCAATTGAACTTCACCTCCTCTTCTTTCATAGTTCTACCAGAGCCCCAGTTCTTTCCTTCCTTCCTTCTTTCTTGCCTATCTACCTACCTTCCTGCCTTCCATCGATCTTTACTGACATTTCATTCAGAAGAAATTACATTTCAAAACACAGAAAGATACTATAAGTTACAGTTGGATTAAGAGCAATAATAATAATAATAATAATAATAATAATAATAATAATAATAATAATAATAATAATAATAATAATAATAATAATAATAATAATAATAATAATAATAATAATAATAATAATAATAATATCAATAATAATATCAATAATAATAATCAAAAAAGTAGAAAAGTCATCTTAGTAAAGTCAAATACCATAGAAAGAAATATGATGTTCAATTAAATGTTAAAACTCCAATTGTAATGCTTTAGCATTGAATGAAATTATTGATGACTTATCCAGCAACTATGCTGATGCAAAATGTGAAAGGATAGGCATGAAATGTCCATGAAATTAGTCTTCTTAGGGAAAACCGTGTGGGTAGTAATATGATTTGTCATGCATACACATGCTAGGAGTTTTAATGCCATAAGGATCTGCTGAGAAATTCTGTGTAATGTACTATTATTGTAAAATGATTCTCTCCACCCACCCTCCGGTGCCGAAATATGAATGTATATGGCCAAAGACTCTGTGTAATGGAGCCTTCTATAGAAGATGAATTGGTGTTATTTAAATGATGAAGAAATTTTTTTTAAAAATAATTTAAGTCTCTAACTTAAGTCCTGTTAATTTCAGTAGGTTGATTCCAAATACACATAAGTGTGGATTCAAACCACTATGCCTGCAATAGCATATTGCCCTATTAGTGCAGGAAATGCCCTTTATTTTATTGATGTATGTCTTACTAGAAGGAGTGGCTAGTAAAATACAACTGAGATGCCCTTCATTGCGACAATCATCACATTATCTTTTAAGTCAATGATAGAAATGCAGATTAATTCATGAAATGACATTCATGATGAGAATGCCTCTTACCCACACACATTTTCCAGCAATGCAAGCTGGCAAGAGTGGCGGTAGGTTGACTTTGAGTGCCTAAATGCTCCAGCATGGTAATTCATGCATTTGCAGAGGAGGAGGAGAGCGCCAACTGTGTAGCTATGCCACTCTATTCCCACACCTTTTAGCAATGGCCACTGAAGTAACTGCGCAAATAAGAAAGGTGGAGTAAAGTAGAATTTCTTTCTTTCTTTCTTTCTTTCTTTCTTTCTTTCTTTCTTTCTTTCTTTCTTTCTTTCTTTCTTTCTTTCTTTCTTTCTTTCTTTCTTTCTTCTATTCCCACACCTTTTAGCAATGGCCACTGAAGTAACTGCGCAAATAAGAAAGGTGGAGTAAAGTAGAATTTCTTTCTTTCTTTCTTTCTTTCTTTCTTTCTTTCTCTTTCTTTCTTTCTTTCTTTCTTTCTTTCTTTCTTTCTTTCTTTCTCTCTCTCTCTCTCTCTCTCTCTCTCTCTCTCTCTCTCTCTCTCTCTCTCTCTCTCTCTCTCTCTCTCTCTCTCTCTCTCTCTCTCTCTCTCTCTTTTTTTTTTCTTTCACACAACTTGTAAGCAGGGGTGAAATTCAAAAATTTTCCCTACCGGTTCTGTGGGGGTGGCTTGGTGGGCATGGCAGGGGAAGGATACTGCAAAATCCCCATTCCTGGGGGAAGGATATTGCAAAATCTCCATTCCAACCCCACTCCTGGAGGAAAGATATTGCAAAATCCCCATTCCCTCCCCACTCCTGGGGGAAGGATACTACAAAATCCCCATTCTCTCCCCACTCCTGGGGAAAGGATACTGCAAAATCTCCATTCCCACCCCACTCCTGGGGGAAGGATACTACAAAATCCCCATTCCCTCCCCACTCCTGGGGAAAGGATACTGCAAAATCTCCATTCCCTCCCCACTCCTGGGGGAAGGATACTGCAAAATCTCCATTCCCACCCCACTCTGGGGCCAGCCAGAGGTGGTATTTGCCGGTTCTCCGAACTACTCAAAATTTCCGCTACCGGTTCTCCAGAACCTGTCAGAACCTGCTGAATTTCACCCCTACTTGTAGGTTTTTGGTACTCTCAATACCTCATCCCCACAATCTTTATATAATATCATCAGCAACAGGGATTTTTTTTAAAGCAAGAGAAAATCAGACAGGCAATGTGGAGAAAATTATGAAGCAAGAGGTAATAGAACATTTAAGAATGATTGCGACCCAGTGGAAAGCAATTAATGAGGATAAGCCTACAACAAGCCTATAGAGGCTTCTGCTAAAACGACTCATTAACATGTATTAGAGTAAGGCTATGCTCCTTCATAGCATGAAACACAACAGGACATAGATGTCTAATTTGTTTAGTATAAGTTTCAAAATGGTATAAGAAGCTCTATTTCCAATATGCAGCTTAAAAATTAAACTGGGACTTGCTGCTATAGAATAGAAAAAGAAGGGGCACATTTTGTTGTTTGTTCAAGAAGAGCAACTTGGTGAAGAGAGGAAAGAACGTTTAGCGCTCATCAACTCTATCCTCAGAACAATCCTTTCAATATCATGTCTCAAATGTACCTTTAACTTGATGGCAAAAAATTTGGAGGTAGAGAGTGATTTATGTATAGATTTCATTATCACTATAAATAACATTTCAATGTAATTTCCATTATGATTGGTGGTGCTCTTTCTTGCAATCAACCAGTTTGTTTTCTCAGCGAGACAAGGGCGTAGGGCTACTGAACACACGAGGAGTGGTTCTTCATCATCGTTTTCCCTGGCAGCAACAGCATTTGAAAACACCAGGAACACCTGGGTGTTGGACAGTGGGGTGAGTCAGCATATTGCTAATCATCCAGAAACGTTTTCTGGCTTGAGACTAGCTAAGCAAACATTTGTTAGTTTGGCTAATGGTCAACAATCTGCTGTTAAAGGGGAATGTTACGTATTGCCGTATGAAGTACTGATTTGCATGGCTGCCGCTGATTGGCTAATCTAGCGGGGGGAGAAATGAACTGCTGTCAGTGGCCAGCAGGCAAAGGGAAGCCATTAAAAGCAGCCTCCCTGCAGCCTGCTGGTGGTTCGTATTGCACTCAGCTTTGGAGAAATAAAGGGGCTGAACTGTTCCTGTGTCTCGCTCCTTCATTCCCGAGCGAATCTAACAGGGAAGGTAAAATCTATGTACCTGAGATAGGAGAAACTTTATACAATGTCTTATATGTACCTGAATTAGATCTTAATCTTTTGAGTGTTTCCAGGTTAGACAGTCAAGGGTATGAAATACTGTTTGCTGGAGGACATTGCTCCATAAGGAAAGGTGGAAGAATTCATGCACGAGGGGTTAAGCAGGATGGTCTGTACATTCTAGGAAGGCAGGAGAATAGTTGTGCACAAACACTTACAAACACTCCCACACATGACAATTGTGTATATTTATTGCACAGGAGATTGGGGCATGCAAGTTTTAGAGTACTGCAGAAGATGCCAGAACTAGCTGAGGGATTTAGGATAAAGAAATGCAATGTATACTTAGATTGCACTGTTTGTAAAGAGGCAAAAACCAGGTGTATCCTGTGAGTAGGAAAAACTCAAGGCAAACAAACAGAGTTATACCTAGATCTGAAAGCAACTGGGTTGCTCCTGGTTCAGCCCAGTTCTGCGAACCGGTAGCGGCGGCGGCAGGAGGCTCTGCCCACCCGCCCGGGATGCTTCTGTGCATGCGAGCGCGCGCACGAACTGGTAGCAATAGGATTTAGAACCACTACTGCTTGAAAGGTGTAATAAAGGTATACCTCCTGAGCAGTTCAATGCAAGTGAGGATAGAGTAGGTTGTATTAGTAATGAACCCCGTAAGTACCAAGTGATATGGTCATTGCCTAAGGAAAAACAAGATAAATGGAGGAAGTTAAGGAGAATGTCAGGCACACAGAGAAACCAAACTGAGGGAACTGAGCTAGTGAAAAGAGAAAGTGAAATTATTCAGCCAAGAGATGGTGAACAGGATGTAAGGAAAAATAATGAGACAGAGTGTACAGAGCCATTAGAAAATGAAATTAGGAGCAGTTCCAGAAGCAGCAGTAGTAATGGTACTAGTAGTGTTTGTAGCAGTGAGAGTAGAAACCGAAGCAGGAGGCGAGGACATAATAGAAATAGAAAGCAGCATGAATATGTTAAAGCATTCAGCTGTTTAGCTTTAAAGAGGAGGAGTGTCAGGGACATACTTTATGAGCTGACCAGCTGCTACAATGATATAAGGCAGGGAATAAGTCAGCAAGGTTTTGGGGCTGATATGACTTTAAGAGGCTGTATATGTAAGAGAGGCCCTGTGAGGGCGTCTCTCTCTCTCTCTCTCTCTCTCCGTGTGTGCTTCCATGCTGTAAATTGCTGATTGATTGCCTGATTTTGCCTAGTATGTATATGTATATATTCCTTGTAGATAAACCACTATTTGAAAGACAAACCTCTGTTTACTGTATTTTGCTCCTGGGTTGTCTCAAACAGTCACACTGTGCACACTCTGACACAGGGCTCACACTTGCCTTGGTCATCACCAAAGAGGCTGTCCAGCCAGAATCAAAATCCAAGCCAAGTTGAACAATTTTATCTACCTGATGCCAAGAACATTCTTCACATGTCCCTGCAGAGACTCCCTTGGCTCTTCTTCTTTTTTTTTAAATCTAGGAGGGACATGATCATCTGAAGCAGGGCAACTGGATAGCTGTTTGCCAATGCAATAAGGGCGGAGAACTAATTACACTTCACTGTCATGATTGCAACAAAATGACTTTTAATATAGGCTATTATAGGAACCAGTTATGGTTTGCTAATCATAATTTATGATTTCTGAATGTTCTGTGAAACAACCTATTATGACTTTTTCAGTAAACCGAAATACTTGTTTGGCATAATGATGACTTAAAGTCAGCCATATGAAAACTCTTCCTGGAAGATTTAGAGATCAGTAGCAGAAGATAAATTTTGTCACCTTCAACTGAATCTTAAGGTAGGACTGGAGATAATTGTCTCTGAAACCTTGCATGGATATAATGTCAGTCATTATACTGAGAGGTGAGCTAGATGGGAATTTCCTACAGGACTGCAATGTATTATTTCCCAGATGGTAGTATAATACATAGGTAGAGAATGAAAAAGTGACTTAGATGTGACTTAGAAGGAGGGGGGCCAGCGGGGGGGAAGGGGTCTCTGGTGGGGGCGAGAGCCGGAACATCTCGGTCATAATGGGAAGAGGCAGATATGGTGGGAGCAGAGGGGTGGGCCGCTCTCGGGGAATAAGACCTCGCTATTTACAAGTGATCCCTTGTTCCGGCCCCTCTGATCCGGTTCCATCTTGCTCAACCCGGATACCTGGCAACCAGGGTCTTCAGGGCCCTGGGCTCAGGATGCTGCTGCTCAACGCCAGGTCAATTATCAACAAAGCCCCCCTGATACGTGATCTAATCACAGAGGAGGGGGCAGACCTGGTGTGTGTTACCGAGACCTGGCTGGGGCAGGAGGGGGGAGTAGCTCTCTCCAAGATATGCCCAGCCGGTTTCTCGGTGCAGCATCATTCTCGACCCCAGGGAAGGGGGGGGGGAGTGGCAATAATAACACGCAGAAATCTGCATCCTCGTAGGATCCCTGCCCCGGAGATTGTTGGGTGTGAGACGCTCCTTCTGAAGTTGGACTTAGGGGTACAGGTGGGCCTTTTCTTAACGTACCTGCCTCCAAGCTGCGTAAGTAAGGCCCTGCCTGAGCTGCTCGAGGAAGTAGCCGGCCTGGCAGTTGAGTTCCCTAGGCTTATGGTGCTGGGGGACTTCAACTTGCCATCTGCTGGCGAAACCTCTGGGGTAGCTCAGGAGTTCATGGATTCCATGACAACCATGGACCTGACCCAAGTAATCCAGGGTCCGACTCATGAGGGTGGTCACACGCTTGACCTAGTGTTTCTTTCGGGGCAGTGGAGAGATGATCTGAAGATAAGGGACATAGTCATCACCCCACTGTCATGGTCAGATCATTTCCTACTGAGGTTGGATTTCGCAGCCCCATTCCTCCCCCGCAGGGAGGCGGGACCGACTAGGTGGTTCCGCCCCAGGCGCCTAATGGAACCGGAAGGATTCCAGAGGGAACTTGGGGAAATACCTGAAACCCTGGTACACAATTCGGCTGATTCCCTGGTGGCCGCTTGGAACACCGCAGCATCAGGGGCTTTAGACCGAATTGCGCCTAAGTGACCTCTCCGTGGCAGTGGATCCCGGAAAGCTCCCTGGTTTACCGAGGAGCTCCGGGAGATGAAACGCCAGAAGAGACGTCTGGAGCGCCGCTGGAGGGCCAGCAAAACCGAATCTGACCGAACACTATTAAGAATTTACATCAGATCTTATTTAGTGGCGATAAGGGCGGCAAAACGATCCTATTTTTCCGCTCTTATTGCGTCCGCAGATTCTCGCCCAGCCGCCTTGTTTAGGGTGACTCGCTCCCTCCTTGCTAAAGGGGGGAGCGAGGAACACTTACAAGGCAGAGCTGAGGAATTCGCAGAGTTTCTGTCGGATAAAGTCGCTCAGATTCGGTCGAACCTGGACTCTGGCTCGGCAGAGTCCATAGAGTTGACAGGGGCAAGTGTTAGTCCACCGTTATGGGAAGAGTTTGGGCCTGTTTCTCCCGAGGATGTGGACAGGGCTGTGGGGGCGATGGGTACCTCCACCTGTTTATTGGACCCGTGCCCCTCCTGGTTGGTCTTGGCCAGCAGAGAGGTGGCACGCGGCTGGATCCAGGCGGTGGTCACCGCTTCTTTGAAGGAGGGATCCGTACCGCAGTCGTTAAAGGCTGCGGTGGTGAGACCCCTCCTGAAGAAGCCTTCCCTGGATCCAGCTGATTTGAAGAACTATCGTCCGGTCTCCAACTTACCTTTCTTGGGGAAAGTTGTGGAGAAGGTGGTGGTTACTCAGCTTCTGCAACTTCTGGATGAAACAGATCATCTAGATCCTTACCAGTCGGGTTTCAGGTGCGGCTACAGTACAGAAACTGCCTTGGTCGCTCTGATGGATGATCTCTGGCGGGCCCGGGATGGGGGGAATTCCTCCATCCTGGTGCTACTTGACCTCTCGGCGGCCTTTGATACCATCGACCATGGTATCCTTCTGCATCGTCTCGGCGAGTTGGGAGTGGGAGGCACCGTTTTGCGGTGGTTCTCCTCTTATCTCGCCGATAGGATGCAGTCGGTGTTAGCAGGAGGGCAGAGATCGTCCCCTAGGCCCCTATTATGTGGGGTGCCTCAGGGGTCGGTTCTCTCGCCCATCCTGTTTAACATTTACATGAAGTCGCTGGGGAGATCATCCGCAGACATGGGGTGTGTTTTCATCAGTACGCTGATGACACCCAGCTGTACATCACCACCCCGTCTGACTTCAGTGAGGCCGTTGATGTAATGTGCCGGTGCCTGGACGACATTAAGATCTGGATGGGGAGGAACAGACTCAGACTTAATCCCGACAAGACTGAGTGGCTTTGGATACTGCCTCCTAAGGACTACGACAACTGTCCCTCCTTGGCTTTCGAGGGAGCGAAACTGACCCCCTCGGATCAGGTCCGCAACTTGGGGGTCCTCCTAGATCCACAGCTAAAATTGGATCATCATCTTTCTGCTGTGGCTAGGGGGGCCTTTGCACAGGTTCGCCTGGTGCACCAGTTGCGGCCATACTTGGAGAAGGAGGCTCTACTCACGGTCACTCATGCCCTTGTCACCTCCCGCTTGGACTACTGCAACGCGCTCTACATGGGGCTACCCTTGAAGAGTATCCGGAGACTCCAGTTGGTGCAAAATGCGGCTGCGCGTGCTGTGGTGGGTGTGCCAAGGTACACCCATGTGACACCTCTTCTCCGCCAGCTGCATTGGTTGCCCATCGGTCTCCGGGTCCAATTCAAGGTGTTGATCACCATCTTTAAAGCCCTTCATGGCTTAGGACCAGGCTATCTCCGGGACCGCATTCTGCCTCACACTTCCCTTCGACCGGTTAGGGCCCACAGAGTTGGCCTCCTCCAGGTCCCGTTGGCCAAGCAATGCCGGCTGGCAGGCCCTAGGGGGAGAGCCTTCTCTGTGGCCGGCCCCATGCTCTGGAACCAACTTCCCCCAGAGACCCGAACTATCCCCACTCTGCTGGCCTTCCGAAAAGCCGTTAAGACATGGCTTTTCTTGCAGGCTGGGGTAGAGCTTAATCCACTCGAGCTCACCCCCAAGTATGTATGGTTGCTGAATGGTGGTGGGATGATTTAATATTGTGTTTTTAACTTTTATATTGTTTTTAAGTAATATTTATAAATTGGTTATTCTTGTATTTTTCTTGTTGTACGCCGCCCTGAGTCCTTCGGGAGTTGGGCGGCATATAAGAAAACCAAAATAAATAAATAAATAATAAATGTGTCCAAAATTTAATTTTTTGTTTGCCTTGTTAAACTATAATTACGGTGGGTAATGACAACATCAGTTATCATCATAGAAGAATAACCCTCCTATGCATTATACCTGACTAATGGATATGTGGTTGATTATGTGTTATCAAGCTGTTTGTGATTCCTAGTGACAACATAGATAGAATTTATCTGATGATCTGTTCCTAACTGGGTTTTCAGGTCTTCCAACTGGTCTTCTAATCTCGTCTTTCATTGTCATTAAAACTGAGTCTATCCATCTTGCTGCTGGTGTCCTCTTCTACTCTTTTCTTCTACCTTTTCCACCAGCAGAGCCTTCTCCAGAGATCTGGGTCTTTACATAATGTGTCTCAAGTACGATGGTTTGAGCCTGGTTCAATCTGTGCCTTGAGTGAGAACTTTGACTTAATTTGGTCAAGGAGTCATTAGTTTGTTTTCTTGGCTGACCACAGAATTGTCAGGTGTTTTCCCCAACACCAACATTCAAAGGAGTCAACACTCTTCCTACCCTGCTTCTTCTAAGATGAACATTCAGTTCTATAGAATGTCACAGGAAATCCCATGGTTTGCATAATCCTCATCTTTGTTGATATAGACATAGCATGGTATTTGAATATCTTTTCCAACACCTTCATGGCTGATCCACTGAATGCTAGTCTGCAGCATATTTCTTGACTGCTTGTCTTTTATTACTGATGGCCACCACTTCGATATCTTCATTGTCTTTTTAAAGGCTAGTTGTTCAGACTGTTGTCATTTGTTTGGTCTTTCTTCTTTATATTTAATTTTAGTCTCACTTTTTCATTGTTGTGGGTGACTTTGAATACCAGGCCTTGCAGATTCTTTGCATTTTTAGCTATATGAGTAGGGTCATCAGTGTAGCATGGGGAAATGGGATGTTCTGGGATTCCCATTTTTCTGAGTACATTCCACAGCTTGACATGATTGACAAGTTCAAAGACACTTCTATAATCAATGAAACACATACTGACTTCTTTTTGGTATTCTTTGGCTTTCTCAATGCTCAGAGTGCATCAGCAATAATGTCTTGTGTTTCTCAGCCCTTCCTAAAGCCAGCACGAACATCTGGCATCTCTTTTTTCCATATAGGGCTTTATAGATATATAGACTTTGTATATTTAGTTTTGGGCATACTAGATGTTTTTCTGTAGTTCTAGTTTCTTATTATTACTATTGTGTTCTCAAATGTGCAGATTTGGTGCTGCTTTATCATTACTGCTCAGCCAGAATTGTGTTGGTTTCACTTTAATAATGTATTAGGCCTTACATTTTTCCATCCATTTTTTTCCCTCCACATACCATATATTGCCAAATCAGCTACTATCTGCTGCTTCTAAAAGTTTGGAGAAGCAATTCAGTTCAGAATTTGTGAAGAGATATACGAAGTAGTCATGCTGCTTCAGCTCAATCGAATTGGACACTTTCTTAATAATATACTAAGTGCAAACGTCTCTTCTTTTATAGGAAACCAATTTGAATTTTTGCATCACCTTATCAATCTTGTTTAAGTCAATTTCTTTTTGAAGTGACATTACTAAAAGGCACAGATCAAGATATATACCCAATCTATTTAATTAATGTGGTGTGACTTTCCTGTGTGAAAAGCATTTCCTTTTTGGAAACCCATTATTCACTCTACCCCAACTTTCTTTATAGTGACAAGAACTAAATAAGCTATCAAGAGTATGCATTGAGTGTCTGGGATCTTATGTAACCATCTTGACATTTGATCTCTAGAATCGCCTTGGGAAGTATGGGGACTACATCAGTTGGGTTGTGATAAGTATGTCAACTTTATGTCCTAATTTTTCTCATTTTGAAAGTAGAAGAGAGGACAATGTTTTTCAGTAGACTTGATAAAAAAAAACCAGGCAGTACTAATTATTGATACTGTGAGCCATGGTGGTGCAGTGGTAAGAATGCAGTACTGCAGGCTACTTCTGCTGTCTGCTGACTACCAGCAGTTTGGCAGATCGAATCTCAGCAGGCTCAAGGTTGACTCAGCCTTCCATCCTTCCGAGGTTAGTAAAATGGGGACCCAGATTGTTGGGGACAATAGCTGACTCTGTAAACTGCTTAGAGAGGGCTGTAAAGCAGTATGAAGCTTTATATAAGTCTAAGTGATAAGTGCTAAAACCAGCTGTCAAGCAGGGAAGTGAAGAAGCACCATGAAGTGTGACTATCTCACATGCTGTTCTTTCTGTCAATGTTTTGGAATCCCTTTCATTCTCCTCAGAGAGGCCATGGGAACCACCCCAGAGAGCCTAAAAAGGAAGAAAGGTCAGTAAAATGAGGGCCGGTAAAATGAGGGTTGTATGGCATTGTTATTTTTGTGCTCTGTTACTGTTACCAACTTTTCTAAGAGCTCCTCTGTCTTCCTCCTGGAGACCAACAGGATCACCTGCCATATGAGGGAGCACACAAGTCTATTAGGTTGGGGAGGGGAAGGCAATCAGAAACTCCCTAAGTGGCCCATTTTCCTCACAGCATGTCATTATAAAAAGTATGTTAGAATAGGAGCCAGTCCTGTTTTTCTCTCATTTGAGCAAGCGGCGTCATAACTAAAACTACCAATGACGATTTTGTGCAATTTTCATCTTATGGAATGCATTAAGCAAAATACTTTTAAAAAGCATATCAAGACATAAACAATGTAGCCTAACCAAGGAGAACTGTGCAGGTTCACACGAAGAACGGTTGCAGGAATTAGGTTTGGCTAGTCTAGAGAAAAGAAGGACTAAGGGGGACAGGATAGCAGGATTCCAGTATTTGAGGGGTTTCCACAAATAGGAGGGGGTGAACTTACTTTCAGATGCAATTATAGTAGCAAATGCATTTTCTTTGCTCTCATCAAAGTTCTGCAAGAGACTTTACATACAATAGACTTTAATCAGTGGAACAACTTGCCTCCAGAAGTTGTCCAACACTGGAAGTTTTTAAGAAGAGATTGGACAGCCAATAGGGTTTCCTGCCTGAGCAGGAGGTTGGACTAGAAGACCTCCAAGGTCCCTTCCAACTCTTGTTATTCCGTAGATTCTAGCCTGTGCTAGTCTTTATCCTAATATTTCCTCCATCATTGTGCTAGCTGCCAACCCTGCTGTTTCGTTGTCCTGAGCTTCCTGAACAACCAGCAGTCTCAGCTGTTTCCTTTAGACCTTCAGAAGCCATTCTGTCCATTGTCTGGATCATTTCCCTGCCTCGGACTGAATCCTTAACAAAATCACTGTTTGAAGTCACAAAAACATACCCGTTTAGATTCATTCTGCTAGGCCCTGCTACCACTGCAGACAAATTCTAGTCAGTATAAAAATGATTAGTGATCTGTCAATTAAAAAGAGACCACATTCTTAATACTCTGATCATCATTTTCTGGTTCTGAGCAAAAGACAAATGTTTCCTGCTACAAAAATATGAGCAGTAATCATTTGGGCAGCCCTATGGGGGTCAGGAATATCGTCCCTTCACATGGACACTCCATAGAGATTGGAACCCCGCAGAATTACTAATATGAGAATTCCAGCTCTATATCTGCAAACATCCTAGATAGTTTAGGTACATAGATTGCATGCAGCAGGATAGACAAAATGAATTTCTCTCTCTCCCCTCCCTCCCTCCCTCCCTCCCTCTCCACACACATCCACAACACAGGGATTAGCAAATGGGAAGGGAAAGGTGGATGAATAAGATGCCTGACTTGATATCACACTACTGCAGATTTATTTTTTCATTAAAAGTTTAAAAAAAAAAACACCAACCAGGCTCCCTAATCTTTTTCTGCAATTGCTGGAAAGATACTGAAAAATCACCATTCCTTTTTGTCCCTGCTGGAGCACAAGGATCAGTGTTGACTCCAAAGAACCAGCTCATTATGCCAGGGGTGTTGGACAAATATGGCCACAGAATCTATGGCTTAGTGTGATAATTTCAGTCATCCATTTGCCAGCAGATCTAAGAACAATTTCTGCAAGGACTGTAACCCAATTTCCCGCACACTGCAACAGGCAAACAAGAAACACGTTGCCAAGCTAATGGCTGCTGCATTCTCCCACTGCAAATCAGCATTTGCATTTTAAAACATGAGCTGAGAGCAAAACAAAGTAACAGACATATCCAAAATGCTTCCAGAGAAGACTTTCACTGTGCAAATCAAGTTTTTCCTATTCATAAAATTATATGGGTGATCCAGATGTTGACCTCTACCATGTTTTACTAATGCATTCCCCTTTTATCATACTAAGAAAAAACCCATTGATAAGGTGGAACAGATGCACAATGTCTTTTATCAGAGCATTTATCAGAACAGCTCTGGTACTTTGCCTCTGAGCCTATCAAATAGAGAATAATGTCACAATAAACACATGAAGACACATCTGAAGACCCAGCTATCCTGAAAATTAAATCCTTTATTCCAATATTTTAAAGAAACTCAATCTCCAAGTAAGCATGCTTAAGGCTGCAATACTGTTTTAACCAAACAGTGCTTTGAAATATCTTGCCTCAAGATATAAATTGAAGGATAGTGCAAAGCTAAATAATAGTTATGTTGGCTGTGAGAAAAAACATCCAAACCCACATTGAGAGAATAGCTTTATTAGTCTATCTGAAAGCTTATAAATTGTGGGATTTCCAGAAACAAGTCATGAAGGAAGACGGCTAAAATATACAGAACAAAGAAGAGAACAGGGAGATGGAAAATATATATCTGGAACATGTCTTATAAGTCACATCGTTATCCAATGATTGCCAGGGGTACCTGGAAGAGGGGGAAAAAGTCAAGGAGTGCTAAACTGTAATGTTGGGTTGAGTTGTGTGATTGGGTGATTCAGCCACTGAAAGTTGTCTAAGCACAGTACACTGACCAAACTCAGCCAAGTTAGTATCATGGTTAAGCCATGGGGCAGCATGATCTTCAAATCAGATCAATAGTTTCATATTGAGATACTCAACATTCAGTTATGACTGGTGACTTGAATCATCTGTCATCTGTTTTTGAGTTAAGCCATTTTCATAAATTCTGACTATTTAGCAGGCCAAGGGAAGCATGCACCAGGTTCTCTGGCAGAAATTCTAATGCTTTAAAGTAGATTTGTTATGAACTAAAAAAATCAGGAGGCAGCTGATGGCACCTTGATTAATATAAAGGATATAGAATCCTTGAAAAATCAATGAAACTGCAAAGGGAAGAATGACTTGAATTAGAGCCAGTGTCTGCTCTGAGCTGACTGAAAAGTTAGACCAGGACATACAGTAGACCAGGCTACTTTACAAAAGTAGATAATGGTAAGGAATGCCACTTAAAGAATTCAAGTACTTTATATATCCTCAAATATATAATCAGAGACTTCCTGTGATTCTATCTGACTCCTATTACCTTTTCCCCTCCCCCTTCCCATTTTTTTGCTGTACTGGCATTATTTTAAAAAGAATCAAGGTAACTTTTAATATAAGCACCCACATTTCACTAGGGTTGAAGATAATAGTTAAAAGGTCTTACCAAGATATACTACATTTGTAAATTTCCAGTAAAAAAATGCAGACATAATTCTAGAATCAAATAAACTATGTTTACAAGTAGCCATACATACATCGTTCAGCCAGATTATTTTTAACACACAGTTCCTCCAAGTACATGCAGTGAAAACAACCTTTAACTATTTTACAGATTGCTGAAAGGCAAGAATGGACAGATGGACGATCAGGAGGTACTGGTAGAGATGGGTGCGAATTTTTTTTACTACCACTCTGTGGGTGTGGCTTATTTTGTGAGCGTGGTTTGATGGTCATGTGACTGAGTAGGCATGGCCAACTTGATGTCACTCACGCCCATGCCCTCAGTCACATGCCCTCTACCTAGCCACGCCCACAGAACCCGCAAAAAATTATGTTTTGCCAGCTGGGAGGCTGGCAAAGAAGCCTCGCTTTCCCTAAACACTTCTTCATGTACAGAAGCAAAAACAAGCAAAAAAAAAGCCGAAAACAATCTGGCGGTGCATATGCAGTGCTGGAAACTTGGCTTCTGCGCATGCGCAAAAGAAAAAACCCGGAAAAAAATTCAAATAAAAAAAATTCACAAAAAAGATGGCAGCGCCCACGGACTGGCACCGACTGATCCGGTTCGGTGACATCATCATGACATCACTAGCGGGTCGCTACCAGTTCGGGTGAACCGGTCCAAACCGGGAGGAACCCACCCCGGTGCGAATGGTTTGTGGTAGATGAACAACATTTCATGACATAACTAAGGTAGTTCTGAATTCAAACAGAAAACAGAACAAAGAGTAGATTTGTGTGTGTGAAAGAATTACAATCTGTTTCTTTTACACCCTCTCCCAAAGTACTCTGTTCCTTGTTTTCCTGATCCCATTTTGCAGCTAACTCCAGTGGAAAGTTGTTAGGATTCCATTAAGAAACAAAGTGCTACAATTACTATGGATATGCAATCTTTTTGGTGTCATTGTCTAAACGTTGCTGTCAACCCTGAAGCAGACCTGGCTGAGGCCATCTTTACGGCTTCAGGATTGTCTCCAGAAGAGGGGACAGGGAGAGGGAGAAATAGATAGCTGTGGTTTTATAGTCAAAACAAAATGTTTTCCTGTGGGAACCAAGGAGATTTCAACAGGTGACTGGGGAGAGGAGGAGTGGAGTAACCAAGCAGCCGGCCAGCACCTCTATTGGACAGTGTGACTGATGACTGGGGGGGGGAGGGGGAACTTTCACTTTTTAATTAAGTGAAAACCACAGGAACTTTCAGAGTCGGTTTTCACCATATTGGTGCCAATATGATGTATCAAATAAATTGTTCTTTGAGGAATCTACCTGTCTCGGAGTTCTGCTTTCAATGGATGCATTGCTTGGAACAGTGAGTTGCAGTCCAGATCTGATAGCCTACAGTAATTCTTGTAGACTTCAGGTCAGCTTTAGTCCTCCTTTATTGTATAATCCTTCTAGGTACTTTTTAATTTTATTTTCTTCATGCCTAGCATCGGGTTACCAAGGAAATGCTGAAGAAAAGGCAAAGAACTGTATTGGAATAATATCTAAAATGCAAATTAATCTTCTCTGCTATATTCAGAAAAGTAAAGTTTTACAGGATAATAAGAGTACTGCATTATTTTGCGCGTGATAAATTATAGCTAGTCCTTGCTTAACAACTATTTGTTTAGCAACTCTTGGAAGTTATGACAGTGCTGAAAAATTGACTTATGACTGGTTCTTGAACGTATAACTATTTCAGCATACATGTAGTCACGTGATTGCCATTTGCTACCTTCCAGCTGGCTTTTACAACCAAAGCCAATGGGGAAGCCGGCAGGAAGTCAAAAGTCACATTCACATAATATCTCACTCAATAACCATTTGCTTAATAACCATAAGCAGATTGTTTATGTGAATTTTTGCTTAGTGATAGAGGATGGGTCACAATTAAGGTCATTAAAGTACGGACTAACTTGTAGTGTATGAATGATACTGATAAAATAGAGATTTTAGATGCCATTTAATGCCATGTGGAGTAAATATTGGATAAAATTTATTTGTACATTAAATGAGAGTTTTTGGGACTTTGGAAATATTGAACATAATTTCAGGTTTCAGATTTGTGTTGCACTTGCATAGTTCTCAAATCTCAAATCATATATCTAATTGTATAAGAAAGGATGAGAGATCCATCCTTCAAAATCTATTCAAGGCCCATTGCCAGTCGTTATAAATAATTCTGGACTTTCTGTTCCATTTGCCTATCTCTTTATGCCATTTATTTTATCATTTCATCTCTTGCATTGGACCATTACATAGATGGTAGAACCCTCCATGATTTTGCATTGCAACTTTTAACCCATGGTGATAATCGGAAAAACAACAACAATAGAGGCATTATTGCTCAACAGGAGATAACCAAAGAGCTTGACAAAGACTGATGTCCTGGTGTTTTCTCAAGAGACTTGCTTCCGGTGAGTTTGCAGGCAGCCAGTTCATGGTAGAGAGCATCTAAGACTTCAACAATAGGTGGTTTTCCTTTAAGATAAAGAAAAAAAAACTGTTGAAATAACAAAATCAAAATTATGCACTTGCAACTCTGTGAGCCAGATCCTGAAGATGAAACTGAAATACTTTGGCTACCTAATGAGAAGGAAGGTCTCACTGGAGAAGAGCCTAATGCTGGGAAAGACTGAGGGCAAAAGAAGAAAGGGACGACAGAGAATGAGGTGGCTGGATGGAGTCACTGAAGCAGTAGGTGTGAGCTTAAATGGACTCCAGAGGATGGTGGAGGACAGGAAGGAGGAACGTTGTCCATGGGGTCACGATGGGTCGGACACAACTTTGCAAGTAACAACAACAACTCTATGAGTGTGTGCCAAAGCCTAAAGAAGAAGAAGAAGGAGAAGATGAAGAACCATATGTATCAGAAGCAACATGCTTTGGAGTATGGCAATAGGAGCATATGACTGTGTTCGTATCCTACTTATGGAAGGTGATAATCTATTTATAAGGAAGACATTGTAAGAAATTTAAATTTAAATTTAAATTTAAACCTTTTGTCTGATACATCAGGGCCCGTCTGTATCAGTGGTTCTTAAACTGGGGTTAATTTTATTTATTTATGTATTTATTTATTAAATTTATATGCTGCCCATATTATCCAGAGCAGTAATTTGGGTATATCCTGGAATCAACAGTGTGATTTGCAATTGCTTGCTTATGACCAAGGATCCAATTTAACACTGCAGCTATTAAGACTCTTGTGTTTTTTGAGTGGGTAAGGGTAGTATTTGAGACCCAAAGAAGAGGTAATTGAATCAACCAGTTTAAGAACCACTGTTTTATATATTTCCTCAGATCAAAGAAATCCCAAAGTGAAGTAACCCCTTTATCTTGCATGTTGCTCTGCCTTAGAGACATTGGGGTGATTAAGATGAAGATTAATTTATCTTTGTATAGAGAATGGAAAACGTTTTGAAGTATTTGTCCTTGTAAAGCAGAACAGAATGTGTTAAAATGCAGATATAAAAATAACCTCATACCTCAAATCAAATTTGGCTTCTACCGCACTGATAATCTATGGTAGCCATTGTTTTTGTTCTGCCAAATAGGCAACATTTTATGAACATTTTGGGAAGGCCTTCATGCATTAGTGAGTAAAAATACATGAAAAGAAAAGCAACCTTAAGGAAAAAGCTTGTGAGCAGGGAACTACTGGAGTATAAGGAGCCCTTGTGCATAAAGCATGCACACTCGTCCAATGTTAAAGACATGAAAAAAACCAAACAACCTTCCAGCTGTTGATTAAAAACAATTTTACCTTGCACCTGGCACTTCCCCCTTATGCAATGCAGTGTACAAATGGGTTAAGGAAGCCCTGCTTCTGAGCTCAGCTTCTACACATTTTGAGACATACGGTAAGTAACTCTGACTGAAAAATCAAATGAAGACGCAAACCACACAAATATGGATGGAACAGCACTTTAAGCTCGGGATGAGACAATTGTGAAAAAGGGTAGGCCTGTGGGCAATATCTCTTCATCAATTTCTAGTTCAAAGCACAGTTACAAAGGATGCTATCAAGAATGTGCATTTTCCCCCCCACTAGCATATTTTTTTATGAAAAGGCAGACAGAAAAATTCCTTATAAATAAATATGATTTTTTTTCTAGACTGTAAAACTTAACTGCCACTTTAGAAAATAAAATTCCAAATTATAAAAAATATGAAATCAATATACAATATGTTGTCATATAAAAATAGGAGATTAATATGCAAATTTAATTTAACTGAATTGAATGTTCTTATAGGCCGCCCCATTCCCAAATAAGCATACCAAATCGATTCCTTCAAAACATACTATATTTTCATACTGGATTGAGAAGTCCCTAAGGAACAAATATTTCTAAATAACATATAAACATGTAACCTAAGCATGTGTTAGAAGGAATACTAGAGCGTAGTCATTTAATTTTTCAAATACAGGTCGTCCTCGACATACAACAGCTTGCTTAGTGACCGTTTGAAGTTACAATGGCACTGAAAAAAGTGATTTATGATCATTTTTCACACTTATGACTGTCCCAGCATCCCCATGGTCACATGATTTACATTCGGATGCTTGACAACTGACTCACATTTATGACGGTTGCAGTGTCCCAGAGACGTGTGACCAATTTTGCAACCTTTTGACAAGCAGAAACAATAGGGAAACCAGATTCACTTAACGACTGTCTTACTAATTTAACAACTGCAGTGATTCTTTTTTTTTGTTAACATGTTTCATTTTTATTTCATAAATACATTTATAGTAACTTAAAGTAGTTAAAAGTCATATATATACTACTAGATTAATTATTTACAGATTTATTTTGTTTTCTCTTTTCAAGCCAATCATAAAATGTATTCCAAATTTCATAGTATTCCGAATCCTCCTTTTCATTTAATTCCATTGTCATTTTATCTAATGCAGAACAGTCAAAAATTTTCTTAATTATTATATTTTCAGTTGGTATATCCTTTTGTTTCCAATATTGTGCGAGGCTGATTCTAACTGCAGTAAGAATATGTATTATAATATAATAGTATTTTTTCTCCACTTTCTGGTCCAGTATTCCCAGTAGAAATGTTTCCAGTTTCATAATTATTTTCTGGTTTGTAATTTCCTCTAACCAAGTCCAAATTTTAAGCCAAAATTTCTTTATAACGGGGCAAGTCCACTACATGTGATAATAAGATCCACTTTTATGATCACATTTGCAACATTTGGGAGTTAAATTTGAATACATTTTGGCCATTTTGAATAAATTTGAATACATTTTGATGATTCATTTAACAAATGTGGCAAGAAAAGTCATAAAATAACAAATTTCTCACTTAGCAACATACATTTTGGGCTTAATTGTAGTCATAAGTTGAGGATTACCTGTACCTAAGGAAATGCTACAGGTAGTCCTCAACGTGCGACCGCTATTGGCTGTGGAAATTCTGTTGCAAAGCAATACAGTGGTTAAATTGTGTTGCATCCAAGCTTACAGACTTTTTTTGTCATGGTCATTAAGCAAATCACCACAGTTGTTAAGCGAATCTGGCTTTCCCCATTGCTTGTCGGAAGCCAGTTGGGAACTTTGCAAATTATCATCACTCGACCCTGGGACGCTGCAACCTTCATAAATACATGTCAGTTGTCAAGCAGCCAAATTTTGATCACGTGACTATGGGGATGCTGCAGTGGTCATAAGAGTGAGGATCACTCGTAAATCACTTTTTTCAGTGCTGTTGTAACTCCAGTCACTAAACAGATGATGGTAAGTCAAAGACTGCCAGTATTTTCCACTAATGGATTCAGCAACTAATTGTATTTCATTCAATAATGGGAAGAATTTCTGGTTTAGCATTTTTTTCAATATTCATTCTCAAAGCACATTTTCATTTTAGAAAAAGGTTACTATTTTGCAGACGACTACTCATATCGTTAAATGCTACACATGTAGAAATACAAAATCATTATCTCATCATTACAAATAAATTAATCTCTTAGGCTGAAAATTGCCATGATGTTTACTTCCCATCCCTATGGAGCACTTTTTTGGGCGGCTCCCCTTAAATTCAGTGGAATTGCAGTGTACATAAGATCAAAGTGGAATCAAAGATTCCTATTCCCCATCTATCTATCTATCTATCTATCTATCTATCTATCTATCTATCTATCTATCTATCTATCTATCTATCTATCTATCTATCTATCTATCTATCTATCCATCCATCCATCCATATCTATCTATCTATCTATCTATCTATCTATCTATCTATCTATCTATCTATCTATCTATCTATCTATCTATCCATCCATCCATCCATCCATCCATCCATATCTATCTATCTATCTATCTATCTATCTATCTATCTATCTATCTATCTATCTATCTATCTATCTATCTATCTATCTATCTATCTATCTATCTATCTATCTATCCATCCATCCATCCATCCATCCATCCATCCACCCACCCACCCACCCACCCACCCACCCACCCACCCACCTCTCTCTCTCTCTCTCTCTCTCTCTCTCTCTCTCTCTCTCTCTCTCTCTCTCTCTCTCTCTCTCTCTCTCTCTCTCTCTCTCTCTCTCTCTCTCTCTCTCTCTCTCTCTCTATATATATATATATATATATATATATATATATATATATATATATATATATATATATATATACTGTATAGATATATAGATACACACACACACACACACACACACACACACACACACACTTCATACTGAAATAAATGTAATTTTGTTTGGAGTTGCTAGAAGAATCTGGAGCACTGTCCTCCTAGGATAAGAAAAGAAAGCACATACCAAACTTCACTCTAAAGAACAAAACCATTAAACAACCTTTGGAGCCTGAAAATCTCATAACAATGGGATCTGCACAGTGGACTACTGCCTAGGGAGAAGAGAGAACTCAAGAAATGTGTGTATTGTATAAAGATGAAAGGTTATTATATTGAAGATCTGACCTACTTTCTTTGCTAAAGGACAACACTGTCTTCTCTTTTCTTCTTTCTTTTCATTGAGGCAAAAATAAAATAAAATAAGGAAATCTAAGGTTGCTGAATAAATATTTGAAAGAAAAGCTGGGCCAGAGGGCATACATTCTGCCTTCCTGTAATCCTATACAAAGTCACCGGGAGGTGGGGGGTGGAGAAAAGTTGGGATGTAGAAGCTTATTCTAGCAATTCAAATTGCCAGCATAAGCCTCTGTGCTGGATCAGGCTACCAGGACAGTTAGGAATAGATCTATATTACTAATCAGGTACAAATTGGCATTAGATGTCTCTTGTTACATACAGAATGATGTGTTAACCTCCATACAGTATATGTTCAGAGAATTCCAAAGTTGGAACATTATTTGAAGTTCAAAATTTCAATATCATTTTTACTTCTTTCAAATTTAAGCAATAATTTTTTAAAAATTAAATTATCTTTCATTTCTCTTTTACCAACTAAATAAATTACAAGATGTCTGTCCACTCCTCCATGTAGACCAGGGGTCTGCAACCTTAAGCACTCAAAGAGCCATTTGGACCGTTTCCCACAGAAAACAAAACACTGGGAGCCACAAAACTTGGGTGTGCGTGGCCAACTCAATGTCACTCACTCCCACCCAGTCACATGACCCCCCCAGCCACACCTACCTAGGTTTTGTGGCTCCCAGTGTTTTCTTTTCTATGGGAAACAGGTCTCTCTCTCCCCCTCTCTCTCTTCCTCCCTTTCACTTTCTCCCTCTCTCTCCTGTCTCTTTCTTTCTTTCATCTCCCTCTTTCCTTTTCTCTCTTATATTTCTTTCTTTCTCTCTCATCTCTTTCTGTCTCTCTCTCTCTCTCTCTCTCTCTCTTTCTCTCTCTGTCTCTCTCTCTCTCTCTCTCTCTTTCTGTATCTCTCATCTCTCTCTTTCATCTCTCTTTCTCACTCTCTTTCTCCCCCCTCTCTTTGCCTCCCTCTCTTATCTATGTCATCTCTTTCTCTTTCTCCCTCTTTCTCTCCCTCTCTCCCTTTCTCTCTCTCATTCTCCCTCCCTCTTTCTCTCCCTCTCCCTCCCTCTCTGTCTCTCTCTTTCTCTCTCATCTCTCTTTCTCTCCCTCTGTTTCTCCCTCCCTCCCTCTCTGTTCCATCCATCCATCCATCCACCCATCCATCCCACCCATCCATGCTCTCCTGCCCAGCTTCACGTGTCGTGTGAATCCAACCACTTGGGCTGTGGAGGGGGAGTGGAGGCTAGCAGGCAAAGCCAAGCGTTGGAGATCCACGCAAAATAAGGCAATTCCAACCCGGATCCTGTCGGGGAGACACCCTCCTTCCCTCTCCTTCTTTCCTCCTTGGAGGCAGTTAGCAAACAAATGTGGTGCTCCAGCTGGGAGGTGGTGGCGCAGAGCCCCACCTCTGGCTGGCGAGAGTGGAGCAGGCAGGGTGTGCACCTTCCCTGCTGCCGCTGTGATGGCGCTGGCCGACCTCTATATGGAGGGGTCTCCTCGCTCAGCACTGGGGAGGTTCCTGCTGCCAGCGCCACTGCGTCCCCTGCTGAGGGGGGGGGCTGTGCGGCAGCGGTGAGAAGGGGGCAGGGCTGGTAGGCAGGCACCCCCCACCTGCTCCAAGAGGGAGGGCTCAGCCATCCAGGTGGAGGTGGGTGACACAGCAGGGGGGACGGAGACGGGAAGGATGCACGAGCTGAACGTTTAGAGCAGTGGTTCCCAAACTTTTTCAGTCCACTGCCCCCTTGGTGCTACAAACTCATCCTCACCGCCCCCACCCCACCGGTGGGCGTGGCTTAGTGGTCAAGTGACTGGGTGGGCGTGGCCAACTTGCAAAGTGTGGTGAAACTCACTTAACAACACTTGCTTAGCAACCCAAATTTTAGGCTCAATTGTGGTCATGTCTTTCTTTCGTTCTTTCTTTCTTCTCTACCTTCCCCCTCTTTCTTTCTTTTTCTTTCTGTCTTTCTTCCTACCATATTTCTTTTTCTTTCTTTCTTTTCTTTCTTTCTTTCTGTCTTCCTTCCTTCCTACCATCTTTTCTTTCTTTCTGTCTGTCTGCCTTCCTTCCTACCTACCATCTTTTTCTTTCTTTCTGTCTTCCTCCCTCCCACTTTCTTTCCTTCTTCCCTCCCTTCCCTTCCCTTTCTTCCCTCCTTTCTTTTTCTGGCTGTCTTCCTTCCTTCCTACCATCTTTCTTTCTTCCTTCCTGTTTTCCTCCCTCCCTCCCTCCCTTTCTTTTTTCTCTTTCCTTTTTCTTTCCTTCTTCCCTCCCTCCTTTCTTTTTCTGTCTGTCTTCCTTTCTTCCTTCCTACCTTCTTCTTTCTTTCTTTCTTTCTTTCTTTCTTTCTTTCTTTCTTTCTTTCTTTCTTTCTTTCTTTCTTTCTTTCTTTCTTTCTCTCTCTCTCTCTCTCTCTCTCTCTCTCCCTCCCTCCCTCCCTCCCTCCCTCCCTTCCTTCTTTTGTGTGACGCAGTTTGGGGTGACCAGTCGCACAGGGCGGGGCAGAGCGGAGCCTGGGCGGGGGCTGGGTGGGCCGCGAGACGGGCATCATACCTAGCACTTGTAACTATGTCGCATTTCACGCTCTTGTGTGCAGGGAAGCCTATTCTGAAAGAAAACATCTCGCATTTTCTTTCTGAATGGGCTGCCCTGCACACAAGAGCGAGGAACGCCAGGGAGTTTCAAGTGCAAAAGCATGGCAAACCACCTACCGCCCCCCTGGCCCCTCTCACCGCCCCCCTGTCGCCAACCTTGCCTCTCACCACCCCCTAAGGTTTCCCACCGCCCCCTGGGGGGCAGTACCGCCCACTTTGGGAACCACTGGTTTAGAGCCACTCTCGGCAGAGTTTGCAAGAGGGCTTGGCGGGGCCGCTTAGCAGGGAGGGAGACCTCGGCCTGTTACTTTCGCTTCAGCGCAGGGTGGGAACATAGAAGGCAGAGGAAATCTGCCTTCTGGAATATGGAGTGAGTCTCCATTCCCCGCCGTAGCCCTTACCTTCTCAGGCCAGGTGAGCAGTGACTGGGAGGGGAGGGCGAGGGGCGGGGTGAGCCAGTGGTGGGATCACACGACAGGAAGCCACAGCAGAGGGACAAAAGAGCCACATGTGGCTCCGGAGCCATGGGTTGCCGACACTCGATCTAGACGAAGGTAGTATAAGAAATTTTGATACACTATCCCCAAACTATCACCATATCATCAGCTATTCATTCCTCTTGTAGAGTTCTTTTTTCTCACCCATTTTCTGCCTTATCAGAGAATTATAATCTGGGTTCAAAGAAGTGAGTGCTTTTTTGGTCTATGCCTGGACTCACTGAAATCTTTACTTAGCTTAATTGTTGGCTACTAGGATGAATCAGACATCAAGAATCTCCCTTTCCCTCCCTCCCTCCTTTCTCTCTCTCTTTCTCTGTCTCTGAATCTTTAAGATCATTAACGATCTACTATCGAATTATCTTGATCAATCATTTCTGAGCAACAGAGTATCAAATATATTGGAGCTAATTCTCTTCCATCCAGAGAAGTTTCCTAATAACCAGTGGTCTTGCCAGCCAAATTGTGAGGTTAGTACCAAAGGTTACTGTACTTTCTTACCATGTTGGGAGTCACAGCAGGATTCCAAAGTGTTCAGTAAGATTTTCCCCAAGGTGCGCTTAGAAATGTTCTTCAAAACATAAAACAATATTAGGGAGTTTTATCTGCACATGTCAATACTGAAATATATTAACAATAATCTTCCAAAATCTAAAATTCACACCCAATGCATCCATTGGATTTACTGTTGATGTCCTTTATGATCAACAAACAAGTTGGCAATTAAGAGAAATTCTATACATCAATGGTGCAAATATATATCAGATCAGATAAGACAAGAGACAAAGAGAATTAACAGAAGATAAATAGAAGGTGAATGTGCAAAACATATTCCACAAGATAGCTAGATAATGTCATAACACAAAATGTGTGTAGCTGCAAAACAAGACAGATAGACATCGTTTACCCAACAGAAGACAGTTTGGGTTTTATTTTCATTTCCTTTAAGAGCAGGGCCTTTGTGTTTTCCATCTTTCCCTTCTTCATGGTGGATAGACTATCAACTTGTATACATGGTCAGTTTTGTAGTTCTACATACTGTCAAAAAGAATGGGTAGGCTCAATACAACTTGGCCTTCGCCAATCATGTGAGCAAAGTATAAAAAATTGGTCATGGAGAGGTAAAAGGAAGAAAGGATGAGATGCAGGCAAGTTGTACTAAATGGCAATAAATTATATAGTAGATATTTTGGGACCAGAGAGATGTGTATGATACAGAAATCCTTGAAAAATAGTTTTGATTTCTGGGTGTCTGATTTTCTAGCCCTTAGGCATTGAAGTAACTGTATTCATTCATGAAAGCTAAATTTATATTTTACTGTTATTTTTAATTACATGTATTTAAGTCTCAACTTTCCTCTGGTAGTTGGTCACCTTCAAAATTAAGTAAAGGTTATGTCTTTGTGAGATTGAGCTCAACTCATAGGCTCTATTTCACTCTTCCATGTTTGAAACAGAACCTACCATGTTCTTTATGAGTGTATTGTTATATAGATTCTTAAACTCTGCAGGAGATATTCTTAACATCCAGGCCAAGGAGTAGTAAGTCATCGTATTATTACCACTTAGAGCCATGATGTATGATAACGTACAAGACTCAGAGTAATATTTTCACTGTGGTGTTATGTATTGGTTGATGGATTGCTTAAGGAATGATTTCCAACAAGGTGATGGACAATGAGAATGTAATGATATTTTTTTGCCAATCATAATCACTCATGGCACTTTATTAACTTATCCTTTATTAGATTCTGACTGACTCAAGGAGCAAGCATTGCCACTGGCGAGTACAGTAGAAAGTTAATGTAATAGGAGAATACTACTACATATATTCATAAGAGTTACTAACAGAATTGGAACATCAAATCAGCCTAATTTTAGCTATCAGATCAGCTCTCATTAGATGTAACTACATTCATAATAAAAATTGGCCTTAAATGCAATTTAGAAACAAAAGAGAAAAAACAGATACAGTGCAGGTACTGTAAATTTAGTAAAATGTTTTTTGATTTTTATGATACCTTGTTTCTAAGACACCTGTTTTCTTTTCTCCGCAGCAAGCAAGAAAAATCATTTAAATACAAAAGTTATCATATATACATGTATCTATCAATAATGCTATTCCTTTTCAGGGAAAGCAATGTTATGCAGAGTACAGAAAAGTAATAAAGAGTAAGTCAAAGTTATTAGAGTCACAAGATAAGAAAAGGGAATATACAAAAGGGGTTGCCACAAAGAAGAGGGAGTGAAGCTATTCTCCAAAGCACCTTAAGGTAGGACAAGAAACAATTGATGGAAACTAATCAAGGAGAGAAGCAACTTAGAACTAAGGAGTAATTTCCTGACAGTTAAAACAATTAATCACTGGAATAGCTTGCCTCCAGAAAACTTCCAACACTGGAAGTTTTTAAGAAGAGATTGGACAACCATTTGTCTGAAATGGTGTAGGGTTTCCTGCCTGAGCAGGGGGTTGGACTAGAAGACCTCCAAGGTCCCTTCCAACTCTGTTATTCTATTATATCCTAAAGCTAATTTTAATAGCACCATTCACTATACATTATCTTACATTTCTTTCCTTAACTTCCACCATGTCCATCATTTCTTCATACCCACTGTGGGTTTGTTTTATAAATTTTTCACATTTCATTATGTTCATCTAATGGCTTTCTCTGTCTAGAAGAAGCCTTCAAATTAGGATGGTAACTGGGAATTCTTGTTGGGGAATGAAGTAGAGGCTTGGGACCTTGTGCAATCTCAGCTGCCCGCCACCATCCCCAGGCCTCTACTCAGAGGTGGGTTCCTGCCGGGTACGCTCTTACCTGTTGGTCGCCGCAGAACCGAAGAAGCCAGTGGCGTTCGCGGCGTGGGGCTTCCCTTGCCCGCTTTCCCCCGCCCGCCTGGACGCCGCCATTTGCATTCTTTTGCCCTCTGCGCATGCGCAAAGCGTGAACGCAAATGGCGGCGTCCAGGTGGGCGGGGGAAGCCCCGCGCCGCGAATGCCACCGGCTTCTTCGGTTCTGCGGCGACCAACAGGTAAGAGCGTACCGGCAGGAACCCACCCCTGCCTCTACTGGAGTTCCAGCACTTTGTAGTGCCATCTGAAGCCCTGCATCATGGCCAGCCACTGTGGTGCCCCAAAACAATGCTGCCCCAGCTGCCCTGTGCTATGCAGGCCCTGCCATTGGTGATGAGGCATACCCAGCATGGCTCAATTGCAAGGCAGCTCCTGGCTACCCCAAGCCTTCTTCTCAAGATCGCTTGTGCCATTCTCCAAATAGCACATGCCGCCCTCCAAATAGTGTGCACGTCCTTGCAATGCTTCAGAAAGCCTTTGGAAAGCTTTGGAGGCCTTCTTAAACATCCTCAGAATAGTGTGCTCTCTTTGGAGAGTGACACACAACAATCACCAATAGATGAACTACCATTTTCATACATATTCTACACAATCTAAAGTAGACCAATTCAATTTTTGACATGCATTTTAGCATTTGGATTCATAATTAAATTTACCCCTTTACTTTCCATCCCATAAACTGAGACTATTTTTGTTCATTTCTATTACATCTTTCGCCTTTCTCTTAGTTTCACAGACATACAGTGTATCTCTTTTTTCTTTCATTTGATAATTCATGTTCTTTATCATTTATTCTTTTTCAAGTCACAATTTCCACATGACGAGGTGATCGCCACATGGGCCCAGAGATACTGACCTCTGCCACCAATTGAGGTTTTCACATAGTGATGTTTAATCAGATAGAGAAGATGTAAAGGAGGGTACCAGCTTTAACTGTATCTGTAACACATCAGCCATTCCTTGCTAATGATAAGAACAGTACTAGTAATTTGGGCACATTTTGATCCGAATGTTTCAACTGGAAAGTCTCAATCATGATTACACTATTCTATGCCAGACAGAGATCTCTAATCTAGAGATTGCCTTGCAAGTCATTTATTTATTTATTTATTTATTTATTTTGTTATTCTTATATGCCGCCCAACTCCCGAAGGACTTCATTATATGAAGCGTACTGATATGTACTTAGGTCACAGTCATATCTTGGTTTATATAATGCCAAAGGGTAATCTGGGTGCTTATATTGCCATATTTGGTAGGATAATGAGTATGCCTCTTTCATGTATCAGTTTATCTACCTGCATACTGTACTTATATTTTCTTTTTAAAGAAAGCAAAAAGCAAAAATAAAACCTAATTATAACAATACCCTATCAATTGAAGATCATGTACTTTTTTTAACAACATCACTTGAGTGGTCATATTTATTAGTACATATACAAATTATGTACCAGTATTCCTTGGGTTACAACAGCAATTGGGACCAGGATTGTGATCGCTAAGTGGTGCCAGTGTAAAGCATGACATCATGTGACTGTACCCGTTCACAATGGCAATCCTGGCAGTCACAGTTGCATCTTACTCCCAGGACCACAGAGCGTTAAGAGGCAGGGATCCCAGGCAAGGGCTGTGGGGCAGTGGTGGGTTGTAAATAATTTTGCTACCGGTTCGTGCTCACGCATGACGCTTCTGCGCATGTGCAGAAGTGTCCCGGGCAGGTGGGCGGAGCATCCCGGACAGGTGGGCAGAGCATCCCGCCACCGGCACTACCGGTTCTAAGAACCGGTCTGAATCGGGAGCCACCCACTACTGGTGTGGGGATGCTGGTGCATGTGTGTTTATGTGCCACAAGCAGGTGGCATGAAATGCAGATGGGTTGGCTGGAAGGATACTACAGAGAATGAGATCCCTGGAATCTTGTAGTCTGTAATGGACTCCTTGGGAGATAAAGTGGGGGATGTGACTCACTGAAACAACCTGCAACCTTCCGTGATGGCTTTCCCATTGACTTTGCTTGAGGGAAGTCGGCATAGGTTGGCATTCACGTGACAAATGGTCATAAGTCCAGGACTTGTATTTATTTATAAACAGATTGATTAGAATGAAAATTGCTCATGGCTAGATTTAGTTCCTTTCCTACATTTAGGAAACTTCTCTCTTAGAATTAAACTAATTAAATATGGAACTAGAAAGTAGAATGCCACCACCATTTTCTATTACATTTGTGAAGCTGAACAAGCCTATCCCTTAGGAGTGCTAAATAGCAAAGTTATTTTTGTGTTTTTAAAAAACAGCAAAAGGAAAAAAGCAGAGTCTCTTACTGCTAATTTTCAAGCCAGGTATGAAGTGTGTGTGTGTGTGTGTGTGTGTGTGTGTGTGTGTGTGTGTGTGTGTGTGTGTGTGTGTGTGTGTGTGCATGAGTGCATGAAATAATTCTATGACTATTTTTCTTCTGCGCTGTTTCAGTTTTGCTCATTTATCTTATTTAACCACTAAACGGCATTTTCTTCCCCTATATAATGTAATTGTAGCTGTAAAATAACCCATATTAAAAAAATACCTTTATTGTGTTCCACATTTCAGATCAATATGAGAGAGAATGATTTGCTCAAGGTCACCAAGAGAATTCATGGCAGAAGTAAGATTTGGATCTGAAGCTCAAAGCAGTAATTCTACACAAAGTCAAGGGCTCTCAAAAGGCAAAATATTAACAGCTATCTTAGACAAGTGTAAAGCTCTCCTAGCTCTAAATTGCAGAGAGAGCCTGAATATCTCTAATAGAAAGTTTGTTCACCTGCATGCTCAGGTTTTGCTTTTCTAAGTCAGCTATCTACAACTGAGCTTTTTTTCAGCAGCTCAGTGTGAAAAAGTCTGTCTACTGAAGACCATGCAGAAAACTACAGACATTGTCCATCCATACTGAGGCATCTTGTTGTTTCTTCCACTATTTTGTTTTGGTTTATTTTGTTTTTTTGTTTTGTTTTTTCTTACCAGATCCCGGAGTTGCTGAAGCAGCTGTAAAACATCCAAGAGCTTTTCTTCCACCAGTGACAGCCTTACTCTCTCTGTTTCCAACATCTGGAATTCTATCTTCATCAGCTCAGATTCCTCCGCCTTCTGTTGCATTTCCCCTAGCAATGGACCTTTTGTCTAGACAACGGATGACATAAAAAGGATTGCGTAGCACAAAAATAAAAAAAAAAGTCTGACTTCTCTGTCTGAAACTGTGGTAGATGCCTCAGAAGTCTGTCTTCAAATTAATTTTACTAAATGGAATGTGTCAGTGAAAAATACAGTCAGTAGGGTGTGTGCACAGATATGTGATTTTTTTTTCTATTTTATTGATATCTTGCTGACTACTTGATGTAGTTAGGATCAGCTGGGGATTTTAAATACTGCGATTCCGAATATATTTTCTACATGCACATATAATTTCCAAGGAAAGCAATATACACAAAATTGCCTGCTACCATTAATTCTATTTCACAGCTTCATTGCACCTATAAATCTGGAGTTCTCACTGAAGCCATAATAAAACATTTCTCCTTCAACCATGACTGTTTCGGAATAACCTTATTAAATGCAGACCAAGCTGCACTTCTGTGAAAACCCCTTGATTACTTCAAATGTATCATTTGACGTGTCACAATCCAAGGCCTATTCTCTGCCAGAACAAAATGCAATACACAGAGTAACAGATGTAGGTTATAGAAAAGAAGATTCCCAACTGAACGTTAGAAAAAAAAAATTCCTGCCACTAAGAGTAGTTTGACTATAAAACCAATCATTCAGAGAGGAAGTGGACTTTCATTTTGACCAAGGTGTCAGGGATCCTTTGATTTGGATCAGTCAATATATAAATGGTCCCTTTCAACTCTATTATTCTATTAAGCAGAAGAGGAAATATTTGCTTCAGTTTGTTTGCATGACCAAGTAATTATGACTGAAAGATTGGCTACAAGGTATAGTGCATATGGTTGATGCAAAGTTAACCTTAAGCTTACAGACAAATATTTCTTTGTTTGAAAATTCTTACTCGGTGATTCCAATATTTTTTCTTTGCCACCAACCTATAAAATGCATTCAATATTATGGTTTAATGTCACAAGAGAGATGCAATTCTTAAGTTTCATTTGGCAAAATGATTTATAAATTGGTGGTCTTCAGGATGGAAAGTTGGAGCACTGTTGTGTGGTGGAATCACTGACTGAAGGAGAGGGGCCCCCTCTGGGGAGAGTAAAAAGACATTCCAACTTGTAGTCAGTTTGGAGAAGAAAACATCTGGAATCAAACCCTTAGGTCTATATTTGTTGTTTCCAAGGAAAGGCAGATAGTCTGGCAAGATTCTTGTAATATAGGCCAAGGGTCAGCAACCCGTGGCTCTGGAGCCGCATGTGGCTTTTTCATCCCTCTGCTGCAGCTCCCTGTCGCTCAAAATAAGTGTCACAACTGCCAATGTGCGACACCCGCCGGCACACAATTTATTGAGCTTTTCGACCACCAGTAGGCCAACCATGGATAAATCCAGGAAAAGAAAAGTTTCAGAAGAAAACAATCTTTAATTCAACTATATATGCTAGTTTTGTGGCCGCTCAGGAAATAGTCAGGCATGGGAAGAGTTTTGTGGCTCCCGGTGTTTTCTTTTCTGTGGGAAAGGGGGTCCAAATGGCTCTCTGAGTGTTTAAGGTTGCCGACCCCTGATATAGGCGATTAGCAATAAAGTATCTATTTGGACCTGTTCACGGAGTGGTTCTGATTACATGCTTCTGACATACTGTCCTATTAAACAGGTAAACATTTCAATCAATTGCAATGCTTACCTTTCCTCTTCTGTATATTTCTATTGATTTAGAGAATATCAGAATTCAAATATAATTGGTAACAGATAAAAAGCAGCATGCCTTGCCAAAGCTATCCTAATCATAATTTTAAGTATTAATGCCTTAGTTACAAGCTAGCATCTTTACAACAGTTTATAATCACAGGAGGGTGAATAACACAGAAGAATAATGTAGTAGGTTGCTACCATATTAGAATACTGAAAATAAAATTAAAATTGAGATTCAACTCAATTATCTAATAAATCAATGTGTTATTCACTGATATCCCTTCACATAGTTAAGATCATTCTGGTTATTGTAAGAAACCTGTGACCTTCCAGATATTCAGCTTCATCATCCCAAACATTATTACGTATAATTTTGTATGCAATACCTAGGTCTGACTGCAAGCAACGCAGTTCTAAGTTATCCAAACCGAGAATTTCGAGCCTAGTAGCATAGGGAATTTTATTTTATTGTGTACAGAAGAGTGAAGTACTTTTGAACCCGCTCGATTGTACTGTCAAATATATGGTGGGGATTCCAAACAGTTGAACAATACTCTAAAATTGGTCTAGCATAAGTTTTATAAGTTCTAATTAGCAATACAATGTTTCCAGAAAAAAAGCTTCGCAAAATTAAGTTTACAACTCTTCATGCTTTTTTAGCAACGCTGTTACAGTGAGCTACAATATTATTGCAGTTCCAACCATATCCGGAGTCCTTTGAGAGAGAATTGAAAAGAAAGGCTCCTGTTAATTTCTAAATTCGGCTTTAAAATGGATAGGAAATATTACCAGAATCAATATTTTGTAACTGAACAGCAAGAGTTATCTGAATAAAGTGTGCAGTAGTTTAGGATCCAGAATTTGTTTAATTTAATAATTTAATTTAATAAACATTCTTATAGGCTGCCCAATCCTGTGGGACTCAGGGCGGCGTACAACAGGATAAGAAACGTACAATAAAAACAATTATCATAGTTTAAAATTAAAAAGCATAGTTAAAACATTATAAACATTCATGGGGGGAATCTGATCTTCCTATTCACCCCGCCTGCCGGAAGAGCCAAGTTTTTATGGCTTTGCGGAAGGCCAGCAGGGTGGGGATAGTCCGGATCTCTGGTGGGAGTTGGTTCCAGAGGGACGGGGCTCCCACAGAGAAGGCTCTCCCCCGCGGCCCCACCAACCGACATTGTTTGGCCGATGGGACCCGGAGGAGGCCCTCTCTATGGGACCTAACCGGTCGTAGGGAGGTATGTGGTAGGATGCGGTCCCGAAGGTAACCTGGCCCTGAGCCATGTAGGGCTTTAAAGGTCAAAACCAACACCTTAAATTGCGACCGGAGACTAATTGGTAACCAATGCAGCTGGCGAAGGATAGGTGTTATGTGGGTGTATCTCGGTACACCCACTACAGCTCGCGCAGCTGCATTCTGTACCAGTTGGAGTCTCCGGATGCTCTTTGAGGGTAGCCCCATGTAGAGCGCGTTACAGTAGTCTAGCCATGAGGTGACAAGGGCATGAGTGACTGTGAGCAAAGCCTCCCTCTCCAAGTAGGGTCGCAATTGGTGCACAAGGCGGATTTGTGCAAAGGTCCCCCTAGCCACAGCTGAAAGATGTTGCTCCAATTTTAGCTGTGGATCTAGGACACCCAAATTGCGGACCTGTTCCGAGGGAGTCAATTTTTCTCCCCCGAGAACCAAGGAGGGACAGTTGACATAGTCCTTGGGGGGCAATATCCAGAGCCACTCAGTCTTGTCTGGGTTGAGCCTGAGTCTATTCACTCCCATCCAGACCCTCACATCGTCCAGGCAGCGGCACATTACATCAACTGCTTCACTGAACTGACACGGGGTGGAGATGTACAACTGGGTATCGTCAGCATACTGCTGATACCTCACCCCGTGTCGTCGGATGATCTCACCCAGCGGTTTCATGTAAATGTTAAACAGGATGGGTGAGAGGACCGAGCCTTGTGGCACCCCACAAACCAGGGGCCTAGGGGCCGACCTCTGTCCTCCTGTCAACACCGACTGCGTCCTGTCAGAGAGGTAGGAGGAGAACCACCGTAAAACAGTGCCTCCCACTCCCACCTCCCCAAGACGACGCAGAAGGATACCATGGTCAATGGTATCGAAAGCCGCTGAGAGGTCAAGTAACACCAGGATGGAGGAATGACCCCCATCCCGTGCTCGCCAGAGATCATCCATCAGCGCGACCAAAGCAGTCTCCATACTGTAGCCGCGCCTGAAACCCGATTGAAAGGGATCCAGATAATCAGTATCCTTCAATAGCCGCAGGAGTTGGAGCGACACCACTTTCTCAATAACTTTACCCAAGAAGGGTAAGTTGGAGACTGGACGGAAGTTCTTTAAATCCGCTGGGTCCAGGGAAGGCTTCTTGAGGAGGGGCCTCACCACCGCAGCTTTTAAGGGCTGCAGGACGGACCCCTCTCTCAAAGATGCGATCACAACAGCCTGGAGCCAGCCGCGTGACACCTCCCTGCTGGCCGAAACCAGCCAGGAGGGGCACGGGTCCAATAAACAAGTGGAGGCGCTCATCGCTCCTATGGCCTTGTCTACATCATCAGGAGTGACAGGCTCAAACTCGTCCCATATAACAGGACTAAGACTCGCCCCCGTCATCTCGGCTTGCCCTGTCCAAATGGAGTCCAGGTCTGTCCGAATCTGAACGACTTTGTCCGCCAGAAACTGAGAAAATTCCTCAGCTCTGCCCTGCAAGGGATCTTCAGCTCCCTCCTTGGCTAGAAGGGAGCGAGTCACCCTAAACAGGGCGGCTGGGCGGGAGTCGGCGGACGCAATAAGGGCGGAAAAATGCGAACATTTTGCCGCCCATATCGCCACTAAGTAAGACTTAATGCAAGTTCTTAAAAGTGTCCGGTCAGACTCAGCTTTACTGGCTCTCCATCGTCGCTCTAGGCATCTCTTTAGGTGCTTCATCTCCCGGAGCTCCTCAGTAAACCAAGGAGCCCTCCGGGATCCTCTGCCACGGAGAGGCCGCAAAGGTGCAATCCGATTTAAAGCCCCCGTTGCCGCCTGATTCCAGGCAGCCACTAGAGCCTCAGATGAATCGTGTACCAGGGAGTCAGGTATTTCCCCAAGTTCCCTCTGAAATCCTTCAGATTCCATTAGGCGCCTGGGGCGGAACCACTTAATCGGTCCCGCCTCCTTGCGGTGGAGGAGTGGTGCCATGAAATCCAACCTCAGAAGGAAATGATCTGACCACGACAAGGGTACTGTGACTAAACCCCTCAGCCTCAGATCATCTCTCCACTGCCCCGAGAGAAACACAAGGTCAAGCGTGTGACCTCCCTCATGAGTCGGACCCTGAACTACTTGGGTCAGGTCCATGGTTGTCATGGAAGCTATGAACTCCTGGACTGCCTCCGAGGTTTCACCGGGCGATGGCAGGTTGAAGTCCCCCAGCACCATCAACCTGGGGAACTCAATCGCCAGTCCTGCTACCGCCTCGAGCAGAACAGGCAGGGCCTTTGCAACGCAGCTAGGAGGCAAGTACGTTAGCAGAAGGCCCACCTGAACCCCTAAGTCCAACTTCAGAAGGAGCGTCTCACACCCAACAATCTCCGGGGCGGGGCTCCTTCGAGGATTTATGTTCTGGCGAGCTATAATTGCCACTCCTCCACCCCTTCCCTGGGGTCGCGGCTGATGCTGAACTGAGAACCCGTCCGGGCACATCTCGGAGAGGGGAACCCCCCCTCCTGGCCAAGCCAGGTCTCAGTAATACATGCCAGGTCCGCCCCCTCTTCCAGGATTAAATCCCGTACAAGGGGGGCCTTGTTAGTAATCGACCTGGCATTCAACAGCAGCAGCTTGAGCCCGGGGCCCTGACATCCCTGGTTACCAGGTATTTGGGCTGAGGTAGATGGAACCAAACCAGAGGGGCCAGAACAAGGAATCGCTTGAAGATAGCGAATTCTCGTTCCCCAAGAGCGGCCTACCCCCCTGCTCCCGCCATACCTACCTCTCCCCTAACATAGCCACTGAATTTCTTCCAGAGCTAAGATTGGCTAAATGACAGCATCAGCTGAAAGTTAACTCAGTTCTCTAATTCTAAAATAAAGTCATCTTCTAACTTTCAGATATCTGCCATATGGTAAGATGACATAGTCTCCCTAACGATTAAATGTGTTAAGTTCCTATATCCATAGTCCTTTTTGTAACCAAAAAAAGCACACAAATAATTGCTTGCTCTTGTCAGCCATAACATTACCACCATCTGATCAGCCGCCTGGTTTAGCCATTACTTTTCTTTCCTGAGACAACGATGAACTGGGGTAGATTATTTTCACTACAATTCAACATCTTGTTCCTGTCTTCCCGGCTAACAACATTTTTGTGATCATCAGCATTGGCTTCCTTACAACACACACGCCTATCCAAAGTAAGACTGAAATGTATCAGATGCCTGCAATATTATTCCAGAATGTTCTATTTCTTTCTGTCCATTTTTTCTTTGTTAGATAAACAAATGCAACAAGAAGATTTTCAGCATGCACCTCATGATTGTAAGCTCATTGCGTATCTGCATTTTGCCCCAATAACAAAACCAGTGAAGAAATTCTGCAAAAGGTTCCCATGAGCTTATTGCATTGGGTTTGAACGCAGCCTCAATTATTTTCTTGATCAACACTATAAATGTGCTGCAATTAATGTATAGGCTGCTATTTTCCAACTTTAAAACTCTTTTGGATATGCAGTAACACTACAGGCTGGTTTTCAATGTGCTACATTATCATTAAGTTTAAACCAATCCCTTGTCTACATTAAGATTATCTAAATCCTTGTAAAAGCTGTTCCTATGTTCCTGTATCTATACACTAGAAAATGACTGCTTACAGTTAATTCCTTATACAGATAAGGCACATGACTTGGTCAATGAATAAATATATTCCAGCAAAAGTCAGATATCTATTCCACAAGCAACATTTTGTAATTCTAGGCTTAGGTTTAGAGTTTACTAATGGTTATTTCAATATATCATCTGTTATCTGACACCTT
Organism: Diadophis punctatus similis; assembly: GCA_023053685.1. NCBI lineage: Eukaryota > Metazoa > Chordata > Lepidosauria > Squamata > Dipsadidae > Diadophis > Diadophis punctatus. The sequence goes on from JALIGW010000002.1 coordinate 197,296,331, forward strand.
CATTAAAATTTCTTTGCAAAACGGTTCTCTAACTGCAGCTCTTTATTGAAATACCCTTAAAAAGGAAACAAAGCAAATGGCTCTTTTTCATCTTCTAGCTTTTGTAAAAACATAGGAGATGAAAAAGACTGGATCAATTATTGATTCTTTCAGGTGTCCATTATTCTTGACTTGCCTGGAGTTGAAATGACTTCTAGTTTGCTTCTTTTTATATACTTCTTTCTAAGACTTGGGGTTTTATTGTACAACTAAGCCTGCCATGCCACTTAGATGCAGAATTAACTTGAAATACTCATGTTTAAGGAACTTAGTGTATCTATTCTGTATCTATAGTGTATCAGAGATCTAGAGATGTTTAGAAGGTATTTCTAGAAATGTAAAAAGGTCTACCACTTGGCAAATGAAATAATTATTTCCAATTTCCTCAGGATATGAACTATGCCTCGTAATAGCACAGAATAGATAAAATACTAAAGAAAGGAAAGGGAGGTCTAAAGTAGCAATTGGGAAGTTGCTAATTCCACTCATACACTGGTTTTCCATTTTTAGAAATATTAACAGCATACTGTAAATTGGAAGAGGTGGAATTTGTAATGGAAGAAAGGAACATAGCTACTCTTACAATGAAATATATATATAGGAGCCGAGGTGGCGCAGTGGTTAAATGCAGCTACTGCAGGCTACTCCAGCTGACTGCTAGTTCAGCAGTTCAGCTGTTCAAATCTCACCGGCTCAAGGTTGACTCAGCCTTCCATCCTTCTGAGGTGGGTAAAATGAGGACCCAGATTGTTGGGGGCAATATGCTGAACTCTGTAAATTGCTTAGAGAGGGCTGTAAAGCACGATGAAGCGGTATATAAGTCTAAGTGCTATTGCTATATTTATTTCCATTTATGTACAAATATACATTTGCAATAAATATACATTATGAACCACAACGCTAGCGTGGTATAATACCAAGCTAGGTAACTATCCCAATCTAGATGCTGTCAGATAGAAAATCGTGCTATCCCTCACTATATCAACTGGAGATGATTAGTTGTTGTGATCTGATGACATATAGATGTACCCTGCTCCCCATACTTTAACAGAACACAATTTTTAGAGGCTTGTTGACCAAGAAATAGTACATAGATGACCTGTATAAAGAGTCCATGGAATTATGCACTGCAATTAAAGAATTGCATAAGAGCTTTCAGGGGATAAAAGCTGAATGCTATCATAGCTGAGTCTTCTTCTTCTGAAATGTGCAGCTGGTATCAGTGAAAGTGTCTTTTGATCAAATTTAAGCAGGTCTGATAAGAAAAAGAAATTCTGAAATATGCAGCCCTTGTAACAAGTAGCCCACAAATCGGAAATAATGTACCTCCTTAAAGGACAGAATACAAAATGAATTTACCTCTTCCATATTTATTTCCAGAGCTTTCTCTTCCTGCCCTTTCATTTGAAAGTCTTCTTTTAATTTTGAGAGTTGTTGGACTAATTCCACAAGGGGATTTTCATGGCCACAGCTACTGGGGTTTCCTAAGGATGACTGCAGCTGCTTCAGCGTTGTGTCATCACATCTAGAGAGAGAGAAATTCTGGTCACTGCTTTTCTCCATCCTAGTATAATGATATGCAATATTAATGTCAAGATAGGAATTTCTCCTATCAGAGGCGATCTTGGATCTTGCTTTCTTCATTCGCATTAGAAAATAAAACCGAGATTCAAATCTAATTAACAAAATATTTATTTCAGTACAAAAGTAACAAATAAACCCTTAATAAGCTACATCTTTTCAGCTAATGAAGTCATGTCTGCCTTCGGCAGAGATGGAGACGAAAAGGGAGGAAGAAGGTGGGAGTTGATAAACTCCTGGAATGCATGCATGCATAGTAAAATATATCACATGTCTGCTTGATTATAAATACAAGAACCTTAGGAAACATAGAGGTGCACAACTGGCAATAATTCACATCGTGACAATTAAGATATTAGGAGGTCAAACCTCCTAATATGGGCGGCTATATAAATTGGTTTAATAAATAAATCACTTCCAAAATTTTGCCAAGGAAATTGCAGGGACTTGTCCTGCAGGGACAGTCACCTGCAGTCAATAATGATTTGACGGTACAAACATAAAAAAGGGACAATTACTAATAAATATTACATACTATATGTCTGCTCCATACAGGTAAGTTTTCTCCTAACAACAGTAATTGGGACCAGCAAGTCTGCTGCTAAGTGACACAGTTATAAAGTGTGATGTCATGTTGACTTACAACAGCAGTTACTGTTGTTAGGTGTATCCTATGCATTTGCAGTATCTTGTGGTCATTTGATTGTCATTTGTGACCTCCAGCCAGCTTCCCTATTGACTTTGCTTTTCTGAAGCCGGCACTGAAGTTAATAAATGGTGATCACATGACTACAAGGTGCTGCAACTGTTGTGATTGCAAGCTGGTTGCCAAGCACCCAAATCACAATCATGTGACCACAGATATGCTGTGATGGCCACAACTAGAAGGAATGGCAGTCATTTCCCCATTCATCACTGTTGTAATTTTCAGCAGTTGCTGAACAAGTGGTGGCTGAACAAGAACTATCTGCATAACCATATCACATATTCCAAAGCTGGTCTACCTGTAATATTTTTGCTATGTCACACAACAGCATTTTCAGAAAAAATAGCAAGGACAAAAGTTGCAACTATGACTTTACATAGACACTCAGACGTACCCGCTATTGCAACAAGGAAATCTAGCTAAGAGTTTCTTTACTTCAGCCATTTGGGATTGCTGGTCACCTATCCATTTCTCTTCCTCTTCATCAGATGCAGCCTGGCCTTCCACAGAACGAAACATCTGATCTTCCACTGGTAAGAAAGAACAATAACCCCCCAAATAAGACAATCGCTATTACCATCATATTCAAGTAGCATTTTTTAATCTACTGTTTAAGAAAAACACAATTTTGGGAATAATAAGTTCAAATACTACAGTAATTAATTGCCAAACAAAAAAGGATCTCCTTCTTCATCATCTGCTACCTTAAATAGACAACTGCTACCTTATATACCATATATTACTATTATGTAATTATATTACATTACTATTACTATTAGTCTTCTCATCATTCCTATCACCCATCTCCTCCCACTTATGACTGTATGACTGTAACTTGTTGCTTGTATCCTTATGATTTATATTAATATTGATTATTTCCTGATTGCTTATTTATATCCTATGACAATCATTAAGTGTTGTACCTCATGATTGTTGACAAATGTATCTTTTCTTTTATGTACACTGAGAGCATATGCACCAAAGACAAATTCCTTGTGTGTCCAATCACACTTGGCCAATAAAGGATTCTATTCTATTCTATATCATGAGTTCCCAAACCCCTGACCTATTGCCCAGTGCTGGGCCATGGAAGCAATAGGACAGTGCGCATAAAGCTGTATTTGTGAAAGATGTGGGGTGCGTGCGTGCACAAAACTGTCCCCTCCTCCCACTCCCACCGCAGCCACCTCCGCCGATCCAGCAAGCCAAAAAGTACTATATATATTTGCAGAGGAGCTGAGAATTCTAGGTGCTACAACAGACACACACCCAAATTAGGTTCAGCTTATCTGTGCATGGAGTTATCTGTGAACATATATAGTAACACTTTTTTTAAAGAACTCATATATCCTGTATATACAGTATTTGCATATAGGTCGAACTGTGGATAAGCTGACTCTTGAATTTGAACCAAAATACCCGTATTTTTCGGAGTATAAGATGCACCGGAGTATAAAACGCACCTTAGTTTTTGGGGAGGAAAATAGAGGAAAACAATCTGCCTACCAGGTATTCATCTGGCTAGTGTCCTTAGTCTGGTCAGCTTCAGCACATTATTTTATCCCCTGGTTAGGACTTAAAAAAACCTTCTTCTGAGAGAGTAACAATGAAAGAGCCTGCAAGCCAGTAAGAGCTGGGAAGATCGTTAGCACCTGGTTAGGGCTGGAAAAAAACTTCTTTGGAGCAAGTAGAGCAATGAAAAAAAAACCTGCAAAGACTTAGGGCTGGAAAAACATTCTTCAAAAGCCTGCAAGGTAAGAGCTGGGAAGATCTGTTAGCACCTAGTTAGGGCTGGAAAAAAAGCTTCGGAAAAGCTACATTTGGAGTATAAGACGCACCCAAATTTTCAGCCACTTTTAGGGAGGAAAAAGGTGCGTCATACTCCGAAAAATACGGTATGATGAAAATGTGAATCAACAACAGGTGGTATGTTTTTCATGGTATTTGGACATATAGGAGATATATGTCATATGTCATTTTCTACCACAAATTGAAATAAAGAATAATCCCAAGAATATGTTAATTAGTTGTGAATGTAATTTTTTTTTCAGTAGGCACATTTCCATATGATAAACTGCAGCCTTACTTATTGAAGATCCTATCCAATGACCTGCACCATTTCTCTCCTTCTTTGGGAAATATATTTGCCTGACTCTTTCTTTGATCATTAGTAACTCAACCTTTGAGCTAGTCCTCCTCATAATCAGGCAAATTAGGAATATATCACTCTATGTCTAATTATGTAATTTATAATCCACATTTATGCTTGTGTTCTATGGCTGTAGAATTTAGACTTGGGTAATATAACCCCTAAATCTGTGTGTTATCTTTGAAGACATGCTTTGCAGAATATCTATGTTTGGTCCTCTATAAAGAGGCAAGTTCCCTTTCTTAAGGAGCATAACCTTTATCGATAGAAGGAGAACAACTGTTAGAGTTATATATAGCATCTTTCTTTATTAAACCTTGCTAATCCCCAACAGGGTAACCTACCATTGCACACAGAGGGTTGTCTTGTGCTTTCCTCTTAAACAAATTTTTGTGTACAAGTATATAAAAAGAAAAAAAGGGGGAAAGTAGTATATTAAAATGAAAATCAATTGTACCTGGAACTTTTATTAAATTGTGTTCCTGCACTTGCACAGTTGCATGAGCAACATCTTGACCAGAAATCAGGGGTGGGTTCCTGCCGGTTTGGTCCGGATCGCCCAAACCGGTAGCAACCCGCTGGTGATGTCACGATAGCATCACGGATCCGGTCCGGTCAGTGCAGGTCTGTGGGCGCCGCCATCTTTTTTTTTTTGGGATTTTTTCCCGAATTTTTTACTGTTTTTAAGTTTTTTCCTCTGCTGCTGCTTGAAAAATATAAAGCCCGCCCCCGGGTTTATATTTACCTTTATTCCTTCGCCCGAAGCACAGCTGATCAGCTCCTCAGCTGTGTTTCGGGCTGATTATAGCTACTGAGCATGCGCGAAAGCAGAATTGCACGAGGGGACGCGCACGTGCATGCTCGCTCTGCTCACACGTGCGAAATGTTGCGATTCAAACCGGCGGCGAAGGTAAGTGGAACCCATCCCTGCCAGAAATAATCCCATTGTTACAGGAAAGCCTGGGGATTAACAAAGGCTAAATGGAAAAAGTGGGCTGGAGGAAGGAATGAAGAGAGCCTTTGTGAGTTTCAACATAAGGTGGAGCAAAGGAGAGAAGTGAGAGGCAATTTGGTATGGTGGTTAAGACATCAGGTTAGACCAGGAGTTCCCAATCTTTGTAACTTTAAGACACGTGAACTTCTAGAAATTCTGGGAGTTGAAGTCCATGTGCCTTAAAGTTGCCAAGATTGGGAATCTCTGGACTACGATAGAAAGCAGGAGACTGTGAGTTCTAGTTCTGCCTTAGGCACAAAGCCAGCTCAATGACCTTAGGCCAGTCACTTTCTCTCAGCCCTAGGAAGAAACCAATGTCGAACTACTTATGAAATCTTGCCAAAGAAAACTGTGGAGACTCACACACACCCCTACACACACACAAAAGAAAAGGTTGAGCTTTTCAACCTTTTGGTGGTGGTGATGGCGAACCAAAAGCAAAGATAGGAAAAGATTTGATATAAGGATGCAAGGAAAATGGGGACAAGATCTTGGAGGGGGGGTTGTCTCATGTTCAGAGGGCAAAGTTATTTTTCTACCAGCTGTTTATGGCATGTAGGCAGAGAAAAGAGAATTTATTTTAGCACTAATATCATGTACTTGAAACACTCAGCCAGAGAAAAGGAAGTGCTTTAGGCTAAGGCAGTCTTTTCAATCAGATTTCCAGAGTACATTTGCAAGAGAGAGCAATATTGGTTGAATAATTTAGACAATTGTCTGTTTTATTAACACAAATTTCTTCACAAACTGCATTTGTAAAGACTGCTGCTAGCTATTATTCACACATTTGTTGCAAGCAGCTATTTTGCAAGCGGAGGTGTCAGTTTTTTCTGTTAATCACTGTTATGTGGCACTAGGAGTATAAAACACAGCCTTTTTAAAAGACTTCTGCTCAAGCTGGTTGATTGTTTTCTTCCAATGTCTTTGTAAAATCAAGTATCTCTCTTTAACTAGAAGATTGTATTTTATTTTTAAAAAAAGTTGGTCTTCCTTCTGAGGTAACATATAAGGCATTGCCTCTTGAATCAGAAGACATATTATTTTGTGTCGGCTCCCTTTTAGGTATTTGAGAAGAGCGTGAACAATGCTAGCAAGAAATACAATTTGCAAGCGGGACTTTTAATATTGCTCTACAAATATTGTTGCTTCTAATGCTGCGACAATGGCTGAATGCTTTCCATTTGGTCCAGCAGAGGGCACTGTGGTAAAACCCAAAATAAAGAAAATGCCCATTAGATGACAAACTTAGCAAAGAATGTCTTGTGAACAAAGTTGTCCTTCTCTTCTACAATAAAAAAACTGGGGCGGGTGTGTGTGTGGGTATGTGTGTGGAATGTTAGCTCTAATTAAGTGAAGTAGACAATCCACTGTTAGTAAAATGCTTATTTCCCAACATTAGTTCAAACGCACGGTTGCCTCATATATCCATGTTCTTTGTATAAGCTTTCAACTTCAAGGCTTTCCTTTGAACATAATCATTTGTCCCAAATGATTAATTAATAAGCAGATGCTGTATTTACCCAGCTGTAAGAATCACAGTCACTGTGGGATTTGTGCAATATATTAAGAAGCAAACAATAGGGGATGGAGGGGGTGTGTAATATTATCTCTTTTAAATGTTGCTTTTGCACAAGCTTTGGACCTAGTTTAAACCGCATCAAACCTTAAGCTTAAATTTGGTGGTTATTTGATGCAACAGCAGAGATAGTGCTTCTGGCTTCTTTCAGTTACACTGCTGGTGCTGGGGTACACAGATGCACACGTCTGAAACCAAAGACAAGCCTTTAAAGAAGTGAATGATCTAAGATCAAAGCTTCCTGTGAAGTTATAGGAAGGGCATACAGGTAGGCATAAGGAAGTAAGGGTATTTACCCTATTTTTTTTCCATGAGTCGAGGTGGCGCAGTGGTTAAAGTACAGCACTGCAGTTCAGCAGTTCAGCTGTTCAAATCTCACCGGCTCAAGGTTGACTCAGCCTTCCATCCTTCTGAGGTTGGTAAAATGAGGACCCAGATTGTTGGGGGCAATATGCTGACTGTAAACCGCTTAGAGAGGGCTGTAAAGCACTATGAAGCGGTATATAAGTGTAAGTGCTATTGCTATCTTTGCTCATGATCTTATAAAGGAAACTTCTGTCATATGCTCATCTTGGATGTTTGTTAGAAGCATGTATTCTTAAACCTCTGATTTTAATCTCTAACATCTAAAGCTAAAATTTTGTCTTTGGCAATTCTGTTTTTTTAAAATGTTAGTATATATACAAAAGCCCATGGGGAAAATGTATATCTTTTACACTAAATGAAAGCTGGTCCTAAATACATAGATGCATTTAGTCATTACTCTACTGTTTGAAATTAAATTAATTATTAGGTCAGTTTATTTAACCCCCAAAGCTATAAAGCACTGATAGTAAAGCTGTGGTGGGATTCAATTTTTTTTACTACTGGTTCTGTGGGTGTGATGTGCCTTGGTGGGCATGGCAGGGGAAGGATACTGTAAAATCTCCATTCTCTCCCCACTCCAGGGGAAGGTTACTGCAAAATCCCCATTTCTTCCTGATCAGCTGGGACTCGGGAGGCAGAGAATAGATGGGGGTGGGGCCAGTCAGGTATTTACTGGTTCTCCGAACTACTCAAAATTTCTGCTGCCAGTTCTCCAGAACTGGTCAGAACCTACTGGTCAGAACCTGCTGAAACCCACTTCTGCAGTAAAGCATATAAAATATATTTTATGAGTCATCTTATGCTTGCAAACAAACTTTTATATGTGTGGATATTCTCATTCTCTATCTCTGGTAGGAATTCTGAACAGCTGTTAGTGAATTATAAAATCCCTAAAGAAATGGTTAAAAAAAATCTTATAAATGCCATATTAAGGAGGTGATCCAACTGGAATATTCAGCAGTTTTATTCGAACTCATGAAAACAGGAGATATTTGTGCTCAATATTCATTTGCATGTGGTTACTATTGCAAGATTCTTCTATATAGTCCCTTATGTTCCAGTTGCCCTAAAATTATTTTGGGAAAACGTTCTACCTCAGTCACTTTATAGAATACACATGTCAGATTGAATTGGGATAGAATATGAAGGTGCTTTTTCAAAAGGCAACTGGACTTTGTTTTTTCTTCAAGACATTTCATTTCTCATCCAAGAAGCTTCTTCATTTCTGACTAGTCTTCAAGAGTAGCAAAACGTCTTCAAGGAAAAACAAAGTCCAGTTGCCTTTTGAAAAAGCATCTTTGGGACAACCATGATCTGGATGACTGAGAATCTCCATAGATGGTAGGATATACTGTAAAATTACCTGAGGGTTCCATGCCCAGGGGAAGGATAAGGTAGTGGTCCAGGATCTCATGGCCATGGTAGTAGTCATGCATGCTTATTCCAGGTCATACTTGAGGTCCTGAGAGAAGTGGGTTTGTGATTTAAAGGTGGAAGACATTTCCATCCATAATTTGCCATTGTGAAATTACTTTCTGTCTCAGGGTAGTAGGAGCAGTTAGGATGGTCTGTCCCAGGTGGGTGAAATTGCACTTAGCAGTGCTGGATAATTTCTGCTCCATCTTCAACGTTCCCTTTTAGGAGAAGATTATTTTTGGAGTAGATAACTGGGCCTCAGAAAGTCTAGAAAGAAACTGGTCATCTAGATCTCTGCCAGTCATATTTCAGACCAAGCATAAGACAGAGGTTGCACTGATCATTCATGTACATGTACCTAGAACTTGACTAGGGGAATACATCTCTTCTGGTTCAGGTAGATTTATCAGTAATATTTGATAACATTGTGAAGACTGGAAGCTGAAGGCACTATTTTCCAGTGGTTCCAATTCTTCCCAAGTAGATGGTTACACAGCACAATAATTGGGGAAGAGGGCTTGAGTGTTTGGCCACAATCTTCTGAACAGTTGTCCAGGTATTATGGGGACCATTTTCTTCATGCTGAATCTTTCTGTACTATGCATTTGAGCTAGGAAGCATGCTGCAGGATTCCCATCCATGTGAAACTCAGTGGGAAGAGAACCAAGAAGCTAGACAACTATAGCTTGCCCTCAGGGGTGAAATGCTATTGGTTCTGCCCTGTTTGGGTGTACCAGTAGCGGCAGCAGCCGGTGGTTCAGAGAACCGGTAGTGGCGGCAGCACGAGGCTCCGCCCACCCGCCCAGACACAGCCATTTTCTTTTTTTAACCCTCTGTGCATTTTCAAAGCATTCTGTGCATGCGCAGAGGATGAAAAAGCGCACGCACGAGCGGAGCGGGAGTGAAAAAGCACGCGTGTGGGTGAGCGAAGTGAGTGTGCGTGCACGTGAGGAAAGGTAAGTAGATTTCACTGCTGCTTGCCCTTCAATGTAAGTCCCCTGTCCCTATTAATCTTCTGAAAAGAAATTATGCTCTTTCATCAGTCTTTAGGCCATAATGTACAATGGGGACTGCTATCACTATATGGCTTTACTGGTTATATTTATTACAGTTTCAAAGTCTTTATGACTATGCCGCTTATCATTTTTCCATTTTTACTTGTCTTTTTTAACCTGCCCAAAGTCTTACGATGAAGCACCATAGAAATTATGTAAAATAAAATATAAATAAATAAATAATCAATGAAGTACAAATTTAAATCAATTAGAAAAAGTAAAAACAATCACATTAAAATAAGTTTGAAAAAACTCCAGCTTTATGACTATATATGTGTGTACATTTTTGACAATCTTGGAGGATAAACTGGATTTCCTTCTAACAAACATTTCAAACATTTCTATGCAGGAGATTTCAATAACAGCTTTATTTTAGTTGTGTGAAAGATATCCTGTTCTGTTCTGAAACATTTGTTCCATTTTTCTTCCAGAATGTGCTAGTTCAGCCATTCCAGGGGATGAACCAGTAGCTTTCCAGAAGAAAGTCTTCTGGAACAGGAAACAGTTTGCGGTGTTTACTGTAAGATTAAATGTACAGAAATGATTAACCAATTATCCTCACTCACTTAAATCTGACCATTTTTAAAGCAGGAACAAACAGGAACACAATGGAAGACACTCTGGCCTCTTTAAGAGACCCAGGTAAAACGTTTCCATTTAAATTCAGTTGATGGCTTGTGCTCAACTGTTGTTTTTTTCTTAATTTATTATCCTGCAATGGCTGATCCACCTTTATAGGAGATTCTATGAAGGCAAAAGAAAGCAAAACTGCTGTGCCTTTTTGATTTGTGATTTTAAAAAAAGTATTCATCCAAAAGCTATTTTTATATCTTTCTAGTTCTGCTACAAAGGGAAGATTAAATGAATCTGAATATATGAATTAAAATTAGCCTTGCAGTACGTGCCATCCTATTAGAAAGTCTTACCACATTGTTGTGTTTATAGTATTGGTTGAGGCACCATATGTTCAATGCTATAAAATCATTTCAAAGAAAAAAACGTCACAGTTTCCATAATAAAGTTTTCCATAATAGCATGAGACCATTAGAAACATAGCCAACATATTCTGAGGAGACTCTTGAGGGGTTGGTGGACATTTATTTGTATCACCAATTATCCTCCTGAGGTTTTCTTTGAATCCTCACCCTTGATGTTTAGTGGTTTCTTTTCCACTAAAGTGCTCTGTAATAAAAGCTGAATATTTTTTATTCCCTTCCTACCATTTTCCAATACTCCTGCACCACCAGTTGGTGAACGTCTATCTTGCTGTGCAAGTGATAAGCTATCTTGTCCTTCCAGAGGTACATTTGTCTTCTGTTCTGAGTTGCTTTGTGAAGAAACTGGGCACTTTAAGACCTCTGATCTGAAAAATAAAATAAAGACAAACCCACAAAATAAACCAAATAGCAAGAAATCCAAATCAACAATAACAATTTAAGTACGGCCTATTTTTTTCTTACCATCAAGGGACTTTACTTTCATTAATAATGTTATTTTATAAGAGCCGAGGTGGCACAGCAGTTAGAGTGCAGTACTGCAGGCTACTTTAGCTGACTGTGATCAGCAGTTCAGCTGTTCAAAACTCACTGGCTCAAGGTTGACTCAGCCTTCCATCCTTCCGAGGTAGGTAAAATGAGGACCCAGATTGTTGGGGGCAATATAAATATACATTGCTTAATGGTGTAAACCGCTTAGAGAGTGCTTGCACTATGAGGCGGTATATAAGTCTCACTAATAAATAAATAAATAAATAAATATTTAAAGTCTTGGACTAGAAGTCTCTTCCAGCCCTATGATTTCATAGTTTGCATAGATCTAACCCCCCCCACCTATTTCTGTCCTCCTAAAATGCCCTATCAAATAAGGTTGCTGGTGTTTATTCAATGGGTGAGTTAAAGGATAGGCATGCTTGCTGCCAATGTATGAATATATCTCCTTCACTCAGATAATATAAGATTCTTCCCTTACCTTTAAATGACTTACTTATCTACTCAAAATGAAAGTGAACCAACTGACAGTTTAGAAATGTAGTTTAATATATTAATTCAAAACATGGCTGTCTGAAAGTTATCTTTCACCAGTACTCATGCTGGCCAGACAAATACTATCACAACAAAATCTCAGGAATTCTAGAGTATGTTATGGATTGTTTAAACAGCAAATTTACATATATGTGATCTGTGATTACAATTCAAAAACCTGAAATTTAATTCTATGAATATTTCCTTCGTTTTCTCTTAATCCATCTCAAGTCGATGTTTAGTAAATAAGTAAAAATATACAGATGTTCTAACTCAAGTAAAATATTAATTATTGGTATTCACAATTAATGATAACTAGCTCAGACTGGATCCATCCTTTTACTAGGTATCTCAAATTATATCCTGAGGTAAGAAATCTACATTTTTAAACCAATGTGTATAAATCTCTTTCTACAAGATTTATTCAACATAGATAAGAGGAGGAAAATGTTGATTCTAAAAGAAATTCTATTTAAAGGGGAAAAAAGCATTGCAAGAAAGAAACTAGAATATGCTCAAAGTAAACTGATCGTGTGGAGACATAGGAGACAACAACATTTTCAGTTATTTACATTTAAATAATTTGTAAAACATAATAAAGATGTAAATTATTTACACATAAGATAAATAAAAACGAATGTACAGTACATAGTTTTCTATAAACTGTATATGATCTTCTGAGGTCTAATTCAGGCTCTCACAATAGTCATTAACCCTGTCCATACACTCAAACCGGCCAATGTAAATCACAGAGCTCTGGATTACCCCCAAATGAGAAAGTGTCCCCTGGGCAACATATTCAGAGATAGAAGATGCTTTCCTGTCTTGAAACTCTCCTTGTAAAGGAAGGAGAGTGGCTGTGTTTTAATGAAGTGCTTTAACTTTCTACTTTAAATGTAAAAACAAGCGCTGCCATTCTCACAGAAGCCTCTACTTTGGCCCTTCTTCATTAGCATTCAGAGAACCTATGACAAACAGTGAAGGAGACTGGATGAGCACCATGTCTGTGTGTAGCAAAGACAAGGACAGCAATGGAAGGAAGGGTCACTCCTAGGAGCCTGGGAAGGGCATATGTCTTACAATGCATTGTAACAAGGTTTCCATGGAGAAATTATTTATTTATTTATCAAATTTTTGAAACCGCCCATCTCCCTCACAGAGGGGACTCTATGAGAATGTCAAACAACAGACTTTATTCGTTTCAAAGCTTTTCTCAGGAAGATATTAGGAAGCGTGAGAGAAAATCTAGAAGCAGAGGTGACCCGATAGATTGGGACCACAATATAATGTCTGTGACTAACTGCTTTTTAATTAAGGCTCGTCAAAGGCACCAAAACATTTAACTACAATTAATTTGAAGCAACAGCTTCTATCACTTAAAGTTAAAAGAGTTAGCAGAGTTAGCAGAACTGGATAAAAAAAATGTATTTACATGTAAGTGTGTGTGTTTACAGGGTCTCAGACTATCCGGGCTGATTAGCAAAGATATCTGCCAAGGGATGCCTACTTCTGACATCTGCATCATGTGTTGTTTGTAGTCCTTCCAAAATCTCCAAGTGGAGAAAGCATGGAGAAGAAAGAACAAAGAGGGGGGTCAACCTATTTTCTAAAGCACCTGGAGACAGGACTAGAAGCAATGGATGGAAACTAATCAAGGAGAGATCCAACCTAGAACTAAGGAGAAGTTTCCTGACAGGGAGAACAATTGATCAGTGGAACAGGTTGCCTTCAGAAGTTGTGGGTATTCCATCACTGGTGGTTTTTAAGAAGAGATTGGACAGCCACTTGTCCAGAATGGTACAGGGTCTCCTGCTTGTGTAGGAGGATGGACTAGAAGATCTCCAAAGGTCCCTTCCAAGTCTGGGGTCTTTGGTTTGATTCTCCAAAGAACAGACAGACCATATATCAAGTGGAAAGTAATTTAATATAATTTAAATAATACCACAGCTAGGATGGCAGCTTCTCCTAAACACCAAACCTGAACAGATCTGTCACTCTCCTTTTTAATGCAAAGCTCCTTTAGTAGAAATTTATCCACTCTTTCATCTCTACTTATTCTAGCCACTTTCAAAATGCTAATACTTTGCTCTTGAAATAAAACTGGAGTGGCTTCTGTGTGGCCTATCAAGTCCCCTCCCCCAAAACATATCTTCCTTTTAGTTGGATATAATAAACACTAGTGTAAATATTGCTCAAACAGTGAGTGGCTTCATCCCCTACACAGCATATGGTTGCATTTTAGTGATTCTTTGTGTCTTTTCTCCTTTCTGACTCTAGAAACACACACAGATAGAGAACATATGTATACGTTCAAACTTTTCAGTTTTTTACACAGTAATAAATAATATCCTAAACTCTCAACCTGTCTTTTCAAACTGCACAGTATCTGAAATAGACAAATTAGGCAGTTGCACCAGGAAATTAAATGCAGCTTGCTGAACTTAGTGAGCATATTTAAATTGACTAGACCAGCAGAATATATATTGACTTCTATAGCCACAATACTCCAGACATTTTTCCTGCTTTTTAGAACAATTCTTTTCCTACAAAAATAACACCACTGATTTCCTTGATAATAGAATGATCCATTATATGTGAGAACCAGTTTGGTAGCAGGAGGCTAGAAATGGAGAGACTGTGAGTTCGACCTCCACCTTTGGCCTAAAGCCAACTGGCTGACCTTGGACCAGTCCCTTTCTCTCAGTCCTAGGGAAGAGGCAATGGCAAATCACTTTCAAAATCTTGAAAAGTGCAAGGCATTCACCAGGAGTCAATGCCACCTTGAACACACACATATATGCGCACAAATCCATCATATATTTTTCAAAGGCCTATAAAAATACTACATAACATAGCAATAGCAATAACACTTAGACTTATATACTGCTTCATAGTGCTTTACAGCCCTCTCTAAGCGGTTTACAGAGTTGAGCATATTGCCCCCAACAATCTGGGTCCTCATTTTACCGACCTCAGAAGGATGGAAGGCTGAGTCAACCTTGAGCCGGTGAGATTTGAACAGCTGAACTGCTGAACTGCAGTGCTGCACTTTAACCACTGCGCCTCCTTGGCTCCAAGATAGCAGGTATAAATATGAACATGGACATGAAAGAAGGAAATGAATACAAATAAATGGGGGCAATAAGACCGGGACAGTAGGCACGCTGGTGCACTTATGCATACCCCCTTTACGGACTTCTTAGGAATGGGGTGAGGTCCACGGTAGACAATTTAAGATTGAAGCTGTGAGGATTTGAGGATGTAATAACAGAGTCGGGTAGAGCATTCCAGGCGTTGACCACTCTGTTGCTGAAGTCATATTTTCTGCAATCGAATTTGGAGCGGTTTACCTTGAGTTTGTATCGATTGTTTGCCTGTGTATTATTGAGGTTGAAGATGAAGAAGTCATTGACAGGTAAGACGTTGTAGAAGACAATTTTGTGTACTATGCTTAGACCAGACCACAGGCGGCACAGTTCCAGATTGTCCAAGCCCAAAATTTCAAGCCTGGTGGCATAAGGGATTCTATTGTGAGTAGAGGAGTGGAGTATTCTTCTCATGAAATACCTCTGGACCCGCTCAATCGTATTAATGTCCGATATACAATATGGATTCCAGGCAGATGAGCTGTATTTGAGAATTGGTCTGGCAAAGGTTTTGTATGCCCTAGTTAGTAATACAATGTTGCCGGAGAAGAAGCTTCACAAAATTAGGTTAACAATTCTTAATGCCTTTTTGGCAATGCTGTTACAGTAAGCTCTGGGCTTAGATCGTTTGAGATGAGTACTCCTAGGTCCTTGACAGAGTGAGGGTCGTCTATGAGATTGTTTCCGCCCAACTTGTATTTGGTGTTCTGATTTTTATTGCCAATGTG
The DNA here is from genome assembly GCA_023053685.1 of Diadophis punctatus similis. Classification (NCBI taxonomy): domain Eukaryota; kingdom Metazoa; phylum Chordata; class Lepidosauria; order Squamata; family Dipsadidae; genus Diadophis; species Diadophis punctatus. The sequence goes on from JALIGW010000002.1 coordinate 197,312,108, forward strand.
TAGGACAGAGCATTTATTAGTTGAGATTTGGAGTTGCCAATTGCGCGACCATTCTGACACATGGTCAAGGTCGCTTTGTAGGGCGCATTGTCAGTGGTGTTAAATTATTTTACGTCATCAGTGAAGAGGACGCAGCTGCTTTTAATATGATCACATAAGTCGTTGATGTAAAGCAGAAAGAGTGTGGGTCCTAGAACGCTGCCTTGGGGGACACCGCTGTTAACTGGTGCAGAGTTTGATAGGGCCCTCCCTATTTTAACTACTTGACTACTTGTCATCTGCTCTGACATAATACAAAATTAATGGGAATGAATTCACTTTGGAATTTCAATAATTTACTTAGAACCTCATTTGACTGTACATCAAATGTGCAAATTCTCAGGGTCACACTTATAGTATTATAATGCAAAAAGTTTGAGAACCTAATTTAAATGCTGTTATTATAGGACAAGGAGGTCTATAGTTCCGGGGAATGCGTTTATAAAGTTTTCTTTACGTGTTCTGAAATTTGGGTACTCAGAGCATAGTCTCCATTAATTTATTTCTCTGTTTAATTTTTTGTAAGTTACTCTGCTTTGTAAATAGAAAAAACTGGGATAAAAGCTAATTTAAATAATTCAAAGCCTGGCATCTCCAGAATGGGATAGCTCAGCATAGTCAGTTTGCACAGCCAGCTCGCCACCGCCAAGCCGCCTCTGCAAACTCACCACTGTCAAGTCGTTGCAGGATAACTGAACATGGCCAATTCGCCGTGGAGACAACTTGCTGTGGGCAGCCAGAGAGCTGGGCAGGCAGGGGAGTGAGCAGGTGGGCACAGTGCAGAGTGGTGACGGTGGTCAAGGACTTCCGACTGGAGGGAGAGCTGGGTGAGAGGAGTATGTGAAAATGGGATGCGCTTGGTCTCCACAGCCTCCCCACTGCCACTGCCCCAAATGGCCCAAACTCCAAACTGCCCAGAGCTCAGTGCAGCAGCAGCAATGGTGGTGTGTGTGAAAATGGGAAGCCTCTAGCCGCTGCTGCCGCTCTAGACTATGCTTGCTCGCCTGCCGAGCTCTCCCTCCAGTTGTGGCAAGTTGTCCCCGCAGCAAATTGGCCGTGTTCAGTTGTCCTGCAATGACTTGGCAGCAGTGAGTTGGCAGAGGCAATTTAGCGGTGGAGAGCTGGCTGTGCCAAATTGTCCTAGAAGACCCTGGCATTTCCTTTATAGAACTTTGGAATGGAAATAGAGAAAAAGAGATGAAGAACAAATTTTGAAGTCTGCAGAAATTTTAGAACTATGAAGGAAAGTTGTAGGAATGAGAATTTCTCTGTCCATATCCTGTTTGCATGTTTATTCTACTTCCAATCTCTCCCCTAACCAGTTACAGGCCCAATGGGGCTTGAACACTTTATTTACACATTTTCCCACTGGTGGGAATTATTTTGGGAAACCACTTTCTCCATTTTGCTGAGAGTTAATTCAGGCTGTTGGAGGATGAAGAGAGGATGGGGCAATAATAGATTAACAGATCAGATGTCCAAATTTTGGTACTGCTTTGATTGGATGTCCCTTAGTCTAAGAACAAGATGATGTATTTTACCAAAAAAGTTACTTTCAAGCATCATTATATACATTATTTCAAAGCTTTCCTGTTCAGAAAAGATCAAATTCTTTTTTTATTAAAGAAGGCAATTGCTCACTTTTATACTAAAAGTTAAATGAGAAATTGAGATACAAGGGTGGGAGAATATGAAATAAATTTAACCAGATTGTTATACTGAATAATCATTCACATTAGCCAGAGTAAATGGTGGTAGCAATTATTCAAGACTGGAAGCATAAGGATTTTTGATGTTAATGCCTCAGACAATTAATATTCATGGGACAAAGTGGCATGAACACAATCAAGGCAACCCAGGGACAGAGGGAGAGCTAACCCTTTCCTTTCTCTTTGCAGTACTGAAAAAATAATCTCACCACAAAGTCGTTTGTGCCAGGAATGACATGCACATCAGCCTAATGCAGGGGGAGGCATTCTTTGTTAGAGGAACTGCATGCATTTATTCTAAACTGATTTTTTATAATGAAGAACTGCAGGGGGAAGTCCAAGCACTTAGGAATAGTCATAACCGCAATATATTGACTTTTTGACATCCCTCCCATGAATGCTCCTGAGAACAAGCATCTCTGGTTTCCTTTTCTTTGGGGTTTTCTGTTTTGAATAGGCTCTCTTGGGTGCACCCAGCCTTTCCAAAGTTTAAAAAAAAATCCTTTTATTTCTTGTTAAAAATTGGACCAAAAGTGTTCACAATCTCTACTCTTCAGTTGGGGAGGCTCTATTCTAGGAGTCTTGAGGACTGCAAAAAGTGGGTTCTGGAAGTGACATGTGGTCTCTATTTCAACCATGAGTTGTCCATCAAGTCTTCAAGAAGAAGGAAGTAATTTCCAAAGAAAAGATGGAAAGAATTACTGTCCTTTCCACGTCCCTCACACACAATTCCAAACTCCATAATATAAAGGGAATAAATGTACTAATGATTCAGCTTAATATGTTCTGCCAATTATCTGGCATATTTTAGATGCCTTTGAGATACATTTCAGGCCTTTTAAAAAGCCAGCTTTTACTTTACTTTTTTCTTTTGCAATACTATTTTGTGGGTGGCTGTGGCTGTGAAATAATATTTTACACACCTATGTACATCTATATGTATCAATGAACCAGCATGCCATGTGTGCTACTACAGACCATGTGATGGACATGTCTTACTTGGTTAGGAGTGTTACTTGGAACCCTGACAACTACCTCACTATACCTAACATATGCAGCCTATGCAGGATTCTCTTCAATTTACCTAAACTGTGTGCACTACTGTTTTCAGTGGGATGTAATCTCAAATAAGTTTTGAGATTGGCTTGAGGCTCCTGCTTTTATTAGGGCATCGGTCAGAACCCTGACAGTGCATAGGATTACAGATAGACTACAGTTACCATATTTTTCGGAGTATAAGATGCACCTTTTTACCCCCAAAAAGAGGGTGAAAACTTGGGTGCGTCTTATACACCGAATGTAGCCCCACCCAGCCACCCCTACCCTTTGGCCTCTGCCTGCCAGCAATTTACCTCTTTGCAGCAAACAGGGCAAAGCACAAGAAGAGCACAAGAAGAGATAAACTGCCTCCCGACCTACAGCTGACGGAGGCTTGCAAGCCACGTGGTAAAATGAAACTAACTACAGTGGTGTAATGTGACAAATTGCTGGGAGATAAACTGCTGGCAATATTAGACTGTTGAAATTGCAAGGAGGCAAGCTATAGCTGCTATGGCTCAGAGATAGAGCTCTTGCCTCACAATTAGGAGGTTGTGAGTTCTATCCTAGGTAGAGACAGATTCTGTTAATATGTTATTTTGTTAAATGTTTGTTGAGTGTTCAAATTATTAGACTTATTTTTTAAAGACTGCTTTATTATTGTTCTAGACAACTTAACAAAATGAAGAAGCTTTTTAAAATAAATGCTTGCTCTGAAGAGGCCCAGTGCTATTGTATCTTCTTTTAAATAGCAGAGAATACTTCCAGAAAGCCACATCAATTTTAAAGATCTGTAAAAGTATAATCTGAAATGTCCTGTTTTAGTATTAAGTATTAGTATTAAGTATTAGTATTAAAAGAAGGCAGCTGAGAAACCCTGACTTAGTCATGTTTGGAATAGATCTATTTAAATAATTGGGAGGAGTTAGTGTGATTATATTTAAGAAAACTTTCTGGGATTAATATACTGCCATAAATGTACATTTCTCCAATTCTTTGCCATTTCTATGGGTCGGGCACACATGCACAGAAATACACAGCAGTGTATATCATCTGTACTGTTTGCTGATTGGCAAATTGCTGGGAGGCAGAGGCCTTTTTTCCTTGTTTTCCTCCCCCAAAACTAAGGTGCGTCTTATACTGCGGTGCGTCTTATACTCCGAAAAATACAGTAACCATTGTCCATGTTAGCGACTCTTTGAAGGATTTTTTTCTTCTGTTCATTCATGTCCAATTCTCAGAGGCTGCTTGGACAAGTCCCTGCAATTTTCCTGACAGCTTTTCAGAAGTGGTTTGCTATTGCCTCCTTCTTAGGACTGAGAGAAAGTGACTGGCCCAAGGTCATCCAGGCAGAACTAGAACTCCCAGTCTCCTGATTTGTAACCAGATGCCTTAACCGCTATACTAAATTGGCTCTATGTTTGGAGTTACAAAAATAATGTTTAAAAAAAGCTTTGTGATCAATCCTTGTATTTACAAGTGTTGCAGTGTCCTGCAATCAAATGATTGCCTTTCAGGTACTTTGCAACTGGCTTGTGAGAAACAGAGTTAATAGAGAAGATGGAAGTAAAATCGTAATTCGTGGTCACATGATGTTTTGCTTAGACCTCAGGGCTTCTCTTGATGACTGAAGGGGAAGTAAGGTTGTTAACCCATTGTGGTCATGTGATTTTTCCACTTAGCAACAGCAGCGCTTAGCAACAAAGTTGCCAGTCCCAAAGGTAGTCACTTAGCGAGGACTGCATATACTTCTTTAGGCTACTAGAACAAATATTATTATATATTCAGGTTTACACTAATGAGTTGGAATGTAGTATATGTGAACTATGAAACTGCATTGTGCAGCATTTTAGATTTATATATGCCTATTTTATTACAAGAGCATTTTCTTTCCATCTGCTTTGCATGTTCTACTGATATTAGTTTAAATGAATTTTGTAGAGGAATTTAATTAATTTCTTGGATGCCATGAAGTCAAGTTCAATTCCTAACGACATACAGATAAACTCCCCCTTTCTTGATTAGTTTTCAGTAATATCTCAAACACACTAGAATCAAAATTAGAAGCTAAACAAACATGTTATTACTCTGAAGGCCAGACAATATAATTAGCCAGATAATGTAATCATGTAGGTATTAGCTTTCTGTAATCTCATCAGTCATTCATAAGTATACTCTTCTTAGAAATAGCCTTCTTAGATACATAACTAATATTTCAAAATGTTTCATTCAAACTCCAAACATAGCTTGTCTGATTGGAGCCAAGATGTCTAGTATGAAGCATATGATTCAGATAATAAACATGAAAAGAAAAAGTCATTTCTTCTTCTTCTTGGCTTTCTAAATATTTTCATTCCTTGTCTGTCTTTATATAGACAAGTCTTGAAGTCTTTATATAGATCATGGTACTTTTGAAACGGTATGTTACTTCTAATGCACTAATCCATAAATCAATATACAAATAAAAAAAATCTGTGCAAACCTTTTGGAACCCAATAGATAAAAAATTACTTTTATCTCAGATTGAAAATCAGATTGGATTTCTCCAGAGGTCCATTTGAAGTGGAGACTAAGGCTGCCATTTGATGCTATCTGCTTGGAAGGAAATTGTACTGGGACTCATATCAAAGTGTATATAGCAATAGCAATAGCACTTAGACTTATATACCGCTTCATAGTGCTTTACAGCCCTCTCTAAGCGGTTTACAGAGTTCAGCATATTGCCCCCAACAATCTGGGTCCTCATTTTACCGACCTCAAAAGGATGGAAGGCTGAGTCAACCTTGAGCCTGGTGAGATTTGAACAGCTGAACTGCTGAACTAGCAATCAGCTGAAGTAGGTTGCAGTGCTGCTTTTAACCACTGCGCCACCTCGGCTCTTCAAAATGTAGTACTACATAATGTACTACAAAATATACTACAAAATGCCTCAATAATGTTGTTTAGATCAGTATGAAGTTGGTTTCACAACTAATAGTACTGTAATCTTGCATCAAGAAATATTAAACCATTGACTGTCTCTCATTCTGCTTCTTATCTAGAGGACCATAAATATAAGGTTGAAATCTGAAATTCTAGCTTGAGGAAATACAGAATTAGAGCCATAGACTCACAGAGTTGGAAGGTACCTTAGAGGTAATCTAGTCCAATATTGCTCAGTGGAGGATCTATTGCAGCATTTCTTACAAATGACCACCCAGTTTCTGTTTCAAGACCTCCAATGAGGTCACTACCTCATGAAACAGTCCGTTCAACTGGCTGGCATATCTTCAACTGGCTGAATCTGATTCCTTGTAATTTTAATCCAATGATTTTGCTCCTACCACTGGATTCAATAAAAAATAAGTCCACTTTCTCTTTAATGTGAGAATCCTTCAGTTATTTAAAGACTGTTATCATATTTCCATTCAGTCATCTGTTTCAATGTTCTTCATTGGTGGTTTGGTTTCCAGAACTTTTTTTCATCTTGGTAATGATCTCCCATGAATTCAATTAGAACTCTCCTCTCTTGTGAGGAATGTTTTCCTCACAAGACACATTTTCCTCACAAGACAACATGTTTAATGCTAATAGCCTACATTTATTCTGAACTGTGCTGATGACGGCCATGAATTTTGCTTATAGTAAGGTGACCAGATTTTTTTTTTAAGCGGGACACCATTGACGGGGGGCGGGCCCGCCTGGACGCCGCCATTTGAGTTTTGCCCTCTGCATATGCGCAGAGGGCAAAAGAACGTAAATGTCGGCGTCCAGGTGGGTGGGGGGGAGGCGGGAGGCCTTTCCTCGCCTCCCGCCTCCCCTTTGGGAGCCGGCAGTGGCTTGGGCTGGCTGGCTGGTAGAAATGCTCCGCCTGTGTTTCGCGACCCCCGAGGATACCCAAGCCCTCCCCCCAACTCTTCTTCCTGCCGCCCCTTGCTAGCCAAGTACATCTTTGCCTCCGGTTACCTTTCCCCGTGGGGTGGGACAACCCTGCCACCGGGCAAGTGGTTCCTGTTCAGCACCATGTTCCCGGCCAATGGCACCGACCGAGGTGGCTCGTCTCTTTCGTCCCTTGCCGAGTACGGCAGAGCCGCCCCGTAGCGGCTGTGATCTCCTGGCGCGCAGGCCTGCCTCTCGGTGGAGTGGAGGCGTGGAGGCCGATCGGCTGTGGGGGAGCCTGTCCCGCGGACGCCTCCTGGTCACTTGGGATGACTGCAAAAGGCGCGGTGGTGCTGGTAAGGTGACCAGACGTCCGGGCATTCTTTCCAAAAAAGCGTGACTTTTTGGAAACAATGCGGGACGCGGGACACATGTTTGAAAAGCGTGTCTGTCCCGCCAAAAGCGGGACGTCTGGTCACCTTATAGTTTTCTATATCAGTATTTAGCTCAAAGGAACATTTAGGCGCAATATACCAATGCACCAAATGACAATTAAATTTAGCATCCACTTTGCTCCTCAAATGTGAGATTACATGACATTAATCTGGTTCATAAATGTTGATCTATCTCCAAAGTTTATGTCGTACCAACATTTCCTATTGAATGTAAATAAAAATTGGTATCCAAGATATCCAATCTAAGTCACATCATTTCAAAAAAACGACCACATACTGAAAATTTCATAGAGGTTTTAAGTAATTCCTTTATTTTTTCCTATGCATAGTGTCAAAGATTTAGGTACGGACATCTTAATTACAGTCTTTTTGCTATGGAACATTCAGATTCTCCTGATGTTGATCTGAAGCTATGCGTTCATAAAAGCATGATCTTGATATTGATCTTCACATATAAACTGCTCTGCATTTTCTTTCATAAACAGAAGTATTTAAATAAAATCTGTAATGGAATACTTGTAGAAAACATTTGTTCGTAAGTATTTTAGGTCTGGTAGTATATCCTCTTGAACTAATTATTCTGTGGTATTGACTCTCTTATCATTTTTTTCCCCATTTGTGTTGAATTATCTCACTAGGGCCTGTACATTTTTTTTATTTACTTATTATTTAGATGCATAGAGCTGCACATGGCAACTTCAAAGATTAAAGATAAATCACAATATAAAACTAATAATACACAAAGAAAAAGAAGAAGAAAGAAGGAAGGAAGGAAGGAAGGAAGGAAGGAAGGAAGGAAGGAAGGAAGGAAGGAAGGAAGGAAGGAAGGAAGGAAGGAAGGAAGAAATAAAGAAAAAGAAACCATAGGCAACACTAAAATGATGTAATATTAATTCCCCCGGGCTTCATTAACTTTCTAAACCCCATGTGTGGAAATAGAACCAGGTTTTCAATGTTCTCCAGAAAGCCACCAGGATCAGGGGTCACTTTGATCCCATTTGATGTTCTCCAGAGGGTAGATACTATGACAGAAGAGACACATTTCCTGGGTCCCACAAGATGACATTTCTAAATAGACAGGACCTGAAACATGCCTTTCTTGCCAGATCTAATAGGATAGGTAGAAACCACCAGAGAGAGAAATCTTAAGGAAATGTGTCACACAAATATTTCTATATCTCAAACTGCAAAGCCTAATTACACAACGGCATATTCTCAATTCCCCAGAGTGGCTTCAACAGAGAGATGAGAGGCATATAAATTTAATAAATAAATAAATTCCAGAGAATTTGGGTCAGCAACCCAGTGTTGAGAATATTGCTGGCTCTTCTCTAACATCTATCAGCTCCCAGAAATTCTTTTAAAAAATTAATTCTTATAGGAAATTATCATCATGCATTTCCCATAATTTAGACAGAAAATTAATTTAGAAAAAGAAGACCGTCTTAAATCCATGTTTTGAAAATGCAGAATTTATTTCTAATAGAAAAATAAGTATGTACATTTTAAGGACTCCTATTTGCTTGAGAAATCTAATAGTTCTCTATTATGTACATTCTGTGGATGCAGAGTCTCTTCTCACCATTCTTTAAAATAAGGCATCCAAAATGTATGCTTTCCATAGACTTCTATAGGATTTGGAACTTTGTTTCCCCGAGCATCTGTTCATCCTTCTGCTAAGACAGCACCGTTACACCTTTGGTTTCCAGAGCCACTTTGTCCAATAGCTTTTCCTTTTCTTACCAAGGAAACTCTGCACACTTTAGGGTGCATTGGACACTGACGTGATCTCGGTTTATATCACCAGTATATCACTAGTAATTTTGCTTGGTTTCAGCAACGGTCTATCTAAAAATGTCCCCCTGAGGGCCTAATATTGTAGGATGAGATGAGCAGAGATAATCAAGCTGTTTTTCAGGCAGCCCCATCTGCTGTTTCTAATCTTCTTAATGCAGAAACTTAGATAAGATTCTGAGGTACCCAAGAGGCTTCCAGAGAACAATTTGAAAACCACTAACATAAATTCCAGACCACAATCTGGTCTTTGTGCAAATATTTTATACTATAGTTCATTAATCTTATATTGTCAGTTTATACTGTCTGGATATTGCAATCCTACTTGAATTGCTTTTCCAATATACATTTTAAGATATCCCAAGCAGTTAATATATGGATTTGTATACTGTCAGAGTTACGCAATAAATCAGAAGCTTCAAAAGATAACTGCATTTTGCTGATTCAAATAACTTCTTTATAAGTAGAATAAAACATTAACAATACCACACTTTGTTTCAGATCACATGTTGAGATGTTTTCACAGCAAGCTTTAATGGTGGACAGACTAAACCACACCCTTCTTCTTGCTAAGTTTCTGGACATGCTCAATTAACACTTCAGCCTGATTGGCTGACTCAATCACATGGCTCTCCCAGTCATGAATATTCCAACACTCCTCCCTTCATTACTGGGAGAGACACCAGACCTATTGGATTTAAACATTTCCTATAATGGACGCCACCCAATGGTTTGGTCATCATGTCTGCTAAATTATCCTCTGAAGAACAATGATGTAAACTTATTAATTTTTCTTTTACAGCTTCCCTGACATTACAATACTTAATGTCCACATGTTTACTTCTGTTCTTCACTCTGTCACCTGTTGCCATTTTTATACAAGCAGCATTATCTTCATAAACAGTTACAGCTTCATTTACATTTACATTTAAATCTTGTAACAACTGTACATACCAAACTACTTCAGAACATAACTCAGACAATGCAATAAACTCTGCTTCTGCAGTTGAAATAGCAACCGTTGTTTGTTTTCTGGACTTCCAACCAATTAAAGCCCCTCCAAACATTATTACAATTCCAGAATTAGACTTTCTGGTTTTTACATCATTTGCATAATCACTATCAACATAACATTTCAATTTTAATTCTTCAGTGACCTGTATTTGAAGACCCAAATTCACAGTTCCCTTCAAATACCTGAGAATTCTTTTCACACCCATCCAATGCAACTTTGTAGGTGTAGCAGTAAAGCGACTTAAAATGCTCACTGCACAAGCTATGTCTGGTCTGGACCACTGTGACAGATATAACAAACTCCCTATTGCAGAGTGATATATCTCTTGATCCCAGGCTTCACTTTTGTCCTCACCCAAACTATTGTAAAAATCTGTGCTCATAGGTGTAGGAGTAATATTACAATCTTTCATGTTATATTTCTCTAATAATTGTTCAATTTTTCTCCTTTGACTGAGAATATAACCCTTTTCAGTTTTTGTATCTCTACACCGAGATAATTCTTTATTTCTCCCAAATTCTTTAATTCAAATTTCTTTTCTAACTTATTAGCAAATTCTTTAACTTGTGATGCATCCTTTGCAATGAAACAAAGATCATCCACAAATGCTAATAGTAGACAATTCCCACCTTGTAACTTTCCAGTGTATATGCAACCATCAGCTTTGCAACTCTTGAACCCAAGACCTTTCAATGCAGTATCTAAACAGATATTCCAATTTCTGGCTGACTGCTTCAGCCCATAAATGGCCTTGTTCAACTTATACACCATGTTAGGCTTTTTATTTTCATACCCTGGCGCTTGAACCATATAAATTTCTTCCTCTAATTCAGCATTGAGAAATGCAGTGGTTATATCAAAATGCCAAATTCTATGCCTATATGCTGATGCTAATGCCAGTGCTAGTCTTATGCTCTCACCTTTTACAGTTGGTGCAAACACCTCATCATAGTGCACATTCTTTAATTGAGAAAAACCTTGTGCCACCAACCTTGCCTTATACTGTACTTCATTATTGGGTAATACCTTTTTCTTATATACCCACTTACATCCTACAGCTTTCGTACCCTGTGGCAAAGTCACAGATGTGAACACTTCATGATCTCCCATGGATTTCATCTCTTTATCCATGGCTTCCTTCCACTTTTCTTGTTCAACTTTTGGTAATGCCAATACTTCCTTATAGTTTCTTGGCTCATACCACACATTACACACTTTAACTTTACTGGCAGAATACCTGTCTGGCGGAACCCCTCTGTTCCTACGCTCTGACCTACGTGGCATTGCCTGTACTTGTGTTTCAAGCTTTTCTGGCTTCATATCTTGTTCAGACTCTCCTCCCTGAACATTGACACCTTCAATAAATGATTCACCATCATTAAATGAGTTATTGTCACTAAGTGGATCACCGTCGCTAAGCGGATCACTGTCGCTAAGTGAGACATTTTCAGAATTTGCATCAATTCTGTTCCAATTTTGTTCTGCAAAACTAGCAGACCTTGAAATCACTATCCTTTTACTTCCATCGCTAAAGCGATACCCTTTTGAGCCTGGCTCATAGCCCACAAATCTGAGCTTTCTAGCCTTTTGTTGTCCCTTTCTTCTGATTGCCTTTGGAATATGTACCCAAGCAGTACTTCCAAATATTTTTAAATGTGCTAGAGAAGGCTTTCTCCCATATAGCATTGCATATGGAGTATTATTGATGGATGAACTCCATAACCTATTTACTAAATAATTGGCAGTCAGTATGGCTTCACCCCAATATGACCTGCTCATACCAGAATCCTCCAGTAATGAGTCTTTCATTGTTTGCAAAACACCATTCCTCTTTTCAGCCACTCCGTTCTCTCCCGGTGTGTAAGGATTTGTGCGCCTGTGTCTTATTCCAATTGTCTCAACCATTGTTGAAAATTTGTTGACATAAATTCAGAACCTCTGTCAGTTTGCAACTGACATACCTGTTGTTTGTACCTTCTCTCTACAAAACTTAACCATTGCTTAAATTGCTGTAGCACCTCTGTTTTACTCTTAAGTAAGTAGCAAAACCCAAACCTGCTGTAGTCATCCACAATGACCAGCGCATACTTTGCTCCTCCCAAACTGGCTTGCATAGGCCCAATTAAATCAGCATGAACCAGTTCTAGAGCTTTTGTGGTTTGTCTTGTGCTAAACTTGCTCACTGGGAATGCTTTGGATTTCGATGCTTTGCATACTGCACAATCCAAATATGCCTTACATCCCTTCAAATCTAATCCTTCTGCAAATTCTTTCATTTGTTGAACAACCTTAAAATTAGCATGACCAAGTCGTCTGTGCAGAAGATGAACACATGAATTATGTTCTGCTACATTTTTAAATATCTGGGAACAATGTGGGACCTTTTGTCCCTGCAATACATAAAGATTATCCTCTTTTATGCCCTGTGCACAAACATTCCCATTTCTTTGGATGAGACACTTCCCATTAACAAATGTGGTTTCATAACCTTGCTTGTCTAAACTAGACACACTTAACAAATTATGCTCCATTTCAGGTACATATAACACATCAGTAAACCTGGATTCCAAATATGGAATTTGCACATCGCCTCTTCCAATGATTTTAGCCTTTTGACCATTGGCTAAGGCCACTTCTTCATGGTTTCCTGGGAAAAATCTGGAAAATAAGTCAGAATTATTAACAATTGTTTGACTAGCCCCACTGTCAATCAACCATTTGTCTCTATTGTTATTATAACAAACTTTTGCAACTGCAATCTGTCCTTGCAAATAATGTCTCTTGTCTTGCATATTTCTTCTCTGTGTACAGCTTTTCTGCAGATGATTGGTCTTTCCACAAATGAAACACGCTTTTTTAACTTGCTTGAAGAATTGTTGCTGTGTAACTTGATCTCTCCTGCCTCTGCTCTCCTCTTGTCTGCAGACACCTCGGCTGTTGCTAGAGATAGGCAGCCTGTGGAAAATTTTGCTGGAGACTTGCTGTAAGTTTCCACTGTACTCCTTGTTGGGCCCCCGCCTGTGGAATTTTCCATCAGCATGGCTGAAAATCCTTTTCTCATATTCATTCAATAAACACGATTTCAAAGCCTCCAAATTCAAATCTGCTTCTGGCTTACTTTCAAAAATAGCTGATACAGTCTCCCAGCTCTGATCCAAACTATTTAACACTAATAAAACTTTTTGGGACTCTGGAAACTTTACTCCACGTTGCTCCAATTCTAGAAAATTAGACTGCATTTTCATTAAATGATCTTCCATAGAATCTCCTGTCTGCAAACTCATTCTGAAAAGCTTTCTTGAAAGTTGGACCACATTACACGCAGAAACATTGACATGTACTGCTTTCAATTTCTGCCATATTTCTTTTGCAGACTTTAATTCAGCTACATTTAAGAATTGATCATCCCCCAGACTTAAAAGAAGATAAGCCATAGCTTTGTCATGAGCCTTTTGATCTGCTGCTCCAAGCACTTGTGGGGGGTCTGCTACGATGTCCCATAATTCTTTTGCTTTCAAAAAACATTCCATTTTTGCAGCCCAAATTAAATAATTTTTCTTCCCCAATTTGGGTATTGGACTGTCTTTAAATTCCATAGCAGCAGCCATCCTGCTTTATTTTTCTTCTCTGCCTGTTCCTTTAACAACACAGACAGCTTCTTATCAGCTTTAAATTACAATGCAGTTTTTAACTTTACTTCTTGAGCGATTCCTGGGCCCATAACCTGTCAGAGTTACGCAATAAATCAGAAGCTTCAAAAGATAACTGCATTTTGCTGATTCAAATAACTTCTTTATAAGTAGAATAAAACATTAACAATACCACACTTTGTTTCAGATCACATGTTGAGATGTTTTCACAGCAAGCTTTAATGGTGGACAGACTAAACCACACCCTTCTTCTTGCTAAGTTTCTGGACATGCTCAATTAACACTTCAGCCTGATTGGCTGACTCAATCACATGGCTCTCCCAGTCATGAATATTCCAACATATACACAGCATTCTTATTGCATTTTCCTCCTGTCCTTAGTCCTTAGCTTAGTTTAATTAAAAACAGCAGCTTTCTCAAAGTTCCTTTGCTCAAGAATGAATATGGCTTACAAACATAGCATCATTTATTATCAATTATATTTTTTTCCTTTGGTTGAATTGTGTCCAGTTCTCAAAGACTCCCAGGAAAAGTCCCTGCAGTTTTCTTTTGTAAGGTTTTTCAGAAGTGGTTTGGTACTGCCTCCTTCCTCAGGTTGAGAGAAAGTGACTGGACCAAAACCACCCAATTGGCTTAATGCCCAGACTTGAACTCAGGATCTCCTGCTTTCAGAAGTCAAAAGGATATCGAAATGGATGTAATACCCACTGGAATATGACAAACAACAGAAGAAGAATAAATAAAGATTGTAACAAAACTATGCCAGCAAATCTGGAGAACAACCCATTGGCCAAGACATTGGAAGAGGTAAATCTACATTCCAATGTTATTGGTACTTAAATGTAAAGTATTGAAGAATAAATCTAACTGGATTGAAAAGTTCAGATACAGATATTGAATCTGATTCAATGGTGGGATTCAAAATTTTTATTACCGGTTCTGTGGGTATGGCTTGGTGGGCGTGGCGTGGTGTGGCTTGGTGGGCGTGGCAGGGGAAGGATACTGTAAAATCTCCATTCCCGCCCCACTCCAGGGGGCAGGATACTGCAAAATCCTCCCAATCAGCTGGGACTCTGGAGGCAGAGAATAGATTGGGGCGGGGCCAGTCAGAGGTGATATTTACCGGTTCTCCGAACTACTCAAAATTTTCGATACCGGTTCTCCAGAACTGGTCAGAACCTGCTGAAATCCACCTCTGATCTGATTACGGTACATGTATCCTCAGTCAGTGAAATCATACCCAGAAAAAAGCTTCAAATGTCCACCACTGTCTTCACCATGAGAGAATTATATATTTCGGTTCCTTCTACATTTGAACTGCTCAGTTTGTTTCTACAATGCAGCTGGCCGGTAGAGAAGGAAGAGATTCTTTCTGTCTAGAAATAAGTGTGAAGAAAATTGGGATATAATCATGATAGTTTATTAAGTCTATTTCTCCATAGGAAACTGATAATGAATCAGTTTACAAATGTACATAATTACATCTGTTAGTCTAATACTTTTTTTTTCTAAAAAGGTTGAAAGCTTATCTCTTGCCCTCGATTTTCTTCATTTTCCCCTCAAGCTCTAGTTGTAATTTTTTTTAAAAAAAAATCTGGTGGTAGAAAAGCAGATAGAAGGATACTTTAAAAGGGGAAGGATTAAAACCTGCATCTGTAAATAGCACTACTTTTCATTAAACGAACCCTGTGAGAATTTATAAAGTATTCATGCCCGCTCACTCAACACTAAGGGTGCTTTGAGCTGAAAGAGGAAGTGGTGTCTCAAGTAAAAACAGAGAGAAAGAGTGAATATAATATTCCTGAGATACTTGTGCTGAATGATCTGGCTGACTGCTATTAAGACAGTGGACAAATCAGGAAATATACTTTAAGCTGTAAATACAAATAAAATGTGGTTTTTGAGCTGTGAGTAAGAGAGAGAGGAATATGTATTTTGGACCATCACTGGGACACAACAAGAGGTTTGATTTTGTGTCAAATTCATTTGGTAAATACTGTATCAGAGGTGGGTTCCTCCCGGTTTGCACCGGTTCTATAGAACCAGTAGCAAACAGCTGGTGACATCACGGAACCGTTTCTGTCGGTGCTTGTCAATGGGCGCCGCCATCTTTTTTTGGAATTTTTTTTAAAATATTTTTTTTGAATTTTTTCCGGTTTTTTCTTCTTCTGCGCATGTGCAGAAGCCGAGTTTCCGGCACTGCGCATGTGTCACCATCTTGTTTTTGGCTTTTTTAAAAAAATTGATTTTTTGGCACTGCGCATGCACATGCGCAGCCACATGGCGCAGGAAGAAGCGAACCGGCGGTGAGGTAAGTTAGAATCCACCCCTGCACTATATCAATGTATAGTTGCCATATAACTAAAATCTAACACAGAACAGATTTAATAACACTTCTAAGACATACCTATGAACAAACACACCTAGTCTTAATTATGCTATCTAGCAAAAACGAACAACTATAAACTTCTATAGGGTGTATTTTTTTCTGTCAAGGATTTTTTTTGTCCCAGTGCTTAGCTACAGCTGTGTTTGATTTCAGTCACATATACTCAGTGAGTTGACATAGTGCAGAATGTGAACTAGTCAAGGACATTCAAATGCAAATTAAAGTAGTGGTTGCTAAGGCTATCACCTGATTTAAAAAAATCTTAATTTACTGATCATATGACTTTTTACAACAGATTAAAAAAATATGCCTGCTTTTTATTGGATGCCTGTTTCAGCATAAAAGACCTTGGAAAAAATACTTCCCTTTGCCAGTCAGCAGTAGAATCCATATGTAAATATGAAGTTTCTTTGGACTAAGGATTGTCTCCTGGTAGTTTTATGGACATGTCTACATGGCCACTTTCTTTTGTCAAGATATGGGGGGAGGTTGTTTAATTCCTAGGGCCTAGGCCAGTGGTGGCGAACCTTTTTAGGCTCGCGTGCCAAAAAAAGGGGGAGGCGCGCTCGCGCGCGCTCGCATACCCACACCCATTCCCTCCCCCCCCACATGCGCACAACACCCCCCCATGCTGCCCCCTGCGCATGCGCACACACCCCCACCCCCGCGCAAAGGCTTACCGGAGCCTGGGACGACGAAACCGGCAAACCGGAAGTGCGAAAAAACGCACTTCCGGTTTGCTGGTATAGCAATAGCACTTTACTTATATACCACTTCATAGTGCTTTCCAGCCCTCTCTAAGCGGTTTACAGAGTTCAGCATATTGCCCCCAACAATCTGGGTCCTCATTTTACCCACCTCGGAAGGATGGAAGGCTGAGTCAACCTTGAGCCTAGTGAGATTCAAACAGCTGGACTGCTGAACTAGCAATCAGCTGAAGGTCACAATGCTGCTTTTAACCACTGCGCTATCTCAGCTCCAGAAAAGTGCACTTCCGGTTTGTCCGTTTTGTAGTTTTTTGCATTCCGGAGCTTCAGGGAGCTTCCCTGAACCCTCCGGAGTGCAAAAAACAGCACACCGGCAAACCGGAAGTGCATTTTTTCGCACTTCCGGTTTGCCGGTGGGCAACCCTCGTGTGCCGGCTTCTATGGCTCCGCGTGCCACCTCTGGCACGCGTGCCATAGGTTTGCCACCACGGACCTAGGCTAATCTGGTATTATCTGATGCCCTTTTCCAGCCTCCAACCAATGCTTAGTTTCCAAACCCAGAAAAAGCTGATCAGATGTTGCGACCTGCTGGACATATTGTTTAAAATTTGATGTCTGATGTCCAATTACATGCTATTAATGGATAACATTTGTCTATTAAATATTGTAACCTTGATTTTTGCACAAAGAAGTATGACATGAATGCACAATAAAAATCTATTCTGACTAGAAATGTTTAAATTCAACTTTTCTTTCACATGCTATCTCACATTAAAACATTAATATATAGTGGGAATATTTTTGGAACTAGATGGCCTAGAAATTGGAAGAAAGGAAGAATGAATAAATACATAAATTGCATTAGTACAGGTGATTGGTTTTATTGTGGCTGATTTGTGAGATCCTGATGATTAACATGGGTAATAAACCTAACTGACAATTTCTAGATATATTGAATCAGTATTTCTATCATTCAAAAATGAATGAAAATCACTGAGAGAACCTGATATTCAAAATAACTCAGCTGCAGTCATATGGGGTCTTAGAAGATTTTCCTGGATCCAGAGGATTTTGGCTTTCTTTCGCCAAGTTTAGAGTAAAATCCACAACCTCAGGAGGAGGAGCCCAATCTGTTGTGTTCTGACTGACCTAACTGAACTCTAACTTGTTATGTCTGACTGAACTCTGATTTGTTATGTTCTAGCTGAACTCTAACTGAACTGTATGTTTTCACCCAGGTCCAGCGTTTGAATGCTCAAACGCTATTGGTTGTTGTGTCTGACAGCCCTCTATAAAAGAGCTAGCTGTCAGACCGTGTTTTGCTGGTTGCTTGAGTGAGCTGAATAAAAGAGCTGTTCTGAAGTCTGTCTCCTGTGATCCTTGCCCACTATCTAACAGTGGCGACGAAGGTGGGATTCGAACCCATGTGTGCACAATCCTCCCTCCCTCCCTCCCTCCCTCCCTCCCTTCCTTCCTAGATTGCTTCTTTCCAAAGTAAAAAGCACCAAAAGTAAGAACTGTTGCTAAGTCTTGCATGGCAAGACTCAGATTTCACCTTTAACAAACATAACATGATTAACAAACCACAATAGTTAGGAATGAGCCAGACACTTAATCCAAAACAAGATAGATGTGCTTTTTCCAAGCAGCATCTTTTTTTCTTTCTCTTTTTCCCCCTTTTCTCTCCTTTAACAATCATAAATAACAATAAATGCAGCGGAGAATACAGTATTAAGTATTAAGCTTAAAGATCTAAACTTTTTACATATAAAATAACTCAATGTGTTTTGCAATTTTTTATCAATAGCATACTTGGTGTTCATTGTACAACTGAAGCAACCTTATGTTCATCAGCATCTTAGAAATTAATTTATAACCTTGGCAACTTTAAGATTTGTGGACTTCAACTCCCAGAGTTCCTCAGCCAGCAAAGCGTTGAAGAGTTGAAGTCCACAAATCTTAAAGTTGCCAAGGTTGGAGATCCCTGATCTAACTCATCATAATGCAGGAATCTCCATTTTCTATTTTATAAATACTACTGTATTCTGTTATTATCTGCTTTCTATAATGTATTATAATCAATAAAATAATCAACCAGGGGAAAATATGTAAATCTTGTCTGTTACTGTTATGTACTGACAGTTGTACATGGTTTCACCCAGGTCCAGCGTTTGAGCGGAAGAATGCTCAAACGCTATTGGTTAAAGCATATGACAGCTCCCTATAAAAGGGCTAGCTGTCAAACTGCAAGTTGCTAGTTGTACAGAGAAGTTGCCTAATAAAGAAGTGTTCCTTGAAGTCTGTCTTCTGTCGTTATTCCCACAACTCAACAGTGGCGACGAGGGCTTGGGAGCTGCAGAACGAAGACGATAGGACCTTAGGCATTGCAACCAGCCAGGCGGTTTTCGGAAGCTACCACAGACAACGTGCCAAGCATGTCTGCCTTCCATCCGCCAGCGCCATTCAACCCGGCGAAGGAGAAGTGGGGGTCGTATATGTCGCGGATTGATTGCTTCCTAGAAGCTAATGATCTTTTGGGTCTGTCAAACAATCGAAAAAGAGCACTTTTTCTAAGTCACTGCAGTCATGATGTGTTCAACACAGCGGAGGCACTGACAGACACAACCCCGATACAATCCATACCGTGGCAAGTCCTGCAGGCAACCTTAAAGACCCACTACGCTCCTACTCATTGAAAGTCATCCAGCGCTATGAATTCTGGCAACGGATGCAGCAGGAGGGCGAGACGATAAACCAGTATATCGCTGCCCTCCACAAGGCCGCTGGTCTTTTCAGGGACCTGAATGACATTTTGCTTGACCAACTCATATGCGGCATCCAAGACATCCGCCTGCAGCGCCGGCTCCTGGCAAGAACCAATTTGACTCTGGCGTCTGCTCTGGACGAAGCCAGGGATGCTCAAACGCTATTGGTTAAAGCATCTGACAGCTCCCTATAAAAGAGTTAGCTGTCAGACTGCAAGTTGCTGGTTGTACAGAGAAGTTGCCTAGTAAAGAAGTGTTCCTTGAAGTCTGTCTCCTGTCGTTATTCCCACAACTCAACAGTTACTATTAATACAAATAATGAAATGAACATTTGTGTTAGATGTGCATGAGAAATGCATAAATAAGTAACATGAAAAGTGGTTTCATCCAATGATAAAGCAACTAAGACTTCTTCAGAGCTCAGACACAAAGTGAGCACCAAGATTCAATTCTCTTGAGGAAAAAGCATCTACTAAAGATCTAGTGAAGTTACTCACTAGAGATAACCTGATGTTGCAACTAACAGGCAATGTTAAATCAATTATTTTATATACTGAACGTATTTTATATATTCAAAACTTCAATATGATCCTCTTTATGCCTCCTTATTCATAAACTGAAATTGGAAGAACTAAATAAAACTGTAGGCTTTCTATCAAGGAACTTATGAAATAAAACTTTGATAGCTCACAGAGTTTCAGACACATCTTTTTCCTGCTTTGAGGTAGCTTCCTTATTGAACACACACAGGAAAGATAGGAAACATAGATAAGGAAAGAAAAACAACAGTCGGAAAAGGAAACCATAGAGATTGGAAAATATGAAATAAATATCCTTGAAGTGATGGATTTCAGATAACTTTTGAAATAAAAGCAAACAATAAAATTGCATATTACTTTTTTTTAAAGGAGAGATGAATTTCTATTTTCCTAATCCATTTTCATTAAAAACATATTTTTATCTATTCTGAAAAAGCTGGATTTACTTAACGCTCAATTCCCTTTCAGAATCCATAAAATATTAAAATTATACCAGTTTCTAATATGTACAAGTGTTTTCTGTTACTGCTTTTGGTAGATGCATGCCAATTTTGTAGCTCACCATATCAAAATGAGGATTGTCTTTTAAAAAATCACCTGTAATCATGGAAAACATAATGGAATACCATAACACTTATGTATCATTCAGATTTCTAATAATGTCCAATTCAAAACTGACTTGAGTCACAGACAGATTACCGTATTTTTCGGAGTATAAGACGCACCTTTTTACCCCCCAAAAGAGGGTAAAAATTTGGGTGCGTCTTATACACCGAATGCAGCCCTACCCACCCACCAGCCCCCACCCTTCGGTGGTTTTTGGCCGGAGCCGCTGCCGCCGCTGTCCCCACCACCGCTATCCCCACACTCACAGCTGTCCCAGCCGCCCTCTCTGCTGCTGTTCCCGCCACCAACAGAGGAGTTTCTGCTGTCCGCGTGAGACTGTGGAGCCGAAGAACTCCCCCGACCCAGACATTCCAACCTTCCCCTCCATGGTTCAAAACTCTCGGGAGCGAGTCTAAACTCGCTTCCCTTCCCCTTTCCCGCGACTCGAGCGCTGAAATCTACCCCGACCCCGCTTTCTGCCAATTGCCCCGGGAGTTGCGCTCGGCCACCTGAAGTCTGCTAGCAGCACTGCCGCCGCCTCAGCCGAACAAGCCGAGACTCAGCCAAACAATACAGGAGGGGAGAAAGAGGCTCCGCGTAGCGCAAAGCGGAGCGCAATTACCGACTCTCCCCCCCCATCCCCGAGGGAAGAAGGAACCGCGATGTGATGGGGAACAAATCTCCCCCACCGCCCCCAGGAGGAAATAAAGCTGGGCGGAGACATGGCACCCCCCCACTGCACACACACGCACCCAGATACCCCACGGCAGCCCTCTCCGCATGTCTGCCCAAGCGCCTGTCTCGTGTCGCCCTCCCGATTCTTACCCGCCACTGGCCCTTTCTTGCCTAATCTACTGGCGGGAAAGGGGGGAACAGACAGCAGCAGCCACCAGAACACCACGCAGCAGGGTATTTAGTCCGAGACGCGGCTGGTCTGCTCTCCTATCCCCACCCTGAAAGGGCAGCTGGGCTTCAAGCCAGTTCGTCTAACCCGGCTCCGCTGTTTCTACCTCTCTGCTGTTTCTACGCTCGAGCCGTATGACTGGAGGAGGAATTCTGGGAGTTGAAGTCCACAAGGCTTAAAGCTTCAAGTTTGAAGACCCTTGCACCCCTAACCCAGGGGTCTTCAAACTTGACAGCTTTAAGACTTGTGGACTTCAACTCCCATTCCTGACTGGAGCATGACTGGAGGAGGAATTCTAGGAGTTGAAGTCCACAAGGCTTAAAGCTTCAAGTTTGAAGACCCTTGCACCTCTAACCCAGGGGTCTTCAAACTTGACAGCTTTAAGACTTGTGGACTTCAACTCCCATTCCTGACTGGAGCATGACTGGAGGAGGAATTCTGGGAGTTGAAGTCCACAAGGCTTAAAGCTGTCAAGTTTGAAGACTCCTGGGTTAGGGGTGCAAGGGTCTTCAAACTTGGCAAGACTTTTTACAACCATGTACACTTTTTACAAACTTCAAACTTGACAGCTTTAAGCCTTGTGGACTTCAACTCCCATTCCTGAGCTAGCATGACTGGAGGAGGAATTCTGGGAGTTGAAGTCCACAAGGCTTAAAGCTGTCAAGTTTGAAGTTTGTAAAAAGTGTACATGGTTGTAAAAAGTGTACATGGTTGTAAAAAGTATTCTGCTACACTGGTATTTTATTAAATAATATATTACTACACCATTTGGTTCAGAATACTTTTTTCCTTGTTTTCCTCCTCTAAAATCTAGGTGCGTCCTATATTCCGGTGCGTCCTATACTCCGAAAAATACGGTAATACCTTAAACAATACCTTAATAAGACAATACCTTAAAAAAGGAAACCAAAGTGAACATGACAGAACACATAGCTGGAAAACACACATATTTTATCCAAATAAAAATTGCACACCAAATGGACACACTTGCATCTATTCCAGAACTGGGGGAATTTTTTTCCAGAGATGATTAAAGGCTTTTAGGATCAGAGCAGGCTAAACTTCCATAGGGATGATGGTATTCCAAAGGGCAGGTGCTGTAACAGAAGATGCCATCTAGATGACTTATTGAAAGTAACATAAAGCATGCCTGCTCTACCAGATTTTGCGAGACAGGAATAAATTATGGGAAAGAAATGCTCCATCTGATAGCTACATCCTAAGCATATTTCTACCCTCCATGGCGTAGAATTGGTTGTATCCATGATTTCCAAACTCCTTTGTTTCTGCTCAGACCCCTTCCTCTTTCCAGTAAAAAGAGGAGAATGAAGTTCCTGACTTCAATATGTTTCTGTTTCTAGATCCTACACAGCATTATTAGTCAAAGAAAGATAGGTGGTAGGGCACACAGATATTTCAAAATATCTACCTACTCACTGAAAGTCTGCAACCAAGCTGCTAAATGTGTGGTTCATTGCCATATTTCTCTTTTCAAATGCATTCCCCAGATACCATATATCATGCCTAAATCATTTATCAGCATACATTTTCAAAAGAGCACATTACGCACAAAACTGTAATGTTTGTTCAAACTAATTCCCTTTACTATTAAAAAAATAATGAAACACAACTATTTCTTATATTCAGAGAGAAGGTATCCTACCCCACGCAGAGATAATTTTTGCCTTTTCCCTAAGCTGTCAGGGAACATGTGGTGACAGATCTGAATTTAAAGGGAATTTCATAAATGATGAGGATTTTAGGGCTGAAACACTCAAGGCAAATCTCCCAAATTTTCTACACTTTAGAGGTGCTAAAGAAGGAGGACTTTATTCTTCCAATTCCAAATGAAAAATGACAGGTAGACCTCAACGTACAACCACAATTGGGGCCAGAATTTCCATTGTTAAACAAAGCAGTGGTTAAGTGAGTCATGCCTGATTTTACAACTTTTTAGTCACAGTTGTTAAGTGAATCATGCAATTTAGTGGCTCCGACTTCTCCTTTGGACTTTGCTTGTTAGAAGAAAGCTGGGAAAGTTGCAAATAGTGATCACATGACCCCAACAAATCGAAACCATTGTAAATACATGCTGGTTCCCAAGTGCCCCATTTTGCATCACATGACCATGGGGATACTGCAATAATCATAAGCGTGAATATCGGTTTTCCGTGCTGTTGAATGGTCATTAAATGAATGGTTGTAAGTGGAGGTCAACCTGTATGAATCTAGGCTTCTCTTCCTCCCATTTTCTCTTTTCAACAACCAGGGCAGTAGATGAAGCTGAGAGAATCAAATTGTTCAAAATTTCGCAGCTACTAAGATTGTTGGCCGGGCAGGTACAAAGATAGCCAGGGAAATTGCAGTGTTCGGTGCCCCACTAGGGGCCGCTCTAGGAGCAGAGTTGTTGGTAAGCAGATCTCGTGTCACGCCTCAGTTACATCCCATCCTCATCCTCAATGCTATGTCTAGTAGCGAGCTGGGTATTAACTGAGGCATGACACGAGATCTGGTAACTCATAACTCTTTATTAAGACACAACAGGATAACCACAACTTGTCTGAGGGAAACACTTCTGTCAGCTCCTTAAATATGGACAGAATAATCAAGCAGCCAATCAACGCTTACCAACAACTCTGCTCCTAGAGCGGCCCCTAGTGAGGCACCGGAACACTGCAGAAATGATTGAAGCCTGGGAAACGGGGCCCCTTGTCAGTCAACAGGAGTGCTGCTTTACCGCCAACTTATCGAAACTACAGTCAACGGGCATCTACACTCCAATGAACCATGTAAGAACGATATTCAACAAGGCATCACATAAATACTACACATAGTAAAACCCAAAGCACACTTTCTGGTAAAGAGAAGTTCCCTGAGGATGGGTTCCAGCATGAGTACAAAAGCTCGGAAGACTAAACTTCTGATCCCGGTGACCGGCCCAGTTTGGATCCTATACATACTACCGTATTTTTGGGAGTATAAGACGCACCTTTCCCCCCCTAAAAGAGGCTGAAAATTTGGGTGCATCTTATACTCTGAATGTAGCTTTTTCAAAGCTTTTTTTCCAGTCCTAACGAGGCACTAACGATCTTCCCGGCTCTTACCGGCTTGCAGGCTTTTTCATTGCTACTCCCTCAGAAGGAGTTTTTTTCAGCCCTAAGTCTTTGCAGGCTTTTTTTCATTGCTACTCGCTCCAAAGAATGTTTTTTTAAGCCCTAACCAGGAGATAAAATAATGTGCTGAAGCTGACCAGACTAAGGACGCTAGCCAGATGAATACCTGGTAGGCAGATTTTTTCCCCTATTTTCCTCCCCAAAAACTAAGGTGCGTCTTATATTCCAGTGCGTCTTATACTCCAAAAAATACGTTATGTTAAGGATATTGAAAACACTTTACTATTTCAGACCAAAGTGCTACTGTATATAAATATGACCAATACATTTCTCATTACAATGTTAACTTTTAAGTATAATAATACACATGCTTCTAAATAAAAGTTATTCTTTTCATCTTCATTTAAAAGAGCAACATGATGTTCAGACTGATCTCCACCATCAAAAGAAGGCTAAACATATAAATAACAAAGAGCACGAACAGGCATCAGGAAGCAAAGAACAAAATAACACATTTCTATGCACAGCTGTGTCTGTGAGAGAGAAAGATTTTTTTCTAACAATTTATTTTCTTCTGAAATCAGATGCTATCAGTAGCTTGAGATTTCATTCCCCCAAAAAACTACTTTTTTGAGTTTATAATGAGTTTATAATAACTAAACAATCCACCCAACCCAAAATGAAATTCCATCTTATATTAATGCTTTGGAAAGGCATCTTGTAAAAATGAAGCATTTTCTTTCAATGAGTAGGAAAGATACAATGCTAAACAGTAGAATATTTTGATAAAGAAAAATCCCCAATTAAACACTAGAATAAATCAAGTCTAATGGAGAAATGGTACAGAATAATGTTGTATAATTATCTAGTATTTGAAGAGATAGTATGAAATAAATAATTGATAATGCTAAAATAAATCTCTGGGAAGTGGGAATAACATATCATTCCACCATTGGATCTTTATCAAATTTATTTGTGTAAAATTTTAAAAGTTCATCTATGTTAGCCATTTCACAAGTTCATGAAGATTCGCCACTAATACAGTTCTTTACAGGATAATATAGCCCTGCAAAGAAATTTATATCCTTAAAAAAGTTTAACAGTGGTGGGCGGGAAGTTGAAAAACAATGACTGCCGGCAGCATGGTGACCAAACAATGTTGAGCCTTACTTACAGCTTTAATTGAGTCAAGACACACTGACGCAGGAGACAGCCAGTTATCTATAGTTATTAACTGAGGAGACAAACCTCTTTCCTCTGTTTACATTATCATAACAATAACCCAGACTATTATCTTATATCTCGGGCTAGGGAGATCCAAATCTCTTTTTCTTTGTCTGAGGATAGGTTGGCTCTTAGTGTTGCTGAATAGTAAAGACTTACGATTATATTGTGCTCATTTCACTTGGAACAACTATTTATTCCTTCTCTTACCAACTATTAACAATCAGTACCATTTACCATTTTATTCAAAATATGCATAATGGATTAGGTTGTTTTTTAAAATCACCAGATAACACAACCTGGCTATAACTGAATGTAAACATTTTCAAGTTACTATCCACAGGACTTTGTGTGATTGACAAGATGAAGAATGGAATTTATAATTATAGATAATCATATATTGTTCCATGTAATCA
This sequence comes from Diadophis punctatus similis, assembly GCA_023053685.1. NCBI lineage: Eukaryota > Metazoa > Chordata > Lepidosauria > Squamata > Dipsadidae > Diadophis > Diadophis punctatus. The sequence goes on from JALIGW010000002.1 coordinate 197,338,329, forward strand.
AAGATCCTGTTTACATACAGCATAAAGGCTCCATTTACAAAAAGTTTAGAATGTAAGACTGGCCTAGTCAGAACAGGCAAGATTCAGAATAACAGAATAACAGAGTTGGAAGGGACCTTGGAGGTCTTCTAGTCCAACCCCCTGCTTAGGCAGGAAACCCTACACCACTTCAGACAAATGGTTATCCAATATCTTATTAAAAACTTCCAGTGTTGGAGCATTCATACTTCTGGAGGCAAGTTGTTCCACTGATTGTTTTAACTGTCAGGAAATTTCTCTTAATTCTAGTTGCTTCTCTCCTTGATTAGTTTCCACCCATTGCTTTTTGTCCTGCCCTCAGATGCTTTGGAGAATAGTTTGACTCCCTCTTCTTTGTGGCAACCCCTGAGATATTGGAACACTGCTATCATGTCTCCTCCTCTTCTTCTTCTTCTTCTTCTTCTTCTTCTTCTTCTTCTTCTTCTTCTTCTTCTTCTTCTTCTTCTTCTTCTTCTTCTTCTTCTTCTTCCTCTTCCTCTTCCTCCTCCTCCTCCTCTTCTTCTTCTTCTTTCTTCTTTCTTCTTTCTTCTTTCTTCTTCTTCTTCTGCCATATCGGTCATCGGACATTGGCAATCATGCTGGCAATCCTATGTTTGTCAACAGCTGCATGGAAAAGTGCTGCTGAGTTTCAAGTTGTCTCCCCTAGTCTTTCTTTTTATTAAACTAGTAGACATACCCAGTTCCTGCAACCGTTCTTCATATGTTTTATCCTCGAGTCCCCTAATCATGTGTGTTGCTCTTCTCTGCACTCTTTCTAGAGTCTCCACATCTTTTTTACATCGTGGTGACCAAAACTGAATGCAGTATTCCAAGTGTGGTCTTACCAAGGTATTATAAAGTGGTTTTAACACTTCACGTGATCTTGAGTCTATCTCTCTGTTAATGCAGCCTAGAACTGTGTTGGCTTTTTTGACAGCTGCTGCACACTGCTGGCTCATATTTAAATGGTTGTCCACTAGGACTCCAAGATCCCTCCCATTCATCCTAGACCAAGATTTTGTTTTCATAGTGGCCAACTATGACATCTTTTATGACGCTGCTAAGCAGAAGATAAAGACTGAGCTATGTATTTTTCCCCACCATTGGTCCACAGTAATTCAAGAGATGTCATCCCTAACCTGGAGCTGATTTTTTAACACTAGTCGTTAATAAACGTGACTTCCATGAATTTGTTCAATTCTTATTTAAATCCTTCTACATTAACAAATTTATAGCAAATATATTTAACAAATAAATAATAATAATAAAGGAAAATTTCCCCATCCACTTTTTCCAGCCATCCATGGATTCCTGTTCAGATGTGTGAAGAACTGAACATATAAACAGTGATGAGCAGCCCTTCCCAACTTCCATTGAGATAGTACAGAAGAACTGCTTTCTGATTGTGCAGCACGGTTGTCTATAGTGATGATCTTTGCGACACTTTGCAGACACATGAAACCTTTGTGACTTGGAAGGGGGAGGCTGTTCATCCTTATTTACAGTATGTGTTCAGTTTCTATTCTGTAACTCATAACCTAAACGCATCTTATGGAGGTATCACTTTAAATTGTTTAGCCACCATGGTTTCCTATGCATGTTAGGTAGTTCGCAGTAAATCTACCATCTTTTTTCCCAAGTAAAGATTGAATGGTACATGTGGCAAGCTGCATTCCCAAGAAGAGCTGGGAATGTGTAAGTCTGCACTATGCAATAAATCTACATGGGTTGGTATCAATTGAGCATCATTCCATAGCATCAGAAACCATAGATAAGGAGCAAAGCAAATAACCACATGAAAAAAATCTGTACACCCTGTTGAAATTTTTACAACAGTCATGGGACTACAGTCTCTTTTGACGCTCCAGTTTTTAAAGTCATATAATCTATCCATTCCCTCAGGGTGAAGTTAAATTAACTTTTAATTATATGAACAGTCTTTGCAACCTTTTGTTCTTGAGGCATCCTAGGTGGCCAGAAATTTAATTAAGGAATGGAAGAACTTACGCCATTTTATTTATTTTTACCATATGCTTGTCCTGAACTTCAAAAGACTGAAATATCACTAAAAAAAAGATCTAAGCAATAAATGCTAATATTTGACCTTTACTATTTAGCTTGATCTATCTGATATAAATGTTGTGGTGTGTCAGCATACAATGCAAAGGATGTCTGCAGTTAGTCCCAAATATAGACTGAGATAAATTTAAGAAAGAAGGTTCATGTATGATTAAAGTAGCTTGATATATGGTAGACCAGTGATGGCGAACCTTTTTTGGTTCGCGTGCCAAAAGGGGGGGGGAATGTGGGGGATCACGTGTGTGCGTGCCCACACTCATAATTCCATGCACCCCCGCACATGCACGCATGACCCCCCTGCTCCCAGCATGCAATGGCACGCCCATTTTTCGCTCTCCCCAGGCTCCAGAGCCTTTCTAGGAGCCTGGGGAGGGCGAAAACGGCCTTCCCCACCCCCTCTGGAGGCTGGAAACAGCCTGTTTCCTGACTCCCAGTGGGCCCAGAAGGCCCGAAAATCAGCCGGCTGGTGTACACATGCATGCCGGACCTGAGCTCGCGTGCCCACCGATATGGCTCCGTGTGCCACTTGTGGCACCCGTGCCATAGGTTCGCCATCACGGTGGTAGACCAATGAGCTGATCATACAAATGCATGAAGCTTTGGATTTATAGTAGTTTTGATAGAAGGAAAAGTTGTTATGTATTTTAGAAGTAATGTAGAATAGTGGTTCTCAACTCTCACAAGCTTGTACGAATTGCCTCTAGCACACCACTGTTTATATTCAAAACACTGAAAAAAGGTCTTCCCTTTCTTGTTTATTCATCTATATGCCTCCATCATTTATATGACAAAGAGATTGTATACATGTCAAAATTAAATAGGACTTCATCGTAGCTAAGTGTTTGTCAACCCTAGCAATTCTAAGAGGTGTAGACCAGGGGTGGGTTCCTCCCGGTTCACCCGAACCGGTAGCGACCCGCTGGTGATGTCACGATGACGTCACCGAACCGGGCTGGTCGGTGCCCGTCCGTGGGCGCCACCATCTTTTTAAAAAAATTTTTTAATTTTTCTGGGTTTTTTCTTCTGCGCATGCGCAGAAGCTGAGTTTCCAGCACTGCGCATGCGTCGACATCTTGTTTTCGGCTTTTTGTTTTGAATTTTATTTTTATTTTTCGGCACTGCCCCGCCCACTCACTCACTCCTCACCACCTAAGCTGCCTTCCCAGTTCCCACCTAATGCCTGCCCTGCGCCCCAACTTAGCTGCCTCCTCCTGCCTACAGATAAGTCGTGGTTGCGCTAGCCCCCCGTCCCAACCCCGGAGCTTGCTGCACCCCCTCATCCCCACCAAGCTCCCGTGGCTGGCTAAGCCACCAAGGCCCGGCATGGCTCCATTCCAGGCCACGCTGCCTGCAGCCAAGCTTGCCACGGGCCCCCCACCATCCCCACCGAGCTCGCGACCTTACCTTCCTCCCATGGCTGGTGGTAGAGGGGAAGGCATGCCAGCCCCCACAAGGAACCGATGCTTGGAGCAGTTTTGGAGCTTGTTAAGGAGGAGGACTGCTCCTCAGCCCCAGCCATGCGTTTTCAAGCCTGGGCTATTACAATAGCTTTACACTCCAAGCAGCCCGGGCTTGAAAACAAGCTCCAAAACTGCTCCAAGCATCAGTTCCTCGTGGGCGCTGAAAGTACGGGCCTTCAACCTGTCTGTTTCTCTGTATAAGTCCCATCCGGAAAGCCAGGCAGAGAGAAACAGGTTGAATCCTGTTTCTCTCTGGCGCAGCGCTTTCTGGACTTACCAGGATCCAAAGCGCAGTGCTGCGAAAGACTCTCTCTCTCTCTCTCTCTCTCTCTCTCTCTCTCTCTCTCTCTCTCTCTCTCTCTCTCTCTCTCTCTCTCTCTCCCCCAGCAACAGAGTGGGGGAGAGAAAACAGGTCGCCAGAGAACACATGGAGGGCTACATCATGTGCTCTCCAGGCAGCGGCTGCTGCTTCTTCTCTCCCCTGCTGCTTTTGCCTAGGAGAGTCTTTCGCAGCACATCACTTTGTGTAAGTCCCATCCAGAAAGCCTGCACATTCCCAGGGCCCTGAGGCCGCCTGGAGCTCCCCTTTCACCCGCCGCTGCCCCCCCCCAAGCCACCTGGCCTGCGAGGGAAGCACACAGGAGATCGCGGCACTGGAGCTCTTCCCGTGTATCATTGTAGCCTGCCTGTTTGGACAGCCAGCTTTGGTATGTCCCATTCCTGGATGCTATATCCACCATGAGGGAGAAGGGGCATTGGTCTTACCTGATACACCTCTTCTCAGAGAGGTGGATATAGCATCCAGCCCCACCCAGTATGGTCAACGTCGACTGTTGGCTTCGGTTCTATAGGAGGAATGTACTAACTTACCATGGCACAACGGAGTCTGTCGCTTCACTTCTTCGTTTCAAGCTGTCAAGCATAGCAACAAGGGCGGCACCTGAACAGCTTTGACAGACTCAGACCAATCAGAGAGCAGACGGATTTAACCCATTCCTGGATGCTATATCCACCTCACCGAGAAGAGGCGTATCAGGTAAGACCAACGGCCCTTCTGAGGGGAACACAGTGAACTGAAGACACCTCTGTGACAGTGAAGCAGATGATTGTGGCAAAAACCAAAGAACCAGTGAGTAGTCTGGTTGTTCAGCTAAGGAGAGGATGGAGAGGATACAGGTGCTCCAGATGGCTGTTCCTTGTCAGGAGATCATAGGACAGAAGTCTTCTGTTGGTTTGAGCTCCAGGAAATGAAGGAATTAGCCATCTCTCTTGCAACTAAAGTGGAGTCTTTTAAAGGACACTTAAGTTTGCAAGGCTCACTTTCTAATCACTTTTGGAAATTGCTCATTAATCACCTTAAAACTAAAAGTGTTGGAGACCTTTAGAATGATAACACTGAAGTCTTTATCAAGGGAGTTTAATGTCTATGGAGATTATCATCCAGTCATGGTTGTCCCAAAGGTGCTTTTTCAAGAGGCAACTGAACTTTCTGTTTTTTCTTTGAAGATGTTTCACTTCTCATCCAAGAAGCTTCATCAGCTCCATTGCCCACCATCCAGTCAGAGCTGAAGAAGCTTCTTGGATGAGAAGCGAAACATCTTCAAAGAAAAACTAGAAAGTCCAGTTGCCTCTTGAAAAAGCACCTTTGGGACAAGTGAGTTTAACTTCAACCAAGATAAAAAATAAAAAATAATTGCAAGCTTAAGAGCCTAGAGAATTTAAGTGCTTGTCACAATGTGTTACAGAACAAGTTGCAATGGATAGTTTTGAAATTATTTTAAATGTGATCAGCAACAAGAAGGATCTAGAGAAAGATATGGACACACAAATGGAACTGGTGGATGATTTATTCACTAAAGGAGATGTACAGCTATTGAACCAGGAAACTGATTTAGATACTGAATATACAAAACAGCTAATTTAAGATCTTGAAGGACTGTAGTAGAAGTGACATACAAAAAAACCCTTTACTTATTGGATATAGAGTACAAAAGGAATCGGTTAACGTTTTGAAAGTTTTTTAGCTTAAAAAAACTAAACTAAACTAAACATTACAAAACCCTAGCTCTGGGACTCTCTTTGAAGGGGTTAAAAATAAGATTCATAAAAACTCAGAGAAGGTATACAAGACTGGCTTATTCAATCAGGCTTATTCAATCTGAGATAGCTGGATGAGCAACGGCCATGTAGAATTAGCCAAAAAGGATTAGAGAAGATTAAGCAGGCAAGGCCATGAAGCCTTCTAAAAGTAAAAATAAGGGACTTTTGCTAGATTGGCCAAAGATAAAGAATCCTTCCCAAGGACAGGAGATAGGTAAATATTGTTTGGTGGTGTTAAAGGAATCATCACAGGATGTAAGCTGTTCAGAGTAAAGCTTCCTTTTACAATTGACTGATGATAATTTTGTTAATGCCAATGGTGTTCAAGTAGTGCTCCAAATGTTTTGGAGTTGCACCCAAGGCACCTATTACTATTGGTACTATCTTTGCTTTCTTTTACCACAATTGTTCTATTTCTATATGCAGGTCTGTGTATTTTGTGATTTTCTTTAGGTCTTTCTTTTCTCTTCTGCTGTCTTCAGTTACTGCTATGTCCACTATCCAGACTTTTTGTTTTTGTTTTTCTTACTGAAAATTGTTAAGTCTGGGATGTTATGTGACAGATGCTTGTCTGTTTGAATTCTAAAGTCTCAGAGCACTTTAATTTCTTCATTTTCTATTACTTTTTCTATTTTGTGATCTCACCAGTTCTTGCTAGCAGTCAAGAGGTATTTCTTGCAGATATGCCAATGCATTGCACATTGTTGCTAGTTTTTCATGCTAGTTGTTTGCAGTCAGTCTGTGCAATCTTCTTGTAGCAGTTAACTAGGTTGCCCATTGTTTCTTCAGCTCCTTTGCAGAGGTGGTACTTGCTGTCTTTTGCTGCCTTCTCAATTCTGATTTTGTATGCGTTTGTTCTTAAGATGTGGTCTTGTGCAGTCTCTGTCTCATTCACCTTCAAATTTCCTGCTCTTAGCCATGGCAGTATCTGGTTGTAATCTGCTTTGCCTGCTGTTTTTTTATATATACTGGCCATGCAGAATGTTGTCTTGCCATGCCTATTCTTCATTTGCTCTTTCTTGTATTGTTGTTGCTGTTGTTGTGTGAACTACAGCAATTAGAATGACATTTGGCATCAGCATAAAGTTGAATACAGAGAATAAACACCAAGCAGATATCCATCCTTATATGCCACATTCTCAGCATTACGTATACTTCAAGAATTCCCCCAAAACATTGCATTATGAAAACAGGTTTTGTCAAGATTAAAAACACTTGGCACTGACACTTAATCTCTGTCTATGTGCATGCATGTGCAGTGAAGCTGTATCGTTGGGAGATTTTCCAGTGGCATCCATCACTCTAAGGGTATCTATCTCCATTATTCAACATTAATAGTCGTGCCAGTTTGTGGCTGAACGGCAGATGTGGTTCACAGCTTTTCAAGGAATTACAAAGTAGTGTTTAGCGACACTTCATTTCCAAGACAGTTTTGAAGAGACAACTCTTAGTGGAAATATTGTTATTCTACGCAAAACTGTATACAGTTTTGTAGAGCACAATCATAAAATGCGATCCTAGGAATCATTCTGCAGCATTCAACAAAAAGGCCAGCGCTTTATCCCCAAAGGAGACATCCACAAAAATTCACATATGTGGTACATTGAAACAGAAGCTAATTAGTTTTTCTCAGCATCTGATGCACTGGATCATTAAATATGCATTCATCAAATTTTAGTGAATGTCAATATTCATGTATGATTACTGAAAATCTCCAACGAATTCTATAAATGTCAGAAGAGATATACAAGCTTTATTATATTCTATTAAGCACTTTGTATTTGCAGCCCTCTGCAGCAAATGCTGACGATCAATCACTTTGGAGAACTGAATAGATTTCATGCTTGGTATATTTAATTACCAAGGAGATAGCCCATCCATTCTTGACAGGAATGCCAAATTGATCACATGGATTACAGTGCTGAAGTTGCCCCCTCATTTGCAGGATGTTGACATGCGAAGTGTATTTTTGCTCCTTCCATAGAGCACAAAGCCAGACATATGAAAATATCCCAAGGTTGAAAAATGAATTGTGTTTGTGTTACTGTTTAACTTCTACCCCACACAGTGAACATATCAGAAATATATTCTAGGACTAAACCTTTTAGCATTTAGAACTGTATTATTACCACCCGGTCAACATGAGACAGAGCTACTTTACTAAATGCTGCTTAGTAAAGAATGTTAAAATCCAAAATATACAATACTTTTAGTTCTAGTTTTTATGTTGGAGAGAGAATAAAATACTTCAAATGCAAAGGGGGGAAAAAGACCTTTTGGCCTGGCAAGTCACACACTGAAATTGAAAAATGTAGCTGGTCTTTACTACATGTCAGAATGTAGGATTGAATTTCAAAATCAGCTTTAAATTGCCTAAATACTAAATTAAACAAAAAAAAACCTTCCATATATTTATAAGAAGAAATGGCTTTCATTTCCAAGAGATTATATATACATCTGGTATGCAACCAATAACATATGGTATTATAATAATAATAATTATTATAGAAATGCAACATTAATGCAAATGCAACATTAACAATGTTCTTGTAGATTCTTTGTTAGGGTAAGAAATCTACCACCCATACTGTGATAGACTACCTTTGGTTTTGGGGTTGTGGGGGATTTTACACCCCACCCCCACCCCGCTTTTCCACCCCACAGCTCACAGATCTTGGTATCTCGGCCTACATAAATTGTGCATCACAATGTTGGTTGCTAAGTGACAATTACAATATGCACGACAAACAGCTCCCACACAGGCTTCTGGAATCTCTCAGACTGTGCAAATGTAGGTCTGCTTCAATGAACACTGAGAATTGTGAGTGATACTATATTGTGTTTCCATGGAATTGCCCCAATTCACTGAATGTTAAGCAATATGTCATCCCACAATACGTTGTGAAAAAAAGAAACAAAGGATAAAAAAAGACTATAGCAAGAGGTTTGGCAGTCTTTCTTCCAAAAAGATACCATGCCGCTAATCATAATTTTCATAAATTTAAACCTGAAAGGCATTGTGCAAAAGCTTTTACTTTGTTTACTTCAAGCAGTCCTTACATTAAACATATTAGAGTAATAATCCCTGCAAGCTGAAAACACGATAGACAGTCTAGTACAGTGATGGCGAACCTATGGCACGGGTGCCACAGGTGGCACGCGGAGCCATATCTGCCGGCACGCGAGCCGTTGCCCTAGCTCAGCTCCAGTGCGCATGTGCATGCTCGCCAGCTGATTTTTGGCTCACGCGGAGGCTTTGGGAGGGCGATTTCGGCCTCCAGAGGGCCTCCAGGGTGGCGGGGGGAGTGTTTTCGCCCTCCCCAAGCTCCAGGAAAGCCTCTGGAGCCTGGGGAGGGTGAAAAATGGGCCCACCGTGCCCACTGGCAGTCGGGAAACGGGGGAATGGGGGGGTCACACATGCATGTGCAGGGGGGTGGGGCAAGTGAGGGGCTTTGAATTATGGGTGTGGGCACGCACGCGCGTGCAATAGCGTGCACGCGCACTATTTCGGCACCCGAGGAAAAAAAGGTTCGCCATCAGTGGTCTAGTACATTATGCTCTTTTTAAGAATGTTCATTCACTTAAATAACAGTCATTTAAACTGTTTTGGTCATTTTGATGAATGACTTTTGCCAGAAGCTGGAGTTGAGATCACTGTTTCTCTTAGCAATTCCTTGTAGATATTGAGCAAAAGGAGGGAGCCAATGGGATGCTGATAGTGATAATGCCTCTATCCAGCTTCTGGCTCTATCTCTACTTACAACTAATCCACCCACATAGTCCTCTGGAACATGGTCAAAATTTGATAATAGACTGAGTATATTTTTTGGAAGTGCATAGGTACATTATGACTAGTATGCCACTTCTGATTTGGTGGGATTTGGCTCTGTAGTTATCCATTCCCTATTTCCTGTATCATTCCCTATTTAATTACCATAGCATACTTTGAAAATTGCCTAGAAATTGCAATTTGTGCAGAATACTGCAGCTAGGTTGCCATCTGGTCTAAAGTAGAGTTTGCCAGCTGTTCATCAGCCATAATTTAAACTACTGATATTAACCTGAAAATCTTATAGGCTTAGGGCCTCATTATTTAAATGTTAAGGTTGAAGACAGAAGCCGTTGATTCTCAGACCACATAGAAGCATTTTGTAAACTTGGAAGAGATGTTTCTGATTTTCAACAGTGTGGGGGGAAAAACCCAGCCCCAAATCTCTTAACTAAAAGCACAGGAGAAGTTGTCCCAGGATTTAAACCTGTGGCTGACAAACATTTGATTCCTAATTCTTCAATATGCATCTCTTCTACAATAAGCAGTAAACAGCATGCAAATGTGGTAAATACAGTATATAGTATTTCTTGTCTGCAGTGAAGCAACTTATCTAGTCATAATGAGCCTCTGAAGCTTCTGATATTATTGAATATGGAACTTAATTTCTGGAGAGTTGGTATTTATTGCTGTGACTGGTATGAAATCTGCTGCTAAGGAAGTACTTTTGCCATTATTACTGCATGTTAAGATATTCAGAAGAGGTCTTTCTGAAGATGAGAGAGCATTCATTTATCTGGATGAATGTAATTTTCTTTGCAGTGTTATGGAAGTGGAAATATTACTTTGAATCCCTCATTACAAAATCAGAATACTAACATTATGGAATACAATTCCTTAGAGAAATTAATAACTACTCAAAGTTAATTGTACCCAAAGATGGCATTGAAATCACCTGAATATCTTCTCTTAACTTTATTCTCTAACCTTCCATTCAATGTAGACCTAGCAGATGGATGAAACAATTCTTGGATTTCATTTCATCTTATCCCTGTGATGCTTAGGCAGATTTAAGCTCTATGGACAAATTAAAGAACAAAAGATTACCTCACAACAATTTGAACAAAAAAAAGCACACAAATCTTCAGCTACAACCTCACACACATGGATCTACAGCAAAAAAAAAAACACCTCAGGTTGGGCTATTGTTAAGAGTTAGAACTTTGGGAAATGAGTTTAGGTCCATTTGAATGTCCTGCTCTGCTTCATTTGCGATATCTGAAATTATAATCTTTGCATCAGAAATAAATGCATGAACAAAGAATGTAAGGGTAACTTGAATGCTTCTCTTGAACAAAATTGCATCACACTAAAGCAGCACAAAAGATAGGAAGTGAAGCTATTCGTATATCCTGTTTTCTCTCTCCTCATCCTCCAATATTGAAAGTTGAAATTACTTCAGAGCAGAGCGGGAAGAATATTTCCACAATGAGAAAAAATGTAAATAAATATGTGGGCCCTACTTTCTCTAGACTAATTTTGGCTTCTGGACAGATTAGAAATAAAATAAACAAAGAAATACGATATAGAGGGAGAAACATTTTCTATTTCCTGTAACTTTCTTCCACAGTCCTACATTTTATGAAGGAAACATTCCCCCCCTCCCATCTTCTTACTTTTATTAAATTAAAAGACTTTGCATCTGATTTACCTCAACAAATTTATCTCCCTTTTCTACATAAAAAGCACTTATAGTTTACCTTAGAGGATAGTTAAAAACAGGAATAAATTACTGGATCCATATTCTGTATTTTACACTTTAGTCCATTCAAATGCCTTCCACTATCTGGACACAGTGATGTCTCATTGCAAGGGATATTTATTTATTTATTTATTTATTTATTTATTTATTTATTTATTTATTTATTTATTTATTATTTATTTATTTATTTATTTATTTATTTATTTATTTATTTATTTATTTATTTATTTATTTATTTATTTATTTATTTATTTATTTATTTAAGAGTTCTTATAGGTCGCCCAATCCCGTGGGACTCAGGGCGGCTTACAACAGAGATTAGAACTACACATTAAAATAACATCTAAAAACATCGTATTACAATTTAAAAACCATTCATACATGGGGGAGTCGTCTCTTCACCCCGCTTGCCAGAAGAGCCATGTTTTTACTGCCTTGCGGAAGGCCAGTAGGGTGGGGATAGTCCGGATCTCTGGTGGGAGTTGGTTCCAGAGAGATGGGGCTCCCACAGAGAAAGCCCTCCCCCGTGGGCCCGCCAACCGGCATTGTTTGGCTGACGGGACCCGGAGGAGGCCCTCTCTGTGGCACCTAACTGGTCGTAGGGAGGTATGTGGCAGGATGCGGTCCCGAAGGTAACCTGGCCCTGAGCCATGTAGGGCTTTAAAGGTCAAAACCAACACCTTAAATTGCGACCGGAGACTAATGGGCAGCCAATGCAGCTGGCGGAGGATGGGTGTTACGTGGGTGTATCTCGGTACACCCACCACAGCTCGCGCAGCTGCATTCTGTACCAATTGTAGTCTCCGGATGCTCTTCGAGGGTAGCCCCATGTAGTGCGCGTTACAGTAGTCCAGCCGTGAGGTGACAAGGGCATGAGTGACTGAGCAAAGCCTCCCTCTCCAAGTAGGGTCGCAATTGGTGCACAAGGCGGATCTGTGCAAAGGTCCCCCTAGCCACAGCTGAAAGATGTTGCTCCAATTTAAGCTGTGGGTCTAGGAGGACACCCAAATTGCGAACCTGTTCTGAGGGAGTCAATTTTTCTCCCCCGAGAACCAAGGAGGGACAGTCGACATAGTCCTTGGGGGGCAATATCCAAAGCCACTCAGTCTTGTCTGGGTTGAGCCTGAGTCTATTCACTCCCATCCAGACCCTCACATCGTCCAGGCAGCGGCACATTACATTAACTGCTTCACTGAACTGACACGGAGTGGAGATGTACAACTGGGTATCGTCAGCATATTGTTGATATCTCACCCCGTGTCATCGGATGATCTCACCCAGCGGTTTCATGTAAATTGCTTTTAATCATAAGCTTTATACATGTTACTCCCTAGCTGTGGATTGTCACCTTGGTGTTATTCTGAAAAGTTCTTCCTGGGCAAGCCTGGGTCCATATTTATTTATCAAATTAGTCCATCTCCCTTCCCAAAAGGATGAACTTCATGCACAATTAAAATTTGGAAAAGCACACTAGTAGGCAACATTTCCAAGACTAAATCTGATTCCTAAATACCAAGAGTGCTATATACTTGCTTATAAGTCCTCCCTTCCTCATGATGTAAAGGCAGTTCTTAATTCCCACTTGAAATTATAATATGAATCAAGTTCTAGTAACGGCAATGGAACCCATCAGTTAGGAGAACCAACACGTCAATCACAAAAGCATCAATGCATGGCAGGAAAAAAGTAACATTTAGAGGTCATTTTTTAAATGATAATCTGTATTTCACAAAATATTTTTTTAAAAAAAACACACACAATAGCAATAAAAATGACCATGACTTACTATTTTTAAACTATTCTCCAACTTCAGACAACAATACCTTGACAATGGAAGTAACTCATTCTTTAACCCTATAAAATGAATGGAAAGGAACTAATATTTTAACAAAGGAAATGGCTATTTTAAGCTACCAAAAGTATTTATAGTTTTGAGTATCACAGTAAGATGGAAAAATAAAAGAATATTCATATAATATGTCAATGATATTTCGATCAGTTTCCATAGATCAGCAGCCTCCAAGCTTTTGGGCGCCAGGGACCGGTTCTGGGGAGAGAGGTTTTTCCACGGACCAGAAGGGGCGTGGTTTCATGTGCTTTCTACATCCCGCAGATGGGCCTTGGCTTGTTTTTGTGACCCGGTTTCTGGCTTGCTGCGGCCCAGTGCTGGTCCACAGACCGGGGTTGGGGATCCCTGCCAAAGATTATAACCTATTACAGTAGAATAGTAGAATATTCAATAGAATAGGACTGAATGAAATTTCAATATTGGTGCTTGCTTAGAATATTGTTACATGTTGTTCTAATATATTCTTTACAACTTAATGTAAGTATTGTTCTCATGGTTAGAAAAAAACTGAAAGTGAATTCCTTGTTAGATTCAGCATTAAAAAAGCCAACGATTTGACTGCTTAATCATACTCCTGGCTTTGGTTTCTAATATTCTACCTCTTGAGCAAAACTTTATTGAGTGATTATGTGGCATGGACTTGTAGCCATCACTGTTGCTTTAACTGTAAACTGAGAGGCTACAATTAAATGCCAACAATAATGAAAGAAACACATGCATCATCAAATTTAGTTTTAGACATCCAGCACCTAGTCATAGCTAGAACACATAAATGGATAGAAAATGAATAAATAATGAAATACCTCTTTCAAGCATAGCATATTGGTTGTATATTCACATAGTGATGTCCATGAAGTCCATGAGGACTATTGTAATGGATTTCACCCAAAGGAAACAACGAAAATACATTAATAGATCTATTCATTACAAAGGTAAGATCATAAAGAGCTGCGGATCATAAGAACTGTGGTGGTGCAGTGGTTAGGATGCAGTACTGCAGGCTACTTCTGCTGACTACCGGCTACCTGCAATTTGGCAGATCAAATCTCACCAGGCTCAAGGTTGACTCAGCCTTCCATCCTTCTGAGGTGGGTAAAATGAGGACCCAGATTGTTGGGGGCAATATGCTGACTCTGTAAACTGCTTAGAAAGGGCTGTAAAGCACTGTAAAGCAGTATATAAGTCTAAGTGCTGTTGCAATTGCTATAAATGGAAGGATACTGACTACTGATTGTTCTATTTTACAGCCCAATTTTAGTAACCTGTTTTAACAAAACATGAGTTATATACTATAGAGCAGCTTTTCTCAAACTTGGCAACTTTAAGATGTGTGGACCTCAACTCCCAGAATTCTCCAGCCAGCATCTTAAGGCTGCCAAGATTGAGAAATGCTGCTATAGAGATGCTTTTACTTTTCAATTATAGGTGTGGCAGCAGCTTTTGGTTAGCACTGTCCACAGGATCTTGCTGCTTTCATGAAAAGGACAAAAACAGCATTGTGGTGTTGCACTGGAAGTTCTGCCCCTTTTGGTGGGCATGACATATTGTGCTGCACTTAGAGAAAAGGCAAGGCTTACATTACAACCAGTGGTGGGATTCAATTTTTTTTACTACTGGTTCTGTGGGCATGGCTTGGTGGGCATGGCGTGGCTTGGTGGGTGTGGCAGGGGAAGGTTACTGCAAAATCCCCATTTCCTCCTGATCAGCTGGGACTCGGGAGGCAGAGAATAGATGTGGGCAGGGCCAGTCAGAGGTGGCATTTACCAGTTCTCCGAACTACTCAAAATTTCCGCTGCTGGTTCTCCAGAACTGGTCAGAACCTACTGAAACCCACCTCTGGTTACAACATCACATCATTGCGTTCTTCAGTATAACCTCTTCTGGCTCCTGTTGCAGCCTTTTGCATTATCATTCTTTATCAGGGGCAGTAGGCACAGCTGAAAGTAATGCTGGGGAGTGCTAATATAATATACCTATCAATGTAGTATTGTGACCCTATTTCTCAGTATCACTTTTGAGGTTTTTTTTGTCTTGACTATGGATGGAGAAATCATTACTCAAATCTACGTATCAAATCAGATTATTAATTTATGTCATAAAGTTGAACATATATGAAGCCCCAATAATTATTATTAGGCAAGTAGCAGATAACAAAGAGGACAAGGCTATGAATAGCATAGCACTTAGACTTATATACCACTTCACAGTGCTTTACAGCCCTCTCTAGGTGGTTTACAGAGTCAGCCTATTGCCCCCAACAATCTGGGTCCTCATTTTACTCACCTCGGAAGGATGGAAGGCTGAGTCAACCTTGAGCCTGGTGAGATTCGATCTGCCAAATTGCAGGCAACTGGCATGCTGCAGAATTAGCCCGTTGTACTGCATTCTAATCACTGCGCCACCGTGACTCAAATGAATGTTGTTCACTTTTGAAAATTATTTTACAAGGCATTTGCCTGCAAACCTTAAATAGCATAACAACCACTGTATCTTGGACAAATTGACATATTACCGTATTTTTCGGACTATAAGAAGCACCGGAGTATAAGACGTACCAAGATTTTGAAGAGGTAAACAAGAAAAAAAAGTGTTTGCCCTCCCCGGCTCCCAAGAGCACTCTGCAGACCTCCCAAATCCTCTGCGTGTCCCGTTTTCGCAAAAAACAGGCCCATTTTTCGCAAAAACGGGGCGCGCAGAGGCTTTGGGAGTGCTCCTGGGGCTGGGGAGGGCAAAAACACTGTTTTTCACCTCCCAAACCCAACGGGTTCTGTTTTTTCCCTCCCCAGCCCCCAGGAGATCTCTGCAGGCCTCCCAAAGCCTTTGCGCGCCCCATTTTTGCAAAAATGGGACACGTGGGGCGGAGTTTAAGGAGGCCAAAAATGGCTATTTGGTGTATAAGACACACCAACATTTCCACCCTCTTTTGGGGGGGGGAGGAAAGTGTGTCTTATACTCCGAAAAGTACAGTACTTGCAATATTTTTGAATGGTTTAAAGAAAAGTTATGCTGTACCAAAGCAAGAGAAATCTCAAAGTGCAGTGTTGAATATTAATTTGAAGCTCAGAATAATCAAATTGTATTGTGGATAACCAATGCCCTTAATGCTTACCAGCTGTTTTTTTTCCCCAAAGGCCTCTCCCATTAGATTACAAGTTACCCTTTCTAAACATCCACTGCCACAATACCATTAATAATGCCTGCTAAATTAGATTGTTGACATCTGCTGCTTTTCGTCAATGGCTTTGGGGGATTTTCTTTGGTGGTCTCCACTGTTACTAGGAAATTATGTTTGCTGCTGCATTAACTAGAAAGAAGATAAGTAAAGCTTTGCAGAGAGTCCCTACTAAGAAAATAACTAAGTACTGTAGCAGCTAATTCTCTACCCACATTTCGGCAAGGGTTCCAAAACCACATTTGCATTCAGTCTGTTACATTTATTTACTTTTAAACTTTCAGCCTTACCTATAATACTGTAGCTGAGATTCTAGCTGTTGGATATAGATCTGCAGTTGGGACACTTTATGGGCTTTAGTTTCTAGCTCCTTTACTTTTCCAAGGCTGTTAACGATAACACATCTTGCTTCTTCAATTTTCTTCCTCATTTCTGCCTTCTCTCTTTTTAAGCTGTGGTTGCAATCTTCCAGGGCTATGAGGGCTTCATGAGAATTCCTTAGTTCTTTTTCCAGTTCTTGGTTAAACTTAATTGCTTCTTCAATTTGTCCATCTCTAGAAGTTCGGATTAATTCAACTTCTTTTAGAACGCTCTGAAGGCACTTGGAAGTCTGAAATCTATTGTTAACCTGTTGTCTCCGGCTGCCTATAAAGCAAGTCCCATTTTTCTTATGCTGTGCGTGGCTCTTCCACAATCCCACCTACAATCATCAGGAGCAAAATGGAAAATATTAATTAGGAGCAGTCAAGGTTTTAAACAAACAGATTTCTTCTCAATGCAATTAATACATTTGTCTTCAAGAAATGTATCAATAGCTGAAGAATGATTATAATCCAATGGCTAAATTTAAAGCAAACACACAAGCATTCATAATGACTCCTATTTGCATTATTTCACACAGGAATTCTTGTGTGAATATTCTTAAATAGAGTTTACCGCCATTTTGTTTGCCTAGATTACACAACTCTGCTTCCCAATGAAAATTTAGGAACATATTCCAGATTAAACAAACAAGGCTGAGAGACATCAACATGTATTAAAACTGTAATCATGAACTCAGTTACCTCATAGAAAGGTGCATTTGGTTTTGAGTCAAGATGCATAAAATTGCATCATAAAATATATGCCAATATAAGTATGAAAGCTTATAAGAGAAACTGTAGTCTCAAGTGGTATAGCTTGCCTCCAGAAGTTGTGAATGCTCCAACACTGGAAGTTTTTAAGATGATGTTGGATAAACATTTGTCTGAACTGGTGTAGGGTTTCCTGCCTAAGCAGGGGGTTGGACTAGAAGACCTCCAAGGTCCCTTCCAACTCTGTTATTCTAAGTAACTCTTAATTTCTTGGTAAAATAGGACACTGTGAAACATTAAGTATTTTTTATTCTAATACTGCCTAATTTGGTGCTGTACTTGAAGTGTACCATCTTGCTGGCTGTGAATTATGGGAGGTGAAATCTAATGCATCTGAAGATCACCAAGCCAGAGATGACTGCTCTAGAAGTTATAAAAGTATCAACAAGTAGAACACATAGCTAAGAATACATGGTATGGAAACAAAATATTGCTTATACCAATATTGTCTTCATTAAGATAATATATTTAGAAAACTTATGTCTTATTGTGCTTTCAGTAAGGGATGATCAAGGCATCAATAAACAACGAAAAGCACAGTACTCAATCCGACATCACTATAACTCAAATTCAGCCATTTTATTTCATAAAGGGTATACAGAGCTACTTCAACACATCCCAAAAGCTCTCTAAAACTGTACAGAACTGTGAAGATAGCAGATGGGTATCCAAGAGTGATGGTCAAACCGTCAATGACTCTTTGGGGGAGGGAGGACAAGGGAGTCCTTACTGTATTATGGTTAGGGGGCAGAGGAGGAAAAGCATTGCTCTTATTGTCCTTGTTCCCACATGTGCACAGTTTAATTTGTGAAAGGGAATGTATAGACCTGCATTCTGCATGCATGCTCTAAGTTCTGTTTTTTCACATACTGATATCGCCTATGCTGTAAGTGAATGTGAGTAACCTATATTGTTTATTTATTGGATTGTTACATTGCCCATCTCACTAATACAACAACTCTGGGCAACTTATAATGTAATAAAAATATGTATATGACAGTAGTGGGTTCTAAAACTCGTTGCTATCAGTTCGCGCGCGCACTTGCGTGTGATGCTTCTGCACATGCGCAGAAGCATCTGGGGTGGGTGGGCGGAGTCTCCCACCGCCAGCACTACTGGTTGGCAAAACTGGGCCGAACCGGAAGCAACCCATCACTGGTATATGACCTGTGCAGGCATAGGACTCATGCAGAGGTTGCCTATGCCTACTTAGGTGAAATACATGCAGGTGTTCCCACAAATAGTAGAGTAAAGCAAAAAAAGCAGATATAATCCCATTCCCTTCCACACCATTGCATTCACTGCAATACATTCAGAGAGGAGGAGTACATGGTTAAAATTCTCCTTGACAGGAAAGAAGCTGAAAAAATAAACTTGGCTCTTAGGATAGTGGGTCATCAGTGGTGATGGATGAAAAGAGGAGCAGAAATTTGTTCTGGTTGCCAAGAGCTATCAACAGTTACCAATAAGGCAAACAAATGAGATGAAATTGTGACTTCAAAATAGAGTATATCATCCAGCCAAAGCATTGTGCTATAGTTGGACTCATTCATTTATTTATGTATCAAAACTATTGCTAAATCTAGATTCACACTGCAACACCATACTAAAATAAAATAAAGCGTTACACAAGAAAAGTAATGTAGTGCATCACAAAAACAAGCCAAAATAAAAATTATTTATTAGCTAACATTTGGGTTGTTGATGGGTTGGCTATGTATATACAGCTGTTCTCCTAACATTTCTTTCTTGAAATGTTAAAACTCATGGGTTTTTTTTAAATTCAATTGCGCATTTAAAGTTAGTTCCCTGTGTGCTGTACAGCAGCAAGATCTGGCCAGTATTACAAAATTGACAGGATGTAACAAAATCTAATTTCCTGTTTTGCCTGACAGGGGGATCCTATAACAAAAACATGGTGGGTATATTATTTGGGTACTCTTGGATGGCCCATGAGACATTCTAGGAATAGTCTAAAGAAGAAAAGATAGGGGGGGAATGAAGTAAAGGAGTCATGCTGCTACAAGCAGTAGAGATCTAATGAATAGGAGAGCCACAGGAAAAGTCAAGAGACAAGATGCAATTTTCCTGTTAGAGATACATTAAAGATCCATCAAAAACATTGTGAAAAATATTTTTTGCATATATTGTAAGTTTTTGGCTCTTGGTGGGAATATATCCATCTCCAGACAAATGTAAAAAACAATTAAAAATTAGAAGTAGATAAAGTGGTTTATTGAAAAAGATGTTATTTATTTACTAAGTCTATTGTTGTTTTTATTCATTTGTTGTAAGCCGCCCAGAGTCCCCTGGGAGTTGGGCGGCATACAAATAGAAATAAACAAATAAAATAAATAAATAAGTCACAGATTTATTCAAAAAGGTAAAATATAAGCATATAATGCTTCAAACTAGTCTATGGAATTCAGTAGACTTTTGTGAAATAAATCTGCATTTGATAGATGCTTCAAACAGATTTCTGCTTATGTACTCACCTGTTGGTGAGCAAAGACTACTGACCTTACAGGCAATTAAATTTTAATGGGCATGTAAATGGCATTGAATTTTTAAACCCACTAAAGTCAGTGTATTTAATTCTGCATTGGATTGAAGTTTTATTAAAACCATGAAATTATTTATCACTGTGAGCTATGCTATGGGGATTCAACCTTTTTTATATTAAAAGTGTCAATCTCCTTGTTATTGAAAAGGTGTGCAGGAATGAAAATGAATACAAGTCTTCAAATATTAATATTATTGAATTTACGTAGTGTATCCTGTTTCAATAGGAAAATACATGTTCTTTCTTCGTCTTTGCCCTCCATACTTTATTTGGGTTTTCCTTCAATCCAGTCATAGTAGAATTTGCCCATTGAAGTCAATGAATTTTCCAATGGAACCAAAACTATACTTATTCATAAATATATCATAGTAAGAAAAGCCATGTAAGAATGTTTCAGAATGAAACTTCAAAAGTGCTTATCTTTGACTGGACAGGTTCATTACTTTGTTACAAAACTTGCAAACAAAAGAGGCAATTGAGATTATTCTAGACAGATTTTTGCAGGTAGACCCAAATGAACTGTTCATCTGAAACATGCTTCTCTGAATTTCTAGTAGAGTGCTGTCAACACAATGTTCATTTATACTGTATATGAAGACCACAGTGTTTATGTGCCATGTTGTCCTTTTACCTCTGACTAACAAGATGTCAGAGAAGACAAAAGCTAAGCAAAGTATTTGTGCATCAGCCCCAAAGCCAATAACTGTCAGTGACTTCAGGCAATCTTTGTTGAAGTCTTTTCAATTTTACAAAATATAAACAGAACCAGGTGTGAATGGAAATTAAAAAGTCACAAACTTTTTAGAATGATTCCCATTACAAAAATGGTTGCTAACACTCAAGGACGGAAAGAAATCAGGACTCTTGAATTTATTACTGCTATTTTCTTAGTCAAATAGGATACACATTACTCAAAACATACTAAACAAGACCCTCCTATAAAGCTCAATAGAGGAGCTGCATTCTCCATATGACTTGTCAGAAAAAAAAACAGTGCTGCTTCTTTGTCACAATTTACTCTTTCCCCTTCACTTATAATAGCCCACCAAGGCAATAAAACTCACTCCCTAGTATGCAATGATGATAAGGGTTGGCTTTGGCAGTTCACGAAAACCCACCTAAGTCAAAGTGCATGCTTTATACATAATAGATCACCCCACAGTTTGGCAGGGGAGTGTTGGTTGGGAGAGCCTGGAGCCTCCCAACATTACCCCATTCTCTTTTAAGTTGTCCTGAAAGGAAATAGAAATGCCAGTGTGGGTTTCCCTCCCTTCTGAACATTTCAATTGGCTTCAGCATCTTTCCCATCCCTGGCTGCAGACGAGGTTGCTAACTACCGCAATAAGGTAATTACTAGTTTGCTGTAAGTTCACCACATCCAAAATGTGCCGCCTCTGAGGCAGCCATCCCACTATCCCCTAAGGATAGGTAGGCCTCAGGAAGGCATTTAGGACATTCTCCCGTGCACTTTCCTTTAGGTGCCCTTTCCCAGAACAAACTGGATGGCACCTTTTGGGTGAGCATCTGTGTCACTCAGGATGTATCACACCCCACTGCCATCTCGTCTGAAAAGCGTTTAATTAAGAACACTCGGGCGTGGTTGGGGCTCAGCTTGGGACTTTCACGCCCACCCAGGCAGCGTAACCGGGGTCCGGGCAAGGAAGGCTCAACAGCTCCAAGGCGCACTCTTTGCAATCCCTTCGGGCTCCACGGCGCTGCAGGACTTCCCCGCCCGCTCACCTGGAGGGCCAAGCACCGGGCATCGCTGCTCTGCAAAGCCGCCCTCATGTCCTCCACCAGTTCGCGCAGGCTGGCGTTTTCGTCTTCCAGCTTGACGATGCGATCCTCCGCTTGCTCCAGCGCCACGATCTCTTCGTAGCATTCCCGGGAGCACGACCCGGGCGGCGAGGAGGAGCACGAGCGAGCGCCGCTGCTCCGCGGACAGCCCCTGCCCGCCGCCCTGCGTCCCGCCGCGGCTTGCTCCCGCCGGCGGCGGAGCGGGCTGCGGAGGCGAATCTGGGTCTCGATGTGCTCGCTCTCCTTGCCCAGAGGTAACCTGTTCACCCCCGGGACGCCCTGGTCCGGCAGCTTGCAGCCGGCCTTAGTGCTGAAGTAGCCGCACAGCTTGGCATGGAACTGTCGGAAAGTCAGCTCGGGCGAAAGGTTCTCGCAGAGGCCAGCGCATTCCTCCGGGTCGGCGGCCGCCTCGTCGTCGTCTTGCAGCCCTAGCACCAGACAGAGGGTCTGGAAATCCTCGCCGGGGATCTTGCCTTCGCCTTCGCAGTCCAAGTGGTGGAAGATCTCCTGCAGGTACTGATCCAAGCCCGTGGCCAACACGATGATCTCGTTCTCTACCCCCCGGTCCAGCCCGTAGTGGTAAGCCAAGGCGCTCACCAGCCACTGGGTTCGGCGGGCCGGCCGGCTATAAGGGTCCCACACCTCAGGCGGATCCATCCTCGGGCGCTCCCGCCGCCGCCGCCGCCCCCTCGCCGCTCAGCTCGCGCTTCTCTTCAACCATCCTTCCCCGCTTGGATCGAGTTTCCCCGGGTCTGGGTGGGCGGCGCTTCCTCAGCCAGCCACGCCCCCTTCCCGTGTTCCTCCCCGCCATCGACGCCCCGCCTCTTTTCCCCGAGAGCGGAGGGGCTAGGTGGGTGCCTCTTCTAAGGCTCTGGAGGCTCGAGTGGGCATGCGTCGCATTTCTTCGGTGTAAATGAGTTTAAGGAAGGATCTTTCTTAGACTCGGAATAGGAGTAACGTTTCTCAACGGAAGGAGCCATAAGGTAGACTAGGAATTTGGGGGGGGGGGAAGACTAGGAATTTGGCGGGGGAACTTTCAAGAAAATTGATTGTGTCGAGGCCATCTCCAGCAGTTCAGCTGAGATCAGTCTTTGCCTTATTTCTACTGTATGTCAGCTTTTGCCTCCATTTATACAAGCATTTCCAAAATGCTTGTATAAATGGAGATCATAACAGTAGCAGCCACCAACATAAATCAAATTTAGAAAGTCAGTATAAATGACAATATTACAAAGAAGTGCTAGGCGAACATCAGACGAATAACATAAGAATATAAGTGCTTCCATGTGTAGCCAACAATTCTGCTTTTGCTATAACTTGTGTATGTGTATTCTCTGGCAAGTGTATTTTTCTGTATCTACCTGCAGAGCTGAAGAAGCTTCTTGAATAAGAAGCGAAATGTCTTCAAAGAAAAATCAGAAAGTCCAGTTGCCTCTTGAAAAAAAGCACCTTTGGGACAACCATGACCTGTATGACTGAAAATCTCCATAGATACCTGCCCAAACGTTTGTAGTTGCAATATTTCATAAAGAGACAAATCTGCTTTCCTCAACGTTTTAACAGAAGTTTTCTTTTTTTATTTCCTTTTTCCAAAACTAAACGAAAATTATTCAAAAATAAGTCAATCTTCACATCACACACACAGTTTTCAAGCAAGGAAGGTGTTTGGCATTCAGATGAAGAAACAAAGGATGCTTAGAATAGTTTTTTTTTTATTTTTCAATACATCTGACACAGTTCCTGCAATTTTACTCTCTAGGCATGCTTTCTTTGTCAAAGTTCAGTCGCTAAGTCATGCCGTCCCTCCGCGGCCCCATGGACCATAGCATGCCAGCCAATCCCCTCGCCGTCCTCCACTGTCTCCCTGAATTTGCCAAATTCATGTTCGTTATGTTGATGATACTATCTAACCATCTGATCCTCTGTCGTCCCCTTCTCTTTTTGCTTTTAATCTTTCTCAACATCCTCCCTGCACGTTAGGTAGCCAAAGTAGTTAAGCTTCAGTTTCAGTATCTGTCCTTCCAAATAACAGTCAGGATTTCCTTTAAGGATTTCCTCTAGGATTGACTGATTTTATCTCCTTGCAGTCCAAGGGACTCTCAAGAGTCTTCTCCAATACCAGAATTTGGAAGCATCAGTTCTTCAGCACTCAGCCTTCCTTATGGTCCAACTCTCACAGCGATACATTACTACTGGGAAAACCATCCTTTTGATTATACGGACCTTTTGACTATACGGACCAAGGTGATGTCTCTGCTTTTTAATATGCTGTGTTCTTTGTCAAAGGGCAGGATCTAATTTTTAAATATGTGTCATTGCAGAAGAAACATATTTGATTAAACACTTCTTATTTAACCTTTCTGATTTTGTCTGCTCTCCGAGATCTGCTCAGCCACTTGCAATTACTGACTGATAGTGAAGTTTTTGAATCGCAGGTCCCAGCTATGCAAGGAAGTTCATCTAGTTGTTATTTCATCTGAAGCATATCACATCCACAACAAATGTCTGTGCTATTAAGGAAATCGTGTTTTTAAAAAACAACAACAGTAATAATAGTCAAACTTCCTCTCAGAAGTTACAAATCTCACAAATTATTAAAAAACAACAGGCACTTAAGTTAAGACATACTTAAAGATACATTCTGACAAGGGTGGCATTGTTCCTTGTATTTGTAATATCTGCCCTTATTAAAAGATAATACACTGTTTTGTGACATTTTTCTTGGTCCTGATAAATAATACATTTATCAGTAATAATATTTGGATTCCCCCTTTAATGGTTCAATACAAATATGATTGCTTTGCATGGAGATTCACCAATTTACATAGACAAATGAACAGGACAAGCAATAATTAATTTAAGAGAGAAAAGCATGAAGACTGGCACTAATTTTAAAATTTCTAATCTAACAATAGGAAAAAACTCAGCAGAAAACAGTACTTATAAAAAAAAAGAAAGTACTGGATGAATATATCAGTGTATTGGATGACTAAGGAAATCCAATGAAGATTTCACGTTCCTACTTGATCACAAGTTTCTCTGAGTAGCTTTGCACTGGTTTTTCTCAGCCAATGGACAACACAAGATAGTTGGCTTAAAAATAAAAATGCTGGGTCTCCCATATGTTTTGCACCACACTTATCTAGAGAAAAAGGTGAATATGAATGCAAATAAATAAACCTGATATATATTTAGAAAAAAAAGGGGGGGGCACAAAAAAGGAGAAGAAGAAAACAAAAAAGGAGAACTTCATTTCTGGATTACTCACAAATCACTGCTAAGTGCTTTATATAGGCACTTTATATAGGCAACTATCTTAGAATCTTAAATTCAGGGTCAAAAAAAATCAAGCCTTTTAAGAACCTTAAGCAATGCCCCCAGATTTATGGGTACAATCCAGAATCCTGCTGTTCAGGAATAGCAAATAAAATGGTTTTCCAGGAATAAATCTGGCTATGGTGATAAGATATTGAAGGGATGCCAAAGCTGTTATTACAGAGGGCAGTGGCCAAATAATTTGGGTGAATAGCTTTGAAAATAACTTGTAGAGACAAGACTTAGCCTGAGATGTTAAGCAGCATCACCCACCTCTCAATTGTGAGTTCCTTAATTGGCCATTAAAAATTGCAGAATTGGTCTTGGTATCAGAAACTGGCACAATTTTTGCTGCTAAATAATGAGAGTGCAAAAAAGATTAGTAGCTATACTACTCCTAATGTGGGATCATATGTAGCTTTTTTAATAGCATAAAATATTCTTAAACCAAGGCATCAAAGCAGGTCATAGAAAAAAGAAATGGTTCTGGCCATAGAAATCATAAAGAATAAATGAAACTCCACCACTGCTGAAGCAACTAAATGAAGGAAAGCAATAGGCCTGCAAGACTCAGTTAATTGTATGTTTGGGGGAATAATATTTTTTTTGAAAAAATAATGACTCCTGGTTGCACCCAAGAAAGTACAGATAGATGCTCACCTGCCTATTTCTCAAAAGGGAACTTGCTGCTGATAACAGGATTGTTTGAATTCTCCTGTGTCTCAAATATTACTATGATCTTTGTATCCATTGTATGCTTCAAAATAGCTTCTTTCTCCATAGTGGGCAGAGCTAGCCTCCAAGAATGGGTTAAATCTGCCCCCTAGCCAATAGGACCGAGTCTTAAAAAAGGTATAAATAGTGCCCTCTCAGATTGGCACTCCCCTCTTTTAATCTCGGTCCGTAGCCAAAGGGCATTGTGCTTTTTCCTGTGCTTGGAGGCTAGTTCCACCGTTGTTACTCCTATGTTTCCTGATTGATTCTTCTATCGTGAGTGACATTTCTCCATGATCTAAAGTCTCCCCTAACTGACAGCTGTCATCTGTGGGTTGAGCGCGGCGTGGGCAGCTGCCCAGCCGCATACTGCGGCCCTTAGATCCATCCAGGGCCACAGGGCGAATTAGAGGGAGGCCTATTTCTTCACCTGCTCCCTCCTTCCTAACCTTCTGGGGGACAAGCAGAAGAGTGCGTTTTTTGTAGCCGCAGAAGCCGCGCTTGGGCGGCCACCGGCTTTCCTCCCTTCGGCTGGAGCCCGATCTTTCCGCAGCCGCTTTGAAAGCACCGCGCTGACTCTGGCCGCCCCAAGCAGAGCCCTCCTCTGCCAGGCCTACCTCTCCCTTCGGTGGCCTCAGCCATCAAATCGGCAGGCCTTAAACCGTCGCTGGAGCCTCTCTGACTTGGCGGGAACAGCCGTTGCGACTCCAACGCTGACGTCACGGCGGCCATTTTAGAATCTCCGATTCGGCTCTCCTGATTGGCTGTCGCTCCTCATCATCAGTTGCCGGGCAGATTAGATGATCGATTGCGGTGCCCGGGCGATTCGGCTCTCCTGATTGGCTGTCGCTCCTCGTCATCAGTTGCCGGGCAGACCAGACGATCGATTGGAGTGCCCGCGCATGCGCAGTGAGCTCCAGGCTTCGGTACAAGTGCGACGGAGCTCGGAGAGGGAGGAAATCGCTCCAGAAGCTGTTTAATAAAGCTTAATACAACAATCATGGCTGAGGGGGCTCACAGGCAGGGCAAGGCCAAGTCCAAATCATCCAGGCCTTGCCCTCCCGAAGGCTCACAGGAAGATTCGTCCCTGCCACGAGCCACCAATGAACACAGGGACAGATCCCCCCTCAACTCACCCCCCCAAAGGCTAAGAAGCCTTCAAAAACGGCTTCTAAGGGGGAGGGACATAAAGGCTCATCTAAGCCTGCGCCAGGGGGCGCACCTGCAGGTCCCACCACCCCCATGTCACCAGCCCGTGGCCATGGGGACGTGGCACCTCAACATCTGACACACAGGCTGGGGCAGCCTTGCTCACCTGAGGATGTCTCCCTGGACAATCCGAGCGTCCATCTTCAGGAGGGGGACGTTTGGGGCGCTCACTCCTCTCAGGGTCGCTCCTCCCACCGCAGGGTCACATCAGCAGTCTACAAGGACCCACTGGACGATCCTGCGGTCCAACAACGAATGGATGACGCCATTAAGCGAGGGATTGAGGCTGCTGTCAAGGCCATGGCTCACTCCTCCTAGAGCCGTCCTCCCCCCAGAGCGGTCTCACCTCCGCCCGTCCTGGAACCTGCATCCATTGACGACATGGAGGATGATGATTACTCCGTACACAGCTCCCCCATCCCGGCTGGAGACCTGGACAAGGAGGAAGGGGAAATTGAAGAGGGCCAAGGAGGTTGTGATCCTCCCCACCCACAGCTGTCAGAGGACGAGGACCTGGCTCCCGAACCCTCGACATCTACTTCCCTCTTCCACCCCAGCCTTTTTCGTTCCCTGCTCCATAAGGCCAGGGCAACGGCCAACATCCCGCCATCGGCCGCTGACCCTCAAACTTCTGCGGTTCAGGGTGACCCCATATTCGGTGAAGCCTCAACCTCTTCCACCGAGGTAATCCCGACGCCTAACCTCTTTGTTGATGCCATTACAAAGCAGTGGCATACGCCTGCCTCGGGGCCCGCGCCTAACGCTCAAGACAAGAGGTATTTCAACATCTCGTCTCACCTGGCGCAGCATCTTCCAGTTCCGGCTGTCGACCCTCCCGTGTTGGCGCTCTATTCGAATGCTCCAGTTCCCGGGGAGCCAGATGACCTCCTTCGTCCGGAGGAACGTCGGACGGAATCCATTCTACAGAAAACCCACCAGGCGGCGGCCTGGGCGGTTAGAGCCTCGACTACAACGTCATTTTTTTGTCGCACTTCTTTGAAGTGGTTACATGGTCTACAGGACCATATCCCACAGGCCGACACGAGGGCTCACCAGGACATTCAGAAATTAATTGCTGCTGCCCAATTCACTTCTGACTCCCCGCTCCAGGCCGGTCGTTTTGCGGCCAGGGCAATGGGAACGGTGGTGGTGGCCAGGCGCATGCACTGGCTCCGCGGCTGGTCAGCCGATTTGCGGCATAAGTGGAAACTGGCGGCGGCTCCGATTTCTGGTCAGTCCCTGTTTGGTCCGGCCCTAGACCGGATCACTACGGAAACCAAAGATAAGAGGAAAATCCTCCCCTCTTACAATAAAAAGTCCCAAAATAAGGCCCCTCCCTACCGGCGAGGCTCCAGGCCAGCAGATACCCCGTACAATAGGTACCAGGGATCCTACTCTTCTGGGCAAGGGCAGTACGGGGCACCCCAAGGGCAATATGGGGCTTCCCAGGGTTCATATGCCCCGCGGCAGCGCTCGGCTGCTGACAGGCCATACCGGGGCGGGCAATCAAAACGGCCCTTTAGAGGAGCCGGTGGTCGCCCTTACCGCGGTATAAGTAGACCCGATTCGATCCCTCCCATTGGGGGTCGACTGGCATCCTTTGCCAGTCGGTGGGAGGAAATCACCAATGACGCATGGGTTTTGCAAACCCTGTCGACAGGACTGTACCTGGAATTTATTTCCACCCCTCCGAGGTTTTTCTTACGCTGCCCCTTGTCTTCAAACATTTCCAAACGGGTCCTCGTAGATCAGGCCATCCAGCACCTACTGGATATTAGAGCCATCCAGCGAGTGCCTGAGGACCAGCAGGGGCAAGGCTTTTATTCCATCTTGTTTGTGGTTCCGAAATCCTCGGGTGGGTGGAGAGCAATTCTCGATCTGAAACGCCTGAACAGATATGTGAGGTACAGAAAATTCAAAATGCACACCCTGCAATCAATTTTGGCGGGAATTAGGCATGACGATTTTCTCGCCTCAATTGACCTCACGGAGGCCTACCTCCACATTCCTATTCATCCTTCTCACCGCCAGTTCCTCAGATTTTGTTATGCAGGGGTGCATTATGAATACCAGGCGCTACCCTTCGGCCTGTCTTCAGCGCCAAGGGTATTCACCAAGGTTTTGGCCGCCTTGACCGCCCACCTTAGAGCTCTTCCCGTGCGTGTTCAGTGTTACCTGGACGACATTCTCATCCAGTCCTCTTCCCTTTCCCAGGCTCAGCAGGATGTCCAGGTTACCCTCAACACACTTGAGCACCACGGGTTTCTCGTTAATTTGGGAAAGAGCCAACTGTCCCCCTCCATCAGGGTCACACACCTGGGGGCCATCATTGACTCTCTGGAATGCAGGGTCTACCTGTCCCAGGACCGGAGAGACAGCATATTGGAACTAGTCCAGCATGTTCTGGCTCAAACAAGGATTCCCTTGAACCAGCTGTCTTCCCTCCTGGGAAAAATGATTTCTGTGATACACATCGTTCCGTGGGCTCACCTGCACTCCAGAGACCTTCAATGGTTTCTTCTCCCCTTTCAGCGGGCGAATCGCAGCCACTCCCCCGCGAGGGTCAGGATGCCAGTGTCGGCGAGGAAATCACTCCGGTGGTGGACTTCGCCCGCCCTGAGCGAGGGCTCCGACTTCATGGAGCCACAGAGGCTCACGTTGACGACCGACGCCAGCACCACGGGCTGGGGGGCCCACACCGAATCCCTCGTCGCCCAGGGCACCTGGTCCAGGGCAGAGCGCTCCCTTCCGATCAATTTGCTAGAGCTCAGGGCGGTCAGGTTGGCCCTTGCGCATTTTCAACCTCACCTGGTGGGCCGTCACATCTTAGTCTTAACGGACAACGTAACTACGAAAGCCCACATAAATCGGCAGGGGGGGACCTTCTCCAGGGCCCTCATGTCCGAAGCGATGATCCTGGGGCTCTGGGCGGAGCGGCATCTCCGATCCATCACTGCGGAGCACATCTCCGGGGTGAGCAACACCACGGCGGACTGGCTCAGCCGCAATGCCATCGACCCGGCAGAGTGGTCCCTGCACCCGGACATTTTCCATCAAATAGTGGACCGCTTTGGACTGCCAGCCGTGGATCTGTTCGCCACCCTGGAAAACGCCAAACTTCCCAGGTTCGTGACCAGGTTCCGAACTCCGGGCGCGGAGGACACGGACGCTCTTCGTTGTCAATGGCCACAGGAATTGCTGTATGCCTTTTCCCCCCCTTCCGCTGATCCCGCAGGTCATCCGGAGGGTCCTGAGGCTGAAAGCAGAAGTCATCCTCCTGGCCCCACTCTGGCCCCGGCGGACCTGGTTCGCGGACCTTATGTCCCTGTCCGCATCACCTCTCTGGCGGATCCCGCCGACAGAGTGGTCGCTTGCCCAGGGGTCAGTGCAGCATCCAGAGCTGCACTGGCTACAACTGACCGCCTGGCGCTTGAGCGGCTCACTCTGCAACACCGCCTAGTTCCGGACGACCTCTCTGAAATCATGTTGGCCTCCAGACGGCCGTCAACGGAGCGGATTTATTCGGTTACCTGGCGCACATTTTGTGCCTGGTGCGCGCAGGTGGGTTATTCCCCTCTTGATCTCTCAATCATTAACGTCATCCAGTTTCTGCGGCAGGGGCTCGCCAAGGGACTGTCTCCCAACACCTTGCGCAGGCAGGTTGCGGCGCTTTCAACGGTGTTGTCCTGCCCACACCTGGACTCGCTGGCTGCTCACCCTCTCTTGAAGCAGTTCCTTAAGGGGGTCACTAACCTGTGCCCACCAGTGGTGCATCGTTTCCCCACGTGGGACCTTTCCAAGGTTCTCTCGGCCTTAACGGTTGCCCCTTTTGAACCATTGGACTCTGTTCCCTTGTCACACCTTTCCTTCAAGGTAGCGTTCCTCGTCGCAATCACCTCAGCGCGCAGGATATCTGAACTCGCAGCCTTGTCCGTGCGCGCGGACCTGTGTACCTTCCACAGCGACAGGGTCGTTCTTCGATTGGACCCGGCCTTCACGCCCAAGGTGAACACACCGTTTCATAGGGCGCAGGAGGTCATCTTACCGGCCTTTTTTCAAAATCCGTCCACGGACTCTGAGCGCGCTTGGCACATGCTGGACGTTAAGCGAGCTCTTAACATTTATCTCTGTCGGACGCTTCCTTTGCGGCGAACTGAGACTTTATTTGTGACCTTTCGCCCCTCTACTCAGGGTCGCAAGGCGTCTTCAGCGACAATTGGCCGATGGATCCGGGCGGCCATCTCCTTGGCCTATAAACACATGGCGCTACCTAAGCCCTCGGGTCTCACGGCACACTCCACCTGCAGCGCAGCGACCTCTGCAGCGTGGAATGCTAGGGTCCCTATCCTCGAGGTCTGTAGGGCGGCCACCTGGTCCTCCCTTACTCCATTCATCCGCCATTATAAACTAGACGTTTATGCTTCGGAGGAGGCGGATTTTGGCAGGCGGGTGCTGGAGTCAGGGGTGACATTGAGCTCTCTTCCCAGCCAGGACGATTGATCCCGCCCTAGGGACGCCAGCTTTGGTATGTCCCATTCTTGGAGGCTAGCTCCGCCCACTATGGAGAAGGGACGTTGGTACTCACCTGTGAGACATCCTTTCTCGTAGGGCGGAGCTAGCCTCCAAGTCCCTCCCATTGGGGCTGGCTGGGCGCTCTACGTCTATCTGGTGTATATAGTTCTTCTCTTGTATGCAATGATTCACCTATATATAGTTCTGTTTTTTCTCTGCTAAGGGTGTGTATATATTTACTTATTCTGAGCTGTGTCTCATGTACATAATTTCTACTCTCTTCGATCAGTCTGTACATAGTTAATAAATTGTATGTTTGTTTTGGAAAAAGCACATCGAGTCTGACTTGATCCCTCGATTAAAAGAGGGAGTGCCAATCTGAGAGGGCACTATTTATACCTTTTTTAAGACTCAGTCCTATTGGCTAGGGGGCAGATTTAACCCATTCTTGGAGGCTAGCTCCGCCCTACGAGAAAGGACGTCTCACAGGTGAGTACCAACGTCCCTTTTCTCATCATACCCTGGATTGGCTCAAGCAATTCTTTCCTATTGCTGGCAATGTGGCTTCTTTAAATCTGACAGGCAATTCATTAGCAGACTCTCTCTCAATGGAATTGCTAATCAATTTAATCAGTGGAGAGAAGTATTTTTTCCCCCTTTCATTTCATTGTACCCGGAATATATTGACAATAGCAATCAAGCCTTTTGTTCCAAATAGTTCTGCCAGACTTTTCCAGCAAGCCTATTTACCTCAGAATAAAATACAAACAAAACAAAATCACTAAGGTACGGTTTTTAGTAGCAGCAAATGATTATAAGATTTTGTGCCACATACAATTATTGCCATCCGGTCTGGCTTCTCTAAAACAAAGTGGAATTGCATGCAGTGGAATAACAATATGAGAAGGAGTCTAACACATTGTCTCTATATGCTAGCATACAACATCTGGAACCCAGTTTTAATTATTTTTGCTGTTGTCAAGAAAGAAAAAAAGAGTCACTTGCTTCCTTCAAATGGTAATATCATGTAGATTTCCAAATTTAAGATACCATTTTTTCACCCAGTAATCAAAATATAACAAGGAATCTGCTGCTTGTGAATTTTTTATATTGGATGCTCAGAAAATATGGGATCATCACACGGATGAACAACTTTTGCAGTTCTTGTCCAATAAATTAATGATAGGGTATTTATTGCATAGAGGAAATTATGCCTAGATGGAAAATATGCAGAGTTGGAAGCTAACAGAGCTTCCAACTTAACGTTTTAAGAAAATTCTTTTTACCTTGACTAGCCGGTTAAGAAAAGCAGTGGCATAGCTTGGTATATAATCTGGTGTGCACATCTGTCATGTGGGACTAGCCCATATTTAAGGTATCACTTTGTGAGAATTGAGAAGTTGTCCTTCAATATATACAGGCCACTCTACAGCATATAGAAAAGAAAGATAATGGGAAGCCAATTATCTTTTAGGTCATAACCAGCATTATTTCTTTTGTCATTTAGAATCTCTTGGGAATTGCTTCCTATAAAAAATAGTTTGTCCATTATAATTATAGTGCATTGGAACTTTCCGGTATCTCAGATAAAAATGGATATTCCTTTTCATAATATGAAAGCTTCTTTAATTATGTGCTTATGAGAGAAATATTTACATTGCATTTAAGAAATTGCATATTAGCCCCCTGAAGTGGACCTTTAAAAACCCTTTTAACTTCTGTAAATATAAACATTCTTAGCTTTTGGCAACTGTTTAGTGGGACGGATGTATCAAAACAAGCATTTAAAAGCAAAATGCTTGCAGACTTCTTATAGCAGCACCACTCAAAACCACCATAAAAATCATCAGTGTTTTGCATGAAAGATCAAAGTGGATTATTCCAATGTTCATTGCTGGAGTTGGTTAGAAAAGAAGTCCTGCTTTCTTGCAGCTTTGTGTTCATTTCTAGCATTGCAAGAAGAAAAGCTGTTGCTAGAAATGAAAATACATTTTTTCAATATAAAAACATGTATATTTTATTGTCTTTTAGTAATTTAGGTGAAAAGGTCATACATACATACATACACACACCACACACACACACACACACATTATTTGGAACAGCTTACATCCTGCAACAATACTTTTAACACCATCAAACAACCACATCTGCCTATCCAGCTCCCTCCAGATTTAAGAACCATTCATGACCTGGCCACCTTCCGCCGTGCCCTCAAGACGTACTATTTTTATCAGCCGGGCTGACATGAAAAAGTTTTTGGGGTTTTTAAGATTTTACCAAATTTTACCAAATTTTAATTATATTGTCTTAATCAGGGCGACATCTAATATTTTTTTAAATGTATACATATTTTAATGTTTATATTGTATTTTTACTTGGCTGTTCACCGCCCTGAGTCCCCGGAGAAGGGCGGTATATAAATTTAACTATAAATAAATAAATAAATAAATCCCAGGTCCTTTGGAAGGAATCAATAGGTGGATAGAAATGCCAAATCCAGTCTAAACATAAAAAGAGTAGAAAAGAGTTTGAAAAATCAGAAGTCAAAGCTAATGAAACATCATCAAAGCAATCAATACATGGGCAGTCTCCATTTAACTATACAGTATAACCTCTGGTCATGAACGCTTCTGACAACGACCAAATTGGGTTCCGACCAAAAAATTCACAATTTTTTTTCCATGGCCAATTTCCCCTTCTAGGCCATTTTTTTTGTAAGTGCCAAATTTCCAAAATTAGGTTCGGGTCACAACCATGTATACAGCAGGAATTGTTGACCCAAAACTTGATAATTTTCATAGGAAAACAGAAAAAATAATGGCAATATGCCATGCTCTGCACCCCAAAAATGATCACCTATATTTGCCAAGATAAAAAGGTGGCAGAGGACATACAAAGTAATGTGTATTTATATAGGTGAAACAAAAGCTGTGGAGGAAGAAAAAGATGACTTGAATGACTGTATTAAGAAAAGCAAAGAATTGTTCCAAGTAGTCCTTGAATTACAACAGCAACTGGGACATGTGGCTGGGAAAATTCTGGGATTTGAAGTCCATACATCTTAATGTTACTGTGATTGAGAAACAATGATTTACACACACAAATGCATTGCTATGGAAAAGACAAACCAGGGAGGATTCCTTTAATACGCACACTTGCCTGAAACCAAGAATATCTTTTCTTTTATCTTTGTCCTGAACAATCTCAGTTTAAATTCAGTGTGAGAACTCTTAGAGATACAACATGGCTAAGTACTCTGGTAAGTCACAAATCATCTGTTCTGCTGCAAATGTATCCGCCCTCCCAACTCAGTCCAGTTGATTTACTTTAATGAAGTTGTACCTTTAAGCTCTCCCTATTTAAAGGGATATTGCTACTTTGGGGCTAGGTAGAATAATACGGTACCTAAAGTTTCCTACTTTAGTCATTGCACAGAAAGTAATGTGGTAAGGGATTGTTGAGGGGGGCAACAATTTTGAAAGCAAACTGCTTTTCTGCCATCTTAGGGACCAGAGGGAAGTCTCCACATGCGTGTAGAAATAGGCTTTGTTTTACGAAAGTAGATGGAAGTGACATGGCAAACCATTTCAAGAACTATTAATGGAACACATCTATTCATGCTCTCCATTTTTCGCACAGTCCTGTTTGTGGCAGGGCAACTGCATAACTAAAGTTGTGTTTTCTGATCCCTGTTTCCTTTTTATAAAATCCAAAGTCCATAGTCAGCAAAGTCCATTTCCTAGGCCCAAGAGAAAGTAAAGGAGAGCACAACTATTGCTTAATCCTGGGTTAATCCTGAATGTTTCGCTTTATTTATTGTTCCTGTTGGTCAATGCACAGATGTTCACATTGGTGTGTTAAAGCCAAATTCCAGCCCAAATGTACAAATTCTCCTCTGACATTATAGCCAGAGGTTGAAACCTGAAGCCCCTGCATGTTAAGTCTGTGCTGTACCACCAGGCTCCAGGCTTGTATGCTGAATCTTTAATTTGAGGTTATATAGTTGATTACATGGTACCCATTCTCTCTCCTCTAATATGTATGTTTAACTTGTGAGCTATATGGTTGGTGGCCTTGTAGGCTACACTCTATTGTGAATCTGTCTTCTTTGCTGTGCTATGGATAAACGGGAAACCAGAGTTGCACTAATGATTTCTATTTTTTTGCATGAAATACTGTTTCTGCCTTTGCCTTACAGAGGTGGCCAACATGTGTTCAAACCCATGTTGTTTGCATTTCAATATTTTACTACAATATCAGGTGATTCTTGTTGCTCTTTTTTGTGAACTTCCTTTTGTCTCTATATTGGATTCCTTGATTTGTCCTTTGCCAAACATGTTCTTTCTCAATCAACAATATACATTGGTGTGAAATTATTGTTCCCATTGTAATGAAACATATGCTATGTGCCATACATGTTTGAAAATTTTGGTGCTTCCATGTAGACCTAACCTAACCAAACACAAACCTATGGACCTGGAAAAATGGAGAGATGATCTATAATTTACTTGCAGGAAAAGTGGTTTCTAACATGAAGACTGCTGCTGAGTTGCTTGGATTCCTACAGCATGCAGATTTCTTATGGAGTGAAACTTGCTTATTTGCTTACATAGATAATGTTACTATAGGGTTTCCTCATTGGTGGCATTTAGTTTAGTTTTATTGAAGTGGAGGAGGCAGGATGGGAGGGAGGGAGAGAGGGGAAGGAAGGAAGGAAGGAAGGAAGGAAGGAAGGAAGGAAGGAAGGAAGGAAGGAAGGAAGGAAGGAAGGAAGGAAGGAAGGAAAGAAGGATAATGAATGAGGAGTTTCCTAAGAGAGATAAAACATTTTTGTGGAATTTATGAATAATGCATTCTCTGGTCTCTAGAATGGCAATGCTATTCTACCAAAGTACCATGTTCTCTTGTTTTCAGTTTATTTTGTGTTGAAAATGTATATGAATGATGTCACAAGGATATTATGCCACAATCATCCTCTAGAGGTGGAGCTCTTGCCTCACAATCAGGAGGCTGTGAGTTCGATCCTAAGTAGAGGCAGATGTAGGGCAGGGGCGGGTTCCTAATTTTTTTACTACCACTCTGTGGGTGTGGCTTATTTTTGGGTGTGGCTTGCCAGCCATGTGACCGGGTAGGCGTGGGCCTCGGTAGCTTGGCAGTGGCCAGAGAAGTGGGGGGGGCATTGCCCACCCGCAATGGAGCCCCCAGCAGCGGGAGCAGCAAGACCGCAGCAGCGGTTCTTCTAGGAGGCTCCGCCCGGCCTGAATGCTTCTCCCCATTCGATGATCCTAGGCTCCTGCCGCCCGTTCCCCCTCCACTCAGCAGCTCGAGAAGACTTGAACGTGCAAAAATGCCTAGGATCATCACCGCGCGTTCGTGGCTTCTCGGACTGCTGAAGGGAGGGGAATGGAGATAGCTCCTGCCACCCGTTCTTTAGCGTCTCACGCGCTCCCTCAGCCATCCTCCCCTGCTTGGACTCACTGTGGGGTAGGAAGGCAGCACATGTGCAGTGCCGGAAGCTCGGCTTCTGGGCATGCGCAGAAGAAATTTTTTTAAAAAAATAAAAAATGTTTTTTTTAAAAATGGCGGCGCCCAGGCACCAGCAACTGACCGCACCGGTACTGTGATGTTACCAGCGGGCTGCTACCGGTGCTATAGAGTGGACCTCACTGGTAGGAACCCACCACTGATGTAGGGTCTCCTGCTTGGGCAGGGGGTTGGACTAGATGACCTGCAAGGTCACTTCCAACTCTGTTAATCTGTTAATCATTGCACCTTGTATGAATGTCTTTTCCAGTGCAATTTTGTGGCTGACAGTAGTGTTGCCAGTTATACTGAAGGAGTAGCTATTGCTTTTACTATCTTTAAAAAATGATCTTTTTATTTATTGCTTTTACTATCTATAAAAAAAACATCTTTTTATTTCCCTTTTAGTTATGATTTTTTCTTTTCATTTACTGTCAGATTGCACAAATTTAAGAGTCCTATAGTGGAACATCTGGATCAGCCTTCCCAAACAATGCCTATAAAAGTAGAGCATAGTATTCCAATTAAAGTTTATATTCATGTTCCTATTTAACATAAACATTCCATTGATTTATATTTCTATGTGTATGTATGTTGTTTCTTAATTGATGGCATAGTTTTAAAATGTAAAAATAATCCCAATACCATGTTTCCCCGAAAAAAAGACATTTTCTGATATTAAGCCCAACAGGGCTTTTCAGGGCATCCCCCCCAAAATAAGCCCCCTTCCCCAACTACTTACACATATGTGCAGCCCATCCTGCCCCATCCCCTGCCCCACCTGCCACCCCCAAATTGTGCCCGAACATCTTATTCGAGTCTGGCAACTTCTCTCTCTTGGCCGGTCTGTGCAGGGAAACACCTTGCAATGTAAAGAAAAACTTCTCACGAGTGCAAGCAATTAACAACTTCTCGCACTTGAGAGTTTTTCTTTACATTGCAAGATGTTTCCTGGCACAGACCGGCCAAGAGAGAGGCGCGGCGGAGAGTCTCGAAGCCTGCCTCGCCTCATCCCTTGCCACCCCTGCCACCCCCAAATTGGCCCAAACTCCAGACGCGCATCTTACTCGACTCTGGCAGCTCCACTGCACCTCTCTCCTGGCCGGTCTGTGCTGGGAAACACCATGCAATTTTGCCCGTCGGGCCCCCACAAATGGTAGCGGCCATCATCCTGTAACCTGTGTGTGGAGCTGAGTAGAATCCCTACCCTCATCAAGTCCTGGTGTATGGAGGGTTTTGGTCTCGAGTTTAAAAAACAAATGATGTGGCCGAGAAAGGGACGCTGTCAGTAAAATTTTGAGGTCAGAGGGGTAGAAAGTTGCAGTTTACACACACTGGTGAAAGGAGCGATGGGGCAGCAGGAGAGGCAGAAGGAGCCGTTTTTCGAATAGAATTGGGAGAAGCCAAAAGGTCAGCAGGGGTGCAAATTTCTCGCACTGGCTTTGGGATCGGTACGCATAGATAGCAGGCATTGTACGTATTGGGATCGGTGGCAGGCTTGCAGCTCCTTTAAATACTGGCAGCAGTGAGGCTTGAACGTTTGCTTTCTGCAAACAACCACCACCCAACTAAGTCTGGGGGAAAGCCACAGATGGGGAAAAGGGGTGCGCACGGGGAGGGTTGTTTTGTCTGTGACCGAGTTTCCATGTGTGTGTGTGTGTGTGTGTGTGTGTGTGTGTGTGTGTGTGTCTGTGTGTGTGTGTGTCAGTGGTGGGTTGCTCCTGGTTCAGCTCGGTTCTAAGAACCGGTAGTGCCAGCAACAGGAAGCTCCGCCCACCCACCCGGGATGCTCCGCCCACCTGCCCGGGACACTTCTGTAGTAAAGGGTTTTAGAACCCACTACTGGTGTGCATGTGTGTGAGAGAGTGAGTGGGTTGGGATTCCCTTCAGTTTCGGTCTGGCCTCGCAGGCTCCATTAATTCCAAAGATTCCGGAGGTTGTGCGGCCCGACAGGAAATTCTGCCACAGACAAAATGACCCTCCCCACGCACACCCCTTTTCTCCATCTGCGGCTTTCCCCCAGACTTACACTAGTTGGGCGCTGGTCATTTGCAGAAGGCAAAGCAGGGTCTGTCCGTTCCATGTGGATGGGAGGTGCGTGTGGGGCATGTTCCCCCCTTCACCCCCCACCTCGCCTCCTCACCTCGGGAAGCAACAAAAAAGCTGCCACTATTGCTGGAGGCGGCAGCCTGAGCGGCACCGGCAAAGAAGCTGGTTGGTGCTCTGGCACCAGTCTCCCTGCCGTGGGCCGAGGTTTAGGGGCCTCCTGCACCCTCAAAATAATAAGACCCCCCTGGATAATAAGGCCAAGGCCATATTTTGGTGGTCAAAAGAAAATAAGACCCTGTCTTATTTTCAGGGAAACATGGTACTTTATTCATAGTTGTGAAATAATTAATTTTGATAAAGTAGTTATATTCTGTAGCAATCATGAAGTGTGTGGAAATCAGTTCTGCCTATAAACATCAAAGTTCTCCAAATACCCTAAGCAGCAATTATTTAATGGATTCAAATTCTGCATTCTGTGAATCTCTAAAAAAAAGTGATGTATTCTATGAATATTAAAGTAAAGGAAAATGGGTATAATAATCTATTCTGAACTTTCTGCAAATTATTATGCTAAATTGCATCTGTTATTTAATCTGCATATATCAAGCCAAATGAATCTTCACCCAGAAGAAGTAAAGCAAAAAGTCCCCAGGGCAGATGTTAAACAATTATCATTGGTCTTGTCCCAACTATTTTAGATAATTAATTTGAAGTCTAACAAAATCTTTACCAGATTATTAAAATGTCAACCTATATTTTACCACAGCACCTGCAGTTTCCACATGAGTGGTGATTGAGTTTCTCATTCATTTCTTTCACTGGAATAAAAAGACTAAAGTGTTATTGAAGGAAACGGAGCCTTTGTCAAATTGTTAACTGCCCATCTTCTCTTCTTCTGATTTAAAGAATGGAGGCTGAATCTTTTGAAAGATGAGTCTTTGATTTAACTATCAGGGTGTTAAAAAAAAGAAAACACACATCAACTCAAAGGCAATTCATGTTCACATACATTGAAATAATTAAATACACCGAAGCTGTGGGTTTGTGGCATAATACTATTTTTCCCTCTAACTAGGAAATACCACAATTGTGTTCCAGGCTGAAGTTCGTCTATGACTGAAAGAATTCACTGCAATTCATCCTAAATGTTTAACTCAGCTCACTGCTTATTCTAAACAAAAGCTTTACTGATAAATGTATAATCACATGATCACATAAATGTATAATACCCATTTGTAATCAATTATCAAGAATTCTTAAGAAATCGGGCAATAATCTAGTCATTAGAAACCAGAAGCTTATCATAGCACAATTTGCTAGGTTAACTCATTTTCAGCCTACTGTTTATTGCATCTGTTTTATTCCTGACAAATTTATCTCAGGGTGAGATATTTCTACTATTTATAGAAAATATGTCCGTCCCACTGAACATATCTTTGATTAATATTTTCACAGTTGCTAACTTAGAATGCTGTTTCTTTAA
Source organism: Diadophis punctatus similis (assembly GCA_023053685.1). Taxonomy (NCBI): domain Eukaryota; kingdom Metazoa; phylum Chordata; class Lepidosauria; order Squamata; family Dipsadidae; genus Diadophis; species Diadophis punctatus. The sequence continues at coordinate 197,378,839 of JALIGW010000002.1, forward strand.
CATTAAATATTATTGCACCCTGACAGTATGATGTTACTAGTATATAGTAATAAAAACTGAAAGTAAAGCAGATAATCTAAACTTCTGATTGTAAATGAATGCTATTAGTTTATATAACGTAATGGTGCTTCATCTTTGTTATTATCATATATTGGTCTGAATATGGGCAACACCTGTAGTCAGATTTATAAATTCAATAAATAAATAAATAATATTAATTTGATTCTTTTTTATTACTTTAATTGCTTTAAATGAGGTTTTATATTCTGTACGCCACCTTGAGTCACCATGTGCAAATAGGCGGCAATATAAATTCAATAAATAAATAAATTCAATAAATAAACAAGTTTATTTATTTACTTATTTATTTATTTATTTATTTATTTATTTATTTATTATTTATTTATTTAACTTATATGATGCTCATCTTGCCAAAGGTGACTCTAGGTGGCTTACAATCAATACAAATGCAATATAAAACATTAAAAAATAAATAGCAACATCAAATTTGAATTAAAGTTTGCAAAGATGGAGAGGAAGGGAGCAAGAAGATTAGATTAACTTCTTGACTTTCTCCAGAAGTGCTCTAGGTGTTCCTTCTATTGCTTCATCTCACAAAGCTCTCAATAAACCAAGTAGCCATCTGGTATGAATCAGAACAGACAGGCCCTCAAGAACGATTATGTCAAGGGCTCTGGAGCATTATGTCAAGGGCTCTGGTTGCTCCACACATTGCCAAAAGCGAATCAGGTTTTCAATGATTTCACTCACCAGAGTACCTGCTGGAAACTATTTGAATCTATAAAGTACTTGGGACAGACCACTTGATTAGCGCCAACCCTACAGAGGTCCCATATGGCAATCAATCACATCTGGACCAGAAAGTGATCTGAGTGCCCCGGAGTGTTGATGTTGATACCTACATCTAGAGCAGGGGTAGGCAAAGTTGGCTCTTCTATGACTCATGGACTTCAACTCCCAGAATTCCTGAGCTAGCATGATTGGCTCAGAAAGTCTGGGAGTTGAAGTCCATGAGTCATAGAAGAGCCAACTTTGCCTACCCCTGATCTAGAGCATATGGAAAATGCTTCAAAATGAAGGCGAGATTTAAAGTGTGTCTACTCACATGTGCCTGTGATAAGCCATACTTGCCGTGAAGTTTATGAATTCCCAGGCCATATCACATGGGGATTGAAATCCCACAATGACTAAATTGGGGATCTCCACTATCAGTTCAGCAACCAAGTTCAGAAGTCTAGGGATAACTTGTTTAGCTTCACTACCAACGGGACCCTTTTCTTATCTCCATGGCCCAACAAATTGGCCTCATATCTGCTACTGCTGGAACAGTAACCTTAGCCACAGATAAACCCTGCCATATCAACCACAAATGATAACAGATCAATGCCTGCCTTCCTCCCCAATTCTCTCCCTAGAGCTGCCCTTGAAGCTGATGCAAGAAAAACTTGGATCAGCCAGATTTTGAAGAAAGTGACATTGCTATCACCTAGCCAAGTATCACTAATGTGTTCAATCACCACCAAATCATAGGAATGGATGCAATCTTACTGGAGATAGAACCGGTTTTTATTAGCAACACCTTAAGGCTAAATGCCCTGACAATCCGATCAGGTCACTACATGGGTTGCCGGATCAAAAGACCAGTTTGCTAACAGGTTGAATATCACCCTGGAGTGGTCAACCCTCTATGTCTGACTTGCCACAATGTTGTAGCTATATGCCTCACCTCCATTTCCCAAGATTCTCCTAATTGCACAATTGACTCCCAATTGATGGGTGTCAATTGCACAACCCAACCACTTTTTATAAGCATCTTGTGGTTGAAAAGTCAGCAATTTGGCAACTGGCACTCACACCAACTGCCCATCCCCAATATCACTTCCCACCATCCATCACACCCCCACCACCTTCTAGCCTTCTGATTGAGAAGAGGGCCAGAGAAGTAACTCAGAACCCTTTCACTAATCCTGGGCTTGTCCATTCATTGAAGATGCTCAATTTCTGGAATGGTAAGGATTGCACATATTTCATTTTAATTGGTCAGGTTTATTGCATTGAGCTCTTCATGGGCTGCCTTGAAGACCACCTGGAAGCTGAAATCAGAGTTCTTAAAAGTTTGGGCTTGAATCCTTGAACATCCTTGTTGGCGGTGCTAAATAAGGTCTGTCGCCTGCTTTTGTTAAGAAGCTCCTTATCTTTAATAACTACGTAAGATAGGTAGGGACAATATTATTTCCATCACTGATTTACTGTATGTAGCCAATGAAAATAATGGGAATTGAATTCATTTAAAATAAATGAATTAACTTCATGGCCATCTGCCTTGTTTGATTAATCCGTTATTTTCTTTCACATTTGCTTTTTCAGTTTCCTAAGAAATAATCTATGGATTTCACAAAGTTCTTATGATTAATAAAGTTTTAATCCACTGCCAGTGTCAAGTGAATGAAAAGATGCTTGAAACTTTTTTACTGAACATACATATGTGCATTCTGTTGCTGACTCACTTCCTGGTAATGAACAGCATCTGGCATCACTATTCTCTACTCTCAAGAAACAAATCAAAGGCACTTTGAACCTCTCAGTCTACTATTGAAATTTATTTATCTTCTTGCAGTGAAGAAGATAAATGTGAAGACATAGATTTTATCGGTCTCACAGAGAGGATTGACGGCTTCAAGAACCAGCGTCTTTTGTTTATCCAAGCAGAACCACACCAGAGCCACATGTCATTACTGGAAGTAATGTCGCTTCATTTGTAAGAACTTGCCACCTTACTGTTTCTAATATATCCTGTTCAGCTCTACATATTTCTTTCAAGTTTGGAACAGCCTCATGGATAAATCAGTAAGATATTTGAATGAAGGATATCTAGAAGAACGAGGAAGCCTTGTTTTTTAACATCTCATTTTACTTCAGTCCAACCAAAGACGCAATGGAAAAAGAGGCTGATAAAACGACCTCTACATTTTCAGAAAGTTACATACATCAGTTCAAAGGATGAATAAATTCCTTTCCTAATTATATGCTAATGAAAATTAGTAGAGTTCACACACTGAGAAGTTCACATATTTATTCATAAAGTATGTGGGCAGATCATACCTTGAATCCAGAATTCCCGAGACTTTGGGACAACCCCTCCCTTTTTATGATTCTGTAATAGCTATTTGGGGTAGAGTTTGGGGGGACTGAATGGAGCTGAGTGTTTACTGTCTGAATGCCCTTCCTGATGCCTACATGAAGTTCGCAGATTTTTCTTTCTGTGTGCCCTACCCTAGGAGAGAAACATCTGTTATTACCCCAGGATTGAACTCTCAATCTTCCGAGTAGGAGGCGAGCATCTTCATTAGTACCCATTGCATTGCTCTTTGGGACAATCCCTGATGTTTCCTAATTTGCAACAAAAACCGTCTCTAAACTTTAATTTGTAGGGAAATATTGTAGACATAGCCAATGGAATAGAGAGAATACATAAACACTCAATATATGCTCAATCTTGGGATATTTCATATATATATTTAAAACATGTGTAAACATCTGAAATGGAAATAAAATAGAATTCGTGCCAAAGCAAAACCTTGCTGGGTTTAAGTAATTCAAAATAAATTACCGGTAGTAGTTCATCTATTGTATAATGTAACACAATCTCACTGCGTGCATATCTCTTTTCTATTTGTAGGTATAAGAAAATTTAGAATTCATGTACTACCAGCTGTGGTTCTTCTCCAGTCTCATAATCCTCTTAAGAAGGATTGTACATATTTTGTAGTTGGATGGAAAACACTTAAAAGCATCAAGAGGTGTATGTGATGGATATTGACTGTTTTCAAAAACTCCAACAGATTATATGTTTTAGCTGGGATTGCACAAGTAGAAAGTGATAAAAATGTTCTATATAGTAAATGGAAAAAGTCTGATGATAACATATTTAATTTTTGTGAAGAAGTGGAAGCAAATTATTGTAAACAGAAAGATTATATGAATAACTTCCAAAATATTTCTTAAATAAAATAACCACCTTTAGATTAATAAATGAGAGCCAGTTTGATATAGTGGTTAAGGCATTGGGCTAGCCAGCAAGAATGGTGAGTTCCAGTCCTGCCTTAGGCACAAAGTTAGCTGAGGAATCTTGGGCCAGTCACTCTTTCAGCCTAGGAAGGAGACAGTGACAAACAACTTCCAAAATCTTGCCAAGCAAACTGCAGGGACTTGTCCAGACAGTTCCCAGGAGTCAACACTCTCTTGAAAGCATCCCCCCAAAGATTAAAATATTGTTATACATTACTCCCTTATTTGTATTATACATTTGGGGGATCCTCCAGTGCTTTGTTCTTTTTAGATGTAAGCATTGAACAACACTGTCTATATAGCATTTGTTTTATTTTCAGTATGCAAAATACTTTAGATACAAATACACTTTCAGTAGACAGATCTTTAATCTTCTTAGTAGACAAAAGGAAAGATGGTTTGAAAAATGTTCAAGATTGAATCCCTACTATCTATAATAAACATTTTCTTCCTGAAACTCCAGAAAGTTGCTACCAGTGAGTATAAACCACAATAAACTAGAGACTATTAAAGTCAGATTCCATGGCTGCACTCACATCTGCTAAATATACTATGTCATAGTTGGATAAGATACTTAACCAAGAGGTTGTCAATCAATTTAAAACTTGTTTGTGTGAAGTTGACTTTCCATATTGATTTCATTCCAGATTCTGTCCAGCTTCAGGACGGAAACTGTTATCTGGTGGCATGCTTTTGTTTGAGAACAAGTGGGGAATACAATTCTGTAGTTTCTTTAGGATTATGAGGTAGCTTTTGATACCATCAATAATGGTATATTTTCTATGGTTCTCCTGTTATTTGACTGTTTTTTCTGGAATTTGATGTTGAGGATTTATAATAATGTTGCAGAGAGTTGTGTCCTGCAATTCCTCAGAGTCAACATTATTCTCAAAAAGTGGGTTGCGTTGTAATTAATGTGAAGATTACACCCAGATCTAAATCTACTTTCATCTAATTAATGGAGACAGCAGATGCCCCAAAGTGATGCTTGTATAATGAACTTGGAGGATCAATAAATGGAAACTCAATCCAGATAATAGAGAGTGAAGTTCAATCTGTCCGAGAGAAGGTTGCATTCAGCAGTCCTGGATACATAACTGTCACTAAAAGCATAGGAAAACTCAGTACTTAAGAGTCTTTTTAGCAATTTAAAAAAAATCAGCAGTGGTTAGCCAAAAACGGATCAGGTAATGGATTCAGGTGGATGTGTGATTAAAAATTCTTCGATAATTTTTTTGTTGGATTGCTGAAATGTGCTGAAAAGAGTTACCTTTGATGGTGGTTCAAAAGTGTCAGAAAGTCCAAAATAGACCTATAATATATTTTATAGTTTGGTACTTTCTTTTTCTTTAAATTGTTTTAATATAATCATAATAATTTCATTGGGAAGGACTCATTTTTATCAGTGGATAAAAGTGCCAAGTTCAGTCTAAACATCTGGCTATGAGACCAACCATCATCATAATATATATCCTGTGACAATAGCATTAATATTGAAAAAACATAATATCTGCCCATCCCAAGTCTTTGGGAAGGACTTGAGGTGGACAAAATAAGTGCCAAATCCAGTCTAAACATCTGGTTGTGTGGCCAACACCAATAAATATTTCTTGGTATATACATACTTCTTATAAAATCTGCTATTCCTTACAAATATCCTAGCAAACTGGTTACTGCAATAAATTAAGATTATAAAGGAAAGTGTTTCTTAATTATGTCTGCACTGTTGGGGTGGCCTCTCAGGTATGTGTGCTAGATCCTCATCTTGATTACCTTCAGTCTGAGTTCGATTTTCAGTGCTTCCTCTCCACTGGGATAGTACATTTAATATACTGTATATCTTAATTAATTGTATCTATTTTATTATCTGGATTTTAATTTATTTTTTATTGGGTCAGTAAAATTGGGGCAGTAAGTAAATAACTTTTGTCTGGTTTTGCTTTTGCATACACACAATGAACCCAGCCTTGTAAATCATGATTGATGACTTGGCTTGGGTGAATTGATTGGTTCTTTCAATAAGCTATGGTTAAGGAAATGTGGATTAGTGCCCTAGAAATATGTTGAGGCCAGAAGGCTGCATTTGATCTTGAAGCTATTTTCTGTGTTTCCCCCTAGTTGTAGAGAAACTAGATATGGGGTAGAAGCTGGTTGAAGTTTATTTGTGGGCTAAGTGAAAGAGTGGGATGAAGTTATTAGCAGATTTAAAAAATGCCTACTTTTAGTTAAATGTCTGCTTTGAGGTAAGAGAAAGTTGGATTCTAGAGCAAGGGTCATCAACCTTTTGGACCTCAGAGACCACTAAATTCATAATTTTAAATCCCGCGGACCAATAATATGATCTGTCTAATGACCGGCTAGGTGGGCATGGCTAGGTGGTTATGTGACTGGGTGGGCGTGAACAACTCAATGCCACTCATGTCAAGGGGCGCATCGCCAGCCTCTACTCGCCCCTCCCCTCCCAGCCAATCCTCACTTCTCTGCCCGGGCTCCTTAGGGCCCCAACAGGAAGCAGTTGTTGGAGCTAAGCAGCCACGATGAGAAAGAGTTGGCAAAACAGCCCAGTTCAAATTGGATCTGTTCGAGGAGGAGGCTCAGTAGAAGCACCTCACTACAAGGACTACGAGCATAAGCTTTCCAAGCAGACGGAAGACCTGCAGGAGTGCAAGGCCAGGTGCCAGTGCCTGGAGGCTTAGCAAGCTGAGATGGTCAGCCAGTTCCAGCCCATGATGCAGTCCCACTGGAACAAGGTCCTCGGTTCTTCGCCACCAGAGGCGCTTCCCTCCAGCCTTCACTCAAAGCCCCGCACTAGGGGGCTGAAGCAGACCCCAAGTCAGAATTTCTGCCCTCCTCCGACCCACACAAAAAGACCCCAAAGGAGGAGACTCTCTGCAGCAACACAAATGTTCATTACATGTATCTGTCCCAGGAGCTATAGTTTGAGGACCCCTAATTTAGTGCAATATAAAAAATGCAAATTTTTCTGTGGACCACCAAAATTTCCTCGGGAACCACCAGTGGCCCACAGGCCACCAGTTGGTGACCACTGTTCTACAGAGCACTTTTGGGGCTTATTTACATCTTCTGATTTACGGGGCAAGTTAAAAGACTTGATCTTTAAACGCTGAGATTTGTTATTTTGCAAAACGGGGTGTTTTGTGACCAGCCTCGTCCCTTGCAACTGCTATTTTGCAACATGCTTGCTCCAATGGATGGCACCGCACAACCGTCAGTAACTTCAAAAGGAACCGCACGCCGCCAAAGGCTTGAGAATCTTGCAATAATGACACAGAAAATCCCGGAATACGAATCTCGGAATTCGAGTAGACGTCATAAAGCTACATGCTGTACGTTAGAAGGCTCCACCCGAGTTCCAGTTTACTTTCCCCCGCCCCAGCGGCGTTGGAAACGCGTCCGTTGCACGTGGACTGACTGGCAGGCCCTCTCACAAAGCGAGGCCACGTAGGTCGCGCGTGTTATTCGGAGCATGTACAGGTGTGGAAGGTATTGATCTTAGCGACGATCTCGTCGCTAGCCTTTGCTTCCGAGTCTCTGGATCCCTGTCTGTGGTCCCTATCACAGAAGGACTTCTCGCGTGGGCGGGAAAAATAGACGTCGTAACTTCTGCGCTCTCTTCTCGCTGTCGGGTGGAACAGCAAATTCTGTTCCCGCGACGTCGCAGCGCCAAGCGCAACACACCGGTTGCGAGGGCAACTTCTAGGACCGAAAGGGGCCGAGCGGGATACTTTGGAGAGGCGGAAGAAGCTGGGATCCCGGACAATTTTGTTTTTGTTGCTAGGCGCTGCGCCGGCTGAGTGAGTTTCCCACTGAGGTTTGTTAGGTGTGGACGGGCTCCCTTCCCCGGCCCAAGTAAATGCTGTGCGTGGCCCTGGAAATTATTTTGTCGGGGTGGAGGAGTTGTTGATTTACTACTTGGATTTGTGGAGTTGATCAATAGTTAGGCCGTATAAAATGTTGGCTTGCTGCAGGATTACACTCGGGATTCTTATTCTTTTGAACCGGCTGCTCCTCTCTGCTTGCCCGGCACAACAGGCAGTAACACTGAGCGATCTCGTCTGGGTTCGGAAGCTAAGCAAAATCAACTCCGGTGCGTCCTTTGATGAAACGGAGCAGGACACGCTGTTGTCTAGAAGGGCAGAAGGCAATGGCAAACGACCTGTGTTGTTCCTTTGCCAAGAAAACCGTGTTTTTGCCGTTGTAGTCCCTACAAGGGATACCCTGCAGGGCATCTTTTCCTTTTATCCTCCCTATTTGGATGGAGGGTGTCATGCTTGATGTGCCCAGAACATAGAAGAACAGAGTCGGAGGGGACCTTGGAGGTCTTCTAGTCCAACCCCCTGCTCAAGCAGGAGACCCTGTACCATCTCAGTCTGCCCAGCTGGTGGGACTTTCTGGAAGCAAGCAAGTTTCCAGTGGCCCCAGGCCTGGAACAGCGCTGAAGGGTGTTCTGTTTATCAGGGTCCCCCAAACTTGGCAACTTTAAGACTTGTGGACTTCAACTCCCAGAATTCTCCAGCCAGCTATGCTGGCTGGAGAATTCTGGGAATTGAAGTCCACAAGTCTTAAAGTTGCCAAGTTTGAAGACCTCTGGTTTACATGCTCAACCTTTTTTTCCTTTAAATTGCCTCTCACACCTGCATAAAAATTGCAGCCTGAATAGGTGCAGGCTTCTTGATTTAAACGGTTCATAGCTAATTGTTGCATTCTCATTTTTTGAAAATATATGTTTAAGTCTGCGAGTTTTACCTTTGCCAAACAGATCCATGGTCTCTGGAGCTAACCATACTCATGCTGCCATATGCCTTACGTTACAAATGCTGTACCACTCCCTGATTTGTATTTATATTCCACAATTCCAGCCAAACATTTTTGTTTTGTTTTTATATTATTTAAAAAAAGCTTTGTTTTGTTATAATTCTGATTTTTTTTCCTGGTGGCTTTTAGCTGCATAAGCTAGCGACTATACAGATCTTAATACTGCATATTAGCTGCTGTACCAAACCAAAAAATGAGAATCCTTTAATATTACTTTATGAAAAACATTTCAAATAATATTTTGAAGCATCTTAAAATATTTAAAAATCTAATTAAAAACAATGTTAAAAAACAATTGAAACATAAACATTAAAAGCAATTAGGAACAAATAATAGTACTAATCTCTGCCATCCATCTCATTGCTGGAAATCTTCTCTTGAGCTACGCCATCTGTGTAAGCTGAAGAAGATAGAAACAAATCTGTTTCATTAATGTGGTAGAAATGTCCTTTGGTCTGATGTTTTAGTAAAATGATGTAATTAAACCTGATACAGGATTAACTCTCATTTTTATATCTGGACTGTTCAAAGCCCTCTACTTTTAGTTAAAAATAACGAACTTTGGGAAGTCTCTTGCAGGATGCACAATGCATTGCTATCTTGAGAAACTAGCAAGCATGTAGGTTGAGAAGGTAAAGTCTAATTAGACATTCTAATCCAACTGATTAGAAAGACATGCTTTTAAATTACTGTAATATTTTAAAGGCTAATTAAATCCAATTTACCTTGTTTATGTATGATTTATACTTACCAAGATTACCCTAGGGAACTATTTCATCTAGAAGAGTTTCATATCTGATTTTATGTCTTTTTGCAATCTTAGATGACTTTCCTTTAAGCAAAGAAACGATTGGTCTTTACATTGTCTAATCTTTATAAATATAAGCCTTAGATAATAAGATAAACAGTTTGAGGTATCCTGGCAAAAGTATTCATAATAAGTTAGAGTACCATGTTAGTAAAGTGGCTACTGATTCCAGAATGACTGTTTACAAATAGATTTGGTTTTTTTAAGTAGGAGGAAGAACTTTTCTGTGGACTAAACCAGCATAATACTGAACTGCAGCTAGAAAACATATTTACAAACATAATAAAACAACTCTTCAAAAATTTCTCCTCACTCATAATACTGTACAGATTTTTGCAATATCGTATTCATTTCTCTATCTAACCGGATAGCATATTCTATAGGGCAGTGATGGCGAACCTTTTTTGGCTTGGGTGCCAAAAGAGTGTGCGTGCATGCGTTAGCGCGTGTGCGTGTGCCCACACCCATAATGCAATGCCCTCCCCGTGCATGCGCACAACCCCCACGCTCCCCCCCATGCATGCGCACAGGCCTCGCTGAAGCCTCCTGAAGCCTGGAGAGAGTGAAAAACGGCCAAGCCTGGGGACAGCAAAAAACAGCCCAATGGGCCAACTGGACATTCGGAAATGAACTTCTGGTTGGTCCATTGGGCCATTTTTCACTATCCCCAGGGTTCAGGAAAGCCTCCTGAAGTCTGGGGACAGTGAAAACGGCCAAAAAGAAGGCTGAAAATCAGCTGGCCAGCGTGTGCATGTGCGCTGGAGCTGACATAGGGCAACGCCTTGCGTGCCCTCAGAAATGGCTCCGTGTGCCACCTGTGGCACGCGTGCCATAGGTTTGCCATCACTGCTATAGGGAATATAGAGAATAAAGGGAAAGTATGCATGTAGATATATATCAGTCGGGGGAAGGAAACGTGTGTTGCTGCTCATTTAAATTAATGAGACTGTTTGCTAATGGTTCATTGATTTCAAAGTTAATCTCATTTATTTTTCTCTGCATTTTATCCATTCCCATAGCTTTTCTAGTTTGATTCACTGGAGTGTAGTTTGGATAACGACAGCTCGGGTTTTTATCATATTAAAATATGCTTTTCTTCCTTGAACACACAGTTGAAATCCAAGTTCGTGTTTGTAGCAGTGTGGCATATGTGCATCTGCTTGTTCTTCTTGCCTTAAGAAATTATTTGAAATGAAAAGTTTCATTTCCTAATCCCTGGATAGGATTTGTGTGGTTAAAGCTGTATTTTTAATCTTCTATCCAGTCATCGTCTTGAATACTAAATGTAACAACATATGGCAGCTTTCTGTCTCTGTGGTTCCTGATACATCAGGAATGCTTGAATGGAAACTTGCTTGTTTATGTACATTGCTATTGTTGGTTTGGATTGCTTGATTATAGGTGTCAGTTCATCATAAAGTCGGGAATGATGAGCACATATGTGTGAGGGGAACCTTTACCTTACCTTTATGGAGGACCTGCAACTTTGCAGACTTAATCTTGAATGAGTCTGCTTTTCTTCCTACCTTCTGTAGTAAGAGCAGCCAGGCTTAATCTTAAAGTGTCTATAGGTAAGGCTGTTTCCCAGTGGCTGAATGTCTTCTAATAAACTTGGCTATAACCCTGAGAAGGAATTTGCAATGAAATGATTTTTTTTAACCTGATTTGTGTGATATAACAGCCTACGATACAAACCACCAATGAGTGCTTTGCAACCAGAGGAAAAACTACTTTGCTATTTTAAAATTATGTTTGTATTATATATGCGTGGAACAACTTCATCTTGTTCAAGGATGGTTCAGGCCCAGAATAAAACAATTGTTCATATTCTGGTTATGTTACAATGGGTTGTGTGTGTGTTGGAAAGGAACATGCAAAGAAAGTTTTTCCAATTTCTCTTTGTGGAGAGTTTTAGTAGAGCATAGGCTGCTTACTTCATTTTTAAAGTAATTAATTTTAGAAAGAAAAGCACAGATCAGAAGAAATAAGAATGATTAATAGTTGGGTTTCTGTCCCAGGATGACAAGTAAACAGCTAGATCCTGAGGGAGAAAATGAGGAGGAAGAGGCACCTGAGGCAGATTTCAACGAAACACAATATTCAGACAGCAGCTTTGTAACCGAAAGCCCAGAAATGTGTGTTGGTAATGGCGGCGGCGGCGGTTATCCCACTCCTGTAGATGAACATTTAGCATCTGTTCACTCAATGAGAAGCCAAGAACTTAATTTTCAGCATCTGGTTACCTGCACATTCTCAGTTTCATTGGCTGTTCCACTTACCCTTCCAAGTAGGTAAATGGCATTGTAAGTTCTTTTTCTTTTGAACATGTCATACGGGGTTTACAGAGTACTGCATAGGAGTCTGAGCATAGAAAGGATCTTACATGTTTGTCATTATATTTAAATAATTCTATGCCAAGTTCATGTTATAAATCCCATCCATTGCTGATCTTTGGGATGTAAAGATGTGAAAATTGTATCGATTCTGTTTCAGCACAATTTAACTTCATGTAAAACACTGATATAGATGAGAGCAGTACAGTATATATGGATAAATGTTACATGCTACATTGGCTTTTTCGCAATTCCTGATGTCTGGTATATTAAATATTTGTTTGAATGTGAAAATAAGTGTCCAGCTATATCTATAGCTATACCTAATGCAGCACATCCTAGGGCTCCTATAGCTATTTCTGGAAAAAATGAGATGACCATTGAGCTGCCTGTTCAGCATCTAATATTGGTACAGATTGCTGTTTGGAAGGATGAATGGAGGCTGGATGTTTATTTAACATCTTTTGGTAATTTTATCTAGTATGTATGGATAAATTTACAAACATTTAATTAAAGCTATGAGACAACTAATTATTATTGTATTTTCTTTACAATATTTGTGGCTTTGGAATGTAAGCTACACAGATTCATTCAGATATTCAGTTAGGTCAAAGTAAATATGTTAAGATTATACTTTTGTAGGTAAAATGCCAATCTTGGAGATTCTTAATAGAACAAAACAATTGTAACAGCAACAGACTCACTTTCACTCTCCCTGTTTCGTTTTCTATTTTATTTATTTATTTTAAGCAAATAAACCTTGGCAGTCCTCTAAACCAGACATACAGAGATCTGGATCTAAAGCAAAAGAAGGAATTATTCCAAAAATGCATCGTTTTTATCATATGGAGTATTTTCTTCTACCAGATGATATTGAACCTCGAAAATTAGATTTGGTATTGTTTGGTCCAGTGGCTAAATTATTTCTGGATACAGAATCTAAGGTAAAAAAAGATAAACTATTTTTTTTGCTATTACTTAAATAATCATAATACATTCCTGAAGTTTGGAAATGCTGCATTGCAGTTTTATGTTATATCACCAATCTTGTTAAATATTGGAGAAATGAAATTCAGTAATTGGAAAGCTAAAGTAGACCACTGTGTTTGCTTACCTTTTATGTCAGGTGTTCTACCAGATAATTATGAAGAATATGATAAAGGAGAGAGGATTAAAGCTTGACAGAATGTGGTCTATATCAAAGAAAACTGGAGATTAGGAAATCATTCTGAATACCAGAATGGAGTAAATTCAACAGATCTTGAACCTTTAGAATGAAGAAATTAAAGTAGATAACTTTGATGAATTTGTCAGAGGCTGTCTTATCTTAATCCGAAGAAACCAATGCAGATTCTTCTGGTTTACATTCAAGAGAATTTGGTTTCAATTCAAAGCACCCACTTTCCACTTCACATAAGCCCCTAAGGTAAAGATGGGCTTGTGAACCATTTAAGAACCCAGAGGACGGAAAGTCATGTTTAAACTACCTAAGATGACCTACTTAGCACAATGTCCTCTATAGAAAATCACCATGGGAGATTGGCTAAATTACTAACACTATAGGAAGAATGGTGCTTGCATCTGGAGATTTTGGTAAGTTTTTAATAAGATGAGGATGCCCTTCTTTTGACCTGTTTTTGAGAGAGGGACAGGAAAAAGATGAAACGCTTCTTCAGATTCAACAGAACAGAGAGGATTATGCTTGGAGGCACTGTGATTGGAAGGACATCTGTATGCCTTTCTGCAGTTTACAAGTGCTTAAGACATGAATGATTCTTATCGTGTCATTCTGAATCTCTCTACATCTACAACCGCATTTGACATCTTGGCCCCAGGACAAATGAACATCACTAAAATGACTTGAAGCTTCTTTCATATAGGTAGTCCTCGACTTACAACCACAATTGTGGAGTCTAAACTCCGCTAAAGATGTTACCTAGCCTGGTAACGAAATGTTAGGAAACCAACCCACAAGCTCGGAGAACCAACCTTCACCCTCAAACTGACCAATATTTTGAAGGCAGATTAAAAAAAAACTGTTTCATTGCTGCTTCTACAATTCACATTGTTGCCCAGAGGAATTAATTATATCTGCTTCTAGTTGTGATGATGGAAAAAATAACATGCATGTGGTGATATCATAATACAAATCCTATCCTTTCATAGGTGTCCCAATGTTAGATGGAAATACACAAGTCACAGTGTTCATATATGGTACACATTTCATTTTTTGCCCTTGAAAATGGCAGTGGCTGTGGTTAGTTTACTTTCAGAAGGCACACTGAATTAAGTGAGCCAAATACAAACTCTAGTTTCTTATTGGGATTATGACTTTTGGTCTTAACTGTAACCTTTATTGCAATCCACAATTACATGCCCTGAAAACCTTACCAGTAAATTGACTTACTGTATTATACACACATATTTGCAGTTGAGCTTGGATGACAAAATAGAAGGTTATTGGCAAAGGTAACTTGTAAGTTGATACCGTGTTTTGATGATACATGCAGTTCTGATAATTTTAACAACTTGTTTGCCTGCTCAAGGTTTTTTAGAATCAATGCAAAGGAGCCGAGGTGGTGCAGTGGTTAGAGTGCAGCACTGCAAGCTACTTCAGTTGACTGCTAGCTGCAGTTCGGTGGTTCAGATCTCACCGGCTCAAGGTTGACTCAGCCTTCCATCCTTCCGAGGTGGGTGAAATGAGCACCCAGATTGTTGGGGGCAATATGCTGACTCTGTAAACCGCTTAGAGAGGGCTGTAAAGCACTAGGAAGCGGTATATGTCTAATTGCTATTGCTAAAGGTTCTAACTTAAAGTGCTATAAAATCTACATAGCGTTATTTTAATAGTTAAAATATTGATTTAAAATATTAGAAAAATAGGATCAATAGCATATTAAATAGATCAGAGGCTTCTGAAATGTATAGAACGAAATGGTCTATTTTGTATTTTTCATTAGTCTGGTTTTTTGTCATAGCTTTTTCCTCCTTTCCTTTCTTACTTCTGTTGTCATTTTGTTAGCCAGGGACTCCAAAAGACAACGAACGAAGCAAATTTAAAAAGCAGTCCACACTGAATATTTCAGTAAGTGCAGATAAGATTCTGGGGAACGAATGACAATAAATAATGTATGAAACCTAGGATGGATGACATTAATTTTATTTTTCTGTGCTCATGCATCGTGGTATGCTAGAAACTTACTGTGGGGTTTCAACTTGATAGCAGATATGCTTTGAGCAGTAGTTTTATTTAGTGATATTTCCATGGGTGCTGAAGTTGAATAAGTACACATGATGGGTGAAGTCTATATTTCAAATAATTTTAGTCTAGAAATTCAGTGATGTGAGGGACAAAAAAGCAGTATCTATGGTCATCACTTGTTAACTGTTACATATTTTTAATGATGTCTTAATTTACCTTTATTATGGTACATACTGGCAAGACACTGTACCAGATACAGACTTCTGCCTGCTATGTTTTCCAACAATATTTTTCTTCAAGAAGACTAGATGAATAAATAGATTGCAGAGAATGAGGAAGCCTTGTATATATAAGGATATATTGCAAAGAGTTTGGTAGTCCAATTGTGTTTCAGTCAAAGGTTAAGGTCTTTAGTACTTGAAGGATTATCCTTTCTAGTATGTTACTGCCTGAACGTTAAGATCTGGGGGAGAATTCCTCCATGTCCCTACATTAAAGGAGGTACATTATATAAGGAGCACCCCAACTTTACATCAACATGGAGCATTTTGTAGCACCAAATGAAGAGCCATGGTGGCGCAGTGGTTAGAATGCAGTATTGCTGGCTAATTCTGCCAACTGCCAGAAATTTAATCCTGACTGGCTCAAGGTTGACTCAGCCTTCCATTCTTCCAAGGTCAGTAAAATGAAGATCCAGATTATTGGAAGCCATATGCTGACTCTGTAAACCGCTTAGAGAGGGCTGCACTATGAAGTAGTATATAAGTTTAAGTGCTATTGCTATCTGACTTTTTATTTTTGCATTTGGGATGTTAAGCCAACTACAGCTTTTGAGTTGCTTTTTTTTAAAAAACCCTGTACAGGTAGTCCTAGACTTACAACAATTCATTTAGTGACCATTCAAAGTTACCGTGGCACTGAAAAAAGTGACTTAGGACCATTTTTCATACTTATGACTGTTGCACCATCCCCATTGTCACGTGATCAAAATTCAGATGCTTGGCAACTGGCATGTATTTATGACGGTTACAGTGCCGAGGGTCGAGTGATCACCTTTTGCAACCTTCTGATAAGCAAATTCAGTAGGGAAGCCAATTCACTTAACAACCATGTCACTGACTTAAACAACGGCAGTGATTCACTTAAGAAAGGTCATAAAATGGGGCAAAACTCTGTCTTGTTTAGCAACATAAATTTTGGGCTCAATTGTGGTCATAAGTTGAGGACTAATTGTACATCAGGCAAAAGGGATGTCTTTATAATATCTCGCTTATATTTCATTTTGTGGGAAAGGACTACTGCTCAGTGAAGAGAGAACATTATTTGAACATGCAAGTCTTCGTTCAACCCTTGGCTTCTGAAACTAAAAGGAATTTCCCAGTACTATATAGGAGAGCTACTGCCAGCCAGAGTAACAGCCTTGATGTGCTAATATGCTGGCCTGCTATAACATGTTTCTCTGTCTGTATTGAGTTTATTTATACTGTTAGGGAAATCTGCCTAAATTTAATCACACAATGTATTTGGATTGAGTTTAAAAGTTTTCGGCCATTATTACTTTTAATAAGATTCTTTATACATGTGTGTCATAATTTGATGACTTTCAGCTGATAGCCAGAGGGGAGAAAACATTTGTTCACAGATTTGTCTTTCTAGTGCTTTAAAAGCATATTCTTTAATTGTGACCTGGACAATATTGTTGATAATGTATTGTTTCAGTAGTATTTTTTTTTAAATAGGTAGTGAAACCATGGCTTGAAAATGACCAGATATGGATTTCATGGAACCACAGCATTGAAATTAATGTTACCAATGAGTTTCTAATAAAGCTAAGAGAACACAGCATAAAATTAAGGTTATGGGATCTCAAGGAAAAGGTTTGTACAAAAGCCAGGCTTTGTAGACTAAAGAGTAACCTACCATTACCAGATCAAGGAGAATTTGAAGGTAAGTATATTTAAGACATCGCCACTCTTGAGTCAATCTCTGGTCATATAATAAAATTAACATTTTTTAATTTTAACTTTACTAAGTCTTCAGTTACATATTTTGTTTGCTGTAAGCCGCCCAGAGTCCTTCGGGGGTTGGGCGGCATACAAATGAAAACAAACAAACAAACAAACAAACAAACAAACAAATATCCCTGACCGTGGAAGAAATTGATACGTGTTATGCCTTTTAATGGAATTTTTTTAGTTGAAAAAGGTGCAACCAGACTTCTGATATTTTGCCACCATAAACACAGTTCTCCTATGGTGACAGGTTTATAGTTACTTTATTAAAGTCTTCATCCAAATCAACGGAAGTAAGATAATCTCCATCAACTATTATCCAGCTTTCTTTAAAAACTTCCTAAGAGACTAAAAGATTTACAAAACGGTTATTTTGATCTTGACATTTCTGTCCTACACAGGGGAATTGTTAAAAGTATACAAGTATACAACAATATCTGTTTTCTGTTTAATAAAGTCTTTGGATTGATATCACAAAGTTGTCAGCATACCGTATTTTTCGGAGTATAAGACACACCTTTTTACCCCCCCCAAAGAGGGTGAAAACTTGGGTGCATCTTATACACCGAATGTAGCCCCACCCAGCCACCCCCACCCTTTGGCCTCTATCTCTCAGCAATTTACCTCTTTGCAGCAAACAGGGCAGAGCCTGAATAGCACAAGGAAGTGATTATCTGCCTCCCGACCCACAGCTGACAGGCTTGCAAGCCATGTGCTAAAATGAAACTAACTACGGTAGCTGCAAGGAGACAAATTGCCTGAAGGTGAACTGCTGGCAATGTTGGACTGCTGAAACTGGAAAGAGGTAAGTTAATAACTAAATGTTTGTAGAGTGTTCAAATTATTAGACTTATTTTTTAAAGACTGCTTTATTGTTCTAGACAACTTAATAAAACGAAGAAGCTTTTTAAAATAAATCCTTGCTCTGAAGAGGCCCAGTGCTTTTGTATCTTTTTTTAAATAGCAGAGAATGTATACTTCCAGAAAGCCACATCAAATTTAAAGATCTGTAAAAATATAATCTGAAATGTAACAGTGTCCTGTTTAGTATTAAGATAAGGCAGCTGAGTTAAACCCTAGTTTAAATAGTAGATCTATTTAAATAATTGGGAGGAGTTAGTGTGATTACATTTAAGAAAACTTTCGGGCATTATGTACATTTCTCCAATTCTTTGCTATTTCTATGGGTCAGGCACACATGCACAGAAATACACAGCAAACAGTGTATATCATCTGTACTGTTTGCTGTTCGGCAAATTGCTGGGAGACAGAGGCCTTTTTTCCTTGTTTTCCTTGTTTTCCTCCCCCAAAACTAAGGTGCATCTTCCGGTGCGTCTTATACTCCAAAAAATACGGTAACTCCTGTTTACTTACCCATCTTATTTTCTCTTAATAATATAAGCACATGATAAACAAATTGCTAGCTGTGAATGTAACTTTGTACTGCTTTTTCCTATTCAAGGTAATGTCAAGAATATGGTTTTGTATCAGAGAGAATTCTTAGAACATAATAAAGCCAAACCCAGTGTCACAAAGGTTAAACCACTAGCATCCTTTGTGCGAAAAGAGGGAACAGATAAAGCATCAGGTAAGATACTGTTATCAGGTAAGATACTGTGAACTGAAGGCTCCATTATGTTACGGTATATATACAAGTACTTCAATATATACAAAAACGATTAGCTTCAGCTGTGATCTTATTTCATGCTCTGCTGTTCCTGTGGTAACAGTTAATGTAAAATGCAGCAATTAATAGTTTGCCTGTTTTTCATTTCTCTCCTATATAAAAAAATAATTCTGTTTCAATACGAGCACCATGTTACGATGAGATCTCATTAAATTTCTAGAAGTTCTTAGTTTGGGTAAGATGCTTTAATGCAAAAGTTGTTTTGCAAACTTTTTTATCATGTACTAATTACATGCTATTGGGTTTTGTCTCTCCTCTTGTCCAAACATGATTCTGGCAAAGCTGTCAAATTAAGCTTATAAATTTATGTGATTAGATGATGTTATAAGCTGTTTTTTTAAAAGTTTGTACTCATATTGACTTATATAAGCCATTCCGATTTAAAAAAGGATGTACTTAAATTAATTCAAGTACCGTATTTTTTGGAGTATGAGACGCATCTTTTTACCCCCCAAAAGAGGGTGAAAACTTGGGTGCATCTTATACACCGAATGTAGCCCCACCCACCCACCCACCCCCACCCTTTGGCCTCTGTCTTCCAGCAATTTACCTGTTTGCAGCAAAGAGGGAAGAGCCTGTAAAGCCCAGCAAGTCACTAGCAGCTTCCCGACCTACAGCTGACTTGCCAGTGCTAAACTGAAACTGAAATTGCAAAGAGGCCAATAGCTGGGAGAGACACGCAGATTTTTATTTTTTGCTGAACTGGATGGAAGGGGGTAAGTGAATAACTATAAATGTATGTAGAATGTTCAAATTATTAGACTTATTTTTTAAAGACTGCTTTATTATTGTTCTAGAGCCAGGGGTCTCCAACTTTGGCAATTTTAAGACTTGTGGACTTCAACTCCCAGAATTCCACACCCAACTTTGTTAGCTTTGCTGGCTGTGGAATTCTGGGAGTTGAAGTCCACAAGTCTTAAAGTTTCCAAGGTTGGAGATCCCTGTAAATCTAGACAACTCAACAAAATAAAGAAGCTTTTTAAAATAAATGCTTGCTCTGAAGAGGCCCAGTGCTATTGTATCTTCTTTTAAATAATAGAGAATAATGTATACTTCCAGAAATTTTAATTAATTTTAACAGCTCTGTACAAGTATAGTTTGAAATGTAACAGTGTCCTGTTTAGTATTAGAGTTTAGTTACCTTGGAGTAGATCTATTTAAATAATTGGGAGCAGTTAGTGTGACTACATTTAAGAAAACTTTCTGGCGTAATATACATTTCTCCAATTCTTTGCTATTTCTATGGGTCAAGCACACATGCACAGAAATATACAGCAAACAGTGTATATCATCTGTGCTGTTTGCTGTTTACTGTTTGGCAAATTGCTTGGAAGCAGAGGCCTTTTTTCCTTGTTTTCCTTCTCCAAAACTAAGGTGCGTCTTATACTTTGGTGCGTCTTATACTCCGAAAAATACGGTACTTCTCTTGCCTGACACTTATTTTCAAATTCAGTATATTTATATTTTGTAAAAAACCAATTTCCCTTTTTTTTTGTTCCCTTAAAACAGGGGTCCCCAAACTTGGCAACTTTAAGACTTGTGGACTTCAATTCCTAGAATTCTCCAGCCAGCTATGCTGGCTGAAGAATTCGTGGAGTTAAAGTCCACAGGTCTTAAAGTTGCCAAGTTTGAAGACCTCTGCCTTAAAATAAACTCATTAGGAGAACAGTTGATAAAAATGTGTTTTATTTAAACGGATTTCAGCTTTTTTAACTAAACAGATTTATCCATTCAGTTGCTCTTTGAAGAACATGGCTTGTGTTCAAGTCCTGATCTAATTTCCACTGGGTCGTTGCTTTTTTGCTGAATGTAATATCCGCTATTTCCTGGTTAAAATTGTGCTATCATTTTGGTGTGATATATGAAACTTGTGTCTTTGGCGTTTAATCATGCCGGCCACATGACCACGGAGACATCTTTGGACAGTGCTGGCTCTTCGGCTTTGAAACTGAGATGAGCACCCCCCCCTCCCTAGAGTCGGGAACGACTAGCACATATGTGCAGGGGAACCTTTACCTTTATGAAACATGGATAAATACTTAAATTGATGAATTTTTTAGATATTACATTAAGTTAGAATTTTCCAACCACCCATTATATTCAACAGCTCCCATTTAAACTGTTCATAGAGCAAACACATTTGCAATAGTGGGTGAAATCCTGTATCATGTGAGCAGATTTTTGTCTTCTCCTTTCCTCTGAAAATTTGCTTTGGAATTTTGAAAATCTCTGGAGCTGCAAGGAGAGGGCATCCTTCCTTCCAAGATAGGCCAGCAAAACTAGGCTATTTTGAGAGGTTTTTTAAACAAATAAAATGGAGGTTGCTGATTACCTTCTATTGGTATCATATATATGATTATGTGTACAGATGCTGTGTTCCTGACTGATTTATTCCAAATATTTTAAAGCAAGGAGTATAGTTTTAATTTTGGATTAATATTATGCCATTTTGCATTACAAATTTCTTAGAAAGCCTAAGCATTATCTTTGTGAGAGGATGGGTGGTGGCTGAGGTAAACTAGTCATTTCCATTTTTAGTTTGCCTGTAGTGCAGTTTTACATTTTTTCTATATTTAAAAAAAATTGCTGCCCAATTATTGGTATTCAAATCTTACTCCAATTTAACTTGGGAGAATATCCCATTCAACTTACTGAGATTTATTCATGAAATGGCACGATTTGTGTTGTGTATGTTTACTTAATTTACCAATCGGTCATCAGCCCCTTACAATGTATTACTGGTCTTCCTACTTCAGCTGTGAGCAAGCGCATGGAAAATGGATCTAAAGCTAATGATCAAAAATACTCTCGGAAATTAAGTTTAACAGAGCCTTCTGCACAACCTGATGAATTGAAACATTCACTGAGGTAAGTCTGCAGGACGTGCAAATATTAGAATAACTTGGGTGGGCTTCAAACATTTTAGCAAGGGGTTCTCTTCTCGGTTGCTGGGTGGGCGTGGCCATGGTGGGTGTGGCCTAGTTGGCCTCCTGCACCACGGAGAGGGGTGTTTTTGCCCTCCCCGGGCTCTGGTGGGTTTCCTTGAGCCTCCAGGAGGGTGAAACTTCCGATAGGCCCATTTTTCACCCTCCCCAAGCCTCTGCACATGCCCTGCACTTACCTGCCTCCAAAACGGGCCGCGTGGGAAGTCCTGGTAGGGGCGGAAGTGGCGGGGCCATCCAGGAGTGGGATTTGGGGGGTCTCCAAGCTGTACAGAATCTTAGCTAGAGGTTCTCCCAAACCCCTGCGAACCCCCATCAGCCCACCCCTGGAATAACTTCTGATTGATTGTGACACAGATTTAATGTGCATATTTCAATAACATTAAAAATAGCTCTTTTCTTCCACTTCTGATATTATGGACTATGCTTCATTTTCAGTTAAGTGAAAGAGGTGTCTTAGCATGACACCTTTTGAACTTGTGCAGGCAAATAACAATGTGAGTGTTGGTGACATATGACTCTGCCTTTTTATCTGTTCTCTGCTGCTACTCATTTTAGAGAGAGCTAAAGGTGAAATCTGTCTTTGACATCATACAGCAGATAGATCTGGGTGTTCCAACCAACCATTTCTGTTTGGAAACCTTTTATATTGGCAAACTATTTATTCAGCCTTATTTTCCCATCACATTGTAAAAAATTTTCTTTGGCTTGTTTCAGTGCCTTATTATCTTTTCCCCTGAAAAATAAGACCCAACCGGAAAATAAGCCCTAGCATGATTTTTCAAGATGCTTGTAATATAAGCCCTACCCCAAAAATAAGCCCCAGTTAAGGTCATCAGCCAGACGGACGCAATTAGTACTGTATTCCCCCCAAAATAAGACCTAACCAGAAAATAAGCCCTAATGCATCTTTTGGAACCAAAAATAATGTAAGACCCGGTCTTATTTTCGGGGAAACACGATACTCAATGGAGGTTCAGACTCCATGCACTGAGAGATGCTGTCACTGCAATTAGAATGAACCAGGGACTCTATTGCATACATTTTTCTGCTGTCCTTTCTACGCCAATTTATGTGTTGACATTTCTTTGCTGTCTAACAGCATCTGAATCTATTACGAGATTGTGTATGTGCACCTACATCTATATAGCGGTAATAAAACAAGATAAAGTTTCAATGGCTTACATATTATTTATGATACTTTTGCACTTCTCAGTTTTTCCAAGCAGGTGATACTTGCTAAAGTTGCAAAAGGGTTAACTATGTCAATTCTTCCATACATCTAACTGCTTAGGTTCTTATTTTGCTTTTTTCCCCTCTGGGTTCTAAATTTCACACTTTCATTGTTCACCTATTCCATCCCCATCCCTACCCCCTTTAGTGGATAATTTTTTGTATTTCAAAGTCTTAAGACAGTTTGCTTCGAGGTTGTTTCTTCAACAGGAGCCCTCCTTGTGCCAATTAGCAGCTGACCCTTTAGGAGTATCCGGAAGCTGCAGCTAATGCAGAATGCGGTGGGGTGCACAGTTACTGTACTGTTCTCCAAGAATTGTATACATTACACCTCTGCTCCACAAACTGCATTAGTTGTCGGTGTGCTTGGTGAGCCATGGTGGCACAGTGGTTAGAATGCAGTATTACAGGCTACCTCTGCTGACTGCCGGCTTCTAGTAGTTTGGCAGTTCGAATCTCACCAGGCTCAATCCTTCCGAGGTGGGTAAAATGAGGACCCAGATTGTTGGGGGCAATATGCTGACTCTCTAAACCTCTCAGAGAGGGCTGTAAAACACTGTGAAGCGGTATATAAGTCTAAGTGCTATTGCTTCCAGATCCAATTCAAGCTGCTGGCTATTACCTTTAAAGTCAGACATGGCATGGGACCAAGTTATTTCTGGTCTGCCTCTCCCAGTTATATTTACCTATCTCACCCATTCGAGAAGAAATGGCATGTTATGAGTCCTATTAGCCAGGGAGTTTTGTGGGTGGGACCTTGGTGGGAAGCTTTTTCTGCTGTGGCTCCCTCCACACTTTGGAAAAGCCTTCCTCCAAGGTAAGTCTAGGACCAACCTAGTTGGTCTTCCAGAAGACCCTCAAGAAATGGTTTTGTTAACTGGCCTGAATCCCATGATAGGCAGGAGCCTGCTAAGAGGGTTACATAATAGTTACATCTTTGTTTCAGGTGCATTTTTTTGCGATTTTGGTTGTTTTTATCTTTTAAATTAGTTTTGGATGTATTTTTAATTGGTTTGTATCTATTTGGATTGTTTTATTGTGTATGCTACCCAAAGTCCTTATGTGAGATGAGCAGCTATATAAAAGTAATTAATTGTGACATTTTCTCTCAGTTTGTTGTCTGCTCTCCTGAAAAGCCACTCATCTCCATGCAAAAAGTTGTAGGTACATGGGATTTTGCATTTATTTGGCACCTGTTGATTTTGTATTTAGTTTTTTTTAAATTTGCACACTGATCAGATAATGGATAGATTGCAGAATTATTAAAACAAAAATAAACAATATAAAGATTAAAAACCAAACAAACCATAATACATTAATAAGCAGCCCAGATGTAATAATGAGGATTCAGGGGAAAGCATGGCAGTGTAAAGACATCTATATGAAAGTGGAATCAATGACTGCGGCAAAGACCAAAGTAATTTACCAAAGTAGTGCCAGGGTACAAAGGTTCTTCAGAACCTGTCTGAATAAGAGGAGGGACAATCACCCATATGTCCTCTGGAGGGCTGCTCCTTGTGAAGACCACAGGACAGGGGTCTTCCCCAGATTTGAGCACTGGGAGATGAAGCGTTTAGGTATCTTTCAACCACAAGTGGAATTTTTTAAAAGGCGCAACATTTGCAAGCCTCACTTTTTAATCACTTTTGGAAATTTCCTATTATCCGAGTGTGGGTTGTTAGGGAGAATGTGTTCTGGTATTTTTGTTTCCTTATCTTTTTTTTGTATTTTTTGAATTGTGTGTAAATGTGTCTGTTTGCCTGAATGCCAGGTTTCCAGGAATTCCCTGGTGTTTTTTTGAATATAGCTTGGTCTAGAATGATCACGTTCCTCAGTTAAAATTAATGTTGTGACATTGAGTGTTTATCGTGTCTTCTGATTGATTGATGTTCATGAATGCGCTTAGCCTTCTGCACGTCCGGCTGTTATATAGTGGCTGTTAAGAATCCTTACACTTATATTGTAGAGCCGAGTTGGTGCAGTGGTTAAATGCAGCACTGCAGGCTACTGCTAGTTCAGCAGTTCAGCTGTTCAAATCTCACCAGGCTCAAGGTTGACTCAGCCTTCCATCCTTCTGAGGTGGGTAAAATGAGGACCCAGATTGTTGGGGGCAATATGCTGAACTCTGTAAACCACTTAGAGAGGGCTGTAAAGCTCTATGAAGCGGTATATAAGTCTAAGTCAGTGTTTCCCAACCTTGGCAACTTGAAGATATCTGGACTTCAACTCCCAGAATTCCCCAGCCAGCATTTGCTGGCTGGGGAATTCTGGGAGTTGAAGTCCAGATATCTTCAAGTTGCCAAGGTTGGGAAACACTGGTCTAAGTGCTATTGCTATTGCTATTCTTTTTCTTTTCGTGGGCTACTGGATCCTTTCGTTTACTTAAGAGGTTTTAAATGTTTTAATTGGCTTTAGTTGTAATAATTTGCTGGATGTTTCTGAGATGTTTTTGATATATGGTAGTGTTGTTTTCATAGCTTTCATAGATAAAAATCAATAAAATTTAGCACACACACAACACAATAAATAAAAAGTCTATGAGCTAAAACAGAAAGAACAGCAGCTTCTACAGGCTCTGGAAATAGCTGTTCTCTCTTTAAGTCCCTTTAAGTCAATTTCCCTTCACTCTGGAAATTTCCATCAATTATTTCTGAGATTGTGGGAAAGATGTTAAACCATTTCACATCTTGGTCATCAGATTATACTTCTCATTTTGAAATAAAAGAGATTGGGGGATCTTGAACTTCTGGAAATAGATTATTGCAAGGTGCTAAAATTGTGTTTTTTAAAGAAAATAATGTTGAGGCTTGTTGCTGTTTTAAGATTTCTTGATTTACTACATTTCATATTTTAAACATAGCTTAATTTCCTATTTTGTAGATCAAATACATGTTTCTTAGTCACATATTTGTATGTTTCCTAATGTATCTATTTTTTTTTTCATTTTTCCGCCAGCAGGATAACAACCCATTCCCACATGTTAACAGTTAATGATAACTACCGTATAATAAAAGTACTACAATCCTATAATCCCATTTTTGCAGATATGTTATAAGTTAATGTTGCCAAGGAAATAAACTTAAAACAGTACTTGGCAAATAATTTGGATGATGTAGGTTTGACATTTTGGAAAATCTGACAGTAATAAGATTTGTTGCCAAAGGAAACAGCTCCTTTTATCACACTTGCATTGCAAGTGATACTATGCCAGTCAGTGTAGAAATGTGTCTTCATTGCTGCAAACAAATTTTCTTCCATAGTTATTCTGAGCTGAGTTAACTCCTATTTAAAATAATTCAATAGCTCTTGAGGTATTAATGATGTTCTTGAAGTGTCAGAGACTACCGTACCTATATCATTATTAGCCATTATCAAATGACTGATATGGATAGAAATCAGAGGAGGGTTAGTGGAAATTTATTTAACCTGTCATATGTATTTATACCTCACATCTATAAAATTCCAAGAATGATTTTTTGTGTGTGGTCTCTTTTAAAATAAGGAAACCAGAACTCATTGCCACCTGCTTTCTAGTCTTTCTTAACCATTAAACTAAACTGGCAGGTTGATAGAAGCTGTTCATTTACCAGTTCCTGCAAATGTGTGACACACTCACTTATTGCTAGAAATTCTTAATTGTCTAATTCATTGATGGCAAACCTTTTTCTGGTTGTGTGCCAAAAGTGTGTGTGCGTGCACGTGATAGTGTGCGTGCATGCCGATACCCACAATGCAATGCGTGGCCCACCACTGCATATGTGCATGAACCCCATGCTCCCCAAGCATGTGCCCTGCGCATGCGTACATTCCCACGCATGCACCACCTGCACATCCCCCCGGCCCATTTTGGGCCTGGAAAGCCTCCTGCAACAAACTTTGCCAGCGTGAACGGTCTGCTGCCGTTCCTCCTCCTCTTACTGCCAGCCTTGTACTCCGGACAGCATCCAGCATGGTCGTTCATGCTGGCAAGGGTTGGTGCAACCCTCTTCCGCCATAAGGAAGCATGACTGCTTCCTGGCCGGCACGCCTCTTACTGCTTACGGCGCTCTCCTCCAGTCCTCCTGGGGCCAGCTCGCTTCTCCGCTGGCAGCTTTTCCTTCTCCTGGCTGCGAGGGGCGAGAGGGCATGTTGGAACCCATCAGAGGAAAAGGAACAGAGCTGCCAGCCATTCTGGGGCTTCCCTGTCTCCCCACACAAGAGGGCTTCTGCTGCAGCCCCAAGCCTCTGGCAGGGAAGCCCCAGAATGGCTGGCAGCCCTGCTCCTTTTCCAACGTGCCTTCTTGCCCCTTGCAGCCAGGAGAAGGAGAAGCTGCCGGCAGAGAGGGAGGGAAACCCTATCCTGCTGTTCCTGCAGCCGCCGTGGAAACAGCAATGTAAGAACATCCACTGCCAAGCGTGAGGGGGGTGGGGGGCATGAACAGCAGGCTGGTATTTCCCTCCCTCCCCGCTGGAGGCTTGGGTTCACAGCAGAAGCCCCAACCCGCCTGTTTTTGCTGCCGCCACCCCCTCGCCCCTGGCGTCAGCACTTCCCTGATGGTGGCAGGAGTAGCCGGCGTGGCAGAGAGGGCGGCGGCCGGCTGAGGAAGCAGGCCCTTCGCGCTAGCTAAGAGGCAGTGGCGGCTCCTCATTCTCCTGCTAGCATTGTGCTCCGGGCAGCCTCCAGCCAGCCATGCCTGGCCTCCCCCTGCAGCAGCGCAGCTTCAGGGCCTTTCCTTGCGGTGGCGGTGACAAGGCAGGTGGGCGGGCGCAGAGGAGCTCCTTGCGGCAGCGCTCCTGGCTGGCAAGTGGGTGGATGTCCTGGGGCACACATGCGCACTGGCCAGCTAGTCTTCTGGTTACTGGCACACATACGTGCGCGACGATCAGCTGGCTGGCTGATCTTCCGGTTTCTGGCACTTCCGCACGTGTGAAGGCCAGTTGATCATTGCAGGCGCATGCGCACCAGTAACCAGAAGACTAGCTGGCCAGTGCGCATGCGTGCACCGGAAACCCGGAAGAGGAATGGGCGACATTGCACGTGCCAGGCGACATGGCTCCGTGTGCCACTTTGGGCACGCATGCCATAGGTTCGCCATCACGGGTCTAGTTGATTAGACTATACTCCCAAATCTTCTGTTCTGGAGCTGCTCCTGAGAGCCATAGTCACACAGAGACTTGGAGTGGCTGTTTCTGTAGAGAGTAAGGAAGATGACCTTGATAGGGATAGTCATGATTCTGTTACTATTTATAAATAGTAGTCTTAGCTTGGTGTGGAATTGATTTATTGGTTTGTTTTACATAGTGGGGCTGACCTCAATCTTGCACATACAGTGTTTTACCATCACTACCACCCCAATACTCACATGAATTAAAGAAGTGCCACACAAGTCTTTTGTGCATCCCTTCTCTTGTTTTTGACTTAAGCCACATTTTTTCCTTGTAGGTTTGTTAAATGATTTCGCCTATTTCTCTCGAGGTCACGTTCCTTACTTTCTACAATTTCACAACCCCATTGAGTGTTTTCAGCATTCACACACATGTCTAGTAAATTTGACAGAGTCTCCACGTCTGCTGTGCTGTGCTGAGTGTGAGCTTATAGAAGTTGTAGTTTTTATATAGAGGAAAGAGATCAGGGAAAGAGAGAAGGCTGGTCTACACATTTCTCTTCCCAAATTGTGTTCACGAGAATTATCTGAGTTAGTCTGTCCTGCATTAACCTCCTCAAAGTAGTTACCGTATTTTTCGGAGTATGAGACGCACCTTTTCCCTCCCTAAAAGTGGCTGAAAATTTGGGTGCGTCTTATACTTTGAATGTAGCTTTTTCAAAGCTTTTTTCCCAGCCCTAACTAGGTGCTAACGATCTTCCCAGCTCTTACCTTGCAGGCTTTTTCATTGTTACTCTTTCCAAATAATGTTTTTCCAGCCCTAAGTCTTTGCAGGGTTTTTTTCATTGCTCTACTTGCTCCAAATAAGTTTTTTTCTAGCCCTAACCAGGTGCTAACGATCTTCCCAGCTCTTACTGGCTTGCAGGCTCTTTCATTGTTACTCTCTCTGAAGAATGTTTTTCCAGCCCTAAGTCTTTGCAGGGTTTTTTTCATTGCTCTACTTGCTCCAAATAAGTTTTTTTCTAGCCCTAACCAGGTGCTAACGATCTTCCCAGCTCTTACTGGCTTGCAGGCTCTTTCATTGTTACTCTCTCAGAAGGTTTTTTTAAGTCCTAACCAGGAGATAAAATAATGTGCTGAAGCTGCTCCGAATACGTTTTTTTTTAGCCCTAACCAGGTGCTAACGATCTTCCCAGCTCTTGCCGGCTTGCATGCTCTTTCATTGTTACTCTCTCAGAAGAAGGTTTTTTAAAGTCCTAACCAGGGGATAAAATAATGTGCTGAAGCTGACCAGACTAAGGACGCTAGCCAGATGAATACCCAGTAGGCAGATTGTTTTCCCCTATTTTCTTCCCCAAAAACTAAGGTGCGTCTTATACTCCAAAAAATACGGTATTTGGCTATAGGATTTGTTTTGTCATACCTGGAGAAAAACATGAATTTCCAGAAATTATCCTTTAAAGCAGCTTGCTTCCATGTTTATAGAAAAGCCAAAGAGCAATTAACAGCAAAATCACATTTTTATGACAAATATTTAGCAAAAGCTATATATTTAAAATTAAATATTACAAATTGAGAAGAGAAATAAGAAGAAAAATATCTGAAATTTCAAGACATCATAAAAATGCAATAGAACAATAAAACGTGTCTCTGTTTTTATGATAATCAAACTCTTTATTTGTCATGAAAATACAAATCATTCAGTTGATAAACAACAACTTAAATGGCAGAGAATCTTATTTTCTGATCTTCCCTCTCCACCAGTGTAAAGCTAGCTTGAAGGCTGAGCATTGACAGATGTTATTGAGCCAGTCTATAGCATCTGCTTTGCACATGCGTTTTCGGGAATGCATACCTTGCTAGCACTCAGCCTAAGAATACCTGGGTTGAGCTTGGCAGGTATGGAAGATACAGAGCAGTCAGGTCTCTGTATCTTCTGTCATCTGTTTTCCTTCGGTTCCAGCAAAGACCTTAGTGCAGTGTTTCTCAACCTTGGCAGTTTGAAGATGTGTGGACTTCAACTCCCAGAATTCCACAGCCAGCAACGCTGGCTGTGGAATTCTGGGAGTTGAAGTCCACACATCTTCAAACTGCCAAGGTTGAGAAACACTGCCTTAGTGGGTTTATAACATAGAGAGTGCTGCATCCCATGGGTTCCTTTGTCTGAAATTTATAGATGATACGTTTCCAAAGAACCCTGCAAGACATTTAAACTTTGCAGCCACAGAGTTAATCAAATCTACGTTTTAATCTGAACACTTGACTATTTTTGTTATTATTGAATTCATTTTCAATTACTAATATAAATGAAGCCATCAATGGCCTATTTTTTTCCTATTCGTATCTAATATTACATGCAGATAATGAGATACAGGCAATTTAAGCATACCATTTCTATTCTGACTAAAGATTAATTGCATTCGCTTTTCAAATTGTTCTGGTTCTTTTTATTTAAGAATTGAAAGGGCTGTTTAACTGCAAGAAATTAGATTTTGATTTCTAAAATTGAGGTTGAGGGTGGGGAAGACTCCTACACTGGAACATTTTCTTCAGTTTTTCTTTTTTGACCAGCAAATGTATTTGTGTTTGGGCCCTTTTGCTCTGCTCAGATTCACAGTACTGCTTTCTCACCATCACAAGTGTCCATAATGTTGTTGGCTTAAGTAGAATAATACCATGTTTCTCAGAAAATAAGACCGAGTCATATTTTCTTTTAGAGTTGAAAATAAGCACTTGGGCTTATTTTTGAAGCAGTCTTACTTTTTTTGAGGTGCAGCAGGCCAGACCTGGTGAGCTGGATGTGCCGTGGATGCACCATCGCCTCCATTCTGAACCTTCAGCATTCGGAATGGAGGCTTTTTGGCGAATTGGAGGAAAATGGGGGGGGGGAATTTCCTGCCTACCATCCTTCCCTTAGTTTCTGCTGAGCTTGAGGAATAGATGACAGGCAGGAAAACCCCCTCCTCCCCATTTTCCTCCCGTTTGCCAAAAAGCCTCCCGCGAACCTCCCAAAAAGAGGGAAAAAGCAAAGCAGCTGGCTGCGGAGCTGCCGGCTTCAGGGAAGCGGCCCAACAAGCAGAAGCTCTGCGCTCAGAAAGAGAAGGGCAAAAGTGGTATTTGCGCTGCCCCAAGGGGCCAGCGGACTGCAGCTGCAGTCGGATATTTGCCCCCCTTGCGCCCACGCCGCCACTCGTGCTGGCCACACCCATCCCCCTGGACTTATTTTCGGGGTAGGGGTAATATTAGGCCCACCCCCAAAAAATTAGGGTTGGGCTTATTATTGGGGTGGGTTGTATTTGTGGAGAAACACGGTAGAATAACAGAATTGGAAGGGACCTTGGAGGTCTTCTAGTCCAACCCCCTGGTCTGGCAAGAAACCCTATACTATTTCAGAAAAATCATTGCTAGCCATCTCAACTTTGCTGCGTTTGAGTTTCATGATGAAGAAAGAAATCTGGGGACGCAGGAAGATTTAGAATGGCTTCTAGAATTATTTCTAGTCTCTTGATAATAGCTCTGTGCTAGGTTACCTGATTGGGAAGGGAAGCAGAATGGGGCTTAGAAGGAAGAGCATGTGAGATCCTGTGCTGTGACTTATTTACCTCTCTCATATGGCTACATGGGGAGAATTTTTTCAGGATTTTGTCTCCTTATAGCCTCTAACCAGATTAGGTCCATTTTCAACACAACTTTCCTTTTGTCAGGTTCTCTCCCCATGCCACATTTTATCCAATTGTGATTGGTTTTCAAAGCATTTTCCTGTTGAAGGACAGATGGGCAGACAAGAGAGAAACCTGGACCTCTTCATCATTTCTTTCCAACATTCCCTTGGCTGGGAAAAAATATAAAAGCAAGCTTGGACCCCCATAAGGACAGTGGAGAAGGATGGGAGAGGATTTGAAGTGACAGGAGTCCCAGGGATAGGGAGGATAGATTAGTTAAGAATTCCTGCCAGAACTTAAGTGACTTGCCCTGCGTCCTGGAGCAGATACTGCAAAAATGTTCTCATGTGTTTATTTGGGATTGAAAACTGAGCTGATTTTCATCTGTAGTTAATTGGCTCAGCTTTTACTGAGTTCTCAAAGTACCACAATATTATTAGGAACATGCACGATGGTGCAGCCCTTGTGTGACAATCTTCCATATGGCCTTATACAAGCAGTTGGACATTCATCAACTCTTGGCGTGAGTTTAGCAAATGTTTATTTCACAAATGGGTTTTTTTTTTAAACTAATAGGCTGTCCTGCAGGTTCTGCTGTGGGTTTTGCAAAAGCTGCAAGACTTGGCAACGTTTTGGTGAGAGGAAAAAAAGGATTTCAGTTACAATCTAAAAGCTCTGAGCAAGTTAGATCATACAGAGAAAAATTATAAAATAGTTACCAGTTCCATTTCATTTCTACTTTCTGCCTTGTTGCTCTCTTATTATTCTGTCCTGTAAACGTTAAAGGCTCCCATGTATGCGTTTCTTATAAAATCTAGATCAGTGTTTCCCAACCTTGGCAACTTGAAGATGTCTGGACTTCAACTCCCAGAATTCCCCAGCCAGCATTCGCTGGCTGGGGAATTCTGGGAATTGAAGTCCAGACATCTTCAAGTTGCCAAGGTTGGGAAACACTAATCTAGATCTAAAGTGCAAGAACTGAAACCAAGAATTGCAAGTGAGATTCTATTCTCCACAGCCACCAAAGGACCCAGCAGCCACAGAGACACAGAATCCCATGTTGGGAGGAGAGGTGATGGGGTTGTTGGCGGTGTTTCAGTTTCCACAGTCAAGATGATGGATAGATCTTAGAGAAAATTCAGAATGCCATCTGCATTATCTCCCTTTTTGTTCTACTTTATCTAAATGGAACCATTAATTGGTTTGTTTTCCAGCAGCAGCAATATAATATATAATATTTTCCTTTGGATAACACAAGCTTTATTCCTTCTTTTCCTTTTAAGTACACTCAGTTTTACTGGGAGCATAGAGTCTTCTTTTAAAGAAAAAACCATTCAGGAGGGTAAAACTATAAAACAGAAACACCGTGTGTCATTGTCTGCTAGACAGTCAGCGCTAACAAAAAGTAATGGAAGCAAATCACCTTTAGACAGAAAGGAAAGAGCATCTACAAGTGAGTGTGTAAAACAAATGCCATTGGAAATTTTTTCTTTCCAAATGAATATATTTACAATTGCAATTTTAAATGACACAGAAATCTATTCAAGGTAATATATTAGCAAGATAATAGTGAATGTTAACCAGTGTTAATGACAAATTTGTAAGTGATATGTAGAAGGCAAGTAATTTAATACAGGTAGTCCTTGACTTACGACCGCAATTGAGCCTAACTCAAACTTGCTAAGCAAGTCAGTTGTTAAATGAGTTTTGCCCCATTTTACGATCTTTCCTGTCACCGTTGTTAAATAAATCACTGCAGTTATTAAGTTAGTAACATGGTTGTTAAGTGAATCTGGCTTCCCCATTGACTTTGCTTGTTAGAAGGTTGCAAAAGGTGATCACGTGACCCTGAGACACTGCAACCGTCATAAATATGAGTCAGTTGCCAAGCATCTGAATTTTGATCTCACGGATGTAGGAATGGTTGTAAGTGTGAAAAATGGTCATAAGTCACATTTTTCAATGCCCTTGTATGTTCAAATTCTCACTAAATGAATAGTTGTAAGCAGGGGTGAAATGCTCCCGGTTCGCTTGTGCCTGTCGGTCGTCGGAGAGCCGGTCGCGAAGGCAGCGCGAGGCTCCGCCCACCTGCCCAGACACCGCCATTTGAGTTCTTTTACCCTCTGCGCATGCACAGAACACTTTCTGCATGCGCAGAGGGTAAAAGAACTCAAATGGCGGCATCCCGGCAGGTGGGCGGAGCCTCGCGCTGCCTTCGCAACCGGCTCTCCGACGACCGACAGGCACAAGCGAACCGGGAGCATTTCACCCCTGGTTGTAAGTCAAAGATTACCTATACAGTGTATTGACAAACCAGCATTTCTGACTTTACTCAGAGAAAGATTGTGGGTAAACCTCAGATTGAGATAATTGAATGGCAGTGCAGAGAATTTAGTAAGATACATCAGGGACTTCCTGATTTTATTCTGCCTGTACCATTTTTAGCATACCTGCAGGTGTGTGTTTGTGTGTGTGTGTGTGTGAGTGTGTGTGTGTGTGTGTGTGTGTGTATGTACACATACATATATACACACACACACACAAACACATATACATATACATATACATATACATATGTAGGTCTTTGGTTATTCAGGTTTTCTCCTGCGTGAAATTGGAAGTGTCTTGGCCAACACACTTCCAATTTCACATGGGAGAAAACCCGAATAACCAAAGACCTACTTACAAACACCCACGAAAAATATAATGCTCTTTCCTTTGAAGACACGCAGCATTATACAGAGCTGAGAAGTAAGACATAGTGAGGCAATGTGTCAATGAGCATTATCAGTCATCCAGGTAGAGTTCTCAGTAAATTGAACGATGGCAATTGAACTCAAACCCAAAAGAAAACCCCCATTTGTCACAATTCAACTTGTGAGGCAATGAAATTGAAGCTAAATGTAATAACCACCTTTCCGTCTCTACAAATCAATTTTATCCAAATTATAAATTAATTTCTATAATTTTCCAGCTTTTGTTCCCTCAGAAAAGCGGAGGCAATCGCAAAAAAGTGCTGAGAAGAAATCAAAACTGGCCGCTCAGAGGTCAGCTGGTAAAGAAGCAGCTGCCTTGGCAGCCCAGGCAAAGAAGTTTGGGATAGCGGCTTTGCAGCTGGACCTCATCCCTCTTCTAGCAGGTATTATTCTCCCCAGAGATGGGTGACAGGGAAAATGGGAATATGATGAAGGAATATCAGGGAGGGAGATAAATACTTGCAAGATAGCGGGCATAGCATTGTGATCCAAGCTCCACCCTCCTGTA
Source organism: Diadophis punctatus similis (assembly GCA_023053685.1). Classification (NCBI taxonomy): domain Eukaryota; kingdom Metazoa; phylum Chordata; class Lepidosauria; order Squamata; family Dipsadidae; genus Diadophis; species Diadophis punctatus. The sequence goes on from JALIGW010000002.1 coordinate 197,413,991, forward strand.
CATATCAGTGACAACAAAAGTGCCAGGGCTTGAGTTGCATGGCCTATCCCTGCACCTGATACAGATACAGATTAACAGTTGGAAGCAGACCCTACACTATTTTTGACAGATGGCAGTCCAGTCTCTTCTTGAAAGCTTCCAGTGATGAAGCTCTCACAACTTCTGAAGGCAAGCTGTTTCATTGGTTGATAGTTCTCACTTGTCAGAAAATTTCTCCTTATATGCAGGGTGAATAGAGTAGAATATAATTCTTTATTGGCCAAGTGTGATTGGACACACAAGGAATTTGTCTTTGGTGCATATCCTCTCAGTGTACATAAAAGAAAAGATACATTTTGTCAAGAATCATGAGGTACAACACTTAATGATAGTCATAGGGTACAAGTAAGCAATCAACTCATACTAGGAAACAATATAAATATAAATTGTAAGGATACAAGCAACAAAGTTACAGTCTTGCAGTCATAAGTGGGAGGAGATGGGTGATAGGAACGATGAGAAGACTAATAGTAATAGTAATGCAGCCTTAGTGAATAGTTTGACAGTGGTGAGGGAATTATTTGTTTAGCAGAGTGATGGCATTCGGGGAAAAACTGTTCTTGTGTCTAGTTGTTTTGGTGTGCAGTGCTCTATAGAGTCGTTTTGAGGGTAGGAGTTGAAACAATTTATGTCCAGGATGCAAGGGGTTGGTAAATATTTTCACGGCCATCTTTTTGACTCGTGCAGTATACAGGTCCTCAATGGAAGGCAGGTTGGTAGTAATTGTTTTTTCTGCAGTTATAATTATCCTCTGAAGTCTGTGTTTTTTCTTGTTGGGTTGCAGAACCAAACCAGACAGTTATAGAGGTGCAGATCACAGACTCAATAATTCCTCTGTAGAACTGTATCAGCAGCTCCTTGGGCAGTTTGAGCTTCCTGAGTTGGCGCAGAAAGAACATTCTTTGTTGTGCTTTTTTGATGACTTTTTTGATATTGGGTATCCATTTTAGGTCTTGAGATATGATAGGACCTAGAAATTTGAAGGTAGATACTGTAGATACTGTGTTGTCTAGTATTGTAAGAGGTGGTAATATGAGAGGGTTTCTCCTAAAGTCTTCCACCATTTCTATGGTTTTGAGTGTGTTCAGTTCCAGATTGTTCTGGTCACACCACGAGGCTAGTTGTTCAACCTGCCATCTGTATGCGGATTCATCGTTGTCTTTAATGAGACCAATCGTTGTATCATCTTCAAACTTCAGTAGTTTAACAGATGGATCGTTTGAGATGCAGTCATTGGTATATAGAGATAAGAGAAGTGGAGAGAACACACATCCTTGGGGGGGCCCTGTGCTAATTGTACAGGTATCTGATGTGATTCTGCTTAGCTTCACCTGCTACTTCCTGTCTGTTAGGAAGCTTATGATCCACTTATAAGTGTGTTCAGGTACTGCTAGCTGATTTAGTTTAGTTAGAAGAATGTCCGGTATGATGGTATTAAATGCTGAATTAAAGTCTACAAAGAAGAACCTTGCGTAGGTCTTTGGAGATTCAAGATGTTGTAGGATGTAGTGCAGAGCCATATTAACAGCATCATCTGTTGATCTATTTGCTCGGTATGCAAATTGCAGGGGGTCTAACAGCGGATCCGTGATAGTTTTCAGGTGGGACATCAACTGGTCTGTAGTCATTCAGTTCCTTGATGGTGGGCTTCGGCACTGGGATGATAGTGGAGCGTTTGAAACAAGAAGGAACATAGCACAACTCTAGTGATTTATTGACGATTCGGGTGAAGACGGGTGCCAATTGGTCAGCACAGACTTTTAAGCAAGGAGTTGTCTTGTCTGAGCCTAGTGCTTTTCCTGGCTTTTGTCTGTGAAATAGATCTTGCACTTCCTTTTCTGTGATCACCAGGAGTTGTGAACCCAATGGGATGGAGTCAGTTGTAGGAGGTTTGGCTGTTGTTGGTGTGTCTGAGATGGGGTCAGTTGCAGGAGGCTTGGCTGTTGTTGTTGTGTCTGGATGGGGGTTGTGGAGATAGGTGGCTGTAGCTTCCTTTCAAACCTATAGTAAAATAGACAATTCTATACTGTATGGAATGTAATTTAACAATATATTTATTTACTTGAACCTTTATTTTCTTGCAAGTGTTCACCATAGTAACATCTAACCAATAAGGAGCTACTTGTGGACATAACCCAAACATTATATGAAACCAGCATAGACACTGCTTTCAAAATGCTCATCACTACAGAAGCCATATTCAGTTTTTACTGCATTTATTCTTCCCCACAGTTTAAGAGTGTTTCATTCATCTTTCAATATCTTCTTTCACCTGGGCAATACAGTATTATTTTCTACTAAACATAATATTTTCATACGAATAATTATCTCCAGGTATTTGATTTAATCACCATAAAATACAAATGTATCTTTTAGATATTCATGGCTCCTTGTTACCAATTGACACGATATTAGATGAATTCCAATTGTATTCTGGTACTACTTGCCATATTGTTGTATAGTTCTTACAAAATATGTTTTAATATTCATCTTTGATAAGAATTATTCTTAGTATGTCCCAGCTATGGTGTACAGTATATATATTACTTGATTGGTCCCAAAGAAAGCTTTTGACTGAAAATCTTTGATTTCAGTTACCATATTTTTCGGAGTATAAGACGCACCGGAGTATAAGACACACCTTAGTTTTTGGGGAGGAAAATAGGGGAAAACAATCTGCCTACCAGGTATTCATCTGGCTAGCGTCCTTAGTCTGGTCAGCTTCAGCACATTATTTTATCCCCTGGTTAGGGCTGAAAAAAACCTTTTTCAGAGGGAATAGCAATGAAAGAGCATGCAAGCCAGTAAGAGCTGGGAAGATCGTTAGCACCTGGTTAGGGCTAGAAAAAAACTTATTCGGAGCAGCTTCAGCACATTATTTTACCCCCTGGTTAGGACTTAAAAAAACCTTCTTCTGAGAGAATAACAATGAAAGAGCCTGCAAGCCAGTAAGAGCTGGGAAGATAGTTAGCACCTGGTTAGGGCTAGAAAAAAACTTATTCGGAGCAAGTAGAGCAATGAAAAAAAAACCTGCAAAGACTTAGGGCTGGAAAGACATTCTTCGGAGAGAGTAACAGTGAAAAAGCCTGCAAGGTAAGAGCTGGGAAGATCTGTTAGCACCTAGTTAGGGCTGGAAAAGAAAGCTACATTCGAAGTATAAGACACACCCAAATTTTCAGCCACTTTTAGGGAGGAAAAAGGTGCGTCTTATACTCCGAAAAATACGGTAATCTATTTGCTTCCTATGCTTTCCCGCTTCCTGTTTTATTATTTCCTACAGTATAGATTGGTGCTTTCTGAGTAACTTGGGCTATTGCATACGAGGCTGTCTTAGCTGTATCCCTTTATTTTCTGCTTCTTGGCATTTCCTAAGTAGTAAAAGTGAGAGCTAGTGAGGTCCACTTATATTTTCAGCAGCAACAGGAATGTCTTGCTGCATTAACTGCATTAGCATCAGCCCTTCAGTCAGCCCCAGCAGGTGGCTATACTTGGCTAAGCAAGCAGGGTTGTCCCAGTTAGTTATTGGTTGGGGGAACACTTGGTAATGACAGGGTAGAAACGTCTGGTGGGAAAAACATCCTGGAAGCAGACGGAGACAATCCCTTTTAGTGTTTTTGCAAAAAATTGTACATGGTCTCATCCATGAAGACAGTAAGGATCAGGATCAACATAACAGATTTTACATTTTTTAAACTGAACAGTTATAAATACTTCTCTCTATCTGCAGGTGACTACTATACAGTCAGTCGATGGGAAGAGAATTCCCCCAAACTTAATGAAGCATATTTAGGTTTTGCGGTAGATAAACCTATTATGAGTGAGAAACACAAACATGACTTAAACCCACTGATTATTAAGATTGAGTCTGCAAAATATTTACCAAATACTCCTGTTCCAATTGAAGAGTTGCAGGTAATTCTTTTTGGTTCTATATAGTGATAATAGAGGGCATTCTGGGGCAAAACAATAAATTTTAAAGTGCCTTTTGTTTCTGGATTTATAAACTCTAAACGTCCTGAAATGAAATGTAGAAAACTTTAATTTTTGTAATGCACAGGGATTCAGTAGGCCTCCTTAATTCTCTAGTAGGGGGAACCTTGACTATGGCTTTTGTAACACACGGACCATTGTTGAAGGTAATTTTTCATTTGATTGTTTTTCAGTCTGATTTAAAGAGCTTTGAATGATGCATCTTTATTGTTTTTTATCAAACCAGCAAAGAATTCTCTCATTCTCCTCTCCTCTCAGTCCTGGCTCTCGTTCTCCAGAGAATTTATTTAGGTTTTATCCTTCATGAACCTTCAATTCTTCTTTCTATGTTTTTTCACCAAAAGCCACTTCAATCCTTCCTAATACTGCCATTATTATTGTTGTTTTGTTTCCACTCTATATCCTACTCCCGTGATGGTGAACCTATGGCACGCGTGCCACAGGTGGCATGCAGAGCCATATCTGAGGGCATGCGAGGCATTGTCCTATGTCAGCTCCAGTGCGCATGTGTGCGCTGGCCAGCTGATTTTCGGCCTTCCGGAGGGCGGGGGGAGGCTGTTTTCGCCCTCCCCAGGCTTCAGGAAAGCCTCTGGAGCCTGGGGAGGGCGAAAAAACGGACCCAACGGGCCTACCGGAAGTCCGGAGGCTTCAGTGAGGCTTGTGCGCATGCACGAGGAGGGGGAGCGCAGGGGGGTTGTGCACGCATACACGGGGGGAGGGCACATTAAGGGTATGGGCACGCGCACGCTATTGCGCACACGCACGCCCTTTTGGCACTCGAGCAAAAAAAGGTTCGCCATCACTGTCCTACTCTATACTTGACCTAGGGTGGGGATAGGAGTTCTCATTCTCCAATCCTCTCATATCCTATATGTATAATTCCTACTGCAGTGTGAGGGGTCGTTGGTGCTCTCTGAGCTTGGTGATTTTCTTGGCAGACATTTCATTACCCAAACTAGGTAACATCATCACTGCTAACGATGTTTTTTTACAAACTAAAAATCAGGATTAGCGCTGATGTAGTTACCTAGTTTGGGTAATGAAACATCTTCTAGAAAACAAAAGCACCAAGGACCCCTCATTTCAACCCTGAGCTACAAATACTCTCCTTTATTGGTACCACTCCAGTGTGTCCACACTAATTGCTAAGATCTACTATATATCTTACAGTAGGTCTATAGAGATTCTCAGTCATTCAGATCATGGTTGTCCCAAAGGTGCTTTTTCAGGAGGAAACTGGACATTCTTGTTTTTTTCCTTTGAAGATGTTTCGCTTCTCATCCAAGAAGCTTCTTCAGCTCCTACTGGATGGTGGGGAATGGAAGGATTTAAATTCCTTGCAGACAGCTGGTCATTTGCATGCTTTTAGAGAGTCATTGGGGACACTTGGAGGTTTATCTGTGTCCTTAGGGTCACCTGAGTGGTACAAGTGGTTCCTGTAGTCTGCAATTTTTGGGATGTCCTGAATTTTAATTGCTGTAGCATTTCCTCCTGTTTGCCCTTCACAATTTAGATCTAGAATGAATAGAATTCTGTTTTCACATTGTAGTTCTGATAATCTGAAAGTTTTCGCATTGTAGTTCTGATAAATTGATCCAATTTATTTTTTTCAAGATCCTTGTTGCTGATGAGGATAACAATTTCTCTACCATCTACTTACTTCCAAACTATTTATATCATTCATCCCTAATCATTCCCTCCACTAAAACAGATAAGTCTCTGAAGATAAGAATAAAATATTCTCTTAAATCATTACTCTCTTAATTCATTATGAATTTACTCTTCTACTTCATTAATGTCAGGATTCTTTCATTCCATTTAATATTATTAATGCTAGCATCATAACTGAATCAGATGAAAAAGAAAAAAATATATTGTTAACATACCAGTGACATCCCATTTCAGTCCCCAGTCTGACCTGGGTTTCATAAATAGATACTATTAGTGTGTTAGACAAGACAGCAACTTAAGTGCTTAGCTTAATATTCTATCACCATGTGATAAATAGAGATAGAGTTCAGAGAAGCTACTCTGGTTGAACCAATTGAATGCCAGCATTAGGAGACATTGAGCCAGGAATCTCTTGAGGGTGATCAAACATAGGCAGGATCAGAATAGCCAGATGTTATTTTATTATTATGTTATTTATTTATTTTGTCAAGTAAGTATTGGTAATATACATAGATATAACATTGTTTATATACATAAGATGGGTACTGATAAGAGGGAACATTATGAGCTATGCTTAGGTCATGCCTAAGGCGACGTAGTTCTAAGCTTTCTAAGCCCAGGATTTCAAGTCTGGTTGCGTAAGGTATTCTGTTGCGAGTAGAGGAGTGGAGGACTCTTCTTGTAAAGTATCTCTGGACACTTTCTAATGTATTTATGTCTGAGATGCGGTGTGGGTTCCAGATGTACAGCTTCTAAGCTCTTGGATTTGTAGAGTAGAGGAAATCATAGCAAAGATGTTCAGTGAGGCTGATTGCCAATCAAGGGCATATATGCTTTAAACACAGCTGGCTTCAGCCTTATTTAAGAGGCAGCTTTGACTTGTTTCCTTGTTGGAAACAATGGCCTGATTTCCTGTATCTGGCCATGTTGTTGTCATCTGCTCTGTAAGAAACCTAAAACTCCCGTCCTTGGACAGACTGACAAATCTTGCTTGGCTCTCTCAATTTTGAATTTTTGACTATTCCTCTGCATATTTTTGTGGAAAGTGAAACTACCTTACCTTTAGATATTGATTTATGTACCTTTGATTATCTGTTCATACTCAAGTAAATTGCTTATGCTTTACCTAGCAACTGTGTGTGTGTGTGTGTTTGAAACATGAAGCAGGAGATCACCTTCAGAAATTGATGTATTAAGTATCTATGTATTGATACTTGATGTATCAATTGATGTGTCAAGTATCTGCCATGTGAGATGTGAATGAACACAAGTTTCTCCCCTGCACCCCCGCCCCCCGGTTGTGATATTAGATTAGAGAACACCTTGCTTAGGTGTGTGTGCTTGGAGTGTTTTCCCTGCAGAGGTGGCGCAGCAGTTAGAGTGCAGTACTGCAGGCTACTTTAGCTGACTGTGATCAGCAGTTCAGCTGTTCAAATCTCACCGGCTCAAGGTTGACTCAGCCTTCCATCCTTCCGAGGTAGGTAAAATGAGGACCCAGATTGTTGGGGGCAATGTAAATATATACATTGCTTAATGGTGTAAACCGCTTAGCAAGTTCTTGCACTATGAGGCGGTATATAAGTCTCACTAATAAATAAATAAATAAAACCTTCCCTCTTAGATCATCAGTGTTTTTTCCCCTACTTTAGTTTCTTTGATGTTTTCTATTTGATTGTCTTTTTGGTTTTAGTTATCACTTTGAAGTCATTTTATTAGATGTTTGGAATACATTAGTATACTTAATACATTTAGAATCAAGAAGTCATATTTATACTGAACATTTATACCGTCACTTTGCCTTTTACAGAGAACTTGCCTTCCTGTTTACTGCAAATACACTTTCTACGAAATGTGTCCCCATTATACACAAGGTCGAGATCATGGAACTGATGTCTTCTTTAAAGATACCAATGTGATTCTTGTAGGATCAATAGACCCTGGACAATTCAATGAATACCTGAGAGGCCCACCTTTAGAAATTGAAATTCACGACAGAGATAAGAAAATGGAAGAAATCAAGATAAAGCCATCCTTGTTTGGAGAGGAGCCAGGAGACAGCAAGCTAAGTGACATAAGCACTGTCACTTCGAGATACATGGTCCAGAATCTCATTACAGCCAAAGAAAATATTTGCAGTCCATATGGAGTAGCTAAAATCAACTTGAGTGATTTACTGCTAGGCGAAAAAATCTTGAATTTCTGTGCACCAATTCACAACTGCTCAATTCAAGATACACCTCTCTCCCACGGGGAAAACACCAGTCCAGGGGCTAAGAAAACAGATGACTCTCAAGTTGCTCCACTTTCAATTGGGAATTATGTAAATGCAGAGTCATATCTTAAAGTGAGAGTTGAAATAAGTGTACCATTAGGTCCTGCAGAGGAAGAAGATGCTGCTGCTGCACATTGTCCATACGGCTGCATCATTTATCTTTTTGATTATAATAATACATCATTGTTACGTTATTTGATGAAAGAGATTACAGAAATTAATTCGGAGGCTTTCCTACTTGATTCCTACCCTATAGATACAACTCAAAAATCTCTTAACACTTTGAAACTGAATCAGAAACTTTCCTTTGAAGAGATTTCTCGGCTAAATATTATTACTGGGTTTCACATAATTGATGGCTCCATTCACCTTCTTATCCTGGAAGGTTTCAGAAATAAAGCACTTAAGAGGATGTGGAATAAAAAAATTGATAGGTAATCAACATTTTACTATTGAAATTACTGTTTTCTGTAGTTATCTACTTTTGAAGTTAGTTTACAAGGTTTTATATCCTAACAGAGCAACTGATAACATTCAGAAGTGATGCCAAGAGCCCCTGGTTCTCCAAATGCTCACCCTGTGAACATTTCATAGGTGACCAATCCATAGATTTATAAACAGAAGTACTAGATCCGAATGTAGCTTTTTCGAAGCTTTTTTTCCCAGCCCTAATGAGGTGCTAACAATCTTCCCGGCTTGCAGGATTTTTTCATTGCTACTCCCTCCGAAGTAGTTTTTTTACCAGCCCTAAGTCTTTGCAGACTTGTTTTCATTCCTACTCCCTTCTAAGTATATTTTTTCAGCCCTAACCAGGGGATAAAATAATGTGCTGAAGGTGAACAGACTAAGGATGATAGCCAGATGAATACCTGGTAGGTAGATTTTTTTCCCCTATTTTCCTCCCCAAAACTAAGGTGCGTCTTATACTCCAAAAAATACGGTAGGTATTCTGTACACTTGGGTGTATAGTCATGCTGGCCTTATGACCAAAGAAGTGTCTTTGGATAAAGTTGGCTCCCATGGGTAAGAAACAGATTTGAGTACCACCCTCTGGAGTCAGACCCAAAAAACAGGGGAAACCTATTCCTTTACCTTTACTTGTACAGGTAGTCTTCAACTTATGACCAAAATTGAGCCCAGAACATCCGTTGCTAAGTGAGACACTTGTTAAGTGATATTAGCCTCATTTTACAACCTTCCTTGCCACAGTTGTCAAGTGAATCACTGCAGTTAAGTCAGGGATATGGTTATTAAGTGAATCTGGCTCCCCCATTGGCTTTGCTTGTCACAAGGTCGCACAAGGGGATCACATGATCCCGGGATACAGCAACAGTCATAAATACAAACCAGTTGCCGAGCATCTGAATTTTGATCACATGATCGTGGGGATCCAGCAAAGATCGTAACTCTGAAAAACGGTCACAAACCACTTTTTCCAGTGCCCTTGCAACTTTGAACATTCACTAAATGAACTGTTGTAAGTCGAGGACTACCTGTAACTTATTCTGTGATATTCAGTGCTGACTATGGTGTTTGTAATATATCAGCAAAAAAAATGTTACACACACACACACACACACACACACACACACACACACACACACACACACAAACATTTTTTAAGTGTATGATATTAATTCTTGACGGTCAGGTCTTTGCCCTCGCCCCACCCCTTTTGCAAGGATTAATCATGATAGTTCAGGAGCCGAGGTGGCGCAGTGGTTAAAAGCAGCACTGCAACCTGAACTGCTAGTTCAGCAGTTCAGCTGTTCAGATCTCACGGGCTCAAGGTTGACTCAGCCTTCCATCCTTCTGAGATTGGTAAAATGAGGACCCAGATTGTTGGGGGCAATATGCTGAACTCTGTAAACTGCTTAGAGAGGGCTGTAAAGCACTATGAAGCGGTATATAAGTCTAAGTGCAATTGCTATTGCTAGTTGCATAATCCAGAGAAGGATAAATGTATCTTTAGTATACATCACCCTCAAAACTAAAGGCAAACAGTTAGGCCAGCTTTAGCTACACTGATACATTAGAATTTGACAGTACAACACAGAATTAAGTCACAATGGAAAAAGCTAGCTTTCTCCTACTTTGAGTAAGATGTTATTGTGCAGGCCATGAAATATTATGTTGATCCTCCATGCTGAAATATTTACTTAATATTGCCGGCTCTTCAAGGTAGCCCAAACTAGGAAACTAATGCATGCTAGTATAGTACTACTTTTATTACAAGGTTACAGTAAAGAACCTGGTAAGTCTGAATGTATCTCCAAACTCCCTCCCTTTATCTTCATGAGAACTAGGGAAGATCAAGTCTTAAGAGGATTTCTCAAAATTACATTTATGCACAAGACTCACGTTTCTTTTGTCTGACCCTTGCCTTGGTTGCAGCTCTTCCTCCTGTTGCTCCAGGTTATTCCTATGCCTATTACACATATCTATTTAAAACAACAATAATGTCTCACAACATATTGTATGTACATAGTTTAACAGGACACAATATTTAGAATTAAACTATACTTGAATGTATTTCAGTGGCAACTGCCTTCCTGTTTTCATTCACACCAAAGGGAATGCTTTTTTTAGCCCAAAGCTTCATATTATACCTTCTTTTTGACACACTTTGTTTTATATGCAAATGTATGTATATTTATTTACAGTATCAAAATTAAATCAACTTTATTGGAAGTGCATCAATAGGAGTAGCAGATTTGCTATATTTGTAGAGTTAAAACGCAGTTCATTCCAACATAGCGTTAGTGCAGTTACAAGGAAGAAAGCTGTATTGAGGGCTTCATTTATAGTCTCGCCTTTATTTCTGCAGTATGTTAAATATGCTGAGTTTGGCAGAAGCTACATGTTAATTATTGCAGCAATCCTTTGCAAGCAGAGATCAAGGTTTGCATATGAATGGCATGCCTGAAGCAGCTGGAAGAGTTTCTGATTCTAAGTTGGCTTCAGTTTCCCCATCTCAGTGTCCAATAATATTTTTTATTATATAGACTCATCTCAAATGAAGAGAAATATTTCAGACGAGTAAACCATTGTTGGTGCAGTTTTTCCTTAGTTAAGTTCTTTAAAAATACTGTGATTTATTCTGCTGGGATTTGCTTTTTCAGGAATGCCATTTTTATCTTGTTGCTTTTATACAAGAGTAGTTTTAGTGGAAACGTAGAAAACTGATATGCAATACAGAGATTTATTACTTATTTTACAGGATTTGTACCTGTGTTTTAAAAGTCAAGTTCAACAGAATAAATGAATTCATTAATAAATGAATAAAAAGAATTATTAGTTAATATATTCCAATTTCCTATCTTACAGGATGCATGAAATGGAACATGGGAGATTACAGATATTCTATAATTCACACTTGTCTTTTCACAAGCGGCTGTATATCGATCTTGAAGCTATCCTGCTTCACATCCGTCTCTGCAAGCCACTGTCAAGCCTCATGAAGCAGCCTTTGTTATACATCAGGGACATGGTTCCTAAGCCATGCTTTGAAGCTCTTTCCAGGTTACAGCTTTGTTAGATTTTGGCATACGAGTTATGGGGATTTAGAAGTTGAATATGGTAAGGGTTTATCTTGGGGCGGGGTTGGAGTCTGGCAGGGCTCAGATTTTATGGCCTCCATGGCAGCCATGGGTCTGTCCCAGGGGTGGGTTGCTCACTTAACGATACTGGTGCGCTGCGTGCGCATCTTCACGTTTCATGCACGTGCTTGCTCTCTACGTGCACGTGCCCCCTCGCGCGATTTTGCTTCTGCGCATGCGCGGAAGCAAAATCTCGCCAAAATCTCACACGCGCGCATCCCCTCGCGAGATTTTGGTGAGATTTTGCTTCCGCACATGCGCAGAAGCAAAAAAGCCCAAAATTCTTTTAAAAAGATGGTGACGCGCACGACGGACCGGCAAAGACGGCACCAGAGCGGTCGCACGCAAATTGCGCAATCGGAAGCTCACTACCAGAGCTACGCACCAGACCGCACCGGTAGGAACCCATCACTGGTCTGTCCCAAGTAGTCTCAGCCTGACTCAGGTGAATGTACAGTGCATCTTGTTTTGTCTCTGAATGGTCGTTCAGTGGCTTTCAACCCATGATCTGATCATTTCCCGCTCCAGGTGAGATTTGTTGCTACTGAAACCTTCTGTAGGAGAGCTGATTAGGACACAAGTACTCAGTGCTACACCTGAAAAGAGTGGAGCAACAGTTGTGCAAATGATTTGACATGTTGAAAAGTAAATAGTGGACAATATTTATATTTAATAAATGAGAGTGGTGCGTTGGCCTAGAGGTGGAGCTCTCTCCTCACAATCAGGAGGCTATGAGTTTGATCTTACCGTGTTTCCCCGAAAATAAGACCTTGTCTTATATTTTTTTGAACCCCGAAATAAGCACTTGGCCTTATTTTCCGGGAGGTCTTATTATTTTGGGGCGCGTGGAGCAAGACGGGGCTCCTCTTGTCATCTTACCTGATTTCCAGCTCAGTCTCCCTAACCTTAACCGGAGGAAATGGTATTTTCGGGGGAGGGCTTATTTTCAGGGAGGGCTTATTTTCAGGGAAACACGGTAGGTAGAGGCAGATATTTCTCTCTGGGCACAATGAGAATATATCTGCTGAACAAAGCTCTGCATTGGTGACAGGAAGGGCATCCGGCCATTAAACGCTCTGGTAGCTCCATTCAGTTGCCCAGACTCCACCCTGCAAGGGATTATGGGGTCGTTAAATGATGATGATGATTTATATTTAATAAATATTTAATATCAACTTTCCATAACTCACTTGCGAAGTTCTAAGTTTACCTGCAAAGACCTCAGATTGAGGAAGGATAGTAGTTAATAGACATAGTAGTTAATCTATTATCATGTATTGGTTTCATATCATTGTCAGTTTGATTTGTTTCGCTGTTTTGATTGTTCGTCCCAAGTAAAGTCTTGCTATGTGATTTATTTATTAAAAGGGATGCAATCTGCATTTCAACAGTACAGTTAAGGCAAAAAATGTAAAACAAACAGTTGTAAAGTTAAAATCAAATTAATAGCTCCCTTATTTAAATTACAACACTGATCTTCAGTTATTCATTTTCTTTCTCCACGCTATAGACTTGATTACATCTGCCACAGTAAGAAGTTAAGGGAAGTGGTCCACTACAGTCTCTTGCCTTCAGCAGAAATGATTACCATGTTGAGTCAGGAATTTGGGGTTCCCTTGACTAAAGCTGACATGTATATAAAGGAGCCCCTAGAGATCTTGGAAACATTCCAAAAAATGCAAAAGGAGTCAAGCATGAGACAGTATGGGTATTCTCATTTGGATATCTACAATAAGAAGTATGTTCTGAGAAAAAAGGAAGAAGAAAGTAAGGCACCACATAACTATATACAGGTGAGTGAAGTGCAACAGTGAAAATTGCCTTGCAGAAAGAAGTGACAACCTGTACTTAATGAAGATAATATTAAGGTGAATTTTTAGCGATGCTCGGTGGAGCTGATCACCAGATGCCAGCTTCTGTTATGCCCCCTTTAAAAAAAAATACCGTATAGCTGCATATACAAGTAGTTCTCAACTTACAACCATTCGTTTAATGACCTTTTGAAGTTAGAGTGATGCTGAAAAAAGTGATTTACAATCGGTCTTCACTCAGCTGTTGCAGTGGTCCTCTGTGGATCACATCCCTACTTCTCAACATAGTCACCGTTTCTCGCAATAGCAATGTTCCACCTTCGAATGAGAGCATGTATCTGTCTCATAAAATTTTGTTGACTGTTCTTTGAGCCACTTCTTCACTGCAGTTTTCACTTCCTTGTCACTGGAATAATAATACTCCATACTCACCAGATTTAACGCCTTCAGACTATCATCTATCTCTTCGGCCCCATGAAAGAGGGTTTGAGAGGCAAACATTATTCCAGTGACGAGGAAGTGAAAACTGCAGTGAAGAAGTGGCTCAAAGAACAGTCAACAAACTTTTACGAGGCAGGGATACATGCTCTCATTCGAAGGTGGAACACTGCTATTGAGAGAAACGGTGACTATATTGAGAAGTAGGGATGTGATCCACAGAGGACCAGTTTCATTTTGTTGTATGCTACATGTTCCTGTGTTGGTAATAATACCTGTCCTAAAGAAAATGGCATTACGTTTTGACTCACCCTTGTATTTATGATTACAGCGTCCTGGTGAATAACATTTTTGACCTTCCCAGGGAATGTCTTCCCAGGGGAGCCAGGTTCCCTTGATGTCCTCAGAAAAAAGATCGTAAAATTGGGAATTCCTCACTCAGGAATTGCATCTTTTAATGACAGAAGTTCAAGTCCCTATTGTGACTTGCAGCCCTGCTTTCTTAGCGTGCAGATTAGAACCCATGAGAAAGTAATGTATCCATTACATGGAAATTAGATAAAGTACAATCTGTATGCAATCTTAATGGATTCTGGAATAAATTGGTGAACGATTTCTGTATTCAGTGACTATTCTTGTGAGCTAAATCTAGCCATCAACCACATCATCCTATTTGGTCAGACATTTATTCAGAGGGTTATTTTTCTAGTACAGGTAGTCCTTGATGTACAACAGTTCATTTAGTGACTGTTCAAAGTTACAACAGTACTGAAAAAGTGAGTTATGACCGTTTTTCACACTTACGACCACTGCAACATCCCCAGGGTCACATGATCAAAATTCAGATGCTTGGCAACTGACTCATATTTATTGCAGAGTCCTGGGGTCATGTGATCACCTTTTTTGACCTCCTGACAAAGTCAATGAAGGAGACAGATTCACTTAACAACCATGGTACTAACTTAAGAACTGCAGTGATTTACTTAACAACTTGGCAAGAAAACTCATAAAATGGGGCAAAGTTTACTTAGCACAAATGTAACAATTTTTTTGTTAAATTTTGGGCTTAATTGTGGTTGTAAGTCGAGGACTACTGTATTTGAAGGGTACTGGTATTTTTGTTTGTATGGAAGCAATTGTGTCCTGAAAATAGTATTTTCTCAGAAAACAAATTTGAGGATTTGTGCTTAGCATAATTATGCTAGGCTTGATGATTCGTAAGATGCCAGCTCAAAGAGAGAAGTACTTTCCATCACTCAGGCACACATAGTTGTTTTATAAGGCAGCGGGCCCCCAACCTTTCCACCTTGGTGGCCTGGCCTGGTTTGAGGGGCGTGTGAAAGGCAGGTGCCTTTGCACGCAAGCCCCTGCTTGTCTATCGCTTGCGTGGCCAGGTTTCAAATAGGCTGAGGCCCGGTAGTGGGCTGCGACCCAGGGGTTGGGGACCCCTGTTATATAAAATACTATCCAATTGCAAATGTTTGAAGAATTGTTTTTAGAACTGTTTGTGATTTTTTTTTAACTTAGCAGTTTATTTTTAACATATTGTCATAACTAATTTTGTATGAGAGATACGACTGAATTGCTATCTTAACTAAAAGTGATTGGCCACTAGCAGCTAGCAAGACAACATTCATTCACAAATAGAATTTGGCTTCTACTTTTCAGTTACCTGCAGAATATTGCCTTTAAGATAGCATCTTAGGAAGTCCTTTTTCAGAAAGTTGGCAGAGAGGAAAGGCTTAATTTTAATTTATTTTAATGCTTAATTGAAATACGTGCTCTGCATTTGCCAGCCTAATTACTGACATTTTCCAGAGTAGTTAATATATTTGTGGTGGTGGTAAGGAATGGATTCAAAACTAGTATAATTTTATCTGTTTATGTCTTTCAGTCCAATATTGAGTATGTGAACTTCCTCAATGCGATACTTGAAAGAGAAATCCCGAGGACTATCAGAGCTTTCCCTTTTGGTGAAAGTGCTATCTTTAACTATAGTTCTCAGGCTTTAAATTCAGCAGAAATTGCAAAGAAGCTACTTCGACAAGAAATGGCAAAGGCAAGGAAACAAGATTTGTCTTTTATTTATTTATTTTAATGGTTTTTCCCAAGAAATCTACATGGAAAAAGTTTAATTGTCTGGGCATGTTGTTCCAGGATGGATGAGATTCCAAATTGGAGAGCAGAGAGCTGGATAGTGATGTGCCACTAGTGGTCCTTAAAATTTGGGCTGCCTCAGTGAGGAGAGAGAGGAGAAAAGTGACTTGAGAAAAGGTGTAAAGAATAGTAGTTTTCTGGGTACGAGATAAAAATAAATTAGACTACCCATGCTCATCCATTAGATGCCTAGTGTTTGAAAATGAAAGTGTTAAGCTTTGTTAACAGTTTTTGAATTTACTTCAGTGAATACAGTGTCAGACAAAGGCATCCAAACGTGATATTCTCCAGATATGTTGGGATCAGTACTATATTTTAGATCCGTGATGGCGAACCTATGGCACGTGTGCCACAGGTGGCACACGGAGCCATATCTGCCGGCCGGCGAGCTGTTGCCCTAACTCAGCTCCAACTGATTTTCGGCTTGTATGGAAGCTATGGGAGGGCATTTTCGGCCTCCAGAGGGCGGGGGAGGGCATTTTTGCCCTCCCCAGACTCTAAGAAAACCTCTGGAGACTGGGGAGGGCGAAAAACCGGCCTACTGGGCCCACCGGAAGTCGAGAAAGGAGGGAGCAGGGGTTGTGTGCGCATGCGTGGGGGGCGGGGCAGCATGGGCGGTCGTGCATGCATTCGCAGGGGGTGGGGCGTGGGGGGCATTAAATTATTGGTGTGGGCGCGTTTTCGGCATCTGAGGAAAAAAAGGTTCGCCATCACTGTTTTAGATGTTTGGACCTTGTTGGTTGAGAAGCATGAGAATTTTAGTATGAATGACAGCAGGTTGGAGAAGGCTGTTCTCTACATTGGTCTATGATGAATTCCACTAGAGTTGGGGAGCGGGGGGAGATATGTATGTGTGCATATATAACTGTACTTATACATATATGCTTTTTTTTAGATGCCAGGAAAAAGATTTGCTTATAATGAATATCTGTCAGGTATGTTTGACCCAGTGGATGAAGATAGTATATTAAAAGAACATATTCAACAATCAAAGAAATTGTGGTTGTATCCTGGAGGGCTTGCAATTCCTGGATTTAAGAGCAGCGAAGACTGCAACAAACATCCCCGTAAACCTGATGAGGCACGATTGATTGAATTAAGAGAGGTAATTATAAATTTTAGATTCCTATCAACTTGTCATATTTATCTTCTACTAGGAACAGCATGATTCATTGCTACACTGTGAGGAAAATTCAAGAATTGATATTCGTTCCAGCCCAGATTAATTGCAGACTAAATGCAGACTTGAAATTCACTCCAATGTTACTGTTAGATCTTTTTTATTGTTGTGAGTATACGAGGCATATTTCTGCAGAGAAGCTGATCAACAGCATGTGCTTATCAGCTTCTGCTTGATTTGGACTGATATTATTGCTAAATTTACTCTAGCATTTTAAAATTTAGAGTCCAATTTACATTTAGTAAGTCTCTCTTTGTTACCCTTACTCTTGTGAACAGGTTGCATCTTTTAAAAAGTTACCATCTTCTTCTGAATGGTGGTGTAGAAAAGTGCTCATATAAAATGATTTTTAAAAGTACTAGCTAATGATTTTTAACCTTGAGAGCTGTATTATGTTTTGAACAGCTATACTTTACAGTGCATCTGAATTTTGTTTCACTTCAATCACTTATTTAAGTGCAGGGATAAAGAAAAGGGAGTGACGTGCTGCTTCAATGAGCAAATTCGTAGCTGTTTTTTTATTATTTAATTTCAGATTCTTCTGCATAGTAAGTAATATCTACAGAGATATTAAGATTTAGACAAATACTTTATTGTTCTTCCTAGGAAAAAGACTCCGCAAACTCAGTATTTATTTCTGGGTATAACACAATATGTGGGTAAACATACCTGGGTTTATGCTGTTAAACATATAAGAACAGTAATGAAACATCTCCACAATCTAATTGGTATTTCATTGCATGTATATGATTATAATTGCTCAGGACCAAAGGCTGATGTCTGGATCTCGTCCATGAAAGATAGGGAAGATCCTTAAATTGTGGAAAATTAGATTATGGGCAGTCATATACATTTCTTCTTCTTCTTGTGCCATATCCGTCATCAGACGTTGGCGATAATGTTGGTGATCCAATTTTAATCAACAACTGCACAAAAAAGTGCTGTTGAGTTTTGTCCAAACCAGTGGCTTAGATTTTGAAGCCATGATCATCATCTTCTGCCTGGAACTTGTTTGCCTTCAATCTTTCCTTGGAGGATTAAGTGAAGTATGCCATATTTTTCTGGGTGTCGCATCAGATATACATTTGTTAAATAATAATTAAATATTTCTCTTTTTTTCTAACATGATTTTTGTTTCACTTGGACCAGGGATGGGCAAACTACAGCTCTTTGAGGACCTGTGGACTTCAACTTCCAGAATTCCTGAGCCAGCCATGCATGCATGCCTGGCTCAGGAATTCTGGGAGTTGAAGTCCACAGGTCCTCAAAGAGCTGTAGTTTGCCTACCCCTGATTGGACCATGCTATTTTACAGTGGCCATGGCACCCTACATCGGCAATTGCTGGTGCATTTTCTGTCCCATCCCTTATCCCATATAAAAGCCATTCACTTGATTCAAAACTTCATTTTCTATAGAACAAGGAGTTCTCTGCTCACCACAGATTTTCTAAAACTTCCTGAAAATAAACATTTTGATTTGCATCAGAGTAATAGTCATTTCAAGGTTCTTCAATAATAATATACAGAAATCAGTTATTCTAATCAGTTATTTATGTTGTCCGAAGCATGTTTTGACTTATATAAATTTGATAGGATATACCTGTATTAAAATGGAGGACAATTATAAAGTGATAAAAAGAACTGATGATAATTGAGCAGTGGTCCAAAAGGTTTTGAATAGTACAGTTTAAATAGATGTCAATAGTTTTGTTTTTTTAAAGCTTTTTGAACATAATTATTTCAGATTAAAATTTTCCTATGTTTCTGCTTCAAATCCGCCTGTGGCAAAGATATCACCAAAAACTAAAAGAAAGATGATTTTTAATTTAAGATGACTGCCTCCCGCCCCCAGTAGACAGAATGTCTATATTTATATGTGTGTCTGTGTACACACACAAGCACAAAATACTATATACACACACAGATGCATACATACATAAAATACAATAGAAAACAAAATACAACATTGTTAAGGCATCAGGCTAAATACTAGGAGATTGGGAGTTGTAGTCCCACCTGGTACAAAGCCAGCTGGGTGACCTTGGGCCAGTCACTTCCTCTCAGCCCTAGGCAGGAGGCAAGGAAAAACAGCTTTTGAAAACACACACACACACACACACACACACACACACACGGCCAGGGAAAAATATTTAACAATTTTAAGCTGCTTCAAATCACCAAAATCACACACACACACGCGCGCGCACACACACACACGGCCAGGGAAAAATAGTTAACAATTTTAAGCTGCTTCAAATCACCAATCAGCCTCTTCTGAACTTGAAAGACATTCAAGATGCTTGCTGTCATTGGCACATTTTACAGATAAAAATTATTGTTATATAATAGTAACGAATAGGTGATAAACACATTTTATGGGATAAATAGGGTAAATTTATACTGCTGTACATGTTTAAGGACATTTGTAGGACTTTTAATTCCCATTTAATAAAAGCCAGCTGGGCAACTTTGGACCAGTCACTCTCTCTCTCCCTCAACCAAATTATCTCACAGGGTGCTTCTTGTGTGGAGGTGGAAGGAGTATGTTCGCCCCCTTGAATTATTTGTAGAAATAATGAAGATGGGACATAAATAAAATAGCTACATTTATTATGATTCCTTACTTCATTTAGAAATGGCAGGAGAATTTTTTCAATGCTAACATTATGAAGCAAGTTCTGGATCGGGATAGATGGAGATGGGACAAACGGGATGTTGATTTTGAGCTTTACCGAAAGCCTAAAGTCCAAAACCCGGTTCCTGACACTTATAGAGAAGGTAGGAACTAGATTCCATTCCAGGGCAATTCTAGATACTTAAATAGTTATATCTGCCTACAAATCCAAATCAGGTATATGGTTACAGAGAATATTTACCATATTTTTCGGAGTATAAGACGCACCTTAGTTTTTTGGGGGGAAAATAGGGGGGGAAATCTGCCTACCAGGTATTCATCTGGCTAACGTCCTTAGTCTGGTCAGCTTCAGCACATTATTTTATCCCCTGGTTAGGACTTAAAAAAACATTCTTCGGAGAGAGTAACAATGAAAGAGCCTGCAATCCAGTAAGAGCTGGGAAGATCATTAGCACCTGGTTAGGGCTAGAAAAAAACTTATTCAGAGCAAGTAGAGCAATGAAAAAAACCCTGAAAAGACTTAGGGCTGGAAAAACATTCTTCGGAGAGAGTAACAATGAAAGAGCCTGCAAGGTAAGAGTTGGGTAGATCGTTAGCACCTAATTAGGGCTGGGGAAAAAGCTCCGAAAAAGCTACATTCAGAGTATAAGACACACCCAAATTTTCAGCCACTTTTAGGGAGGAAAGAGGTGCGTCTTATACTCCAAAAATACGGCACTGGTCAGTTTTGATTAAAGTTAATTATATTGATCTGAGTTCAGTGAATAACCAACATTGAGCATCACCAAAGAAACTGATCTAGGCATGGAAACGTTTTTGAGGTTAGCTAATGCTGGGAAAGATTGAGGACAAAAGAAGAAGGGGACGACAGAGAATGAGGTGGCTGGCTGGAGTCACTGAAGCAGTCGGCGTGAGCTTAAATGGACTCTGGGGGATGGTAGAGAACAGGAAGGCCTGGAGGAACATTGTCCATGGGGTCGCGATGGGTCTGACATGACTTTGCAACTAACAACAACAACTAACAACAAGCTTTTGCTCAGTACAGGTAGTCCTTGACTTACAACAGTTCATTTAGTGACCGTTTAAAGTTACGACACTGAAAAATGTGACTTATGACCATTTTTCACAGTTAACAACCTTTTCAGCATCTCCATGATCATGTGATTAAAATTAAGATATTTGGCAAGTATTTATTAACATTACTGTGTCCCAAGGTAATATTTATTTATTTGTTTATTTTATTTATTTACATTTCTATGCCACCCCACTCCCGAAGGATTCGGGGCGGCTCACATCAGAAAGAAACATAAATAACAGGATAAAAAAGATAAAATCACAATTAAAAATACAATATAAAAACACAATCATCCTGGCATTCATGGGCCGACCTCATCTGAATTGTACTGAGGTCAGTGGTCAATATGATCCCCTTTTGCGACCTTCTGACAAGCAAAGTCAATGGGGAAGCCTAATTGATTTAACAAACACATTACTAACTTATCAACTGCGGTGATTCACTTAACAACTGTGGCAAGAAAGGTCAGAAAATGGAATTCACTTAACAAATGTCTCACTTAACAACATAAATTTGGGGCTCAATTGTGATAAGTTGAGGACTACCTGTATTATCACTGAATGGCATATATGGCCTGCATGATACTATGCTACAATTATGAGAGAATGCAATTCAGTGATATTTGAAAGGTCATACAGGCCTGGATGGAGAATGAGATCTACTACACAAATTATCATGTTGCCTTTAAAAACTATAGCAATGTTAGAGGAGTGGTAAAATCCCTATGCTTTTGAGGTGAGTAAAAGCTGCCCTTCTCAAAAAACATGCCTTGATAAGTTTCTTTTGGTGATGCTCAATTTTGTTTATTCACTGAACTCTGATTAATATTAGATATAGATGGTGATAGTTAGCAATATAGAGAGATGATGGATGGATGGATGGATGGATGGATAGATGATAGATAGATACAAAGATCAGAATGAACAGATGCATTTTATGATGGGGTAAAGGGGTTTACAGTGTTTTGTAGAATTTCTTATATTAGGGTTTAAGTTTCTTATCCAATTTAAGGAGATTATGGTTTGTTCATTAAAATATGAGGAACAGAATGTGGTGCTAAATGTGAGTACCCTTACATTTAATAAGAGCCGAGGTGGCGCAGTGGTTAAAGTGCAGCACTGCAGTTCAGCAGTTCAGCAGTTCAAATCTCACCGCTGAAGGTTGACTCCGCCTTCCATCCTTCTGAAGTCGGTAAAATGAGGAGCCAGATTGTTGGGGGCAATATGCTGAACTCTGTAAACCGCTTAGAGAGGACTGTAAAGCACTATGAAGCGGTATATAAGTCTAAGTGCTATTGCTATTGCTATTAATGTACTGTATTATGTAGCCTTGCTGCTACTAATTTCTAGATTGTTGTAGTATCCCAGATTTATTTTCAGTCTAATTCCAGAATTAAGCCAGAAATTCTATTAAAAGTTAATTGGAATTGAATGAGTTAACAGAATTGTTATTCAGATGTAAGAATCTGATTTGATACTCTTCTTACAATGTCTTTTCTGTGTCATTGTTCAACTGGTGCATCTGAACAAAAGAGCCTAAGATACAAGTGTCTTTTAATACTGCTCTGAAAGTTCATCGGTGCTGCCCAGCAACAGAGCTTATTTCTAGTGGACCCAAAGCCAGCTGCCAAATGGCTCGTCTTCAGGGTCTCCTGAAGAATAAACCAGTCAAGTTGTCTCTGAAGATGCAGGTAAATCTTCGTCCTGGTTTTTGTAGAGTTTTAAAAATTTAATCTGCATAGTTTTAATATTTTAAATAACTTTTTTATTTATCTCCTCTTACAGGGGAGATGGGCAGCATAAAAAAGTTAATAAAATCTATTACTGAAAAATTGCAAACCTTTTATAAGCAGCTGTTTCCACTGTATTTGTGTCTCGTTTTGGATAACATGTTACATAGGAATTTCATGTGTTTGACAAAATCTTTTGTTTCTATCAATACCAGTGAGGATGCTCAAAATTCTAATTCAAAATATTTTTATCATCATTGCCTGCTGGAATAGTCCAAAGATGTTGCAGATATATATTGTATGGCTATAATCTTCTAACACATTTAATTTTTTTGCTGAAGCTCTTGAAGTAAATTAAACAGCATTCTTGTAAATCCCAATCTTTCTCATTTTAGCCTCTTCCAGTTCTGGGCGTTTTAGATAACATGGAAGAGAGCCGTCCCTGTAAAGGATTTGTTCCTGGTGCTGACATTCACCGAAGCTTGGTATCAAACCACATTATCCCGTGCTACGACAGGGCACACAATGTATTTCAAACTCTGAAAGGAGCAGATTTCAGGTGTGTCACCCGACAGATCAGTAAATGACAAAAAACCTTTAAAAGTGTTTACTGAATGCTTGACTCGAGTTACAAATCTTGACTCGAGTTACAAATAGAAAGGATTTAGTGAAGGGATCACTACAACAAAAGAGAAGCAATGTAAACCTGGTTCCTCTGTAACCCATTTAGCATCTAAGACAAGGTGTGCTGGTCTAATAAAGTCCACGTAATCTATTCAGATCAGGCTCCCAAGGCCAGGCTTCCTTGGTGACCATGAATCTTGAATATTCCAGATCCTGCAGTGATGACGCAAGTTTTTCTTTATTCTTTTTCTATTGAAACACACATGCACATCCTATACACCCCTTTTATTCTAAATCATTGTATATGGAGATACTCAGTCATCCAGGTCATGGTTGTCCCAAAGGTGCTTTTTCAAGAGGCAGCTGGTTTTTCTTTGAAGACGTTTCGCTTCTCATCCAAGAAACTTTTTCAGCTCTGAGTGAATGGTGGGAGTGGAAGGATTTATACGTCTTGCAGACAGCTGGTCATTTGCATTCTTTTAGAGAGTTGTTAAGGCCACCTGGAGGTTTATCTGTGTTCCACACCCATTTGCACTACTCAGGTGACCCTGATGACACAGATAAAACCTCTAGCTGGCCTTAACAACTCACTAAAAGAATGCGAATGACCAGTTATCTGCAAGGAGTATAATCCTTCTATTCCCCACCATCCAGTCAGAGCTGAAGAAGCTTATTGGATGACAAGTGAAACGTTTTCAAACAAAAATCAGAAAGTCCAGTTGCCTCTTGAAAAAGCACTTTTGGGACTAAATCATTGTATTTGTGATTGGGAAAAATAAGAGTTTTCTTTTTGGACTTTTTGCTGAAAATGAAAAAGGAAACTTGTGATTTAGGGGTTTGATGATTAGAAAGAGAAGAATATGGAAAAGGGAAACCATTATGAGCCGAGGCGGCGCAGTGGTTAGAATGCAGTACTGCGGACTACTTCTGCTGGCTGCCTGCAATTTGGCAGTTCGAATCTCACCAGGCTCAAGATTGACTCAGCCTTCCATCTTTCTGAGGTCGGTAAAATGAGCACCCAGATTGTTGGGGGCAATAAAACGCTTAGAAAGAGCTATAAAGCAGTGTGAAGTGGTATGTAAGTCTAAGTGCTATTGCTATTATGTAATCTTAGAGGATAAAATATAAATGCATTTATGACTATTGTATAGAAGGTTGGAAGCCATGTGGTATTTATTTATTTATTTATTTAAATTTATATGCCTAAAGGACTCTGGGCGGCTTAACAACATAATAAATATTAAAAACATCATTAAACATTAAAACAATTAAAAAACCCATGCATATCATTTCATGGCCGGATCTCGCCGATTACAATCACGAGATCAATGGCCCCAGGCCTGCCAGAAAAGCCAGGTCTTTACTGCTTTTCGGAAGGCCAATAGGGTAGGGGCAGTCCAGATCTCCGGAGGTAGCTGGTTCCAGAGAGCTGGGACAGCCACAGAGAAGGCCCTCCCCCGCGGGCCCGCCAGCCAGCACTGTTTAGCTGACGGGACCTGGAGGAGACCAACTCTGTGAGATCTCACCAGTCACTGGGTGAGATCTCACCAGTCGGGAGGATCTCTGTGCGCCAGCCGTGCCAAAGGGCGACTGGCAAGAGGTGGCTTTAAAACGCAGGAGTCAACACCCGTTATTACAAAGAAGCACAGAGATCCTCCCGACTAAGCTAAGCCCCTCTTTTGCCTCGAACTTGCTGCCATCAATAATTCATCGGCTCCCAGCAGTAGCGGCGGCGGCGAGCAAGAGAGCAGCAGCCGCAGCAGCCGCTTCAATAAGAGAGAGCAGGAGGAAGCAGGGCGGGGAGGAAAAAGCTGGTGCGTGAGCCGTTCTTGCCGGCTGCCTTCAGAGAGGAAGCAGCGGTGACAGCGGCGGCCGCTGTGCCGGTAGCAGCCAGAGCAACGGCGGCACCGGTGGCGGCGCATTCGGGACTCTCCCTTCTCGCCACTGCCATCCCCAGCATTATGTTCCTGCAACACGTGGCGGCCGCCTCCCCGGCAAGGGCCGATGACGGCGAGGAGGACACGGGAGGAGGAGGACAGAAGGGAGGCGGAGGAGGCGAGGCAGGGAGGAGGAGGCGCAGGCAGCGGAGGAGACGCGGAGGATGAAGTGGGAGCCTGCGCCGCGCTCTCCAGCTACCTCCTGCTTGCCTGCGCGCTGAGCGCCGCCCGGGTGGGTCTCAAGTGCTTTTCGCTGGGCTCCGAACTCAAGGGGGAGCCGTTCCGCCTGGGCACAGCAGCCGGCGCTTTCTACTCGGGGCTCCTGCTGACCCGCTCTTGGGCTCCGCGCTCTTCTGCTGCCCCTTCTGCCGCCACCTCGGTCGCTCGCTCGCCGCCCCGCCCCATCCTTCGCCCCAAGGCTCCAAACTCCGCAGAACCGCAAAACGCACCACTTACTGGAGTTTGACAGCTCTGGGGTTTCCCTCCACGGCAGCCCATTCTGAAAGAGCGCCTCGCGAGGCTTTCAAAGTTCTCCAACTCGTGAGGCATTCTCTTTCAGAATGGGCTGCCGTGGAGAGAAGATCGAAGAACGCGATCGAGTTGGAGGGTGTCCCTTCAAAATGCTTCAAAGTCCATCGAAGCATTTTAAAGGGATCCGTTTTGCCTGCCATGAAGGGAACCAATGCTTGCCTCCTTTTCTTCGGGGAACATTGGTTCCCTTCATGGCAGGCAAAACGGATCCCTTTAAAATGCTTTGAAGGACTTTGACCACCGGGCGGGGGATGGGGCAGGGCGCGACGTGAGTGAGGAAGGCGGTGACAGGGAAGCCGCGAACTTCCAGACGCTGGTAAAGTGAGCGCCTCGCAGCCCGGCCCTCCCCTGCATTCCCCCCCAAATTGATTATCTTACCAGCGTCTGGAAGTTCGTGGCTTCTCTTTTCAGCAGGTCTTTGCAGGGAAACTCCTTCAATGTAAAGGAGAAGTTCTCGCGAGTGCGAAAAGTTGTTAATTGGTTGCACTCGCGAGAACTTCTCCTTTACATTGAAGGAGTTTCCCTGCAAAGACCTGCTGAAAAGAGAAGCCACGAACTTCCAGACGCTGGTAAGATAATCAATTTGGGGGGGAATGCAGGGGAGGGCCGGGCTGCGAGGCGCTCACTTTACCAGCGTCTGGAAGTTCACGGCTTCTCTTTTCAGCAGGTCTTTGCAGGGAAACTTCTTGAGAGATTTCTCTCTCTTTCTTTCGGGGCCAAAAGAGTGCCGCCGCAAAAAGAGCGGCTCCCGGCATGTCCCCCCCCCTTTCCCCCGGAAGTAGTGGGGGGGCTTATTTTCGGGGGGGGGGCTTATTTAAAGGCATGTCCCGAAAAAGCCCTGTGGGGCTTAGTTTCGGGACATGTCTTATTTTCGGGGAAACACGGTAGTATATATTCTTTATTCCTTTTTCTCCCTTTTATTTCTTCCTTATTTACTTACCACTTTTCTTCTTTTTCTTTAACTGCATAAAAATTCTTTAATAATTAATTTAAAAAACGAGAAAGCTTTGACTGATGTAAAGATCTCTTTTTTGGGAGAGAATTTACACCATCACTTCTCAAGCCAACGCTTCATTTTGATTTTACTCCATCCAGACTTGAATATTTAGCATTTTAATCTCTTTTTGACATACGTTTCTTCTAGTCTAACGTTGGGTGCTTTTTCCCCAGACTAATTTGTCAGAATCGTTCATATCATTACAAGAGGTATCCCACACAGGATTCATGTTTAAAGAAGCATGTCTCAGCAACGGATGAAACAGAGTGTGCAGGTACTGCGGGAATGATAATTGTAGATAGTGTACATGTAAAAGAGTTGGCCAAAGATGCTGTACCCTAGAAACGAACTGATATTTTATTTACAGGTAGTCCTTGAGTTATGATGGTAATTGGGACAGCAATTTCTGTCAGTAAGTGATGTACCCGTTAAGTGCAACATCATGTGACCATAGCGATAGCAATCCGGACAGTCCCTATTGCGATTGTTGTGTGGACTGTTAAATGCTAAACCTAATTTGATCATAACTTGTGAGTTCCTGTTGGTTTCCAGCAAGCAAAGTCAATGGGAAGCCAGCAGAAAGTCACAAGTCCCAGAAGTCTGGTGGACAGGTAAGCAGCTACGTAGTGCTGTGTCAATATGGCTGGGCTGGAGTTTGCTGCTGCCAGGTGGAACACGACCATGGGTAGGGGTGGCTGCTGCAGGATGCAGTAGTTTACACACACACACACACACACACACACACACACACACACACACACACACACGGTGGGGGAATATGCATGGACACTTGCACACCATCTGCACACATGTGCACGCATGCACACACAGAGGCATGAATATGTGCATGCATGGACACACACACACACACACACACACACACAGAGAGAGAGAGAGAGAGAGAGAGAGAGAGAGAGAGAGAGAGAGAGAGAGAGAGAGAGAGAGAGAGAGAGAGAGAGAATGTATTCATTCCAAAAAAATTTCCATGAAGAAAAACATTAGGAACCCATATTATAGTATTGTACAGCAGACAACTTAAAAACATGGCCTCATATCACCTCAGACTGTACTTTCTAATGCTGAGGAGGGAAGGAGAGAGAGAGGAAGGGATCGATGGATGATAGATAGATGATAGTTTATCACCAACTGGAAGCAGGTTTATGTAATTTATTACTTTATTGTATTATATAAAATTGCACTGTAAAATATGAAACCGTATAGTCATGCATTTTGCCTCAGATCTAAGAATATACCTGAGGATCCAGTTGGAATACATTCAGTTACTATGTTCTCTGGCTCTAGTAATATTTTTCAGCTTTCAGAAAGTCCTATTTAGGGGGTGCGAACAAATATAAGTTCTTTTTTCCAGCACCTGATTTGCCACTTTTTTAATGCTGTCATCCAGGTTTTCAGGAGAATCTAGAGAGAATGGAAACAGAAGCAAGTGATCCTTTAAAGACACATCTAAATGAGAAACAAGACAAGCTGCCGAGCAGCTAGCAACAAGTGCATACAGGTAAATCCTCAACTTAAGACCACAACTGAGCCCAAAATTTATGTTGTTAAAGTGAAAATTTTGTTAAGCGAGCCTTGCACCATTTTATGACTTTTCTTGCCACATTTGTTAAGTGAATCACTGCAGTTGTTAAATTAGTAACCCGGTTGTTAAGTGAATCTGGTTTCCCCATTGACTTTGTTTGTCAGAAGGTTGCAGAAGGGACGGCAACAGTCATAAATGTGAGTCAGTTGTCAAGCATCCAAATGTAAATCATGTGACCATGGGGATGCTGCAACGGTCACAAGTGTGAAAAATGATCATAAGTTTTCGGTGCCGTTGTAACTTTAAATGGTCACTAAGTGAACTGCTGTAAGTTGAGGACTACCTGTATTCTTCATTAAGGGAAAGAATGAAAAACCTGCTTTGCCCCACCTCCTTAAGATACATTAAAGGCATGTTTTAGAAAGGGTGCAAGGTTTAGCAGGTTTAGCTTTAACAAAGATTTACTATTCTGTTGATACCTCAGAGGGGTGACAATTATTTTATTGATTTATTTGATCAATTTAGATGAGTTACATACATGACTCTGGGAAGCTTGCAAGTTAAAAACACAAACTCAAAAAACAAACCGACCTCAAAATCCTAACAAAAATCTTTAAAAACATTGAAACATTAAGAACTGTTACAAAATATGATCTGTATCATAAACGCAAAGATTTGTTGCAGAGTTACTTTCCCATCAACTGTCGTAAGTGCGAGCAGCTGCTATATAAGACAGTTGCTAAACAAAGAATACCCGTATAACCTTTTAGCAGGTTCCACACAACTTCTGCCAACTCCCCGGGCAAGATGGTAAGGCCATATTTATGGGTCCACCCGGAAGGCCAAGGATAGAGCCAATCTGACTTCAGGGAAGAAAATGTTTCAGCGAGTGGGTGTCATGGCACAAAAGCCTTTCCTGCTGGGTCCCATCAGATGACATGCTTAGTAGTTCGGGCCCAATAATTTGCCCCTGCTGCTAGACTTGATAGGATGGGTAGATGCAATTGGGGAAAGGCAGTCCCTCAAATGACCCAGCCCTATGCCTTTAGGGGTCATTACCAACACCTTGAATTGAACCTGGAAGCATTCTGGGAATCAGTGCAACACAGCTTGGAGAGCAAAGGTGTTAACATGCTCTGATCTAGGTGCCCACACCACTGCTTTTTGCACAAGCTGAACCTTCTGGATGCTCTTCAAGGGAAGCCCCATATACAGGAGGTTTCAGTAATCCATGCAGGAGCTGACCATATAGAATAGAATAGAATAGAATACAAAAGAATAGAATTTTATTGGCCAAGTGTGATTGGACACACAAGGAATTTGTCTTGGTGCATATGCTCTCAGTGTACATAAAAGAAAAGATACGTTCGTCAAGAATCATAAGGTACAACACTTAATGATAGTCCGGGTAAAAATAAGCAATCAAATCATATTAGCAACCAGCCAATATAAATTGTAAGGATACAAGCAACATATGAGTGATTGTAAATAGAGCTTCCCAATGAAGAATGGGATCAACTGGTACGCAACCTGAAGTTGCCCAAAGGGTCTCCTAGGATTACTAGCTTCTCATTAAGCAGGAGTTGCGAGTCCAGAAGGACCCCAGATTGTGCACAGGGTCTATGTGGGGCAGTGCCACCCAAATAGAACCAAAGACAGTAAGTTCCCAAATCCCGATGATCCCAAAATGTAAAATCACATAGTTTTGTCAGAGCTTGTCAGTACCTGGCCAACCTAGGCTCAGAAGCTGAGCAAGGTAAGATCTGGTTAGTAATTGGATTGAAGATTTTCAGAGGGTATCAGATCAATAGGCCAGATCCAGAAGTAAAAAAAAAAAAAACCTTACAAAGAAGACAATAGCAAGCCATCTCCAAAGAAATGGCTACAAAATGTCATGTTCATGAAATCACCAGGAATAAACTTTTACTTGAAGGATTTTTAAAGATACTTTGTTACAGCTGAAGCAGCAATACTGAAGTCAATTATAACACTTACCTTTTTGTAATGATACTATTGTGTAATTATTCTCAAAACAAGCTTCGGTGCAGAATATATTTGCAAGCATCACCTAGAAGTCAGTTAAATTATTAGCACTTTCAATTCTGTCCCTAAGTGTACGTCAAGAATTTTAATGTAATTATCAACTGATATACGTGGTTTGAACACAAAATCAGCTTATTGAACTCTAGGTACACCATATATCTGCTTAGCAAATAGAAACTGACTTATTTTCTTTCTCTCTCTCTCTTTCCTTTCCCTCCCCACTTCACAGTGTTTGTTGCCTCACAGCTGAATAACTCGATGACTGAAGTTTGAAAGATTAATAGAGTTTTTATATTAGTTGCCTCTAAAATAATCAGAATCTAACAATAAATCCAAACCTTCTGAAGAAATTCTTTAATTTTTACACTTTGTTCAATTTTTGGTTTTGTAATCTGACAATCAGTCTGAAACACTGGTTTTGTTATTTAAGACATACAGATTTCAGAATCTAAATTCTAGAGGAGGAAGAGAAGAATTATTTTGCTAATTCACTGTTAAAAGCCTATTGTGGCTCATCTACTAGTGAAGGCAGGATTATCAAATAAAACATGGTAGGCAGTAGTCATTTCTGTTCATCTCCAACATCTGTGTGCAAACTTTGTACATGGAGTTCCATTTAGTTTTTCTTAATCATAACAAAATGATCATGGATACGCCAAATTATTTCAAAATTATGCTAATGTTATGATGCACTGGAGTAATAAAGCAAGAATCTGATCTTTTTTACAAAATCATCTTGTCACAGAAATGACAAGATAATTTATTTTTTAATTTCTTTTAAAATGCCGCAACTGGAAATATACATAAACTTTGTTCTCAAGTTAAAAGTAAAAATAATCTGAATTTCCCCCTTCTGTCTGCTTTATTATACCATCATTCAAGTTCATCACATTAAGATGTAAAACAAACTCACCTCATGATCATGATTATTCAAACCAATGCAGATAGATCGGCTAGCCCTGGATATGACTGCAGTCATTGCATATAAATTAATGACAATGTTTGCCACTTTTTTAAGAACCATCTGCTCATCCACAATAGTCTAGTATTAAAAAAAACGATAATAAAGAATCACTAGCCATCATGAGTTGTTATGCTTATAAACAAATATACCCGTATGTTCCGGCGTATAAGACAACTGGGCGTATAAGACGACCCCCAACTTTTCCAGTTAAAATATAGTGTTTGGGATATATTCGCCATATAAGACCAACCCTCCTACAATCTTTCTTTTTCTTTCTGTCTTCCTTCCTTCCTAACATCTTTCTTTCTCCCCCCCCCTTTCTTTCTTTCTGTCTGTCTTCCTTTCAAACATCTTTTTCTTTTTCTTTCTTTCTTCCATCTTTCTTTCTTTCTGTCTGTCTTTCTCTTTCTTTGTCTTCCTTCCTTCCTAACCTTTCTTTCTTTCTTTCTTTCTGTCTTCCTTCCTTCCAAACATCTTTCTTTCTTTCTTTTTCTTTCTTCCTTCCATCCATCCTTCTTTCTTTCTTTCTGTCTGTCTTCCTTCCTAACTTCTTCCTTCCTAACTTCTTTCTTTCTTTCTTTCTTTCTTTCTTTCTTTCTTTCTTTCTTTCTTTCTTTCTTTCTTTCTCTCTCTCTCTCTCTCTCTCTCTCTCTCTCTCTCTCTCTCTCTCTCTCCCTCCCTCCCTCCCTCCCTCCCTCCCTCCCTCCCTCTCTCTCTCTCTCTCTCTCTCTCTCTCTCTCTCTCTCTCTCTCTCTCTCTCTCTCTCTCTCTCCTTCTTTCTCCCTGCAAACCAATCCCCACCATGGCTCCTCTCCCTCACCCAGCCCTCTTCCAAGACGCCAAGTGGAAGCGAGGTAGGTGGGTGGGTTCCTCCCCTCGGTAGGAAGGAGCCTCTGTTGCTGTTTCCCGTGAGGCTCCAGCCACCCCACTGAGTCCCCGACCACGGCGCCGGCAGGGTTAACGCTCATGGGAGGGAAGCAGAGCGCGCGCTACCACCGCCGCTGCTGTTATTGCCGCTCTGATATTTTTTCGGTGGGCGTGCGCGGGAGGGACCGCGGAGAAGAGGCGCCCGGCGAGCAGGGCAAGAGGCGCGGGGATGCCAGAAGTGGCGGCGTCGGTGGCAGGCTCCTGCCCGTGTCTCCCGCCCGCCTCTTGCCTTAAGCCGCTGGGCGCCTCTGGTCCGCGGTCCCTCCCACGCATGCCCACCTGCTGGGAAGGCTGCGGCTGGCGGTGGATCCGGGGCTCCTTCGGCCGCTTGGCTGGAGAACGGCGGGGATGCGGCCGCAGCCATTTTTGAGCTCCCCCCGGCTCGGAAGTTTCAGTACCCAGCGTATAAGACGACCCCCGACTTTTGAGATGATTTTCAAGGGGTAAAAAGTCATCTTATACGCCGGAACATACTGTAATGGTTACCACTGATATGTGGTTAGTGAAAAAATGTCTTGTAGGCTGCATTAATTTCAAAATTGTCAGATTATTATAATAATAAATTTTATTTTACAGTCACAGACCAAAATACAAGTGCAACAAAAAAACAAAAAGAAAACAATACAATCACAAACAATTAACACCAGAAGCCTTGGCTAAAAAGAATTACAACGTTCTCCTCTAATAGTTACAGCTCTTAAGAAAAATTTCGAAACCTGAGAAGTAAATTGTCAGATTATGGAAAACAACCACTGATTTATGTATATCCTAAATTTGTTTGTGTTTTAATGGAAGGAAACTTCAGACATTTGCCTAGATTAGTAGGATGTAACAAGAAAAAAGTGAGAAGACAAATAGATTTAAAAAAACCCCTCTGATCTATTATTCTGGTCAAGCCATGTTTACCTTGCCAAACCTCATTAGTAAATTTTCAACCATCTTTCCAAACTCAAAGACGTTTTCTTCAAGTTTCTGGACACTTTCCTGCAAAGAAAAAAAAATCTGGACACTATATGTTTTCAATACATACTCAACTTGAGACATGGACATAAAGTACATATTGGGTACTTTAGTCATGACTGGGCGACTTTTTGCAGTCTTGAGTTTAATGGCTCATATTATGCACACAATGTGGATGGCTATTCAAAATCAATATAGCAAGAAAATGACTGATTTTTTTGTTGACTTGTTGATTTTAATGCAAGCATGCTTTTTATTAAAAAGAGAGGGTAGGTGGTCAGAAGGAGAAACATGTTAAACATGTTAAAGAAACCAAAGCAGAATTAATGCTTTGACTTGGTTTTTGCAATGAGATTATCTTTTAAGTTTCAAACTTTTTCTTTTTGATAGTTCTTTTCATTCTATTAGCAACCCAGAAAATATATTTGCTTTCTTAAATGCATGTAGGCTGAAGAACTCATGGGGGTCAGTGAAAATGACCTTGCTCAGCCAGTAATTTTTATCAGCTTTAGACCTGCAGCCAGTTGAAATACACAAATAATTGCTCCTTATTCCATAAAAGGATCAGTTAGCTATTTTCACACCTCAAGTTCCATGTCTTCATTATTTATTTATTTATTTATTTATTGTTCAAATTTATAAGCCGCCCAACTCCCAAGGGACTCTGGGCTATTAAGCTGATGATACTGATACCAAGCAAGGAATGTGACATATGACTGAAACATTATAAGGCAGTTTAGTAAAGCAGTCCATCTGCAATTTGGTTTGTATTTACATTAACTGATACAGGATTTGGTAAATACAAATAATTGCATAGATTTAACAATTTCTCAGTGAAACAATGAGTATCTAAACTTACACAAAACCTCCAATGTAAACCCCAAATTAATTTTATCTTATTTATATCATTTAAAATGCGAATCGCAGGGGTAAAATATTAATCATTTGAAAAAGGGTTTCACTGATAGCAGCAAGAATTAAGCATACAAAAATTATCATGGAAAAAAATACATTGAAGCTGGAAATCAGCTAAGTGAATTCAATAAAAATAGCTAGACAAAGAGATACCTTCTTAAGGGGACTATACGAAAGATTACAGATGCGTTTTATGTGGACAGTTCCAGGTTCTCCAGGCAAGTTTTCCAAGATGCAGGAAAGCTACTGGCAGCCAATTTGCAGGATGTACTTAACCGAATCAATGAAATATCAAGTGTACCATGCAAGCCCAGGAGTCGGCCATTTCCAGATTAAGATCCTGGCTGAACCACCCCAAGTACTCACATTTAATGGTAACGTGACTCCAGGTAGCCAGGCTCAAAATTTCAAGAATAATCACAACTACTAATATGTTTCCTAGATTGGTTAACCCCCCCCCCCCAAAAAAAAACTACCCACCACCAGAAGCTGCAAGGGATCATTTATATAAAAAAGCCCTTCATAGCAAAAAGAGCTATTCCCCCTTTAAGAAGGAACCACAGCAGCTAGACTGCGCAAAAGGGAGCAGTGTCACCAATAAAGGATTAAATGGGCCAACAGTCAAAATGCATATTTTCAATCTTAGGAACTTTAAGATGTGTGGACTTCAATTCTAATAGCATTCCCCAGCTCCCATGCAGCCGGATAATTTTGGAAATTGAGATCCACACATCTCAAAATTGCCAAGGTTTGAAAAACACTGGTCTAAACTATGTAAAACCAAACGTATTTTGTTTCCTAAATAATAAATGGAAGAATTTGGTATTGCACTAAAAAGCCTGGAGGACTATAATACGTATATCATTTTTCTATATGGAACACTTACTTTGAGACTGGGATGAACTACTCCCCCTTGTCCAATTACTCCTATGCTTGGAGGCTTGCTGCCAAACAGCCTGCCCATAATTATATTCCACATCACTTTTGCGTTTCTTTTCCTGAATTCTCTGCAGAAGAATAATTGTATTAATTTAAATGGTGTGCCTGCGTAATATTGGGCATAATTGTCCTTTGTTTTTTCTTCACCTTAGTACCCATCTTATTCAATATTTGTTTGTTGATGGGAGGAATAAATCCTCTGGAAGTCGATGGATCTTTGCTCCTTTGAAATCATACTTACTTAGAAAATAAAACCGAGATTCAAATCTAATTAACAAAATATTTATTTCAGTAGAAAAGTAATAAAAAGAATCCTTATTAAGCTACATTTTATTGGCTAAAGAAATAAATCACTTCTACCTTCAGTAGAAATGGCGAAGAGAAAGGAAGGAGTTGACTTCAGGAATGCAGACATGCGTAATAGAATATATCATACGTCTGCTTGACCATAAATACAAGAAACAGTAGAAAACATAGAAATGCACAAACTGACAATATTCACATCGTGACATTGTTTCCCCCTGCTTTTCATTCCTCTAAACTGCTGCAGCTTCAATTCACCCCGGGGGGGGGGGAGCAGGGGGGAGATGGAGGGCAGGGACGCACCCTTGTCAGCTCAGGAACAGCAATGTGACAAGGACTCTCCTCTGGGGAAAAAAATAAAATAAAAGACTCCTGCTTTTTTTGGGGGGGGGGCTATTCAGTGGCAAGAGGTAAAAATGCATCTTAAACTTCTACAAAACCTAAGGCAGCCCAAATGCAATGAATTAAAAGAAGTCAAATTGTCTTGGCTGCTGTCAAGTACCAGTTGTCTCTGAGCTATGCTTTGTATATGCCTGGATTTACTTTAATCCTACCAACTACCTACCAAATTGATTTGGCTGCCCATCTTACATACAGTACGTTATTCTGGGTGGCTTACAATAATTAAGAAGAAAACATAAGTAAAACTCCATGAAAAACAAACAAACAGAAATGAAGTAACAATACAATAATTGAAGTCATCTACAATAAATTCACAATATAAGCCACAGCTATGTTGGCCACCTCTTACATCGTGGTCTGGATTAGAAAGATCATGGCCTTCATTTCTTAATCCTTGCAATATTTGCAAACATGATACAGGTAGTCCTTGATTTACAACCATTTGCTTAGTGACTGTTCGAAGTTACAACGGCTCTGAAAAAAGTGATTTATGACTATTTTTCACACTTACAACTGTTGCACTTGGTGTGGTCATGAGCTCAAAATTCAGACTCTTGGCAACTGTATTTATGATGGAGTCATGTGATCACATTTTGTGATCTTCTGGCAAGCAAAGTCAATTGGGATTCACTTAAGAACTGTGGCAGAAAAGGTTATAAAATGGGGCCAAACTTGTTTAACGACTGTCTTGCTTAACAATGGAAATTTTGGGCTCAATTGTCATAATTCAAGGACTACCTGTGTAGATAAAAATTCTGACATATAAGCTACTTGTGGTATCAGCAGAAACTGAATTCTCATCTGCAGAATCATTATCATATAAGCTACCTTGAGTTTCCTTGATTATATACACTTTCTATTGAACTAGTGCCAATTCACAGCATTAATAGTTAAATGACCAATATTACAAACACCCTTTGTAGTTTTAATGAAGTTACAATCGGCTTCACTTTAAAAGGAGAATATTTGTAGCACAGGGTTGAAATGAGGGGTCCTTGGTGCTCTCTGAGCTTGGCTGTTGCAGACATTTCATTATCCAAACTAGGTAACACCATCTGAGCTAGTAAGACTTACTTTAAAACTATCCTTCCAGAATAATACAAATGGAGCATTATTAAAATGATCCATTAATGCAAGAAAAAAAAGCCTGAAGCGTCCTTTTCCTTTAACGTTGTTCCTACTGACCAATTTTCAATGTACATTCAGTATTCATTCATTTAATCTGATTATTTCAAAAAATTACATACTTTATTTTTTCAGTTAAGATTTTGCCTGCATATTGTATGCCAGTCAAAGCAATATACATCCTCAAAACTTCATTTGTTCCCTGAAACAGAAACAGAAATATTTGAGCAATTTAAATCTGTATTAAAGTTAATACACTTTAATTTGTATTAAAGTGTTATTTCTGTCAACAGCTTGCAAAGCTACATTTAAATCTTGTACAAAGATTGAAAGTGCCTTACTGTTATAAGACTATGGAACAGTTGTCATGATGTATTTTTTCTGAAGGCGTTCATATTTACCTCAAAAATCAGAAGTATCCTACAATCCCGGAGATAGCGTTCATACGGATAGTCTTTTATGTAGCCAAGGCCTCCAAGAATTTGCAGTGCTTCACTCACACAAACCCAAGAACCTTCTGAACTGAACACCTGCCCATAATTGTAAGAAAAAAACCCTATTATTCTTATATCAGTGTTTTTAAAACTTAGAAATATAAGAAGCACTTAGTTTAAGTTACTATTAAATTTTGTCATGCTAGTGGGATGAAGATGTCAAACTATTTGGAATTATGAAAAACAGCATGTTTCTTTTAAATGGGGATAGATTTATTAATAATTGCTGAACTCTACAGAATATGAAGATATGAGCTATTAATTTATAAGAACAATTTTGTCTCTCATAAGTGTTGTTCATAATAAAAATGCACTCATGTTAGACTTATGAACTAAGCAAACAGGATATGCTACCGAGTTATATGTGCCTATGGAATATACTGATTTTTTTTAAAAAAATTGCTTTCATCTGCTGAGTTGTGGTGGCACAGTAGTTAGAATACAGTATTGCAGGTTAACTTTGCCCACTGCCAGGTGTTTGATCCTGACCAGGTTAGAGTTGATTCAGCCTTCCATCCTTCCAAGGTCAGTAAAATGAGGACCCAGACTATTGGGGACAATATGCTGACTCTTTAAATCACTTAAGCACTATGAAGCGGTATATGAGTCTGCTATTGCTATTTCAGATATTTATACTGCTAGAAATTCTAGAATTCCCCAAATCTGATAACGCCATCTTTAGTGCCATTTGTAAAGCAATATTCTGAGAACGAGAGTCAATTCTCAATGTTCACATAGAATGAACATTCTCTGAGCCTCGGTGGCGCAGTGGTTAGAGTGCAGTACTGCAGGCTATTTCTGCTGACTTGCCGGAGTTTAGCAGATTGAATCTCACCAGGCTCAAGGTTGACTCAGCCTTCCATCCTTCTGAGGTGGGTAAAATGAGGACCCTGATTGTTGGGAGTAATATGCTGACTCTGTAAACCACTTAGAGAGGGCTGTAAAAGCACTGAAGTGGTATATAAGTCTAAGTGCTATTGTTATATACCAGTGATGGCGAACCTTTTTTTCCTCGGGTGCTGAAAGCGTGTGTGCGCGCGCTATTGCACACGCACGAGTGCCCACACCTATAATTTAATGCCCCTGGAGGCCGGAAATGGCCCATTTTCCGACTTCCGGTGGGCCCAATAGGCTTCCCTGGAACCTGGGGGGGGGGGGAAATGCCTCCGGAGGCCCTCCGGAAGCCAAAAACGCCCTCCCAGAGCTTCAGCGTGAGCCGTAAATCAGCTGGCCAGCGTGCACATGTGCATTGGAGCTAAGCTAGGGCAACGGCTCGCGTGCCGGCAGATATGGCTCCGCGTGCCACCTGTGGCACGCGTGCCATAGGTTCGCCATCACTGTTATATACCATTCACATATACCAGAACACAAACCAAGCCAAACTAGTGGACACATAAGATATGCAAAGTCCCCCCCAACTGAATTTGAGTAAATTTACATTAATTTGTGAAATACATTTCATTGATAATTTCTACAATCGTACCTGCATTTGGGAATCTTTCTAAAACAGATGACTCATTGGGGTTTATGGTCAACTTATGATGTAGGCAAATCTTAGTTCCTGGCATTCAATTGTTTTCATTTCAGTTAGATGTACAAAGTCTTACAGATGAGCAGTCACACCAAACGATAATTGAATTAATACAAGGGCTATCATTTAAGCAGCCAAACAAAAGTATTTAACTGGAATAGCGGGAAACAAAGAAAGGGGAAAATATATCACAGATTTCTTGTGTTTGAACATTAGGAGAAATACGGTACTTCTAGCCTTACCCCAATATCTCAATAAAGCTTACTTTAACAATGGCAGCTTCAACCGAGCAATCTGGGATTCCTGGCCTGTCCATCATTCCTGCAGTGAGATAGGCCATGCTTTCCATTACATAAGCTTTCTTAGCCATAAGGGCAAATTTCTCCTGAAAGATTTATTTAAAAATATCCATTATATTTAAATATTCTGCATAAATTAAAAATAACGTTAGAATTTCTTCCCAGTTTCAATAAATCATGATTTAAGACAATATTCTTATAAACTTGCAATAATTCATTTTATTTACAATAAAACCAATAAAGTCATATGTTTTAAGCCAGTACTGTTACAATTTGATATTGCTCAAAGCAAGTTAAATTCCTTAGCACTTCTAAAATAAAATAAACAATTTCTTATTCACCTGAATTAATCCAAATTCACTGAGCTTCTTATTGAATTGTTTTCTTGTACAAGCATACTCTGCAGTCATTTCTTGAAAAAGTGAGAAAAGGAGGCAATTGAATAAGCCTATGTATTAGGACTGAGTCAGGAAAGCAACATATTGTTTAAATATATCAATAAAAAGAAATTTAGAATTAAGGTAACAAATGAAACTGACATATGGACAATACTTACACTGAAATTCCAATTTAACTTTTGCATCAGTTTGTGGCACCATCAATGCAGTGTCAATTGTTTTTATATGTACACATTTATATTGAGATCACTGATAGTAGCTGCATAATTTCACTGATGTGAAATATGATTACCATATTGTCTTAATGACTTCATTTAACATTTCAAATACAAAAAAGAATGGTATGAACTTCAGGATATTTAAAGGCAAAGCTCATTTTAAATATTCCTATTTATCTCAGTTAAAATAAAAAAAGGTTTTCAATGGCTTGCATACATTTTTCTTCCAAACAGTTGTATGTAAGTAAAAAAAGAACATTCTTTTTGAGCCCAGGACACCCGCCCTGAGTCCTTCGGGAGTTGGGCGGCATATAAGAATAACAAAATAAATAAATAAATAATAATTTGTAATATAATGTGTGCTCCGCAATAAAAAAACCTGTCTAATCATCTTAGGGAAATAATTTCCAGAATATTGAATAAAAAGCAGGTAATTGTTCCAAGTCCCCAAATGATAGATATTTATGAGTCACTATAGCAGTGATGGAGAACCTATGGCACACATGCCACAGGTGGCACACGTAGCCATATCTGAGGGCACGCGAGGTGTTGCCCTATGTCAGCTCCAGCGTGCCACCTGATTTTCGGCCTTCTTTTTGGCCGTTTTCACTCTCACCAGGCTTCAGGAAAGCCTCCTGAAACCCAGGAACGGCGAAAAACGAGCCAACTGGAAGTTTGTTTCCGAACTTCCGGTTGGCCCATTTTTTGTCATTCTCAGGGTTCAGGAAAGCCTCCTGAAGCCTGGGGACAGAGAAAAACAGCCCAAGGGCCCAACCGGAAGTTTGGAAACAAACTTCCAGTTGGGCCGTTTTTCGCTCTCCCCAGGCTTCAGGAGGCTTTCCTGAACCCTGAGGACGGCGAAAAATGGCCCAACGGTCCTACCAGAGGTCTGGAGGCTTCAGTGAGGCCCGTGTGCATGCACGTGGGGCAGCGCGTGGGTTGTGCACATATGCAGGGGGGAGGGCATTGCATTATGGGTGTGGGCACGCACACATGCGCTATCGTGCGCGCACCCTTTTGGCACATGAGAAAAAAAAGGTTCGCCATCACTGCACTATAGCACAACACAAACTTGTTTCCTCCACCAAACTTCATGATTTTCATTAAAAATTATATGTACAAACAGCATGTATTGGGACATTCTGAGAAATTTTAGACAGTGTCTCCAAACCAGAACTCCATTAGAACATCACCTCAATACGTCAAGGTTTATCTAGCCTACAAAGGTATCACAAACTTTCTCTCTAGCTAACACCTTTCTCAACGGTGTAACTTGCTGCACTGATGAATAAAAATCTTGACTGAGATTAAAATAAAAATCAGCATGTAATTCCTAAAGAAAATACTATGTCAAAGAGATTAATAACCCAAACTAATATTTATAAGGATATGACAGTAATCTTTGCACAAAAGGTCCTAACACAAGAACTTGGCAATCCAGAAGCTTAGCCTTACCAATCAGTTTCTTAAGCATTCCAGCAGAAGCACTGCCCATGCTAAATCTTCCACTGTTTAGAATATTCATTGCAACCTGAAATACAGATAGGAAAGGCAAATGCATATATTTTTCTCTCATAGTTCCCTTTTATTCAAAACCAAGAGTCAGTGTTATTAATTTAGCTGGAATTTTGGACAATTGATCATGCTATCTTATGAAATTCATTCTCTAATGTCACAATGAAACGTACAGCATTATCTCTACATCTTACCTTAAACCCTCCTCCAACTTCTCCAATAACATTCTCTATAGGAATTTTTGTATTTTCAAAGTGAACTTCACAAGCTGCAAGATTAAAAAGTATTCAATATTTTGCAATATCCTTGAACATATAAACACTCACAATTAAATCAAAAGACTTGAAGAAGATTTCAAGAGTGGGAATGAGGCCCAAAACTAATTATGGAGCTCACTATTCTAATTTCCAATTCTTCCCATTCCCCAATTTAGACATAGCTGTGGCTGTTGCCAGCAGGACTATGTGTTATATTTGAAAATTCCAATTAGATGCAGGTTCTGCAGGTGAATACCAGATATAAAAAGATTGAGATAATGAGAAGAGGTGTGTGTGTGCAATTCTATGAGTCCAGGTGCTGTATCCTGTGTTCAGGACTAATTCCTTTATCAAAATGTGCTATTTAAAGAACTAGAATATAATACTTTGGATTATATTACATATTAATTAACATAGATGCTATGAAAAAAGATAACCCCTAATATAATATAATATAAAACTAATATAAAGTGTGTTAAGAGCTGGTGTGGAATTAGTTGTCCTAAACATTATTTGTGTGGAATGAATGGTACAAAAAAGTCCATTTCCTATCATATGCTTATTCTCGATAGTAGGTATAATTGCACAAATAGTAAATCACATTGAGTTTCTGATACAATGTTATTTTCACCAGGACAAAGATCACAAAAGGAGATAAAAATAAATGTGGCATATGAAACCCCACCATCTACCACTAACTTCAGTTAATGAAGGATACAGCTTACAGAAGAGGATAATGGCAGTGGCATTTTACTTGTAAAATCATAAACCATTCTAAATGCAGATATGAAGTAAAAAATGGTGAATGCGATCATGCAACTAAAATTTTTCAGAAAATATATGCATATAAATACTTTTTTGCCAATTAAAAAAAATCTGTCCCAGACATTTTAGAAAAAGTTGTTGACAAAAAACACTGGAATTCCTTTTGAGGTTTAGTAAACAATTTGCACTTGTGAATTCCATAATAATGTGAATATAATTCTTACTATTAGATCCACGTATCCCCAGTTTATCCTCTGCTTTTCCATTAGTGATTCCACCAAAATCTCTTTCTACAATAAAAGCAGTAATTTTGTCTT
This sequence comes from Diadophis punctatus similis, assembly GCA_023053685.1. NCBI lineage: Eukaryota > Metazoa > Chordata > Lepidosauria > Squamata > Dipsadidae > Diadophis > Diadophis punctatus. Next base: position 197,456,588 of record JALIGW010000002.1, read on the forward strand.
TGAATGCACCATCTTCATCAACAACCTCAGTTCTTGCAAACACAGTAAAGATATCTGCAATAGCACCATTGGATATCCATATCTGCAATTGAAAGAAAAGAACATATTTTATGTTCCATTCAGAAGAAACATGAAAATTACTACACTAAATATATATGAACCGATAGGTAGATGTTGTATCTTTAGTATTCATCCGTAGAATGTTTTCTGAAATAATCACCTAAGGGTGAATACAGATCTGACAAACTGGATTCAACACTGGGAAATGAATCCTTTTTAAACACTAAATGGCTAGAAAGTTCACACAAAAGTAAAGCACCTTTGGATACACTTGCTTTTCTTATTAGGTTATTTTAGTGTTTGTGCAGCTCACTCTTTTTGTAAAAAAGGCTGATCTCATCCAGCTAGCTTTCTCTCTTTAGAAACGTAAATCACATTGGTTAAATTGACATTGACAAAGTAGCCTGTTCTGTACCTTTGAACCATTTAATAGGTAATGCTTTCCATCTTCACTCAAAGTGGCTCTGGTCTGAATGGATGCGGCGTCACTTCCACTGAAATACAGGCAAATCAGGAAAATGGGATTTGCTAGCTGAATTGAGCTACTGAACTCAAAATCCTTTCCCCTCTCCAGAGAAATCTAAATCTGAAAAGGCTAGCTGCTATTATGCTTCCAATCATTTAAAATAATTCCTTAAAATGGTTCTTAAATTGCTCCTTTGAGTAACAACAAATGGGAACCTAATGTCTGCTTAAAGCAGTGCACACCCAATAGACAGGCAGACAAATCTGTACAGAAAGATGGTCACCATCAGATGGTCACGCAGCATAAGTGGCAACAGCTTCTCCACCTTGCCTGAAGCTTCCACCCACAGAAGAAAACTAGCCAGCTTTGCTCCCTGGAATTTGCGTCTGGTTTATCTACGATGGTTTTATATGCAAATATATATGCTACTCCTTTTAAAGAGTTGCAGAAAAGTTCTGTCTTCATAACCCACATGGGAGAGTTTCTCAGAATGGGACAGGGCGGCCTGCGCTCATTGCAACCTCACTATGCCTTGCTCTGAGTGAGGGCTTGTAATTTGGGCTTTGTAACTGTCCTGGCCATTTGCAAAAAAAAAAAAAAAAAACCCAGCTTACAAACTCTCCGGATCATCTATCAGCTAGTTTTGGAGAAACTGACATGGGGAAGAGACCATTAGCTCCCCTTGAGTAGAAGCAGGGCGGCAACATTTCTCCTGTCTCCCTTTCAGCCTCTTGCTTTTATCATTCAAAACCAAGGAGCTTCTGTTTTGCCTCACCCTCATGATTCCAGCAGAGCCTGTTTCCCGCACTTGTCTATTCTTTTTTCTTTCTTTCAAACTAAGTATAAGTCAGCCTTCTCATTTAAAAGGCACAATATTTGTGTGCATGCCCTCCGGTTTCTCTCTCAAATGTCTGCCATATTGGAGCATTTCCAGTAAGAAAACTGTAATTACATATGCAGACATGATTCATTCATATTCAAAGAACAGATTAAAAAACAGAAAGAATTACAAGTCCTCCACTTACAACAGTTTGTTTAGTGATCGTTTCAAGTTACAAGGGCACTGAAAAAAGTGACTTACTGCGTTTTCCCGAAAATAAGACCCGGTCTTATTTTCTTTTAGGCCCCCGAAATAAGCACCAGGGCTTATTTTTGGGCTGTGTCTTAATTTTTTTTAGTGCCACCGCCGCGAGGCAGAGGGGTAGCTGCCCGACGCACACACCAGCTTACTTCATACACCAGCTTATTTACTGCCCGACGCACACACCAGCTGCCCGACGCACACACCAGCTTACACACCATCTACTTACCAGCTGCCCGACGCACACACCAGCTGCCCCATGCACACACAGCTTACTTCAGGCCCCCTGTGGCTCCACACTCCAACAACTGCTTCACGGTGGCAGCACCGGCAACCATGTTAAGCAGGAGTCCACGTGACCGCTGGCCCACTGCTTCCGGCGCCGGTGCGGCACCAGAGCAGGAGGCCAGCGATGCAGCCAGGCCATCCACGCACCAACAACTGCCTCGCCTCACAGCGGTGGCTCACTTTTTCTTGCGGCACTGGCACAGCGTGTCGCTTGGCCTCCTGTGGCGCTGCGCTGGAAAAAGTACCGTGTTTCCCCGAAAATAAGACAGGGGCTTATATTTTTTTGACCCCCCCAAAATGCCCCTGGCCTTATTTTCGGGGGATGGCTTATTATTTTTGGGGTGCAGGCAGGCCGTGACGCACCACTTACTGAAGTTCGGCAGCTCCGTGGTCTCTCGGCTAATCTGTTTAGGGGGGAAAAAATCTTGCATAGTGCAGAAACTCTTCTCGCGAGAATTAGCAAGTTCTCGAAGCGAGAAGAGTTTCTGCACTATGCAAGATTTTTTCCCCTAGCCGAGGGAAACCCCAGAGCTGTCAAACTCCAGTAAGTGGGGGAGCCGTTCCGCCTGGGCACAGCGGCCAGCGCTTTCTACTCGGGGCTCCTGCTGACCGCTGGGATCTCGCTCTTGGGCTCCGCGCTCTTCTGCTGCCCCTTCTGCCGCCACCTCGGTCGCTCGCTCGCCGCCCCGCCCCATCCTTCGCCCCAAAACTCCAAACTCCGCAGAACCACGAAACACACCACTTACTGGAGTTTGACAGCTCTGGGGTTTCCCTCCACGGCAGCCCATTCTGAAAGAGAACGCCTCGCGAGGCTTTCAAAGTTCTCCAACTCGTGAGGCATTCTCTTTCAGAATGGGCTGCCGTGGAGAGAAGATCGAAGAACGCGATCGAGGTAGGAGGGTGTCCCTTCAAAATGCTTCCCTGTCACCGCCTTCCTCACTCACGTCGCACCCCGCCCCATCCCCCGCCCGGTGGTCAAAGTCCATCGAAGCATTTTAAAGGGATCCGTTTTGCCTGCCATGAAGGGAACCAATGCTTGCCTCCTTTTCTTCGGGGAACATTGGTTCCCTTCATGGCAGGCAAAACGGATCCCTTTAAAATGCTTTGAAGGACTTTGACCACCGGGCGGGGGATGGGGCGGGGCGCGACGTGAGTGAGGAAGGCGGTGACAGGGAAGAAGCGAACTTCCAGACGCTGGTAAAGTGAGCGCCTCGCAGCCCGGCCCTCCCCTGCATTCCCCCCCAAATTGATTATCTTACCAGCGTCTGGAAGTTCGCCGCTTCTCTTTTCAGCAGGTCTTTGCAGGGAAACTCCTTCAATGTAAAGGAGAAGTTATCGCGAGTGCAACCAATTAACAACTTTTCGCACTCGCGAGAACTCTCCTTTACATTGAAGGAGTTTCCCTGCAAAGACCTGCTGAAAAGAGAAGCGGCGAACTTCCAGACGCTGGTAAGATAATCAATTTGGGGGGGAATGCAGGGGAGGGCCGGGCTGCGAGGCGCTCACTTTACCAGCGTCTGGAAGTTCGCGGCTTCTCTTTTCAGCAGGTCTTTGCAGGGAAACTTCTTGAGAGATCTCTCTCTCTCTCTTTCCGGGCCAAAAGAGTGCCGCCGCAAAAAGAGCGGCTCCCGGCATGTCCCCCCCCCTTTCCCCCGGAAGTAGTGGGGGGGCTTATTTTCGGGGGGGGGGGCCTTATTTCAAGGCATGTCCCGAAAAAGCCCTGTGGGGCTTAGTTTCGGGACATGTCTTATTTTCGGGGAAACACGGTAGGCCGCCGCAGCCAGTTCTTGATTGGAAATATTTCTCACCAGGGATCAATCTCATGTGTAGATAAATTTAGTCTTTTAATGAGTTTATTACAAAAATGCTACCTTCCCGGTTCTGTGAGGCAAAATGCTGCAATGTGCTCTCCAGAGGCCAATTTAGGTAGATACTTTTTCTTCTGTTCCTCAGTGCCTGCAATTAGGAGCCCCTGCCAACAGCAAACAAATAAACCAAACAGTCAGTTAGGGAAGCATTTTTGAATTATAGGTATTGAGATCATAGGAACGAACTATTCCTGAGGGCTCAGTCATTCCAGGAAGTGATACTTCGAGTGTCATGGCTTCATGCATTGCAAGTTTTCCTAAACTAGCGCAACACCTGTTTCCAGAAATTATGAAATGAAAGGGGCATTGATGTGATGACCGTTTAGTCAGGTAATGAAAGCATGAAGAGCTAACATAAACTCTTCAGAAAACTAAGAATTAGTACATACTAAATTTTATATATATATATATATATATATATATATATATATATTTATATATATATATATATATATATATATATATATGTGTGTGTGTGTGTGTGTGTGTGTGTGTGTGTGTGTGTGTGTGTGTGTGTGTGTGTGTGTGTGTGTGTGTGTCTCTCTCTTTGGGTATTCGGGTTTTCTCCCGCGTGGAATTGGAAGTGTCTTGGCGACGTTTCGATGAAGTCTCATTCATCATCTTCAGGCTGGTGTCTTCTGCTTCCTGCTTCTAGGAGCAATGTGAGATTGCTCCTAGAAGCAGGAAGCAGAAGACACCAGCCTGAAGATGATGAATGAGACTTCATCGAAACGTCGCCAAGACACTTCCAATTCCACGCGGGAGAAAACCCGAATACCCAAAGATCTACATACAAACACCCGCGAAAACCTCAGAATATATATATATATATATATATATATATATATATATATATATATATATATATATATATATATATATATATATATATATATATATATATATATATATATATATATATATATATATATATATTCCCAGTAAGGGGTATGGCTATCTGACGAGAGCAAAATAAGCTCGAAATAGATCTATAATAGTCTCCCTTTATTTTCATTTATCAGCAAAAAATCCTACACATATAGATTAGTGTGTCGGCTATGTAAAAAACAGCCTGGACGGTCCCAGTGAGGGGCTGAAAGGCAAAAATGGAAGCTGTGATGCTTTCTCTCCCATATTTGGGTACACCAGGATAACACGACAGAAAAACATATAGATAGATAGATAGATAGATAGATAGATAGATAGATAGATAGATAGATAGATAGATAGATAGATAGATAGATAGATAGACAGAGAGAGAGAGAGAGAGAGAGAGAGAGAGAGAGAGAGAGAGAGAGAGAGAGAGAGAGAGAGAGAGAGAGAGATGATAGATAGATAGATAGATAGATAGATATAGATATAGATATAGATAGATATTGATATATATGGATCGCTAATATCCGATGACGGATGCAGAAGAAGAATGTGTGTGTTTGTGTGTGTGTAGTTTATGTAATGTGTATGTATATTATCTTTTAACTTTTCCAGATTTGAAACATTGACTCTTACGACATTAGATAAACACAAATTAATACATTAATAAAGGAAAAATTACCTTTAGCCCTATAGCCTGATGAGCTGCCAAAGTTACGGCAATGGATCCATCTTGAGAAGTTATTTCTCCTAGACGGGCATACATTGTATTTGAAAGACCAAGGCCACCTGAAAAAGATGTGGTCAAACAAAAGAAATTTGTCTACAACACAAAAATTAAATAAATTTCCTTTGTGATTTTTAAAAAATATTTTAAATCAATTGAGATATTTTTTCTTAGAAAACACTCTGTGTTTAAAAAGGAAAGAAAAAAAGCATTGACCCTGTTTGGGATTGCCTTCTATACAGTGTTTCAGTTGCAAGTCCAGCCTTGGTCTCTGCACCTGTCGGCAGCTCTTTAAAACTGTAAATGTTCTCCTGAGATTGACAGGAAAAATGTATACCCTATATACTTGTGAATAAGCGAACATTTTAGTTCCAACCCTTCCTCACCACATATACACCCACAATTGTTCTTGGCTTATCTCCAGATGGGATAATCCATGAGTGTATACTGCAATATTTTTTAAAAGTGTCTGTCTGTCTGTCTCTCTCATATGGATAATTCATTGATTACTTATAAGTAAGCCAACTGTAGCAATTTTAAAAATTGGGTGGTCCAGAGGTGGCATATTTTATGGTATTTTGGTTAAAAATCTGGAGATCGGTTTATCCACAGATGGTTTTATATGCAAGTATATGTGGTACTTCTTTTAAAGAGTTGCAGAAAAGTTCTGTCTTCATGTCTCAACAAACTCCAAAGCACTGTTCTGCAACTGAATCTTTATACAAAGCTTAGTCTTTTTCCTAAACACCTAAACAGAAATATAGCCAACTTTCTGTCAAGACTTGTTTTCCATAAAGTATTATTTTAAACCTGTTTTCATTTTGTTTCACCAATATAAAACAACTCTGCATAGGGTTTTGTTTTTCATACACCTGTCATGAAGACTCCAAAGCCTTATTCTATAATTGTGCTTTCATTACCAGCTATGAAATAGACTTACAAACCATTGATGGATACAGTAGTCCTAAGTGTCTAGGCAAGAGACAAAAAGATGTGGAACATCTTATGATTGTATATGCTAATTTATGTAAAAGTGTATTAAGCTGTTTCCTGAAAGAATCATGTTCTTTTGAACAATGCTTCTAGTAATAATAATAACTGTAAAGTGAAAATTTCAACTTTATTAGCCCCAAAATACTACATCAGCTCAAACACAGATAGAATTTTAAATCTACAAGGAAACAAGAAGATTTTCAAGTCTTGGAGGTAAATACTTAAAAATCCATACAGGAGGAAACTAAAATAAAATAAAAATAAAAAATATGTAAATATGTGTAAGTACTGTAAATGTGTAAATGATCAAAGTATTTCTTGCTCCAAAGGAGGGGGGGGAACATTCATTTTCACTCACCATATTCCTCTGGTATCTGCATGCCAAAAAGGCCCAAACTCTTCAGCCCATTAAGAGTTTCTTGTGGAATTTTAGCATCTTGATCAATTTTCTTAGAATCCACTAACGAACATGAGAAAACCATAGTAACTGATCGATAATTAGATAACTCAACAGTTAAGATATTTTAGTAATCACAACCGAAGCAAGCTTGTTCATTCTATTTTAGTGACTTATACTTAGTTATGAAGTTAGCAAAGGATTTATGACAGGCCCGGTCATTTTACAGCCCCCTTTGGCTCTCTCTCTCTGGATCACATGGGGTCAATCGGAAATTAGAAATCAAATGCAACGTATTCTGATCAGTAGCAGCTGATCAAAGCCATATTCTACTTTTTATAAAGTGATAACATTAACATTGAGCAGAATTAAGCTCAGCTTATTGGTTCAGCCCTCCACAATAGTCCCAGTTTCTTATATGGCTCTTGGGGAAAATTAATTGCCCACCCCTGATTTATGTGAATATCCTTTCTTTTGTTTTAGCATTATTTCTCCAGCTGTTCACAACCATTCTGGTTTCCATATTTCAGCTAAACTTAGGACAACATGAAGGAACTTTTATCTTCGGTAGAAATAAACCTCAAAAATTAAAAAAAACATGTCCTAAAATGCCATCAGTAAACATTTGAAATGTTTTTTCAAACACTCAGAGAATAAAGAAGGAAAAAAAGATAACTTTTTGAAAAAATACAAATGCAGATTCCAGCACAGCATTAACAAAACCCCTTAATATGATTCTTGCTATTTTTCACTTTTTGCTTAAAAAAATACAGATAAGCAACCTTGGACATTTCCTTGTTAGTACCCTGTTTTCCCCAAAATAAGACATCCCCTGATAATAAGCCCAATCAGGCTTTTGAGTGCATGGCAATAAGGCCAAGCGCTTATTTCAGGGTTCAAAAAAAAAAATAAGACAGGGTCTTATTTTCGGGGAAACAAGATATTTTATTTTATTTTTATATTTGGCATGATGAAAAGCCTTTCAGAAAAAGATTTCAAAAAGTCCTGAGGAGGGTAAAAGTGTACCTTCTTCCTGGAAGAATTTTTCCACCGGTGCTACGAAGTCATTGATTTCTTGCAATTCTTCATTACTAATTTCAGGATAAGGAAAAACTTCCTTCTGAAATGACAGATTTGAATGATGTTTATGGTGTTCAAAGTTGTTTATGGTGTTCAAAGAAATGGGCAGGGCCATTTAGGTGTTTGAGTTCAGTTTCCTGCAAGTCAGCTGATGGCACGGCATTCGATGGCATATTCCTCACGGCAGCCCTAAGCTTCTTTGGCCCCGTGTGGGGTCTGATTTAAAGTATATCAGCTTAATGAAATGTTGATTGTACTCTGAACCCCTACCCTGGCACAGCAATGAAGCAGAAATCTATCTGTGTGGGCATGGTGAAGAGAGGTTGGCTGTGAAATGTCTTCTTTTGTGCCAGCTTTTGTGCAGAAAACCAATTTGTTGGAGAAGGCTTGGGCAAATGTGAATGGCCAGACTTGTGTAAGTGGGTGCCTGAGATGGAAGCTTCAGCCTGCTTTCAAACTGGTCAAGTGACAGGTTATTGGTGCAGAGGTTCTCTATTCTGGTAACTCCTCACATGGTCTATTTCTGAACACTGGTCTATTACTCTCCTCAAAACAATTGACATAAACAATCTGGCAGTCCACCAGCCTTCTGAAAGACTGAAAAACCTCTATTCCCAAATAGCCCACTAGACCAGGGGTAGGCAAAGTTGGCTCTTCTATGACTCATGGACTTCAACTCCCAGAATTCCTGAGCTAGCATGATTGGCTCAGAAAGTCTGGGAGTTGAAGTCCATGAGTCATAGAAGAGCCAACTTTGCCTACCCCTGCACTAGACAGTTTGATGGGGGAGGAAGGATGTGGACTAAAGTTCCCAGGAGTGCTGCAGTCTACCAACCCATAAGCTGGCCTATCTTTGGATAGAGGTATACCAATATTACAAAAGACTAGTACACAGTTTTATTATTCTACAGTTTTACTATTCTGCTTGGGCTAGAAGGAGAAACTAGCAGAACTCCTGTTAATTTCACCTCTGCTCCCAAATATCCAAAACTAGATAAGTGTCAGACTTTGCAAGTGATTATAATGCCAAGAAATATGCTATAAAGCTTAGGAAATGGCATTGCTTCTCTGTCATGGAAGTGAAACATGCAGATGAACCCTATGCCTTTGAAAGATTTTACTTACCATACCTATACAGATTATGAATAATTTGGGTAATAAGAATTTATTTATTTATTTATTTATTTATTTATTATTTATTTATTTATTTATTTATTATTTGTTCTTCTATGCCGCCCTACTCCCGAGGGACTCAGGGCGGCGTACATCAGTTTCAGGAGAACATTAATAATAAGCAGTAATTTAAAAACAACAATAAAAATATACAAAAATTAAAAAATGTTCACAATCAGCCATGCCGAGGGGGGAATTCAGATGGATTTATTCGTTCCCCCCTGCCTGCAGGAAGAGCCATGTCTTGACGGCTTTTCGGAAGGCCAGCAGGGTGGGGATGGTTCGGGTCTCTGGGGGAAGTTGGTTCCAGAGCGCGGGCCCCCCCACAGAGAAGGCCCTCCCCCTAGGGCCCGCCAGCCGGCATTGTTTGGCTGAATCCCATACTATAGTTGCTATGGAGTTTAAATGTCTGCCCCAGTCCCCACAACCAGCACCAATTTCTGGAGATGGCATACAAGGAGGGGTAAAACCACAGAAAATTTGGAGCACCCACACAGAACTCAATTCTCCGCACAATGATGCTACTGTTAGTATGAAAAGTTTCTGAAAGTTTCAAAAGAATTAACAAATGTATACATTTAATATTCTTTTCCCAGTGAAGGTCATCCAATAGAGTGACCAAGATTGTTTTAGTGCCAAATCTAGCACAAAAGCCTTATTGAAACAAACCTTGAAAGCCATAAGCAAAAATGAACAGAACTGATCTATTCTTTCCTTCAGAAGGTATATTCCTCAGTTATAACTACTAAGATCTGAATACAGCGATGATTCTTATTGGTGTCTGGTGTTTCTAAAATCTTTTTGAAAGGCTACATAATTGCTTAGAGCAAGCTGGCCACTCCTTCCTTACTAATATGATATTAAACAGAAAGACTGAGCAATATTTAAAAGTACTTTGTAGATCTTTGCCTCAAGAAGTGATTTTGTCTGGGCTCAGAAATTAAGCAGAGTCAGCCTTGCTTAGTATCTGAAAATAAGATTACAGGGGAATACCAGGATTGAATACTGTATTATGCTGGGAAGGCAAAAAATTGAAGGAAACAATGGCAAACATTTTGTACCATTGCAAGAAAATATGCTTAGAGTTTACCAAGTTCACTGAGCCAATGTTTAGATTTTGGTATAGAAATATCCTTCCAGAAATATGTAATTGCCTTTTTTATAACAATTCAAACACCATATATCTAAAGTTCTTCAAAAATTGAGAGCACCAATTTTTAGAAAATAGTTTGATACTACATTAATATATTGACCCTTAATTTCCCTCCAGGAACCCAATTCTCTATAGTAGTAATATCTAACTCATAAGAAAGTTACCAACAAAGGATAATATTTGTAGCCACCTACAAAATTACAACCCAACTAAAGCTCTTCAAAACATCCTAAGTAAAAGACTCAGCAGCCCCAGAAGAAAAACAGGAGTCATTTACACATATAGTGTAATGACTGCAACAGCCACTACACAGAACAAAAACAAGCAAAAGACTGGCAGAACGCATCCACAAACACCAACCAGCACAGGGGTCTCCAACCTTGGCAACTTTAAGCCTGGCGGACTTCAACTCCCAGAATTCCCCAGCCAGCTTTGCTGGCTGGGGAATTCTGGGAGTTAAAGTCCTCCAGGCTTAAAGTTGCCAAGGTTGGAGACCCCTGAACTAGCAGTCAGAAGACACGATGAAAACTTTTTAATTTAACTACGTATGAACTGACTTAACCATAGTTTAAATTGGAAAACTGTGACCATCCTAGACCTAAGCCAAGTTCAAAAATGCTACCGTGTTTCCCCGAAAATAAAACCCTGTCTTATATTTTTTTGAATCCTGAAATAAGCGCTTGGCCTCATTACCATGCACTCAAAAGCCCGATTGGGCTTATTATCAGGGGATGTCTTATTTTGGGGGAAACAGGGTAGGGAATTTTTAGAAGCCTAGCACTCTTGACAAATTAACCATCAATAGACACATAGACATAAACAACTATATACTATGCAGAAGAGACAATCAGCAAGCTAAAAAGGGAACAAAAAGACCCCAGATACTTCCCCACCAGCAATCAGCACCGAGATGACCATAGATTCATGATTAACATCAGACCAACAAGTAAACAATATCCCAATCAAGGAACTACCAAACAGTAAATAGCCCAGCCAAAGAATCTCTAAGACACCCACCAATACTGACAGCACAAGCCACTAGACTAGAACATAAACTGAGAGCAAACCTACTCCCTACTAGCACTGATGATGTTACCTAGTTTGGGTAATGAAATAAACGTCTGCAAGAAAGCAATCAAGCTCAGAGAGCACCAAAGCCCCATCATAAGAAAGTTAACCTGTGCGCTAGGATTCCTTCAGATTTATTCATCTCATGCACGGAAAGTAGGACAATTAAAAAATTTTAAACATTCATTGAAAGTGTACAATAAATCCCTCTCCATCCTCCCCCTTTTGGTGGAAACTAACCAAGTTTTTAAACAGTATAAAGCAACTAACATTCCTTAAAATCCGAAGCCACCAATTGTGTAATATGGGCTACTCCAATTCTCTATTCCAAAGTTCTTATCATTGTAAATTTTTTTCTAAACCATGTTACTGTATATTTATTAAATTGTTATTTTTATTTTAAATTTTTGTTTATTTATTATTTATTAAATTTATATGCCACCCAACTGGGCAGCTTACACCATAAAAACGAGTAAACATAGGGGTCCTTAATATCCTTTTATCTGGTTAATACAATAATACAAATTGAAATGTTCTTATCCATCAGGGAGAATATATTCCTGGGGATTAGCTGCTGAATGTTAAAGGATGTTGGAGCAGCTGTTTTTTCAACTCTCTCCTTGCTCAGTTGATGCATACCATCCCTGGGAATATTGCCTAAAGACTGGGAGTCCAGATTTCACAATAAATGCTGCTGCTCTATGGCAAAATTGACACTTGCTCCATAATCTACACCCAATGATTTTCTCCAATTCACTTCCATCTTCCAGACTAGAAGATAACTTCATGTTCTATTAGCAAACAAATGGCAAATGTGCACAGATATATTCAGCAAAAAATATACAAACAGTGAAAGATACCAGTTCAGGTTCATATAACAGGAACCCCCAACTGTCAATTGCCTCTTCATAGAAGTGGTCCCCAACCTTTCTGGCTTGGTGGACCGGCGGGGGGAGGGATGGTTCCATGTGCACACGCATAGTTTCATTTGCGCAAGGGACAGCTGCATGCACCTGCTGCTCGTATAGTTTCACAAGCGTGTTCACCAGCCACTTGCACAAGTGGAGCTGGGTGTATGCATGCTCACCACCTAGTTCTGAATGGGCCGCAGCCTGAGGGTTGGGGATCCCTGATTATAAGTGTTTAAAAATTAAAAACAATATTGACATTTCTACAGAAATCTTCAGGATGCATTTTATTTCATAACATTGCTGTGAATCTTTGCACAACAAAGTTTATTTGTTCATTCATCTCAATATATTTATAGGTAGTCTTCAGTGAACTACTACTTGTTCAGTGACCATTCAAAGTTACAAAGGCACTGAATGACTGGTACTTACGACTGGTCTTCAGAGTTCTGGCTGTCCGAGAACTTCAGCAGTTACATGATTGCAATTCAGAAACTTGGCAACCTGCTTGTGCTTACGATGGTTACAGAACCCTGCAGTCACATAATCACCATTTGCAATCTTTCTTACCAGCTTTCCAAAAGAAAAAATCAATGAAGCCGGCAGGGAATGTTGCAAGTTGTTCTAATCAGTTGTTCCTATTCGCACTGCTTTTTCTCCCGAGGAGTCTGGCTGCATAGTATGGGATGCCAAGGATGCATCCACCTATAGCATCACCACCTGCACTCCATAGCAAATGCCTGCTTATGTGGTTCCAAAGCAGGCACCTGTAGGCCCTCCTGCATCCTACAGTAGCCATTCCTATCCTAGCTGCTGTCTTAGCCTTCCCATACCAGAACTTACTTGCCCACTGGCTTGCGAGTCACCTGAGAGTTGCAACTTACTGCCAGTTCCTCATTGACTTTACTTGTTGGAGTTGGCAGGAAGTTGTGAGAAGATCCATGCTTAAAAATCATGATCCTCATTTAAAAGGGACTGTTGTGATTACCATCGTTAAGTGATGTGGCCACTTGACATTATGCTTTTTGATTGTATCAGCAATGGAAATTCCAATCCCAACTACCATTGTTAAAGAAAGACTATCTGTATTTATCTATTTATTTTTATTTATTATTGAACCATTACTGGTTAATAAATTGACTTGGAAAAGCTGAACATTACCACCCTCTGGTCTGCCATCTAAATGTTCTAATAAAAATCATCACGAAATTACATGCGTGGACTGGAGCCCTCCCTTCCCAAACGTAGCTTCAGTTTATTCATTTCAAGTTTCTACCATCTCCAACATCTACACGTAGTCCTCACCTTACGGCCACAATTGAGCCCAAAATTTATGTTGCTAAGTGAGAAATTTATTAAGTGAGTTTTGCCCCATTTTGCAACTTTTCTTGCCCCAATAAATCACTGCAGTTGTTAAATTAGTAAGACGGTTGTTAAGTAAATCTAATTTCCTCATTTACTTTGTCAGAAGGTTGCAAAAGCTGATCACAAGACCCCAGGACACTGCAACCATCATAAGTGTGAGACAGCTGTCAAGCAGCCGAATGTAAATCATGTGACCATGGGGATGCTGCAACCATCATAAGTGTGAAAAATGGTCATAAGTTACTTTTTTCAGTGCTGTTAACTTTGAACGGTCACTAACCGAACTGTTGTAAATCAAGGCTGTATACATAGGCTGTATCCTAAAATTACAGAGTTTGAGATCTGAATTTGAGATGAAACACCAGAAAGAAGGAAAGGTTATTGTTTTTCTAACTCTAACTTGAGAATCCCAAAGGTGTTTTTTCAAGAGGGAATTGGACTTTCTGATTTTCTTTGAAGATGTTCTCTTCTCATTCAAGAAGCTCCTTCATCTTTTGGATGAGAACCAAAATGTCTTCAAAGAAAAACCAGAAAAACCAGTTGCCTCTTGGAAAAGCACCTTTGGGACAACCATGACCTGGACGACGGAGAATCTCCATAGATATCTAACTTGAGAAACACCACCCGCAGTTAAAAAGCAGATCCCTGCTTCGCCAAGGGATTCCTGAGATGCTGGAAACTGGGTCTTCCCTTAAATCCCAAGGTAGGATTTACCCAGCCTATGGAAACCGCGAAACTTTCGGCGGCCTCACCTCTTGGAAGTTCCCCATGAAAAGCTCCTTAACAAAAGCGGGCCGAGGGCAGCCAGTGCGAAACAGCCTGGCCCCGGGTGGGAGCGCCGTTCGCGCCGCTCGCAAAAGCAGAGCGAGCCCACTCATGTCTCCGGCAAGCAGCTCGTTCTCGTCGCACCGAGGGCAAGGAAACGACCGGCGCACGTTAATGACGCAACGTCGAATGGCCCGTTCTAAGGCAGTACATGTTGCCGAACCCGCACCCACGTGTGAAGAGGCGGTGGGAAGCCGTTTAGCGCTAATGTGCGAAAGGGCACCCGAACCTGTTTGGATGGGAAGGGAACCAGGGCGTGGAAATGAAACCTGGATTTCGGATCTGCAGCGGTTGATTTTGACTTTTGCTGCAAAACCTTTTGGAGGCTTCTCGGCTCCATCTCATTTCAGCTGTTAAGAGTCGTAGGACAGCTGTATTGGCTTATTAGCAGATCAGATCAGATTAACAGTTGGAAGGGACCTTATAGGTCATCTAGCCCAACCCCCCCCTCAAGCAGGAGACCCTACACCATTTATGACAAATGGCAGTCCAATCTCTTCTTGAAAGTCTCAAGTGATGAATCTCCCACAACTTCCGAAGGCAAGCTGTTCCACTGGTTGATTATTCTCACTGTCAGAAAGTTCCTCTTTATTTCTAGGTTGAATCTCTCCTTGATCAGTTTCCAATCCATCCATTACTCCTTGTCTGGTGCTTTACAGCCCTCTCTAAGCGCTTTACAGAGTCAGCCTATTGCTCCCAACATCTGTTCAGCCTGTCTCGAAGCATTCTGAATGTTTGATCTTTATTTTTTTATTACATTTTCTCGTACCCCTTACCTCTCGGAACTGGGGATCGTGATGTTCTGTATTTACATTTGCACTAACGTCCGCCGGGTTTCTCCCTTTCTCGTGCCATTTGATTTTATGTTTTCACTGGTTCGTTTTGTGCTATTTTATTTATGTGTTGTATTTCCTAATGGTAGATTTTTTTTTTAAAAAAAGGAGCAGTCTGAGTGATCTTGCTCTCTCTCTCTCTCTCTCTCTCAAAAATAAATAAATAAAAGTAAGGCTTATAGTAAAGTTATATCTGCTTTGGACTGTTAATCATGTATTGAATCCTAAATTTGTGGTTTTTAGGAATGTGAGATGGTTTCTGTCTGGTTGCTTGACTCCACTGAAACTCTAGGCACTTGATAGTTTTGTAAAAAAAAATGCATAAAGGAAATAAATAGTATAGCTGACCGGGAGACAGAATTGAAACCAATTCAACCCATGATCTGGGAGAATAACCAGGTATCTGACAGTTGTATTTAACATGTTACATACAGTGTGCTCAATTTTTCTTGTAGAAGAAACCAATTTGGGAGAGTAATTTTTAGCAGAAAAAGTGCAGAAGGGGAGAAGTTTTCTATTACAGCTTTCTGTTAACAAGTTTAGAATGAGATAATTGTTCTTCCTTCTGTTACTCGAATATTTTGAAACTTTATTTTCTTATTTATCTATAAATATAAAGCCATATTTTTAAATTATCTATTGTTTGGTGATTCATCCTTTTCAATAAGAGTTAACCTATTTCAACAACATTTATTAAGATATTTCCATATATTATTCAGAACAGAGAACTAAAATTAATTTTATGATTGAATGACTAAAAAGCTGTGTCTTTCAGTTTAATGCAATGCTTTGTGTAAGTTATATCTTCACACTGTTCAATTGACAAATGTGGTTTTTCTCACCATTTAATAAATTCTTTGATAGCCAAACTAAAAATCTCATCTTTGTTCTAATTTTTAGAGAGAACCAGAGTGCATATGATAAAATTTATTCATTTATTTCACAAAGTATTTGCAAAAATGCATAATTAAAAAGTACAGTGGGCAGGAATGTTAGAAAAGTGGTCAGTAGAAAAATCTGGCTTCCCCATTGACTTTGTCAGGTTGCAAAAGATGATCACATGAGCCCAGGCCACTGCAACCGTCATAAATGAGACAGTTGCCAAAAGTCTGAATTTTGATCACATGACCATGGGGACGTGCAATGATTGCATGAAAAATGGTCATAAGAGAGCCATGGTGGCGCAGTGGTTAGAATGCAGTATTGCAGGCTAATTCTGCCAACTGCCAAAGTTCAATTCTCACCGGCTCAAGATTGACTCAAGTCTTCCATCCTTCAGAGTTTGATAAAATGAGGACCCAGATTGTTGGGGGCAATATACTGACTCTGTAAACTGTTTAGAGGGGTATAAAAGCCCTGTGAAGCGGTATATACGGTAAGTGCTGTTGCTATGTCATTGTTTTCAGTGCCATTGTAAACTTCAAATAGTCACTAAATGAAAAGTTCTAAGTTGAGGACTACCTGTAATATTTTATGAAACAAGTCACTGAGATCAATATATTAATAATTGCATTAATATTTTCAAAACTGGACATTTATTTTTCCCATGAATATATGTGTATTCTCTCTGTAACTGCACTGATTCACTTTATAATTCTGGCAAGAAAGGTCGTAAAATGGGGCAAAACTCACTTAACTGTCTTGCTTAGCAATAGAAATTTTGGGCTCAATTGTCATAGGTTGAGGACTACATGTATGTCTTTCAACTTTAAAAGCACAATGAAAAACATAGAAAATGAGCTATTTAGAAAATTAGTAAAAGCTTATTACCATGCTGAATAAATTGTTGATACTTTGTTATCTTGTACTTTGGTTATCTTGTTAGCCATGCTGGATCCACCCAGCATCTGCAAGGCTGGAATATTCATTTTTAGCGGTTAATAAAGAATTGCTATAACAATAACCCCTTTTTCACAGTAAATTCTGCAATTGTTTAGAAGTACCTTTCAAAATGGAAGCAAAACACAAGTAGAGGGGAAGAAATATCATTCAGGTTCATGGACTGTTCTCCCTTTCTTCAGAACTTATGCCTTTTCTAGAGACTATTTTCTAACTTAGTTTTTTGTTTCCCACTTCTCTCCAATGAGATGCAATGGAACACCAGTTTATCAGCCTATCTTTACAATAGTGAATAGAAATTGAAATTCAGATTTTTTTTAATGAAAAGCCTTTAATGTGAGTGCAACACAATTTCTTTATGGAGTTCATAAGATGTAAAGCATTCTATAGTTACTCAGATACTGGATTAAATAATGCTGTTTTAATAAATATGCTGCCCAAGCAAAACTTTTATTTAATTGATTTCCTGTGATTTTCTTAACAAGGCTCAATACCTTGAGTCAGTGATTGTCCCCACTTGTGTTGTTTGTATCTGACCTCCAATAAGATATGTGCTTTGTAATAGCTTGGAAAAATAATCTATATATATAAAAGCCATATATATATATATATATATATATATATATATATATATATATATATATATATATATATATATATATATATATATATATATATATATATATATATATATATATATAACCACTCACTTATCACGAAATCTCCAGAACTGTAAAGCCTACAAACGTGAAACTTGGCACGTATGCTCCTCTTGGCTTCTAGGTGCTTGCTAAGAAAGGATTTTTCGAAATGATCATCAGATCATTAGTATTTCTTATACAGTATTATATTAATACGCTCTGATGCTACACCTTCGCTAAACCAGGCGTGGGGGTGGCCAGCGTGTGACTCATCCGGCCTGCAGGCTGGGAGTTTAGACATTCTACTCCCCCTCCCCACCTGAAAAGAACTCTGTTCCAACTGCCAGTTGCCTTATATTAACACGCTCTGATGCTAAGGAGTTAACACATTCTACATAAATTTTCAAGCTTTAAGTGTCAATGTCTCAAGCCCAATCACATAGTTTTGTAGCGAAGCACAGGTATCCAGCTAGTAGTGATAATATAAGTCTTACAGTATTATTTTGTGCACAGGAAGGAAAGGGAAATTATTTGGAGATGTAGATAAAAGGGCCAGATAATTCCATTCCCCACTATCTTGCCAGAGCTGAAGAAGTTTCTTGGATGAGAAGCGAAACGTCTTCAAAAGAAAAAAACAAAGTCCAGTTGCCTCCTGAAAAAGCACTTTCGGACATTACTGATACATGTTCCAGTAATACTGCTCCAGTGAATCATTTTGGCAACTATGTTATGTCATTTATAGTCAGTTTGTGTGATCTGGCATGAGCTGAGTGTATTATCTATTGTTTCTTCTGCTTCTTCACACACTCTGCACTTTGAATCATTTGATGATTTTTCAAATCTGGCAAATCTTTTTCAATTCTATTCATTAGTTCAACTAGCTGGCTTTTGAGCAGCCAAAATCAAGCCTACAGTTTCTTTTTTTTATGTTCCTTATATCATTAATATAAACATCAACATTATTACGGTAATATTCCTTATGATTATAAGGGAACAGTAGTTGATGTGAAGCAGAGGATCTATAGTGAGATTGCATGATGATAACCAATAACACTATGTACATTACTGAATCCATTATCTGAAATGAATGAATAAATGCAAGTAATCCTTCTTTCCTTATTTTGAATGTAATTCTTCTCCTTAAAACAATGCAAAATGAGATGTCCAAGAATTAAAGTGACATAAATAATTTTATTCAATTAATATGAAAAAATATATGTTCTACAAAGAATGAGAAACTGGGTGAGTTCAAAGTGATTTATTTGATTTCCCACATAATCACAGTTATAGTTTAACAACAATAAAGTCTGATACTACTTACAAACAAATGCATATTAAAATGAAAGCACTCCTTCTTTTCCAACAGTTACAAAATCTCTTGAATCTCCCTTTACAGAAGCTTCTCATGAGCATGATGTTTCTTGAAGTCTTTTAACAGTCTGCATTCAATCTAATTCTAACAGTTTAATACTATTCAAAGCTGGGATTTAGTTCCTAGCAGAGAAAAGGTACTGTGTGTAACCTGAAAAGTGACTGCAGACTTATATTAATACTAATTTACACACTATATACAGTTTAGAGAATTAATTATTCTTCCTACTTGGTCCTGTTTCCACTCCCTTTTTCCCTCCTTCAAAATTGTATCTTATGATTGGTCATTTTTTTCTTTGAACTATGTACACACTTTTTTTGCAGGCAAGGTGTGATGATATTTTACAATGGAAACAGCGAAACTCATGCTTAATTGCAGAAAAATGCACAGCTGTATATGAAACAGCAAGTCAACATGTGTAAAGTGTCATTGTTAAGTAGCTGCTGACCGCTTTTCAGCTCATTTTAAAATCAAGAAACGAGGTTTCAGCTGCATGCAGTGCTTGATGGGAAAATCATCCTACAAGTTATGCTGTAAGACTTTTAGCAATACAAGACATTTACATTATAATAGGATAACTTTGGTTTTCTTTACATTGATTTGCATTTCATTCTTAATTAAAAGAAATATATAATTGATGGTTGTCCCAGAAAAGATATTTTTACAAGGTCCATTTTTCTTACAGTTTTCACTGAGAGAAAAAGATGTGGTTCAGTAGTGCTTTATACTGCTTTTTAGTCAATAAGGAAAACATAATTAAAACTTTCCAGTATCTTTTAAAAAATTAAATCTGTTTTCTTCAGTAGCATATAAATCGTAATAATGATTACTTTCCTTTTCCAAAACATGGAGAAGTATTTTTCTTTTTTACTTTTAAACCTAAAGGTAATTCTCTTCCTTGGATGTTTTGTCTAAATGGCAATAACACTGGATTTTTATGCAATAACATATTAATTGAATGGGTTTATTGATTATTTTTTTATATTTTCTAATCATCAAAATGTGTGATGATTACTTTTTCTGTATAATTATAAAAGATAAAACTTGTATCTAACTAAATGCATATGAATCTATAAACCTAAAATCTTTAATTTTCCTGGAATATCAAAACAATGAGTATAAAAGATGGATAGCATTTTTAAAATATGCAATAGATAATAGATATTAATGCTTGAAATGTAAAATAATGACTATTCAGCCCATTGCTTTGAGTTTGATATATGCAAATTATACAATGAGCAACATAAAGGAAAAAATGTCCTATCTTATCTTTTCTGGAACAACTTATAAGTTACAATTGAACTCTACTATTGGTACAAAGGTTTGAAGAAAAGCTTACATATTTAAATATGTTAACACTTTACTTCAACTAATATCAACAGTAACACTGAAATACTTTGCAAATATACGTTATGGAGAGTGTAGCCTCAATACTACTAACATTAGATGACATGCATACAGTTGTATTATTCCTTATAAGAAGAAAACCCAAATTTAAATGTGAAGAGATCCTTGGGTTGTGATGTTCCCTCTTAGGTAATCTGCACAATCTAGGACAGTTTGGATGATAACATTTTTATTAAAATTTCCTATGAAGTTAAATTAGATGGAGGGAAAACCAAGGACAGGAAAGTGTGTTGTATATTGCATAAGAAATAATTTTCAAATTTAAACATCAGACTCTCTTAAGTGGTTGTTTCTGGTGAATGAAAGTTCACAAAACTACTGAACTTATTTTTGCTGGTACTCCATATTATCCATATATTAGAAAGTGAGGGAAGAAAACTGGAAATCAGAAATCACCAGTATAGGGAAGTTGTTTCATACGTTATGACTTCTTTCAGAAGCAATAATCAGTTTTTGTTTGGCTTTACCCATCTTTCACGGGAACATTTTTCCTCTTCTTCTTTTAAATCAACATTCAGAATTCTGCTGGTGCAGCTCTGCGGTTCCTTTTGTTTCTGCCTTTTAGATGTAAAGTCGTGATTGAGGTGGCTCAAAATGCTGAAACTACAAAGTATGCTCCATGTATGATTTTATTTTTTAAAAAAAATATGATTTAGGTTTACAAAGAAATATATGGTCTTGCAAATGACTCAGTACAACACATAAGCAACAACAGCACAGTTGGATTTTACAAGATGTCTTGGACTAACTGGACTATGGACAGTTCGAGCATAGACTCAGCCTGCTGAGTGCTGGATAAAACTAACAAATGTGATGAGAAAAATGGTGAGGAAATCCTGCTGCCAGCACATGGCTACATGGAATTACAATTATAAAAATCTATACTCAATACTAAAATAAACTTTCAAGTTTCTGATTGCTTTCATGTGGAAAAAAAGTCTGAAGTTTTCATTGATAAAAACTGAGTATTAAATGGTAAAGAGGCAATGCGGCCGAAAAGAATGGATGTTGGTTATTTCAGGGTCTGAGATGAATGTTCATGCAGCGTATGTAAATACCTTCTATGTAAATCTTCATGTGTATTTATTAAAACATACACAAATACAAAAGAAATGTAAACTATGTAAGTTCACAGTTATCACAGCCTTTAAAGTGTCTAAGAACTGGAGGAACCAAAATGTAGAGAAAACCTATAGTAAAGGTTGTCTCGTGTTGCTACTGTATAGTTACTGCATCTTAACTAGTTTGCTTACCTGAAATAGCAGAGCAGTTATAATACTGAATAAGTATATTATTATACTAATAGAGTACAAAGCATATTTGATTGCAACAGTTATATGCTATGTTATTTGGCACATTTTGCAAAGATTGCTTAAAGATTTTATTTTCTCAAGTCCAGAGAACTTTCAATGAGTACTGAAATGCCTGGAATTTGTTCTTTAGTTTTTTGGTCTACACTTCCATTTGCTACTCATCTATTTTACTGCCCTTTATCAGTAAGGAAAATTATGGAAAAGTATATATTGCTAGCTTTGTGGACTGAAAAAGCTTTTTCTAAGCATAAATGTTAGCTATACAGTGTCTCTGTCTGTCTCTCTTTCTGTATATATATCTATATATCTATATGTCTATATTTATATATTTATATTACATAGAGTTTACTTACGTATTTTCATCAACCAAATGAGGTCTACTTTTTTGCTCATTGTAAATTAAAGAGCAAGAATGCCACATTAATTTTATTTCATAGTTTTCCTTTTATTTTGAGTAAATTATGTTTTCATTACTTGTTAAAAATGGTCATGCGGATGAAAAAGGTAGCGTAACGTTTTCAGCAAGCAGCATATTTTCAAGGCTACTAGAGAAAAAGGAGGGAAAAGGTCACCACCAAACTGTAAGACCAGCACTGTGAGGTTAATATGCATTGATCCATTGAATCCTTAAGGCAAAGGAGTCAATTAAGTTGCTTCTGGTTCGGATCTTTTAAAATAAATTAAAAAAATAACCAGAATTATAGGCTGCTTCTGTTTCCTGTAAGTGCCTTTACAGCTAGGCCTAGAGCTACAGCTGTGGCTGGGTGGCTGGCTGGCTTCTAGACTATTGTGCTGATGCCGCTATGCTTGGGCTTCGTGCTGGCTGAAGTAGAAGGGGCTACTGGCTGTGCATGGTGATGGGAAGCATGGGAAGGATGTGCCAAATGAGGAGGGGGCAAGGGAGGATGGGGAGCGTGAGAATACGGGGTGTGGGAATGTGGCAGGTACGAATGCTGGGCATGAGCTACATGCTGCGAGTGCGGCCCATGATGGTACTGGTGCGGATGCTGGATGTGCTGGGGCGGATGATAGTGATGGTGATGGTGATAAGGAGGTGGGTTCTGCATATGGCAGTACTGAGAATGATGGCTGTGCACTTGTGCCTGGGTCTGCCCTTCAGCCGGACCCGGGTGGTGCATGGCAGGAGGATGTTGAGTGTGCTGCGGGTGTGACATTATGGGAGGGTGCTGAGGTGGCGGTAGTGGGCCGGATGCTAAATGGCCTTGGGAAGGCTTTCCTCGCTTACTACCAAATAAGGACCCTAGTAGTGAGGAAGAATTAGGCATAGTCTGGTGAGGGCGAGATGGACACTCTCGGGTTGATGTAGCTCTTCGGCGCATATGAGGACTGCTAATGATGGACCCCTAAAAAGAAATTAATAGAAAATAAAAATTAAAAAAAATCTTAAAAATATGTGTAAAAGAAAAAGTTCACAGTGACCATCATGTTTTCTTTAAAAGCTCATATAGCTTTATGAACTGCAGAAGAAATCTCTTTCTTTTTCTGCCAATTTCTTTTTTCAAGTTATAAGTGGGAAATACTAAGTATGATCCATTAACAGATACTGGTGGCTTTCTTAAAATAACCCTGAAATTATTAAATAATAAAAAGTAATCAGTTACCACAAAATCTTTGATTTTGCTTTACATTCTTTACCCTACTAAAAATATAGTCATGTTATTTATTTTTCTCTTCAAGGACAAAAATATATACAGTTATGTTGAATTAACCTGAAGGCAGTTACACATTATTAGTAGTCAGATTTCATGGTAAAATTTTCAATAGAATTATAATTAAAATAGTCTGTTCCTCTTTGTAATGTAGAAAATAAATACTTTCTTGCAAATGGATTGCTTCTATCTTTTTGCAGGCTGATGTGCTGCCTAATATTTTCAACTATTTATCTTTTAGCTATTCAACTTTCTTGTTAGTCTCTGGATGCTTTTGTTTTCTTTACAGACAATTAACTGCCGATGCTTTGTGTCTATATGTGGACTGCACTCTAATCAGTTTTTACATACATACATACACACATACATACATACATACATACATACACACACACACACACACACACACAAATCTGTAGGCTAAATTCAAAGACATGAACAGTATATAAATGGTTTGAAGATGAATGAAATCTCATGAAATCCACATTGAATTCACCTGTTTTATATGTTTTCTTTTCCCATGCCCTATCTATGCAATTCCATGATGTCACGACTGCATACATTTCACAATTTAACCAGAAGTAAGCAATGTGAATGACTAAGCATGAATTCAATACTTTGCGTTAAATAACAAACAGCACAATAAGTGCACTGTGTAACAAAGAATCATCGGGCCTTTACACAGGGACCAAAGTGACAGTGGCAAAAGGGCACATCGTATTCATTTAGTCATGCTTGCAGGAACAGAAGGGAAAAACAGCAGCTGAAATAAAAAAATGATGCATGATCTAAACAGACCAGAAGTAGTGTTGGTTTTTAAAGGCTAAAACTATAAAGCCTTGGCATGCATTTTATTTGAGGCAGGCAGGTTTATGTTAGAAGAAAAAAAGAGCAAAATATGTATATAAAATAAAGGTTTGAAATGCACATCACATCCAGCTAGACATCAGTAACTTCCTACTTACTTCCATATTGCTGTCTAGCGATCCTGCACTGCTGCGACGCCCACGCTTGCCTGCCCAGGACATGCAATACCATAGATTAGAGACCAAGACAAGACCTGGGGAATCAATAGCCACTTTCCCTAATGCATTGCAGGACTTTTTTTCTGGGAGCCTGAAGATTAATTTTGCATATTGTGATAGCCCAGGAATTGTTATAGAACTACACAGTTAAAATTAAACTCTACGCACACTGACTCAAAAGTAATGTCTCTATTTTTCAGTGGGCTTCGTGCTCAGGTAAGAATGTAATTTATACTGCCTGGAAGTCGATGAGGAAATTTCTATTTTAATGTGGCTGAATCCAGACTTAGTGTAAGCCTACTGGAAGCAATGGTACTTAATTTAATCATCAATAATTTTATGTTCCATGGATTTCAATGAAACCTGCTTTAAATATGAACAAGTCTGAACATAGCTCATGATTTATAATGGAAAAATTAGAAGTTAAAGCCACTAGTTTCATTATAAATTTGTCTGATATGTATTTTTGTGGAGATATATGGGCATCTTAATATACAGGGTTATTCAAAAAGAATGAACCGATTTCATGACACATTGCTTCAGTTCTCTAGCATCATCATGTAATGAGTCAGTGACCATTTGAAAGAGGAGTTATCTAAGTTTTGAATGGCTGCCACAGGGGCGATGTAGTCGCGTCGTTCTTCCGGCAACGTTCAGTTGTTTGTTTACCCTCGGAATGCCCCAGCGATGGATTGGTCGGAAGGGGGCCAAAGACCTTTCTCTTTGTGCTTGGCCTGCGAGATCCCCTAACCGTGTGTGATTTTTTCTTGTGGGGATATGTAAAAGATTGTGTTTATATTCCACCGCTACCCACTAACCTCGATGACCTTAAATATCGAATAACAACAGCGATCAACTCAGTAGATTGTGATATGCTGATACACGCCTGGGAGGAATTCTCTTATCGCACTGATGTTGCCCGTGCTGCAGGTGGTGGCCACATTGAACACTTGTAAGACAGGAAATAAAAGTTGATTGTGAGTAGAATACTTGTGACTTGGCTGGAGTTTTGTATTACTTTTCCCTAATAAAATATTGTGTCATGAAATCGGTTCATTCTTTTTGAATAACCCTATATATTCATAATTATACATATGAACAATTGTCTGTCTATGTGTGTGTTATCCTGTAAAATATTTATATAAAATGGCCATACTAGATAGGATTTAATTTTTTAAAAAAATAATGGTTATGCATTTTTCAAAATCTATTTAAATGTTTTTAGTCATACTCAAGGACTTCAAGTATGGCAACTGCATTTTGACTTATAGATTTGCTACTATTACATGACAATTATGTGAAATAGATTTCATATAATCATGGCAAGGAAACTAAATTTAATTTTACATACAAAAATAATTAATCCAATGCTATGTTCAAGATTTATTTGTTCACTGTGCAATGCTTATACATTTACATGGATTTACAATGATTTTTAAAGATGGGTGCTCAGATCAGATACTTCACACTAAATGTTTGTTGAGTGCCCATTCCTAGCATATGGGAACCCACTCACACTTGGAAAAACACAGATTCCAGGACACCTCTATGGTAATTTTACTTTATATGAAATGTAACATTATGCCATAATAATGATAATTTATTCAGCTTGCATGCCATCCAACTCTCAATGACTCAGAGTGGCTCTAAATTTAAATTGAAAGGAGAAAGAAGACCCAAGTTCAATATTAGATTTAGGAATGTGCCAACTGTGGAAACAGCATGGAAATAAACAAAAGCCCCAAAGTGTTGTTCAGGTAGAAATGTTCGATATTTCTTGTTTTGCCCTCAAGAGAAAAGTTAATTTCAGTTTTAAGAAGTCCTGCCTTATTACATGTGGACAAAGACTTAGAATAAAAGGGGACGAGGGCAATTAATTAATGACTTTATGATAATTCTGAGCATTACAATGGTTATTGTCTAGCAGCCAAACAATAATGTAAAGATGGATGTATAATATCTGCTTCTATATATAGTAGTTAACAAAACATAGAAAGTCAAGCTCAAAGGGACAAGAAGGAAGCATTCTACTTCTTACTTTAAAAAAGTCAGAGTGAATTCCATGAGAATGAAATTGATGCATAGTGAGTATATGCTAGTTCAATGATACAGAAGAAAAGTTTCAACAGAAAAAAAAAGTGTAAGATTCTAAGTTCCATTGAGTCTCAGTCTCAATAGAACAAAAGTGTAAGATCCTAAGGTCCGAGACGCTATGCAACACCCTTTATTATTTTAAGGTAAAATAAAACAGAATATTATATAAATATGGTGAATATAATTAATCATTAGCCAATTAAAAATGTTGGTTTAAAATAAAAATCTGTCACTCAAATGTTACTTTCCATAATAATAAGCTATTCTATATTATTCTGTGTGATGTGTTTTCTATTTTTTTTAAACAAGGACAGTCTGGTATTCATCATCACATTTCTACTTACAAATGTGCAAAGCCTTTCAAATAAGTGCTTTATATCACATGACAGCGTGTACAATGAAAATTTCTTCTTCAGATAATTAAAGCAGATATTTCTTTTTCTGGGAACCGAAGTAATAGGTAAAGGGAAGAAGCATGCATGTGAGCTTGGAAAAAGATACAGCTGCCTTTATGAATCTAGGAATCATGCTTTTTAGGCACAATCACATGTTACAAAGCATCTCTTTCAAAGGATTTGCACAACCCTGTTAAAATATTTGTCAAGTTGGGTTTCTTTCAAACAGGCATATTTGAAAGGCATGTTTCCTTAGAAAATCTCCATTTTAGAATTATGGTTACTGTAAGACCTATTTCATAGCCCATACAAATCCTAAAGTTAGTACTATATGATTAAAGTGACCAGATTTTTTTTTTAAGCGGGACGGGGGGGGGGCGCCTGGGCGCCGCCATTTGTTTTGCCCTCTGCGCATGCGCAGAACGCTGCGCATGCGCAGAGGGCAAAACAGCAAATGTCGGCGTCCAGGTGAGGTGGGGGGAGGGGGGGAAGCGGGAGACCCGCCTCCCATTCGTTGCTTGCCAGCCCGGCCGAAGGGAAGGCGGGAGGCGAGGAAAGGCCTCCCGAAAGGGAGGCGGGCTCCCGAAGCCTCCCCTCCTTTCGGGAGGCCTTTCCTCGCCTCCCGCCTTCCCTTCGGCCGGGCTGGCAAGCAACGAACGGGAGGCGGGAGACGGGGAAAGGAGGCAGCCGGCAGCTTACCTGCTCCAAGCATCCAAGCGCCGCGGTCTCCCGGTCGACCGCCCGGCCCCAGGGCAACGGCGGCAGCGAGGCGACGGGGGGAAGAAGGGGAGGGGGACGAGGAAGGGCTGTTTGCGCCGCTCGTAAACTCAAAGCGGCGACGGCTCCTCGTCCCTCACCCCTCCCAACCGCAGCGGCGCCTCCGAGGGCGGGGCTAGGGATGGGGCGGGGGAAGGAGAGGAGGAGCAGCCTCCCTTCCCCCTCCCCCCAGCTTCCAGCCGCCGCCGGAGGAGTCAACAACGCGGGACGCCCGCCCGCCGCCAACGCCGCCCACGGCCGGCCCGAGCTGAGAGGCCTGCTGCCTTTCAGGCCGATTTTTTGAAAGAATGCCCTAGTCGGGCAAACTTTGAAAAAATCGGGACTTTTTAGAAGGCGGGCGGGACGCGGGACAAATGGTGAAAAAGCGGGTGTGTCCCGCCAAAATCGGGACGTCTGCTCACCTTATATATGATACAAGTCTGAATGAAGTTACATGCTGTCCTAAATCAGTTTATTTTATTTATTAAAATTTTATGCCACCCAACTCACTGATGCAGAAACTTGGGCAGTTTACAATATAACTGAATTACTGAATGTACTTTCATACATTTTAGGATTAATTATTTTTTTAAAAATGCATTTAGGATGAAAAATCTCAGTCCAAACTAATACTTTTATATTAGTTCAGCAATATGTTAAGGTGGCCTGTTCCAGTTTCTATTAATGATTTAGTTTTTATATGATAAACAATGTGGTAAACAATATAAAGGTGTGATAAAAGTATGATGATGGAAAATTTGATTAATCTCACAGAGATCACTCATTAAAAATTAATATTTGTGGTCTCAGTATAAATTGTGCAAAGATTTTTCAACTCCTTAGTGAATCTACTGATCTAGTAATGAGATTCAACTGAGAATGTAGAATAAAATATTGCAAAATAGAAGCTTCAGGATTTTTAGTCACTTTTTTCAATGGTCCAACCTCACTTCCAATTGTTGTTCAGCATTCTGTGCCACTAGCCCTACTCACTCCTCACTGTGATATCTGGAGGTGGTTGGGATTTGCAATTTTTATGAGGATGTCTATAAAAATCCGTGTTCCATGAACTCCTTGATTTATTCCTTTATTTTTAAGTAATGTCTGCTGTTGAAGACATTTTAAAATAACTTCTTAGTATCAATGACTGATGTACAAGGAAACTTGTAAAGAAAATGACTGATGTACAAGGAAACTTGCTATCCTTTTAGTATCTATCTCCCATAGCCCTCCTTTTCCAGTTTCCTTAGAATTCTGGGAGTTGAAGTCATTTTAATGTTGCCAATATTGGCAAACCTTAATCAATTGTATTCTCTTCTTTATGCAGTTTTCATTAGGTTTTTTTTATTCCCTCTCTAATGTTTCCTTTGGGCAATTCAACAAACTACACGGTCACTTCAGGTTTGCCCTCTTGTGCATGGATAGTGATGTTCTGGGTCACAAGCGTAAGCAAGAAAAATGGAGTCAGAAAGGAGAGATATGATGCTTGTAAAACTTAAAAGTATATTTATGATATTGGGGATATTATTTATTACTATAATAATAATGATGGAAAATCAAAAGGAATTCTCATTATTCCTTTGTCCTGAGAAGCCTCAGAAACAATTAATGTGATTGGCAAAGAACAAATAAAACATTAAACATATTATGCAATAGAAAGCAGAAGATCAGATGATTCTATATGATATACCTCAACAGTTTCATAAAGGGTACCCTTACTATCAAATCCAACTCCTAGTTGAAGCAATTTATTTCTAATTTATATTTTAAAAATCTTACATTTTATTGTTACACGCAATCCCAAATCTCTTTATATAAATAGTCTATGGAAAGTGCCATTGAAAAAGCCATCTTGATATTTTTAAAATTATTTATTTATATATTAAATTATATGCCTCCCATCTCACTCAGCAAAGCAAGATTTTGGTAAAAAAGGGGATATTTCAGAAAAAGTAACATATTCCATGCATATTCAATGATTTTAAGTTTTTTTCTACATAGAGTTTATTTCATAAGTATTTGGGGGAGTTACCCTAAATAACAACAAAATGAAACTAATCATAATGTTACTACCAATTTAGCAATTACTGTGAGTCAAAGAATTTTCATGACATTTATCCGGTGCAGGTTGACTATTATTATAATACATCAACTGCAGAAACTGATAATTTGGGGTCTTTAAACAACTGGAGGGCTCCAAAAGACATTAGATGGTCATCTATCAAATACACTGTAGTAGTTTCTGCATTTAAATTTAAGATTTGATACGTGTGTGTGTGTGTGTGTGTATCTACCTCTCTTGTAGAAGAATAAGTGCTGATATTTTGGCACAGTTGGTTACCTTCTGTGATCCAGTGTTTCTAATTCCTTTTTCCAGATTTAAAAAAGATATTTAAACTGGATATTATAGGAAAATTAATACCCATAACTCTAGTTCATGTTAGTAACTACTTGCTCCAAAATGACATTACATGCTATCACGGAATATGACAACTGAAAAGATGCACTTTGTCTATATCATATTTTTTTTCTCAGCCTAAAGCACAAGCAATCAACACATTATTGATTTTATATACCTACTTCCATACACTATAATGGGGTTTAGGGGCCATGTTTACTGGAGAATACTTAGAGTACCTAACTTAAGTGCTCAAAGAATTTGGATTTAAATACACCAGAACACCCTACATGTTGAGAAGTTAAAAAATGATACAGTTACTATAATAATTCTGTACTGCATGCTACTATAATTTCCTAAAATAAACATTAAAGAGCAGTAGTGCCCATTTGTTGATTTGGAAAATCAAACTTCAGCCCTGGAATCCTTATTGTGGCTTCATTGCTATCTTCCCCTTGAAGTTACTAGTGGAGCTGCTGTTGCTTCTTCTGAGTTTCCAGAACTCAGGCTGCTGCTAGAATGCATACAAATGCAACTAATAAATAAATAAATAAATAAATAGAAGCCACAGCTCATACAATGGAAGAAGGATGTGATGGCAATCTCCTTCTCTCTCTTTCTCCTCTCTCTGAGAGTGAGAACTTGTAATAGTATATATGGGAATGATCTTGGGAGACAGGAGGAAGAATCTCAGCCTAGTCATCTGATAAATGAAATTTGAGTCCAAAGGAAGAGGAGTGGCAAAAGTGACTCAGAAGGGACCCTCTCTAGTTTTGGAGAAACTAAAAAGTGAGGGACAGGAGGGGTACTTTGCAATATACAAAAGTAGAGCTGGTATTCCTGGATGTGCTTCTCATCTGGACTACCTTGCAAGGCTGACACTTCTCTGATTCAGACAATCAGAGCTTCTAGCTTTTGACTCACACTCCAGAAGCCTTTCTCACCTGACTTGACCAGGTGACTTCCCCTAGGTGGACCCAAGAAGAAGAAATTGTGATATTTGCCTGCCTTTATATTCACAATCCCTATTCAACCCTTGCCACTGAAAGTCTTCAAGCTTTCTTGAAGATAAATCTTGCAAAAGAGGTGCTGGGAAGAAAGGAAGACCATGCCAAGTGTTGGAGGTGGGATGGGGTAAACAAATTAGAGATATATAAACTCAGAAAATGAATGGGAGGCCATATGTGGCTTCTAAGGATAGGGCTAGGACTGAAATCCCTAGCATAATCAAACATGGCAAGCTCACGCATAACATTTGGGAATAATTTTTGACAAGTTTTCTTTAAAATCTCTATCTACAAAAATCCTTTGTCTTATATGTTATTCACACCTTCTCCATTAAGGTTCCCAGAATGAAACTGATCCATCTAGAGACTGGATTGTATCTTAAGCTTTTAATCATTTACCAATCTACATCACAATTTATTTCATTATTTTAATTCTCTTATTCAAAACAGCAACAATGAAATTTCCTAACAATTTTTATGCTTGAGCTCATTTCTGTAACTACAAAAACCATTTTATTATTACAGAAAAGACCTGATTCTCTTTTTTGATAACAACTGAAATAATCTATGTTTAACACCCCCAATTGACTCAATTTGTGTTTTCAAATTAACTGCACTGCACAAGTCCAAACATAAAAGTTCCATAATATTAAATTGAAAAATATTAAAGTTTAGCAAATGTTAATATGTGCATCACTTAAGCCCTTTGTGCTGATATCCATGTTTGGTTTTGGAGAACAACTGTCAGTATTGCCTATGCCAGCAGATGGCACATGCTCTAGGCATATTAACTATTTTGTGATCATTAAAAATTCATCTTGTTTATTGTAAAGAGGCAGGATGAAACTATCTACATGATAATGTCTGAAATAAGAAAATGAAAAGCTCCTTATTAGATGAAATATATTAATTCATAATCCTCTCACATAATCAGTGCAACAGTAAAATTCCTGTTTCTAAAAATGAATGTTGCCATTCTCATGTGAAAAGCAAAAGCAAAATGTGAATCCATTCTTACATGAAACTACATAACAATTACTGAGATTTCATCCAAATCATACAAGTACCTTTAAAAGACTTAGTAAATCTCTTTCAGTGAAACTAATATATTTAAAGGTCACTGAATTGCCCTCTAAGTTGTTTAAAGTGAATAAAAAACTATGAAAACGAATATAACCTGCAAAGATAAAAAATACATATGCGTATATTCTGATGAGCAAATAAATGTTTGCATGTAATGATTCATACTGCATACTTAAGATTTATAGACAGAATATTGATTGTATCCCTTTCATCGTACATTAAATTCAAAACATCCGTAAAATGAACATCCAATATTTAAAAGAGAGCTGCATGTTACTTTATATAGTAATAAAAACAAGAAATAGGAAAAATATTAATTAAATCATGTATTTATAACTGATATATTTAATTTAGGATGATGTGCATGATGTTAAAATGCAGAGCAATACTAGTAGCAACAGTAGGAATCATTTCTGTATCTAATATTATGCACGCATGGCTGAAATGTCCTGCTTGACATGCAAAATGCACCACTGATTTCCAAACATAATAATAGAGGTTATCTCATTCCTGCATACATAAAAAATGTATATAATCCAAAACCGGGTATGTAACATATATATATTTCAATATATGTTAAACTGCTATCACAATCTATTTTAAGCCACAAAGCAGTAATGCAAAACTTGAATAACTACTTTGCCATGATGGTTCCCCACCATCATACTGGTAAATAGCAGTACAATATATACATAAGCCACATTTGGCAAAATCTAGAATCTGTTTTCTGAGCAATACAATTAAGTAGCACCAATCACACAGGTATGTCTGATCTGTATTTCTCTATAGAATTTAGCAGGGCTTCACTCAATTTCATTCATCAGTATTCTACATGGATACAAGCAACCACAAAAAGCATAAGCAGCAGCCAGTACACAGTGATTCAGGTGGATTTTTTTTCTCTAATGACATTAATAAACAGAAGAAAGCAAAGATAAAAAGCAAAACTAATTATTCCTTGTAAAAATGTATTATTATTTAATGACTGCAATATAAAATATACATTTCTTTTTGTTCCTCTTTAAAAATATGTATACAAAGACGACCTATAGCAATGTAATATTTTCAAATGCAAAGGAAAAATAGAAAAAAAACTAGTTCCCAATTTTTCCACATTGATTTCTAGACTTTCATGTTCACAGACAAATTCTTCTAATATGCCAAAATTAATCTGAGAGAGAAGAAATGCCAAGCTTACCGGCTTCAGAAAGATCTCTAAGGGAGCTGCTAAGAGCGCTCCTTTTGAGGCCTTCCCCAGTGGCATAGCTGTCATCCAGGCAGGCCCGGTTCAACGTTCCATTGCCAGACTCTTTTTTCAGGCTAGAGCACTGAGACATGTTTGGTCGCACTACACCTTTCTGCTTTTCTAATTCAGCTGAAAAAAAGGTAAAAGAGAATTCTATGATGAATCAAAACCTTCTATATAATGTATTCCAGAAGTGCATTATTTTGGCCACACGAGCAAGTGGAACTTCTAAATTCTGTGCTATTGCTATCACTCAATATAGATTCTATAACGCCCCCAAAATAAAAATTGATTGTCTGTCTCTGTCTGTCTATCTACCTACCTATCTCCCCCACATCATGGACATGCTTACTGTTTATCTGTCCATTATACCTTTTGTTTTGTGTCTTCATTTTATGATACTTATGCATGATAATAACAATTTATGTAGTACATTGGAGCTGCATTGGTCCCATCGCTCTTTCTCAGCTCAATTTACGCCTGGGGAGCAGTTGGGAAAGACTACTGTACTAGATACACTACCATTTCTTCCTGGAAGGAAGGCAAATATAAATCTAATAAATAAATACAATTGAAAAAGAAACAATTTAAAAACTTGGACAAATACTGCACTGCAATCCATCAATTGTGTTATACATGACAGGACTTCTGTATGATGAGAGAAATCCCCACTCAGTTCAATGTAGGGGAATATTCTATGTGCTAAAAATGTCATTTTCCATTTCAAACAGGCATACCTGGGGAGGTAGTATTACAACTATTTACAAAACACAACTCATAGTACCGTACCAATAAAGAAGAATATTTGTAGCTCAGGGTTGAAATGAGGGTTCCTTGGTGCTCTCTGAGCTTGGTTGTTTTCTTGCAGACGTTTACTGATGATGTTACCTACTGAGGGCAATGAAACAACCAAGCTTAGAGAAAACCAAGGACACTTCACAATTCAAAGTCAATGGCAGGCAGACGTAAAGACTCACCACGTATTGAAACAGCTGAGTCTTCAAAGCTTTCTTTAAGGCCTGCAGAGTTGGGTCTCTTCAGCCTCAGAGAGAAGGCTATTTCTTATAGCAGCAGCACAACACAGAAGTCATGCCTTCTGGGTCATACAAAATGATATTTTTAATAGATAGAGCCTAAGCATACTAATCCTAACATAACTTTTTGGATAGGGATGCACAACTCTAGATAAATGGTTTTGCAAATATTCAAGCTTTGTGCGATGTAGAGCTTTATATAAATATATGTACATGATATGCTTGGATGTATTTATATATGTATTTCTATTAGAGCTGTGCAAAGCACTTGAAAGGAGTGTTTCATGAAATATACAATTAATTATAGGTACTCTACTGTATCTACCTTTGTACTTACACTCTATTCTGTGTTTTTCCATTTCTTGTACTTCTGCAACAGATTCCCTCAGATCATCTGTAAATTTCTTTCTGTCCTGGGGATTTGGAGCATTGAAATTTATTAAAACTTTTATATCTGCTCCTGGAACAGCTGATGTCAGTCGTATGCCATTTGGATAATCTAAGAGGTAGCAAAAAACAAAACAAAAAATACCCCATTTGCATTAATTTTATTTCATTATTTCTTCACAGCTCCATGTATAAAAATATTTCAATACATCAAAGATTTCTCTTACTGCATGAACACTCTTTTTTCCTATTCTTTTCTAAAGGAAAACCTTCAGTGATCGTCATACACTGTACTGTACATTTCTGACAATTTAAATCACCATTTCTGACACTAGGTATTTATCGTTCAGCTACTGCAGAGCATAATTTTAGCAAATTTTCCAGTGTGTATTAATTCCTCTTACAGCAATGCTTTCAATAATGTTTTCATATTTTCAGAATGTTAACTTGGCAAGTCTTTAGGAAAATCAGCATAAGGATATCCTGCACTTGGGGTACAGGCAGATGGAACTACAAGCAATGTCTGTGCAGTAATGGTATCCAAAACTAATATATTCAAGAGACATTGAATGGTCATAAGAAAATTATCTAATCCAACAAGCAAAATTTGCTATACTTAGGAACTGGAAAAACATGGCTTTGGCATAGACTGATCAATTGTTAAGTTATTTGGTTTCCAGAAGATGTTTTACAATGCCAAACAATAGTTAAATCACAATTAGTTGCATTCACAATGCCATTTATTTGCTTAATGACCAATCACTGAGTGAAGTTATGACAGTTCTCCCCAGAGCTACTTAATGCCATTCCAAAGCTCCTATGGCGGCAGCCCCACCCCCATAGCCATGTGACCATTTTGGGCACTTAACAACTGTTTTGTATTTATGGTTATCTGCAGCATTCTGTGGTCACATAGACATGATTTTTGGAGGTTTTTTTTACCAGTTTCTGGCATTTATTTCCAATTTCCAAATGCCCATTGAAGAAAATGGGCTCATTTAATGACCACAGAAATAAAAGCTGTAAAATCAGGCAAGGTCATATGGTAACCCACTCAATGACCACTATGACTTACAATCATTATTTGAGGTCATAATTATTGCTAAACCCAATATCTGTAAAGAAAATGGCCTTAATAGGACTCTTTGCAGCTACTTCTTGAGTAATATCGTGTTTCCCCAAAAATAAGATCCGGTCTTATTTTCTTTTGGGCCCCAAAATAAGCACTCAGGCTTATTTTTAGGGAGGTCAAGCCAGACCGACGAGGTGGGATGGGAAACCTAGCGGCGCCCCACCTCACCCCAGGGCAGCCACATCCCTTTACTAACTGTTGTGGTCCGCTGGCGGCCTGCGGAGCTGGCAGCAGAGTCGGACAGTGAGGAGGCTGGGGAGGAACATGGGCCAGTCATGGAGTCTGGGGAAGGCTCTGCGTCAGAGGCAGAGATGGGGCCAGGGCTATCTGGGAGTTCTGTGCTGACTTTGGAGCCTCCAGAGGCTGACATCAGCGAGGCAGAGGAACAGGGGGAGCCTTTTCCCAGTGCGTGCATGCGCAGAGCTGCCAGAAGGCAAGAACAGTTAAGACAAAAAGGGTGACTCGGGAGTAAGACTTGGAGATGATTGGCCCATAAGACATAAAGGAGGAGCAAAGGGACATGAGCCTTTGCAGGAAGCAACTTTGTTCATTCTGGTCAGTTTAAACTCTGAAGCTCCGTCTTGACTTTGTGCTCCATTTGGCCTTGCCAAGATAATTGGCAATTAAGTCTTTGGCAGCGTGTCAAGGAAGATAAAGGTGGATGCTTATCAGCCTTATTCTGAAAGACTGTGGTGGACTTCTGTCGGACTATTTACAAACTGCTTGGGACTCATTATCTGAATGAACATAATCCACAGTCGTTGAAATAAAAAGAGGGTTTTTGGGACTAAGCGTGTGATTGTTACTGTCTCTGGAAGCCTTGGTCAGAACACTAACCTGCTTTCCAGTTCCATTCTCCGCCGCTGCGTGCAGGACAACAAAAGCAGTCTGTGAGACTACTTTAAAAAAAATAGTTCAAACCTCCCAACTTCGCGTGATCTTTTTTTTTTCCCGTGAGAAATTGAAAGGTTTGAACTATTTTTTTTTACTGTAGTCCCACAGACTATTTTTATTGCCCTGCACGTGGTGGTGAACAGAGCTGGAAAGCAAGTTAGTGAAGGGATGTGGCTGTCCTGAGATGAAGTGGGGTGGGATGAGGGTTTGGCATGGGTGGCCTGGCTGAAGAGCTTTCAGGTAAGTCAGTACGGGGCGCATGGGGCAGCTCTCCCCCCCTGCCTTGCTTCATCCTCCACCTCCCCACCGCCTTGCTTTGTTCTTCACTTCTCCTTACTTGCCACCATAATGGAGCAGGAGGCTAAGTGACGCACCAGTGCGGCAGCCACAAAGCAAGGTGGTGGGGAGGTGGACAAAGCAAGGTGGGGTACAGAGCTGCCCCCCATGTCCCACACCAGCTTACCTGAACGCCCCACAGTTGGGCCATCAACATTCTGACAACTGCCTCGTCTTGCGGCGGCTCCAGCAGCCCCATCCAGGACCCCACGTGCATCACTCAGCCTCCTGTTTTGTTGTGGCAGCAAGCAAGCAAGGAAAAGCGGACTGGTAGCCACGTGGGATCCTGGACTGCGTGGCCAGGCAGTTGTCAGGATGTTGAAGGCCTGGCTGTGAGGCCCTTAGGTAAGCCAGTGCAAGGTGCGTGGGGCAGCTCCGAACCTCCCACCTCATTTTGTTCACCTATCGCCTTGTTTCATCCTCCATATCCCATCCCTGCCCTAGCTCGATTTTTACAGCTGTGCCTTACCCTACCTCATACAACCAGATGGTGGGCGTGGCTTAACCAGGCCTTATTTTTGGGGGGTAGGACTTATTTTAGGTGCAGGTGTGAAAATTGGGCTAGGGCTTGTTTTCGGTGTAGGTCGTATTTTCAGGGAAACATGGTAGATATTCCCAGGCATTTGGGGTCAAGTTAAGTGAAGTAACCTTTTGGTTGTTTAATTAATGCGTTCAGTTGCTTTTAAATACTGAGTCCCCCCTGCCCGTTTATTGTATGTGTTGTGCCCAGAGCCACACTGTTTGAGTTGGATGGCCCTATAAATCCATTATAAGCAGCCTGTATCAAAAGTCAGGCCCTATAGGTAAATCACAATATGTTTTATTTAAACATTTCATATAATTTATAATACTTTTCTGTGGAACCTTTTTTTTTTACGGTCGGACTTTTGTGCACCGTGTGTGTGTGTAAAAATAATTGTGGCTAGCTTCTGCCTCGACTTATGACAATTGAGCCCAAAATTTCTGTCACTAAGCAGCACCATTGTTAAATGAGTTTTGCTCCATTTTACAACCTTTCCTGCCACAGTTGTTGAGTGAATTATTGTAGTTATTAAGTTAATAACAGGGTTGTTAAGTAAATCTGGCTTCCCTTTTGCTTGTCAGAAGGTTGCAGAAGATGATCACATGACCCCAAGGCACTGACACTGTCATAAATATGAGTCAGTTGCCAAGCGTCTGAATTTTGATCACATGACCATAGGGATGTTGTAACAGTTGTGAAAAACCGTCATGTCACTATTTTCAGTGCCGATGTAACTTCGAACAGTCACTAAACGAACTGTTGCAAGTCGAGGACTAAGTGTATTCAAATGCCATGATTTATATCTCCAAAGATCCAGCTCTCTGGAGAAGGCTCCAATGGTGAGAAAGGTGGAAAGAAATAGAAGAAGAGAACAACCAGAATCAAGGTGGATAAACTCTATAGCACTAGCAATGAGTGTACCATTAGCTGAAGGATCAGATTAGGGTCAGATCAACATGCAGAAAAACTATCTACGTGGTCACTAAGTGTCCACAATACTTTGATGGCTCATCAATCAATCTAAAATTGTATGCAATAAAATGTAATCGCAATATGATTAAAAAAGAAACAATATCTGAATCCTAAACAAAAAAACAGAAATGGACAATCATTTTGGAGCTGAAAGTTTGGGAATGAAAAGAAAATTTTGGGAATGAAAAAAAAAATTTCATTTTTTTTTCATTCCAATTTTTGAAAATAAACAGATCCAAATTGCTGTTGTGAATTTTGCAAGTTTCTAGAACAATAGCTATAAAAAGTTGCCAATCAAATGTATGGCTAAAATGTTCATGTGATATTTGCAGACAACCCTTCTCTTAAAAAGAAGAAAAGCAGGAGAGGGAGGGAGGGAGGGAGGGAGGGAGGGAGGGAGAGAGAGAGAGAGAGAGAGAGAGAGAGAGAGAGAGAGAGAGAGAGAGAGAGAGAGAGAGAGAGAGAGAGAGAGAGAGAGAGAGAGAGAGAGAGAGAGAGAGAGAGAGAGAGAGAGATGGCAGTTTATGCTAAGTATCCTAGATAACCAGATTACAGGAGATGGGAAACCGTATCAATTTGTATAGTTAATAACTGTTTTGTTGCTTGGCACTACATATCTCATCAGCATGTATGCAAAAACAGGTTATTTTGTCCTGATTATTATGGCATCATATCAGAGAAGCAACCATAGGAGAATGTGTCGTTAAAATCTAACTTCAAATCTTTCACCAGATTGCTAGGTTGTAATAGATACAATCAGTTTAAATTGATTTCGGGACAATATAAATGAGTTTGCTTTGGAATGGATCAAATGACAATAAATTGTAACTTAAGTGTTCAGGATTATTGTTTCAAATTCATTCTTTCTGCATTAAATATAATCCAAATCTCTTAATAAACTTTGTTCAATAATGCTTCTCTGTTAACTTTCATATTCTTATGAAATTGCCAATGGCTGATCTATAATTCACTTCCAGAATTGTTCTGGATTAAGGAAAGTTGTAATATTTTTAACTTTATGTATTAAAATCCTAAGTATTAAAATAGTTTTTAAGTTTAAATACCATTTAAGCATAGCTTATAGTGTATGTATTTTTTCTAACTGTGCTGTGATTTACCACCTGGAAAAGATATTATGGATTACTGTATAAATTCCAAATGTTAATTTTGGAAGCTAGAGCAGCCAATTAATGTATTTCCATAGTGAGATAAAGATGTTGCATTTATCACATTTTCAATATATATGAATCATTTCCATTTCCATGATGAGCTAAGATCCCATTATAAAAATACATTTACTATTTTCTCTATTCCTTTTGTTACTTCTGCTTTACTATAGTTTCTTCTCATTTCTCATGTTTTACTTATGGCCATCTTGGAAGTTAGAAAAATGTAACTAAAAGATACATTCATTCTTAAAATGATTTACAATGAATTTTCAAATCAGATAAATGGACTTACACTGATTCTCAAAAAGGAGAACTTGCATTCCATAGAGGGTAAAGGACTGTCGAAAACTATATGTGACTGAATTTTTCTTCTTTTGAAAAATTTTAGTGACCTAAAAATATTAACAGACAAATAAAGAACCATATTATCTAACTAAAATATGAGCATTCTAGATTTACTTTGTAATACATAGCTTTATGGTCTTAAATGATATAGATCACATCTGGGTACTGCACATCAACAAGCATTCTAAATATTAATTATGTTAGGTTCCGATACTGAAGAGGCAGGAGACAGGTTGAGTGACTTCAGCTGTTTATTGGTCACAGTGAGCAAACATCAGCAAACCCCTGGATGTGGCTGGGGTATAAATAGGAGACCCTATTGGCAAGAGCCAATCAGATGTTACCTGTGAAATTCCTAAGTCAGACTGGAGTGAAGACTTCTCCAGTTCCTTTAGGACATAACAAATTCTGTCTCAATGCCATACTTATATAAATCAAAGAAAGAGTTGGAAAAGATACTCTTTCTAGAATACAGCTAGTTAGGCAACTCTTGAGCAATAACAAGAGTTATAATACTACTAAGAATGCATAGAATTAGGCCATTTTTAAATGGCAAAAATTTCTAGGATCCTATTACCCTTGTACGTCTAATATTGTTTCAAATGGTAGTAAAACTTTAATAAAAGAATGGAGCGTTTGAGAATCCTGATATATACCAATGTATACCATTTTCTCTCATAAGAAAGCAAAATATAATTACCGTATGTTCCAGCATATAAAATGACTGGGCATATAAGATGACCCCCAACTTTTCCAGTTAAAATATAGAGTTTGGGATATACTTGCCGTATAAGACTACCCCTCCTACCATCTTTCTTTTTCTTTCTGTCTTTCTTCCTTCCTAACATCTTTCTTTCTTTCTTTTTCTTTCTTTCTTTCTCTCTCTCTCTCTCCCTCCCTTCCTAACATCTTTCTTTCTTTCTTTCTTTCTTTCTTTCTTTCTTTCTTTCTTTCTTTCTTTCTTTCTTTCTTTCTTTCTTTCTTTCTTTCTTTCTTTCTTTCTGTCTGTCTTCCTTCCTTCCTTCCTACCATCTTTCTTTCTTTCTCTTTCTTTCTTTCTTTCTTCCTTCCTTCCTTCCTTTCCTTCCTTCCTGTGTCTGTCTTCCTAACTTTCTTTCTTTCTTTCTTTCTTTCTTTTTTCTCCCTCCCTCCCTCCCTTTCTTCCTTTTTTTCTTTCTTTCGCTCTCTCTCTCTTTCTTCTTTCTTTCTTTCTTTCTGCAAACCAATCCCCACAGTGACTCCTTTCTCCCTCGCCCAGCCCTCTTCCAAGAGGCCAAGTGGAAGCGAGGTAGGTGGGTGGGTTGCTCCTCTGCCCTCGGAGGAAGAAGGAGCCTCTGTCGCAGTCTCCCGCAGGGCTCCAGCCACCTGACTGAGTCCGTGCCGTGGCGCCGGCACGGTTAACGTGCATGGGACAGAAGGAGAGAGAGCGCTATCGCCGCTGCTGCTATCGCCGCTCCGATATTTCTTCGGTGGGCGCGCGCAGGAGGGACCGTGGAGCAGAGGCACCCGGCGAGTGGGGCGAGAGTCGCGGGGATGCCAGAAGTGGCAGCGTCGGCGGCAGGCTCCTGCCCGTGTCTCCCGCCCGCCTCTTGCCTTAAGCCGCCGGGCGCCTCTGCTCCGCGGTCCCTCCCGGGCGCGCCCACCTACTGGGAAGGCTGTGGCTGGCGGTGGCGGCCGCAGCCTTCCCAGCAGGAGACCGAGATGCAGGGTGGCATTGGGGCTCCGGGGCTCCTTCAGCTGCTTGGCTGGAGAATGGCGGGGATGTGGCCGCGGCGTTTTTGAGCTCCCCCCGGCTCGGAAGTTTCAATACCTGGCGTATAAGACGACCCCTGACTTTTGAGAAGGTTTTCAAGGGGTAAAAAGTCATCTTATATGCCAGAACATACGGTAATTAAACCCAGAATACTGAATTCATTCCTTTTTGTGGGAGATTAATGCTCTTGTACCATTGATGAATGTGCATCATGTTAAGTGTGTGAGGACAAGGTTAACTCACTAATATACATATTGCTGTTAATAGGTTATTTATTTAGCGTATGGCACGTGTTAACCAGGGCTCACCGAGGTGGCTGGCCGCCTCTGTGAAAGGAATTTTTTCGGGCCGTGTTATCTTTACCCGCGGGACGCTTGAATGCCGTTAGGAAATCAGGGGAGGCTCCTTTCTTGTCCCTCCATTTAATAGGTAAAATGTATTGACAAGCAATTACTTTAAAGGGGAAGGTCCAATCCACCAGCAGCCTACTGTGAAGATTTCAGAGGGATTTTTAAAAAAATTATAAATTAAGGGCTTGATATATGCAGCTCTGGTCTCCTAGATTATAGACGGGAACTCTGAGATCCAATTTAGTTGTACATTTGTATCTTATCCACCAGGGCTATGGAAAGCTTTCTTGCTTAATAATGGTTCTCCCTTATAATAAAATAATATAAATTATGTGGCACATACCACAAGGAGATCATTAAATAAAAATATTTCTCGCTGGTGTAATCCAAGCTTCTGAGGTTTATTTGGATCTGGAACTTCAAAAAGCCTACAGTAACAAACAAGTCGCCGATGTGGGAGAGACAGAACCTATAAATCAGAAACAGAAAAGCAACATATTATAACCAATTTCCCTGAAATTTATAAGGCTGCTCTTTGCAAATAATACTTGCAATTTATTTTTCCCTTTCTTGAACTGAATCTTACATAGAAAGCACTAATCAACTCCATTTGTATAACAGAAATATTTTATTAGATTAGTGATTTAGTTTTTTCTATGTACTAACTACAATACTGTACCAAATAAGTATATAATATTTAAGTTTATAAAGGGCAATTTTCTAAAATTATGGTGAGATCTGCTTACTGAATATATAAATATGAAAACAAACACTTACACAACCAAGCCCATGATGTAGAGATCCAATCTATGGTAAAAGACACAAAAATATAATTAAACTTCAGAAAAACACAATATTGTACCTTATCAAGCAAATATTTCAGTCTTATTATGATTAAATGTACCGGTATATAAAATAAACATTTCTATAATATTGATTGTAGAGATTGCACAAATCATCACCAAAAGACTTAGAAATATGAAATAATTGAAAACTTGAATTATAAAACTTTGTATATTTGCAGTGTTTTTATTTGTTCTGCTTTTGAAGTGGCATTTTTAATATTTATGGCAATAGCATCTTGACAGAATCACCTTGGCTTGAAAAAAAATGGTATCCTAATACATGATGAGCTTGTTGTTCATCTGAGATATACCAAAAATAGACAAACATGGACATTTCTTTACACCTTCCTTCGGTTCCAAAAACACAGGACAAAATTTTTGTTATTAGTATCTTCGTGTTGCTCAGGTAAAGTTTATTTAATGAGGTAGAAATAATTTTATTGCTTTTGTTTCCTACATATAGAAGACCTAAAACTATTTTATAGTGGAACAGAATGGCATTTCAAAAAGAAAACTTAAAGAGATAATTGAGAGAGCCTCCAACTCAGAGGAAAAGCTGTTATTGCAGAGGACCAATTATATACTCTCAAAGCAAAATATATAGCATGGATTTGCATGCAGGATGTTTCTAGGAAGAGTACAGAGAAGAGCAACAGAGATGATTAGGGGACTAAAGGCTAAAACGTGAAAAACAGTTGCAGGAATTGGGTATGATTGGTTTAATGAAAATAAGGACTAGGGGTGACATGATAGCAGTGTTCCAATATCTAAGGGGCTACCACAAAGAAGAGGGGGTCAACCTATTCTCTAAAGCACCTGAAAGCATGACAAGAAGCAATGGATGGAAACTAATCAAGGAAAAGACCAACCTAGAACTAAGGAGAAATTTCCAGACAGAACAATTAATCAGACTTGTCTCCAGAAGTTATGGATTTATTTGTTTGTTTGTTTGTTTGTTTGTTTGTTTGTTTGTTTGTTTATTATTTTAGTGTTCTTACATGCCACCCTACTCCCTGGGGACTCAGGGCGGCTCCAACACTGGAGGTTTTTAGAAGAGATTGGACAATCACTTGTCTGAAATGGTATAGGGTTCCCTGCTATAGGGTTCCCTTAGGTTTGGACTAGAAAACCTCCAAGGTCCCT
This sequence comes from Diadophis punctatus similis, assembly GCA_023053685.1. Classification (NCBI taxonomy): domain Eukaryota; kingdom Metazoa; phylum Chordata; class Lepidosauria; order Squamata; family Dipsadidae; genus Diadophis; species Diadophis punctatus. The sequence goes on from JALIGW010000002.1 coordinate 197,500,875, forward strand.
TCCAACTCTGTTGTTCTATTATTCTTTTATTCTGAAAGCTCACTTCCTTGATGCCAGCTGGTATAGTCATTTAAGCTCCATGGACAATTAAAGTGATAGCAGAAGACAGTTCTAACCATTTCAAACATATACATTTGTATTATTTATCTTTCCTGATATAATTAATTCCAAATAGCTTCAACAGAAGCACCAGCTATTATCATCCAGAAATTCCATGAAGACAGGCTAGACCAGGGCTATCAAACTCCCGGCTCATGGGCCGGATGCGTCACAACTGGCCACACCCATGTCCAGTGAAGGGGGAAAAAGTCCCGATATGTCAGGTGATGCTGCCATAACGACGTGAGTTTGACACCCTTGGGCTAGACCATTTTTCTAGGATTGGGGGACATACTTTTTACACTGGTGCTGCATTTTGAATTTCAGTGAATGTAATGAAAAAGAACCATTTCTTTCATTTTGCCAGGTAGGTTTTCAAAGAGAAACCAGGACTCTCACTCTGTGTTTCCCTCAGCAATTCCTCTCTAATCTTTGTCCCTGTTCCCATGCACAGGAAATGCAACAATATTTTAGAATAACTGCAACTTGACATAACATCTTCAGAAACCAGACAAAGGCTAGTTAATGTTAACTATGGTTTGTTGAAACAAACTGATTTCAAATTACTATTTAGATTAACTGGGGAAAATTTAACTAAGATTTAAAAGCCAGGGTGCAGTCGGATAATCCTAGAAAAAATCTCTCTATGTCGTTAATAAAAAATGATACCAACTTGACAGCACTTTATCAACAATCAATGAAATCTGAACTCTAAGAGAAAGCATCCATCAAAGGCAAGCCAGAGGAGAAAGAAGCACACAATTCTAAGGCTTACACTTGTTCTTTTTTATAAAGCTGGACTTTTAGCCGTCCCACTCAGACCCAACCATTCTTTCAAAAGCCATGAAATCCAAATCCTGCTATTTGTAATACACTATCAGTACAAGGTTATTCAATTTTCTTCAATTTTTTACTTTATGATTATAAACATATTATGATTTTTTAGAAGACTCTCATTGTCCTGGAATATTCTGGCAACATTCTGAGACAATCCAGTCTAACTTTTATATTATCCGTAAAAGAAACTTACCGGCTTTTTCCCTACTATGAGCTTTTCAACCTTTTGGACCTGTGACACATGATCCTCATTGGTCTTGAGTTCCCGTTTTCGGATTCTCTCATAAATCCCAATGAGCATCTCTCTTGGAATATCTTCACCATCATCTACACCTGGAAAAGTTATTGTGATTATTGCTGATTAATACATGTTCCATCTTTGCACTTTCATTATATTATCTTTCATATAACCCCAAACCAAAGATAGTATCTGATTTGGATACTACCAGTCAACTTGTAGAGGAGATGGCCGGCACAGAAATTTAAATTTGTCTGGAATATCAACCACAAAGCAGGTCCTGGCTGCTAATATTACCATTACGCCAATTAAAGTCTTGATTTCTCTATACCATACTACAAGCAGCCATTTTGCAATGAAAAAAAAGGCATAAAGCTCATTGATATGGTAACATTTCCATTGTTAAACAGAAATAGGCAAAGAGGTGTTCCATTCACACATACTGTAATTATTGGCTGTGAACCTACAGCAATCAACAACTGTAAGAACATAAAAACCCGTTTATTTAAGACTAATGGTGCATCTTGTCTAGTAATCTGAGCCTTTGCAAAAACCTGAAGAAAATATGGAGACAACAGCCCCCTCTCAATTGACTCCTTTTAAAAGTAATTATTATTTAGTGTCCAATAAACATGATTATTTGATCCTGCCCCAGAAATGATATAAAACAGAAATAAGTACCATATGATAGAAGAAAATATTTGTAAATCAGGGGTAAACTTAGTGCTGTCTGAGCTTGATTGTTTTCTTGCAGACGTTTCATTACCAAACTAGATAAGGAACATCAGTGCTAGTATACAATGGGGTTTGCTCCCATTTTATATTTACAAGTGGCTTTCCCTGTCAGTGTTGATGGGGATGGTGGTTCCTAAATTGGGCTGTTGTTTACTCAGCCAACTGGGTAAACTACCAACCTAGCTTGTTTGTCTGAGTTGGTAGTTCCTTGATTGGAGTATTGTTTGCTTTTTGATTGTTGGTTTAATGTTAATCTTGATGTTAATCTCTGCTCATTAGGGTGTTGATTGCTGGTGAGAAAGTCTTCTAGCTTTTTGATTATCTCTTTTGAATTGTATGTAGATGTTGTTTAGGATATTATTTAGTTTGGTAATGAAACATCTGCAAGAAAATGACCAAGCTCAGACAGCACCAAGGACTCCGCAGAAATGACTGTTCTGCAGCCCTCAAGCTTGTTTCTATTCTGTTATTTCCAGAATACTGTCACATCAGTATAAAATACTGGAAGGTTGAAATTAAAGTGCTAATTTCCATTGACATGATTTTTAAAAAGTTTAGACCAAAAAAGACACCCATAAACTTCTCTATTCCTCTGGACATTTCAATGATAATATCATATATTCTATAATATTAACTATAATATTATCTATATTATCTAGATTATATAGATTATATATCTATAATCTATAATAATATTATAGATCTAGATCTATAATCTAGATCTATTTAGCACAGAGCCATCATGACTCATTATGAGAGATAGATAACTTCATAAAATAATTCTTGGTCCTCTGATTACTTAATTTAATGTGTATTTCTTTCTGTAACACGTATGGATAGTTATAAGTAGAAGTATAGTTTATGGAATGCAAAAATACTAAATGAACAATATTTGATGACTACTACTGTTGAATACCCATTTACAGCTATATAGTTTAATGGTAGCGTTGGTTACTCTACTAAGCCTTGATCACAAACATTGACAATATTTCTTCTATAAAGTATTGCATTAACATACTGCTCCCATAAACAAATAATCTGGAATAGGTATGTACCAATATTAGCATAGAAGTAGTTTACAGACACTGTGACTATGGGATTATCCACACATTCACTACCATGTTGTTTAACAGTGAGATAAGGATAATGTGTTTGGGCTACAGACAGATTTGCTAGGGAGAAAGTACTTCATGCTGCGGATGGCAAACATGATTTTAAGGATGAACAAACATGTCCTTTTACCTATGCTGTCTGTTTTGTTCTGCTTATAATCTGGTTTTATTTTTGTAACTTGATTTCTTATAGCATAAATGCTGCACAAATAACAGAAAACAAACAAACTATTACATAAAGGCTGTAAGATATATTTTTCTTCTACAGCCCTGTTAGTAAAACACACATACGCCAATTATTACACTCTAAAGCAGGGGTAGGGAACTGCTTGTGGCCACCTGGTATTTTAGGATCAATTTGTTCTCCTGAAGTGGTTGCTTGTTGTGATTACAAACCACCAATTTACCAGAAGACAAACTAGAGAGATTCATTCCTTTCACCTACAGTATATAAATTCTCAGAAGATTTTCTACCAATTCAGATTCTTGCTTTTTTTTTTCTCTTGTAGCTAGACATATTTCTAAACAAAGCACAGGGGCAAAATCAACTATCAATTTTATTTTGTAGGAAAGCCTGTAAGGCCCAAGTAAGGCCAGAGGCATTCTAGTGGAGAAAAAAAGAACATGCAACTGATTGAAGCTTTATAACAGTGATGGCGAACCTTTTATGGCTCGCTTGCCAAAAGGGTGTGCGCGCATGTTAGCGTGCCTGTGCCCACACCCTCCCCCTGCGTACAATCCCCGTTCTGCCCCCGCACATGCGCACAGGCCTCACTGAAGCCTCCGGACTCCTGAAGCCTGGGGACGGCTAAAAACAGGCCAACCGGAAGTTCGCAAAATGCGTGTAAGGTAAGTAGATTTCACAACTGATACAAACATATACACACAGACACACACAAATAGGTACACTTTTTTTTCACATAGATTCCCAAGCCACCTTATAATGTCAAAAGAGCACTCAAACCCATTTGCAAATCATTGGATAGACAATTATTACTATCTTGGGTTCAGACCTAGAAGAAACCCAAGTATGGTGCAGAATTTGAAATGATGAAATCTATCAATATCATTCCTTGGCCTGCTGCCAGAAAAACAAAAGCAGGTGAGGTGGACTAGTTCCTCCATAGGGAGCAGGTAAGGTAGACTAGTTCCTCCAAAGTTTCTGAAATAGAATGGCTAAACTCTCAACACTTTATTATTATTAAATTTATTTGCCGCCTATTTCGCCATGGGGTTACTTTTGCTGAACAGTTGCAGTACAGTTGGCAATATAATATACCCAGGTCTCCAGATAATGACAAATTTTCATGTTATGCTTACCTCTTAGATTTTTGACAAAATCTTCGAGCTTCATTTTACGTTCTGGTTTTACATTTGGACTATACATATCTGTGTTTAATAAAATTATCGCAAAGGCAAGAATGAAGATGGTGTCAGGATTTCTGAACTGCCTTACAACCCCTGGATTGCAGATGCAGTATCTCTGGCTAGAAAAGATATTTTAGAAAAATACTAGGTGAGATTCAAGGATAAGTTGATATGGCATTTAGAAAAAAAACAATACATTTATACAGAAAGCTAAATTATATTCTTATCATTATTCATTTGGCAGTATAAAATATAAAATAAAACAGTATTTACTCCTTTATTCTATTATCTTATCTAATAACAAAGAGTCTATACTGCAGAATGGGCGTTTACTTACCTGTTGATACGCCCGTTCTCGTTGGTTGAAGCCAGCATTCAGTGAGGGTTGTCCACAGCCAATCACATCAAGGGCTGAGTCTGTCAATCAAAACTGAGCCTCTGTCCTCCTCCTCCTTGGATATTGGCCCAGTTTAGACGAAGCTGAAAGACAGACTTGACGTGGAAAGGAACAGTGTTAACCGAATAAAAAAGAATACACCGCACCAATGTAAGTAAGCCACACCTCAGACTGCTGAATGAAGTAACAAAAGCTGATTTATTAGAACCACAAGTAACAGTGCAAGAACAGTGTAGAACGTATTCAATAATAACCAAAAAACAGAAGGGAGGGCCTGAATGCTGGCTTCAACCAACGAGAACGGGCGTATCAACAGGTAAGTAAACGCCCATTCTCCATTGGAGGTTGAAGCCAGCATTCAGTGAGGGACATACCCAAGCTACGAGTCCCGAGGGAGGGCAACTAAGCAACCACTGCTCCCCAGTCTCTACTAGGACAGAGGCACAGTAACCTGATGAAGCACTCGCCTGCCGAAGGCTGCCTCTGTAGAAGCATAAGAATCAATTTTATAATGGCGTATAAACTGAGTGGGGGAAACCCAAGTAGCAGCCCTACACACTTCTTCAAGTGAAGCCCGAGTCTTCCATGCAGCTGATGTAGCGGCGCTGCGGGTGGAATGGGCCGTGATAGCCTCTGGTACCGGCTTTCCAGCTGAGGTATAAGCTCTGGTAATCGTGGCCCTGATCCACCTCCCTATGGTAGGGGATGAAACCTTAAGCCCCATGGAACGGGGAAGGAAGGCAACAAACAAGGCCTCTGATTTACGAAAGGCCGAGGTACGTTTGATATAAGCTTTCAAGGCTCGCCTCACGTCCAGAGTATGCCACTGACGCTCTCTTGGATGCCGTGGGTGGTCACAGAAGGACGGGAGAACTATTTCCTGGGAACGGTGAAACAAGGAATTCACTTTGGGAAGGAAGGAAGGGTCTAGACGGAGGACCACCCTGTCTGGATGGAAAATGCAAAGGTCCTGCCGAATAGAGAGAGCTGAGAGCTCGGAGATACGTCTGGCTGATGTAATAGCCACGAGGAAAGCTACCTTGTAAGATAGTAGGCTGAGGGGCGCATCTCTTAACGGTTCAAATGGGGGACCTGTCAGGGCTTCCAGGACCAGAGGTAGGTCCCATGTGGGGAAACGGTGCACGACTGGCGGGCAGATGTTAGAGGCTCCTTTAAGGAACCTATGCACCGTGGGCACATGTGCCAGGGAGGGGCAATTTGGACAAGAAAGAACTGTGGAGAGTGCCGCCAGTTGGCGTCTAAGGGTGTTAGGGGTCAAGCCCAAATTTAATCCTTTCTTAAGGAAGCGAAGTAGGAGAGGAATGGGCACATAAAGAGGGGAAATACCCTCTAGGTTGCACCACTCACAAAAAGCCTTCCAGGTGTGTTGATACACTCTGTTAGTGGAAGGGCGCCTGGAGGCCAAGATGACTTCAATGGTGTCCAGATCATAGTGTTGTCGCTTTAGGACCTCCCGCTCAACCGCCATGCGGTCAAGCGTAACCACTGCGGGTCTGGGTAGACCACTTCCCCCTGTTGGAGCAGATCCGGAAGGGGAGGCAGTCTCCACGGGTGCCCTTGGGACAGGAAAAGGAGATCCCCGAACCAAACCCTGCGTGGCCAGTGAGGGGCAATTAAAATCACCTCCGCAGAATGTTTTAATACTTTCTGGATGACCCTGGATAGCAGAGGGAGGGGAGGGAAGGCGTACAGGAGTCCCTGGGGCCAAGGTGAGCGCAGGGCGTCGACTGCTTCTGCGCCTTCCGTCGGGAAGCGAGAGTAGAACCGGCTGAGCTGTGCATTCTGTGGGGTAGCAAACAGATCAATTAAAGGTACACCAAATCTATGCACAATCTCCTGAAACACCCCTGGATGTAGCTGCCATTCGGTCTGGTCTAAATCCCGACGGCTGAGCCAATCAGCCTGCTTGTTGGCTTCCCCTGAAATATATTCCGCTGAAAGGGAAGTAAGGTGTTTCTCTGCCCACAGACCCAGGGACAAGGCCTCTTCTAACAGGGCCGCTGAGCGTGTTCCCCCCTGTCTATTAACATGAGCTTTGGCCGTGACGTTGTCGGTGAGGACCAACACATGGGAACCTTCTATCCTAGATTTAAAACTCTTTAACGCTAAACGGATAGTGCGCAGTTCTAGTAGGTTAATAGGACAATTTGATTCCTCCCTAGACCAGGTACCCTGTGCCAGTTGGCCCTGAATATGTGCCCCCCAGCCTGAGAGGCTGGCATCTGTGGTTACTGTAATTCTATCTGGTAGGAGGAAAGAAGAACCTTCTTCCAAGGCTGAGGATGTCCACCAAACTAGGGATTGTCTAACCTGAGAGGGCAAACGAACCCAAACTGCAGGAGGGGACTGACCCGGGGGTATAAGGGGAAGTAAGAACCACTGCAATCTACGGGAGTGCAACCGTGCCCAGGGCACGATGTCGATGCACGATATCATTTTCCCCAGCAGCGTGGCCAACAGGCCTAGAGAAACTGAGGGACAGAGGTTGATGTTAGCTATGATGACCCTGATGCTGTCCTGCCGCTCGGGGGATAGGAAAACTTTGCACTGCTGGGAATCAATAATGGAGCCCAAATGAAGAATTGAGGTACTAGGAACCAGACAGCTCTTACTGTAGTTGACCGAGAAGCCATGTCGTTGGAGCACGTCCAGCACGACTTGCACATGGCGCTCTGCCAAGGACCTGGACGAAGCCTGAAGAAGAATGTCGTCCAGGTAGCACTGTACCCGAATTCCTAGGGAACGAAGGTGAGCCTCCAAAGCCGCCAAGACCTTTGTAAAGACTCGAGGGGCTGAGGAGAGGCCAAAGGGGAGTGCTCTATACTGGAAGTGTCTTCCAGCAAGACAGAAACGGAGAAACTGCCTGTCGGCAGGTGCTATGGGGATGTGGAGATATGCTTCGGAAAGATCTAGGGAGACCAGATAGTCAGCTCTATGGATACCCCTGAGGATGGAACGCAGGGACTGCATTTTGAATTTGCGATATTTAACAAACTGGTTTAACCTTTTGAGATCAAGTATAGGTCGCCAATCCCCCGAGGGTTTTGGAACCAGAAAAAGTATTGAATATACTCCTGCTCCTCTTTGTTCCCTAGGTACCGGTTCAATGGCTCTAATCTCTAGGAGATGGCGAATGGCCTGTTCCATTAACCTGCGTTTTTCTGGAACTCCGGAAACGTGACAGGGAATAAAACTTGGAGTGGGCTGTGACCAAAATTCCAATGATAACCCAAAACGGATAGTTCGTCTAACCCAGGCGTCCTGAGTGGATTCTTCCCAGGTATCTGCAAACCTGGCTAGTCTACCTCCAATAGGGAATTCCTGAAATAAATTACTTGCCTCGCCTGGAAAACTTGTTACCCCATCCCTTATAGGGACGTTTGTAAGATCTGCCCCTGGCCGATCTATCCTGGTAAAAGGACCTCTGGCCATACTGACCTGGGGTTCGGGGCAGATTGGAACCCTGGTCAGCCGATCGAAAGGGCCGCCTAGGATATGGGTTATGACGGAAAGAACCTTTTTTGTTATAAGTTGGAAGGACCTTCCTACGATCTTTAGACTCCACCAGTAGTGGATCTAAAACCTCCCCAAAAAGGGATTGGCCCCCAATCGGCTTAGAAGCCAGGCGCCATTTTTGGCGAGCATCGGCAGTCCAGTTCTTGAGCCAGTTCACCCTGCGACCTGCCGTGGCAGCCGCAATGGACTTTGAAGAAAAGCGTGCTGCCCTGAGTGTAGCGTCAGCAGTAAATTGAGTTGCAGCTATGACTTTGTTGAGGTCTTGATGAATGCGAAGTTCTGATGAGGGGATCAGTTCCTGGAGCTGGCGCAGCCACAAGAGCGACGATCTGGCAAAGAAGGATGCAGAACAGGAAGCGCGAACCGCCCAGGCCGAGGCATGGTGGGATTTAAGCAGGAGTTGTTCTAGCCGTCGATCATCCGGTTTCAGGAGCTCCTCAGCTTCGCCCGGAATGGGATTTGGAGAGTGGAGCGCAGCTACCGGGACGTCCACCGATGGAGGGGAGAGCAGACCCGTCAGTTCAGCCGCCCTATTAAAGAATCGCTTGTCCTGCGCGGAAGGCATTGGTCCTGAGGTTGGAGCCACGAACTGCCGCTGCACGTCATCCAGGAATATCTTGGGCGCTGGAATAACATCCAGCTCTGTCACTTGTTCCTCAAAAACCGGAACTTTGGTTGAAGAAGTCGCAGCATCTGCTGTTACGGGAGCTGAGGGTAGGCCAGCTACATTCCTAGCCTTATGTAGTAATGACTTGAATAAGGCAGGTGGGAATAAGCCCACTGAAGTGGGTTGTTCTGGAGCGAGGCCTTCATCCTCTGACAGTGCTGTGGGATCGCACTCACCCTCTTCCAGGGTGGCAGGTCTGATATCTTCACTGGAATCTTCAGAAGAGTCTTCAGCAATGGCTGCCCCCCTGAGGGACTGAGAATGTGCTTGACTAGAAGGCCTGGATGGAATGGCCTGGGCAGATGCCTGGATTTGCTGGAATCCAGCTAGGCACTGTTGCACAGTTGCTGTCATGACCATCTGCCAGCTTGGCTGGTCAGGCTGATGTGAGGGTCCTGCCTGAGAAATCAAGGAGCTGGAGGCCACACTAGCAGGGGGTCTAGCTGCCTGTGCCCAATCTATGGTGGGAACAGAGGCCACAGGAATATCAGGCCCAAAGGCAGAGGCAATTTCCTGGGGATTACCCTGGGCAGATGAGAGTAGGCCCCCTTCTCCCCAGACATTGGGGTCTAATAGGTTAGGTGCAGGGGCATCCAGGTTGTGGACTTGAGCCTGGACCACTACCTGGTGCTGTGGGGGTGCCATGGCTTCCCCCTGTTGATCGGCCCTGTCCACTATGCGCTGCAGCGCTCGATCGCGCCTCCTCTCATCCCTTTCTGCAGCTTTAGACCCTTGGGCTGATTTAGGCTGTTTATCTTCCATCGGGGCCAGAGTGATTTCCTCCCCGGGATCAGGCCCTTTCTGGGTTTTTGATTGGGTCCTCTTCGTCTTCGCCGGAGCTCTTGCAGTCTCCGCCATCGTGCCTCAGCAATTTTAAGCCCTGCGCGCGCAGCTCGATGACGCTGCGCTCCCAAAATGGCGCCCGCCCCAAAGGCGGGAAAATCGGCGATTTGAAAAGGCGGCTCGGCGCGGAGCTCAGAATGCGCTCCGCCAAGCCGCTAGAGCGAAATTAGGCAGTTGCGAGGTCGGACTCTCCAAATTTGGCTATTATTTGATCGCTCTCGCCGTTCCCCTTGCTCCTGTGCTCCCAGGAGGCTTGGCAAGGGATTTTGTCCCTCCAGCACTCATCGGAGTGCAAGCACCGGCCGATGGAAAATAACTTTCCCCCCCCCTTTAGGCTCTGTAAGCCATTCGCGGCTTGATATTAAGGAAGAGAGAGGGGGGGGGGAACTAGCTGGAACGAAGGCCCTTAACGGCCACAAGTGGCATATTGTTAAGGCCTGGGACTGGGAAACAGCATTTTCTAAGGGCTTGTTTATTTTAAATAGTTTTCTTTTTTTTTTTTTATATATATATATATATATTTTAAACTTACAGTTGAAGTCAGCAGTCAGAGAGATGTAAATCCACGTCTAGCCTTTTTGAAGGGCTGAGTCTAAACTGGGCCAATATCCAAGGAGGAGGAGGACAGAGGCTCAGTTTTGATTGACAGACTCAGCCCTTGATGTGATTGGCTGTGGACAACCCTCACTGAATGCTGGCTTCAACCAACGAGAACGGGCGTATCAACAGGTAAGTAAACGCCCATTCTGCAGTATAGACTCTTTGTTATTAGATAACCTCCAATGGAGAATACTTTATTACCCTAAATCTCTCAAATGTAATATATTAGGTAAAAGACTACTGGTATATCAAAAGGACAACTGTATCATTTTATGCAATTAATTTCCTAAATTTGCACACTTCTGAAATTTAAACTTATGTTCTTTATACTAAGTGATTTGGAAACTATTGGAAACTATAGACATAATATGACTGACATTTGTCAACTGGATATAGAATACTGATTTGGGTGAACTGAATAGCAGAATTCATAAAAAGTATTCCATGTTGCTTGTAAAATATCCTTGCTTCAGAGTGAGTCATCAAAAAAGTGTAATTATTCATATAAAGCAGCAGTAATCAAACAGATTCCTATTATATACCATAGCCACAGGATTGCCACCTGTTTTAGTGATCATAGAAGCATTTTGCTTTCTCTGCTTAATGATGCCAATGATTTAACAACTATAAATCAATGCCTGAGGGTATATACCTTTTATTTTAGGAACACTGGATGACTTTTAGATTTCTTGCCACATTTCCACCAGTATAAAGAACATTTGAATAGGTTTTAATGAGTAATGTCTTTGCTTATCACAGTAACTGTATAAGTCAATGCATTTTAATTTGAGACTATATATTTACCGTATTTATCGGCGTATAACACGCACCGGCGTATAACACGCACCCCCATTTTAACAATAAAATTTGAGTAAAATTTTTTTTAATTAAAAATAAATGACTTGGAATGTCTGAACTTAATGTTGGATTCATATTTATAACATTATAACATGAACTATAACATTAACTCCTCTTATAAGGCAAATATGAAATGAAAAAGCACCTCTTTGAATGAAAAAAACTTAATCAGAATTGCTTTCTGGGAAACCAAAAAATTCTTCATCTTCACTTTCCTACCATCTTTCTTTTTCTTTCTGTCTTTCTTCCTTCCTAACATCTTTCTTTCTTTCTTTCTTTCTTTCTTTCTTTCTTTCTTTCTTTCTTTGTTTTTTCCTTCTTTCTTTCTTTCTTTCTGTCTGTCTTTCTTTCTTTCTTTCTTTTTTCTGTCTGTCTTCCTTCCTTCCTAACTTCTTTCTTTCTTTCTTTCTTTCTTTCTTTCTTTCTTTCTTTCTTTCTTTCTTTCTTTCTTTCTTTCTTTCTTTCTGTCTTTCTTCTTCTTTCCTTCCTTCCTAACATCTTTCTTTTTCTTTCTTTCTGTCTTCCTTCCTTTCTAACTTCTTTCTTTTTCTTTCTTTCTGTCTTCCTTCCTTTCTAACTTCTTTCTTTCTTTCTTTCTTTCTGTCTTCTTTCTTCTTCTTTCCTTCCTTCCTAACATCTCTTTTTCTTTCTTTCTGTCTTCCCTCCTTCCTAACATCTTTCTTTTTCTTTCTTTCTGTCTTCCTTCCTTTCTAACTTCTTTCTTTCTTTCTTTCTTTCTTTCTTTCTTTCTTTCTTTCTTTCTTTCTTTCTTTCTTTCTGTCTGTCTGTCTGTCTGTCTGTCTGTCTTTCTTTCTTTCTTTCTTTCCTTCCTTCTTTCTTTCCTTTCTTTCTTTCTGTCCGTCTGTCTGTCTTCTTTCTTCTCCTTCCTTCCTTCCTTCCTTCCTTCCTTCCTTCCTTCCTTCCTTCCTTCCTTCCTTCCTTCCTTCCTTCCTTCCTTCCTTCCTTCCTCCCTCCCTGTAGGAGAAAGAAGGAACCTCTGTTACCGTCTCCCCAGGGGCTGCAGCCACCCGACTGAGTCCCCGACCGTGGCAGCATCCCTGCTGTTCTCCGGCCAAGCGGCCGAAGGAGCCCTGGAGCCTCGACGCCGCCCTGCATCTCGGTCTCTTGGGGCTTGTCCGGCAGCCTGCTGGGAAGGCTGCGATGCAGGGAGGGAAGGAGCTGCTATTGCCGCTCCGGCATGTCTCTGTGGCTGCACCGGGGAGCCGCGTCCTTGTTAACAATGGAGAAGCTGCGCGGAGCAGAGGCGCCTGGCGAGCGAGGCGAGTGGCTGCATCGGCGGCAGGCTCCTGCCCGCGTCTCCCGCCCGCCTGCCTCTCATTCTTTTAAATGCTAAGGCAAGAGGCGGGCAGGCGGGCGGGAGACTCGGGCAGGAGCCTGCCGCCGATGCAGCCACTCGCCTCGCTCGCCAGGCGCCTCTGCTCCGCGCAGCTTCTCCATTGTTAACAAGGACGTGGCTCCCCGGTACAGCCACAGAGACATGCCGGAGCGGCAATAGCAGCTCCTTCCCTCCCTGCGTCGCAGCCTTCCCAGCAGGCTGCCGGACAAGCCCCAAGAGACCGAGATGCAGGGCGGCGTCGGGGCTCCAGGGCTCCTTCGGCCGCTTGGCCGGAGAACAGCAGGGATGCGCCCGCCCGTTTTTGAGCTGCCCCCAGAGCGGTGAATCAGCTGGGACCCGGCGTATAACACGCAGGTAGAGTTTTGGCTTCTAATTTTAGTTTTAAAACTGTGTGTTATACGCCGATAAATACGGCAACTTATTTTTAAAGGTTTAAACTGAAATAGTACCATTCCGTTGCTACAGTTTAAAATAAATGACAAAAGAATAACCAAATTAAACTACCTGGAATTACAACATACTGTATATATATAATGTCTATGGAGTCATCCAGGTCATGGTTGTCCCAAAGGTGATTTTTCAAGAAGCAACTGGACTTCCTGGTTTTCTTTGAAGATGCTTCGCTTCTCATCCAAGAAGGTTCTTCAGCTTCTTAAGCTAAAGAAGCTTCTTGGATATGAAGTGAAATGTCTTCAAAGAAAAACCAGAAAGTCAAGCTGTCCCTTGAAAAAGCACCTTTAGGACATACAGTATGTACATATTTTTATTTTGAACAATCGCTTATGCAATTTTAAAAAAATAACTATATTCAACCGCACTGTTCCTGAGACTTATAAATTTTCAATCAGCTGCTATAGCTTGCTGTGTCATACCTAAAAGCTTCAATGAGTCGTTCTACTTTCTGAGCTTCTCCTTGGACACGGATATGAGCTTGAAATTTCCTGAGAGCTTCATCCAGTTCCATAGCTGAGAAGTCCATCTCATCCACAACACAGCTGAAACAAAGAAAGCATTAATTTATTTTGGTTTACCACAACCAGTGTTCTTTTTGTAAATTTAACTGGTCTACAGTAGAATAGAATAGAATAGAATAGAATAGAATAGAATAGAATAGAATAGAATAGAATAGAATAGAATAGAAGAGAATAGAATAGAATAGAATAGGAATAGAAATAGGAATAGGAATAGGAATAGAATAGAATTTATTTATTGGCCAAGTGTGATTGGACACACAAGGAATTATTTATTTATATTTCCATTATAATAAAATGCAGACTAGCAAATATTGCTAGATATGCTTTCTACTTTTTCTCCTATAATCTCCTATAATGTCAGGATGGGGACTGGCAAAGAAAGACTAAGTAGTAGTGAGAGATTCAGTTATGATGTTGATGACAGGTTTGTCACACAAAATGTCAGCAAAGAATTCAGAGACTTCTCTGACATGAGCTGATGTCACTGGTATTCCTCTGGACTGACTGGTATCTAAAATGTGGTATTAGGTTTTTGTTCTAAATTTAAACAAAAAGGTATGTAATAATAATAACAATGTTTAAAACTTGTATGCCACCCAATTCCCAGTGATTCTTGTAGGGACTGTACTGCCCTGTCTCAGCCATTGGACTCAGCAGAGCAGACATAGTTGTCAACGTTCCGAGTAACACACCCTCAGAGTTTGTGGCAACTATGAGGCAGCAAAAGATGGTTTCAGCCAGGTTTGCTTCAGAGTTGACAATAGTTACATAAGTAATCAAAGCTCTAGTCTAAAAGGGATGAGTCAAATTCCAAATCTGGTCAAAATTTAAATAGTCAACTGATCCAAGAGAGTATGTAAAATATGAATATGTCTATTATTGGCTTTGTCTCAGACAGAAATCATTATATAAAAAGATTCACTTACAATAAAACTGGAATGTATCTAATGCAGTTTAGAATGCAAGTCTATTCAGGACCAATACGGTAGAGTAGATCTTCTGAGTAGATCAATACTCCTCAGTTAATTTTTTTCTTGTAAATCCTGCAGTTTTGAATATGCATTAAGTCTTTTGATTCTCTGCATGAGGATACCATTGTTCCTGCAGGCTTTGAGTTTAAATCAGAATTTGGGCTGTACAACCTGCATTCATGAGGCCCAATTTTTTCCTGACAAAGAAATTTTACCCTTATTCAATATATTGTTGGTTTCTAAGATCTCTCTGGGTTCACTTTCTTTTGACATGGGATTTTCCTAAAATGCTATAATTTGTATGAACCCACAACCAAGATAAGGCAAATGGGAACCAGTTTTTGAATGAAGGGTGAAAACTTGCTTCTCCATTCATAAAATGTCATTAAAGACACTGTGTGGATTGAATTTATCTTGATTATATACTTAGCATGATTGGGGTCAGCCATTAAACAGTTAATGGAATGACTGAGTGTCAAATTAGATTCTAATCTATTTCTGATTTACTATTTTGCACTTTAGTCATTGGAAAATTTCCCCTACAACCTAATTAGCTATGGTAGTAATGCATAAAACAAATAGAGATAGTTAAATGAAAACTAAGCTAGGATGTAGCTATCATAACTTAGCATTTTGAGTGGCATTTAATATCTAATTAATTTTGTTTTTTAAAAAAGTTCTGACATTTATATGAAGGAAGAAAATATGAACTGCCATAGCACGTGAGTGATATTTTTCTGCTTTCTTGCCATATATAAAGTCCACAGCACAAAGTAACATACTAAAATATAAGCTAATTAATACTGATTGATTTAAGTGCAGATTGTGATGGCATATTTAATGTAATGTTTTGGCTGTATTCCAGTGCTGCTTTAAATAGCTCAATCTCTACGGCATGGCTTAAAAGAAGAATAGAGTAATCAATGTTTAATCCATAAAAAAGCTGAATAACTAGAGCAAATATAAAGTGGCATAAGAAATAACTGGTTAAATACGAACGAATACTAGATGAACAAGGGAACCTAAAAGAGATCCAAACCCTAAGAGATCAAGGAATCGGGATAGATTGGTGGCCATACTATCAAATTAAAACCAGACTACAGGAGGACATGAAAAAATTCAGAGTAGCAAAAAAGAAATCAGAATTAGATAAAATCTTATTGGGACCGGAAAAAAAGATGATAACAAAAATTTATAAATTTTTAATAAACTATAAAATGAAAAAAGAAAGAGTTAAGGGAAATATGATGAGTTGGATCAAAAATTTTGGATATGAAATAAACCAGGAACAGTGGGAAGAAACATGGATTAAAAATTTGAAAATAACTAAATCAGCAGCATACAAGGAGAATATATACAAAATGTACTACAGATGGCATCTTCCACCAGCGAGATTGGCCAGAATGTACCCAAACATGAACCCAAAATGTTGGAAATGCCCCCATAAAAATGGAACCTACTATCACATGTGGTGGACGTGTCCCAAAACTAGAAATTTCTGGCAAACTATACACAACTGGATTCAAGAAATAACTAAATTAAAAATAAATTTTACACCGGAAACTTTCTTGCTAGGGATGTTGGATCAAGAAATAGAAAAGAAGTACTGGTATATCATAACCCACATACTAACGGCAGCAAGAATAGTATTAGCGCAGCATTGGAAACAAGGTGACGTACCAACAGAAAACATAACAATAAGGAAAATCCTAGAATGTGCAGAATCGGACAGATTAACACTAGAATTGAAACAGAAGGAAAACTCAGAATACTTTGAAACTTGGAATCTCTTCTATAACTGGCTAGAAAAAAGAAATGGAACAAAAGAAATATAGAAATACTTAGATAGATAGATAAGTCACAATTGAGAATTTATTAACGGATAGAATAATAGATAAATATAAGTATTATAAATATAATTATATATGTATTAATCTACTAAAATCTATGGCCAAGACGCTTACTGTAAAAGTTTGTATATATGTACATGTAAGTACATATGGTGTTGTCTTCAATGTATGTTTGTCTTTTTTAATGTTTATATATTAATAAAAATTATTTTTTTTTAAAAAAAGAAATAACTTCCCGAATTTTTATGCAGCATATAAAAATATATCAATATTTTTATGTAGTCCAATTCCTGCACAAAATATCATCTGATAGTTTTAAATAAGTTTCTCCAGCAGCATTTGAAAGTATAAATATAGAGCTTTGGAATTGAACTGAACAGAAATGTAGATTTTTTTTCAGGAAAGATTGAAGATCAGGTAAGATATTTTTAAGTACAGTTTGCTTCAGTATTCAGATGAATATGAAACAAATAGGTCATATCAGTCTAGGAAGAGCTCACAAGGGACTCGCATATAATATAAATTACATTTCCCAATTACTGCATAAGAAGCTAAAGTCTACTTAATTAAGCTCAGATGACTAGAGACACCTCCATGCAACTTTCTTGGCAAAAGTATGCGAGTGAGTTCATCACTATTATCTTCTGGAATGGTTTTAGATTTTCCAGTTTACCCTGCCATGGTGTTTATTAGTGGTCTCTTATCAGTGAATCAATTAGATTTGACTATTCTTAGCTTCATAGCCCAGAAAATCATCTCATGGAGGCAAATTACTATACTGTATACTTCTAAGATTTCAGATGCCAATGAAGAGGCTCAGTAGCTACACACAAAACCACAAGAGAGGACATATTGCCTGCTCATATCCCTTCAACATCAAATGAACTTTTTATTTTCCACAGTGATGCTTCATTAAGTATTGGGCATATTCTTGCAGTCCTACTGGACTTGTCTGTTCTTGTGAAGTTAATCTATTTCTGGCTCTGTGTTAATGTCTTTGAAACTAAGGCAAAGCTGGTTCTTTCGTTTGAATCACTGTAATTCCACAAAACTTGTAGGAGGTCTGTTTTTCCATTGATGGGAATTCTTACTTTATATCAATTTCTAGACTTAAGGAACCAGTATTATCTATTCCCAACAATAGGTTTTAAGTGTCTTAAAATCTGGTGCTTATCTACAGTCATTGTTTAGAATACAGTTCTCCTATTCCATTTCCGATAACAGATTGCAGCTCCTGGAAAAACATCTGGTTGCAAAAGGGCTGGCATGATATAATTTAATTTTTGCTGCTTCTGAGGCACTCCTTAAGTGCCAGAAGAATTGCTTTCCAGCCAATTAATCTTCTCTTAAAGACACCACTCACAGTTTTTTTTAACAACCTCGATAAATGAATATATTTAATGAATATATTTATTGAAAAGGTGGAGAAGATGTGTGTTAGAATTGTGTGTGTGTGCACAAATTAATGTTGTTACAGAACAGAAGCACCTTGGAATAGGGCATTGACTGAATGTTCTTTGCACTTTCCCACTGATCAACACTCCAGAAGATAGGCTCAAGATACAGAAGGATCTTGACAGACTTGAACATTGTGCACTATCTAACAAAATGAAATTCAATGGTGAAAAAAGGAAGGTTCTACATTTAGGCAAGAAAAACAAAATGCACAGGTACAGTATATGTGGTATCTTGCTCAACAGTAGTAACTGTGAAAGGGATCTTGGAGTCCTAGTGGACAACCATTTAAATATGAGCCAGCAGTGTGCAGCAGCTGCCAAAAAAGCCAACACAGTTCTAGGCTGCATAAACAGAGGGATAGAATCAAAATCACGTAAAGTGTTAATACCACTTTATAATGACTTGGTAAGGCCACACTTGGAATACTGCATCCAGTTTTGGTCGCCACGATGTAAAAAAGATGTTGAGACTCCAGAAAGAGTGCGGAGAAGAGCAACAAAGATTATTAGGGGACTGGAGGCTAAAACATATGAAGAACGGTTGCAGGAACTGGGTATGTCTAGTTTAATGAAAAGAAGGACTAGGGGAGACATGATAGCAGTGTTCCAATATCTCAGGGGTTGCCACATAGAAGAGGGAGTCAAGCTATTCTCCAAAGCACCTGAGGGTAGAACAAGAAGCAATGGGTGGAAACTAATCAAGGAGAGAAGCAACTTAGAACTAAGGAGAAATTTCCTGACAGTTAGAACAATTAATCAGTGGAACAACTTGCCTCCAGAAGTTGTGAATGCTCCAACACTGGAAGTTTTTAAGAAGATGTTGGATAACCATTTGTCTGAAGTAGTGTAGGGTTTTCTGCCTAAGCAGGGGGTTGGACTAGAAGACCTCCAAGGTTCCTTCCAACTCTGTTATTCTATTCTATTCTATTCTATTCTATTCTATTCTATTCTATTCTATTCTATTCTATTCTATTCTATTCTATTCTATTCTATTCTATTATTCTATTAACACTGTCTGGTTCATGGTGCCGTTAGCATTTTGAGATTGGCAGCAAATATGATTGGTTAGCTCCAATCATTATATAAAACACTGTTGACTTATATAATCTAAACCTGTCATTTAAAAAAAAAAGAAAATAATATTTTGCTTAAAAAAACAACAAAAACACCATTTGCAACTGGATTAACCTGTGCCTATCTATTTTAAATAATCATAAATTTAGCTGCAAAGGCTGATGGGGTTAGCAGAGATGCTTTAATTAAAGAAAAGAATACAACTAACTTTGTTTTTAATTGGAAACCACTTCTGTATTTTGTGCTTGAGGCAGAAAAAAATATGAAACTTTGATTTGGGTTTTGCTGATTAGATAGGTTTGTTGTTATAGAAATGGCTAGTATATATTACTATGTGAAAATAAAGAGTTGAGGTTTTATGTTATTACCTTATTCTACAGTGCTAAAAGGAGTTGGAAGTCAATGCTTTTCTTTTTCTTTTCCCTTTTATCCCAGAAGTCTTCCTCTTCTCTTTTTCCTCCCCATTACTTTCATTTTTCTTTGAATTTTTTATTTCAATAAACTAATAAAATTTGTAAGAAATAATCATAAAGTGCAAAACAGCAAAGAAAACAAACCTTATCTGTATGTGCCTTAGTCCTGCTAAGAGGCATGCATGGATGCGATAGTAAATGGAACAATTTCTTCCCCTTGATTTTTATTTATTTTATTAATAAAATTTATATACCTTTATAAACTGTCAATCTCACTGTTTTAAGTGATTCTGGGAGATTTAAAAATAAAAGAACAATTACTTTTGGCTTAAATACAAGACACTCAGAGCATCAACTTTTTTTAAAATATAGCACATATTTAAATGTGTAACAAGAGTTTCATATAAGTTACTTACTCTAAAACATCCCTGTTAAATTGCTTTTGTCGATTTCCTAGGAACTCTCCAATCATTTGTCTGCTGAGACCTTTTCTCTGTAAAAGGAAATGGGCGACTCCAACGGGCGTATCTGGCACAAAACCTCTGTCGATCAGGTACTGGATTCCTTTTTCTGGTTTTCTAAAGGAAACAAAAACACACAAATACAAGATTCCCTGTTTTGCTTTTTCCCCAGGCTCTGGGTTGTCCTAAAAGACAATTTAGAATTAATAGTTTTTATATATTTTAGGGGATATGAATTTCTCAGAACTTTGCAAATTTACATGAGATCACAACTTGCTTTTATGATATGTTTACTGCTGAAGTTATTATAATAATTTTAAGGTGACACATGCATTTAATGTATCATACACAGATACCCATTAAAGCGTACTATGCTCCTTTCAGACAAATAGAAATCCCAATGGAATAATTATTTTGGCTAGAATATAATATAATAGAATTATAATCTAAATAATGTACTTTGAAAGAAACAATGTTTTGTTTTTTTGTTTGAGCTAAGCTGAAGAAATGCAGATATTGAGTGGAGGTAAAAAATTGAACAAGATGCAACATTCCTTATCCGCATACAGCTTTTACTGTAAATCAGAGCATCTCACTCATCTTATACATAAATAACTGCAACTACTTTAACTTACAAAACCATATAGCCCTGCCAGACTCATGGGTTTTTGCAATAGTCAGAGGAAAGGTGACAATTATCCCTTAGGTTGTGCAAACCCACTCATACAAAGTGCAAAATATTTTGAATACTGAATTCTTTAAGCTTTCAAAATTGTTTTGAGCTTCAAATTTTATGCATTTTTTCTACCTATTTGGAAAGTAGACAACTGAAGTCAAATGAATATTCTAGCCAAAATAATTCTTTCATTGGGATTTCTATTTGTCTGAAGGAGCACAGTAGGCTTTAAAGGGTATCAGTTATCTGGTATGATACATTAAATGCATACTTCACCTTGAAATTATAATAACTTCAGCAGTCAACATTATATCATAAAAGCAAGTTGTGATCTCATGTAAATTTGCATGTAGCAAAAAATATACAAAAGTTTTTCTTGTTCTTTCTTGTAATTGTTGATTATGTACACAACATATTTTTATTTAGTTATTCATGTTAATTAAATATTTATGTACAGATGAGATGTAAACAATTTGGAATTAATAGTTTTTATATATTTTAGGGGATATGAATTTCTCAGAACTTTGCAAATTTACATGAGATCACAACTTGCTTTTATCCAAAGGGAGAGTCATATTTAGCTGATTTGAACTCAGATTTCTTCTATCAGTACTATCCTATTATGTTTTGTAATATTATTTTTGGAATAAGATGACTTTTACTAGTATACCAAAATCCATCATCAGGAGGAATGGAAAAATAGTGTCCCAAGGAGAAAATACAAAGAATTGAGGAACAGTGCACATACTAAGCCCAAGTATTTATTTTCTATTAAAATGTTCATTTTAGCACCATCAGGGAGAAGACTTTTCCACCATTAGATTTCCACTATCTAAATAATTGTAAATAAAAATTGGGTTATGCCTAGCCTATATGCCAGTTTAATAATAATAATAATAATAATAATAATAATAATAATAATAATAATAATAATAATAATAATAATAATAATAATAATAATAATAATAATAATAATAATAATAATAATAACAACAACAACAACAACAACAACAACAACAATTTATTGTCATTGTACATATATACACAGTACACCCATACAACGAAATTCACATAACACTTCAAGACCAGTCCCAACACTCACATAGCAATCCCTAAAAACCCGCCCCACCCACCATGAATTCCCCACCCTGAACCACTCAAACATCCATACAACAGACCAAGTTATGGTTCAGTTCTAGAAATTTAGCATCACATCTATTGTATTTGTTTCACACTTGCTACAATTTAAGATCAAGTTCTGCATATGAAAACATCCCATTCAGAAAACAGGAAACAAAAGGTTCTGGCAGGGATTTGTACACACCCTTAAAGAAAAGACTGCTTTTGGTTTTGATTAGTCTGCTTATTAGTCACTGTAAGAGACTGAAGAATATTATTCCATTATATGCCATGAATTATGCTTATTATTATTACACAGTATATGTGTACAATGTAAATTAAAAAATGGAAACATGTTTCAGACATTGCATTATGCAGCAATACAAAAAAATCATTTCTGAATCTAATTAGAAGTGAATGTATCTTAGGAACTGAAACAAAGGAATTGAAATAGCAGCTTAGTGCTCATTTTTCCTTGCTTAAAATTGGATATCTTAAATAAATTGGAAGAATGTTCAATCTTCATGTTCAATGTGACTATAAATCATCTAATCATAAATGACTTGCTGCATGAATTTCTTTACTTTTATGAAGAAATATATTTAATACCTACTAGCTGTGAATTGGGCAAAAGAGGATTTCAGCTGGTGAGCTGCAGCTTACAAAAGCTGATTTTAATAAAATACAGTATATTAGTTGGAAACATTGCCACCAGACTCCTTCTGAGTTTTGGCTATTATAAACTAATATGGGTCTCCTTCCTACAATATCTGATTAGTGAGATGTTATTACTATGATCAGTAACATTGATAACCAAAATTGATAACCAAATTAGTTATATCATTTTAAAATACATATTTTATAATCTTTTTTTTCAAATGTAAGACATTTGATTGATAAGATCCAAGGTTCCAAAATTTGGGGTATACAAATAGCTAAATGTATCAGTATTTTAAAATACTATTTTTAGTTTTCTTTTATTTTCCAAATATTATTTAGTTTATCTTTTCTTTTCCAAATATCACAAATTTAAGAAATGTTACAAAGTAGCATGCGAATCAAATATTAAGGAACATGGAAGAAATACTGAACTTTCCCAGAAAAATAGAAGAAAACAGATAAATCAAAAATTATATTTATTAGCACAATGTTAGTCTTCACAAAAACAGTGATTAAAATGCATTTGAACATATACTATTAACACGTAAGAACAGAAAATCAATTAATTGCTACAAGAAAAGGGAGAAGGTCCACAGCCACAGTAGTTTGCTAGGTACAAGTTTTAGTTAGTGTAAATGAGACACATGAAACTCATAAGAAAGATAAAAAGGATAGATACATCTGTAACGCAAGGCACATATTTTTTTCACAGTGCTATACACTTTGAAAATAATGTATTGTAGCAAAACAGTTTATGTGCAAAACTACCTAAGCAGTTCTTGCCAGACATATGTAAATAACACTGTGATGAAGGTATCCTGGTTCAATTTCAAATGAAATAAAAAAGCAACATAATTTGCATCAACATTTATGAGACAAAAAATACCTTTGATTTATGAAATGAAGACATGCAGATTGTGAGAGATTATCATTCATATGATGTTATTCATTCTATTTTAAAGAGACACAGACAGAGCATAATCTGCTAACCTTATCATAACGGAACAACACAGAATCCCAAGAATTTAATGCTGTTTCCCCCCCCCCCTAAAACTAAAAACATTAAGTGAAAAAATTAAGACATTTTATCTACTGGTGGGAGTACCAGAAAAAGGCCACAGCAAATCACATCCATTTTGTGCAGAATCAACATATTAGCAGGAATTGAGCATGACAAGGAGTCATTACTTTTATCTATTGCTGCAAATAATATTGATTGATCATGTGCTATTAAGATCTTGTAGACTCTTCGGGATCACATTGGCAGTGTGATCATTCCTCCATTATGATCTGTCCCTAACTGGGTCCTTCAGGTCTTCCAAAGGGACATCTATTGTAACTGAGTCTCTTCACTTCACTGTTTGTCATCCTCTTCTCTGTCCTTCAAACCTTCTTCAGGGAGCTAGACCCTTGCATAATGTAGGATAATTTGAGCCTGGTCATTTTTGCCTCCTGTGAGAATTCTTGTTGAATCAATTATGATCCATTGGTTTGTTTTCTTGTCTAAATATGGTATTCTCTGGATCCTTCTCCAACACCCAAGATCAAAAGTGTCAATATTCTTCCTATCTTGCTTCTTCAAAGTCCAACTTTCACTTCCATAAGAGTGTCACACTCACTGTCACAGGGAATACCATGGTTTACACAATTCTGTTATTTTTGTACAGATACTTCATGCATTTGAATATCTTTTTCAAGGCTTTCATGGCTGTTCTACCAAAGTGCTAGTCTGGAGTGTATTTCTTGATTGCTTGTTCTTTTACTGTTGATGGTTGATCCTAAAAGGCAGAAAATTTCCACCACTTCAATATCTTCATTTTAACTTCTAAGGCTGGTTATTCTTGTCATTAGTTTGTTCATCTTTATATTTAATTTTAGATCCATTTTTCATTGTATGCCTTGATTTTTATTACTAGGGTTTGCAGAACCTTTGCATTTTCAGCTATCAAGGCAATGTCATCACCTTAGTGAGTATACAGTTTTATCTCATTCCTTTGCCAAAATAGAGTCCGTCTTTTTCACCATGTTCTGTTTGTACTGTGGCTGTTTGACCTCTATACAAGTTTCTGATGAGAATAATGAGATGTTCTGCGATTCCCATTTTTCTGAGCACTGAGTTGCAAATAATAAGGGTAGCTTATAAAATTGTAGGGAACCTCAGCAAAAAGCCATTTGTTGACCCCTCTCCAGTGTCCATGAGCTGTGCCAGTTAGCAGCAGCAGCAGCGAGCAGCT
Source organism: Diadophis punctatus similis (assembly GCA_023053685.1). NCBI lineage: Eukaryota > Metazoa > Chordata > Lepidosauria > Squamata > Dipsadidae > Diadophis > Diadophis punctatus. The sequence goes on from JALIGW010000002.1 coordinate 197,525,412, forward strand.
GGGAATCTAAACTTAATAGAGGGCTTCAGGTATTATAGTTCCATGGCACTGTGAGATATTTAAAATAATAGTTTCTCAGCAGTCCTCTTGGGGTGTCAGATGTTCAGTGATATATAAATCACAGAGAAGAAAGAGAAAAGGCCCGAAGACTATTTGTACAACTTTTAAAACAGAATGACAGGTATGTAAGATAGACTGCATTAAAATTTCCTCCACTTGACAAAACAAGGCTGTGTTTTAAAACCCTGAAATGCAGAAATGTCCGAACTCTGGAATAAGCAAGGCTTATAGAGAAAACGATGGAAAACATTTTTTCTACCTGCTGCTTCTCAATTGAAAATGTAGTCCATGCATTATTATTAAATCTTATTCAGCTGAAGATACCATTTTATTGAAGTAATATATAGCTAGGTCCAACAACAGTTCAATCTCCCCTCCCCCCTTTTTCTTTTGGGGTGGGGGATGTTAGATAAAAATTAATTTATGAACGGAAGCTTGACAATTCCAAAGTCATGGTACTAAATAATCAATGTTGTGCAGATAGTAATATTTCACCCACAATGGTGTTTAGAGCTCCCTAGAATTAAATTAGAGCCAATAACAAAAATAGTTTTTTTTAATTGCTAAAATTATTTCACAAAAATAATTAATTCTCATGAAGACTTGAACAAAAATGGCAAAATCTTGTAGTAGGTTAGGACACCCTTGTATAAGATTGTGTTAGTTTTCTTACCCAAGTGATTTCTTGGCACAGTTGCCAAGTTAAATCTCATGGAATATTTTTTCCAGGTTTCAGATAATTTGGGAGGGAAATTTGAGTCATGTAAAAAGTTGCATAAGGATCTAACTCGATTAGACTTTTCAATGCATAAAATAATACATAAGATGGTAATGACAGTACCAAACTGGTATATGTTATTACTATAATAGAGACAACCACAAGCAGGCCATGACTACAACTTCTCTATCCCCAGTAATGATACTGGAAGGCACACTAGTTCTAGTACTAGAATTAATACATAGCCATTATGACTAGTACCGTAAACAGCTAACTGAAGTCTCACTGAATTGCTTTATCATAATGCCATTGCTAAAAATTTTGGAATACAAATTCAGTTTTGGAGAGTGCCTGAGATGGGGAAGATGGCCTTAAAATGTAATCCTCCTTGAAAGTATTTAAGTTCTGTCAAGATCTGCATGGGCAAAGAAATAAAAGAAGATAATCATCACCACCCCCTTCTTACTATAATCAAATAGGAAGATTGACATCCCGGGTACATGGAACTGGTAAAAATCTGTCTTAGAAATTTGTAATCATGAGTTACTGTAATATACAAAGTCAGATAAGCTGACACAACCGATTGCACAAAGCATTGTACAGTTAATAGTTTTTTGCACTTGGTTAGATGCATGATTAAGGGCTATTGTGGTTATCAACTGTTTACTTTGATTATACATACAGTGTTTTAGATTCAATATATTGATGATATTTCTCTTGTTTTTATTTGCTGTTTATCTCATTGGGACAATATTACTATTTGCCTCTTGCTTTTTGTTCCTTATTTTTAAAGCGATTTTCTAAATAGCATCTGTCTCTATTTTTCCTACGGAAGCCCAGCTATGCTGAATTCCAAAGAACAAGAAATGCAATAACACATTAAATGTGTTAATCTAACAATTCCATAACTGTGCAAGCCATCAAGCTCCTTTTTTCTGGTTAGCATTTCACAATCCTGGTCACTAATGAAGGCATTGACAAAAAGGCACTAATGAAGTGACATTTTGCTGAATCGTAACCCAGATATCTCTTCGAGCAAATAATTTGCCTTAAATGTTTCATATGAGAAAGGCATGGGCCTGATAGGCTAGGAATGATATAATAATTTCAGTTTCCAGGGCTTTCTCAATGAAATTGACTTTTTCAATATTTGGAAACATCTATATGCCATATTTTTTGGTGTATAAGACGCACCCCCCCCAAAAAAACAGTAGGTGGAAATGTCTGTGCATCTTGTAGAGCGAATGTTGCTGAAGCTGCGCCCAGCTGCCGCCCCCCACCCTTCGGCCTCTGCCTCCCAGCAATTTTCCTCCTTGCAGCAAACAGCTAACAGCCTGGTCAGCTTCAGCACAGTCTGATTTAGTACGAGCAGCTGATTGGCAGTTGGATCTGCCTCCCGGAATACCGCCTATCAGCTGTTCCAGGCTGCAGGGATCACCACTGCCCATCGCCACTGCTGCCTATTGCCGCCTCTGCGCGCCCCATTTTTGTCCTCCGTGCATCCCGTTTTTGGCCTCCGCGTACCCCATTTTTGGCCCGTTCCAGGTGGCGGGAACGGGTCGAAAATGGGACATGCGGAGGCCAAAAATGGGACATGTGGCAGCCAAAAACGGGACGCGTAGAGGCGGCAATAGGCAGCAGTGGCGATGGGCAGTGGTGATCCCTGCAGCCTGGAACAGCTGATAGGCGGTATTCCGGGAGGCAGATCCAACTGCCAATCAGCTGCTCGTACTAAATCAGACTGTGCTGAAGCTGACCAGGCTGTTTGCTGCAAGGACGCAAATTTCTGGGAGGCAGAGGCAGTTTTTTTTCTTGTTTTCCTCCCCAAAAGCTAGGTGCATCTTATAGTCTGGAGCGTCTTATAGTCTGAGAAATACAGTACTTTCTTTACATGGTTGTAAAAGAAATTCTGACTTTGGCACCCTTATCTTAAAAAAGAGCCCATTCTTCCATTAATCTATAGCTTGAATCCATCCATGGCCTAAAAAAACCTTATTCCTTTTTATGATTTTTGATTATTTAAACGTAAAAGAAAGTATTGCTACTTATACTGATGTTGTGGAGTAATATGTAATGCAGATATAAGTAAGATGATTTTATTTATTTATTTGGCTTATAAGTTGACCTCGAGTATCTTTCCAGTAATAACACATAATTAATATGTAAAAATAAAAAAATATAAACATCAAGGCCCAAATGTGTTTTCCATTTGGGCAGCAATATCTTCAGTATCAGAAATGCTTTTCTGAACAGCCATATTTTCAGGCTCTTTGAAAATGGGATGGTTTGGACTTCCAGTTGAGAGCTATGGCAAACTACACATTTTAGTAATGGGGCAGTGTTATGATGGAGAAGACAGCTTGATGCAGAATCCAAGCCACCAATGGAGTAAGAGGAGATCTTCAGGGAGCCCATAAGACACTGTACACTGCTCCTCAAGAGTAAACTGCAGGAATTCCTGTTTTACATTATCTTATGGGTTGAATGATTGGGAGTTGAGAAGATGAGAGTGGAAACATCTTTGCTCAGGCATCAATGCAGGCTTTTTGGGGGACATTAAACTCAACCAAGTCTTAATACTTTGGATTTGTGCTTTTTTCAAATCGTTTAGAAAGATTAAGATATTTCAGAATAGCACGTTATATTGCATTTGCTAGGTTGTTACCTTCTCCTTAGAGAAAGAATTTTTAAACACGGTTTTAAAAGTTTTTGAAAAAATATTACTTTCAACAGCAAAAGGGTGCTTAGAATATGGATTTGAGAAACCTGAATAATGGATTAAGCATTCAGATGGACTTGAAATTACAATTTTAAATCTTTTGAAGGTTGTTTTCTGTGAGAATGTCATGTTGTTTATTCTTTCATTAGTCAAAACAAGATAATGAGACTTTAACAATTGGATACTAGTGGGAACTAGAGAATAAAAAATGGAAGGAAATATTCTAGCAGTGAGTTACTTGATGGAAAACTATGAAAAATTTATGATAGAAGATCTTTGAAATTGTCAGAAAATGATGGATAGATGGACAGTTTAGGTTAGGATGTAATGAAAGAAGAACAAGATATTCTGGATAAGTTTAAAATCAATCTGAATATGTATATAAATGTGACAAGTAATGAGAAGGATGCAGAAGATGTACTGGACTTTCAAATGAAGCAGGTTGATGCTTCAATGCTTAAAGGAGATATATAACTATCAAATCATAAAGGTGTTATTAGTAATGTTTTTTATTGGAAATCTGCTAAAGTTTTCAAGACGTTTTTGAGATGTTCACCAAAAAAAAGAAAAAAAAAGAACAAATGCAACTTACTGAATCTACAAACTAGACTTGCTAAATTCTATTGGGGGGGTTGAGGATTAAAGAAAAGATACCAGGAAATAGAGATGGGATAATCTGGATGTCTGTATCATAGATTTTAATGACATTGTTAGCTTGGCTATTGAGATAGTGTTAATTTCCTTTTCTCAAGTAAACATCTTAAGAAATTAATATACGTTATTCAAGAAAATTTAAGTGAAAAACAATAAAAATGCTTTATATTAACTGTAAGGATGTGTAAGTAAATAAAAACCCACCCACCCCAAAGCATAAGTAAATTTAATTCTAATTAATTTAGTCTTAAAAATATCTATTGTCCAGACTCCTAAAAGATTGGTACAGTATTTCAGAAATAATGAGGAAAAGGTACTTCAGAATCTGGAGAAGCATATGTGTAGAATGTGTTGGTGATCATTTAAAGTACCGCATTTTTCGGAGTATAAGACGCACCTTAGTTTTGGGGGAGGAAAACAGGCCTCTGCCTCCCAGCAATTTGCCAAACAGCAAACAGCACAGATTATATACACTGTTTGCTGTATATTTCTGTGCATGTGTGTCTGACCCATAAAAATAGCAAAGAATTGGAAAAATGTACATTATGGCAGTATATTAATCCGCAAAAGTTTTCTTAAATGTAATCACACTAACTCCTCCCAATTATTTAAATAGATCTACTCCAAACATGACTAAGTCAGGGTTTAACTCAGCTGCCTTATTTTAATACTAATACTTAATACTAATACTTAATACTAAAACAGGACAGTTCAGATTATACTTTTACAGATCTTTAAAATTGATGTGGCTTTCTGGAAGTATGCTTTGCTATTTAAAAGAAGATACAATAGCACGGGGCCTCTTCAGATTAAGCATTTATTTTAAAAAGCTTCTTCATTTTGTTAAGTTGTCTAGAACAATAATAAAACAGTCTTTAAAAATAAGTCTAATAATTTGAACATTCTATAGGCATTTACAGTTATTGACTTACCTCCTTGCAGCAAAAAACAAACAGCCAGTTTCAGCACAGTCTAGTTAGCACAAGAAAATAAAATTCTGTCTTTGCCTCTCCCTCCAGCAATTTGCCTCTGTGCAGCTTTAGTTTCACCTTCATTTTAGCACGTGGGCTTGCCGGCAACTTCAATCAATCAGCTGAGTGTCGGGAGGCAGATAATCAGTGGCTTGTGCTAATCAGGATCTGCTGCTGTTTGCTGCAAGGAGGTAAATTGCTGGCAGGCAAAGATCAAAGAGTGGGGGTGGCTGGGTGGGGCTACATTCGGTGTATAAGACGCACCCAAGTTTTCACCCTCTTTTGGGGGGTAAAAAGGTGCGTTTTATACTCCGAAAAATACGGTAACTGTATTTTGTTCAAGGTTTACATGGCTGTCTGCTCGAAGACCAGTTGCACCATTTTGGAAAAGATATGGCTACTTTAAAAAGTTAAGACGCAACTAGTACATTTATGCTCTACATGCTCTAAAGAACATTTTTTGGGATTGTTTGTATTTGAAGCACTGCACAGCTTTACTATAGAAGGAGGCAATACTGGAACACACAGGAACAAAAATATTCAGCTCAAGATGAACAGATTCTAACATCTCAAATTTGTAATCATGTTAATCAATGTCAAAATTATGTTTAAAGCTTAAGCTTATCAATTAATGAGAAAAAATATTATGGAGGGTTTAAACATATGTACATTCATGTATGCAGCTGTGCAGAATAATACATTGTTTCATACAGTATTGAAACTGTTTGCTTTCCTCATACCCTAATCACTTTAGGATGTTATTCATTCCTGCATAACAACTAAAAATTAGCATAGAATGCAGCCCTGAGATTTGGAGCTCATTAGATTATTTGTTATAGCAAACTATATAAATGGTTCCTTTCTATACCATTTCTTTGAGGGAATATTTATGTAACGTAGAGAGGAAGGTACAGGCTGCTCAATTGCTTATCCCACTTTAATTTTGTGCAGCATGGGTCAAATTGAAATGAGTATCAAAACTATGCAAGTCAGCAGTGGTTGCTTCCCCCTCGCCCTCAGACCTCAGTGTTATAGAATGAAAATGATTAGTCAATTGTTTAAAAAAGTATTTCATAAGGTAAGGTATATAAATAAATATGTGAAGTCCAAACTTTCCACTGTGATTCACCAAACTGCATGTTTTGAATTCATATTTGTCTCCCCTATTCCTGGAATACATTATTCAGCATTAGCTGGAAAAATGAGGAAACCAACTATACAAAAAAGCTGAATTGGAAAAAGTGAGCTAAAATGTCTCATGAAGCAGCAAATAATTACTTAGTCTAGTTTTTTTCAAAATTTCCTTGTCGTTAACAAAAAAAAGCATGTTTTCTTTTGCCTATCAATTGAGCAAAACAATTCAAACAGTTTATGAAAGTCAACCCTTCTTTGAAGGAACATTATTTTAAGATAATTTAGGTTTAGGTTTAAGACAGAGAAGGAAAATCTTATATTAGAATTGTTCGAAACAATATTTATTTAACCAAGTTGTGAGTCTTGAATGAAATTGAATATTCTGAAAATTTGATTTGCTATAAAGAAGCTATCTAGTAATTTTAACTGAAAATAATGAACACATCAAATATCATAGCCAATGGATTTGCAAACTATGAAACTGGGCAAATTCCCCCACACCATATGCCTGCCTATTGAGTAATATAGAACTGTTGGCTCATACAGTATTGGATGTCTAGAGATAGTCCTAGTTTAGAAACTACCTTGTCTAGCAACCATTCAGAGTTATGACGACAATGAAAAAGTAACTTTATGATCAACCCTCATTTTTATGACATTTGCAGGGTCTATAAAAGCAAAGGAAAGCTGAAGTAAGATCATATGCTTAGTCAGTTTTGCTTGGTGATCACTTCAGTTAATGACTGGAGTTGACAGTCCCGATTATAGTTGCTAAACAAGGTCTACTTGTAATCATTTAATCTCTCTGCATTTCATTGTATTATGAGGCTTATATCACAGTAATTCCAAAGATTAAGACAGACTATACAAGATATTCTAGATACAGACCAACATCTCTCCTTAATGTGGATGCTAAAATATTAACAGCAACATTAGCTAGGAGAGTATAAAACATAATATCATCTGTAATACACCCATTTCAATATGGATTTTAAAAAATAGACAAGCATCTTATATCATTCATCTGGTGGTCGATATTATGGATATAGCTGTGGATGAACCTGATCTTCTAATGTTGTTAAACTACTAAGATGTTTGATATAGTCCTGAATGAATTTATGAAATGTGTTTATGTTAAGAATATATGGATTCCATTTTTGTTTTATTTTGATATTTTTATCCTGAGGTTACAGTTATTGCCAATGGATTCATCTGTTAACTATTTAAATTACATTGTGGGACCCAGTTAGGATGTTTCTTTTTTCATTTAATTTTCAATTTGTTTCTTCAACCACTGGTTTCACCAGACAGTATCAAATGTTAAAGCTGTAGTGGCATTTCACACTGAATATTAATCCATATATTTTGACATGACTTGTCTTTGACAATCCTTAACAATTATGTGAAGTCATTAGCCAAGATTGTTTATGTTATACAGCAAAATGGTTTGTTTCTAGCTATACAATAAGTTTAATTTCCTTTGGGATGAACTATATCTGCTGATTATTGCAGGAAATTAAGAATTACAATTTGTATAGTTTCTATAACATGCTTGTTTATCATAGAATGGTGAATTACTTAAGTATATGTAAATGAATAGATGCAATCTCAGTGGATATAGCTCAATGGACAAAACTCCCATTCAATCTTTGGGATAATTTTATTAAAATGAGTATTACATCAAGATTAATATATATCCTAATATACATTAGGGATTCCAGTGTTAACTATAGGAAGATATTAAAAAAATAATGTGAATTTTTAATAGCTGTTTAGGATTTTATTTAAACGACAGAGAATGTTAACCAATAGGCAAGAAAAGAAAAATGAATTCTTACAAATATCTTACTACAGTAATCCTCACTTAATGACAATTTGTTCAGTGACCGAAATTACAATGGTGCTGAACGAAGGAATTTAAAACCTGTGCCCAACCTGTGCTTATTACTGGCCGCAGGGTTGCTGCAACCCCCAGACCTGCCTATTCCCACCATCCATCTATGCCTTGAAACACCAGGGAACTCCCAACTGGCAGTATGACGCAGCCAAGGCCCCCTCCCATGAAGGGCTGAACATCCAGGAAGCCTCCACAGTGGGTTGCAAAACAGCTGCCTGTGAGAAGTTCCAAATATCAGGGAGATGCAAAGGGTGTACTGGAGTGTGAAGCAACTACTTTCCCATTAAGTGCCAGCACAGTCCCTCTCAGCACCCTCCGTTCCACACACCAGCTGACCTTCATCTTGGAGCTGGCTTCAAGGTGAAAAAAAGAGAAGAAAAAGAGAGCTTTCCTCACTTTCTAATGCCTCTGCAAAGAACACAGCTCTCCTGCACAGAGCACCCTCAATTCTAAAAGAAAATGTTTGGCTGTCTTTAACATTTCTTTCCTTCTTCTTTTTCACACAGGGCCAGGCTGGGCGCATCTCATAAGCTCAATGGTTTTATGGAGAAAGTTTGGCTTAACTTTTGTGGGTTAAAACCATCAAGCCCACATTCTTGGAGGAGATTGAAGCAAATTTGTGCCAGGACTCCCAGGGGGTACCCCACCTTACTTCCGGGGACTCTGCTTAACAGACCAGTGCAGCTGCTTATTGACAGTGCCTGGGAAAGCCAGAATGTGGTCATAAAATTGAGCAAGGTCACATGATGACCTGCTTAATGACCACAATGACTTACAACCAAAATTCCAGGTTCAATGTGGTTGTAAGTCAAGGACTACTTATATTACAGAGCATTTTAAATCTTGGTAATATATAAAATATTTCACAATTTATAGATTTTTTTAAAAAAGATATTAAAGTCTTTGTTATTATTTTAATTGCCTTCCAAGCAGAATGTAGAACTACTAGTGTTTTAAATTAAACTACTTTGAAAACATTGATTAAAATGAAGAGAGAAAGTTTTATTATACATATAGTGTAATTTAGACAATACTAATCAGAAGTTCTAGCTGCATAGGATGACTGTCTTAGCTATGAAAACAACATAAAACTTTTGCAGCTATTTATAAAAACATATTGTATTTTGAAGGCATCCCTAGTCTTAATCCTAGTTTTTGGTCAGCACAAATAACTGATTAACTGTTAATTATTTTTGTCTGTTCTTTAGCTGGCACATGGAACATCACAGCTGGATGAGAATAAAAAAAAGATGAACATTGAGAATGTGGCCTCTTTTGTAATTGATTTTCTATTTTTGCATTGTCTACTTGAGTTTTTCAAATATGCCTTCAATATTTAATTTCTTCTGAAATTGATACAAAGGAAAACACAAGGTTATTTAAAAGTTTAAAAAGACCACCTGCTAAAAATGCACACTATGTAATTATGAGAAATGATGCAAGATTACCAAGGCAGTTTAGTCATGACTGTAGAGATAAATTACTTCTTGCTATATATAAGAACCCCAAGGCATCAAGCAAATATCATTTCATAAAAAAGGAAAAAGCAGCATACTCACTTATTAAAAAGGTTCAGTCCAATTCTATAGTGACGTTTCCTGATGATATCATTACTGAAGGCAGGGGAATCCCAACTATTACGAGTTTCTTTGTGGTATGTTTGCTTGCTCAAAGTTTGTTCCCTTAAGCTGTCTCGAGAAGATGATTCTGAACTGCAGTTTATTGTGTCGTTAGAATTGGAAGTGCTGTTGATGCTATCATTATCTCCATCAGAATAATCAGATTCAGATTTGCTTTGCCTGTTTGCTGTACCGTTAATAGCCAAGTGGCTGTCAATAGGCCTAGGTCTGTGCCTAGTTTCTGGATCTTCTCGGGATATTACTTTGCTAGGGAGGCCATGTGATATGTGTTTTGGGCTACCTTGCTGACTACTAATTCCCCGATCATATGCATTTTGCCTCTGCAGTGATCCTCTTTCAGAACGGTCACTTAAATCAACAGAACTGTCACTTGGTGGTTCTATGGTTAGCAAAGGAAGATGATCCATCCTCATTCGCTGTTCTTGGGATTCCAATGAAGGGGTACTCCTACAACTTGTGTCGGTGTCTATTTTATGGTCTTTATGTGTCATAGACCAGTATTCTTGAGAAGGGTTTATTGATCTAAGTCTCAAGTCAGACTCTGTGCTCGATGGTCTTTCTATAGGATGAGAAAGGGGAAGTGGTGGGGATAATTCTTCCTCATCAATATATAACGTAACGTCACTGTAGGAAGCAGTCATTTCATCAAGTTTCCTATGATCAACATTATGGCTTGTTGATTTAGTTGGACCACAGCTATCTCTTTCTATTTCACGACTTCTGACTTGGTCAGGTATCTGCACCTCATCAGAATGCAAACTACGACAGTTTAATGCATCATCAATGGATTCTGCAAGAGATTTTACTTGTCTTGAAAAAGCATCCTCCAATTCTGTTATGGCATCAGCAAAGTCCGTGGAAGCCGCTGGAGATTTCATTGTAGCCGATTCAGCAAGATCATTACATCCAGACTGGACAAGGGCTCCTATTTTTGAACCATCATTTGTAACAGAAACTTGCTTCCCCTCAAAGTAGGAACTGTGAACTTTCTCAGGTCCTTCAAATGAAAACTGCATTCTCATATTGGATAGTACAATGCGTCTTGACATACGATTTTCAGACATAGAACTTCTAAGCCGCTCAAAGTTTTTGTTCATCTGATACTGGCGGAAAGCAGTCTGTATAGTACGAGCAGCATGTCTAGTTATGAGACGGCCTCCATATTTTCGTTCTAGCATTTCAACCTGAAAAGAGAATGCATTTTATAATATGTAATCTGTAAAGCATGTGTTTCAAACTCAAATCATAAGGGCTGCATGAGGAGAAGTTCATTAGCCTTAGAACCGCAACAGTGAAGCCTTTTCATATATAATACAAAAGTCTCATGGATCAAAAAAGGGAGGGAATCATTATATGCCATTAACCACAAACATATTAAATAAAAAGCTTCACTATGTAATACAGATCCTTTTTTAACCATCTCACTTTAGCCACCTATATGGCATTGCTTTTTAAGTAACCAGGTCGCTATTATTTCATGAATGACAACATAAATCTTCTGAACTGAATCCTATCATCTGAAACCTGAATGTAATCCCCTTAAGAAGAAGCAACTATGCCTGAAAATCATTTCCAATTCTGCCAAGAAACAGATATTGGCAGTTGTCTGATGAAAAAATGTTTTGTTTTCAATTTGGTACATGTCATCCTTTCTTGAGGTTATAATTCCTGAAACTGTAGTTTATTTTCTGATTATTTTTAATGGGAAGCAGGCTAAAAAATACATTCTGTCATATTAAAAAAACAATTGCCATTTGGTATTCTCCAATTATAATTACCTGGAAAGTTTGGAAATCAGTTTTGAGGTTTCCAATCAATTATGATTTCAGCCTATGGTGCATCTCCCTCATACGGCTGTTGCAGATGTAAAATAGTCATCTTGAAGCATAGAGAGACTTTTGGGGTAACTTGCACTTTCTACCAAGCAATAGTAGCCTATATACCAGTGCTAACTATGTAGCTAGCTTCTGGACCAATGGTGAGAAAAAGTTTGGAAACTGAAGAGACGGTATCTGCATCTCCAAATGACAGAGTACTGTGACAGAGCCCAAAGCAGAAGCACATATTTGTTTCTGTTGCTTGACCAGAGATGATGGCTCACCCTCCTATTGTTGGGATCAAGTTCTTGAGGGATACTACACTACTTTTGTTTTTCCCTCTGCCTTCCTTTCCCAAAGCAAGCATTGCCTTACAACTTAACAGTTGCAGCATATAACAATTTAACAGTTGCAGCATACAAAGCTCTAAGTAACAGTGATTATTGCTTTGCCCGTTTTCCACCTGAGATGAGCAACACTGCTGGAGACTTTAAAAGCAGTGGGAAGCAAGTGAGAGGAGATCCTGGCTTTTTCTCCTCTTCTTTTCAGCAGTGCAATAACTCCTTGTTACACACAATATTTCCCTCGTGGAAGCTATTCTGCAACCATGTTTGCCAAGGTGCTGGGGAACAACTGGGCAGGTGAAGTAGCTGGAGACACTCAGGTCTTCCTTATGCTCCACGGTCGTTAGTTGTGTTATGAAAGGAAGTTCAGAAAAGCGAGAAGAGGGACAGCAATGATGTGGCATCTTTCAGCAAACTCCAGAGAAACTGGCCAGGAGAGCAGATGCTTCCAGCACAGGGAGGGCAAAATACCATTCCTGTCCAATTATCAGGAATAAAGATGTATCTTAGTGCTACCTCTGCCAGCTGTAAACTGGGAAGTTCCAAGCCAAAATTATTACAAAGCCTGATGTTGTTTGACGTTACAACAGCACTGAAAAAAGTGACTTATGACTGGTTTTTGAACTTATGACCATCACAGCTTCCCTACAGTCATGTTATTAGAATTTGGATGATGGAAACCAGCATGACTTTATGAGGGTTACAACATGGGGTGTGTGGGTGTGTGTCACATGATTGCCATTTTCAACCTTCCCAGCTGGCTTACAATAAGCAAAGTGAATGGGCAAAGCCAATTTGCTTAACAAATGTGTGATTCATTTAATGACTGCAGTGATTTGCTTAGCAACTGGGGCCAAAAGCGTGACACACTTAACAATCACCTAGCTTAGCAACAGAAATTCGGGTGATAATTGTGGTTGCAAATCAAGGACTACCTGTACACACACAAAAAAATGCTAAATTCTAGAGGCTCATTAAAAAAAACCCCTCAAGAACGTTGATAATTAGTACATTTCTTTTTTTAAAATTTGATTAATACAGTAGCACAGCTCAAATACCTGTTTATCCTGCAAGTCAGATGAGAGTTCATAGCTTTCTGAAAGGGACCGTGACCTTTTAATAGCTTCTTCTTCTGCTTGTTTTCTTAATATTGACGTTGAGTGCTGAAGCTTCGGCCTCCGGGGCCTTTGCTGTCCAGGGGAGACAGAATATAGACCATATGGAGAATGGTCATAATGATCTGGACTTAGAGCTGAACTGTGAGTTATCGTTCCTGGATGATAAGCAGATGAGCTATCCAGGGATGTGCCAGTTTCACTTCCAGGAGCTTCACCCTCAACACTGAAAAAAAGGAGAGTAAAATGCAACATGGTTAAGATGTATAGTACAGCTTTTTACTGCTGCAGCGCCATATATAATAAATGCTGGCTTGTTTGTTTGTTTGATTTCTATAGACGCCCATCTTAGCAAACGACTCTGGGTGGTTCACAATTAAATTATTAATTAACTATGAACTATTAATCATGTCTAAAATATTCACTTTCAGATACATACTTTAGGAAGTTACAAATGATCAAGTTTACAAATTTCTCAAATATTTTGTTTCTAATGTAATACAATGCAACATAGATAAAATGAAGATTTAGAAATTTCAAACATTACTATTATTTCCTTGGCAACCCTAAACTTTGCCTCATGTAATTTTTAATAGAAATCTCTGAATAAAAATATGTGATGTATATCACATTATTAGCAATAAAAACAGTAAACTAATCAATCATTTCTGGAATCAGCTTAGTGGAACAATGGGAACCAGTAACCTGTTATACGAGAGAGCAAAGTAGTGCCCATTGCAATCCTAGAAGAAATTCAACTTTCCCCATAAAACACAATAAAAGGTCCATCAATTTTTGCAGATCTGACACCAGAACATCTATTATGCAATAAATTATTTGTAGATATCAACATGTTATGAGATTTGGTATTTCTCATGAAAGATCAGTATAATTTTAATAATCAGTGTTGAGGTTTCAGTAAATGTTAAAGGAGGAGCAAAATATTCCAACTCATACAATAATGCAACAAATAATATATTATAGAAACATGAACACTGCACAGGTTTCAAACTAATTATCTCGTTTTAATTACCTTCTCCATCCCACTCTTATTTTCAGTCTTACTGTTACAACTTTATAAAGTAAAAATAAATATTCAAGTTGCTTCTCTCTTGCCAAAATATAAATTGTTCAATGGCTCTAAAATGCTTCATCAACTAGATTTAGAAACATGCCAAACCCACAAGAAAAACAAGTTCCTGCCAAATCTCCGTGGAGATGAATGAACCAACACAGTAGCCGGCAAGAATATGAAAGTTACTGTTAGATGAATGCCAAGATAAATAGTAATGATCATGTACCTAATATAGAAAAACAATTCTTAAATGTTTTAAAGAGGATTTTATTTATTGGTTTTATGTAAATGTTAAACAGGATAAGAATGGCAATTAATCCTCAGAATTTATTTAGTTATTCAATTTGTATAACCATCCCTCTCACATATGTGATTCTGGGCAGCTCACAATGACTAAAAACAAGAATAAATATATAAATAAAAACAAGCATATAACCACATTAGACCACAATTAAAAACATAATCACAGTCAGCAAACAATACATCCCATTCAGTATAACCACTGAAAATGCTCATGAACCCACCCCACCCCAAAAGCCTGGTGATGTGGTCATGTCATCAGGCCCTTCTTAAAGACCAAAAGGGCAGGGCCTCATCTAAGTTCAAGGGGAATTGAAAGGACGGGTGCCGGAGCAGGAAAGGCTTTCTTCCTGGGTCCCATATGATGACATTCCTTAGTACATGGGACCAGGAATATGCCTTTCTTGTCAGGTCTGAATCCCATAAGTCACTAACCAAAGACCAGTAGTCTATGAAGTGGGTTAAGTGTAGACCCTTGATTCTTATACAAGATATAGCAATTTGGTAAACAAACAGCATTGAGAGACATCATAAGCAATAGAATATTGTAATCTCTTTCTTTGCACACATTATGAAAAGGCCTAATTATCTGGAGAAGGCTCCTGGGAAAAAGGGAAGGAAAGAGAAGAGGATGATCAGCAGCAAGGTGAATTGACTCAGTTATAGTTGCAATGGGTGTACTTTTGGAAAACCCAAAAGACCAGGTCAGAGACAAATCATCATGGAGAAAATATATTGATGTGATCATTAACTTAGTGACAACAACTTGATGGCACATGATCAATCAAAAATCAAAATCTCTTTGTCCATTTCCCAGTGAAAATTACTGTTGGTTTCCATCCAGAAGTAGCCCAAAGCCAGATTGAAAAGGAGCTTTGCAATTATTATCGTCCAAAAACCCACAAGAATTCAATCACCAAAACTGCTAACACCCTGTCTTCCTCAAAAGAATACACATACATGCATACCTACCTCCATCACTGACATAGCTGCATGCATATACACATTACCAAAAGGAAAACTGGTATGAGGCATTAAATTGTTTAAGATGATTTCTCTGTTCTGAGTACACAAAATCATTAATATTTATACAATAGCTGTTTAAAAGCAAACCTCACTTGCTATTCTAGAATGTGATTTCAGAATGAATATGAACACTATAAATGTAGACTATAATAACAAAATTACATATTTCATATGAGATAGACTTTATTATTCACTTTTAAAAACAGCTTCCTTCAACTCAATAACAGAATTAATATGGATTAAAAATATCCAACAAAGTAAGTAGGGGGTAATATTTCAATTGCTTATTAGACTTCTCATGGGAATTTAGATTTGCCTTCCTGAGTAAGTTCATGGTTTTTTCAACAAAAGTTTAATAAGTCAAAGTTCACTCCACATACTAACCCAAAATGGAATAAAATGTAACTTATAATGTGTGACACTGCTCTATTTTCTCTCCAATTACTCTATAGCTTTTGAGTTCCCTCAACTATAAATATTTATAAAAGACTGAACAGTATTTTTAAAAAGTGCAAGCAGCTTTTTAATGTACCACTGATATTTTAACATGGTTTATATTTGATAATACCACATTGTTCTCTAAACATATATTTTAAAAGCTATGATAAAAATATAAGTATACAAAAATAATATGCAATCTATTTTGAATGCATTTAAACCTAAATACATATAGTAAAGAAATGAATATAAATATAAAAGAAAAATGGATTTGGGTGTCTACAAAAAATTGAGAGAATTAGCAAAATACTTGCGTAGGTATGTAGACTGCCTGTCATAATACAACAGGTACAGGTGGTCCTCAACTTATGACCACAATTGAGACCAGAATTTCCACTGCTAAGCAAGGTGGTTGTTAAGTGAACTGCATTCAATTTTATGACCTTTTTTGCCATGGTGAATCACTGCAGCTGTTAATGGAATCACGCAGTCATTAAGTGAATCTGGCTTCCCCCCGTTCACCTTGTTTGTTGGAAGCTAGCAGGGGAGGCCACAAATGGCGCTAACAGGTCTCCAGGAAATGGCAACTGTCCTAAAACCATGCCGGTTACCAAGAACCCAAATTTTGATCAGGTGGCCATAGGTATGCTACGATGGTCTTAAGCGTGTGGACTTTTCTCAATGCATTGTAACTTTGAATGGTCAGTAAACAAATGGTTATAAGTTGAGGACTACTTGCAGTGCCAAAGGATATAAGATATTGTTTTATTAGTTGCATTAAGCATATTCAGTGGCAATCTAGATAAGGAATGTTAAGGCAGTTATGAATGACAATCCTAATTCAAATCTCATTAGGGTGCTAGTCATAAACTGAAGGGGCATGGGAACGGTTCTCATAAATATCTCATGCATTATTTTTGGTGTTTTTAATAGGACAGAGCTTCGATCAAGAGAGAAGTGAAATCACATTAGCTTTGAAAATTTTAATTGACTCGGGAACAGTGTTGTTAGCCTTTGCACCTTACATATCAAATCATCTTAGTGCACAAGATGAAATTTCATGACTTATTTATTCCACATGGAGGATGAGTGCAAGGTTATGAAATGTGTTTTACTTGAGAGATGCGTCAACTTTTGGAAGATACATGAAAGGTCATGTATAACTACCGAGTACATTCAGATGGTAAAAATGCAGCACATTTTGTAAAATGTCAGTATTCACAGCCTATTCCATAAGAATGAGACCATTTGAAGCATGGCTGTGGTTTAATCTCAGTGGCCAGAAATGAAATCCAAGACTCCGAGCAGTCTGCAAACTATGGAAGAAAAAGCAAAATCTTCTAAATCCTTTATGTGCCAACATGTCTTGCTTATTAAAATGGTTTATACTATTCTTAATGTGATACTACTAATTAAAAACATTTCCAGTCATTTAAATTTTACCCATGCAAGGTAAAAAAATATTTTGAAAGAAAAATTGAACAAGGATCAAGAATATTTCTCAGTGAATTACAATATTTTTGCCAATTGTGCCTGCCAACTAAAATAAAGTGAATTCTCTGAGTTGAACTCAATTCCTTGTGACTTCAGGAATACTCCCTTGTAGCTTTATTAACAAGAATATTTAAATACTTTGTGGTTGTCTTCTTCTAAGGTCCCCCCCCCCTACTTTCCAGTCTAGCACACAGCTCAGGAAGTCACCCATTCAAATTTATTTATTTATTTATTTATTTATTTATTTATTTATTTATTTATTTATTTATTTATTTATTTATTTATTTATTTATTTATTATTATTTTATTTTATCGTTCTTATATGCCGCCCAACTCCCACGGGACTCAAATGTGAGAGCCTTTCTTTTATTATTCAACAGTGTGTGTCATTTCCAATTATTTATTGCCCACAAACTATTCTTTAGCCAGTTGAATCAGTGAGGATCTTCCTCATGTACTCTGCTCAAGCATTTTTCATGTAGCTGGAGAAAGAATTTTAAATGTGTATTAATGAGACATTAATGATTTGAGGAGTGAGCAAAGTGGAAACTCAGTAAGCTCAATGAAATTATTTTGAGACACTATGCTAATAAATAGTTTCTAAATTTTACATCGCTTCTCAAACTGTATTGCCACCATGGTTTATTTGCTATTTCCTGAAAATCATACACAAATGAATAAAAGATTAATTTTATTCTTGCATGTCAAAAGAATACTGACTTTTATACCAAAGGCAGTCATACAGAGTTGGTCTCCTCCAGGTCCCATCGACCAAGCAATGCCGGTTGGCGGGGCCAAGGGGGAGAGCCTTCTCTGTGGGAGCTCCCTCCCTTTGGAACCAACTCCCTCCAGAGATCAGGACTATCCCCACCCTGCTGGCCTTCCGTAAAGCAATAAAAACTTGGCTCTTCCGGGAGGCAGGGTGAAAGTGAGACCAATCAGATTATATTTGGGTCTTCCCCCTGGTCATGAATGTTGGTTGTTTTTTTAACTTTTATAATTTTTAACTGCTATGTGATTTGATATTTCAATAATGGATTTGACATGTTGTTAGCCGCCCAGAGTCCCCTAGGAGTTGGGCGGCATACAAATCTATTTAAATAAATAAATAAATAAATACACTCAATGGACATTTGTGCCAGTACATTTGCCTAAGATATCTGACTATACTTCCCAGTGATCTTAAATCTTTACAGTGTTGTTATGTGCTCTGTGCTCAGCCCTACCATGCTAGTACAATGAATTTTAGGATTAAGTATCAAAAGTAAACTTCTAAAATAACAGCAATTTAACTCTTATTTGATTTTACATACCATAAATTATTATTATTTAGCATATGGCATATAAGGCCAGGGAGGCTACAATGTTATACACACAGTAGAAGTCATGGCAGACAACCATCACTAGTTCATTTGTTGCACCAGTGTACCACAAGAGGGCAAACTAACTTCATACCGGCTGGCCTGTAGCCTTCTCAAAGGAAGTCAGCTCATTCCAGTCTTCCCTCCATAAATTACTTTAACTAACACATCATCATAAGATGTCATAAATATCTATTGGGCTTGTTTCTTCTCTGAAGAATATATTATATATATATATACCAGAACAAACGTTTAGTATGTTCTATTTAGTATGTGCTTAACTAAATATTGATAGTATTTGACCTGAACACCTTTAATCCAAATAGGCAGAGTTTTACTATTCAGTTTATGTTCCCTTAGTTGTTGTTGTTGTTGTTGTTGTTGTTGTTGTTGTTGTTGTTGTTGTTGTTGTTGTTGTTGTGCAATGCATGCAGGTTAATTCAGAGTATAATTCAGAGTTAATTCTGGTATATATATATACCAGAACAAAGTATTACAGTGCTAAAGCTAAGTTTTACTTTTCACATTATAGACTCCATAGAACATATAAACTTTATAGAACATTCCAGAAAATTCAGAGCAGTTTTCCTTTCTCTTCAAAATATCCTAATGTTTCTAAATTTTACTTTTTGAAATAGATTCAAGACCTCTTTCCTATTACTGTATCTTATTTTCTTATCTCATGAAAAATAATAAAATATAAATGATCAGCAATGGAACACATTTGAAGAAACAGAACATGTAGCTGTTACTGTATTTAGAAGATTATAAGCTGAATTTGGGGGGGGGGGGAAATAACAAAAAACTGTCAGCCAGGAGGCAGTTTAAGGTTTTTACTTTACTGGAAGTCATTTAGATACATACAGCTATTATTGTTAGTATTAGGTCTTATGTGGTTTTAACCTTACTACTGGGAATTGAACTCTTTACACCGTGTACTTAGCTTTATAAGCTACAATGACCTGGTTGTCAAAGATCTGATAAAATGCCGATTTTGGAGACCAAATCCTATAGCAAGCATATAAATAATAATATTACAAAGGAAGAAAGTTTGTTGAAGGAAAAATTCATAAAGGGGATCTCATGAAGGACTTCCTGAAGAGTAATCAATAAAAAACTTAATATTTAATGGTATGTACTTTCAAAGGTTTTATTTTATTTCTATATGATACTTCAGGACGTAATTTAAACCAATACTCTCTTTGCAATATATTACAAGGGTTCATAATATATTCCAAAGTTTTCATTGCTGGAATTCTATTTTAAAAACTGGAAATGATGTGTGCTTATTGTGCTGATTTTGCTACATACATTCACCATGATTTATTGAGGACACAGTAACATAAATGAAATAATAAACCACATACGGTAATATTCTGATCAAAAACTGAGGAAATTAGTTCAGATACAGATAATTTCTTATTATCTTATTCAGCATTATCTAGAATATAGCTTATTGGGTATTATAACAAATCTTAGCATAAAAAGTAACACTGCAATCACTATTTACGTTATCATCAGAATGTTAAAGAAATTTCTGCAAGAATTATTTTGGAAGGCTAGCCTCAAAAAAAAACTCCAGGGGTTATTCTTCTTAACTATTTTGAATAAATTTGAGGAAATATTTGAGTGTGTGGTAAGACCTAAATAAACAGTGAAAATATTCAAACAAAATATTGCTTTAAAGCAGCAATTTGATCCATTAACTATTCTGTTTGTGGGTATTTAGTTCAGAGTTCATAGGATGACTCCATATGCTTGCTATGTTTCACCAAAAACACTTGTCAGCAAAAAGAAAGCCTGTTTTTCTTAGAAATCCAAAAGTCTAACTGTGCCAAAACCAAAGAAAGGAAATCTTCAAAGCTACAAAATAATAGAGCTGCATATCAGCTAGTTTTTTATAAATAAAATTGTTTAAAGATAGATGTACTGCATCACAACAAAATGCAGTATTTCAAGGAGATGAAATGGTAAGAAAATCAAAGGTTGCCAGATAGGTTTATGCTAATTTATAATTGGAGGTCTATATAGTTGTGCAAACTAGTTGCACAGGAATTGCTTTCTAAGCTCAAAGGCAAGGGTTCCAGTGCAGAATACCATATGTAGATCGCAAATCACTTTTCAGCTACATGCATAGATTTCATATGAACATTGCTGAGAATGACATGGACTTACAATATCTAAAAAAATAGGAAAATAAATAAATATAAGCTTCAGGAAATAACTACTCAACAGAAAGTACAAGAATAAAAGTAAATTGTTAATTGGACTATAAGGGACATAGGATAGTATGTCTAGCAGTGTTAGCCTAAACATCCCCTTTCAAACACCCTCGTCCTGTATTTTTTTTCACTTTTTAGCTGCCACAACTCTTAAGTTTAAGTATTAATAATATAATAATAATCTAAAAAGAATTTTGTTAGCATTTCATTAAGATTCCAGGTGAATTAGAAAGCTTAATTAAAATTCTGTTTTCAGCCCATGAAATCCTACTGCTGTTTAATGGACCTTTTCAAACTAAACACTGGAACAAGTTAAAATAAAAATAAATTTCAGAGATGCTCAATTGTTTTTAAACAGCATGGAAGGGTTCAATAGCTCCAATGACTCTGAGCATGATGTTAATGACAAGGTGAACTGATAAAGCGATCCTCACTGGTAAGGTTGAGATAAAACCTAGGGACATCCTGATTTTCATTCTTTTTACATTGTATCTCCAATATTATGTCTATACCCATTTCCTTGAAAATATTCATACAGAATTTGATGGTGTTTATTTCCACGGAGATACATACAGGAATGAGATTTTAGTTTTGATATTTACCGTGGTTCATAAAGTCACTATATTGCCTTACATAACCTAGATTTTTCCTCAGATTTCTTTTCTCTTTTCTTTACCTCATCAGAAAATGTAATCTTGCAAGGTTATTACTGTGCTAGTACATGGGAAACACTCAGAATATTAATGGGTTAACACGATTTAATAATATTTAGCATTTAAAAGCAAAATATTCAAATTATTTCAAAATGTAAATTTTTGTCTTTCCAGAGCTTATTTATATTTTACAAGATAGAAATCTACCTCTATTATTCTCAAGTTCTGTAAACAAGTTCTGTGTATAACACTTTGCGATATTAGATTAATTCATACAAAATTTGAAGTCAACTTGAAAGTAGCTTTGGTATACCATAGCATTCATAATGGCACTGATTTATTGGAAATTAACCCTGCTCACTTCCAAACCCAGAAAAAGTTGGCCAAGTGTTGCCACCTGGTATGACCATTTTCTCTGGCAACACTTTGAATTGCTTTTCTCATCAGTAGGATGCTGCTTCATTTACTTTTCTCATCAGTAGGATGCTGTTGCCTCATCACAAGTAACCATTTTTCTCCTGTCTCTTGCACAAAGCTTTAGTTTGCAAAGTATCTAAGCAGCGGCCTAGTACTTTGAAGCCACTTGGTCTCCCGTCAGAGAGGATGGGAATAAAGATCATTCTTGTCAACTACACACTTGTTTACTTTGCATAAAAGCAATGAAAGGGCACCTGGGAAGAACTGCAAGGATTTGCAAATATAGTCAAGATAAGTCTGTTCTACATTCCTTCATCCTTGTTACTATAAAAAACAACCATGGTTCAAACTTCTGTGAAGAACACCTGCTATGTTTCTGGTTTCACTGCTGGAACTGGCTTTTAAACAGAAACAAAAAGAATGATGTCTTTCTAGTTGTTTGGCCTCATTTTTTTCCAGCAAAAGTTCCAAGAAATGCATTGAACATGTATTGAAAATGTGATGGAAAAGTTTCCTAATTTTATGTATGGGAGGGAGAGAATGGGGGTGAGGGAATGTCTGTGCCCAGTCTCCTCCCTCCCCCTCTCCCTCTCTCACACACAGTAAATTTCTCTAAACAAAGGGATAAAAATGGTTTCTTTGGATGCCAGAAGACAATCAGCTGCATGCACATCTGGGATAGCACTTGCTTCAGTAGAAGAATCCTTTCTCTCTTCCAAGCCAATATTATTCCCACTTGATTGCTTATGTGCTCCTGTGCTCTACTGAGCCATCTAGATATGAAAGGCAACTTTGGATATCATCTTCAATCATAAAATATTCAATTTAGATTTTTTAGGAGGCAAATAATAAAGTTCCTGCTTTGTGGCAGCCTCTTCATATTTTAACACTAGACTCATTTAGTGTCCTTCAGAGAAGCCTTTAAGCATCGATTAAATTTCACGGGAAGCTTCGTATGTTAAGGTAATATTAAACAATGTAATTATCCAAGATATAAATCAAATCAAGTTGATAAAATCTGCTACTTGATTTATTCTGGAAGTATTTTCTCCATTGTTATTTGAAAGAACTGCTCAAAAGAGATAGCACAAACAGCTGGGAACAATTTTGACCAAATTGTACTCCCTTTTCAAACAATATTTATATTTATAGGCTGAAGGAAGTTTAAAGAACAAAATCATTTTAAGAACAAAGCAGAAACCTCTAGAAATAATAAACTTTAAAACTATATTGCATAATAAATATATTCACCGACATTCTGCTGTATAATACTTGCAATATAGACTTGCAGATCAAAAGCACTATGGGCTACACATATAGTAATTTACTGTGACACACTTCAAAATACATTTCATTCATTCATTCATTCATTCATTCATTCATTCATTCATTCATTAATTCATTCATGCGATCAATCAGTCAATCAATTAATCAATTTATATTGAGAAATAAAATAAAAACAATCACAATAATACAAAAATAAAAATATACATATAGGTGAGAATAAATCACATATCATAATCACTAAAATAACCAAGAAACAGGTTCTGGCATACACTCAGCGTCTCTGACCCAGATCGAGGCATGCAGCCAGAGACAGCAAGCTGCTCGAGCGTACGAGCTCCTGCAGCCTTCTCTGTTCTAAGCTGCCTGCCCTTGCTGAGGTGGGAAAGAGAGTGCTAGACTCTTCTGGCGGGTGGTTAATCGAGCCCAATGCTCCTGGGATGAGACAGCAAAGTCCCGATTATGCAGAGTTCAAACAGCCAGCTCTGGGTAGACAGTGATCAGCTGTAAGGCGCAATGCTCCTGGAGTGCGCCAACTCCGCGGCCAGACCCACAATACCTCTAATAGCCGGTTGAAAGAAATCGCGAAGCTCAAGCTTCAGAGGCCCGGCAGGAAGGGAACCCCCTCCCCCGATCTACCAAATGGCCTTCGGCTGGAGGCTCGGCAAAGGAAACGGCTAGAGCCGAAGCCCTGAGCCGCACTCAACCCAGTGACTCCGAGATTTTAAAAGGAGCCAGCTGGGGAGAAACTCACAAAACACGTCTGAATCCGTAGAAAGATTGAAATTTTATCCCAGGATGGGAGACAAAACACACACGCATCCTTTCAGTCTGAGGACTGAGTCAAAGAGAGGGAAAATGGAGGCAGAGGCGGAGATATACAATTTGACAGACTCAGTCCTCATTGGCTGAATGGACGGTGTCTTCCCATCCTTGGATGTTAGCTCTGTTAACAATTAATTCACTATGGAGAATTAATTGTTCAATATGTTGGCCAAGGCTTCTTAAACTATTCAAATGAACAATTTGATGAACAGCATTCCACCTTGGAACACATCACAGGGTCAGCAAAGAAAAGCTTTTTCACAATACATTTTAGAAACAGCAACTTGATCTAGTCTTTATCTTTCACATTTATTTTTTTATTAAATGTATATGCCACACATCTCATTATCCAAAGTGATTCTGGGCATCAAAGATATCTAGAATTTTCAAATATCAGTGCCAGGGGTTCCTAAACTTTTTATCATCACAACTCCCCTGAAAATCCAAACACTGAAACAAGCACAAATGAACGGGGAGAACAATAAAAGGAAACCTCGGGAAACGTGGATTTATTGTAGCAATATAACTAAAAAGTTCTTCACACTTTCCTTGGACTCAGAGTTTCCCTTAACAGTTTGGGAAACCCTGACATAGAGATTAAGGATTTTGAACTAGGGCTGGGGAGACACATTCATATTCCTGATATTGATGCTTGCTATTCCTAGCATTTAACCCAAAAGCATAACTTACTTTATGACACAGAATTCAGTGCAAGCTACTGAGAATCAAAACCAGAAAATCATGGTTAGAATCCCATTCTGTCTCTCTGTATTCTGCATCTGGACCAAACTAGTGTATGCCAGAATAATTCAGTAAAGGTAGTTTTTAATTGAAGGTAGTTTAATTAGATTCCAGCACAAGTGATTGGTAGTCCACTTGTGGGTAGATCATTAAGAAGCTGCAGTGTTTCATTGTAAGATTTCATTCCACACTGTAGGCATAAAGACAGATGTCTGCACACAAAAAATTCTCCTGGGACAATCTAAAATTAAATATGCCGATTGCTCTTTTGTTAGAAGCTATTGCTGCTATTCCTCTGAAACTGATATCTTGCTATTTCACAATCATGATCTTCTCTACCCCCTCTCCCATGGTATGATAGCATGGTAATAGAAACACACAATAATAATTTCTGTATTAAACAAAATTATTTTGTGGACTTCAATAACATTGAAAGGATATGTTGTAAATATGAGTGCTAGAATAATTTTCAGTAAGATGCCAAAAGGTAGTTCAGGTTTGTAAACAAACTCTTTTCAACACTATACATGAAACATGTAAATATTTCCTTCTGTGAATCAGATTAAAAAATTAAAATACTTAACTTTTATAGAAAAAGATGTCAAATCTTGAGCAATAACAGATGTTCTGGAACAATATAAATAGTAGGGCCTTCCAGAAACTCTCCTAGTGTAATTTACTTAAATTCAAGATTTCTACTAACTGAATCACTGCACAGTTTATGCTGTTTTGTCTTGCGATATTTCTTTGCATGTGTTTTGCCCTTATGACTCAACTGTACAATCATCACAAGTTATCTGTTATGGTTATACTTTTGGATACATTTTAACACAACTTCCATATATTTTTCTAAGACTGCGATTACCCATCTTTACTTAGGTCAGTCAAGTGATTTTTTGAAATATTTAGATATGATACATGAATGTGAAACTATGTAGCAAAGATCAAGATAGCTGGTTTTTTAAGGGAATATACAGTGAACAATTACAAGTTATACATAAATGGTGTTAGGATAAACTAGATTTAGCAATATTTCCTTTTGTTTTTCTTACGTTATACATTTAATCTCTTTGGCTTGTTTTTCTTGTAACTTTTTTGCACTTTGCACAATGTTGCTTGTGTTGAAAGGATAAGCCTGACAGGTATGCATGTAAAATTTAAGTTACTTCCTAACAAACTGATGGCAAATAAACTCAAACTTGTACTCATGTTTATCAAACCATGCGGACAAAGGACAAAGCTCAACAGATGACTGCTCTTAGAATCAATAAGGAAATAATTAACTCAGGCAAGTTATTTACAAGTGTATTTTATACAAACAGGACAGAATAAGAAATAATCCTTCATTTATAAAACATAAAGAAATAGCTTAAGTAACTCTTCAAAGCCAATTCTAAATATTCTATTCCTAAATTAGAGAAGGTCTATGTAAGTGATTGTTAAAGCTGGCACCATATTTATGGCATATAATCAATCAGGATTGAAAAAAGATGAAGAGAAGATAAACAGCATTTTACATTTCATTTATTAAACACAAATGGAAAAGTGGGGCAGAGTTTGGGTGGCTATGTAGCCCAAGGCTGGTTGCTGGGGAAATTAGAGAGCAAGGAAGAGAATGTTTTTTTTTAAAAAAAGTGAAAGAAACAGAACAAAAACAGTTTTAAAATTATCTTTCCTGGAAAGAAAAAAAGCACTTCATTATTAGGGAATTTAGAGCTCCAAATAGTTTCATTAAAAAGAAAATGTAAAATAAAGAAGTTATAAAAATGAAAGGTCCTGATACACTTTAAGGACTCACGAATATATTATCACATATGCTTTTCTGGATTACATTTCATCTCATGAAATACCATTGAGAATA
Organism: Diadophis punctatus similis; assembly: GCA_023053685.1. Lineage (NCBI taxonomy): Eukaryota > Metazoa > Chordata > Lepidosauria > Squamata > Dipsadidae > Diadophis > Diadophis punctatus. Next base: position 197,552,178 of record JALIGW010000002.1, read on the forward strand.
GTCCTGAAAGAAGAGTAAAGTATATACACACAGCTGTTGGTGGGGGAGATACAAGCAGGAGAAGGGAATGGCAGGAATTACTGCACTTCAAGTTTTGATTTATTCTTTTAAGACAGATTCCTTAACTGGTCAGAAAGTTAGACTTGAACACCAACATAGTCCCATCCAATGTATGTTTCAGTTGTAATATACTGTTGTCCATAAAAGCTTATTTAATTTTTTTAAAATGCTGCAAAAATACTTTTAGAGTAACATAAATATAAGATAACGTATCAGTTTAGTAAAGCCAGCTTGCTTAAGATGAGTGTTGAAAAAATATACAGTTCAGAAAACCCTGGTTACATTTGGTTTCATATAACTAGTCAATCAATTCATATGAAGAGCAGACTGAACCGGACATATATTATCTTCAATTTCTGTATATGAATCTGACCCCTTTTCCTGTGAATTCAAACATTTCCATATATTGATGTATCACTAATCCAATTCTAAAACCCTAAATAAAATAATCAGGATAGCAACATATTATTTGTCATATTTGCTCCTGAATTTATAGCCACACACATGTTCTTTACAGATCATTTAGTAAGACAGTGAACTGGAGAAGTAAAGAGGAGATAATCCTAAGGAGGGAAGCAATGACAAACTTAGACATGATCACAAAGGTATTTCTTTGATAACAAGGATCAGAATAGTTAAAACAGTGATCATTCCAGTGATAACATGTGATTGTTAAAGTTGGACACTCAGAAATAGGGAAAGCAGATCAATGGCTTCAAATTATGTGTTGGATACTGTTACTAATAGTACCATGGACTGCAAAAATATCCAATCAATTACATGCCCAAATGGATTGATTGTTCTCCTGTGACAATGATCAATAGGCAGAAACTCACATATTTAGGGCATGTACTAAGAGTGAAGAATGATTTAAAAAAAACTTAATAAGGCTGAGAATTAAAACATAACTAATAAGATTAAAGTGCTTGTTCTTTGAAGGCCTATAAGTTATTATCAAAGAGATGTTGAAACAGTAAACATTTTCTCATATAGTCACCAAGAATCAAGCCCAACTCTATAATATCTAATTAACTGTAAGCTTATTTTTAGTTACAGCTATTCAAAAAGATGGTAAACCTAACATATAAAAATAGTATAGAGTATTTGGTTTTGTTTTATCTAGCAACAAATACCCTAAGGGGGTGATCTAGATGGGGAACGACATTCCCCAGTGATTCAATATCAATAAAATTCAGTTGTAATTTTGCTTTTATCTATCTAATAAACCATGAATTTTATCCTAATGGCACTTACAGCTGATGAAGCTATAATGCCTTAGAGTGCCTAACTTTCCCTCCCAGGTATGTCTGGTAAGCCAATGGTAAGTTTCCAGTCCCTGGTCTTGAGAGACTGGGTTTTGGGAATAGAGATGGCATGGTGGGAGGGTGGACAGCATAGTGCTTCTGGTTTATCACCTTCCTCCAGAGTTATTTTTACAGTTGGGGATGATTGGGAAGATGTCCACAGGGTTTGGTGCTCTTCCCTCCCTTATTTAACATTTTTGTGAGGCCTTTGGATGAAATCATTGTCATGGAGATTATAATACACTCTAATTCAGTGCATTTTGATCATATCTCTTTTACAGACTGTATTCTATTATTGCAATTATAGTTTCAATTAAAGAAAGAGCCATGGTGACACAGTGGCTAGAATGCAGTATTGCAGGCTAATTCTGCTGACTGCCAGGGGTTTGATCCTCACCGGCTCAGGGTTGACTCAGCCTTCCATTCTTCTTAGGTCAGTAAAATGAGGATCCAGATTGTTTGGGGCAATATGCTGACTCTGTAAATCACTTAGAGAGGGCTGTAAAGCACTGTGAAGAGGTATATAAGTCTAAGTGCTATTGCTAAAGTATTTTTAAATATTTTGGTTTATGTTATTGGCTTTACTGGAGTACAAAACAATAGAAACAATGTTGAATATAAAGCTTAGAGTTTGTGAGGAAAGATCTAGCACCATGATGGCGAACCTATGGCATGCGTGCCAGAAGTGGCACACAGAGCCATCTCTCCGAGCACACCAACCGTTGTCTGTTGCTCTTTCGGGTTCTGGCACGCACATGCGCGTCGGCCAGCTGGTCTTCGTGCGCTCATGCTTCCTGGCACGCACATGCACGACGGTGAACTGCTTTTCTGGTTTCCGGCGCTCCCGCATGTGCGCACCAGGGAGCTGCTCTACCAGTTTCCAGTAATCCCCCCGGCACGTGCTCCCATTTCAGCACTTGGTGCCAAAAAGGTTCGCTAACACTGATCTAGCAGTTCCCAGGTAAAACAGAACTATTCAGTAAATACTGAGCAGGTGCCTTACAATCTCAAGGCCAGGAACAGTGAGGTTAAATTGATTTGAAAGAGCAGGAAGAAAAGGCCTAGAATTTGAATCTTAGATCCAAAACACATATATAGGTTTTGACTTTCTTGTCTCAAAAAGGAAACTAATTTCACTCTGGTGTTTCTGTATTGTTTGGTAAGCAAGTTTTAGAATATACAGTAAAATCTCTAGAATGTTTTAGCAAGACATCTGACAACAATATCTATTTTCTCCTATTTTCATCAGTTATGCCTATATCATAAGATCCAAACTGAACAGTGGATATGATCTCTTGCAATCACTGCTGGTAAGTTGCCACTGCTTTACTCCAGTATCGGGAGCAAGTTGCAATCTAGAAGGACCAGATAACTCAAATAGTGAATCAGTAAGCCCAGGAGGTGGGACAAAACATACCAAAGCAACACTCTCTCTATAAGTATTAAACCAAATCTCAGCAGCTGTAGCTGAAGCAGCTGTAGCTGTTGCAGCCCTCCAACACCAAATACTCACCTTCTTGCTACCGGTAGGTAAACATAATGGGAATCCAACTGAATCCACTACCTTCGTCCTTCAAAATGAATTATACATTTCCTTAAGACCCAAGGATTTTCTTATCAATTGATACCAATGGGATTTATAATTGGCCTAAGAATAGAGGAAGCTGCAAAACAGACAAGAACTTGTTCTATTTGGACAATTATGCTAATTCTATGACTGGCCTGAGGGTTAACTTTGATGATCCAGTCAAGCAAGTAACCACCAACTGTGAACCCTGTTACCTTTTATATGGTAAGTACCTGATGCAGGAATATACTTCTGACCTCATGTTGTTAGCTCTGTATGTGGCTAAGTCTTTCAAGATGAAAAAAAAACCTTAATTGGACAATTTAAAGAGGGTCCATCATATGAAATATGAGACAAACTAATTCACCAGGGTACTCCAGAGATTTCTTCTGTATTTATCCATATCTTATTGGGTATTCATAGAAAATCAAGGAACTGCGGCAGAGTGTAGGTAGAAGGAAAATACCATCATTCTCTCTGAGATTGAGAGCCAACACAGCTGTGCTATCTGCCCAAGAAAAGATGTTATAAAATAGACCAGAGGTTCCCAACCTTTCTAATGCCGTGACCTGCCCTCGTGCCCCCACCGCGACCCACCCCGCCGCCCGCCATTTGGATTATTTTACCCTCTGCACATGCGCAAAAAAACATGCGCATGCACAGAGGGTAAAAGAACCCAAATGGCGGCGGCGGGGTGGGTTGCGGTGGGGGCGCAGGTTGTGGAGTGCGATATGGCCAGGCTTGTGGCAGTGGGGGGGGGAGCTGAGGATGCCAGGGCAACCCCTGGGAAATGGTCATTCGACCCCCAAAGGGGTCGCGACCCCCAGGTTGGGAACCGCTGATCTAGACCAAGGCTGTCAAACTCCCCAGCCTGTGGACCAGATGCATCACATGCTGGCCACACCGATGCAGAGTTTAGCGAAGGGGGGAAAAGTTCCGATATGTCACATGATGCTGCCATGACGACGTGAGTTTGACACCCCTGATTTAGATAATCTGACAACTCTACATATATTGTCCTGCTAAGATTCTTCCTTCTGAAGCATCAAATGCCATACTTATAAGGTAAAGATAAAGGTTCCCCTCGCACATACACGCTAGTCGTTCCCAACTCTAGGGGGCAGTGCTCATCTCTGTTTCTAAGCTGAAGAGCCAGCGCTGTCCGAAGACATCTCCATTGTCATGTGGCCGAAGGTGAACGGAGCGCTGTTACCATCCCATCAAGGTGGTCCCTATTTTTCTACTTGCATTTTTACATGCTTTCAAACTGCTAGGTTGGCAGAAGCTGGGACAAGTAATGGGAGCTTATTCCATTACGCGGCGCTAGGGATTCAAACTGCCAACCTTTCTGCCTGTCTCAGCCTCCACGGGCTTGGTAGATGGAGTAACCAAAAATTAAATGGAGCCCAGAGATGGGAGGCTATCCAGCAATATTTAGTAATTCCCATTACTCTATGTACGAGACCCTGAAACACAACTGCAGGTTCTAGCAATGCAAGTCAGGCATTACTAGCAACTTTCTTGAAATCTCCATTATATGCAAATATACTCTACCCACCCAGACTCTGACTCTGTTATGATGGAGATTATTGATAGTTAATGCTGGCTTCGGTCTCAACATAGAATCTACTATACACTGAACTCCACATTAGCAAACAACAGAAGCCCTTGCACCTTTATTTAGCCTCCTATTATGTTTTCCTTTCATTTGGAAAGTAAATTGGCTTTGAACCTACATTTTGCTGGCCGTGACATAAAATCTGGTTTTACAACATGCAAAATTCATAACCTGAAATCCTTCCAACTTCCATCACTACCAATCCTCAGCTGAAGGTTCCTCCCAACTTTCCTTACAAATATGTAGGCTATACTGATATGTTTGGAAAGGGGAAAGTGCAGACTGCCCTAATTGTGCGACTATACTATCAGTTTTATTTCAGGAACTCTGGTCCTGCAAAACACCATTATCTAATATTTAATATATAACAGGCCTATTTGAAACAGGCCTATTTGTGTATTGATGACAATTTGTAGAAAGCTTTTCTCAGCCACTAATCCTTTCCATTAGTGCTACTACCTTTTTTTGTTAAAAAAAGGCTTTCTCTGTAGTAAGGGTAATCATTAGGGATCATTATCTTCTAATCTCATTTCTGAGCTCTTGAAAATTTCTGCAGAAAGCATACATTTTTATCAAACTGTCTCTTACATGAGAATCTCCACAGACATTTAGCTATGCACTTTGGGTTGAACACACTCGAATGATGCGGGAATATGAATGGATTTGCAGAAAAATTGTAGACTACAGGAACCCTTTCAGCAGTTCCAAAAAGGCTCCACACCCATTTGCACTACTCAGGTGACCTTGAGAACACAGACAAACCTCCAAGTGGCCTCAATGACTCTCTAAAAAAATGAAAATGACCAGCTGTCTGCAAATATACTGTAATGGCTGGGGGGAACAGTCATGTTTTCAATGAATTTTTGAACATCATCAGTGAGAACTATACAAATCTCTGGTAGATTTCTGTTCCAGGGATAGAGCTGCAACAGAAAAGGCAAACTTCTCGGAAAACAGTAGATAACACTGTTTTATCAAAGGGATTTGAAGGGCTCTCACTCTGTCCCATTTCACTGGCCAGGCAGAAATAATTGGGGATACATTGTCTCTCCAACAGTGAAGCCTTATGCCATGAAGGGCTTTATAGGTGACAGTCAAGTGATTACACATGGAAACAACTGGTAACCAATCATGAAGCAGCTATGTCACAAGGGCATATCCTGGCATGCCTATCACTACCTGCGTAACTGCATTCTGAACTATCTGTAGCTTCCACATGGTATAGAACCGTGATGGTAAACCTATGGCACACATGCCACAGGTGGCATGCGGAGCCATATCTGAGGGTATGCGAGGCGTTGCCCTATGTCAGCTCCAGCACGCATGTGTGCGCTGGCCATCTGATTTTCAGCCTCCCGGAGGGTGGGGTGGAGGTTGTTTCCGAACTTCAGGCTGGGTTGTTGGGCTGTTTTTCACCATCCCCAGGCTTCAGGAGGCTTTCCTGAAGCCTGGGGAGGGTGAAAAACGGCCCAACCAGAAGTTTGTTTCTGTACTTCCGGTTGGGCCATTGGGTCAGTTTTTCACCATCCACAGGCTCCGGAGACTTTCCTGAAGCCTGGGGAGGGTGAAAACGACCTCCCCCCGCCCTCCAGAAGGCCAAAAATCAGCTGGAATCCATTTTTTGCCATCCACAGGCTCCGGAGGCTTCAGCATGCGGGGAGGAAGGCAGCATGGGGGCGGGGTTGTGCACGCATGTGCAGAGGGAGGGCATTGCATAATGGGTGTGGGTGCGCATGCCCTTTTGGCACCCAAGCAAAAAAAGGTTCGCCATCACTGGTCTAGAAAGGTAGTTCATGTAGAGTGAAATACAGTAGTCCATTTGTGATAACTAGGGCATGAGCAAAGGGTCTCATGTCTGAAGGGCCTCTCAATCCAGAAATGGGCACAAGTTGGTGCACTAGATGAATCTGTGTGAAGGCTCTCTTAGCCACAGTTATTGTCCACTTTTTAAACAGTAGCTGTTAAGTCCAAAATGACCTCCAGATTGCACATCATTCTTGATTGGGGAAGTGCAACTTCATCCAAGATTAAAGACAGGAGATCTCCAGAATTGGGAGGCTCCAATATCCACTCAACTTGGCAGGATTGAGCCTGTATATGTTGCTTTCCATCTAGATCTGCACAGCCTCAAAGACTAGGATAGGACCTCACAACTATTACCTGGTCAATGTAGGATCACGATATACAAATGAATATCATCAGCACAATTGATACCTGACCCCAAATCAATGTATAATCTTATGTAGTCATTTCATGTGGATGTTAAATAAAAACAGTGACAATGCTGAGTCGTGAATCACCCACAAAGGAAGCAATACATGCTCTATCTCTCCTATCAGAAAATAAAGATGATTCCTAAAGTGTAATCTCCAGTATGCATCAGGCAAGTTCATGGTCTATGGCAGGGGTGTCAAACTCAAGGCCCGGGGGCTGAATCCATGGGGTGCTTAGATCTGGCCCACGGGGCCGCCCTGGAAATAGCAAAGGATCAGCCCGTGGTGCATCTGCCAGCAAAAATGAAGCTCACGAGGGCTGCTGGCGGCCCTCCCGAGCTCCATTTTTGCTGGCAAAGGGTTGCAGGAGGCCGTTACAGGCGAAAACAGAGCTTAGGAGCCCGTTTTCACTGGCAGAGCACTCGGGCAACCATAGGTGCCCCCAACATGATTGATGTTGAGCTGGACATGCCCAGCCTGGCCTCACCCCCCCCCGCCCCCCCAAGGTTAAACACAACTCTGATGCGGGCCTCAATGAAATTGAGTTTGACACCCTTGGTCTACGGTATCCATGGAGAGCATTACCTCCTCCGTTGTCCCAGACTCATTTTTGTCTGGTAGATCATAGATTTCATATCTCTAAAGCCAGCCCAGACATGGAATGCAGCAGTTCAAGCAGGGATGATACTGTAGAGTACAGAAGGCAATACAGGGAAAGCAATTCCAGCTGTTTTCTGGACCCCAAGTTGAACCAGACGACCTCACAGAACCTCTGAGAACCGTCAATGACTCATGGATGACAATAGACCTCTCCCTCCATCCCCAGTCTTCATTGATTACATACATGCTAGGTTAGCAACCTAATCCATAATTTTCCTTATTTTACCTTTTTTCATACAGTACCAATGTAGACATGAAGGATTAACATAATGCGTTTGGAATCAGAGCATTTATTCTTTTCCTTGGACTATATCAAAGTTAACTTAAGTTAATTTATTGGAATGAAAATCTTTCAAACTCCGCTCAAAGGGAAAACAGCAATCTCTCGTTTCCCCTGCCCTGGAAGAAACCCAGGAAACGATCAGATAAGTCACTAAGTTGATCCTCCACATAGCAACTTACAAAGCTGTTTTTATTTCCTCTTTCATACAGATCAGTAAGATCATTTATTATTTGGACATTATCTTCTTTTGCTTCTTAGGTGAAGAATGGCACCCATCATTCATCCAATTCTTAGATACGGAAAAGCTGAGTAATTTTAGGCAGTCACTGGCTGGAAAGCAGTAGTCATCCCTTCTCAAAATCGCTTTTTGTGAACTTATTTCCAGAGCTAAGTAGGAAGTGTGCAAGTCAGAAAAATAAGCAACATCTACAGAGCTGTGCAGAACTTTGTATTTGATTTGTGCCCACTTCCTAGTGAGCCAAGAGCATGAGCACAATACCTATTTGCCACTCTTTAAAACAGCTATGTCTTTTTCTGGGCTCAAACAATTGTCCTCTGTGACTGCTATATAATCTCAGAAAATACTTAATTGCTTTAAAAAAACCACAGGCAGGTGCTATGTTCATGTTATCACACTCTTGAAACATCTTTATGAAACTTAGTTCAAAACACTACATAATCCTACAATGCTTATATATTCCTTCTCTCTGAAAGTGCAGCATATAGTCTTGTTAACAGAAGCATCAGGCACTTTATCCTCTCATTATTTGCTCAGCAGAATTCTCCTTCTGAGTAGCCCAATTCTGAATTTCAAATCCTCTCTAGTGTGCTTTTTTCTTCAAAATAAACACAACAGTATTAAATATCCTTTTTAAAAATAGGTGGATAATGCCATAAAGAGTAGCTTTTTCTAAAGATCCTATTCCAAATTCTAAGTGCTTATACAGCTGTAAGTCCAACTGGTTTCAACATTTACTGCATTTCGGATTGTGGCTTTTGAAATGCAGTGATTTGCATTTACATTCAGGATGTCATATTTTTGTTTTTTTTAAAAAAATGAATAAAGAAGGTTCTGTGTTCAAGTAAATTGGAGAAGGCGATAATATAACTGCAATTATGTACAAAGATAAGCTGCAGCCCTTGCCATATTGAAACAATAGTATTGCTGTAGAGTTAAATAACTTTTGCCTCCTTGTTCAAATGACTAAGCTATACATCTTAATCCTGAAGGATGGATGCAAAAGCCTTAGTGTTGTTTTTGAAACCAAACAAGTGTACTACTGAATATAAAAGTACCCTAACTGATAGGGTATATATGGATAAAAAGCTACACTTGTTTATTATATTCAAGATACCTTTACAAAACATTTAAAACAGATTATTTAACATTATACAATACATAATATTCTGAAATAAATCCTTGCCTGGATATAATTCTGCCTAAAAGGACAAGGGAATACCACACTATGTATTCTATATGTGCTTACACATTTTCTGTGTAGATAGTCTGATGTCAATAAAGAGTTGTCATTTATACATTATTATTTGTGCTATTTCTTATATTTGTTAGAAAATATTTCTTCCAAGAATGCTGTAATTGTTACAGTAAAAAAAAAAAAGCAACAGTCAGTGAGACCAAACACTGCAACCCTTTGTGTCACCGGAATAGTATTTAGATGTGCAGCTGATCGTTTTCTTAACCACACTGCCTCAGTCTCTCTCTTTCCCTCCCTCCCTCTCCACTAATCACACAAAACCATCGTTCAGGACTAAACAAAGCTGTTCTGAAATTTGCAACTGAAATACAAGGAAAAAAAATTCCTTCCCCTCCAGACTGGTCGTTTGGCTTAACGAAAACCCATGCTGTTTCCAATAGGCGATAATGGCTTACCAGCTGTCAAGCTCCAGCTCCAGCAATGACTGAGTCCTCTCGGAATTACAGTGCAAGCACCACATGGCTGGAGAGAAGAAGTAAGGAGGACCCCCCGCCCAAGTTTATAGCATATTTCCCCCCCCCTCCCGGGTTCGCCCACCACTTTCGCCTTGCCCTGAGACTGCAGAAAGAGTAACTAGAGGACGCACCAAGAAGCGTCCTGCTAAGTCTCCAGAGCGAGTGCTGAGCGACGGGGGGAGGGGGTCCGGAAAGGCACGAGCACTCGGAGGTCCACCCTTTTCCAGCCACAGCGCGCGCGCCCGTGCACGCGCATGCCCTCACTCAGTTACCCCCTCACACATCCATCCATTCCGCCAACCGCGCGAGCTGAGAATACCAATGGCAGATATTGAGGAGGGGTGGTGGTTATCTTATGAAGCAGAGATTGATTTTCGGAGCAAATGCCAAGGCGGGGGCTAGTGGGGAGACAAAAAAAAGGCGGTAGTCACCCCAGGAATAGAACATTGTTGGGGTGAAGAAAAAAAGCCCAAGCTTTCCTCGTCCTCTCTGGGTATTGCAGGCATGTGACTTTGAAGAGGAGGAGAATACACAAGCAGCGGCAGCCCCCGCCGCCTCCTCCTCCTCCTCCCACTCATACTTTTCTCCCTGCTTCTTTTCACGTGACGGAAAGAGTGGAGGCAGTACTATTAATAGTGACATTCAGACTTCTTCGCTATTCAGCAGCTTCGGCGACTGTTTCCTCGGGCCGGCGGGCAGGCGCGCGCCCGCACACACACACACTCACACAATTTCGCTTTGGTAGCAACAACTGTTTGTGTTGGCTTGGAGCTATTTTGAAAAAGAGGTCGCTCCCCTTCTTTTTCCTTCCTTCCCTTTCTTTGAGTTCTCTTTTCTTTGCGATATAACTGTTACGTTTCATAACGGCATTTTGGGCGCATAATTGTCTACCAAGGTTAATTAAAACTCAAAACTCAAAATAAAAAGGCTACTTGTTAACTGCAAACTGATTACCCTAACTATGTCCTACTGGAATAGATTTTGGGCTTTAGCAGCTCTAAATCCACTTCAGCAGAGATGAATAAACTGAATGTATCTGGTTTTGAAAAATGAGGTGTGTAGAAGCTTTTTCTTTTCCCATCCTTATAGCTTCTGAGCAGCCTTCAGAAATCTGATTCTGCACGCTCCAGAAATGCTAGACTGCAAGTCCCAGAATTCCCCCCCCCCATGCATATTTTGACTGAGAAATATGGGAATTATAATCCAACATTTCTGGAGGGCAGAATGCTGTTTCAGAGCTATCAGCTGCAGTCCAAAGCCATATTAGTTTTTGGGGAGATAATTTACAATTATGATTTGGAATGGATTTCAAATTAATTTGGCTCTTACAGCTGCTTACAGAGAAAATTTACTGTTACAGCATGCTTAAAATTTCCCATGAAGGTAATTCCACTCTGTTCATCTATTCTTGGCCAGTAAACACATCAGGAATCCTGAAACTATGTCATAAATATTGTCACAAAATGCCTATGCTGAAAGTGTATCAAAGTATAATATATATATATATATATATATATATATATATATATATATATATATATATATATATATATATATATATATATATATATATATATATATATATATATATATATATATATATATAGTTTGTTGAAGATTTGTTTATTCTTCTTTCATTTTCTTTTTTTGTTTATTGAAGTTAGTGAATTAATTTAGAATAATATTATCTTATTAATATCATGATGAAATTTAATATTTGATGATCACTTATGTAACATTTAGTTAAGTTTTATCTTAGAGGTTATTTTTAATGTCAATAATATTAGTTTAAGATCTGTGTATTTTATATTTAGTTATTACTTATGTAACATTTACCTTGTAAAAGATAGAGGACTGAAGGGAGGAGGTAGGAGGTTTGTTTGTTTGTATTGTTAAAGAGTTTTCTCTTTCTTTCTTTTTTTTTTCTCTTTTTTGTATCTTTACTATTGTATACAAATGCGATATATTAGCAGTGTATAATTTGGAGTTGAAGTTTTTTAAAAATAGTGTTCTTTTTTTCCTTTTTTCTTTCTCTTTTTATTAACAATTTAAATTTATTATTATGCCCTGTATTATCTCTGGGAAGTCCGGGGGGGGGGAGGCGGGGAGGGAAGGGGGTGGGTTTGGGGGGGGGAGAAAAAAATAAAAATGTTTGTATTTTATATTTAATATTTTGTTACTACTTATGTAAGTTTGTACTAATAAAACTTTTTTGAATTAAAAAAAAAAGTATAAAATATCAATTTTCCTGAAGATAAATTATTGAGATAACTTCCTATAAATAATTAACATTATAATATAACAAACTATAATGTATTAAGTCTTATTAAGTATGCTGAAGTGACTATTAGTCTTGCCTGCCTATGTCACATATCGTGATTCCTGTTTACCACCCTGGAAAAGTAACTCTTATGCTAGGCTGAGAAAAGATGTGATTCTGAGTCATGACAAAATTAACCATGTCATTTGAAAGTCTGCCCATCCCAGTAGGAAACAGATTAACATGTCTTCTAAATCTTTATTTGTATCTTTGTATGTTATCAATGAAGGTCATTCAAAATGCTATGTACTGTAACAATCCTCATAGTTTGAAGCTATTTTGAAAGAAGCTAAAATAATTATATATTTTACACATTCTTTTCATTTTTAATTTTAATACTGCTTTAACTTATTTTAATTGCTTAAAATAAATTTGTTCAATTTGTTTTGAATAATAACCAAAATTTATTTATTTATTTGATTTCAATAGCCACCCATTTCAACTAGTGACTCTAGGTATCATACATCGTAAGACATAAAAACCTTCTCAAGATAAATCAGTAGCTTAGTGGGCGTTTTAGTCCACTATCCAGGTATACACCACAAATGATTTGATTCATCCTTGCTCTAAGATATAAATCATGATTTTCAAACTGTAATGAGTTCACGTAACACATGAAACCAAAACCATACACATATGTGAAGTTGCATCAGTATTGGATTAGGATGCGCACCCTCCAGTTCAAGTCTACCCTCGGCCATGGAAACCAATTAAAATTGTTCCCACAATCTATTGGATCTCTCAGCTATTATATTTCTGAAGCAAAGCAAACAGCTGCATTGTGAAAGGAGATTTCTATTAAATATTCTATACTTATTTGTATTTTTACTAAACATGGAGACAAAAAGTTTTATCTACCTTTTGCTAAGCACTGCTGTGTCTATTGCATGTGTATGTTTGCTGTATTTTTTAAATCAAGACATCAAACACAGGTTTCTCTTTATGCTTTAAGTGTAAAGCATCCCCATGCTTTGTAAATGCTTTTTGTTCATGATACAAATGAGGCAAGAGGCCTTAGGCAAGAATTTCATTGGCTAATTGGGAGAGTAGTTAGGAATAAATTAGATTCTTCTGAAGCTTGTCCCTCTCTGTTTTGATATGCAGCACACACAAGTAATTCCAATTTGGGACTGAATATATGTAATTCACTCTGAAGTATAATATTGCATGGTTATTTTTCCTTGAAAATCACACCACGCTAAGCACTATGGCAATACTCCAAAGAATTTCATTTGATTTACCATAGAGCTTCTACATAGATAAGATAAATTTGACTCCACTCCCTCTGACTTTACTATTATATGATAAATGGACTGATCAATATATGACACAACTACAGCTGTTTTTCAAAGAAAAAAAATCCCCCACTTGGATTATTCAATTACCTGCAATTTTAAAAGTACTTATTTCAATGTTTAAATTTAGCTAGCGGTTTTATAAATAAATTTGTTTATATGCTGCTGAAATGTGGCTCAGGCCAAATGCCTTATTTGTTGCTTGGACGCATATTCTATTATGGGAAAAACTGACATTCTTATTATTATATTGATTTTTTGTTATCAAGGGATGCAGTGGATACCTTAGATATCTGAAAGGAGTAAAACTTCAATTTTTACCTATAGTACACACAAAAATATGTTCTAATTATTTCATCTTTAGCTACTCCAGGACGCCTGCAAATAAGATGCAACAGGAAATGGATTGTAGTTTCTAATACTGCATTGCACATTACCCAGATTATAATGAGTAAAATGTTCCATAGGTTTCTATTCAATTTGATTCATTCAGAATGTATTTCCAAGATTGACAGAGGTGGGATTCAGCCGGTTCGGGAGAACTGGTAGTGGTGACCTATGGGTGGGCTCACCCGACCAGGCGCAATCCCATCCTATATCGCTGTGTTTTGTGACGCCGCACACATGCACGGACAGCGCGCACAAGCGAATTGCTGTGTTTTGTGATGCCGCACGTATGTGCAGCGGCACACACGAGCAAATTGCATGTGTGCAAGCGATGTACACACTCACATTTTCAATTCTGGTTGTTAAATTATGTGAAGCCCACCTCCTCCAAAGGTCGTTCTTTTTGTGACATGAGTACCAAAACAATATGTTTAATCATATACAGATTTTGATAAAATCAACATTTCAAACACACACACACACACACACACACACACAACATCTATAGAGAGATTCATTCATTCATTCATTCATTCATTCATTCATTCATTCATTCATTCATTCATCTAATGTAAACACATGCTGGCTGCTATGCTCCTGAATTTTGATTATGTGACTGTGGGGATGCTGCAATGGTTGTAACTATGAGAATCAATTGTAAGTAAGTATGGAGTGTGGTGGCTCATATGGTTAGGATGCTGGGTTGGAGGTTAGTGAGCTTGTGTTGTTGTGAGTGCTGTTGCGTAGAGGAGTGAGCTGCCGTCATTTGCGCCAGCTCCTTGATGGGGACATGAAAGGAGCCCCCACTGGCATGTCCTGGGCAATGGTGATATCATCAGCTAATCCTTTCAATCCGGACGTGGTGCCATTCCGGACATGAATGGGACGGGAGGGGGGGGGGTTGTAAGTTACTTTTTTCAGTGCCATGATAACTTTGAATAGTCGTTAAACAAATGCTCATAAGCCATGGACTACTTGCACCTAGTTTGATTTAAGGATGCCACAATCAATAAGGCTTAATAAAAATGTATGCATTTAGATTTGCCATTCCATGAAAACTACTATATTTGATACAGTCTAGGCAAAGTTAATTCCATATACATTTCATTGATTTCAAGGGCTTAATATACTAAAGATTTAATAGATTTACACTAACACAGCACACAAAGCTTGAAGTCAGATTTAAATTAATTTACTTCATTATTATTAGCAGAGTCAAATCAATCCAATCATGTTGGAAAACTAAAAAAAATGTCCTTTAAAAAAATAAATCCTTCCTTCCTTAGCCATCCACCAAATTAGTAAAAATGGAACCAACACTAATGTATGATTATGATACCGACAATCACTGAAAGTGCACTGTCCTTTTCCAAGCATAAATTATCCCACCAAGACAGTTCACATTCCAACTCTAATTCTTAATTGGTACTATATAATGAAATTCAATGTAATCCAAGACTAGGCTGGAACTGACCACTAAAAAACCCCAAACACACCCACTGTCCATGAATCTACTCACACAAACGATTTCAATTTCCTCATCTATGTATTAATAAAGCAGCTCATGCCAGCTTTAAATGTAATAAAACCATGGATAAGGACATACTTGAGAAACCTTCAGATTGAGGTAAAGAATGGAAAAGGGAAAGCATCATCTATGTTTGCAGCAATTAAATGATTTATGTCAAACCCTCAGTGACCTTTTTATTTTATTCTTGATGGGTATCTTCATGTAATCATTCACTGAGATTCTGTGGTACATTCTTTAGAGCTCATAGAACAGATTAAAAAAAAATGATTAGAGATAAACAAATCAAAATTGGCCTGTATTTATCATGTTACATTCCTTTCTGACTTCCTAGCTCTTTCTGCATCACAACTGTCACTACAACTGTCATATCCTAACTGAAAGGATACCGCCCATGTTCCCTTGCAGACCGTGTGCATGGAATTATTTTCCTGATTTGGGCACCTCTCATATTTGTTTTTTTTTTCAAAATTTGCTTGTTGCTCGGAAGCCTCTAGATCAGTGGTTGTCAAGCTTCCTAATGCCGCGACCCTTTAATACAGTTCCTCATGTGCTCAGAAGTTCCCATGTGATGGGGTTGGTGCGATGATGTCATCACGCCGGTTACTCATATGTGGGCGTATCTGCATGTGGACGTATCTGCAAGTGGACCCGCCTGGAGACGGATAGAGGAGCGGTGTCCCGGTTCCTCAGACCATTGGAAATATGTGTTTTCTGATGGTCTTAGGCGACCCTTGTGAAACGGTTGTTCGACCCCCAAAGGGGTCGCGACCCACAGGTTGAGAACCGCTGCTCTAGATCATTTCAATAACCCTATGTTATAAGTAAAGAAATTTTGTGCAATGTAAGCAGTCATATATTCTGTCTCTTTTCCCCTCTGCTTATCACAAAGCAGCAAGTACATAACATTTTAATTAGATACCAATAATTTAATAATCTGCTCTTGAATCTTCCTGGCACACCATGTGGCATCTGCCAAAGTTGTAATGAACTCAGGAAAACTACAATCAACCATGGACAGCTATCCTTCCATTCAGAAATGAGCATTCAATCAAGTAATAAGTTCTGTGGGTAGGCCACACTGATCTGCTGGTGTCATTGTCTTCCTTTCTATCTGCAGAATTGACACTAAAAAGAAATCGGTTGGGTATCTTCATCTGCTCATTGCATGACTCAAAACTTTTGTTGTGGATACTACATTCTCTGTGCTCTCTTTTGTTAAGTTCATATTTGAGTTCCGATAGAAGAGAACATTTGTAGCTCAGGAGTTGAACTGTGGGGTCCTTGGGGCTTTCTGAGTCCTGGTTTCCTTGGTGGTTTTCCTGCAGATGTTTCATCTTCAGGTATCATCATCAGTGTACAGAACAAGGACCCATCATTTTGAGTTCCCCCAAACAAGTATGAAACAGGCCCTTTTCTATTCATAACCCTTGGGAAATAAATGTACATTCTTTCAAAGTGATATAATTAAGTAAAATGACAAAGAATAGATTAATTCTCTCTGCCAGATTAACCCAGAGCCAAAATTAGATGAATGTATTGTAATTTCTTTTAGCATTCCTCCCAACCTGGAAGCAATGTTTTCTATGTAGTTATCAAACAACCTTAATTGTTATTCTAAACAGTGCCTTTTTATGTTGCTTATGGAATCATGAATAAAGTGAGGCTATAGTAACGTAAATTATTTTAAAGTGACATTTCTATTATTTTCTGTAGTATGTTTCCTAAATTATATGGAAAATAAAAATGTCTATTTTAACATTTTGCCAGTTCAAATATGTTCAACTCTTTAGTTCTGAATTACTGTTAGCGAAGATTAATAATCACTGTTGATCTAGATAACATGTAACACAAACTCTAATTACAAATTGCATTTATTGCACTCTGGCTAGGTAGTGTCATCAACACAATGAACATGAACTTCGAGTCCAGAGACAGAGAGGACATGAAGGCCAGCATGCTATAGTCCAGTGATGGCGAACCTTTTTAGGTTCGCGTGCCAAAACTGGGGGGAGCGCGCGCTAGCGCGTGCTCGCATACCCACACCCATTCCCTCCCCACGCATGCGCACAACACCCCCCATGCTGCCCCCTGCGCATGCGCGCGCACACACACACCCGCGCAAAGGCCTTACCGGAGCCTGGGACGGTAAAAAACGACGAAACGGGCAAACCGGAAGTTCGGAAAAATGCACTTCCGGTTTGTCCGTTTCATCGTTTTTTGCATTCCGGGGCTTCAGGGAGCTTCCCTGAACCCTCCGGAGTGCAAAAAACAGCTCACCGGCAAACCGGAAGTGCGTTTTTCCGCACTTCCGGTTTGCCGGTGGGCAACGCTCGCGTGCCCTCCGCTATGGCTCCACGTGCCACCTGTGGCACGTGTGCCATATGTTCGCCACCACGGCTATAGTCCATGTGGCTGCGAAGAATCGGACACGATTTAGTGACTGAACAACAACAACTGCATGAAATTAAGAATGTGCTGGTTTGTAATAATTCCATGTTATGTTTCAATTAATAATAATAATGAAGAAACCAGAGATGAGTTTGGCAGAAACTTGTTGACAGTCTGAAATCTTATGACGCAGGAGAAAATGTTAGGTGACAAGTGGATTGGTGGAAAAATTCAACAGTGAATTAGAATGGTGATTTGTCTGTTGCTGAAGAAAAGAGCTATTTGTTTTGAATACAAAGGACTAGGCGTAAAGTAAACCTATCTATATGTACATTTGCAAAATGGGATGTACTGAAAAGCATAATTGGTCTGACTGAAATATTAGCGAACTAATGAAGGGTACAAGAATAATGAAAGGATCTATGGGACAGACTGTTATTTGGCAATGTCAAGTGTGAACATAATAATACAGTTCAATACAATCTTGACATGTTAAAGATGCAGCATGAAAATAACAGAATGAACTGCAATACAAACAAAGATAAAGTACTTCATTTAAGAAATTAAATCAAATGAACAGCTTGGGATATCTAGCTTTGTAATAGAAGCAAAAGAGTGGTTACCTAAAAGACTAATGCAGTTTTAAGCTGCACCAACAGAGGTATAATTTCCAATCATATGAAATAATTGTTCACTTTATTCTGCATTCATCTGACTTCATGTACTATTCAGTGCTGGACACATTTCAAGAAGGATTCAGCTGAACTGGAACAAGTTTGATAAAAACAGGATGGAAGTAAGAATAGCAATAGCAATAGCACTTTACTTATATACCGCTTCATAGTGCTTTACAGCCCTCTCTAAGCGGTTTACAGAGTTCAGCATATTGCCCCCAACAATCTGGGTCCTCATTTTACCCACCTCGGGAGGATGGAAGGCTGAGTCAACCTTGAGCCTAGTGAGATTTGAACAGCTGAACTGCTGAACTAGCAGTCAGCCTGCAGTCGCAGCATTTAACCACTGCACCACTTCAGCTCTTCTAGAATCTGTCAAGGACTTTGAGTGGTGCTTTTTAACTTGTTTGTAAATTATCTTGACTTAGGGATAAGATGCAAGATGGCAAATTTGTTTATGATATAAAATATTCAGGGTAATAAAAATAAGAGATAATTTGGCATGACTAAAGGTGCTGGATTAGAAGTGGGGAAACTGCAAATTGCCATAGACATGTAAGTCAGCTGGATGATTCTGAATCGTACCCCCTCTTTCAGCTATAGGAAGAAGGTATTGGCAGGGCATTTTTGAGAAATGTTGCCAAGAAAACTATATCTATTATCACTAACAGTCAGGATTCTCTTAAAGGACTCTAACAATAACAGCAATCTAAAGTGAAGATCCGCAGAAAATTCTTTTTAAACTGGATGAAAGGCCAAGCAAACTGGAGTTCAGTTTAAGTAAGTGTAAACTGATGCACATTGGGCAATTTCCCCACTCTCTTATCTTTACATATAGATTGATTGGTTCTTAACTACCTGAAGCTAAAAAAAGGGTGTTTATTTCATAGTGCATGGCTTATGTACATGAAAATGAATATGCAGTAACTGTGAAGAAGAAAAACTTAATGTAAGAGATTATTAGAAAAGATACTGAAATAAAAGTTCAATATTGTAATGACCCAGATACAAATCTATGGCATGTCCACTAGAATACTGTGTACACTTCTGGTTATCATATTTGAAAATAGATATAATAGAACTAGGGAAAATGGAGAAGAGAGCAGCCAAAATAGTTAGGTGCTCAAATACAGTATTTTCCTGTAAGAAAAAGCTGGAAAGTTTGAAGCTCTTTTATTCGTTTATGCCTCTCTGGTACTTTGACTAACTGGAACACAGAAGCATAGTTATTTGGTTAATATTTAAATAAAGAAACTCTGATCATAGGTAAGTAAATATCTGTTAATAACAATAGAATAGTTGAATGGATGGACATGATAATTTCAATCTTATTACATGAAATAAACTGACTTTGGTTTGATAAATTTTCCTAAAAGTCTTTTTAAGGCAATAAGAATTTCACATAATGATTTCAGTAACTGCATCTATAATTACTTGCCTCACTGCTTTTGCTTAAATATGCATTTGGAATTACATCAATGCTTTGGAAAACAACATAAAGATAATAGAAATGGAAATTGCATGCCTTTATGATTGCATAGAAATTGATGGCACCCATCTACATCAATTATACAAAGTTTCTGAGTGTATTTGATCAAGAAAAAAAATTACATTTCTTACTTGAACAAACATCAAACACAAATGCACATTCATGTGAATACACTTAGTTTTGTTTAGTGCTACGATGATCCATTTTGTGTTTTTTATTAATATATAAATATAACAGAATACATTTCATATTAATATATTATTATATCTACTTTTCTGCTATAATTTTTTCCCAACTACAAGTAGTCCTCGACTTACAACAGTTCATTTAGTGACCATTCAAAGTTACAACAGCATTGAAAAAAGTTACTTATGACCATTTTTCATGGTTATGACCTTTGCAGCATCCCCATCAGCGGTGGGTTGCTCCCAGTTCGGCGCGGTTCTTAGAACCGGTAACGCCGGCGGCGGGGGGCTCCGCCCACCCACCCAGAACGAGCACGTGCGAACCGGCAGTAAAGGGTTTTAGAACCTACTACTGATCCCCATGATCATGTGATCAAAATTCAGATGCTTGGCAACTGGTTTATATTTATGATGGTTGCAGTGTCATATGATCCCCTTTTGCGACTTTCTGGCAAGCAAAGTCAATGGGGAAGCCAGATTCACTTAACAATCAGGTTACTAACCTATCAACTGCAGTGATTCATTTAACTACTGAGTCAAGAAAGATCGTAATGTGTGTGTGTGTGTGTGTGTGTGTGTGTGTGTGTGTGTGTGTGTGTGTGTGTGTGTGTGTGTACACACATACCGGTACATACACATACATACATACACATATATATAAAATTCAGAATAATTTATTGAATATAAGCACTGACTAGAAAAAACACCATTCTGCATAACTCTTTATAAATGTCAAAGTAATAAAACTCATAATCACATTCTTTTATTTAGCGTATGGCAAATACATGGACTTATAGTGGTTCAGATGTTAATGTCCAGGGAGGGTGAATTCAGAATGTGATGGAGCCGACCATCGAAAGGCTGAGAGCGCTTTCTTGATGGTATTTGAGTGCTCTTTCACTCACATTCTATTAATTACATATAAATTACTAAAGTGTCAGTGCCAGAACTGATTTTCCTGAACATACTAATTATTTCATGTCCACTGTAAATCCAAATTAAAAAAGTCTGACAAATATTATATTAATTAAAAAGACAATCTTTGGAGTGATGAGTAAAAATGTTTCTTTACTGAAGCAGAATTATTGTTCAATTTCCCTAGAATAGGCAAATCAAAAGTATAACTAATTCATGTTAGCAGCAATCCAGAAAAATCAATTTTTTAATATTCTTCTAAAGGCCATATACTTCTGAAAAATAGCTGATACATAATTGTACAATTATATTTATTGAGATGAATGTACACCTGAAGCTACTCTATAGAAAGAGTAGCACTTTTGAACTATGAATACTATTTGTAATATCCTGCAGGGTTAAAGTAAATGAAGGTAATGAAATAGCGGCAAATGAAACTACTGTTATTCTTGATAATAGATGTTGTACATTTCCTTTCATTATTGTCTTCTATTTTACTATACTGCTAGCTATGGCTTCAAAAAGATATGATTAAAGATATTTAAATACCTTTTGGGAACTGATATGACCAGTATTTCTCAATCATGGTCACTTGAAGATATGTGGATTTCAACTCCCATAATTTCTCAGACAGGTGTGCTATGTTGGCTGGGGAATTTTGGGAGTTGAAGTACACACTTATTCCCCCTGTAGTAAGTCACAGTTTAAATGACTTTGGTATGCTAATTTACTTCCTACCAAAGACTATGAAAATCTGGTCATAGAATCTTGAAAGAAATATAAAAGAGCAAGCCTCATTATATCAATTATATATGCTGTATTGGCAGCCAAAGCAGTGATGATACATTATCTTTTAAAGCATTTCCAATTATATTTAACCAAAGTTTAATCTGCTCTTCTTTTTAATAATAAAACTTTATTGAATTTGCCGGTCTTTTGAACTTCACAGGTGGTCTTAGATTTTTATTGTATTGTTTATATGTACTGTATTTTGCAACCATAACCATTTATCAAGTGTTAGATCAAAGCAGGCTAATACCCAATTTAAATCTATGGTACATCCACAGTGTTTTGCTGTATAAACTTCCTTTTCACATTTGCAAAGAAATGGCTGTAATGCCATGCCAAATCTCCTGCCTAGGATTCCCATTTTCTTGGAAGGAGGTAACAACTGGTAGCAAGGAAAAGGACTTCCTACTGATGCAGCTGGAACAAAAATAACAGCGAGAGAGTTAAAATTATCCCCTGGTAGGAGTACCTTTTGTTCTCTAAGATTAACATCAGAATCAGAATAGAGCTGGATTGATGCTCTAATTCTCTAAGAGCATTTTTAGATGATGTTCTCTGAGCCTTCACTGTTCTTTATTACCCTTCACAAGATGTGGCAGGATTCGGTTTGTTGTAGCTTTATGGAGGCAGAAGGTAGCACACGGCACTACCTGAGGTAGCCTTTACCTATCTCATGCTTTACAACACTGAACACCTCTGCTTCAAATGCTTCTTTATAACCCCATCAGACAACTGAATTCTGAGTTGTTAGTCTTCCTCATCAGCAGATACACACGTTAAAAGAATAATATTTCCAAAGAATAAAAAACGCTTCACTAGTAACATTGGAATAAATACTAGGAGATACAAGCTAATTGTGTCTCCTACCATTTTCAGGAAAAAAGCCAGCTTAGTCTGTGACAGCCCAAAATCAGAAGGAATCTGGTCGTTATAACTTTTGCTTAAAATGTATTAGCAGAGTGTGCATGCGTGCACATGTGAATGTCTGCAGGCACATTATTTGAGATTTTTCAT
Source organism: Diadophis punctatus similis (assembly GCA_023053685.1). Classification (NCBI taxonomy): domain Eukaryota; kingdom Metazoa; phylum Chordata; class Lepidosauria; order Squamata; family Dipsadidae; genus Diadophis; species Diadophis punctatus. Next base: position 197,574,821 of record JALIGW010000002.1, read on the forward strand.
TGTAATACTGGAACTCAGGAATCATTCATCTCTCCCTTAATATATTTTAGACATTATTAAAGTGATTTATGCTGGGCTTTCCACTTTTACAATATATTTTCATTTGCTCCCAAATGTACTTTCATTCATCTCCTCTTTTCTTAGAACATCATTTTTTTTATTCCTTAGCAACAACAGAACAGTATTCTGTTGTTTTATTACAGTATTCTGAAGTTTTATTAATTTTTTAAGCATAACACTTCACAAAGAAATCCAAAATTTGAAATACTGCTGAAACAATCACTTAAATGTTAGCTTTTGCAAGTCTTTATGTAAAAAAGAGTTTTGCTTTTTGCCATTATGACAAATATAATTTTCTAAATAAAGAAAATTTATTTTAAAATTTATTCTAAATTTAATTTACTAAATAAAGTTTAGTAAATAAATATAACTTATCCAAATGAAGTAGCATGGTCCTATTCTTCTATGGCTATGTTTGATTTGCTTGCTTTGAAGGAAATTGTAAGGCTAATAAGTAAACACCAAATACCCTTGGTCTAGGTATGTTTGAAAATCTTGCCACCTTTTGTTTAAATTGTGAACTGCACTAGCTAAAGAACAAATAATTAAAACATACACGATCGTGTGAAATTCAGTCACAGATTAACACCTCCAATCAGGTTTATACTATGTTTATCAAATAACTCATAAATAGAAAGTATGTTTCTATTTAATTATTTTAGATTTGTTCCCTTCTCAGAGTCGCTGAGTTGAGATGGCCAGCTATAAAAATTAAACAAATAAAGAAATATGTGCTACATGTCATTTAATGATGAGACTTTGGATTAAACAAATTTGTAGAGAAGAGAATTATTTTATTTATATCCTACCTTTTGTATAAAAGCTCAAGGCAGCAAGCATCTTATATCCTGCTCCTATTTTGCAAACCTGTGAAATAGGTGGGCTGAGAGAAAGCAATTGGCTCCTAATCACTCACTGAGCTTCTGTGGCTGAGAGGGGACTAAAACTTGAGACTCCTGTCTTCTCATCTACCACCTTAACCAGCACAGCAAAATGGTTTTCTGTGTGGTTATTGATGGCTAATAGTCTTGATGTCTATGTATTACCTCTTGAATCACAGAAAATAAATTTTAAATATTGGGGAGTTTCTGCCCCCGGTATATATTTATCAACTTACCGAATTACTACCAGGATTGAGAATCATACCACATCATTCTAGCATGACTGAAGAAAAATAATTAATTGGAGTAACCAAGCATATTGTACAAAACATTATACATTCTGTTACCACTTTAAAACTTCATTGACATGGCTATATTAAAACATACTCTTTTGTGATAATTATCTAAGTACATAATACTATTGAAACATTACAATAGTTTGCCATGCTAGCTAAAGGCAAACCATAGTATTGGGGTATGACAACATACCGGTACTCCACTAAAGATTCTGTAGGTGCTAGTTAAGAGTAGTTGGTCATTATTTGAAGTACAAAACGACACCCCACAAGATGCAACTATACTTCTCATACAGAGAAATTATTTCCATCTTTTGTGCGTGCTTCATTTACCCTGGAATGTTCCCCAATTCTTCACATAAAATTGTAATGAAGAATCAATTCTAGCAACGCATACCATTTTGCAAAGAAAATTGTTACTGAGTTTAGCCTTACGACTGCTGTTGTTACCACTCTATTTTTTATACTGTACATATGACTGCTGTGAAGGAGGTTATTATTAAGCAAACATTCTTAGATTACAGTGTAATCCAGTGGAAATCTATAAGAAGCAAGCCTTACTGAACTGGATGGACCTTGCTTTCAGATAATCATGTCTAGGATTCCCGCCTAAATCAAGCGGCTTTCAAATAAAGTAATCTCTGAAAAATAATTTTCAATATAACTTACTGTAAGAGTAACAAGACTTCATTTTGCCTGCCTTTAAATGCAGGAATAACAATGATAGAAAGTACTTCCAGATTAGAATGACAGAAAAAAATCCCCTTTTAACATTGAAATAACAACTAGATGCACTCCTGAGGACAATGGTTTGGGCCTTCAAAAATATATACCAAATCAATGCAATATTTACAGTAAATGTTTATCTTAATTTGCAGATGCAAATGTACAAGCAACATTGAAAATAAAATTGGATTTGAAAAACCATTTTAACTCCAATTCTTTCTTTTTATATCATGGTAATGTTTTTGTCTGAAGAGCATCAAGTTAAAAATAGAATAGACTAAATACTGTTTTATGTGACACTGTCAAAGAACATATGAGCCTGTCTGCCTAAAGAATCAAAGGAAAACTGCTGAAAACTTTCCTGGTATCAACAGTTTAGCACTTCATATGTCCCTAACAGTTTTTTCCTTCTGTTCCTTTTTTTTAATTTTTTTTAGTAAGCTGCAGTTTTTCACATTGGAGAAAACTAAAAATGGAAGTGCTCAGCATTTAGGTTAATGTGGAAAGGAAGCAAAAATTAAATAGAACTATATTAGACAAAAATATTTACCTTCCTTCTTTTTATGACTTTGAATACTTAAAGCTTGACAGAGGAAAGAGGAACTGAAATACAGGATCTACAGTACAATCTAGTTTTTTAAAAAAACCATGTGTCAAATGTCTCTACGCTGAAAATGAATGAATAACAAAGATGTGGCAACTTACTTGTGAGATGGCACAAAAGCACAAAAAATAAACAGCCAAATTCTAGCCAAAATTCAGATGCAGACCAGTAACGTTTTTTCCTCAAATTTATGAAAAGGCACAAGCTTTCATGAGTTGTAGCTCACTTCATTAGCTTACTTCAACAGATGAAAGCTTATGCCTTTCTATAAAATGTGTTAGAAAAGATGCTTAAAAAACTTGTTCTGATTTTTGATTACTATAAACTAACATGGCTCTCCTCATATCAGTAAATTCTAAATGAATGGCAAATGAAAAGTTTAAATGTAAATAATGAACCCACTGATATTGAAACTTGCAAAATACTGTACATATTGGGTTTGAAAATGCAATATGACACAGGACAGAAAGACAGAAAGAAACCCCCAAAACTTCAACCTCAGATTATCGACCATCAACCTCACCCCATTCCTAAGAGGTCGGTAAGGGGCGGGCATAAGCGCACAATCGTGCCTACCGTTCCTGTCCTAATGTACCCATATATTCATACCTCTTTTACTCTTATTCATGCTTGTACTATTACATATATATTCAATCATGTTTTACTGTTTATACTTTGCTTATAATAATATATGCTTGACAAATAAACAAATATAAATATATATATATATAAAGGAGATTGTAAAAGTGAAAAAATATTATATGCATTAAGATACAGTACATGTGTATTTTCACACTAAACAACTACAGGAACTAGATGACATTGGACAGCAGTGGACAACTCTGTGTGAGGTTTTTAAGCAATTAATAGGGAAACCACAATTTTTTTTAACAATTAGTAATTTTCCTAATCCTATTCTTTCACAATTGATCTCAGGGAAATGTTAATAAGGGATGTCCCTCTGTACCTTCAAAATATTACTGTGAAGCAGCTTATATAGCAGTAGAACAACTTGGGTCAAGGATACCAGAGAGTTTCATTATTACCTGGAAGTCTGAACTTGCATTAATCTTCTAGTCAAGATTAAACATTAATTACACTGATTGCACTGATTCAACACTAATTACACTAACATGATTGAATATCAGAAGGATGAAGAGCTGTTACTGAAAATTTATCTGAGTTGTGGAAAAAATATTTTGAGAAAGAAACTCACAATAACTTTGCCTTACTCGTGTTAGGTGTATTCTAAAGTAGAAAAAGGTTTTGACAGCCCTTTGAGGTAGGCAAGATCAGGAAATTGCTAGGAGTCTCAGAAAGTACATTAGTGTGGCTCAGGTATTGTCACAGAACCATGAAAACAGAAGAAAACTTCCTTTCTACTTTAAATTATATCAAGGTGGAGTTTTATTTATTATTAGCATATTAAAGCATTGATTCTCAAGTCAGTTAGCAAAGCAAGTAGGATATAACTAATGCCTACAAATGTCTACAGTTCTTCCTACTTTTGTCTTTAAAGGCCAACATGCAACACATTATTTTAATGAAACTAGTTGTTTTACAATTTAGATCAACCATCTATCTGTTGGAAATATTGCTTCTGATTAAATGACAATGTGCCTATCCAAAAATGAAGTTGTTATTAAATTCCCCAAAGAGTTACTCTGCGGCTTTAGTTAGAATGACTTTTAAGGCTATCTTTACTTTGATCTTCTTTGGGGGTTCTTCCATTTCTAATGCACACTCTGGATAATTCTGCAGGGTGGGCTCCTCTTTTTTTCCCTGGATAGTCTATAGCAGTGATGGTGAACCTTTTTTCCCTCGGGTGCCGAAATAGTGCGTACACACGCTATCGCACACACGTGCGTGCCCACACCCATAATTCAAAGCCCCCCACTTGCCTCACCCCCCTGCGCATGCGTGCGTGACCCCCCACTCCCCCATTTCCCAACTTCCAGTGGGCCCAGTAGGCCCGTTTTTTGGCTCCCCAGGCTCCAGAGGCTTTCTTAGGGCTTGGGGAGGGCAAAAATGCTCCCCCTGCCACCCCGGAGGCCCTCCGGAGGCCAAAATCGCCCTCCCAGAGCCTCCGCACGAGCCAAAAATCAGCTGGCGTGCATGCACATGCGCGCTGGAGCTGAGCTAGGGCAACGGCTCACATGCCAGCAGATATGGCTCCGCGTGCCAGCTGTGGCACCCGTGCCATAGGTTCGCCATCACTGGTCTATAGGGTAGACAGATCTCATGCTTTTCCTTACATGGCAAATTTAATGATGAATTCTATTAGGCAGTCCCTAGAATCTGCATCTGTTTAGCAGCCGAAGACTGCCTAATTAAATTATTTTTTCTTATGTAGTCATTTTTGCCTTCTCCTCTTTTTCCTATTCTTTGCCAGCTTCTTAGTCAGTTTCAGCTTCCTTGCTGCCATGAGATACTTTCTTGGTGAGAAATCCTTTATCTATTCTTTTCTCAGTTCTTTCGTAGACCAAGTCAGGGGTGAAATCCAGCAGGTTCTGACAGGTTCTGGAGAACTGGTAGTGAAAATTTTGAGTAGTTCAGAGAACCAGCAAATACCACCTCTGGCTGGCCCCAGAGTGGGGTGGGAATGGAGATTTTGCAATATCCTTCCCCTAGGAGTGGGGAGGGAATGGGGATTTTGCAATATCCTTCCCCTGCCACGCCCACCAAGTCACGCCCATCAAGCCACACCATGCCCACAGAACTGGTAGTAAAAAAATTGGATTTCACCACTGATCTAGATTATTAGCCAGAAATAGTATATTAAGCTAGTCATGTGAAAGAATGACAGTCTGCCGCAAGGACATTTATATAATAACACAGATTGGAAAAATGAAAGTAATGGTTTTTCCAATGGATATGGGTGGCAGAGAAAGAATCTGAAAAAGAAGAGAAATAACACTGACATTTCTGATTTATGGATCTGGAGATGGTTCCTGTGAGTATAGTGGACTGCAAAAAGAACATATCAAACAGTCCTGGACCAAATAAAAGTTAGCCATCCATTGAGGCAAAGATCAGCAAGCAGAAGTTACATATTTGGGGCACGCAATGCAAGTGAGTGATGAACAAGAGAAAAATTGTTGTTTGGCAAGATTGAAGGAAGGAGAAGACAATAACAAGGGATAAGATAGAAAGACAGGAATCAAAAAGTCTATTGCAATGCCCACAAAAAAACTATTAAGACAAGTGAAGATGGCAAGCTTCTGTCTATATAGTCACCAGAGATGAACCAAAATTGATGGCACTTGATTAACTGTTAAATAAAAAATGCAGTTATGAACAAATTATGCTAATAAAGCAACATTAAAAACAGCACTTGTGATAAGATGTTTGGAGATAATCTAAAGATTACAGCATTTAATGGAGCTTGAAACAGTACTCTCCCAATAATATGCCATTAGAAGCACACTACAACTTTTCTCTCAATGTTTTGAGAGAAATTCTCATATAGTACAGGTTATAGTACTTATGAGCATTGTATATATGGGAAGACTGCAAAATTGTAACTATGTTCAACTGTATGTAAATAAAAATGAGAATCATAATGCGCACCACTGTGATATCATTCAGTTGTATATCCTTTTCCTTCATTGGACAGATATATATTTTGAATATTTGAAGACAACTGTCCAAGAAGACGGACAATAATACTCTCATAATCTAATTGTTTTAAGCTGTTCACAGTAGGTATTGCAGGCTAAGTGTACATCTTTTCTTCTTTTAGAAACAGGCTTTGAGCCTTCTGGAGAAAGAAATGGACCTTGGAAACAAATGGGAGACTGCTGTACCTTTCAAGAAGATGAAGAGTAAATTTGTGATAGTTAGCAAACTGTTGACCAAATCTATCAGTTCACACAGTCTCTATCAGTTTCTGCTAGAAATACAGATTATTGTTGTACGGTAATAGAATAGTTCCCAAGATTTATGAAGCCCACAATTATCCCTTAGATATAACTAAACTTTCAGTACCGAAATAGTAAACATAAATATTGTTATATAATTATCACATTGCCTCCAATTTAAGTTTGGCATTGTAGCTTTTCTGATTTTTTATTTTATTTTATGTAACTGAAGGATTCATTCAATATCCTCAACGTTCTGTAAAAACTGTAATCTTTTCAGTAATGAAGAAAAGAGTAAGAAAAATTGACTTTCTTATGTAACGATTTCATTCAGTTTCCTTCCAAAGTTTAACATCTATGGAGATTCTCAATCATCCAGATCATAGCAATAGCACTTGGACTTATATAACGCTTTACAGTGCTTTACAACCCTCTCTAAGTGGTTTACAGAGTCAGCCCATTTGCCCCAACAATCTGGGTCCTCATTTTACCTACCTCGGAAGGATGGAAGGCTGAGTCAACCTTGAGCCTGGTAAGATTTGAACTGCCAAATTGCAGTCAACCGGCAGTCAGCAGAAGTAGCCTGCAGTACTGCATACTATCCATTGCACCACCATGGCTCATAGTTGTCCCAAAGGTACTTTTTCAAAAGGCAACTGGAATTTATAAGGTGCCTCTTATAAAAGCACCTTTGGAATTTCCAAAGTTTAGATACTTTATAATCTTCACCAAGCTTCCGCATGTAGTAGACATTCTTCAGATTTGCCAAGAAAAACATACTGCCAAAACTCAACCAAATATGAAAATTTTCTGAACATACTCTTATCACATTTTGAAAACCTGCTGCTTGTTCTCTGCATGTCTTTATAAAAACACCTAAATAGATCACTTTGTTTTTATGTTGTTGCAGAACAGTAAGTGCATATGTGACCAATTATGAACTTTCATTTGTTACTTTCAGAAAGCAGGTGAGGTCTGATTATTACAACCCATAAGTCCAATTAAAGTGTGTTGAGATCCCTATCATTTTTCTTATGTTTGTAAGCAATATAAAAAATATAACTTTTAATTATTTTGAAACTTTAATTTATAGTTTAAAAAATTCTGAAAAATTCGGAAATAAATGGAATTAAGATTATTCTTTCAATTATCTTCCATTTTGTAAATATAAGTTGGTAAGTCCAGAATGTGGCTATTGAAATCTATTAAAATTTACTATTATTGACAACATAACTGCATTATATTAAAAAGAATGGAAAAGATTGATAAGTATTAATAGCATTTGCAGGTAACACAAACATACATACATACATACATACATACATACATACATACATACATACATAACATACACACACACACACACACACACACACACACACACACACACACACACACACACACACACACACACACACAGTTTCATTTTGCCAGATCCTGGCTTGCAATGTATGAAGCATGAACTCATGGTTTAAAATAATCTTTACTTTGTTGCAAAATAAACCCATTAGAAAATCTGGATTGTTTTGTTAGCATATTCAACCATTAAAAAAAAAGCTGGCAAGGGAAGCATTAAGATATTGCTGAACCTCAGAATGGGGATCCCATTGTCTTTAGTTGGCTTGGGGCATGTATAAAATGAGCTGGTTGGGGTTAAAAAAATGTAGAGTCAAAACATGTGGTAGTTAAGGTAGATGGTGGGGAACTGAAAGAGATTAGATAAACAGAAGATTGGAAAGAAAAAGGCTGGAAGAAACTGAGATGATAAATGCCAGTTTACAATAAGATTATGCTGCAATAAGATTATGTTCATCCATGATTTGGTAGTGAATGAACAATCATAGGTACATTATCAAAAGCTGGTTGGGTGAAACTGGAGACAATATAACCTGTCAGGGATTTGCTCTCCTAGGTGCACACAAATACATAGTTTTGGATCACCTGACTCAAATAAAAAAATTAACAAGTATATTGTTTTTTACACATTTGTTTCATTGGGTTCACTTTATCTAGTTTTATTACTTGTGTGCAGAACAGGTCATGTTTTAGGTCATATTTATGCAGAAATATTGAAAATTAAAAGGGGTTCCTAAACTTTTCTTATAAACTTTTCTTAAACTTATATGTATAAACCATTGTACATATAAAATACAAAAGGACAGAAGACATGCCAGAGCTGAACCCTGAAGAGGATTTCCAGGGCCTGCTGTCTTTCTCTACCCCGAGTCCAATTGGTAAGCAACTGATAGAAGAACTTAGAGGAAGAGCAACAGCAATAAGAGATGGTAGCCAAGGAAGAGCCATACCCAGGAGCCTTAAATGCCTGGGGGGGGGGGGGGAATGCCTCAAACTTTGCAAGAACTTTGTTTGTGGTCCTCATCAGAACAAGGAAATATGACTGAAAGTCCTTTGAAACTATGGTGGAGTATGTGATAGATTAAAAAAATTAAATGCATGGATTATATCTGCTATGAAATGTATGATTTCTCTGACTCATGAATTGTCAGACAAATCCCATTGTAATAAACGTACGATCACCTGAATCATCTACCTGATTCTTTCATAGTGATTGTTTTATTGAACTATGATTATTAAACATTATCAATAACCAAATCAGCAGCCAGCTGATCGAAACAGAAAGTGCTGAAAGGCTAGGGTGCTGGTCCTTTTTTGCCCCATAAAGACAGGGCACCTTGGCAGAAGGAGGGGCAGGGGAAGAATTAAGAAACACAGGATTCCCAGTATTTTCTTTCCCCATTGCTTCTCCTTGGCAGGACAGTCAGCTGTGTGGCCTGCGAAGCCCCCAAGGTGTGGGAAGAGTGGGCTTGTGCCTCCCAGGATCTCCCCCACCCTTGAGCTTCATTTAACAAGCCGTGAATGCACTGGGGAGAGCAGGGATGGGTGGTCATTACTTGAGGCAATTCATTTCACATCCCCCATTCTACCCTAAAGGGAAGTCTTCATTAAGGTCGTAACTCAAGGACTACCTCTTTGTAAAGTATTATACATGTTTAGGAAAGCTTGTTCCTGCTTTCAAGTGGTATAGAACTATTAACTCAGGAACTTTATAGAACAAGACGGTTAACAAGTGCTAGGATTACCCAGTGCCTATTGATAAATTGCCTTTTCTATTTTATGTCAGGTTTTGAGGCAAACTTCATGCAAATGATTCATGAGCAAGATTTTGGGAAATTTCCCTTACTGGTAATTTCATCAACTACTTCATGTCTAGGAAACGTCTAGGAAAAATAATAAATTGCTCACTAGCTTTCTCTTAAATAAATGTCTGCTTTTGAAATTGGAAAATGCTCCAATTGCAAGGCTCCATTAAATTGCAAAATAGAGAGGCACTCTATTCATTTAACCCTGTTTGTACATTTTAGAGCTTTACAGTTATCCGAGGACATGTCCTTGCAATGAAAGTCAACAATCTTGAATAGCAGACCATACTGACTAGTTGACAACTAATCAATGCTTTGCCCTACATATCTGTATCTAAAGTGTGAACTTGCTCATCTTTTCTGTTTTTCCCCCAGCCCAATATTGTATCAATAAAATACGAGCTGTAATATATTCTGTTGGGACCATGATATTCTTTCTCAGATGGTTTAGTTATTGTTTTCAATGATTTTAAGTTACTAGTTAGTTTTTACATTTTGTTGTTTGTTACATTGTGCTTCTTTTTAAAGTTGTCTGCAGCAGTTGTTTTGAATCCTAAAAGAACACACATTTGTTAAATAAATTAGACAGCAACCTAAATTTCATAAGGCTTGAAAAAAAATTGCAGAATTTTGTTTTCTTTGATAGCAATCTATATAATTTTCTGCAGTATTCCAACCTGATTGCCCCACTGATTTAGTGTTTAATGTTGTCTGTTCCTCATAGATACACGCAGACAGAAAGAAAACGCAGATTGTATCTTTCAAGTAGACAAGAGGGAGGAAAATATTTGTCGCTTATTATAGTAATATGTAACAACACATATATTTTAAAATGTAGTGAAATAGTTTTAAATTGTATTTTTTGGTATAATAGTTAAAATGCACATTTGAGAGAAAGGAGAATTTTTTTTGCTTATTTTACTCTCAGCTTTTCCAGTCTCTGAGTGCTCTACATGGACACACAAAGGCAGAATATTACTGAATATATGTGTACATACAGAATGATGTTATTTTCACAGGAGGAATTTTCATTTAAGTGACTAAACTTCTAAACTTAATGTATTCATTTAAAAGTTTAATAAACTGTCTTTTAGAATATCCATTCAAGGCAGTATGTAGAAGAAACTTAAAATTATAAGAAACTGACTTGAGCTTTTTTTTAAAAAAAGCATATAGCACGTGTTAGCCAGGGATCACTGATGTGGCTGGCTGCCTCTGTAAAAGGAATTTTTTTGGGTGGTGCTATCTTACCCATGGGATGGCCGAATGCCAGTAGGAAATCGGGAGAGGCTCCTTTCATGTCCCTACGGGGTTTATTCGCTCATGGGAATCAAGCCGCCGAGGTACGGACCTCAGCGGAGCGCAGGCTCAGCATCTTACCACGTGAGCCACAGTGGCCCCCTAGAGTTGATGGCAATATATCAAAAGTATATCATAAAGTTTAATGTATTAATAAATTATAAAATAATTAGTATGTTTTAAAAACCTAATAATGCAGCAGTATTACAAAGAAGCCAGCAAACGTATTTTTATAAATAGATGGTCAAAAGAGGTAACTTAAAAAAATATCAAAAATTCTTTGAGTGTGTCACGCTACATTAAGCATTAAAAGTGTTCAAAAACGTTTAAAAAGAAGAAAAACAATACATGCAATCAGTCAATCAATAATACAGAAAACATAAAATCCACTATTCTCCACTAGTATGCACTTGAATTAAACTGAATACCACCTACAAAATTGCCTCAGAAAGAGGAATAGATGCCAAATAGGCCGTTTGGAGACAGGGACTCTGAGAAACCCTCTGCCATGGAGCCATCCATCTCACTCCATTTGCCAGGAATGCCTGCAAAGAGGATGAAAGCAGTGGGCAAATTCATATGGAAGAGGGAATTCTTGTCCAAAGACATTCAATGGCTTTAAAAAAAACACAGATTAAAATTAGTCTGTGGAAAGCAATTGAAAGGAGTGTTGGCAAGGGGGTTGGCACAAATTAGTGTCAAACAGCCACACCTTCTTAAAAGCTTGTTTTAAAGGACTTGTCTTATCGTCATTATGCCCATCTTCTTCACTGGCAGTCCCACCAAAATTAACTATGCTCTGTGAAGTATTATTTTTGGAAGTTTTTTTTTTTTTAAAATTCTTCTGTTCACTTGTGTTTGATTCTGAGAGATCGTCTGGACAAATCTTTGAAGTTTTCTTGGCAAGGTTTTTACACTTTTACACAAGGAAATGTAAGTGGTTTGCCATTGCTTCCTTTCTAGGGTTGAGAAAAAAGGACTGGCCAAAGATCATCCAGCTGGCTTTGTGCTAAGGCAGGAGTAGAATTAATGGTGTCTACCACAATGCCTTACCCACTACACACCAAAGTGGCTCTTAGCATACCCACTACACACCAAAGTGGCTCTTAGCATAGCTTAGCACAGCTCTATCCAATACCTTGAATTATGACCAACTTCAGAAAAAACTCAATAATAGTCACCTAAGCCAAAAGTTCACCCACTAACAGTAATACTTTTCTACCTGAACCTAGTTTTATTTATCAATCTTCTTTTGAAATGCTCAAATCTCTGCAGCTGTTTGTATACAAAAATAAATAGTTTTGCTTTTGGATGAAAGACTGACTTTTAGTTGTTTCATTCCTGTATCGTAAAAAGAAATTGAGCTTTGTTAGGAAAGTTGCAAGGAGAAATTCCCAAATCAATATACAAATCAAAGTACAATTATCCTTCATTCATTTTTAAAATCTTGAAATTTACATGTTGATTTATATACCATCCAGCTCCCAAAACTTTAGATAGTTTACAATGTAGAATTATAAAGAAAACTCATGTAACTCTAATATAAATACAACTAAAATCAAAGCTAATGCAAAAAAACAGACAGGACATTGCAAACCTTAAGAAAAAAAGCACTGAAAAATCAACCACCAAGGACCTACATAAACACAACCATATTTACAGCTTTGCCTTTATGGAAAGAAAGGAGGGGGCTAGCTGTATCTCTGAGCTAAGTGTTCCATATTTTGGGGGCCATCATAGAAAATGATTTGCCTTCAAGGTCATTCAATTTCTTGTAGAAATGGAATTTTTATTATGCCCTCACTGCGTGCATGCAATGGATATACATTCTGAATGTTCTTTGAGAACACTATAAAAGAGCTTTCTGTTCCACTGATTCTCAGGTTAAGAACAAAGCAGACGTATCATAAAGCAAGCTTCAACCTCCCTTCGCAATTTCTACTGAGAAAGAGAACAAATGTAATGATTTTGTGTCTTGCCCAAAATTGTGTGTGTGTGTGTGTGCACGTGCTTGTGTGTTTTTGCCAGCTCTAAGTATCAAGGTATAAATCCCTTTGCTTCCAATCATTACCTCCACCCCTGCCTCTTTAACTGACCTCAGTGCAATAGAAAAGGAAAAGGACAATGTACATTCATGGAGTCTGCCCATGTTATTGTATTGGCCAAAGATTTTACAAGCATTTGCTTTCATGCTTCACTTCACTTATATAGTGTTCTGGCTTTCTGGTAGACCACAGTCTTTCAAAAAAAAATTACTAGTAAAAAACAGATGTAATAAGGTCCATCTATAATGACCCTTAAGCGCTTCCCCACTAGTTCCAGTAATCACATGGTATTCAGTGATTTTATGCTTACAAGGAAATGTTCTCTCTTCTTCTGGGCTGTTAAAGAAATATTTATCAATCCAGCCAAAGAAAAGAAAAGAAAAGAAAAGAAAAGAAAAGAAAAGAAAAGAAAAGAAAAGAAAAGAAAAAAGAAAAAAAGAAAAGAAAAGAAAGGAGAAAAGTACAGCAACTAAGATCTTTAAAAAGCATTATTTCTTTTCTAAGAGAATCTTATAAGAATCTTAGATGAAGCAGAATGGGGCTTGCAGCTGAACTAACACCCTCTATTATGCTCTCTAAAAACCACAATAAAGGCACAGTGTCATGATGGGCCATTTCTCAGACTGGGTCCCTTTTGATTCCTGCCGACTGTTGGCTTAAAGTTTGTATAAAGTTAAGTCATTTGAAGCTTAAAGTGTAGAAAAATACAGCTGGAATCCATAGGAGCATATTAGACAGCAAATGTAGAGATGGAAAAGCTTTCTATTTGTAACACCTCTATATATTAAAAGCATGATGCGATAAGTAAACAAGTCAGCACTCACTTTGTACAAAAGAGCAATCAGGATTTAAAATGGAAAAGAATGATTAAAATAGAACACACTCTGCAAGTTCATTTGCTAAATGTAACTTAATTAAAATGCAGTTTATTCTGTGTGGTTGCATTTGATTCCACTCCTCTCTGGACGTATAAAGGGTTGTCTGGAACAGTGTGAAACATGCTGCTGTGGTCTATAGGGAGAAAGTGAAAATGGGAGATTGTGGTGGACTGTGCCAATTCCCAAGCCCTGCAAAACAGGCAGCCTAATAGGGATGTCATTGTTTTCAAATCGACCGATATTACAGGTATTCCTTGTTTAATAATGATGTGGAATGATGACGGCCTCTGAAAGGCTGTTTTATATCTGTAAGCCACTTCTGTCTGTCTCAAAATGTTGCACCATCATCCCTGTGGTCACATGATCATCATTTGAATGCTTGACAACCTATTCACACTTACAACTTGCAGAGCATCCTGGGATTATGCAATTGCTATTTACAATTTCTAAGATCCTGAAGATTTCAGCTCCATTCCTGCATTCCACTGAAAGAATTCCCTTCCATGCACAGAGGGGATCTGAACTAGTTCAACAGGCCACTCTTTCAACCAGAACCAGAGATGAGAGGGAAATCCTAGCACAGAGGGAGCCCCAGTGTGGTAACATGTGGTGAGATACGGTAAAGTGTAGGGTGCCTCAGTTGGTGGGGGAGGCCCTGGGAGGTGCAGTACAGGCTGCTTGCAAGTGTCTCTCCACTCGGGAGCTGAAAATCCTGGATGGATTTTGGCAGGGAGAATTTTCAGTTCCTGAGTGGGATACTCCTCAAGGCATCCCATGCTCCTTAACCTGGAACTCCATCCGCTTAAGGATTCCACAATTGTTTAATATCAACAACCAGGAATGCCAAGATTCCAGTCATTCACATGAGCATTCATGACGTCTCACTTAATGACTGCTTTGCTCAATGACTGAGATTCTGGTCTCAATTTGGTTGTCAAGTCGAAAATACCTGTATATGTTGCTAGCCCTTTTTTTTGTCTGCATACTGTTAATAGAAGTCAACACAATTTCTTCTGGTTGTGACAAGTTATTCCAAAGCCATGATTTTGGTTACTTTCTCCCAATGTTAGAATAAACTTCACTAGAATTCTACATAGGTAACCTTTTAAAAATATTTCTTGATCTCTATAATAATAACTAGCAACTTAAATAATTTTAGAATGAAAGTAAAAATTACACATAGTAATATGCATAAAATAAATATGTTGTTTTCTGTTTTGGTAACCAAGGCTGAATTTTGACAGAATGAAAATATGGAATGTTCCAAACTCTGAAAAGTATTGTCTATTTTTACCATTGTGAGGAAAAAGACAACTTTTCTCTGGATGTGTGTTTGAGCATACAATATATTCACCTTGTCTTCACTGCACAATGTTACAGGGAAAAAAGGAAGAAGAACCTTGCATAATTTAATTATCTTTTTCAAATTGTACCTTTACAATGTATATGAGGGATATCAGAATTGTTATTCTGATGGTGGAGTTTGCAAAAACAGCTTTATTCTTTTATTTATAGTACTTGTCTTTGATAAGCTAAGTTCCAAAAGTGAATATATGGCAATTTTATTATTGATTTTTCTTTCATCTTTTATAATACTTCCTTAGTAATATAGGTATATAATTATTTTCTTGAGTAGAAAGATTGCTGGAGTTCAATCACTGAAGAAAAAAAGCTCACAACATTCTACTTCTAAATGGTAAAATTACTTTAAATGTTTTCAGTAGTTGCTGCCTAGCACTCACCTATGTAGTGCTAAAGGCAGGCCTTATAAAATTTCCTGGAAGCCAGTACAATTCACAGCTGCTAAAGATAAAAGCAGCATTATAAAGAACAACTTTATAATAGCAAGCAATGCAAGGGTGTGTTCTACTTACAGTACCTTCCCCAGAAGTTCGCATCGTGACGGAAGTGCATGTTTTGCATGCGTCCCCGTGCGAAAAGGGGCTTGTAAAAACATAAGCACGTGAGTCGTCAAAGCTTGCAATGAATGATACAATGTTAGCCTTTGTGCACCAGCCACAGAATATGTGCCAAGTGGCATCATAAATGCGTGTTGTTGACTTTCTACAGGATGCTTGGATTGTGTCAATGACATTGGATGGTAAATCCTCCTGCCTTAGAGCGATCTGCTCAAGTGCCAGGCAGTTAGTTTGAGCCACTGTGGGTCCAGATGTAGTAAGAACCCCTGGCTGAGAGTCACTTTGCTCGGCGGTATTTTCCATGGATTCTCCACCGAGAGACCCAGGAGGTCTGCAAACCATGGCCTGCATGGCCAGTATGGCGCAATGAGAATTACTTCTGCCTTCTCCTCCAATAACTTCCTTATCACTTGAGGGATTAACGGAAGTGGAGGAAATGTGTATAAGAGTCCCTTGGGCCATGAAATCCAGAGAGTGTTGGTTGCCAGAGTGCCCAGTGTTTTGAATTGAGTGACATATTGATCGAGGTGTGCATTTTGCGGCGTTGCAAAAAGATCCACCAGAGGCATCCCAAAGATATTTGACAGCTCCTGGAAGAGATACAGGTAAAGTCTCCACTCGGCCTGATCCACTGATTTCCGGCTGAGCCAATCTGCTTGGACATTGACAGCCCCCGAAATGTGATCTGCTCGAATAGACAGAAGATTTTGCTCTGCCCAAAGTATCAGTTGATGAGCCTCCAGCATCAAGGTCTTGGCTCTTGTGCCGCCCTGGCAGTTCACATGCGCCTTGGCGGCGATATTGTCCATCATCACTAAGACATGATGGCCTGCCAGTATCAAATGGAAATGGCGAAGGGGTAGGTATATCGCCCGCACTCCAGCAAATTTATACTGCTTTTGCATTCTTCGCGATTCCACTGACCTGTTGTGGCTTGTCCGCATCCCGCGCAGCTGGTAGCGGATCCAGAGGACCAAAAGCTGACTGTGGCACAGCACTATCATCCCGTGTACCTGGCACCTGAGTCTGACAGCGAGGAGGACTCAGTGCCAGAGGAGGAAGACCAGCCAGGGCCTTCTGCACCTTCTCAGCTGGTGCAGAGTGAGTCATAAGAAGAGGAGGAGCCTCTGCTGGATGCTAGGGCATGCAGAGCAGCTAGCAGACAGGAGCGGCTCTACAGACAGAGGTCTCCTCGGAGGTAGAGCTGAGGGCTAATGGGCCATGCCCTCAGGCTATTTAAGCCTGTTGCACTCTGTAGTGGTTGCTGGAAGCAACAACTGTGATCTGTTAGTACTCAAGAGTTCTTTGCATCAGCGTTCCTGCTCCGAGTCCTGTATTTGGAATTATCAAGCTCCTTTGATACTGGTTTCCGGGATTCCAGGCAACTCTAGTGAGTAAAAGATAAGCACCAAGTAATTGCCAGTTGGTTTTGGACATTTAACTCTGGCTAAAAGCTCACGAAGAGAATATTGAACGTTATTCACCAAGACTTTCTTTCTGTTTGTTCCTGGACTTTAAACCCTGACTTTTTACTAAGCCACTTTATTAGTAAAAGCCCCTTTATTTCTTTAGCAAACAGTTGTGTGTGTGTCCTCTCTGGGGGTTCCTGTGCTGGGACACAACATGACCTTGCACCATGCTGGAAGATGTGTATGCACCCCAGCCCGACAAACTGGCATCTGTTGTCATGGTCGTGTGATTTGGCTCCCAAAACTGGTTGCCCCGCGATACAGCTGGAGATACCCACCATGTGAGCGAGGCGATGACCATCGGTAAAAGATGCACCCTGGCCGGAGATGTGCCCCTGCCGGACTTCTGAAATGGCAACAGAAACCATTGAAGGTCTTGTGAGTGAACTTGGGCCCAGGGAACAATGGCAAATGTGGAAACCATTTTTCCCAGTAGATTTGCTAAGACAGATATTGGTGCTGAGCGATCTTTCTGAATGGTAGTCACCATTTGTTGAATGCTACTCTGACGGTCTGGGGAGAGATACACCCTGCCCTGAACTGAGTCAATTATAGCCCCTAAATGGAGCAATCTATGAGATGGAGACAGATGGCTCTTCTCCAGATTAACGGAGAACCCATGCTGTTGCAGAACCTGGATGGTTGTCTGTACATCTTCCCGAGCCCTGTTAAAAGAGTATGATTGAATTAATATATCATCCAGGTAGCACTGGACATGCACGGGTAAGGTCCTTAATACAGCTGCGATAGCCACTAATAATTTCGTGAACACCCTGGGAGCCGACGATAGCCCAAATGGCATCGCCCTATACTGATAGTGAGACCCAGCGAACTGGAATCACAGGTATTGTCTGTAATTTGGAGAAATGGGCACATGTAAATATGCCTCCGTAAGGTCAATAGAAGAGAGGAAGTCACCCTCCCAAACACCCTCCAAGATTGATGACAGTGAATGCATTTTAAACCGTTAAGTTGTTTAAGATCGAGAACTGCTCTCTCCCCCTGAGGCCTTTGTGACGATAAACAAAATCGAATAGTACCCCTGTTCGCATTGATCCTCCGGGACTGCCTCGATGGCATGGCTATCCAGCAAGTGCTGAATAGCTGT
Source organism: Diadophis punctatus similis (assembly GCA_023053685.1). Lineage (NCBI taxonomy): Eukaryota > Metazoa > Chordata > Lepidosauria > Squamata > Dipsadidae > Diadophis > Diadophis punctatus. The sequence continues at coordinate 197,593,127 of JALIGW010000002.1, forward strand.
CTCCATGAGGATCCTCTTGGCCAGGACCCTAGATACTGGACAGCGGATACAAAACCTCGGGGGAATGGAGTGGAACTCAAGCGAGAGACCTGATATAATGGTCTCTCGTATCCAAGCGTCCGTAGTGGACTCTCCCCATCAGTCCACATAGTAGGCCAACCGGCCTCCGATGGGGTGCTTGGGAATACACTCACTGGGGGCGTCGGAATGAAAGATCTCCTCCTCCTCGAAAGGGCTGTTTAGCTCTAAATGGATGACCCCTTTCCGGCTGGTCTTGGCGCTGGCAAGGCCTCTGCCCATAAAACCCAGGTGATCATTGTGACATCCCATCTGAACCATAAGAACGGTAGTTGGGGCATCTGGAGTAAGACAACGGCCTATAATCAGGACGCCTGGTCACAGAAGGGAGCAATTTTCTATGGCCCTTTGTCTCTGTCAGAAGAGGTTCCAGACATTCACCAAAGAGATGCTGTGCCACAAAGGCAGATGTAGCTAAACGCCACTTGTGATGGGCATCTGCCTGCCAGTTTTTGAGCCATAGAAGACGGCGAGCCGCCACCGATGCACCTATGGATTTTGCTGCAAACCTTGCAGAGTTCAAGGTGGCATCTGCCGTTAATTGTGCTGCGGCAATCAACTTATTTATGTCCTGGTGCAGTCGTGCATCTTCCGGCGGCGTTCTCTCCTGCAGCTGGCGAAGCCAGATGAGCGATATTCTGGAGGAAAATGATGCCATGGTTGATGCACGAATTGCCCATGCCACCGTCTGGTGCGCCCATTGTAGGGATTGTTCAGATTGATGATCATCCGGGCACAAAGATTCTGCTGGATCCCCTGGTAAGCTGGATGAGGAATGAAATGCTGCTACTGATGTGTCAATGGAGGGCACTTGAATAGATTTGGCCAGATCTGGGGCCACATTATATATAATTTTCTCCACTGAGGAGGGGTTAGGACCCGCTCCAAGAGAAGCCCATTGACAGGTAATGTGGTCAACAAACATCTTAGGCGAAGGCACCACCGCTGCCTGCGAGGTGTGATCCAAAAACAGGGGATCCATCAAATCTTTAACCGAATGTTGGACAGGATCAGTCGGTAGTGATGCCAGGCCAGTAGCCATCTTTGCTTTGTGGAGCAATGGTTGGAACAGATGAATGGGAAACAGACCCGTGACTGAAGTCTGCTCGGGTAAAACGGTTTCGTCCTCCGATAGTTCCATATCGGGGTTTTCTCTGCTGCAGAATGTTGAGACCGATCATCTCGATAAGAGTGGTCGGATCCCTGGTCCAGATCCCATTCCTGAGAAGGGAGATACTCTGTACCTCCTCTGGTGTCACAGAGACCCCCCGAGGCCGCTTGGCCTTGCATTCTCGACTGCTGGAGGCCCGCCGCAATGCCCTGGTGAATAGCCTCCATCAGGAGCTGAGATAGCGCAGTGGTTAAAAGCAGCATTGCGACCTTCAGCTGATTGCTAGTTCAGTAGTCCAGCTGTTCGAATCTCACTAGGCTCAAGGTTGACTCAGCCTTCCATCCTTCCGAGGTGGGTAAAATGAGGACCCAGATTGTTGGGGGCAATATGCTGAACTCTGTAAACCGCTTAGAGAGAGCTGGAAAGCACTATGAAGCGGTATATAAGTCTAAGTGCTATTGCTAAGTCTAAGTGCTATTATGGCCTGCATGTGATCAGGTATGAGTGATCTGGGGTCTTCCAGAGTCCTAAGGCCGGCAGCTGTCGGAGTGAAGGTGGCTTCTGGCTGTGTTGTGCAATGTGGTCTATCGCTAGCTGTTACCTCAGATAGAGGTAGAAAATTTGCCTCTGAGCCCCAGAGTTGGCAATCAGAATAAGGCACAATTGAATCCAGGGCCGATATGGTGCCACCTGATCCAGGTATCTGTACTAGTGGCCTGTCATCTCGCCCCAATGATGCTATCATCTGGGCTTGCACCCTGGTCACTGTCTTATCAAAAGCTTGTTTAGTGCCTTGTCATGGCATTGCTTGTCAGCACTAGGTGCCTTTGCAGCCTTAGCAGAAGAAAATTCCCCTTTTGAGGGCTTCGAGGGGCGTTCTTGGTCATCTGACATATGGCGGCCCTTGTGACCCCTATGGGGGTCTGAGGAAGCTGAGGTAGAATCCCTGGATGCCTAGACGCACTGCAGGGTCAGTTGCTGCAGAAATTGCTAAAGGATAGGAGGTAATTCATGAAATTATTCACTTAGTGACCATCGCTATCCTGAAATTGAGCTGCCTGAGGAGTTTAAACCTCCTGACCGGAGATGCCGTGCCGTTGTGTGGTGTGGCATTATGAATAGGTGGCAATATACTTGGCCGTGTCCTGGTGGAGCGTGGCCCACAGTGTCATAGCCGTGCCCTTGTGGGATGTGGCTTTGCCAAAATAGGTGCCGTCCCCCATCAGGAGCGTGACAATGGTTGTTATAGCCGTGCTCTTGTGGGCATGGCTTTGCCAGAATAGGTGCCATGCCCTTATCAGGAGCGTGGCAATTATCGTTCTGTATGCTAATTGCCTAGTAGCCATGCCTGATGGGGCATGGCCTTTATATATATATGCCTTGTCCTAGACAGGAACCTGGTAGGGCTTGTACTGAATTGCCATGCCCTGGCGGGGCGGGGCAAGCTGCCAATTTCGGGGGCGTAATAGCTCCACAAGTCTGTTATGTTAATTGGCAGCTGTATTAAGATCAGCTCATATATGAGGGTTCAACCCACTCAATTAGGCACCCCAGTTTCTGCGTGCCTCCCAGGAAGGAATATCACTTGCAGACTGCTGCTCTGGCTGCTGAAGCTGTTCGAAAGAAGAACAATCCACTTTCGGCCAGATTAGCTAGCTCTGAAGTCTCTGGAGCACTCAAAATGGCGGCCAGCAATTTTAAAATGGCCGCCGCAACTGTATAGCCCAAACACCTGTCAGAAACAGGCCGAAGCCCTTCGGCTGTTGTAAAGCTTCAATCAGGCAATCCGAATGATTCGTAATGACAAGAGAGTTCCCCTAAGCAAGAAATAAAGCTGTGATGGGAAGTAGACGATTCTCAGCCAATTTACAAGTCACTATGTTTAACTGCTTCAATATAAGCTGCGAACAGTTGTTAGAGGCTAGCAGCAATAACAGGCTGCCTGAGAGGCAAAAGCCACCCTTTTAGCCTCTGAAATAAATCCCAAGACTTACAGCTGTGGTCTGCAGAATGGAAAGATGTTTAAAGAAAGTTTAAAGCTGCACAGGTGGAGTAGCTTCCAATCACCAGTCAATTGATACAGGAGAAACTTAAGGCACAACCGTCCTCACTGAGTGACTGAGTGAAAAAGCTGCCTAGCATAGCAACAAGGGCGTGACCTGAACAGCTTTGACAGACTCAGTCCAATCAGAGAGCAGACAGACATATCCACCATGAGGGAAAATTAGCTTCTGCATATGCTCAGTAGTTAAAAAAAAACTCTTCTGCATTGCAAACAAGGAGCACGAAAAACAGCTGTGGAGCTGATCAGCTGGGCTTCGAAAACAGAAATAAAAGTCCGTATAAACCAGGGGGTGGGCAGGCGGGCCCACTTGCAAACACACAGAGAACCGGTTCGCTCTCGGCTAGGAGTCCGAGCTACCGGTTCTAAAGAACCGGTCCGAACCAGCAGCAACCCACCACTGAAGCAATGGAATACTAAGTTTGTTGTTAAAGGATGTCAGACTAAACATGAGTATATTTTTGAGTTTTACAAAAAATTCACACACACATACTGTATATGTGCAATGTATTGCTTATGCATGTTTTGTTGCTTATGAGATTCTTTCTTTCCATTAGGAGTACCAATTTACCAAGTGTAATAACTACATGACAACCCATATACAATGATAGGACACTGAGCTGCTAAAGGAAATGAGTATTCAATTATTCATAACATCTAACCATTTACTAATATAAAAGGAATCAGAAAGGAAGAAAAATTAAATCCAGGCTGTTTAAAGGACAAAATGCAACTGATAGATACTTTCCATTATGAATCTCATTCGTTCAGAAACATCTATATGAACTTCTACAAAATAAATGTAATGTTCACATCTTTCAAATTTAGTATACTTACAACCCTATTTCATTGCAAGAGTAATTGAACATAGCAATTTTGTACAATTTGAAGAAATATTTTAAACATGTACATTAAAATGGTGGGGAAAATCTAATCTCCCACAGAAAAATGCTTTAACATACTGTTACCTAAAATCAAGAATCTTAAGTAGTATGTTGTAGCTATTCACATGTACAATAGGTCACATTTCATGCTATTTGCACAATTTCTCATAAAGCTTGTACTGGCTCATGAATTTTATATACCTATTTTGAAACAACTGACTAAATACAGTATATTCAGTTTTTCTTACTTTTTGAAATACATTCCTAAATTTGCAACATATTTCAATCCATGTTTATCCAGACATAAATCTCACTATGGTAACTGAGGCTACTTTGTAGTAATTTTTTGCAAGGATTACAACTTTTAAAATGTAAAAGTTGTGAAAAATAAGTCCCAGCCATAAATATATTGTTTTCTTATCCTTGTGATTTTTATGTATTGTTGTATGCTTTTTCCATTCAACTAATAAGAAATTGTTTTGTTTCACAATATTATCCAAAATAGTAGTAGGGAAAACATGGATTCTAAACCAAATATCAGTGAATGCAACCAGCAAAATTCATTCATTTTAACAGGAAATTCTATCAGTTTAAATATTAGAATATATCCAATGATATAATTAGATCTTAGCAAGCTATTTTATCTTATTGGTATAGAAATTTCAAGCACATTCAGTGTTTTTTTAAAACCTGAAATATATTATTACCTTTCAACTATACATATGGCTTGTAATCCATCACCTACCTATAAAAACATCTTGATATCTTAACCAAGCAGTAGTTAAAAATTTAAAAGCTGTATTTAAGATTCATTACAGGATGTTTTAGAAATTTCTCCTACCCTTGGTCAGATTTGGCCAAAAAGAGAATTTGTTCACAGAAGATGATTACAAACTAGAAGATAAACTCCTCCTGAAAAATGGGCCGGTATTAAAAGAGATTTTGAAAACAATCCCATTTTACTTTTATTATTATATATCACACTTTTTCATATTAATAGCCTTGCTGATTCCAATTGCATTATAATATTTTTAAAGGATGCAGAAGTGATAAACAACCCCCATCTTTTAACTGTTGGTAAAAAAAGAAAAAAACCGCACCTAAAGCTTTCAGGATTAGCAAACATACGTAATTGATCAAATGCACAGAACTTGAGCACAGAAGCAAAAGGAATCAGTGTGGTCACTATAATTATAATAAGCATTTCTGGAGAGGAACTGATAGAGTATAGAGCAGCCTAAAACTCTTCATCTGTTTAGCTGAGAAATATCGGTTCTCTAGAAAATACAGCCTTCTGCTTTCTGTTTAAGAAAAAAAAGAGAAAGTTCATTTTCTTCAGTTCCATTCTGAGCACAATTCGCATACAACAGGAAAAAGACTGAAAATCACTATAGCTCCAGCCCAATGCATGCAAAAGAAATAGAATGTACATAATCTTCCACTGCTATACGGGTTCATTTAATTACAGCCTTAGCAAAAGCTAGTGCTGCATTAACTTTCTGCACTGCATCATTCACCTACCTCTGATTTCACAGTTCCAGAGGACATTAAAAAAAAAGTCCAAATAACAAGGTGGAGTTCTGTCAGTTTCCCTTTGCAGTGGTGATCAAACAACAACTGGGAAGGGGTGGAGGAAGAGGGACAGGAGAGAGAGAGAGAGAGAGAGAGACAGAGAGAGAGACAGAGAAGCCCTTTTGTGTCCAATAGGAGGATGCAGCTGGGTCAGTGCCTCAGCTGGAACAGAGTGCAGGATTCTTTGCTGAGAGATGCCCTGTGATGATCAGCACATTTGCCAGATGCTGTCATGATGTGCTAGACCTCTGCCTTTTCTAACTCTACTCAGCAGCTTTCAAAGCAACTGTAATTCACGCAATATCTAATCTCTTTAGTGCTTCTGACAATCTCATTGGATGAATAATGGCTGTTACCAGTTTTTAAAAATGAGAAGGCGAATGTGCAGGTGTGTTATATGTGGAATGACAAATAGAAATATAAACAAATGCATTTAATTACAAATTAATAAAGTCTCTGTATGCATCATGCTTACTATTAAGAGTAATACAGGGTTAAATATATAATATATTTCACAGCCGACTCCTACAAGCTGTATAATTTAGGAACACTGGACACAAATGTAAGATAAACAGTATCAGAGCACTACAGGTATAAGGTTGCTTTAATATGCTAAAAGTACACTTGAAAATCTCTTATACTGCATGTTAATTTACAGGAACACCAATTAGATAGAAGTTAAATATAATATAAATTTAGGCTGGTATATAAAGTATTTCTTCAAGGTGATTTAAACTATTAAAAAGCAAGGTTCAGTAACATCTTTCTAGGATCAATCAAAATGACAGAAAAGAGCACACAAGCTTTACATCACTGTCCCATCTACTGTGGCTCTTGGCCTCCCAAAAATCATTAAATGTGGTCTCACATATTAAAAGATGATACTCTTTGGCTACTAAAACCACAATATATCATATTAAGAAGCTTCCCATGCTGGTGGTTCCCTTACAGTTGGATTCTCAGCAGTATAAAATAACTCAATATACTGTAGTATGTGAAAAAAACCTTTGTTATAATTTGTAGTTAGTTTGTTGTTACAAGACCTGGATACAGAAATGACAATGGAGTTTATTATAAGGAAAAGCCATCAATTAATTTAATGCTAGTTTAGTTTCAAAGCCATCAATAGGTACTCCATATTTCAAAAATCCACACGTACCTGCTTTTGTTACCAAAAGCTCCAGCGTTTGCCTAATCTTTGCAATGATGAACATGTGACTAACTGGCACAAAGTAATATGATATATGTTTGTGCCCAAATGCTGTAATAGAATGCCTCAATTGTCATACTGGAGGTACTGCATATGGAAGTACCTATCATACTATTCTCTTCCAGAGTAAGTTAGCCCGGACTGGTTTTCAGTAGACTGATCAAGAAGGCAACAGGTATTCTTTGTAAAAATCCTCTAGAATCAACCGTGTGTTCAGTATACACTGGGGCAGAAAATCAGTAATGCTGAATTAATTATGGATATTTGTATCTCACAGGTATGCATTGCCATTGTGGAAGAATTATAGCAATACCATCTTTTTTAAAAGAAACGGAAGAAATCTACATTCTTGGTATAAGTGAACTTGGCACTCCAGGTTGATTAACAGACTTAAGTCTGAAATTAGCAACAATAATAAGAGTTTCTCCATAGAGTATGATAGGCCCAATTCTACTGCTATTTAAAAAAACAAGCCCAATAACATTTTTCCATTGGGCATTCATCCCTTATGTTAGTTGCATGGTACCTTTAATATATTAGTTTATTATTGATTTTTATCACCAACATATATTTTTGAACTTTCTTGTATTTTTCCCAGAGTTGGCTTCAATTGGCTATATATATATATATATATATATATATATATATATATATATATATATATATATATATATATATATATATATATATATATATATATATATATATATATATATATATATATATATATATATATATATATATATATATATATATATATATATATATATTAAAATAAACCAATAAACAGTGGATTCATAGTAGTAGTAGGCTTCCCTAACTATATGGAGACATGGCTGGTACTGAGAAGAGACGCAGTTCAGATTGCCTATATGGTGGATATTGGCTAGGCAAAGGAGAGAGAGGCAGTTAAATCTCTCTTGTCATCTGTCCATGTTGGGAGAAGCCATGAAACAATCTAAATTTTCTTCCATGGGTTCCTGTGGCTTTGCATTGCACTGCAACACCCTAATATGTGCTTTAAAGTTCCTCCCCATCTCCCTGAGGTATCCTGCACTCCCATCTGCTTAACAACCCATGCAAACATTTAACAACCCCAAGCAGGAGTGCGGAGACTGCAGGCGTTGAGTGAAACGGTCCCATGACATCTCACTTAACAACCACTTCACTCATCACCTGAGCTTCTGGTTCTAAGTCAAGGAGCACCTGCATTGCTATAGACCTGTATTATCCATTGAAGTTAATTTGGTTCTTTGCACTGTGCCCTATCAAGGTAGAATTCAGGGTAAGTAATCACACCAGATTATTGTATTGTTATTGGTTTTATTATTACCGCTACCAAGAACAACTTCCCAATAGTTAACATGATAAACTTCACACCACCAAAAATATCAACATGAATAGCACTTATTAGAGGTTCTACATTACTCCCATTGTGATTACTCACTATTGTTTGGACCCAAATAAGCTGCTCATTACTCATACAGCTTACGTCTAGGTTATTTGCAGTACTTTCTTCTTCTCTACAGGCAGTCCTTGACTTATGATCACACTTGGACCTGGAATTTTGGTTGCAAGGCATGGTGGTTGTTAAGTGGGTCACTATGTAATTGAATTTGATTTTACAACCATTTTTACAATGTAAAGCAAGTCACAGAAGTCATTATGTGAATCATATGGTTATTTTCTTCTGGAAAATGGCAAAAAGGTTGCAAATTGTGATCACATGACCGTGGAATGCGGCAACTAATCGTAAAGTGAGTTGGTTGCCACATGCCTGAAATGTGATCATGTGACCATGGCAGGAAGTCATAATTTTGATGACAGGTTTTAAGTAGCTTTTTAAAAGTCTGTTGTAACTTTGAATGGTTAAGTGGCCAGTCGCAAGTTGAGAACTATCTGTTCTTAGATCTTTTCATGTCCTGCCATGGCGATGACTAACATCCATAGTTAACTTTTTAGGTACTAAGGTCTATGCTTTAGAATGATATGTCCTTGGAATTGAGACTACGTATATTCTTCTATAATATACCACTTACTAAACAAAAAAGTATAATTGTTTCTTTTCAGGAGGGTCCTTCTATTGATACACTATATCAGTGATGGCGAACCTATGGCACGCGTGGAACCATATCTGAGGGCACGCGAGGCGTTGCCCTATGTCAGCTCCAACGTGCATGTGCGCACTGGCCAGCTGAATTTCGGCCTTCTTTTCGGCCGTTTTCGCTCTCCCCAGGCTTCAGGAAAGCCTCCTGAACCCTGGGGATGGCGAAAAACGGCCCAACGGGACAAACGGAAGTTCAGAAAAGAAATTCCGGCTGGGCTGTTGGGCCATTTTTGGCTGTCCCCAGGGTTCAGGAAAGCCTCCTGAAGCCTGGGGACGGCAAAAATGGCCAACTGGAAGACTTCAGTGAGGCCTGTGTTCATGCGCGGGGGGGGGGAGCACGGGGGGATTGTGCACATGCGTGCGGGGAGAAGGCATTGCATTATGGGTGTGGGCACACGCATGCACCCTATCTCTCTCGCGCGCACCCTTTTGGCACCCGAGCCAAAAAAGGTTCGCCATCACTGCACTATATGCATCATTGATTTATTGTTAAAAAAATTATATTTCTCCATAGATTTCACTTCAAGCATATTTCTATATATTTCATACACATTTTTACCTAATTTATTATTTTTCCTTCTGTTATATACACAGTGCAACTACTATTTCTATTCATGTCTTTTCTTCTACCGATTGAAATTCTCCAGGTTCTTCATCTTATTCTGTCAGGTTTCAGTTTCACTACAATCCATAAAAAGGATACACCTGTCCATTTACTTATTTTTCTACTCAGGTATTTGTGTGTGGTGTGTGTGTGTGTGTGTGTTTTATTCATAGCTGAAATAAATATCTATGTGGAAATTTATTTTCTCCTTGTCAGGTTCTATTCCTTTTTCACATAGTCAATTATTTATTTAGAACAGGCAGATACTAGGACTGTATGAAGCTTCAAAGGGATGGTTTGCTTTCATAAAGCTTCAAACAAAGCACTCCATCACCTCCTCCTCACTGCATGATTTTTCACAAAGCAATGTGCAGCTTACCTTGATGAATGAAATGAGCATGTTGCTTTACTTTTCTCTACTTCAGAGCTCTGCCGAATACACCAAATACAGCCATTTTTGGCCTCCCAAAGCCCCACCCCATGCGGAAACGGGTGCGCAGAGGGTTTGGGAGGTCTGCAGAGTGCTCCTGGGGGCTGGGGGAGGGCAAAAACGCCCCTGTTTTTGTGAGAAATGGGTGAAAAATGCCCGTTTTCCCCAATACAGTATATTGATCATAAGTATAGACAAATTTAGTAACTTAACTAATTTACTCAATGAAACGTATACAATAAATATAGGTATTAAAGCACTTAATAATACATTTGTTATACTGTGAAGCTAGAAAAAGCTTAACAAAAAGAGAAAATTTGATTTTTATTTTGTAATTGAAAACATCACTTAAATAAATATACACCTATCTTTATTTAATTTCTTTACATTTTTAAAAAATATATGAGATAGCTTATATCCCAAAGATGAAAGTCATGGTGGGATGCTTTACTATACAGGGTATTTTGCTGAGGCCCCAAGCTGCTTAGGAATGACACTGAGCAGGGTAGGGCTTGGCTAGCAGATCACAAGAAAATTGCAGAATAGACCAGACTGGAAAATGATGTAAAAGCACAATCTATGCTTTTAAATAAATATGTGCGACATCAAAATGTAAAGTCTGTGAGTTACACAATCAGTAACTTATTCACTATAGCTCAAGGTTACACTGAATAGCAGTGTAATTATGTTTCTCGGAAACACTCATGCCTGAATTTTGGCAGATCTTGAAATAGAAGAGAATTTTGCAACTTCAAAGGTGAATATCATCAGTTTTCTCATAGAAATGCTTATAGACATGAAACAGAAAGGTCAAGGAAAAGAGAAAATTGTCAGTACTACTCATACTCTCTCTAAAACCTATGATAGAACAAATAAGATAAATTAAAGTCAGAAGGAATGCCAAACGAGACTCAGAGTAAGGACTTTTCTCAACATATGCTTAACTAATGCTTGAATTTTATACGCCAGAGCTACAAGTAGTCTTGCATATGATGTTTAATAATTTCAAACAATATACCACTGGAAATTAGGAAATAAATACTGTAACATTAATTTTTCATGTGCCCTGAGATACTTTTATGTATTTTCCCCTACACAAAATTGTTTTTCCTTTCTTAAAACTAGTTATAGTGTGTATTTGTCATAGCAAGATGTTCACATGGCAATTTTCCTTTTATTTTCCTTTATTCTAACTGTATTATTTATAAATGTTACCTTTTTTTAGCATATAAGTATTACTTCACAAGAATCATTCTCTTAAAATACTGAGACTCTAGGATTAGGAAAGAAAAGCCACAAATTAAAATCCTTTTTCCAAAAGGCAACCAGATTTTCTTTTTTTTCAAGAAAGTCCATTTGCCTTTTGGAAAAAGCACTTTTGGGACAACTATGACCTAGATCCATGATGGCAAACCTATGGCATGCGTGCCACAGGTGGCATGCGGAGCCATATCTTCCAGCACGCGAGCCGTTGCCCTAGCTCAACTCCAGCGCGCATGTGCACGCCGGCCAGCTGATTTTTGGCTTACACGGAGGCTCTGGGAGGGCGTTTCCGGCCTCCGGAGGGCCTCAGGGGGGTTGAGGAGGCCGGTTTCACCCTCCCCAGGTTCCAAGAAAGCCTCTGGAGGCTGGGGAGGGCAAAAAATGGGCCTACCGGGCCCACCGGAAGTTGGAAAACAGAGGAGCAGTGGAGGGATCATGCGCACATGCACGGGGCAGCACGGGGGTCACATGCACATGAGCAAGGGGTGGGGTGTGGGGGGCATTGAATTATGGGTGTGGGCAAGCACGTGCAATAGTCTTTATTTTCAATTAATATTGCTTCTAAAATTAATTTAGATGATTACTTTTAATTAGCTTCCAGAGTTTAGCACTTTGGGAATTATTCTGGCTTCTTGGAAAATAGTACTTTAATAAAAAATGAAATGAAATGAAATGAAATACAGATGAGGAAAAATAACTTGTTGAGACTTGTTCAGCTTATCCTTTAACTTAAAAATAGCTAATAAAATGAATAAGGGTACTAGAGAAAAGGTTCTGTCCTTGAGTAGCTTAATATAGCTTGCACGAAGAAAACTGTAATCAGATACTGCATAATGAATATTTAAAATCAAACTGCCTAGAGGCAGATCACAACATTGTTTCAGCAGGATTAAATTTCAATTTCACCCAATTCCTAAGCATCCTTTCATTTCGATGGAGGTTTCTTTTAAAGATGCTCTTCTTACTGATGGCACTATAGAACATGTCAGAAAACTAAATGCACTGTATTGTTTTATAATAGTACTTTTTAAAAAACGCATAGTGCATTGGAGTAGTACAAATATCTGAATTAACACTAAGCGCTTTTTGTATAAACTGCATTTTTGCCAAATATAATTAGTATTATATTAAATAATTCAGCTGTAATTACTTTAAATCATTAATGTTAAACATATCATGGGAATACAAGTATAACTGTAATTCCCATTAAAACATGGAAAGACTAAAGCTGGCATTTCTCTCCAGATTTACTCACACTGATTGGAAGAAAGCTATAGGAAGCAATTGTGTCTAACAAGGAGATAAACTGGGAACAGTTTTGCACCTCACACACATCCAGTTGATTCTACATACAAAATATACTCTTATCTCTTTTTAGTAAATGTTATAAATAGAATAATAAGGTTGACTTTCATTCAATTTAGCTGATTTTCCATAATGTTATATAATACTATGAATGCTTATTTATTAATATGGTCCTTCAAACACTACAAGACTTTAAGAGAATACTTACAATTTTCTGTTTCACATGTACATGAAAATCTATCCAAATGGTATTCAGCAAGACTGAATTTATCCTAGTGAGAGTTTTAAGACTCATAAATATTTGACCACTGTAACAAATTGGCTTAACACTGGGAAAAATACATAATGATGGGGACTCATCTGGTAGATAGATTATATGCAGATAGAGACCATCTGGGGTTTGAACTTTTTACCTGACCCATGGCTGGACTGTGTTTGTTGTCCAAATTGTTTTATTAGCAAAATCTGTGATTCAAAGAAAGAAAAACCCATCCTATAAAGAAGAAAAAAACCCCTTCAGCTATCCTTGAGATTGTGTCATGTGTTTTGCTCATTTTCATTTTCAAGAGCTACACACAAATCAAAATGTTATAAAAATAAGGTGAATTTAGAATGTAATTGTACAAGGTGTTCCAAAAGCTGAAATGCATTGGTTTAAAATGCATGTCATCACAAAACTCCCTGACATATAATTCACTGGAAAAACAAGCATTATTTGTGCAAACCTTTGAATATTCTAATATCTTGAGGAAAATTATTTGCAATTATTAGGAAATAGCACAATTTAACTTAAGAACATTCTTAAGGCTGTTTGAAATGGTAAGATGTGTCTTTTAAGAAAGATTGCGGTGATAAACTGCTTTATTTTTTAAACTTATTTGTGTTAAAATAATCATACATACATATATACTGTACATATGGCCCAAGAAATGGTAAAATTAATAATATTTAAAGTCCACAATTATAGCATTTTGATATGTTGCCATATTAGTTTATATTAACTTTATAACTATCAGAGTAATATTCATAAGCACGGGTGTCTAGATATTGAAAAACTAATTTAGGTATGAAAATTACTTTGTATATTAAAGTACATGTACTAAAAGATAGTAAATAATTCAAGACTTCAGCATGAAACTAACGTTTCTTCACAAAAGAGAGTCTGGAGATCTTTGGATAATATACAAAAGAAATTCTTTATACATTTATTCAACTAAATTTTAGTTTTAAACAGATAAATGTATTTTATGATATAAACATTTAAGATGTCAGTGTGTTCATTTCCATATCAAAGTATATACAGAGTACCTGAAAGAATTCATACTTTTTCATTAATTATAGAAACAGGTTCTTTAAAAAATGTAGAGCATTTCTAAGATGATCAAACTATTGTTAATGAGATAAAAGCATCACAGAGTGACACCATATGACAGAATAAAATAAATCATTTAAAGGTGCATCCGCATGCCAGAATTTTTAAAGGATTAGATCATACTGTAATTAATTCAAAACTATTTTGCTTCCATAATCCATGGTACATACATTTTCAGAACATATAATGAAATACGAAATGAAGCATATTGAAACATTCCTACTTAGAATGCCAAGAGGGAAACACATTCTAAATTTCCAAAGTTTGTAAAAAGCAAGAGAATAAAAAGTATTTAAGGGAATAAAGATGATTATGCAATAAATTGACAGATTTATTTCCCTACAGGCTGTACAGTAGGAAAACGGAACTTTATGTATTTAAATTCTGTAAAAGATATATCTAGTAAAAATTTCAGTTTGCTTTGTAAGTAAGGCAAAACACAGGTTAGTATCACAATTCCAAATGCAAACAATAACATATTGGAAACAATTATCTATTAAAACAGGATCATTATTTATTGTTAAAACATACCGAATATAATTTTTTAGATTTAAAAAAGATCCTTGTCATGTTACTATATAAAAATATAGTAAACAAGGTACTTCTATACTTACCAACCATTTAAAAGCCAGTTTTCTTAAGAATGCCACTTCATCAAGATACCTAACATATTACATCTGCATACATTCTCCTATTCTTGTTTGAGTCACAGTAACTTCAGCAACATTAATTGTCATCAACACCAATAATACAGTATGTGCAGTTTAGTTTCATGAAGTGATTGCTGAAAATTATAAGAGTCTTGTATCAGCATAAATACTGACCCTTGTATTCTGGAAGTGCAAAAGAGGACACAAAGCAGTAATGTGAGCAAAAGTTACATACCATAGAGAATATCACCAAATATTGTGAAAATAACTCTTGTCTCAATACTGCAACTGGTTTTACCAGTCTCTTGGTACTTTTGCTTCTACGTTAAGAAACATTTTGTGAAACCACGGTGTAAATAAATAATAAAACTGTTTTGGTAACTTCTCCAACTAGATTAGGTTTCTAACATCTAGGGTTACACAGTATAATGCAGTTTCAGCCTGAAAGTACAGATCTTCAGCATACTGAAGGCTGTTGGAATCCATTAAAAAGTCTGAGAAACCGCAGAGAATCCAGGAATAAAGTTGAGTTAAACATAAATATGTTGGCACACCATGCTGAGTTCAATCAGATTTGAGCATGGTCAAAAATAAACAATTCAAATATTATTGATGGCAATAAACAGTTAAAATATGCTTCATCAGTCTATCAATGCTGGAACAAAAGTTTTTTTCTGCCTAAGACAAAAATCAACATGGCAGCCTTCACCACTGTGCACTAAAGCAATTTGGTTGGTAACATTCATTATGGCTGACTGTTTCCTGCCATATATAGTAACAACAGATTAATTTAGGGGAACACAGTGTGCTATGTGTCACAAGTCAATTTCTTGCAGGCATTTGAATATCCTGGCATCTGGTTCTAAGACCACCCCACAATAGGACATGAAAACATTGGACATTGTTTTAGTTTATCTCTGAGAGGGGAAAGCCTTTGTGAGATTGTGGCCTCACTTAAAAAAACAAAAACAAAAACTCTGTAAGGTTTGCAGGGCAACTATAGAATGTGAGTAAATTGGTTGCTGGATAATATCTTACTTTCTTAATTTTTTTGTTTCTATTTGCATACCACAGGGAAATCTGGGAAAGTTATTTTAGCTCCAAATGCCATTGGGCTGTTTTGTGCTCCAGCTCCTTCTGACACAAGTGTTAACACTGCTTTCATTGACCTAGTAAAGCAGATCATATGAACACAGACTCAATGTTTTTGGTTTTGTACTTGATTATAAAAACAGAGGTAGCCTAAAGATATATTTGACCTAGATGAGAGAATAGCAGGAGAACTAACCAAATTTGCAGATGACACCAAGCTGGCGGGAGTAGCAAACACCCCAGAAAATAGACTCAAAATCCAGAGGGACCTCGACAGACTCGAACACTGGGCCCAAACCAATACAATGAAATTTAACATGGAGAAAAGTAAAATTCTGCACCTAGGTAAGAAGAATCAAAAATACACATACAAACTGGGCGAAACCACACTCAATAGCAGTGATTGCGAGAGGGATCTCGGAGTTCTGATAGACAGCCAACTAAATATGAGCCAGCAGTATGCAGCAGCAGCCAAAAAGGCCAACGCAGTCCTGAGCTGCATAAATAGAGGGATACAATCAAGGACAAGAGAGGTACTAGTACCACTCTATAAAGCCTTGGTCAGACCACACCTAGAGTACTGCATCCAGTTTTGGTCACCACACTACAAAAAAGACATTGAAACTCTAGAGAAAGTGCAGAAGAGAGCAACCAGGATGATAAAGGGTCTGGAAAATAAAACATACAAAGAGCGGTTGCAGGAACTGAGCTTGGCCAGTCTGACGAAGAGAAGGACCAGGGGTGACATGATAGCAGTGTTCCAATACTTGAGGGGCTGCCACAGAGAGGAGGGGGTCAGGCTGTTCTCTATGGCACCAGAAAGCCAAACAAGGAATAACAAATGGAAGCTGACCAAGGAGAGATTCAACCTGGAAGTAAGGAGAAACTTTCTGACAGTGAGAGCGATCAACCAGTGGAACAGCTTGCCAGCGGAGGTTGTGAGAACCCCAACACTTGCGACCTTCAAGGAGAGACTGGACTGCCATCTGTCTCAAATGGTGTAGGAACTCCTGCTTGAGCAGGGGGTTGGACTAGATGACATACAATATCCCTTCCAACTCTAATAATAATAAATCTAGATCTAAACATGCTAAACAGAAATGCAGAACTCAGTATGGGATTATACCATTCCACTTTATGTTAAAACTCAACATATTGGTATTGGTCAGTTTCTTTAATAAAAATTCCCAGAGCCGTTCCTCTTTCTCTTCCTCTCCCAATACCTCCAATAGGGATATACAAATTATGTATTCTAATTTATTTTTAATTATATATAATTTGCAGAAATGTCTGAAAACAACGAAGCTCAGAGAGCACCAAGAACCCCACAGCTCAACCCTGAGCAACAAATATTCTCTTCTATCAGTAAAATTTGAAGCCAGTACTATTTAGAAAGATGCTAATATATTGTTTGCAACAGAAATGAAGCACAATAATTGAAAGACGGCTCATTGAAACAAGATGGAAAAAGTCTGTACATGATGAAAGTACCATGACATCGCACAATGAAAGAACAATGTTTTACTTTTTCCAGATGTGTGAAGCTTTGAAAGCAAACCATCAAATCTTTTCTTTCATTCCTTGAAAATTGAACTTTTAAGATGCAAGCATAAAGCTATGCAATACTCTCTTGTAAACCCTGCAATTTATTCCCTGTGGGTAGTGAATATGTTGACTAAGAAAGTTCCAGTCTACTTTTCCAACCACTAAACCAAATTTGGGAACAAACTACTTCAGGCCTTACTATTAAAAACATTGGTAATGCAATATCTAATTGATTTTATCCCTTTCCTGGCAGTGGTTTACTATTGTTTTTGTACTGGCATGGTTATGTAGATCTGAAATGCTAGCACTACAAGGACATACAACAGAAATTCTGTGAAGAATTTTATTTTTTAAATTTGAAGCATTTAATGTAGTCCTGGGTATCATTTATACACAACACATATTGTTTTCTCCATAATAGTAACCTTAAAAATCAAAATTCTAAGGATGAAATACATATCTCTGGATACTAAATCCATTCCATTTGAAAGCCAACTAGTTCTTTTGACATTTTAAAGAGCTCAGGCAGACACACAGAGACATTATCATTAGCTACTCTAGTGTAAGAAAATAAGGAGGACTGACTGAAATTTATTAAATACATGGATGAATTATTTTGAACAGAATCTGGTGCTTCCTGAGAAGCATGAAGAGCTTCAATATAGTTGAAAGAATCAGTAGGATGGAGTCAATTAAATGAAGCAAAGAAAGCCTGCAAGGAAAGGAGACTTGGAATAGTATGGCTAGGCAAACAAGTGTATCATTATTTTAGTCTAATTTAAATAATCTAAAATAATTATGTTCTACTATGAACACTACATTTCAGATGACAAAAATGGATTCTCTTACATACAAGACATGAAGGGATTTCATTTGTACAATTGTATACTTTTTCCTGTAATTGATAATGCTTCTACTTAATGAAAGTTTGGGTCCATCTAGACCAGTGGTTCCCAACCTGGGGGTTGGGACCCCTTTGGGGGTCGAATGACCATTTCCCAGGGGTCGCCCTGGCATCCTCAGCTCCCCCCCCCACTGCCACAAGCCTGGCCATATCGACTCAACTCGCCCGAGCCCTCCGATTGGTCGGGAGAGGTGCCATTCGGTGAGAGGTGCTTGTGGTGCCTGGCGGCCGAGCTTTAACAGCATCAGGTAAGGGGCGTCGCAAGATTGCGCGCTGGAGAGTACAAGGTGGTGCTTAAGACATCTGTGGCCGCCCCTGTCTCCTGCTCGCAGCGGCAATTTCTTCCCACTGGTGTTGAAGGGAAAGGGAGTCACGGGAGGGAACGGCCAGCCAACGACCACTTAAGTTTCATAGCGCATGACGGTGGGAAGGAGGACAGCTGGGTCAGAATCGTCTGTCTGCCCTCTTGCCCTCGGCTGGCGCGGAGACCCAGCGAACAAAGAGGCAAACAGGGAGGGAGGGAAGAGAGAGACTGAGAGATATTAGCGCAGGGCTAGCCTGATCATACAGCCTTGGTGCTGAGGGCGCCACCGCCGGGGGCAGGAGGAGCTAAGCTGGAGGGAACTGGAGAAGGTGGTGGTGCCGGAGCATGGTCCATCGCCGCCGCCCTGCTCTATATGATCAGGCTAGCCCTGTGCTAATATCTCTCAGTCTCTCTCTTCCCTCCCTCCCTGTTTGTCTCTTTGTTCGCTGGGTCTCAAAAATAATTTTATGGTTGGGGGTCACCACAACATGAGGAACTATATTAAGGGGTCGCGGCATTAGAAAGGTTGGGAACCACTGATCTAGACAGAAAAAGCAATGGACAGTTAATTATCAAGTTGTATCCTTTTCTGAAATATGATAATCTGGAAATTTTGACCTCCTGACATGATTTAAATACTCAACATGTTTTAAAACTCTTGACCTGAACTCAGACAGAAAGGGATGTCTATCTCTATTACTAAACTGACTATACTAACTAATTTATGGGATAATTTGTTTTGATTAGATCTAAAAACAAAATTTCAAAGTTTTTTGATGGGAAGGGAGTGAGGGGGGGAAATGGGAGGGAAGGGAAAGGGACACTGATGTGGGAAGGCTGGGTATTGTGGATGAGTAATTCAGGGCTCCCGTAGGCTGAGATTTATGTAAGTGGCAAGAAGAAAGGGAGTTAGATACCATGTGCAGCCTATTGGTAGCCTATCTGTGGTTTTATCTTATATTTTCTTTTAGAAAACTAGACAATTAACAAAGCTGCTTTAAGGGTCTGTAATTCTTATCACATGGGGGAATTCTGAATACATTTGTCTAAGCAAAAGCTAATTTCAGTGCGGCTTCACAATAGGCACATGACTTCTAACTAACATTTCACACTTTATTCCAAGCATTTAAAGATCTGTATCAAGATTATTAGTTTGGAATGCAATAATAGGGGCAAAGCTGAAACATGACCATACTTGAAAACACGGTAAATCTAAATTTAGTCCTGACATTTATATTTCTTTTCTGTAGCAAAGATAGAAATAGTTATTTGTCAGCTATATAAACAAATACCAATCCTCTTTAAATCTGCAGTACTTTTACTTACTTGTATATGACTCACTGCTTCCGCCTTGCTGCTTATTTTTTGTGCATATATTTAAGAGTATATTTTTTAATGTCCTGAAGATCAGAGTTAATATTCTTAATAAGATAATGGAAACTATTTCAGTATTCCATAGTCACTCCAGCAGTGCCCCTAATCCTGACCCAAACTATTCTTTACATTTATGGAAAGCCCAAGCAATCAATCCTACTTTATATATTAAGTAATCCTTCGCCCTTTGGACCCCTTGGGATCTACAGCTACAACAGATTTTCCCCTCCTCTAGGATTGAAAGTGAAATCTTAAAGCCTCTTACGTGTTTAAACAAATGTGAAATAAATGTCATGCAAATAACCAGACTAGGCTATTTCTTTACCACAGTTAATAATTACAGTGTGAAATACAGTGATTACTTAGACCATGTATTTTCTTGAGAGTGTCGGCTAGAAAAATCTCGTGCAAAACATACGCCACGGCTTAAAGGAAATCATAGCATGAAATAAATAAGGAAGAAACTCCCTAAGCCAGTTCAAGTCACTTGCTTAATGGTGTCCTTCCTCACTGTCAGCTTCTTTCAAAGTTACAGGATCAGAGCTTAGAAAAACATTCAATGTAACAAACAGGTCAGAAGAATAAGGAAAGGATCAGTACAGTCTGCTGTACTGAAACGGATAGCCTTTTAGAAAAACATATAGAGCATCAAGACAGACTCTGACAATACTACCCAAAGGAATAGATTAAGTTACTTCTATGGTTTTACTTATATTCTACAAAGTTCACTTGCAGTGCCTGTAAACAAAAGCAATGGTGGAATACATGTCACATATACTGTAAGTGCTATCCATCCAAAGGAGTTAAACTTTTAGAGCTAAAACACAGTTTGACTCCCAGCACAACTGAAGGAAAATAATAATACTCTTCTTCAGTCAGCATTTGCTGTATTGTACAGAAAGCCAACCGAATGGAACATTGCCCTAGACAAACGGACTGAGCCCACAGGACGGACTGTAAATTTCAAACAGTACCTGATTGTCCTGACTGAAATGCAGTATTTCCACATTAGATTCCACATTGCACTGCCATCTCCCGTCATGACCACCTCAGAAGTGTTGCAAAAAGCACACTTGTTCTGAAGAACCTAATAAAGTAGCACATTTAGCAGTTGCAGAGCAAAAGTTAGCCAAGTTTCAGGAGACAGTCAAGCTCTGATTCATGATCTCACAATGATTCCCTAATGTCTGCTGGCTTAAACTCTGCAACTCACGGAGGGAAGCCAGTTTTCCCATCTGAGATCTCAAATTACCGCCTTGTTCAATATTTACATTATTCACTAACTAGGAAATCCAGCTCTGTTTGGAAAGTAACAAATCCTTGGTACAGATGACTACAGAAGTAACTCATTGGTTATTTATTTCTATGGTTCCAGAACATTATTTGCTAGAACCACAATTGTTTTAGGAAGTGAAGGCAATAGTGTAAACACCCCAACACTTTTGCCTAATGTAAAGAAGTTCTGTGCCAGAAAAAGTATGAGTAATATTCCAATGCTGGATATGAACCAGGGGTGAAATTCAATTTTCCCCCCTACCGGTTCTGTGGGCGTGGCTTGGTGGGCGTGGCAGGGGAAGGATACTGCAAAATTCCCATTCCCTCCCCACTCCTGGGGGAAGGATATTGCAAAATCTCCATTCCTACCCCACTCTGGAGCCAGCCAGAGGTGGTATTTGCTGGTTTTCTGAACTACTCAAAATTTCCTCTACTGGTTCTCCAGAACCTGTATGAGCCGAGGTGGCACAGTGGTTAGAGGCAGTACTGCAGGCCACTTTAACTGACTGTGATCCGCAGGTCAGCGGTTCAAATCTCACCGGCTCAAGGTTGACTCAGCCTTCCATCCTTCCGAGGTAGGTAAAATGAGGACCCAGATTGTTAGGGGCAATATAAATATACACATTGCTTAATGGTGTAAACTGCTTAGAGAGTGCTTGCACTGTGAGGCGGTATATAAATCTCACAAATAAATAAATAAATAAAAACCTGCTGAATTTCACCCCTGATATGAACACATATTGCAGGAATGACTATCTACACTCCCAATGTATAACATAACAGTCAGAAGGGGCAGTCTGTTATTGAAAAGCTACTCAAAAGGAAAAGCTTAAATGAAAAGAAAGAGACAAACTAGAGATAAACCCTGTATTTACTAATCAAGGAGAGAAGCAACTTGAACTAAGGAGAAATTTCCTGACAGTTAGAACAATTAATCAGTGGCACAACTTGCCTCCAGAAGTTGTGAGTGCTCCAACACTGGAAGTTTTTAAGAAGATGTTGGACAACCATTTGTCTGAAGTTGTGTAGGGTTTCCTGCCTAAGCAGGGGGTTGGACTAGAAGACCTCCAAGTTCCTTTCTAACTCTGTTATTCTGATAATTCAATCTTTAGATTATTTTATCAATCTAAAATAATGAAATAAACGTTGAACTTTAAGCATTATTGCGTACTTGTTATGCATCGATAGTTTATGTGATGTATATGTTACATTACAGTATATATAGTATATGTAACATTTGCTTTACTGCTGAATAGTCATTCTTTCAAGAAGCATTTTGCCTGTGCCATCATTATATACAGTTAGAAATTTAATAAGAGAGATCCTTCTGTTCTTGCTGCCTGTGGATTTCATGGAACACTTTTCATGCAAAATGAAATAGAAAACTCATCCAGATTCTTATGGATTGTAGGAACAAAGATACGTATTTGTAATACTGTGGTATTGAGAAACAAAGAGCCAAATTCAAGCCATTTTCTAAACAAGAACGCCTTTATGTTATAATCCTTGTTTTGTTTTTCTGAGAAACAAAGCTTTATACTTGGAGGAAAGTCAGAGCTTTCTGTGAATATTGTGAAGTTTTTTCCCCCCTATTACAACTTGTCATGTAAATTAGTTTGTAAAGAGAACAATAATATCAATCATACGCATGAAAATAAGATCATTTTCAAGACCCTAGATAATTACTTTATAAATTCTGATACACCTATTCAGTAATGTGAATAGTAATGGTAATAGTAATTTTGAATTTTTGATTTTGCAATTTGAAGTTATAGAGTCTGTAATGGCAAATTCCAGGCTTTCCATTGCACAGTATATCTCAAATGTAATTCTTTTCTATCCTAGATATTCAAAGAGTTTCCTACTCCATTCATACTCTACTACTCCTCTATCTGGCTAACGTAAGTCTCATAAAAGAGAAGCAGCAGAACGTAAGTCTCATAAAAGAGAAGCAGCAGGCATTTATTTATTTATTTATTTATTGAATTTAGATTGCCGCCTATTCGCCCATGGCGACTCAAGGCAGATTACAGAATATAAAACCTCATTTAAAACAATAAAACTAATAAAAGGAATCAAATAAATTAATAAAATCAAATCAAATCACCCCACCCCCCACCCCTGCAGATCACACGAGCCATTTAATGGGCTCCATCCCGCTCTGAGTTCCCTAGGCCCGCTGGCAGAACCAGATCTTCAGCGCCTTCTGGAAGAGTATTAGAGTAGGGGTCATTCTAATCTCTGGGGAATGATGTTCCAGAGAGAGGGAGCCACCATGGAGAAGGCCCTTCTTCTGGGTCCCACCAGGTGTATCTCCCTCGGGAATGGGACCTGCAGCATTTCCTGCCTCCCCGCTCTGATGGGTCGGGTAAATATGACTGGCAAGAGATGGTCGGTCAGATAACTTGGTCCCAAGCCATGAAGGGCTTTAAAGGTGACAACCAGCATCTTGAATTGCACCCGGAAGCAAATCAGCAGCCAATGCAGCTCCCGCAGGAGAGGTGATACATGCGCACACTGGGGTCAGCACAAAACCATGCAGGTCGCTGCATTTTGCACCAACTGAAGCTTCCAGATGCTCTTCAAGGGCAGCCCCATGTAGAGCGCATTGCAATAGTCAAGACGGGAAGTGACTAGGGCATGAGTGACTGTAAGTAGGGATTGTTGGTCCAGGAAGGGGCATAACTGGCGCACAACCCGCAGTTGCGCAAAGGCCCTCCTGGCCATGACCGCCACCTGCTCTTTGAGCAGGAGTCGTGAGTCCAGGAGAACCCCCCGATTACGCACAGGGTCTGTTTGGGGTAGTGCCACCCCATCCAAGACCAAATATGGCAATTCTCCCTGAGCCAACAAACCCCAAACCCAGAGCCACTCGGTCTTGCCAGGGTTTAGTTTCAACCCGTTGCTCCCCATCCAGCCCCTAACAGCCTCCAGGCACTGCAAGTATCATTAGCATATTGGTGATACCTCAGTCCATAGTGATGTATGTAAGACAATTGACAACTGTCAGTCCATGGGGACATATGTAAAACAGTTGACAACTGCAGACTTTTGGTCCTTACCTTTCCATTATACTTATTGTACATCCCTCTTTTCTTTAAGTTGTTTGAGGTACTGAAGAATTCAAAACTTTACTCATTGCGTTATGACAATCTTGTTGATCCTAATAAAGTTATTGTTCTATTTGTATTTTTTTCTGATGCATACAAAAATAAACATAAGCTATGTACCTTGTCAGCCATCTTTCATTTTCTTTCCTGGAATAATTTTCATTTGATATATAGGAAAAGTTGATAGGCAGAGTATTATTATTGTGTGATGAAAGTAACAACCTGACAGTTACAAAGAGTAACTTTAACAATGGAACAACAAACCAAAGATATATTTTCTTTCTGTTTTGATTAAAACATGTTTAATCCTAAAACCTAAAAGGTTTTCACTGACCAAGGCATGAGCCAATGTGAGTAGGGCTTGAGAAATGAATGCAATTAACATACAAGATGAACCCTCTTAGCTATGATTGCCATCTGGTTTTTGAGCAGGAACTGTAAGTCCAGGTGGATCACAATGTTTGTCAA
Source organism: Diadophis punctatus similis (assembly GCA_023053685.1). Taxonomy (NCBI): domain Eukaryota; kingdom Metazoa; phylum Chordata; class Lepidosauria; order Squamata; family Dipsadidae; genus Diadophis; species Diadophis punctatus. The sequence goes on from JALIGW010000002.1 coordinate 197,617,847, forward strand.
TTCAGAGTGAAGGCTAGCTCTCTATGGATGGATATTTCTTGATGGGGAGGGGCTTAAAACCCAGGCCAGGACTGACCTGAAACCTGATCTTCCACATCCAAACTCCTTCAGCCTCCAGGCACCAGGAGAGAACCTTGATGACATCACTTTGGTGACCTGGGATAAAGATGTATGATTGAATATCATCAGTGTACTGTTAATTGTTGATGAATGATCTCACCCAACAACTCCATGGACCCGGAGGATGGTAGATTTCTGAGGAACCCCAGAAAGTAGGGGTTTCAATCTCTTCCCCTCTATCAATACTGTCTGGAACCAGACTGAAACAAAGGAGAACAACTACTGAAGCATCATGCATCCCCCACATCTAATCCCCTATGCTGAACAATACCATGACTGATGATCCTGAATGCTGCTGAGAGTCCACAATGGATGCTCTATCATCATTCTGAGCCTATCAAAGGTCATCAGTACGTGTGATAAATGACATATCAGTGTTATAACCAGACTTGAATACCAATTGAAAAGGACCTAGACAATCTGCCTCCTCCAGTGCACTCTGGAGGTGCTGGTTAATCATTTTTCAACAATCTTACTAACAAGAGTCTAGCAATTTGTTTACTGAAAATGTGTCTAGCAATAACCACTTAAGACAGTGTTTCCCAACCTTGGCAACTTGAAGATGTCTGGACTTCAACTCCCAGAATTCCCCAGCCAGTGAATGCTGGCTGGGGAATTCTGGGAGTTGAAGTCCAGATATCTTCAAGTTGCCAAGGTTGGGAAACACTGACTTAAGAAGTTTCATAACTATCTCTTTCAAAACAGGTAGCATTATCCTACCTACCGTGTTTTCCCAAAAACAAGATATCCCCCGAAAACAAGCCCTCATCTGAAAATAAACCCTTCCCCAAAAATTAGCCCTTCCCCCAAAAATAAGCCCTCCCTGAAAATATTTAAATGCATGCGCAGCCGTTCCCTGCCATTTCCTCTTATTAAGGTTAGGGAGACAGAGCTGGAAATCAGGTAAGACGGCAAGAGGAGCCCCAAAATAATACCTCCCCAAAAATAAGGCCAAGCGCTTATTTCGGGGTTCAAAAAAATATAAGACAGGATCTTTTTTTCAGGGAAACACGGTACCTACCTACCTACCTGAACTCAAAATGGTGAATACTAATTAATACTCATGCCTCTTATTTCCCTCAGAACAACATTGGGCTGATAGAGTGTGTTTGGCCCAAAGTCACTCTGGAATCTTAATAGTCTTATCAAATGCTGGGGGTGGGGGTTGGATAACTGAACTGGTCCTACCTCCCTGCAATGGGGTACCACTTCAGAGAACTCCATCAACGGAGTGATCTGTTGACCCTTCCTGTAAGCTACATGTTGCACAGGTGCCTTGTTGACTTTTGCTAGCTAGCAACACAACTTTGTGGGGGGAATCACTGCTAGAAGCTTGTAGTAAGTGTAATCTCTCTGGAACAAAGGAAAGATAGTCGCGATCATTCATATGATTCTGGATGGCAACTCATCATAGAAACTTTTTTTAATGGTCGGCTTAGGAGTAGAGTGGCTGAGAATCGGGATTTACATCAAGCTTAAACTCGCAAAGGTGCCTTTATGGACACTAAGCTCAACCAAGCCTTATATCTTAATCACTTTTTTGGATTTTTAAAAATTCTTTGCATATTAGAGAGATTAAGACTGTCGGACTGGCAAGGGTTTATTTCATTCATTAGGTGAGTTTCCCTTTTCTTAAAAATGATGGTGCATTTTTTAAAAAAGTAAATGATTTTAGGAAACTATACACCAAAAGGAGACTTAGTATATGGATTTTAGAAAGTTAATAACAGATTAGGGGGCCAGAGGGATTTGGAATTATGGTTTTGAATTATTTAGAAGTTACTTTCTCACGGGAAGGTGAATATTGTTTTCATTTTTTTTAATGAAAAGGAGACCTTGAAGGCTGTACACTAGAGCCAGAGGATAAAGAAAATGGAGCAGAAATTCTTAGTGCAATTTTTAAAAATACATTTCAGCTAATTTTTTTGACAGAATGGATTAAACACTTGATAATATTCATAGAGCATGTTCTAAGGAAGTTGTAAAACAGAAATGAGCTGCAATCGATGTTTATGAAATTAATTTGAAGAGTGAATTTTATATATAATACAAATGAATCTGATGGATAATTTACTCCATAAAGGAGATGAACAGACATTAAATCAGGAATTTGATTTGGATATTTTTTTTTCTTAAGGGAATATAGAAAAGCTGTCTAATATTTGGAAGGACTTTTTTTTTAAGAAATAACAAACAAAAGAATACATTTTACTTATGGATACAAGATAAATTTGTTAATGTTCTGAATTATTTTTACTTTGAAACACAGATGAACAGCAAATTATTCCTGTGACCTTTTTGAAAGGGTTAAGGATTCTTTTAAAAAAAAGAAATCAGGGCAGATGTATAATATTGGCTTGTTCAATCAGGATTAAACAAGGAAAATCTGGCTGCTTTTAGTGGACTTTTGCTGACAAAGTATTTGACATAATATTTGGACTTTGTTTTCCTTATCTAAGGGAAGAGCTAGGGGGAGAACAGCAATTAGGAAGAAAATACTTATATCTGGTTGCTCTTACTGGACTTTTGCTGCCAAAGATTGATTGATGTAGTATTTTGATTTTGTTTTCCTTCCTAGGAGGTGAGCTATAGGAAGAAGAGAGATTATGTTTTATTTAGAGAGGGTGGTAAACTACTAAAATTGTTTTTATTTGCTGGGATGAAGGGAGAAGTTACTTTTTTTTCTCTTTTCCATTTCTAACACTCCATTTTCATGCCCTTTGGTATTTGGTATTTTTATGCTTGTATTTTTTGTAATTTGCATTGACTTTTATTCTTTTATTCTTTTCGTGTATAATTCTTAATAAAAGAATTATACTATTATATTATTTGAAAAAAAATCATTATCAAGGGACTGATGGTAATATCTTCCAAGTCCAGATCACATTGCCATTGCCCCAAGATAAAAAGCAGGTCTAACATTTCGTTATTTCTCCCCAGAGGTGGTCCAGAGAAAATTTGAATCAGATCTAAGGTCACCATAATGTCTGTACCCAGGGATGGCAAGTTAAAATCTGACTCAACTTTAAAGCATTCAGGCAGGGAGGCTGCTGTGTATCAGGGAGGCTGGTAAACATGCAATGATCCCCTTTGATCCCTAGAGCTTAAATTCACTAATAGAGCTTCACAACTTTCTATCTCTGGATTATTGATCCTAGAAGTCTTCAGAATTTCTCAGATGTCATTGACAATGTCATTGACAATGGCTATATCCTATCCTGTCTTTGAGTTAATGGCAGGTGCCATACACACTTGGCAGGACACATCTCTAAGAGCCTCCCTCTTCATGCTTCAGCAATGCAAGTAAAGTCAGCCCTCTCACCCAACATTACATCATGGATGAGAAAGCTCACTGTGCATTAGCTAGCAGAAGCTATGAAACCACTCTGTGGAATCCTAATTAGAATACTTTTGAAAATCTAACATCCCAGTTGGTGGTATAATAGTGGTGGTATAATAGCTGTTTTCTTCTTTCATTAAGCTAGACTGCAATTGGATCTCTAACAGACATACAGATTTTATTATGTATTAGAATTTCAATCAGTTTTCTTTCACTTGTACTCTAGCTATCATACTATCTAGTTTTATTGTCTTTACCTTGGATAAATATGTAGAACTTTCATGAACTCTGGAAAAAGGAAAAGATATCTTAAATATAGAGATGTCAATTGCCCAGGTCAGTTCTGTATCCTTTAGAGTGACAGGATATCAATAGGAGCATCAGTTGTATCAACAAAAAAATCCCTATGGACCTTTGGAAACCCATCAGATTCCATTAGCTGCTTGGAGAAAATAAATTTAATAAGCTCCTAAAGTTTTGGGTGGGAGAAAATTACTGAAAGTTCAAATCTGAGTAGGAAATGATCTGATAATGAGATCATATATATGTAAAATACTCCACCCTTAGATTCTCCTTTTGAATTTCTTCTCTCCCTAAAAAGATAAAATGCGTCCTGTTGTATGTATTGGATTTTAATAACACATTGGGACAAGAGTTTTCATGCTAGCCAGGGATGAAGATCCTAACTTCATTACATCCCTGGAGATTCTGAGTAACCCAAGTCATGTTGTCCCAAAGATGCTGTTTAGAAGGCAACTGGACTTCTGTTTTGTTTTTTTCTTGAAGACATTTCACTTCTCATCCAAGAAACTTCATGACATTACTTTATTTTTCAGAGATGCAGAGGTTGTAGTCCAAACCTACTTTACGTAGCAAATCACTTTAACAGAGACAAAGAACAGCTGCTAGTGTTTTGTCCTATATTGGCAGCAGATTGAGGGAAGAATTGTAAAATCATGCAACTTCAAATGCTCATGTTCGCAAGCATCCCAATCAAATGCCTGTAATAATCATAATTGCTCTGTACTGCTATAAGAGGAAGGATACTGTTCTGGACCAGATGATCCTTGCCTGATCCAAAGAGCTCTGTTTGTCACACAATAAGTATGCGGGGTAATACTGAGTTGTATCTCCTTCTCCTTCAAAATAGATGATACTTGGCAATGTCCCAGCAATTGGAATTGGAATATGGGTAACTAGATGTAGAATATTATGTAATTTTATCTCATAAAGTCAGTGATTTTCTACAGGTTTAACTTTCTAAAATTGGTCAGAGATGGAACAGTTGCAGAGAATTTGTTTTGCTCTTCCTTGCCAAATGAAGCACTCCCTTCCTATTGAGTTATTCTAACTGTTGCCCAATCTATGTAGGGACAATTGTTGAGAGCGTGATTGGCCCACAGTTACAAAACATCCTAAACAAAGTGGATTATTTGAATCTTTTTCAAACTAGGTTCAGACCAAGGAACTGCACTGAAACAGCACTGGTCACACTTGTTGATGACCTTTGGAGGGCTCAGAATGTGTGCGCGTGCAACCATTCTGGCCCTCCTGGATCACTCAATGGTTTCAACCATTGAATCCTTCTGAAACACCTTTGGGGGTTCGGAGTGGAAAGCAGTATGTAACAAGGGTTCTCCTTCATCTGCAGCCAGTTACAGATGGTGGAGGAGAACAAGTTGAGCAACTAGGCCTTGCAATGTGAGGACTCAGGAGCCTCAGGGCTTGAGCCTTTTGCCTCTCCTTTTAAACGTCTACATACATGAAACTGCTGGAGGAGGTCATCCAATGGTATGGGATGCAGTATCACCAGTATGCTGATAATATCCAGTTATACATCTTCACCCCTAGCCAGACAAGTGCTGTGGTGGTGCTGGCCAAGTATCTGGAAGTTGTAAGGGTCTGGATGGAGAGGAACTGGTTTTGACTCAATCCTATCAGGACAGAATGGCACTGGGCTTTTGGTCGGCCCAGGCCCAGATAATAATTAATCTCTGATTCTGAATAGGGTGACACTTCCCCAGACTGAATTGGTGAACAATTTGGGGGTTCCCCTAGAGCAGGGGTAGGCAAAGTTGGCTCTTCTATGACTCATGGACTTCAACTCCCAGAATTCTTGAGCTAGCATGATTGGCTCAGAAAGTCTGGGAGTTGAAGTCCACGAGTCATAGAAGAGCCAACTTTGCCTACCCCTGCCCTAGAGTATTCATGGCTCCTGCTCATTATCAATTTTCTGCTTAGATAAGTCTTAGATACTAGCATCCAAAATTGTAAAGAAAATACAATGTTAATTTTTGTTTTAGAAAATTAGAAAATCCATAATATACGCAGTCCTTCCAATTGCATTTTATTACAATGTAGGCAGTGGATCATAGTTACAAATGGCAAGGATTGCATGTACTGGTATGCATGGAAAGAGGTTTAAAATCTTTACATTATTTATGCATTTGCTCTACTTAAGAAGTTTGTTTTGATTGACTATCTCCATTGTTTTATAATGATATACACTCTTTGCAGAATGTAGACCATATATAAAAATAACATGGGACTATGGTCTGTGCTAGAAAGAGGGAAAGGAGGATACTGTATGTATGCTCAGCTGCTTTGCAGCCACAGTAAATTTTATTTAACACTACCTGACTTAGAGAGATGTACTGCAGACCCTATGACTCACAAGCTTGCTCTCAAGTGAAAAGAAATCATTTGTTCCCAGGAATCCTGACAGTAAACTAAGTCCATAACAGATCCATTCTTTTTTTTGTTTTACAGCATTCCATTATCTCACATGAAATACATAGACGCCACAAAGAGGACAATATAGTTATAAGTCAGTTTTGATTGGTATCTAGTTGATATTAATCTCTCAGGAGCCACTCCTAAGAATTTTTTTTTGGGGGGGGGGGATCTACTGAACTCAGCAATACACACAGAGGCTGTCTGCAAGAAAGGAGGAAGTTGGCCTCAAACTCTATAAACAGATGTAGCCATTTAGTGTATTAACTCTTTTCCACCTACTGTTGTCAGTAGACTTCTCATCTCTTCCATATACGTAATCATTCCAAATTCATAATGAATAATGAATTCCAGATAATCTCTAACAGCTTTCTATTTTACAGAAGGTATAGCATATACAAACAAGTTTGTCCTTCATATTAAACCATGCTGTTCTTTAACTCAAAAACATAACTAAAAAAGAATTTGAAATAAGTAATCATGCTTGCAATTCATTTTGCTGTAATATGTTAATCATCACCTATATAATAAATAGGAAATACGTTTGAATCTTACTTAGTAATGTTCAAAATAGCTTTAAAAGGATAGACAACTCAGTATGCTATATTCCTTGAGTTCCTTTTTTATCTATGAATGCAATAATTACTACCGATTATATAATTGCGAGTTCAAATAATATATTCTATTTAAAATTAGCTAACCCCTTTGGACTCTTACATCACTTCCTTACATGATAAGGAATCTAAACAAACATTAGTGACTTAAATGAAATAAAATAGATGACAATGAAACCTTTTCTCTTTCACGTTAAAGCTAAAGTAAGGCTAATTACTACCTTAGTAGCCCTCCCCTGTGCAAATACAGCATGAATGTAATGAAGATGGAGTGGAAGTTAGACCTTCAAGGGAGGCAAGGGCAGAGAAATGATTACGCCATTATGCCAGTAGACTTAAGACTTGCATACTTTCTGCAGAATGTCCATGTCCTCTTTTACTATCATGCTGGTTTGTTTGACACTTCCAAAGTTCAATATACATTTCAGTTTCCATAAACTATGATTTGGGATACTGAAAAGTGTCAGGGAAGGCTATGAGCCAGATTTATTTTAAGAATTAAAAATAAGCATTAAGCACAAGTGTCGTAAATATAACTAGATATATTAATGAATAAGCTAGATTGTTATGCCAAAATCAAGGCACACTCAAAAGAGGGAAGCAGTAAGAGAAGACCATGCTTTACAAAATCTCAAGGAACTGTTCTGAACCAGACTTCCAGTGCAACTGCATTATATATTACATATCCATACTACATATGCAAATTAAAATAAATATTTATGGCTCCCGTCAATAGACATAAAATGTTATTGCATTCATCAGTGTTGTAGAAAATTGCCTCTGCATTGTGATAGTTGCTGTCATAACCATAATTTGCAGGGGGGTTGCCACCATCATGCCATAAATTACTATTAATTTGCACTATATTTCTGGAAGAAGCTGTGATATAGACTCTATTAAGATGGTACTGTTCCTTTTAGTAACTATTTCTGTTTTGCAGCAGGGATGGTCATGGACAGTTTTTATTAAAAACGTTCTTGTATAGAATGCAAAGCATCCTTTAATCCATTGATCTTGGAACAAAGTTAAGGATTTGATATTTTTGTATTTTGCGATATTCCCTTTATTTTTAATACGGCATTAATTACAAATTTTTCATTTTCATTATTACAACTAAGCTGTGGTGCACACATTATAGCCATAACACTAATGCAGTTGATTAACTGGCTTTTTACATATGCTGCAGTGGGCTGCAATTCAATGTGTCGGATTAAGTGGATATCTGAATCCTTTAAATTACAGAAAAACATATAAGGGATCTCTTAAGTTAGTCAAGATTTCAGTAGAGAATAATACATTGAAAATAAAACAAAACAAAAAAAGCTTTCTTGCCAATTGTTGAAAAAAGCAGAATTTTATCAAACATTAGTAACAGTACTCTTAAACTTAAGGATATGCATGCATGCATGTATGTGAATGCATATATCTATGATTCAAATTTTTGAGAGCATAATAATTTAGAACATATTTAAACATCAATTTAAGATTATTTTTTAAAGTATCATAATTCTATAGTATTTATGTCCATAAATCTTGGGAAAACGCAGGGATATTTTTTTCTTTTTTAAAAAAATCTCATTATCTGGCTACATAGCTCTACAGAAATAAGTTTCATGATTCTGAGCTTGAGAATAACATATTGGTGTTACACTAGTCAAATCATTATCTGGCTTGTAATTAAAAAACACGCCAGAGAGAATGTTATGCCTTCACTTCTCCAAATATTGTCTTCCATCCATTAATTTGTTTAGAGCTGCAGCTCAGTCAGCAATAACATGTAAAAAATGAAAGAAAGAAGGATAATTTTTCCCTCCCTTTTCTATCCCTGCTACCAATTACATTACTGTATGTGGAAACAATCCTTAAAATAAACATGTAGTTTTGCCAAGGATGTCAAACTATAGGAGAAGATGAAGGGTTTACAGTAAGTTTGTATGACATTCCCCTAAAGAAGAATAGATAGGGCTCAATGGATGGGAGAGGAGAAGCATTCAAACCCTCTCATCATTACTACTAAAAATTGGCAATGCTGTTTGAAAGGGTCAATCTATAAAAATAGATTTAACACAGTTACAGTAGGGAGGGGGATAATCCCTAGTCTCATTCGCTGCATGATAGTCTTGCCACTTTGCATCATTACCCTACTATCATCTCTGATTCTTTCTATACTTTTCCTCCCAGTCCACTGGCCACTTATTTCTCATTTAAGCTTTACTCTTACTCTCTTTTCGGGGGTATGGGCTGGGGATACAGTTCATGTTAATTAAGCCACTATGATGAAATCTATTTAATCTTTCTGCCTCACTAGTTTATAGTGGATGTTTTGTACCAAAATAAGAATGTTACTTATTGTAAAACAATTATTGACATCTATATGGTTATGATAACTTCTTCTTGGATACCAAGGGAAAAGTCTGTCAGATGTCAATGCTATCACCTTGCTATCACCAATACTGTCATTGTCGTCTTTATTTTACTAGCTTTTACTTCTGTCTGTGAATTGATCAAAAGTTATTCAAGTATGCATTGAATCCTATATTTTAACCAATTGTGAATCTTGTTTAAAAGGAATAGCATTAAAGTATGCTCAGAGAAATCATTAAACTGTATTTCACATTTTATATAATTTTTCACTGCTCTTCAAAAGGTAATGACTATGCTTAATTGAAAGCAATTTTGTGTCTTTCCAGCACATCTTAAAAATCTGGATATTACATTTGAGGCAAACTTGTTTTTAGATCAGCAGTAGCAATATCAATTATTGAAATATTCAGAAAAACATATAGTAATGTCCACATTCATATTTTAAGAAGACAATTTCATTGTTGTTGCAGTACTGATGTCATCACGTTTAATTATATTTTTCTAGTTGTCTTATAACCCTTTCCATCAATGTTTTCTTCTATTTGATTCAGGATGTGGTAGTAAAATGTAATAGAGAGAGGCTACATTGATACATGATCAAGTTGATTATTGTGCTAACCAATTTTCTAGGTTTGTACAATATATTAACCACAAACTAATTAAAGAGACTGGGCTGGTATAATAATATCCTGTTACATTAAAAAAACAATTTTAACCAAACTTGACCATAACAAACAGTTTGTTGTTTTAATGACTTCATTAAGGATGCTTTCTGAACATACCAGATTGTCAAATTATTTTCTGTGACTTGCAACTGTTCTAAGTGCTCTTAGTCTAACAACTTCATTCATCTTCATGTTAGATCATACCATTTAGAGGCAAACAACTACCCATTTACAGGACAGAAAGAATCCCAAACCTTTTATTACCCATCTCTCCATAAATAATGTGTAAATGAAAGAGTAAACTAATTTCCAATTCAGATCATACAATTCACACACACAGACACTCATTCCTCCCTCCCCCTTTCTCTTTCTCTCTCTCTCACATACACACATTTTAAATGGCCTTCAAGCACATTCCCAAGAGCATTTAAATCAAAGATTTAAAAATTCAAATGAAGATCTGGAAGTGTCTAGAAATTGGCTAATATATATTTAAACTAATTATACATTCTCTGTCATCTGGTATTCACACTTTTTGTTACTTTAAGGAACAAAAGGTTTAACTTAAATATTCTATTACAACTCACAATTCAAACTTTAAGACTTTAATGTCATTTATTTATTTTAGCAATGCAGTTTTCATTTTGTATGTAAATCCAGCCCATTTAATTTGCAGGATAAGTTCTAAATATATATAGAGAAAAATAATCATGAGCAGAACAAAAGGAAATAGTTTACATTGTTTCTCATTAATATAAGATAATGTTAATTAGACAAGAATTAGCCATGAATAAAAGATGCATATAAATAATAAATGTTTAATTGTCTGATGCTGAAATATGTTTAGCTAAAATAATATAGAACCTGCCTATGTGGATCAGAAAGTGATTTCAGATTTCTTGCAACACAAGCTCTAAAACTTCAAATAAGAGTTTAAATATTTCTTATATTCTCAACAAAAAGCAGTACCTTCAGAACTATATAATGAGATTATTTTAAAAGGCACAATTACTTAAAAACAACTGCAAATTTCCTTTGCAATATTGATATCATAAATTTCAAATTAACAATCTTGCATAGCTCTTATTTTATGTCACAAAATTAATGTATTAATGGTTGCCTGATTTTATTAAGAAATAGCTTTCAAGCATTATGAATATTGAACTATGTGTTACTCTAAGAAGCTATTCTCAATAGTGAGACTTAAAAAAAGCCATCAGTGTAGCATACATGTCAAATTAAATTGCTTATTTTGCTGCTCCATGACTTTGGCAAGAACAATGCACTCAACACTCAGTCTCATTACTTTCGACCATCCCTCCCATTTATCACTTCTGCCTTCTGTCAGAACTGTGGACAGCATTTGATTTTGTACCATATGAAAAGAACTGGTCCATTAAACTTTTTCCTTGTAGCAACATTAATCTGTACTCTACAAATTCCCACCTTCCCCCAAACCACGCACAATTTGTAATGGGTAAAATTTAGCAGTAGTAAACATTCTTCCCCGGCCAAGAAAATTCATGATGAATTAAAACAACTAATTAGCATATTTCTGTTTTAAATTAAATGTGTATGAACACAAAAACAGCATCTGGGGATAGCAAGAACCATCGTCACCACAGACAGTTAAAGGGAACAACAAGCAGATTTTCAACCATTGTAATAAGTCTGCATGAATTTTCCCCACCACACCCCTTTCTTCTCCATGTAAAAGTGCCTTACAGCAAGAGAACTGAGCAGCCTGGAGACATTCAGTTTTCACAGGATTTTAGATTCAACATTTGCTTACCTTTTATAGAAACCGTGAAGAGGCTGAAGACAGAGAAACTGCCAATAATCCAAACAGAAGGCCTTTAACTTCAGCATTTTAAAACAATTGAACTGCAGCAAGTGAAACCTTGCTTGTAATCGTTAATAACAGACTACCCCACTTCTTAATGGAGAAAAAGGCCAAACAGTATTACAGTTAATTTCCCTCCCCTCTTCTAAGAGAAAGCAGCGTGTTTTCTTGTTGCTACCAATGTATGCCAGCTCTTTATCCACATGGTACTGCACCTGCATAGCTACAGTGCTGTCCTTTTAATACAAAGAGACAGTAGTACAAAGGCTACAAATTCATTTTCTGATCCGTGTTTCTTTTGATTTCAGTTAATTTCCCCACTGCTCTTTCAGACAACCAGTGATTGGCAGTACAAATATAAAAAGAAGAAAAATCCTGTCAATTTAGACCATTCCAAAAATCTTAAGTAATTAGTAAATATTCCAGTCAGGTTTCTTGAAGGCCCCTCCAAAAACATCAGGAAAATTCACAATTCTTGAGTAAGAGACAAGCAAATATTCCAGTCTGCTGAGGACAAAAACAGATGTAGGAGAATATCATATAAAACTCCTCAGTTCTGCAACTAAGCTGAATATTAACTTTTTTTAAAGCCTTCTCCTCTGGTGTGAATCACATCTGCTCCATTGTCTGCCAGTACATAGGAAAAATGTTGGTGTCTTTATGATTAGGAAGAGAAGAGAGGTGGGAAGTGACACACAGAAGTGTGGACCCTCCCCACTCACAAAATAAATTATGCTTATCTTAATCCCAACACACTTTGCCAGTTAGGTCTCTCTGAAGAAAAACTAATCATCTGAACCACATGGTGCACAGTGGGGCACGCTCCCAGCTATAAAAGCCAGTAGGATAAAACCTCCCTGAGATAGGTTGATTCTCGTTGTTATGGCAACAGGAACACATTGATAAAATCTAAAATGGAAGCCTGATGACAGTTTTTCATTGGCTTCCAGAGATATAATGCATGTATAACAAGCAATACTGAGGCACTCTTAGCAATCTCATCAGTGAAGATTGAATTTGGGGCTAGGCTAATTAACAGCACTGTGAAACAGCAGCTAGCCCTCATTTAGTTACAGTGGAATTTTATTCTAAGGGGACCACAGAAGCAATTAGCAAAGAGATACTTTGAAAATAGAAAATTTAATATTAGAAGCATTTGCTATTTGAATCTTTTGAGTGAAGCAGGAATGATAAAAGCAGCTTTCATTTACTGTTCTTGGAAACCTCAAGCTATTTGGATTATTTATCTTTGAATAAGAGACTACACATTTCTGCATTTTTTTTTAAAAAAAATTCATGTCAGCTTCCTTTGCATACAGCACATGACAGGTGCTTGGTATAAAAATATGCAAAGAATAAATGTTCCAAAATATATTCTAGAGAAGATGAATTATACTGTATCCATGTAACAAGGTGATGATATTTCAGGACAAACCTAACCTCATAATCATGACAAGAAATGAAAAGCAATCAATGAATCACTACAATGCCAGTTCAGATTACAATATTCCCACAAACAAAAACTAGCAATTGCAAGAGGTGGGGGATAAGGGGGGGTTAAATGTTGTAAAATAACATAAGCTCATCCACAAATTATATAGTAACCCAAGTCAATAAAACAAAACAAAAAAGTAAAAACAAAAAACGCAACCGTAGTGAAATGGTAAGGGATAACATGAAGAAATGTTTTTCAGCTTTCCATAAACAAAGCTGTTATGTCATCCTTATGTATGTTGTGATGATTGTCTTTCCCATTATGTATTTACTAATATTTACGTAGTTGAATTTTGGGGACTGCTTTGTTAAACATAACAAATGGTATGAGGAGATAACTTGTTCCAACCTTCCAGTTCATCTGTCTGGAACCCACACTACATATCAGACATTAACACAATTGAGAATGTCCAGAGATACTTCACAAGAAGAGTATTACATTCCTCTGTTCACAACAGAATACCTTATGAAACCAGACTTGAAATTTTGGGACTTGAAAATTTAGAACTATGCCGCCTTCGATCTGACCTAAGTGTAGCTCACAAAATTATCTGCCACAATGTCCTACCTGTTAATGACTACTTCGGCTTCAACCGCAATAATACACGAGCTCACAATAGATACAAACTTAATGTAAACCGCTCCAAACTTGATTGCAAAAAATTTGACTTCAACAACAGAGTGGTCAATGCTTGGAACACTTTACCTGACTCAGTAGTTTCTTCCCCAAATCCAAAAAACCTCAACCTAGGATTATCTGCCATCGACCTCACCCCATTCCAAAGAGGTCGGTAAGGGGCGTGCATAAGCGCACAATCGTGCCTACCGTTCCTGTCCTAATGTACCTATATATTCATACCTCTTTTACTCTTATTCATGCTTGTACTATCACATATATATTCAATCATGTTTTACTGTTTATACTTTGCTTATAATCATATATGCTTGACAAATAAAACAAATACAAAAAATACAAATACAGGCTACCATCTCTTTGGAATTAAAGGATGGACATCTGATCTATCTTTATGGTTAAATTAAGTTAAACAATGATTTGTTTTAACCACAAATTATTAAATACAGTATACACTGAAATTATAGTTCAATTGTTAGGTTCATGCAACATGATTAAACAAAACCAAATTGCAAATTTTAAGATTATGCAATCTAATCTTATATCATGTAATCCTTGCACTTGTGTGTGACTGGGATAATCTGACACAGATTCTAAAGTTATTGGGCAAGACACACAGTACATAAAGGAAGCAATAGGTTGGAAAAAACTTAATCATGACTAGATATGATTGATCTGATTTGCTAAGTATTCTGATTAATTTCACCAAACTAAATATTACAAAAAGGCCAGTACTGAGAATGGACCAGTCAGTATGAAACACTTCTCCAAAGACAAAAATGTTCATAATTTTGGAGCAAATATTAATAAATTGCAAATCAAGGCTAGTATTTTCATCGGTATATTAATATTGACATGAAGCTGTGATTATTCATGCAGAATCTGAAAATCAGGCAGTTCTTATAGATTTTTATGCATATGAAGAACACATTCAAAGACTACAATGGGTTAAGCCTGGTCTGAAGAGTTGCGAAGTTTGAATATTTTTTGCTTGGCAGAAGTCCCATCTCCATTTAATGTGCAATCAGAGACTGATCACTCAATCATGTCCACTATGTTGAAGCCAGTGACCATAACTGCAGATGCCCATTAGACTACATAATTGGCTCTCAATTTCTTCTTCCTGAAAAAGTGCTCTAGAGATAATTGCGGTCCATGTTAAAAATGGAGTTCTTTCTCAGTGTCTAATCATTATGACCTCAATGGAACATATCAATGCTACAATTAAAAATAGAATCCAGACCATCTATAGGGAAGTAGATACTCTGCATTTGTAAACTGCTATCATTCAAAATGTTGAAGTATTAAGAACAGACTTTAGGGGTCTATCTCTGTTCACTTTTATCTCCACGATAAAAGCATAAAGTTTTTAAAAGTGATTTTTTTTGTCTATTCATACACTGTTCCTCGATGAGATGCTACATGATGAGGTAATACTACTCTTCTCCCCCACAAAAAAGTAATCTATCTGTGCCCACTTTCCCATATGCTATTTCATCTAAACATTTGGGCACGCTAATTCTGCAAATGTTTTTTACTACCAAATGGAATCTTCAAGAGTTGAAAGCAGAGATTTCAGAACAACCATATTTTTAGCTGTTTTTATGAGCAAGAAAAAAAGTTTGTCACTCTGTGTTCTAAATAGAAATATTCAGTGGCTGAAAAACTACTCATTTTATAAATCAGTTTCTAATGCATACTATATTGCATATATTTAAAGAAAATGCTAATGGTGGACTTTTTTGAATGATGCATATGCAGCCAATTTAAGTCTCTCTTTTCCTCTGGAATATAAACTAGTAAAATACATTAAATTTCATCTCACACTCTGTCTGAATATAAAACCAGTTCTCTGAAAAGGCATTTCCCGCTATTTTCTTTGTCTTCAAATTCACAGCCTAAAAAGCATACTAACTTTTGGATGTGGTACAGCTCCCGCATTGTGATGCACAGCAAGCTGCGTTCAACTGCTGTATATTCATTTGCAGAATTCAGTGGCTGACAGCAAACGAGGGTAGAGTACTCTAACAGGCCATTAAAAAGCAGCTCCAATGAATAGGCTCAAAAGTATACTACATCTTTTCTAAAAGAATGGTTGCCTTAGCAATCAGTGATGCAGAGGCAAAGCTTCAGTGGCATATTCTGGTAGTGAGAGAATATTCTGTGAGTTAAAGACAGCATAAGCTTCAAGATATCTTTACTTCACATCATAGTGAAAGATACTTGAATATGACAAGATTAGGTAAAAATCTCTTAATTTTTTACATTAAATAAACAGTAAACACTGTCTAGTTATTTTAAACATTTTGCATACGTGGTACTCAGTAAGTTATAATAGAATTTTCATGGAAACAGGAAAGAATGGGGAAGAATGACTATATTGGAATGGAGAGCTGGTGAATAGACCAGTTCTTTGTCATTTCTCTCCAGACAAGGAGAGGAATTGAGATTGCCCACAAGTACTCCAGACAGTTGCTCCTCACGAGGACACTGCAAGACAAGGCTCTCTGGCAGGTTTTAAACTCTGGGAGTTGAGGGAATAAACTATCATTTTGCTCAAACCCCAGTTGGCACTTTCAGAAAGGACATTGAATTTTCATACTTTCTTTTCAAATCATTTTTGTAAATTGGTTGTTAACTGTTTTTTGGCTATTTTGAACCTTTGAATCAATAAGTTTTACAAGCACCACTTAATTTCCTTTAATCTTAATGAAATCAAATTTAAATACAAGTTTAAGGACTTAATTTTAAAAAAATAAACAGTAAAAGACAGATTAGTGCTTTGATTTTGGAAATTTACAAACAGACTGGAATGGATTCAAAATAAGGTTTTGGAATTAATTATAAGAATCCTCATGGAAAAATGTTTTTGATTTTTTTAAAAAACACAGTATGATAAGGCTTTAAAAATTGGACACTAGAGGAAACTAGAGAGAATTAGAGATTATAATTAAAGGAGAACAACAGTCAAACTTGACTTGCAACAATGAAGCAAAATATTTTAACACTGGATACATTGAAGGATATTTTTGAAAATGGACCCAGAATTTAATTTAAAAGTATCTATTTATATAGATAGACTGTGTTTAAAAGATGTGATAGGATGGGGGGGGGCAATAAATTTAATAATAAATGAAAGATTAAAAAATGTTTTTTCTGACAAGAGACTGATCTGAAAATGGATTTAAAAATGGCAGAATACAAGAATGATATGAAAAAAGGTGCTACACTAAGGTTGATGTCTTATAGGGAGTATACAAATAATAAACCAAAACAGTGACATGGATAACTTTCCTATATTGGATTTACAAAACAGATTTGTTAAATCTTTGAGAAATTTTATGAGAAGGGACAAATAAAAATGGGGGGGGGGGAAATCAAGTGCTAGGATGGTTGAAAGGACTAAAAATTAAGATTGTTAAAAATAAAAGGAAATAATATAAAGTTGGGTTATTTGATCAAAATTAAAATAAACATGTAATCTATGGTAGCCCTTGAATGGACTTTTGCTGATCAGGACTGAACAACAAAGTTTAAGAATTTGTTTATAGATAAGAGATGCAATATGGGAAGAAGATAATAAGTTACCAAAATTGTTTATACTTGTGATGAAGGGAGAAGCCATTTCTTTGTATATTTCTTTGTATATTTCTTTTCTTTTTCTTACTGTATTCTTACTTTTCCTTTCTTTTTTCTTTTCTGTGCTTTATATTTTTTCTTTTCATTCTTTTATTTCATTTATTATTCATTTATTATTTTTAGTCATTTTGTTTTCAATTGTAATGTTAAAAAATTACTATTAAAATTACTATTACTATTACAATTACTATTTTTATGCAAACAAAAATGAAAAATAGTTACTCTTGTAAGATAATGATAATTTCAGTTAGAAAGTGAGAACATTCATATATTCTTCTACAAGATATAGGTTGGCTGCAAATTTTTTATAAATGGAACTTTGCACATGGGTTGCTTCTGTCGGTGATGTGATTTTCACTGATTTTTCAGGAAGTAAGACCAAAGGAGAAGGGAGAGTGATTTCAAGCCATGAGAATGGTGGAAAATGGGTGAATCTTTAACAATTAATCTTTACTGGAAAGTGACAGGAGTTCTTGTAAAATAAATGATACAGCATGTGTGTTTCATTTGGAAAATGACAATCAACAGACCTCTTGAAGGATTAGTGTGGCCTACCTGCCCCTTAAAGAAGAATGAAACTGCTTGGAACTGCTTGCGTATTATCACGCGCAATGAAGTAATTGTCAAGAAAGACTAGCAAGTCTTCTTAAGGAAGGTTTGATGTGTATTTATTTTATGTGTATTTATTTATTAAATTCTTATGCTGCTCATCTCCCCTATAAGGTGACTCTAGGCAACTTATTCTGGGTGTAAATGCCTGTTACAGTTATTCTGAGAAAATGGGGCATGAAGAAGCCAAAATGGCTACTGAATCATGTGCAGAATCACACAAGGGAGATAGGGAATCAGGACTGGACTCATGTGACCCTGGAGATGCTGCAATGGTTATAAGTGCAAGGACTGATCATAAGTAATTTTTTGTAGTGCCATTGTAACTTCAAATATTCACTATATGAATAATTGTAAATTGAGGACTACCTGTAGTTATGTAATAAGTAAATTCAAAATGCAGCATAAACATCTGGAGGAATGTTAGCATTTCAAAAGACAACTGGTTCATTTCCTGTTTTTCATACAGATAAGATGAAAAAAGTTTGTTATGGCAAAAATAGTCTGACTATTAGGAAGATAGTGTGACAGACTGTATAACCTGTGTTGCTGCAATGGAACACTAAATCTAGAAAAAGGCTTAAAAAGATAAATACAGTGACAAAGTATATTTTAAATGAAGGAAGGCCATTTGCTTGGACAAAAGGAAGCTATTTAATGGGTCAATGGATGATGGGTTTTTATTGACAATGACTGCACACAGACCTTCTTCTAAGACTGTCAAACACAATCTTTCTCCTCCACTCCTTTAGCTGCAGAAAATGAAGTCCAAGAGATTATTTGTCTCAATGACAACCACTTCAATAGATTCTACTGAAATATACCGCGTTCCAATTGATTTCTCCAGCATACTTTGCAATAATGTGAGCCATTTTAAACACATTGCCTGCTAATTTGTTTGATTTTAAGAAACATACCTTCAGCAGAACATTCTTCAAATAGAATTTTATTAAATTATTATTTTGATTTTTTTTTTTAAAAAAAAGCACAGGCTATATTTAATGTCGTCTGAGAAGCACCTTCTTTTCTAAGTTGAATTTCCTACTGCAGTGCAGGAGTTATTTGTAATAACAGCCTGTAAATGAATTGTCGGGAGATTCCTTCCCTATATGGCAATCTACTACAGTACATTTCAACCATTTCTTAGGATCACACAGAATGCTGCAGTGGTTAAAAAAAGCATGGAAAGCTGCCTTAATTTTTCAGATTCATTAACAGTCCACTGACCTTCTCCATAGTATCCTACATCCTGTTCAGGGGCGGGTTCCTAAATTGTTTACTACCACTCTGTGGGTGTGGCTTAGTTTTGTAGGTGTGGCTTGGCAGTCATGTGACCGGGTTGGAGTGGCTTGACGGTCATGTGACTGGACGGGCATGGCTTCATAGTCATGTGACTGGGCAGGTGTGGCTAAGTGGTCACGATCCTAGTTCCCTCTACGAGGATTCCTGCATCTGGACCTTTTACAATCCCCCAAAGGATTAAAAGAAACCAGATTCCATACATCTCTGAACCCTTAAGGCAAACCAAATACAAGTGGTCCTCGCTTAATGGCCGGTTGCTTAGCAAATTTATGACTGACCTCCTCAGAGCTACTTGACCTGTTTTTTGAGTTTTGACAGTCTTATGCATGCACACATGTATGCACGCACACACACATACACATTTATGACCAGTTACAACATCCGTGACGTCACCAGCCGGTCGCCACCGGTGCTATAGAGTGGACCGCACCGGTAGGAACCCACCACTGATCCTGTTCTATAGAATGACTCTCCACAACACAATGATTGTCAATATTATATTGAACTTGCATGATGTTCATGATTATTAAAATTAATTCTACTACTCCATCTTTTTTTAAAAAAAAAATATTTGATATATTTTACCTGCGTGGATCAGTTGAAAGGCTCTTTCTTGTTTCCAAGGAAGTCCTGAGATGGTTGTAAAAAAAATACAAGAATATTAAACATATAGTATTAGATAAACTTATGAAAAAAAAATTCTTACACAAATTATCCATCAAATTATCTCTATATTGGTAAAATATATTTTAAAATATTAAAATTAATTTTTAAATAAAAGCTTTAATTGCCATATAAAAAGGACGCAAAAAGTATTAGTTTAACATCATTTTTATAAATATTTGAAATCTGAAGTATTTGTAATTAATGAATCTATATTGTCATTCTATAATGACATACAAATATATACCTGTGTTATTGCTATATTATATATATATTTGACTGATAATTAGCATATTTCTCTTTGTTTACATGTTGCTCCTCAAATCTTCAATAGTATGTAATTTCAGCAGAACCACTTAACATGTCCAAATATAAAGATCTACACTAATTAAGGCAATATAAACAATTTAAAAGCAGAAAGTAGAAAGTAATCTATACATCTCCCAATGTTCATCTAACCCTTACATGAATAAAGATGCCTTATGGAAAAATCTGAAGATTTTTATTATATACTATAATTTTACATGTACCAACTCTAATCATATTGCGATTAATTTCTGAGAAGAAGCCTTATATACATAAACCAAGTGTTTTAGAATCATTCTTTTTATTGATATGTTGCTAAAATGTTGCATTAACATATCTATCTCCTTCTCTCTTGACATTTCTATTAAATGGTTAAAAATGCAATTATCTTTCCTTTCACCGTAAGAACAGATGGATCTTTATAGATCAGCTGTTTTAAAGCCTGGTATTTCATTTTAGTTTAGAAGGGGAAATCTGTTTTGCATGGTTCAGTTGAAAGACTGGACCTGAACTAGGAGCACATAATTTAGCTAACTCTCTCTCGTAAGATGATCAAAACATTGTGATCATGCAGACAGCTGTCAAATATTCTCATGCAGATGCATATAAATATACCAGAGTTTACAGATTTTGTTTAAATGCACCTACTCACATAAAACATGTTCACACATTTACAAGTTGTTTTCATAAATAGTTTAAATTAGGATAAATATTCATACCATCTGAAAACTACCAGTAGTGAACAGTTGTATTTTTTGAGGATGAAATCATTTTTCCTTAGTTGTTCCTTCTACACTCTTTTCAAATTCAATGACAACGTTCCCAGAATTGATTGTCCAATGATATCACTCTAGCAATGTTCCCTGTAAAATTAGAAAACGGCGCGTGGCAGTTAAAAACTGCCGTGCGGAGTTTTCTTTTCATGTGCGCGGACGCGCAGGCGCGCAGCCTCTGCAATTAGAAAATGCCGGGCGGAAGTTAGAAACTTCTGCATGGCGTTCTCTCATTACGTGCGCGGCCGCACAGCCGCGCACCTTAGAGGGAACAGTGCACTTTAGCCCTCTAAAGATTGTTTTGAAGGTAAAGTCAGCATTTACATTTACACCTAAATTTTAATCCCAATGACATTAAAATAGCATGAAAAGTAATCAGATTCAAATAAGTTTTTAATCAAATGCACAAGTGAACAGGTTTATGTCTTGCCTTTTTCAACATTGTAGATAATGTGCATCCTTTTTTATCCCTCACAACTCCAATTCTGTGAATGTAGATTGCACTGTAATATATTGGATGGTATATTGGATGGCTAAGGATGGACTTAAAGCTCGGTCTTTCAGTCTGAAAGTCAAACTCTTATTTTATAGACTAGTAAAATAATGAAACAGGAAAACCTGTTTTAAAATAGGAAAATCTACCTTCCTATAACTTTCAACACAATAGAAACCCAAAAATGACTGATCTGTCAATAGATCTCTGAGTTTCTTTGGGGACAACTACATAACAAGGTCTACAGAATTTGGTGTGTGATACCACTTAAAGTTTTTCTGAAGTGTTAAAACACGGGTGTCAAACTCACTATGTCACATTGATGTCATGTGACGTATCGCGATATTTTTCCCTTTGCGGAGCTGGGGTGTGTGTGGCCTGCACGTGACGCATCTGGCCTGTGGGCCACCAGTTTGACACCCCTGTGCTAAAAGAACCAAAGGCCAGAGTAGCAATGCAGAGACAAGAGATAAAAGATAAAACTTGCCTTCTCATTCGCCTTAATATTTTTAATAATTGGAAAGTGAAAATAAAAGCTGTTTCTTATTCTGGAGAGACAATTACAACGTGCAAATTATTATTACAGGTAGACCTTGACTTACAACTGTGATAGAGCATTATGGTCGTAAGTTATGACAGTCACAAAGGTGGGCCACCGGACCTGACTTTACAAACTTTTCTTGTAGTGGTCACTAAGTGAATGACCACAGTCATTAAGCCAATCCATGGTCATTAAGTGAACACTTCAGTTATTAAGCAAACCCCATTGTTTGCTATAGGCTGTTTTTGCCAATAAATAAATAAATAAATAAACAAACAAACACTGGTTTTCAGCAAAAATGTCATATATTGTGGTTATAAGATTGTGGGGTGTTGCAAACAGCTGTAAATGCGAGCCTGTTGCTGACAGCCAAAATGTACTCGTGTGATGAGGAAGGGGCATCATAACTAGTTCATAAATAGTTGGGCAGTCTGTTGTAACTTTGAATGGTCACTAGGCAACCAGTCATAAGTAAAAAATTACATGTACCTGGTATTTACTGGTTGTCTCTTTGGCCAGGACAATCATCTTCCTTTTCTGTTGATACATATTATATTATATCTGTTTTTAATTTTGTACATTGCCTAGAGTCATCAACCAGTTGATTGGACTTAAAATTTAAATTATACATAAATAAGAAATAAATATCCAGCTGCATATTTTCCCTCATGGAACCACGCAGCCTATTTCAGTATGAGAATCACTTTGTAAAAAAAGCCACATTACAAATGAACAATTTTCAACTAGTCAGTTCTGGTTCTTTTAATTTTTAGTATTCTAGCACTATATTCTTTCTTTCTTTCTTTCTTTCTTTCTTTCTTTCTTTCTTTCTTTCTTTCTTTCTTTCTTTCTTTCTCCCTCCCTCCCTCCCTCCCTCCCTCCCTCCCTCCCTCCTTCCTTCCTTCCTTCCTTCCTTCCTTCCTTCCTTCCTTCCTTCCTTCCTTCCTTCTTTGGAAATAACACCCTTTTAAAATGAGAGAAATTAAACCTCTTTCTAAAAAAGAACAAGGATGTCTACCATAAAAGTCAGTTAATTCAGTATGCCTATGACAGATTGCACTGAGGTTGAGAGTGAAGGAAGTCTCTAGACACAAACAATCAGCAGATGGGAGAGATTGTTACAGGCTTATCAAGGAAATGGATTCGGTGTCAGTCACACAAACAGTCTGGGAAAAGGAAAATCAAAAGCTTTCAAGAAAACCGTTTTGATGAAGGAGGACAAGTGTGATTCTTGCTTCCCTTATCCTGCTTTGCAGGTAAGACTTGAGAATGCCCCTAGCTTAGGAAACAATTAAGGACCAGAAGCGAAGAGAAAGAAGCTTTGACTTAAAGGCAAGAGTCCTCCCTCAGCCAGGTTGCTACTTCAATTGCATTTTCAATTAAACACATAACCCCCATCTCATCTCCAAAATCTTATTTCATTTCCGAACAACATTTAACACAGCAGCTCTAGTGTAATTTGAATTCTAAAAAACAATGAATGAACCAAGATTGAACAATTCTGAACTAAATGGATAACTAAATAGAACTGGATATGTTTAGTCAGAGAAGGACTGGGGTGACATGATAGCAATCTTCCAATATCTGAGGGGTGTCACAAGAAGTGGGGGGGGGGTTCCAACCTATTTGCCAAAGCATCTAAGGACAAAAATTAACAGATGGAAGCTTATCAAAGAGAGATCCAATCTAGAACCAAGGAGAAATTCCTGACAGCGAAACCAATTAATCAGTGGAAGCTCTTAAGAAGAGACTGGACAGCCATTTGTCTGGAATATTATAGGGTCTCTCCTGCTTAAAAGATGATTGGACTAGAAAAGTTTCAAGTTCCTTCCAACTCTGTTATTCTATGTAATAATGCAGAAACAATGAAATATTTAATCCTGACTCTGGAAACTAATAAAAAACCCTAATAAAACTTAAGTATTGTGCTATTTTTCTGATTTGCCCAAAAGGGGGACTATATTTTTAAATTCATAGCAGTTCAAGGTCTGCAAAATATTTCTATTTTAGGAAAAAAGTATTCCAAAATATCTTGTAGCTAACGAACTACGTAAACATGTCATTTTAAATGCAAGCTCAAGTATTTTTACTTCTTTTTGTTTGCTTTCACTATGATCCAGGAGGAGCTATGATGATCTTGCAATTCTTTGTTAACATGAGACCTGGGAATTGAAAATAATGAACTTAGTTTACTTGCAGATAAGTTTTGTCTGCAATATAACATATAAAATTATAAATGAAACTCTACTAAGAATACTCTAGATTGCTTCTACAATATTTAAACATCTTTCTGCCATCCTCATTAAGTGGCACATTACTGTATATAATGAAGACATGTAAATTAGATACTAAATTGGACTGATTAGCTGATCATCTCTGTAAAACCTTTACTGTGACACTATGCAATTTTTTATAGTACCTATGAAAATTAGACCACAAATATAAAATAAGCACTTGCTCTTTTAGAAGCAAAAGAAGATGAAAAGTATAGGTAGGTTCTGTAAATGATTGCAATCTTCCAAACAACAGCTGAATGTCCTGATTTAATTGATTAATAACTAATTCTTTTCATTCTGGGCTGATTTTGTTTTTGGAAGGGAGACCAAAAGACATCCTAGGGCTGTTGGTTAGTGTAGTATATTATAAACCATTCCATAATATGGAATTGGGAGCAAGAGACCATATCATGTATTGGGGATGCGCACTCGCTGCTTAAAAGCGATTGTGCGTCCCAGTCTCTACAGCTCACCCCGGATACTGGGTGGCTTAGATACTCAGGACCCGAGTCTTCGGCTGATGCTATGCAATGCCAGGTCCATGGTAAATAAAGGCCCCCTCATTCACGATCTTATTGTTGAGGGGGGAATGGACCTGGCGGGTATCACGGAGACCTGGTTGGGGCCGGAGGGAGGTGTCCCTCTGGTGGAGATTTGCCCACCAGGTTTCAGAGCATTCCATCAGCCGAGGGCTCAGGGGAGGGGCGGGGGGTGGCGGTTGTTATTAATGAGGGTCTTGGGCCAAGGGAGACCACTGTGCCACAGATAGCTGGTTGTGAGTCCCTCCTTGTGAAATGGGGCCATGGGGTTCAGAAGGGCTTGCTGCTTACGTACCTGGCTCCCTGCCGCGTAGCAGCTGCCCTGCCTGAGCTACTTGACACGATAGCCACGGTGGCGGTTGACACACCCAGGCTTTTGGTCATGGGAGATTTCAACCTGCCATCCGTTGGTGAAACATCTGAGTTGGCTCGGGAGTTCTTGGCTTCCATGACGGCCATGGACCTAACCCAGTTAGTTCATGGCCCCACACATGAGGGAGGACACACTCTAGACTTGATTTTTGTCTCTGGCCAGTGGTTGAATGGTCTTGATATAGGGGATGTAGTCATTAAACCCTTGTCATGGTCAGATCACTCACTCCTTCACCTAGACCTCCATACCGCTTCCCCACGCCACAGGGAGGCGGAACCAGTTAGATGGGTCCGCCCCAGGCGCCTGATGGACCCGGACAGGTTCCAGACGGAGCTTGGGCCACTTCCTGATGATCTAGCCCTCAACTCGGCCGAGGACCTGGGACAGGGCGGCCGGTGGGGCCTTGGACCGAGTTGTGCCTTTGCGGCCTCTGACTCGGCTCCGATCCCGCTCGGCTCCCTGGTTTACTGAGGAGCTGAGGGAGATGAAGCGCCGGAAAAGACGCCTAGAGAGCGGTTGGAGGGCCAGTCTCTCTGAATCTGATCGAACATTGGTAAGGTCGCATATTAAGACCTACCTAGTGGCGATAAAAGCGGAGAAATCGAAGTATTTTTCCGCTCTTATCGCGTCATCAGAGAATCGTCCAACAGCCCTGTTCAGGGTGACCCGTTCCTTACTCCATCAAGAAGCGCGGGAGGATCTCCTGGAAGGCAGGGCTGAGGACTTTGGACGATATCTACATGACAAAATCGCTCAGATTCAGGGGGAACTGGACTCCAACTGGGTGGATACGGACGCGGTGACAGGGAATAGTCTTGAGAACGTTATCTGGGAAGAGTTTGACTCGGTGACCTCTGAGGATGTGGACAAGATTCTGGGGAGGCTCAGTGCAGCCACATGTTTATTGGACCCGTGTCCCTCCTGGTTAGTGCTGGCTACCCGGGAGGTTACACGAGGCTGGCTCCAGGGAATTATTAACGCCTCTTTGGGGGAGGGTTACTTCCCCACGGCTTTGAAAGAAGCGGTGGTGAGGCCTCTCCTCAAGAAGCCCTCCCTGGACCCAGCAATTTTAGCTAACTATCGCCCTGTCTCCAACCTCCACACTCCAAGAGTGTGGTCGCACGACAGTTTCCCCAGTACTTGGAGGAATCATCATACCTAGATCCGTTCCAGTCGGGTTTCAGGGCCGGGCACAGCACGGAAACGGCATTGGTCGCATTGGTTGATGATCTCTGGAGGGCTCGGGACAGGGGTTGTTCCTCTGTCCTGGTCCTATTAGACCTCTCAGCGGCTTTTGATACCATCGACCATGGTATCATGCTGCACCGGCTGGAAGAGTTAGGGATAGGGGGCACTGTTTTTCGTTGGTTCTCCTCCTTTCTCTCCAACCGGTCGCAGTTTGTATTGGCAGGGGGGCAGAGGTCGTCCTCGAGGCCTCTTACATATGGAGTGCCCCAGGGGTCGATTCTCTCGCCCCTTCTGTTCAACATCTATGTGAAGCCGCTGGGTGAGATCATCCGTGGCTTTGGGGTGAAGTACCATCAGTACGCTGATGATACACAGCTGTACATTTCCACCCCAGGCCACCCCAATGATGCCCTTGAAGTGATGTCCTGGTGCCTGGAAGCTGTGCGGATCTGGATGGGGAGAAACTGACTCAGGCTCAACCCTTCCAAGACGGAGTGGCTGTCGTTCCCAGCGTCTCGATATAGTCAGATGATTCCATCTCTGACTATCGGGGGCGAGTCTCTAGCCCCCGCCGAAAGGGCTCGCAATCTGGGTGTCCTCCTGGATCCACAGCTGTCCTTAGAGGACCATCTGACAGCTGTGACCAGGGCGGCCTTTTATCAGGTCCGCCTGATACGCCAGTTGCGGCCCTCTCTGGATCGGGATTCCCTGTGCACAGTCACCCATGCCCTGGTCACGTCGTGTCTGGACTACTGTAATGCTCTCTACATGGGGCTCCCCATGAAGAGCACCCGGAGGCTCCAACTGATCCAGAATGCGGCCGCGCGGGTGGTTTCGGGGGCTAACTGGCGCTCCCATATAACACCCCTCCTGCGCGAGCTGCACTGGCTTCCGGTGGTTTACCGGGTGCGCTTCAAGGTGCTTGTTACTACCTTTAAAGCGCTCCATGGCATTGGACCTAGGTATCTCCCAGACCGCCTGCTGCCACAAACTGCCTCCCATCGACCAGTGCGCTCCCACAGAGAGGGCCTCCTCGGGGTGCCATCAGCCAAGCAGTGTAGGCTGGTGACGCCCAGGGGGAGGGCCTTCTCTGTGGGAGCACCCACCCTCTGGAATCAGCTCCCTCCAGACTTAAGAACAATTCACGACCTGTCCACCTTCCGCCGTGCCCTCAAGACACATTATTTTTATCAAGCCGGGCTGGCGTGAAAAATTTTTTGGGGTTTTTAAAAATTTTAAGATTTTACTAAATTTTAATTGTATTAAATTAGGGCCATATTGAATATTTTATTTTAAATGTATTTTAATGTTTTTTACTTGGTTTAAATGTATTTTAATGTTTTTTACTTGGCTGTTCACCGCCCTGAGTCCCCTGGAGAAGGGCGGTATATAAATTTAATAAATAAATAAATAAATAAAATAAATAAGAAGGCAATAGCAAATTATTTTTATATATTTGCCAAGAAAATTAAGTGGATGTATCCACAAAGTCAGCATAATGAGCTTTACTCAAAGGAGACATTATTTTATTTATACAATTGAAGTTTCTCTTTCCAAAACAACTTTACTGATAGAAGAAAACAGCTTTTTTGATAGACCATTCATCTTGAAATGAGACTATTATCTGTGTGAAGCATAACCCAGTAGCCAAACTCTCTGCAGAAAGTGCACTTTCACATCATGAAAGTACCGTATTTGGGGAGGAAAATAGGGGAAAACAATCTGCCTACCAGGTATTCATCTGGCTAGCATCCTTAGTCTGGTCAGCTTCAGCACATTATTTTATCTCCTGGTTTGGACTTAAAAAAACCTTCTTCTGAGAGAGTAACAATGAAAGAGCCTGCAAGCCGGTAAGAGCTGGCAAGATAGTTAGCACCTGGTTAGGGCTAGAAAAAAACTTATTCGGAGCAGCTTTAGCACATTATTTTATCCCCTGGTTAGGACTTAAAAAAACCCTTTCTGAGAGAGTAACAATGAACGAGCCGGTAAGAGCTGGGAAGATAGTTAGCACCTGGTTAGGGCTAGAAAAAAACTTATTCGGAGCAAGTAGAGCAATGAAAAAAAATTCTGCAAAGACTTAGGGCTGGAAAAACATTCTTTGGAGAGAGTAACAATGAAAAAGCCTGCAAGGTAAGAGCTGGGAAGATCTGTTAGCACCTAGTTAGGGCTGGAAAAAAAGCTACATTCGAAGTATAAGACACACCCAAATTTTCAGCCACTTTTAGGGAGGAAAAAGGTGCGTCTTATACTCCGAAAAATACGGTATATTTTTGGTAAAGTGTGATGTTGCCTTTATATGTTAATGACGTAAAAAGTGACAAGAACCAGAACAAAGGGAGGACATCTGCTTGAAATATTACAGCAAGTAGTTTTAAGACAAAACAGCTAGAATCTCAGTGGAAAATGATTTGAGAAGCACATTTTAGCTAAAATATTCCATGTCACAGAGATTTAACTGTCAACAGATGTGTTTAAAGAACCAAGTCTGCTCAAGAATATAAGCAAGACCAAGTTACAACATACAAAATAAGCTCAAAATAGAATTCCTATTAATACTGTGGTTTTCATTACAAATGATGGCATTCTAACATAATTAAATTGATGCACTTTGCAATGTTGTCCAGGCATTTATCTACCTGATGACTCATAAAATGAAAAAAATATGGAAAATGATCACCTTTTTATATTTGGTTTTATAGTTCTACTTCAAACTTTTGAAAAATTATTGGCCAACTTAATATAAATAAAGCCACGGAAAAAACATACAGATGTCCTATTAATCTCATATTGAAATTAAGTCTGAATCATAGCATTTTCAAGCTTCCCTCTCTATAGTCAACGATTAGTCAGAACTATTTGGATCAAAAACCCAGGTTTATAAATAGCATCCTATTCTATCAATAGCATCCCATGATACTATCTTCCTTTGGTTGTGTAACATTAATGCCCATTGCTGTGCTGAATCATTGACTGATTAAAGCTATTGTCCATGTGACTCAGTCAGACAGATCTGTATTTGTTTCTTTAAAGAAAGCAATGGCAAACCTTTTCATACTGATGCCAAATTATATGGATTTGTCTATAAAGTCACAAGAACTCTAGCTTGATGTGAAGGATATTTTACCTTCTAGTTGTTTCCTCACCTCGGAATAAGTGAAGATATGTAATCATGGACTTTAAACAAACCATAACAATCATTTAGTCCGACTCTCTATAGCACTATGTAAAAAACAACAACAACCCAATGAAATCATATTTGAAAGATATCCATTCAGATACATTTCATAAGCCTATAAAGACAGAGAACCCATAACCTCTGTATGTAAACTATCCTACTATTAAGCAAACTCCATTGTTACATTTTTTTCTTAATATTTAAATGAAAAATCTAGGTTGCTGCAATTTATACTTATTTTTTGCTTCTGTGGCAAAGAAAATCATTTCTGACTATTTCCCCTGTGGCATTCTGTCAGTCAATATCAGTAAAAACACTGATATTATGTCTTCTCTGTTTTCTTTTATCCAGATTGAATATCCCAAGTGCCTTAAGCCTGTCCCACCTAAGGCATAACCTCAAATTCCTGTATCATCCATGCTGCCCTCTTCTGGACCTATTCTAACTTGTGAATAGCTTTCTGGAAATGTGGTGCACAAAACCATGCATAGCACTGTAGGTGTAGTTAGTGGTGGGATTCAATTTTTTTTACTACTGGTTCTGTGGGCGTTGCTTGGTAGGCATGGCAGGGAAAGGGTACTGTAAAATCTCCATTCCCTCCCCACTCCAGGGGAAGGTTACTGCAAAATCCCCATTTCCTCCCAATCAGCTGGGACTCGGGAGGCAGAGAATAGATGGGGGCGGGGCCAGTCAGAGGTGGTATTTACCAGTTCTCCGAACTACTCAAAATTTCTGCTACCGGTTCTCCAGAACTGGTCAGAACCTGCTGAATCCCACCTTTGGGTCACTAGTGAGTTCTACTTACCTTTGCTACCAGTTCGGGAATGGGAGCACACAAGTGCGTGCACGCGCTTTGCGCGCGCGCAACAGTTCTGCACATGCGCAGAGCATTTTTGATGGCGTCTGGGCGGGTGGGTGGAGCCTTCCGCCACCGGTTCGCAGAACCAGTCCGAACCGGTAGCAACCCACCACTGCTCTGGGTGTAGTCTCAACAGCAAAGGGGACTAGGGTGTTTTATTCACATAGTTGCTTTTCTCCTTAAAATTATATGGAGTTAGGGCCTTCCAATTCAGAGTTCTAACTACCATCTAATCGAGATTGCTTTATTTCACAATAGAGCTGGGCAACATTTCTTTCCTGAATTTCTCAGCCGTTCTTTAAAGGAGTCATGCATTTTCCCAGGCTTGCACTATAGTCATGCAGACTCAGAAAAATACCTGTTTTAATTAAGGAGGCTCTTCAGAGGTTGCAAAGGAATGAAATCATGTGTTGTTATCTTCTTAATGCTCCTTTGATTCAAACATGTATTTCCAAAGCAAATACAGCTACTATGTGGGTCTTAGGGAAGAAAAAGTTTTTAAAGGAACAGTTGACAGGTACAAGTAAAGGTCCATTCCTACACATTCCAGAAATGTTTCAGATTGACTTGTTATCTAGATCCAGAATTAGATTAGAAAAACAGAGTACAGTTCTCTCTCAGGCTAGCCAAGGAATTACACAATTGCTATATCTTTTTTCATTTTTCAGCAAAAATAATATTGTTCCTGCAAATAAAATTTGCAGGAACAATTAAGCTTATGTGTAGAAGGTGCAAGTTAAATTTAATAGAAACTGATAAGAGGTTTTCAGGTTATAGATCTTTTAAGCCTATATTTTTTTTAAAAGGATGCATTTATAGTTTTGCTATACTGGAGGAACATATGATTTGTACTGACAAATCATGAATTGGCATGAATTGGCATGAATAGCTGAACCAATAGTTGAGAGTGATTTTGTGCAAAGGGAGGGTATACCTTTCCTAATATGTTGGGAATTGTGAGGAAGAAATACTTATAAGGAATAAACATGCTGAGGACTGTCACAGAGTAAACCTGTTGAAGGCTAGATGCCAATATACTGTAGTGGTTAAGTTTTTGGACTAAGGGTGGAATTCCAAATTCAAGTTTATCATCAGCTAAGCTTATCTTTTTGATTAACCTGCCCATCAGGGCTGTTAACTGTGTGTGTGTGGGGGGGGGGGAGAAATGAAGTAAGATCCCAACATAAGCTGTCTTCAGCTCCTGGAGAAAAGCCAGCATATAAATCTAACACAGGCACAAACAAATAAAATAAAGATGATCCAAAACCACACTGAGAAGTCTATAGTGAGGATGAGAATATTTCTGCATCCCATGAGCATTCTGTCTGTCTGGATACTATTATTTGGGCTTACCAATAATTGGCTGGTTAGAAGGATCTCGCTGATTTGAGGGGAGCATTGTCAGTGTATCTGTTATTCCTCATGTTCCCACAGTATTGCTTTAGGTAAACAATATACTGTAAGTACTGCTTTATTTTTTTCTTCTTATTTTTCTCTGGCTAACATATTGCCAGGGTTTGCAACATCTCTGAATAAGTAGTTTACAAAGATTCAGGACATGAGAGGTCCTGAGCACATTAACCCAACAGAAGGAAATGGATACCTGTACCCCAGTTCAGGCTAAGTTCAATCTATACTGCTTCTAAAAACTAAACAGTTAAGAAGTTGCAATCTAATAGGCTGATTTTTTTTAAAAAAAAGTTTTGTGTGACTTTGAGTAAATGTTAATAACTAGCAAGTGCTTAGACCAGGGGTGACAAACTCATGTCGTCACGGCGGCATCACGTGATGTATCAGGACTGTTTCCCCCTTTGCTAAACCAGGCGTGGGCGTGACCAGCGCGTGATGCATCCAGCCCAAGGGCCAGGAGTTTAACAGCCCTGGCTTAGACTATTCTTCAGGTTTCTTTGCAAGTTTTCAGAAATGGTTTGTCCTTGCCTGCTTCCTAGGGCTGGGAGAAAGCAACTGACTCAAAGTCAACCAGCAGACTTTGTGCTGAAGGTGGGACTAGAATTTATACTTTCCTGATTCTAGTCCGATGCCTTAGCCACTACACCAAACTGGGTCTCTTAACAAAAATACTTAATTAAATACTTGAAGGCATCCTATTTTTTTGAAAACCTAATTGAGGGAACATCATATGAATACACAAGGATCAGTTATCTTATGTCTAACTAGAAGGAGACTAGCCCCTTTGGAAAGGATTACAATTTTTCTAAAAATAATAAGATGAGGATTAATTAATTAATTCAAAATAACATCCAACTTGCAAATTGCTTTCCAAAGAAAGCTAAGAACTTAGCTCCCCCCTGTAGCTTTTCTTTTGTTTAAAAATAATCTTTATTGAAATTTTACAATAAAAAAGAACACGAACAACACACAACAACACACGGACATAACACATATAGCACGAACGAATACACATATTTACACGCAACATTACAAAGAAATCGAGTACTTTTTTACAGCGTTCTTGAATTATTTGTTTAGTATCGAAATCTGTATATACATTTTAAGTATGTTCCATAACATAGGTGTCGGTGGTAGTCATCCATAGGTTAATTCATTTAGTTACAATTTACAGAAGAGAGTGGTTTTAAACATATCTCAATTCATCTGCCAAATTTTTAATTTTGGGTTTTGGCTGATCCAATTATATAGCTTGTTCCATATTTGGTAGAAATCTGTATCGTCCTTCCCATGTATCTGCATTGTTAATTTGCACATTTCTGCGCACTCCAGTATTTTTCTGATGACCATCGAGGCAGTGGGGGTATGTTCTAGTTTCCAATTTTGGGCATATGTTAATCTGGCTGCTGTAACTATATGTAGTATTAAATATCTTTCTTCTTTTGAGTATTTTGTACGGAGTATCCCTAATAAAAAAAATTCAGGTTTTAGTGGGATTTCTCTCTGTATTATTTCTTCCAGCCAAGCTCTAATTTTGTTCCAGAAGGTTCTGGCTTTAGGGCACATCCACCATTGGTGGTAGTAAGTTCCTCTCTCTTTTTTACACTTCCAACATTTTGAGGAGGTTGTTGGGAACATTTTTGCCAGTTGGGCCGGGGGGAGGTACCAGCGATAAAACATTTTGTATATATTTTCTTTGTATGTGGCCGCTAGTGTAAGTTTGTAGTTTAGTTCCCAAACTTTATCCCATTCTGAGAGTGTTATTGAATAGCCAAAGTTTTGTGCCCAAGCTATCATGTTGCCTTTCACCACTTCTTCAAAAAGATTATATTCTAACATAAAGTCATAGAGCCGAGAAATTATTTTCCCATCTGGTCCTAGTAAAATTTTATCTAAAGCATGTTCATTTTGAAAGCCGGGTTGTATCGCGTCCCTGGTGTACCTTGTACTAATCTGTAGGTAGTGCCACCAATCTAGTTCAATTCCAAGTGTTCTAAGTTCTTGCCTTGATCTAATATTATCGTGGTCATCTAAAATTTGTTTGTAAGTAAAGATTTTTTTATTGTTTAGTAGGTTAGGGTAGATAATCGCTTCTGTGGTGGAAAGCCATTTAGGAATTTTAGGATAGTGTGCTTTCTTTATTTTAAGCCAGACTTCAATTAGGGACCCTCTTATGTAGTGCCTCTGGAAGTAGGCATGTGCCTTCTGCTTTCCATCCCATAGGAATGCGTGCCACCCAGCCTGTAAGTCAAAGCCTTCTAAGGTTAGGGTCCTATTATTTCTTAATGTTACCCACTCCTTTATCCAGCTGAGTGCCGCTGCTGTATAGTAGCTCTCCCAATCCGGGAGTCCAAAGCCACCCCTCTGCCTCTTGTCGTACAATGAAGTAGTTTTAATCCTAGCTTTCTTTTTGGCCCAAATGAATCTCTTAATTATATTGTTCAGTTCCAAGAAGTAGTTTCTCCTTAATCTAATTGGTGCTATTTGAAAGAGGAATAACACTTTTGGGAGGACCATCATTTTGATGGCCGCTATCTTCCCTAGAAAGGATAGCTGTAGTTTGGACCAACTTTCTAAATCCTTACTCATTTTTTGTGTTAGTTTTGTATAATTGTCCTCTTTTATAGATCTACACTTTGCTGTTAACCACAATCCTAAATATTTAATTTTTTTAACCGTCTTGATTCCCAATCTTATTTCTAAAGCTTTATTTTGTTCTTCAGTAAGGTTTTTAGTTATTATTTTAGTTTTATCCTTATTTAATTTTAATCCTGTCACTTTTCCGTATTTTTCTAGTTCTTCCAACAGGGCCATTCCAGATTTTAATGGGTCTTCCAAAATATACGTCATATCGTCCGCAAATGCTTGGACCTTATACTCTTCCTTCTTGATTTTAAGCCCTTTTATTTCACTACTGTTTCTTACCAGACTCAGAAGTACTTCTAATGTTGTTATAAATAACAATGGGGCTAACGGGCAGCCCTGTCGGACTCCTTTCCCTATAACTATTTTTTCAGTCAAATCGTTGTTTATTAAAATTTTTGCGTGTTGATCCTTATATATTGCTGATACTAAATTCACGAATTTTTCTCCAAATTTCATTTTTACTAGCTGTTTTATTAAGAATTGCCAATCTAGGCTATCAAAAGCTTTTTGCAGATCAATGAATACCAATGCCAATTGTTTCTCAATGTGGATATCATAATATTCCAGAGTGTCCAGGATAATTCTAATATTGTTTTTAATCTGTCTATTAGGTAGAAACCCGTTCTGATCCGGGTGTATTACTTTATTTAAGATGTTTTTCAATCTTTCTGCCACAATGGAAGCGAGTATCTTATAATCGGAATTTAGGAGGGATATTGGTCTATAATTTTGAATCTTAGATTTATCCGTATCTTCTTTCGGGATTAAAGAAATGTAAGCCTCCTTCCATGAGTTTGGTATCTTGGCCATGGCCATTGCCTCTTTATATACATCTAATAGTAATGGTTCTATTTTGTGACAAAATTGTTTATAGAACTCAGAAGGAATCCCATCTGGTCCAGGTGTTTTGTTATTTTTTTGTTTATTAATGGCCTTTCTAATTTCTTCAATAGTTATTTCTCTATTAAGTAACATCCTATCCTCTTCCGATATGACGGGTAGATCTATTTTTCCTAAATAATCTTCAATATCCTCCGGGATGATCTCCTCTTTCTTATACAAGTTTGAGTAAAACTTGTGAACAATATCTTTCTTCTCCTCCTGCTTAGCAAACACCATCCCCGTTTCGTCTTTTAGCTGTTCAATCCTCCTTTCAGCCCTCTCTTTTCTTAACTTATATGCTAGCCATCGGCCAGGTTTATTTGCCGATTCAAAAAAATTTTGCTTTGACAGTTTAATTTTCCTGGCCAGTGATTCCTGCTCGATCAGGTTGATCTTGTGTTTAGTAAGGATTATTTCTTCTTTTATACTATTGTCTTTAGGATCCTCTTGCTGTTTATTTTCCAGATCAGCTATTTTTGTATATAACTGACTTCGATGTTCTCTTTTTACTTTATTATGATTAGCTATGTATGCTATGGTCAGCCCTCTAATGTAAGCTTTAGTTGTATCCCATAGGTTCTGTACCGTAGTCTGGTCTTGAGTATTAAGTGTGAAAAAGACTTCTAGTTCTTTTTCCATCATTGATTTATATTCTTTCTCATTCACAGCTCTAATATCTAAAGTCCATCTCACCTTCCTCCTTTTAATATGGCCTTTCCATTTTATCGATAGCGGGTTATGGTCTCCCCAAGTATTTGGGAGTATATCTATTTCCCCGATATCGTCAATAAGTTCAAAGTTTAACCACACCATATCTATTCTTGAACATGTATGGTGTATGTGTGAGAAGAAGGTATACTTTCTGCTGTCCGGGTTCAAGTGACGCCAACCATCTATCAATTTGAATTCCTGTTTCATATTCTGAAAAGGGGCGGGGAGTGTTCTCCTTATTGTTTTTCCTTTACTACCTTTATGGTCTAGATTTCCATCCGATACTGCATTAAAATCCCCTATCAAACAAATATTCTCCCATTGCAATTCCAAAAGTTTGGTGTATAGATTCAAGTAAAAAATTTTCTGTTTAGTGTTAGGTGCATATATAATTACCAATAATATTTCCTTCTTACCAATCTTTATTTCTATACATAAAATTCTACCATCGTCATCTCTATAAATCAATTTAGGGTTAAGCCATTTTTTAATATATGCCACCACTCCCCTTTTTTTTTCCTCTGCTAGTGTGGAAAATTGAATACCCAGTTTCGGATATTTGAGGATTGAAAGGTGGTCTCTTTTAATATGGGTTTCCTGGAGGCACGTGATATCATTATTCAATTTTATTAGTCTATGGAATATTTTTTTTCGTTTGGTAGGTGAATTGAGTCCATTGATATTCATAGAGATAAGTTTTATTTCCTCATCTTGTTCGGTTTCATTTAACATTTCCTTTTTGACCACCTTTTCCATATTCAGATTGTGCTCTCGTGGTGACACCCTCCCTTTCATGCCTCTTTAGTTTCCCTCTTTCTCCTTTCTCCTTATCCAGTACTATATCCTCAGAACTTTGCTCGTCCACACTAGATCTCTCTCCCGTATCTTTAAGGTCCAGATCTGCCTCGTCTTTAAAATATTTTTCATAAAACTCTTTTGCCTCCTCTACTGAGCCTATACGAAATTTTTTATCAGACAGTGATATTAACAGACCCTCGGGCAGCAGCCACTTAAATATAATTTTTTGTCTTGTTAATTGTGCTGAGAGGAAGTTATAAGCTCTCCTTTTTTCTCTCACCCTTCTTGGAAGTTGTCGAAGTATTATAATCTCCTTTCCCTGAACTGTTAGAGTATTTTCTCTGGCCAGAGTGTAAATCTCATCCCTAATGTTCTTCTTAATAAATCTGATATGGACTTCTCGGGGTAGCCTATTTCTACGGGCATAGCTCGTATACAGTCTAAAAACCTCATCCATTTCTCCAATGATTTCGTTTTGTGTCTTGTATCCAAGGCTGGCAATTATCTCTGCCATTTTTAAGGGTAGATTCTCGTCCTTCTCTTCAATTACGTTCTGAAATCTTAAATAAAAAAAAAAGCGTTCTAACTCTAACTGGATAATAGCCAGCTCAAGGTCGTTGTTAATTGTCTCCAGCCTCTTCTCCTGTCTTTCCATTTTCTGGTCTATTTCATCAGCTCTCCCTTCCACCTTTTTCAATCTCTCGTCATTTTTAGTAAGAGCTTCCTGTATAGTTCCCATTTTTTCCTCCATTGACCCCATTCTCTCATCAATCCTTTTAATATAAGGAGCTGAGATAGCGCAGTGGTTAAAAGCAGCATTGCGACCTTCAGCTGATTGCTAGTTCAGCAGTCCAGCTGTTCGAATCTCACTAGGCTCAAGGTTGACTCAGCCTTTCATCCTTCCGAGGTGGGTAAAATGAGGACCCAGATTGTTGGGGGCAATATGCTGAACTCTGTAAACCGCTTAGAGAGGGCTGGAAAGCACTATGAAGCGGTATATAAGTCTAAGTGCTATTGCTATTGCTAATATTCTCTTTCATTTCTTCCATATCCTCCCTAGCGCCCCCATGGTGTTTATCCATAGTTTCTTGTAATTTAATTATCATTTCTTGCAGTCCCGTTAATGTGGACTGCATAGCTTGAGAGCTTGTGGGGGTGCCTATCTTGTCAGTCATCATAGTCTCGATAGTACGTTGGCCTGGGGTAGAGGTAGCTGGTTTTTTCCCAGTTTTCGGAAGTGTGGTAATAGTGCTTGTCATCTTTAAGGATTCCCACACTTTATCCCAGACTCTCATATACTGTTTTCAAATTCAATTGAAGAAAAAGCTTATGTACTCTAATAGTGTAAAAATATAGTTAACAATGTATCATAAATATGAGTTAAAAGTTGGATCAGTTAATTAATTCTAATATTATCACAATCTCCCTGCTTTGGGTTTGTTTGCAATCTCACATTAATACCAAAAAGTTACTTTCTATATAACATCCGTTATTTGTCATATACTAATATCACAAAGTTATTATGCTTTATCTAGACTTTTTGTAAAACGACCCTATTTTTCCATATATTACATGTTATAGTCCAGTATATTCTTATCAAAAAGTATATTCCAATCTCAGGGTATTTACCAATTTTCCATCTATTCACAGTCTCTATGTTTCCTTCTCTCTTCTTCTCCACTCTCCGTTTACAAGTCTCTTACTGTTTTGTTGCGTCAATCCAATTTCTATTCCAGTTTGTTAATGAGAGTCCTTTACTACTTCCACCCACTTTCTCACTTTCTTCGTCCCACTTCTTCTTGTTGTTTCTGGTTTTAAATGTCCCTTTGAACTCCAAACTATCTCCAGTCAATACGTATGCAGCACAGACTTCCCAGGTCTTTTTTAGCTCTCAGCTCTCCTCTCTCCTCTCACCTCTCCATTACTTTCACACGTCCGTCTCTGCAGTTTCCGCTCTGCTCGGCTTCTCCTTGCCGCTTTTTAAATTTCTGGAGCCCTCTCCGCCTGGAGTGTTCCTTCACGTCTCGTCTCCAAAGGGAACTCTTCCTTCACCACCTTCAATAATACACAGTCAACTTTCTTTTCTCCTTCTCAAACTCTCCTCTCTCCTCTCCGCTGTTCACCCTTGTTGCTTCCTCTCTTTTGTCTCTCAGCCACACCTCCGGATCGGCTCAAAGAGTCGATTTCTTCTACTGCCGGATCGCAGGGATTCCTCTCGCTATCCGGGGGAGATTGCAGTCCCCCCGGATGCCTCGAGTGTTCCCCTTCTCGTCGCTGATCCCTCCAAGACCAACTTCGCCGTCTGGCCTCCGGAATCAGCAGAAATTGCGACAGCAGCCTCGGAAAGTCCCTTCGCTGCTTCGCGTCGGTATGGCGTCCAAACCGTCCAAAGCTAAGAAAGCTAAAGAACTGTTAATTATCAATTTTCATACAAAGCTTTTACTGAGGACATTTAAAAAAGAGAACTGTATTGATTAGCACTTTGGTGAAAACAAAACAATAAACATAATCCAGGGAAAGACATTGCCTTGTTTTCTTAGAGCAGTGGTCTTCAAATTTGAGATACCTAGGGAACTCTTCCCAATGTGAAAATTCAGTACAGAATCAATGATTTAATATGTTTTATGTAATACATTTTATTTAAACAAAACAAAACAAAACAAAATACAAGTATGTTGCAATAATGCATTTCATACAATGTAAACAGAAAATGTCATGTTGAATCCTGGATGACTCTCATGGAACCCTAGGGTTCCAGGAAATCTAATATAAATACGGTACCATGGACGTAGAGCAAACAGTAACTGAAATGTTTATATTTGTGCCCCCTAAGTATTTTTACAGCCCTTGCTTGATTTTATTGTTCAGTTCCCCTACTCAGCAGGATGAGGGAAGGGACTCCTACCTAATAAATTCTGAGAATTACAGAAGTCTGGTCACACTTTTGTTTGGTCTGAAATTATAAAGACCCCCCAATATAGGTCAAGAGCCAGTTTGGTGTAGAGTTAGTTGGTGACTGTAGACCAGTCACTCTTTCTCTCTTAAGTCTAGGAAGGAAACGAGGGCAAACCACTCCTAAAATCTTGCCAAGAAAACTACAGAGATTTGTCCAGGCAGTTGCTAGGAGTCAACACTGACTTGAAGGTACACACACATGCATTCACAAGCATGTACACGTGCACTCTCATTATCAAGGTAAGAAATTAAATACATTTACATTTCTAAAATACATGAATTTTTTTAAAAAGTAAAGGATGGCAGAGAGACATAAAACCTCCTCTTACTGATAACATGGATCTTTTAGAAGACTTTCATAGAAGTGAATATGGTTTTGTCTGTTTTCTATCTCAAAACCACAAGAAGTATATTGATGTAGCGAGTACAATTTAGAAGTAAAATTGTCTGGAAAGGGTCTTGCCATCAAACGTACAAAATCCAGCCACAGAAGTCCAAATATTTCAATCAGGTTGCTATGATCTTCTCAGCAGAGCTTTTAAATCTGCCATAACAATGGGAGTTGCAGAGGGGGAAGGGCCAGTGGGGGTCAAGAGAATTCGGCTTAGAAATGAAATATTTTCTAGTGGTTCATACCACATGGAAGTGAAATAATTTACCCTTTATCACTTGAAAATGTTGCAACACAGCTTGCTTATCACTCATGCAACAAATTATGTTGCACTTTATAAGTGTTCCACAGCAAAATAAGTGCGACAATATTTTACAATAAAATTGGAACAAGAACCTCTAAAGCAGTGGTTCTCAACCTTTCTAATGCCGCGACCCCTTAATATAGTTCCTCATGTTGTGGTGACCCCGAGCCATAATATTATTTTCGATGCCACTTCATAACTCTAATTTTGCTACTGTTGTGAATCATAATGTAAATATCTAATATGCGGGATGTATTTTCATTGTTACAAATTGAACATAATTAAAGCATAGTGATTAATCACAAAAACAATATGTAATTATATATTATAAAATATTTATTTCTAATTGCAAATAAATGAAATTTCCTTCCTTCCTTCCTTTCCATCCATCCTTCCCTTTCCACTCACTCACCCACCCTTCCTTCCCTTCCCATCCTCCTTTCCTTCTCTTTCCATGCTTCTCCTTCCTTCCTTTCCATCCATCCATCCATCCATCCCTTCCCTTCCCATCCATCCATCCTTCTCTTTCCATGCTTCTCCTTCCTTCCTTCCTTTCCATCCATCCACCCTTCCTTCCCTTTCTACTTACCCACCATCCTTCCTTCCCTTCCCATTCTTCCTTCCTTCTTTCCTTTCCATCCATCCATCCATCCATCCATCCATCCATCCATCCATCCATCCATCCACCCATCCTTCTTTCCCTTCCCATCCATCCTTCCTTCCTTCCTTCCGCCGCAGCTTCTCCCTGTCTCCTCCCTCCATTCACACATACGACACATATTTCCAAGCCCTCCACCCCCCACCCCACGCCTTCCACTTTCCCCAGTCCACGATCAAACCTGGGATCGTGCAAGGGACGTGGAGGGAGCTCGG
The DNA here is from genome assembly GCA_023053685.1 of Diadophis punctatus similis. Classification (NCBI taxonomy): domain Eukaryota; kingdom Metazoa; phylum Chordata; class Lepidosauria; order Squamata; family Dipsadidae; genus Diadophis; species Diadophis punctatus. The sequence goes on from JALIGW010000002.1 coordinate 197,659,360, forward strand.
GCTGGCTCTCACTCTCGCTCGACGGCTACTTGCCTTGCAAATCTCACCTTGCTGCGCCTCCACCACACACACACACGCCCCCCCATGCCCTGCCGCCGGCCGCCCCCCTTTCGGGCCCTTTCAAGAGCAGAGAAGAGAAAGAGGAGGAGATCAGACTACCTGTACGCTTATGTAAAGATATCCAAGCCTAGTAGAACAGCAGCAAATGGGACCTGTCTATAAACGGTGTTTGTGAGTCACATATTGTCTAGTTCCCCATGAATTTCCTCTATTAATATTCTTTGAAATATTCTTAATCTAAATATTATAAAATATGAAACATATAATCAATATAGTATGGAAGACAAGAATAAAACTAATAGATTAAGATGGTGCTTTGAGTGCATAAGTACTTGTATAGAGAAATACCCTTAATACATACTTAAAAGAAACATTTTTAGTGCTTTTCTGTGCTAAGTAACTTACATGATAACTGTTCCCTTGTAAGTTCTAAAGAAAGAAAGCCTGTGGAAATTACTACGTGAGGAATCTTTGCCACCGTATGGAATGGAAATAAACATTTGCTTGTCCTGTTTTATCTCTTCTGTTTATTCCTGAAAGTATAAAAATAGGAGAACCCATGGTGTGATTAAATGAGTCTGTAGAGTTTTTGTTTTGTATGTCAGAAGTACAGTATTAGTACTTAATGTTTTAAGCTCATGTAGTTTGAGAGCGGTAGTTTCATTGTTTTTTGTTTTTGTCCTGCAGCTCCTTTGCTCTCACAATAAAAATCAATAGTGTTTTAGGCCTCTGTGTGTGTTCCCTCCATTTTTTTTAAAATACCGACCTGAATTAGAAATTGCTTTTGAGGCTCTCCTGTATTGCAAAACTGTACACATACACAGACATTGTTATGCATGGTACTGAAATCCAGTGTTGTAATCCTCCCATTTCCCCTGACAGCTAATAGTCATCTTGTAAAAGCAGTTTTGATTTTTGGATCCTAGTTTATGCAACAAAACTCTTTGACCTAACTGTAGAAAACATATATTTAATTTTGTCTCAGGCAGCCTTTCTCAATCTTTTTACCCTACAGGATCCCTTGAAACATTTTTGGAGCTCTACAGAACTCCAAATGAAAAAGGCTGATATAAAGGAATGCAATAATTTTAATTCAATATTTATTGTACCTCCACAAAAACACAAGATCTAGTGATTTAACTCACTAAATATAACTAAAATTAGGCTACTAATTTTGTTTTCTTTGTTGCTTTAAATATTTTACTTTGCATATTCCACTTATGAATTTAGCTAAAAATGCAATTGAGACGGGGTGGATTCTGGATTCTCGTACTGATGGTTTGCTCAGGGACACAGCGTGCAGGTGGGCACGCTTCATGTGCGCATGCGCAGTACTAAAAAAAAAAGCTTCTGCGCATGTGCAGAAGCAAAAAACAAGATGGCGCCGCCTATGGTGCCGCTGAGAGAACCAGCTTGGGGCGTGGCAGGCCTGGGTCGCTGCCAGTTCCAGCGACCCACGCCGCTAAGTTACTAACGGTTCTATAGAACCGGTCCAAACCGGTAGGAACCCACCTCTGAATTGAGATAAGGAAATTGGTGCTTCCTATTAATCTGTTATATGCATAAACCATATGGGAAAGTCTATCATTCTATGAACCATTCACAAAGATTATAATCTAAAATTTTGTTTATGTAAGGCCAGTACTGGACTTAAATACCAATATTAGCAGTAAGGAAGTCTGCAGCTCTCAGGTCTACCTAGGACAATAAGATCAAGGCTGATTGATCTTATTCAACTACAAGGGTGCAAAGAGTTTTGGAAGATCAAATCAGATAACTCCAAATCTATTATATTATTTTTTATAACCAACGGGACTAGACCAGGGGTGTCAAACTCGTGTCACCATGGTGTCACCACGTGATGTATCACAACTTTTCCCCCCTTTGATAAACTGGGCATAGGTTTGGCGAGGGTGTGACGCATCTGGCCCGCAGGCCGCGAGTTTGACAGCCCTGGACTAGACTGTGCCTACTGAAGCTGGCAAAGCAGGAAACAAGTTGCTTGGGAATGCTTAGGAAGGGCTGTTTTTTAAACAAAGAGTGATGTAATCAATTAACCAACCTGGGGAAAAGGACTGCAACCAGCTTGTTACAAAGAGTGAGAACAAGACTGAGATACCTCTGTCTCAAGCATCATATAAACACAAACACATACAGACACACACACAGATGCACATCGGACTTCTTAGTCTGACAGCTTCTAACTGCAATAAAGTTCTTCATTCACTCATGTCAACTCAATGAATTATAAAGAAAGAATTATTGCAGGGGTTTCGGATACCTTTAATTAGCTTGCTTTGCTTTTTAATTACATTGTTCTTTGTCTGCTTTTAAAACAAATAAAAATAATTAGGATCAATAAGAATTACATTCTTTTTCATTGTTGGACTTTTAACATGCTCATTAAAAACACCTAACACCTAAGTAATCTCAATCAGAAAATTCTGATTAGGCAACTCCATGAAACCTTGCTGTATCAGAGCTCCCCCTAGCATTCAGATGTTGATACTGTATCATTTTAGGTTTTTCAAAATTAGTTGCTTCTGATTAGTCTATTCAGAGCCTTTTCATATTCAACAGCAGAAATAGCACAGTTTATTATGTTCCACATATGCTGCCTTTTTACAGTTTTGATACAACTGAACAGCATTATTTGTTAAAAGCCAGAAAAAAGTAAGAATTTATTGTAACTCATATTATTCATGAAGTTTTAAGAAACGTTGAATGAAAATAAAACTGAAACAAACACGTGGATCACCCACAATGAATCTATAACCTCCCCACCCCCAAAAAAGGTATAGTGAAACCAGAGGCAAAATCAACTTGTGAGGATGCAATCATGAGTCAAGAACTAAGTTCGTGTTTTGGCAAATTCAAATAGTGCCAAAGGAAGAAATGAAAAATGATCAACCTAATTTAACAGACTTATTAATAAGCTACAGCAAGCCAAATGGTATGCACTGATTATTGTACAGCCTTGAGTGGGCTTATGAAATTTTACTACTAATAACTATGACCTCTTTGTTTTTCATGCAGCGCTGATTTTTTTCTTTCTTCTTAATAACAACATCTGAGAGAACGTAGGCATCAGCTAGTTCATAATATAATAAAGATACTTGCCACCCTGAGCCCTCCATGAATCTTTCCTGTTTCTCTAAATCACAGACTAAATCAACTACATTTACAAGCACAAATTTTATTTTACTGATTTATTTACCAGCATTTGTGTTGCACCTACCAACCAGCATTCTGTTGTTGTTGTTTTATTATATTTATTGACAAGATGGAAAAATTTCATGTCCATCAAGTAAAACATTTTAAAGATTGTCCTTGTGATTCTGAAGATATCAATAAATACAATTTTAGAGGCATTTAAAAAAAAATAATGTCTTACAGGAATTAAAAACTGGTATTGATATATAGTTGCTCAGCTTTATTATTATTAGCAGGTATAGCTAGAGAAATATACTGCTAATAATAATTATCTGTTTTAATTTTTAAAAACTGTTGCAGAAAAATCACAGTAATTATGTTTACCAACTCTGATTTCTAATTGCCCTCATTCACAATAATAAACCAAATGTGCTTTCTCTATTTTTGGTTTAGTGTGAATTGAATCCACCTGTTATGTCTTAGCACTGCTCAAACCCAGAATTACTTGTTCAATAACTTATGATCAACAAATCATTAGTAAAGCATTATGTATAACCATGAGATCTGCATAGGGAGCAAGTGAAGTTATATCGCATAAGTTATGTTAATTGTGATGGAAGATAAATGCAATAAATAAATACGAAGAAAAATAGGAGAGTAAGAAAGTTTTTTGTCCCATCTATGAATCCATTCACCCAATGAAGCTGAAAGATAAAAGGCTAGCATTATAAAGCAATGTCTTTTTAATCACAACGTTTTCCAGCTTTTTTCTAAGTACTTATTTGGTTATATTTATATTTGTAAACAAGAAGTGCAATATATCAAAATAATATGACAGTCTTATTGTACTTTCAAAATTATATTAAATAAAAGGGTATTTATAAATTAGATAAACATTCCTAGAATCTAATTCTTAGCATTAGAAAACACTATGTTTTAATCTTAGATGCATGGAAGATGATTCATCAGTGGTTGAATAAAGTAAATGTTATCTCTTAGCAACCATCTAGATCAGGGCTGTCAAACTCATGGCCTGCAGGCCGGCTGCGTCACACACTGGCCATGCCCACGCCCGGTTTAGCGAAGGGGGGGGAAAGTCATGATATGTCACGTGATGCCGCTGTGACGATGCGAGTTTGACACCTCTGACCTAGATGATCTTCCTTAACTCCTCTCAGTGCACCTGGCACTCCATCTATCTTAATGCTGAATTCTTCTCTTTCTTCCAACATTTTCCAACATTTCCAGCCACTCAAGGGAGCTGGCTCTTTGAATATTGCCTCCAAAACACAGTACTTTGTGTCTTGAAGAATTATTTTTTTGAGTATCAGACAGATCATCTTTTTTATTACTGTAATAATCTACACGTTCCAGAATCAGCTTTTGGATCCTGGTAGAAAACAGTAAATGGTCAGTTAAATGTTCCATATAAGTTGTAAATTAAATGTGCTATATACAACAAACATTGCAGCAGGTGCTACCTGTACCATTTTTACATTAAGAATTAAGAAAGAGGCCAATAATAGCAGAACTAGTTAAATTAGAGTAAAGCCCCATTTGTTATCGGATCTATTCTGAAGGATAAAGGGATGGTTTGAGCTAAATAAATAATCAACATTAGAAGGCAAAATAGATTTACTCCTCTTTTCTTCATCTTTCACTGGAACTTTCCTATTCTGTTTTATTTGTTTATTTTAGCTGCTTAAACAAGTTAATGAATACTTTTTAAAATACTAATGTGATCATTGTGAAGAGTTCCACATGCCAATACTGTAGCATAAGAGTCCAAATACTGGCAACTATTATGTATACATGTACTTACTCATAACATCTGCATCAGAGGATACAAAATTAATTTGGAAAATTGAAAAGAAAGAAAGAAAAGAAAATAGCATCCACAACAGATAGCAGTAGAACTAACACCACCTTTCAATTAAAAAAGAAAAGGAACTATTGTAATAATAGGCAGATGAATAAATCTTGTGTGCTGACTCCTAAAGTTAATGCTTTGAAATTGTTTCCAAGATACTAGACCTTTTTTATTACATGTATAAACAGAATTATAATTAGATTAAAAGATTACAGAGATCTTCCTCTATGTGAAAAGATGTAATTACACACTCCCACTTTTCTACATTGAGGGTGGTAGTAATTACTGTTTATGTTTCTTGAAAATATATAAAGATACAACATAAATTCTTAGTCCTCTTTAGTAAACAAATTAAAAGATTCGGGTAATGCCAAGTAGATACATGTATTTACTGATATATCATCATCAAAGGATACAAAATTAATTGCATTTTACTGTTACTTATCATCTTACTGTAGGAATAGCAATACTGAAAATACTGTTTTGTGAGCACAGCAATTCATCTCTGGACACATATATTTAGATATATGTACATTTGAATAAATATACCTATTTTTTGCTCTTTGAAATTCTTCCCTTAAAATGCATAAAACTACAGGAATAATACAAAAAAAAGAACAAAGAAGAAACTATGATATAATAAAAATCTGCTTTGTACTAGATAAGAGAAGCAATAAAAACCGTATGAAGCAGCGGTTCTTAACCTTTTTAGTGGTCCGCACCCCCTTGAATCTGAAAATAAGCTATTGCACCCTCTTAAAAAATGTGTGTATATTTTTTATTTAAGAAAAAACACGTATTGCATAAAATGCCGTATTTATTTACAATATATATTTCTATATAACTATATATAACTATAACTATAACTATAACTATATATAATTATAATATAATATAATATATTATAATATAATAATATATTATAATATAATATAATATATTATAATATAATAATATATTATAATATATTATAATATATTATAATATAATATAATATAATATAATATAATATAATATAATATAATATAATAATATAATATAATATTATATTATATTATAATACAATACAATACAATACAATACAATATATAATATAATATAATATAATATAATATAATATAATATAATATAATATAATATAATATAATATAATATAATAATATAATATAATAAAATAAATATATACACTGTATGTGTAGCATTTTTTGCTGATAAATGAAAATTATATATATATTTTCATATTACTATATAACATAACACGGTTGCCTCGTTCGTATTTTTTTTTGAAATTTTTGAAATTTCTCTTGCACCCCTGGAAATGCTCTCTCGCACCCTCAGGGGTGCATGCACCCCAGGTTAAGAACCACTGGTATGAAGTATTCTGCACTATTTATTAGTTATTATAGCATAACACTTTTTTTAAATGACCAAAAGTCTACTTTACTCTGCATTGATGTCTCTTTCCTCACTTTTTATTTCAGGAATAATTTTCATGTTTATCAGCTAATCATGTCAAATTTTATACTGCATGGAAAATCATTTAACACCTTGTATTTAAATCGATTCATCACTTTCAGGTAGATTTAACAGAAAACATACAGTGCATTTCAAAAATTCATTTAATAGGTGCAAATTTTTTAGTGGAAGCTAAAGTGTTCTCACGGGACATGGTGGCTCAGTGGCTAAGATGCTGAGCTTGTCGATCAGAAGGTCGGTAGTTCAGCAGTTCGAATCCCTAGTGCCGCATAACGGAGTGAGCTCCGGTTACTTGTCCCAGCTTCTGCCAACCTAGCAGTTCGAAAGCACGTAAAAATGCAAGTAGAAAAGTAGTGACCACTTTGGTGGGAAGGTAACAGCGCTCCGTGTGCCTTTGGTGTTTAGTCATGCCGGCCACATGACCACAGAGACATCTTCGGACAGCTCTGGCTCTTCGGCTTAGAAACGGAGATGAGCACCGCCCCATAGAGCCGGAAACAACTAGCACGCATGTGCGGGGGGACCTTTACTTTTACAGTGTTCTCCCTATACTTGCCAGGTTCCTGAAAGTGGGGTTCTAATATGAGCATAATTAAGCAAAACATGTTTACAACTATTAAAAAAGAGATATATTTATTAAAAATATATCATAGCGATAGGCAAAGCCCCATATCCAGCTAGCTATGCCCTACCAGGAGAGTCAAAAGAACATACTCTCTGTACATACCGTACATATATGTCAGAAAAGAAAAGCAGAAGGAAGTGACCTCAGATTAGCAAACTTACTGACAAAGAGCACAAAGAGTGACAAAGAGGGGACTCAGAGTAAATTCATAATTCTCTATTTCCTCCCTATTGCCCCCTAAGTCACGAGGTGCTGAATGATGAATGCAGTTAGTTCTGCAGTTTAGTGCAAAGGCTGAATGACAGCATTTATTTCTTCTGGTAAGCAGCATTTCAGTTCAATTATATATATATATATATATATATATATATATATATATATATATATATATATATATATATATATATATATATATATATATATATATATATATATATATATATATATATATATATATATAATCTTGCACATAATGGTACTTGGGTGTCTATGTGCTGCTATGTTGAGGATGCAATTCTCTCCATTTGGGCAGCTGAATATATCTTTGACCTCAAACAGAACTATTAGCTTGGGCTCATCTATCTCAAAGGCCATTTATTAAAAACTTATGGAGTGCAGTGTCTCTGCATACTTGTATTGCAAATACCTACTGTGCTTTGATGGATGATTGGATAGCGACTGACTGATTTTTGCTTGCGGAATTGATAAATCCAACGTCACATAGGAGCACTTGTCTGTTTGTGGATTTATGATCTGTCCTGTCTTCTGCCCAATGTATATCCCTGTAGCCAGGATACTGTTGTCCAACAGTCTAAGATTTAAGAATGCAGTTTCTTTAATTAAGCTCACCCTTTTGACTCAAGAATAATCTCCTTTGGTTGTTGCATTTACCAACCAATACACAGGATTTATACTGCTATAGCAACGTTTGGCCTTGTCATTAGGGCTGAATCCAGGGCCTTTCCAAATGCACTCCTGAATATGTCAGTCTTGACAGGGGCTCTTTGCACTTTGTTTTAAGAAACTAGTTCCCATAGATACAAGGACTTTGTTGGCTTAAATGAACCTAGGAACTCAAGATAATATTTTTTCTTCTACCGTTGGTTGGGGAAATAACTTTCATTTCTCTTTCTATGTAGCTGCCAACATAGTAGAAGCTATTTCCCAGCACTTTTACTTCTGCTTTCTTGATGAGGCTCTTTACAATTTCTTAGCTATCCTTCTTATCTTAGCAAGAGATAAATAAACCATCCTTATAGGTGAGAATGTGTTATCTGTAATTTCTATATGTGGAATAAAGACATGGATTTGTTTCATGTTTTGTGAAGTCTTCTTTGACAAGCATCTTGTTCAGCTTCTCATTCAAGGTTCCAGCTGTTTTGCTTCAGGCAGCAAAAATTCTAGAAACAAACATATTAGGGGTTTTTTTGCGCCTGATGCCAGGTGGCTGTTGCATGTAGATGTCTTTTATAATTTATCCATGCAGAAATAGAGTCTTTATATCAAGGTGGTGGATTTGATGTATCTTGCTGCTGCTACCTATATTGAGCAATATTCTTATAAAAGTATCCTTGACTACCGGTGCAAATGTCTCATCAGAGTCTTCACCATAAAGGTAGTCCTTGACTTACAACCACAACTGAACCTAATTTTTCTATTGCTAAGTGAGTTTTGTCCCATTTTACAAGCTTTCTTGCCACAGCTGGTAAGTGAATCGCTGCAGTTGTTAAATTAGTGACATGGTTGTTAAGTGAATCTGGTTTCCCCATTGACTTTGCTTGTCAGAGGTCACAAAAGGTGATCACAGGATTCTGGGACACTGCAACCATCATAAAGATGACCCAGTATCTGAATTTTGATCCCATGACCATAGGGATGCTGCAATTGTTATAAGTGTGAGAAACAGTCATAACTCACTTTTTTCAGTGCCATTGTAACTTCAAACAATCGCTAAATGAACTGTTGTAAGTCAAGGATTATCTGTACTTCTGAATCTTGGCCATCAATTTAGTTTTATGGTATGGAGTTCCTCTTCTGCATTATCTGCATAGTCTTGAAAACAACTACACCCCATGGTTGTATTTCTTACAGGTAGCTTGACAAATGTAATTCTTGTGGAGAACTTCATTCTCTTCTTCTGTAGTCTTTCTCCATTTCCCTCCCTTGGTGGCATCTCATCTCTTCAGTATCCTTCCAGGGATCTTTCCATTTGTTCCTTCTTGCCAAGTGAGACAACCCTAGAACACTTTTGTTGGACTTAACAGCATCTGGCTGCAATGCATTAGTTTCCTTGTGTAGGTCTTTCACAAAGTCAACTTCTGGGTATGGAAGGATGTCTTAGGAAGTTTGTAATCTCTGTCTGCTGTTTGCCTGGATATAGAAACAAAACCTGACACCTTATTTTGTCTCTAGGATACAGATTACTGAATTTCGTGAAGAAAAACTGCAGCTTCAATACTTTGCATTTTTCCTCCTGTTCCATTATCTGGGCAAAATATTTGAGGCATTTTTCCTCCAAAATTGCTGGTTTGCTTAGACCACTTAAATTTCTCCAGACCTCACTCTTTTCACTGATCAAGTAAGAAGTATCTTGTTTGATGATGCAAGAACATCTTTCTTTTCTATATAGTCTAATGATATACTAGACCCATCCCTATGCACAAATGTTTTTTGCTTTTCATTTATAGACTTATGCCTTTGGCGTTTACACAACATTGGCATCAAGACTGATTTGTACATGAATTTACTGCTTGAACTAAGCCCGCCAATTTACAAACAGAACCTAAGTCCATTTTGCTGGAAAATCCCTTTCATATGCAATTGTGCACTCTCAGTTACATAAGAAAGATTGTCTTTAAATCTTATGCCAAATCCTTTTATATATGGTACATTTTATTGAAAGGAAATTTGCTTCAGATCTGGGATATATAAAGCATCTTTCCTTGTTAAATTGAGCACCTTTCCTTCACCTAATGCCCAATTTTCAGAGCCTCTCCCAGCTGAGGTGATCTTTTGTCAGCTTGTCAAATAAATGGCAAATTTGTACTAAATTTATATCAGTGAATCTCCTTTCTCTTTAATGAAATTAGATGTTGTAGCAGAATCAAAACAGATGATAGCTGATGGTCCATTTGTTCTTGCATTCATTGCTTGATCTCCCTCTGGCTTTTTAAAATACTGGTCTGAGATGAGTCATCCTATGAAATGCAGTCTAATGGCTCTGTCATTTCTCACTTTCCTTAGGACAAGTGACTTGCAAATGATTCTAGGCAAATGAAATTTTCCTTTCTTTTTTTCTGGCCTTGCAAGCCGATTCTTCAGTGAGAACTGCCTTTTGCACTTGAGATTTATACAGATTATAATCTTGCAAACAGTGAATTACGGAATTAAAACAAAATTAAGAATTAATTCTCTTTTTTTTCATTTCTATTGCATGCACTGCAGCTTGGTAACTTCTAGCAAATGGCCTTAAAAAGAAGGCAACTAGTATTTATACTTCTCCCTAAATCTGCTCAAAGTGAGTGATTTGTGTGTCCCCCCCTCTCTCTGCAGTTTTAGACTAAATTTGTATAGACTTCTATTTAAAAAAATCACCTTGGAGGTTTTGGTTTTTTTTTCCTCAAATAAGCCTGCACAGATTTCTCAACTATCTGTGGTTTGATTTAAATTCCTTAAATGCACAATAATGGAGTCACTCACCACCAGGCATATTATTCCAGCTGCTTTGTGGTCTGTTCCATCCCAGGATGCTCCTGATTACCCTGATTAACTGAGTCTCTATTGTCAAGCAAAAAGATGATTCCTTGATTTCTTAGCTATCAGAGTCTCAATCAGAGAGAGAATTATGGTCCTTCCAACTTCTCCATGGGCTGAAAGTTTCATGACTCCATTTCTGAAAGTGGTCTCTTTCTTTTTCTAATCTTGCCCTTTAGAAGAGGCTCTCCTCTCTCCTTTATGGAACCTTTTTGGTACTGTATCTGTGGATACAGTGACCAGGATTCTTGTTCAAGTTTGAAGTGTTCTCCATGTGTCTGTGTGAATCTAATCTGATAATTTATTCTCCACAGCACTTGAGGGTAGGATAAGAAGTAAAGTATCGAAGCTCATCAAGGAGAGATGGAACCTGGCAATAAGGAGAAATTTCTTCACAGTAATAACTGTTAAGTAATGGATTTGCTTGCCTCCTGGAGTTGAGGGTGCTCCATCGCTTGAGATTTTTCAAGAAAAGATTGGACGACGATTTGTCATGAGGACTCCTGCCTTAGGCAGAGAGTTATATTAGAAAAATCTTTAAGATACCTTCCAGCCCTATGATTCTATGAGTCTTTATTAAATATCTATAAACTAATCTAAAACTTGCATGTTTGTTTGATTGATTGTTTGTAGCAATACCAATAGCACTTAGGCTTATATACTGCTTCACAGTGCTTTACAGCCCTCTCTAAGCAGTTTACAGAATCAGCATATTTCCCCCAACAATCTGGGTCCCCATTTTACCAACCAAGGATGGAAGGCTGAATCGACCTTGAGCTGGTCAGGATCGAACTGCTGGCAGTGAGCAGTGAGTTAGCCTGCAATACTGCATTCTAACCACTGTGCCACCACAGCTCTTGTAACCTTCAGTTGGGAGAAATGGTGCATCAACCATTTTTTGCATCAATACATCTCAAGTGGTCTAACTTACAGATCTATGATTCCTATGAGATTAAAATTTTGAAAAGTTGTGGTCGCTTCACTTTTGCTATGCTGCTGCACTGATGTGGTCAGACTGGATCACATCATCATCATTTTTGCTGCTCCCTGCTAGCTTTGTACAATGAAAGTCAATGGGGAACCTGGTAGGTCATCAGAAGTCACTCGCCTCCCACTGCTTTTCTACCTGCCCAAAGTCATTATGTTTCTCTATTTAGTAAGAAAATATCTCTGAACGGATGACCCAATGGCTCACAGGTTACCCAATTATATTTAGAATCCCCAGAGTTCTGTTCTTATCATTATTTTTTCTCTTTCTACAGTCTACTGATTCTCCATGAGAAAGTACATTATTGTAATAAAGTAGGAATGCAAACAAAACTATGCAGTGTTGGAATAAGAAAAGGATAAACTTGGACTTAAAAATTGCTACTGGGTTTTAATAAAATATTACATGTATCGGCAGCCATTCCCCATCTTATCCAGGTTTTGTGGTTGTAGAATATGTATAAAAATTAATAATCTTAACAATTTTACAATGAAATGCCTTATCAAGTTATTGAAACAATCAATATAGACAGACATTTAGAGCTGTAGCTTTCTACAGTCATCTAGCATGATTCTTCCATGCCAATTTCTGTTTACTAGTGTTATATAAGAGACTATAAATTTTAAACAAATTAGGCTTCTTTGCCATCAGGATAATCTGTGCAGTTGACCAACACTTTTTTGATGCTTCAGAAACCATCATATAGCAAGGGCAACACAAACAACAGCAAACATTATTTTAAAAGAAAAATATTCTCAGAATAATATTTTTTTTTACCTCATAGGAGGTGCTGAACAAATTTTATGCAGAATGGTAGTACATGAAAATGATGGTATTTCTTTGGCACTATAACGTCCTTTGCAATATAGTTTTGCTTTCACAGGTGCTGCTGGGGGAGGGAAAAAGAAGAGAGACAGTCTCCAGTTTCAAGATTTTTAGACTACAGCTTTTAGACAACATATGTTGAAGAATGGAAATAAAAAATTGAACCATTAGGCAAATAATGTACGTGAAAATTAATCAGCATGGTTACAAAGGAAGATGTCAGATGAATGTCTTGCTAGGAAAATTAAATAAATCTACACATACAAAAGAAAAAAATATTTCAAACAAGACAATATTTTGGAGAATTTTATTGGTCTGATGCCCAAGGACATTAGTGACTATGTTTCTTTAGTTTTACTCATATATAGAAGCAAATTTAAACAGGAATTGCCTTGATGAAGGAGTACAGCAACCTGACCTTTTAGGTGACATTAAAAATGTTTGAAAACTCAAAAGGGTGACTGAAGTTAATCAAAACATTTGACTTACTCTAGGTCCAAAGTTAACAGAACTGAGTAACTCTATACATCAGGATGCTTAATTTCATAAATGCTATACTACTTTACAGATGTGAATAAGATCGGACAGAAAGAGAATAGGCTGAAAGAGACCACCGAAAGATAGTTCCTTATTAAAATAATTTTTCCGTCATGATGAAGACAAAACCAATAACATCGAAGTTAACAATGGTTTTTAATTCATTCTCTGGGTCTCTCTCAATGTGCGGTGTTATTTGCAGAATGCACATGCAATTATATGCACACACAGTAAATTGTATGAATTGTCTGTTCAGGATGACTGTACTGCAATGGATTAAACCCAGTTTTTTGTTTCATAGAGAAAAAATATCTACATTTGCTAAAAATAAATTTCCAAATTATACCTTAGACATGAAAGATGCTTTTCTTTCACTTAAGATAGTCCATAAATTGTCAAAACTATGAGATGAAGCTGTATAAAAAGCATTAATGATTCCAAAGTATCTGTACCAAAGAAAATCCAACATTATATAGGAAATAATACAGAGAACTGTTAACCTGATAGTAAGAATTCCGTGTGTGTGTGTGTGTGTGTGTGTGTGTGTGTGTGTGTAAGCACACATACACACACCAAAGAAAATAAAAGTCATTCTTTTTTCTATCTTTCTTAATTTTTTTCTTTTCTCTTCTCTGCACTTTTACTCTCTTTTCTTTCTTCTGAACAAACAAATTCAGGTCCACCTAAGTGAATCACGTATGCAATAAGTTTATTTAATGATTCAAAACAGTAATTAACACTGATGCTCTGTGGCAATAGACACGAGTATCATGGGATATTATTTATATCTCCCAATAAATGCAGTATCCTTCCACGCCCATAGAACTGGTAGTAAAAAAAATTGGATTTCACCACTGAGAAAGATGCTTTGGAGTTCATAAATATTTAAAGGTAGCACCTGACTGCAGCTCCTTAAGGATGTCCAACTGCCTTCCACAGCTTCCACACAATCCTGGGGAAACAAGGCTTTGGTTTAAGGAGTTAAAGACAGATGCTACATGGATTATTCCATAAGCTCCAAAACAGCTCTTTACCTTTATATCCAAAGTATTGTACAGATCTAAGAGTAAGCTCTAAGGAAAATTCAAGTCCAGGGTAATTTATAGGTTTGCTATGATTTTTTAAAATCTATTTGTATGATACATGTTTAGACTTGCAAGTACATTCATTCTATGGAGATTTCTTCTTCTCCAATCAGCAATATCATTTAATACAAGAAGGTAGCAGTTTTATTAAAAACATGGAAAGTGAGCTACTAACTCTATGTTGTATTTTTATATGTTAGATAATAAAACAGATTAATTCTAATTTCATTAGGAAATATGCTTTCAAGGAACCATGAGATCATTAGAATGCAACCTAACAGGTCATCTCACACACAAATGAAGCACCAATTAAACAAAAGTAGCAAAGCAGAAGTTCCTTAGTGGGTTTCTTAAAATGTACTTCAAACAAATATATTATGTCCATAATATAGAACCATAATTTGCTGCAGTTTGTTGCAATCTGTGATCCACTGAATAATGAATGACTCTACGATTCATAAACTCTAAGTTGCTAGCTCTGTGATGGCCTTCTCTTTTAGTAGTCTTCACAAATGGTAAAACAAGCTCAAAACCAGAGCTTAAGACTTTCCACTCTTTCCAAATTGTTTACTGTATATTTATAGGGAGGGGAATCTAACCACAAAGAGAAAGAGAATAATGTTGAAAATATGGAAAACAAATAAGGAATTAATGAATTATATAGACATACATCAACAAATAATGTTTTGACATTTACAGATTTAGGGTTTACTGCAGATTCTTTCCTAGAGAATGAAAGTGCCATGATTTTTCAACACATTATTAATATTTAATATACATATTTAGCCATGAAATGGCAAATTGCCACTCTGACTTTTATTGATTAAAAAAATGAAAATAGCTGTCCATTTCATGTGTACGCTTCATGTATAATATTAAAGCGAGCTTGAATACTTTCCAGATTAGAAAAGTGGGTATAAATAAGATAAATATTTTTTATCTTATGTCTTTATTTATTTATGTATGCCTAGATGTCCTTTGTTTATTTAATGATTTTATGCTAATTTTCTCTGGAAACTCTACAAAAACCTTCACTATGCAAATCTATTTACATTTCTTTTAAATGAATTTAATGGGTTATGACTTTCATAGCATAAATAAATGTATGGCCAGATCTCTCTATGGAAGGAAGAAGTGGGTGGCCCATCACTACTCTTACCTGTACTCTGAGTGTGTGGCAGGGAGAGTTAGCAGAGTATGGTACAATGGAGCTGGGCAGCAAAACCGGTGCAGAGTATTTATAGACCTACGACACAAGGAAAAACAAAGTCAACACACTGAGTGTTTAGTTAGGGGCTTTCTAATGGAAAAGCAGGTGCTGCTGATTACATCTGAGTTGTTTCACTCAGTTTTCATTTGATGAAAAGTAAAAATAAACTAAATCCTTAATTCCAATTCCAATTCCAATTCCAACAAGCATAACACCATCTGTATCAAAAATGAGAATGACAAATGACTGCAATGAAACTTTAAAA
The DNA here is from genome assembly GCA_023053685.1 of Diadophis punctatus similis. Lineage (NCBI taxonomy): Eukaryota > Metazoa > Chordata > Lepidosauria > Squamata > Dipsadidae > Diadophis > Diadophis punctatus. The sequence goes on from JALIGW010000002.1 coordinate 197,675,207, forward strand.
AGTCTCAATGTTAAGATTTAAATGGCACTCTTTGCTAGCTTAAGTGGAATAATAGTAGCAAAGAAAAATGAATACGGTTTCTGGAAAAGTAGAAAAAATATATGTTTGGAATACTCTGCACCAGTATAGCTGTTCATCTGATAGCTTTAGAATTCCACTGTGTTCAAGCCCTAAGAAATTTAATGGGATATTGAATAATTACATATGTTTTAAATGCTTGTGAAACAAAATAAACTATATGTGATTATGCAATATCCTATGTTCTAGTATGTAAGGATATTGTGAATTCATTTTCAATAAGCCTTTAACCAGAAAAAAATAAATTATTTCCAATATAAAGTTACAATTAAATCAGTTTTAAAAATATAAGAAAATTACTCCAGCATTTGATAATAAACGAAGTTGTGTCCAATATATGCAATTCATTAAAAACCTAAAACTATTTATGACAAGATTAAAATATTACATATAATCGCATTTTATTTTATTCTCTCCTGTTGTTTTGCTTGCAGACTTTTCCCTAGAAGCTTCAAAATAAAATATATTGTAGAGCAAGTCCTTTGAGGTCATCCTCTTATGAGATCAAAAAGAGGAATTAAGCAGGAATATGTTATGCTGTGAGTCTGCAGTAAGGGGAATTATATCAAGCTAATCTTTTTAATACAAAAGTCAGGCTGCTCTGATTTTTTTCCCATCCAAAGTTACATATGTACATCATACCAAGGTAAACATTATTCAACTTTCATAAAGTTGAAAACAACTGGTTACATTTAAACATATTTAATGGTTTTATGTTTAGCAATAGGACATGTCTGCCAGTGAGCAAAAACATGAAATCCAAAAGGATTATTTAGGAACAATATAAATATATCATGGGAGGAAGAGAAAATTCAAAAGGTTTGAATCCAGATATCTTCCCATCAAAAGCGACAAGCCCTCCCTCCCACCATCCCCTTTGAAAATACTTGGTGATGATATTAATTGGGGAAGAGAGTTTACAGGAGGTTAGGCAGAGAAACTCCCTGTGCATGCCAAAGTTTCAAATAAATTTGTGATATTAAGAAAAAAATATTTTGCAACATTGTTAGACATAGAATAATATTTATTCTACATACTCACATATGCAAACACACACTTACAGACAGAGTATCCCAGTTGGAAATGGTATTTTATAACATCTAGTCCAAAACTTGTCCATTGCAAAACTGGCCCATTGCAAGATTCCATTAAATCATTTCAGACCATCCCTGAAAGATGGTTGTCTAGCCCAGGGATCTCCAACCTTGGCAACTTTAAGACTTGTGGACTTCAACTTCCAGAACTCTGGGAGTTGAAGTCCACAAGTCTTAAAGTTGCTAAGGTTGGAGACCCCTGGTCTAGCCCACATTTGAAAAACATAAGCAAGAGGGTGCTATCATATTTTAGATAGATTGTTCTACCATTTAAGAGTATCATGAGGAAATTCCTTCAACTATTCAAACAAGGTTATTTTTCTTTCAATTTAAACCAGTTGTCATGTTCTCGGTTGTAACAGAAGAAATCCACCCCTTCTATCATGTGGCATTTGTAGACCACTCTCATATCTTTGTTCAGGTTTTTTTTTTCTTTTGCAAGCAAACATGCTTTTAACATGCTTTAACCTCAGGTTAGGTTTCCAAGACCCTGATCATCCAGTACTTCTTGTCTGAATGCATTCCGCTTCTCAATATCCCTCTTAAGACAACAATAGAAAAATACATGGTTTAACAGGATGCTTTATTAATGATTTCAATTTTAAAATATTTCCTTTTTTTAAAAAAATGCTCAAAATGTTTATTTTAATAATAATGTGAGCCTTAATTCCCAACAAATATCTGTTTATTCCTACAATTATTTTAAACGCGTTTCTTTCTGAACTACCTACAGTGATACAATGGGCAATAAAACTGAGAAAACAAAAACAAAGTGGAAATTTTGGTCAAAATTTACTAGTACACTATCTAAAAAGGAGTTATCATCAGAAGAATTTCACATTTCACATACAATCGGTATTTATTTCCATCATAGACTATCAGCTGCCTTACTATTTTCAGATTCACTATCATCTCCTTAGATGCACCTTATATTCTCATTTCCTGTCTTCACATGAAGTGTAACAACGCAATGTTAATGGTGTGAAATTTGACACAAAGATTCTTTGAAAATACTTAGATCATTCCTTTACACTTATACTGAAATATCCAGCTTTAAAAAAAAGCTTTCTAAAAAAACCTCTCCGTTTTAATGGTTATTTTATCATATTTATTTCCTAGATTTTCTTTATAAATATTTCTACCATTTGAAATAATAATTGAAATATATATTTATAATGTACCAATTAAATCATAAAATAATTTCCTATAAGTTCCATAAGACTAAAGAATATTAACAATTTGTTTGTAATAAAAACAGCACCAATGCAAATTATATATATATTCACAGAGACGTGTTATATATATATATATATATATATATATATATATATATATATATATATATATATATATATATATATATATATATATATATATATATATATATATATATATATATATATATATATATATATATATATATATATATATATATATATATATATATGTAGGATTTTTTGCTGATAAATGAAAATAAAGGTTTTGTTTATCATATGTATGTATGTATGTACACATAAATCTCTGTGAATGCTTTATTTTTGCATTTAGCCATTCCTCTGAATTGAAATCAGATTTTAATTAAAAGGAATTCTAGTTATAAGCAAAATTTGACATACTTCTGGTTTCTATTTTATGTTTTTTTATTTATGTATGCATAATTTGAGCAGGGAATTGGACGAGAAGACCTCCAAAGTCGCTTCCAACTCTGTTATTCTGTTAAATGATTCAAATTTTTCATTTAAAATGCACCAAGGCTGTCCTGAAAGCTGACGTAATTGACATCTAAATTAATAACATAGTTTTACGTTCTTAAATCATATATCAATAATACAAGATAATTTCTGCATATAAATGTATATATTACGGCTGCAATCGTCTCTGTAATAACTCATACACATGTAACTGTTATGATGAGTCATCATGGGGCAGTTTCCTAAATACAAATATTTGAAACAAAACACTGATTTTGCTTCATATTTAGACAGAACCATTACCATATTTTTCCTCTTAGATCAAAATATCAGAGCACTACAGTATAGTTTAAGAGAACCCGTGTGGTTCCATCAAGCTTCTATTTCACAGTCACAGCCTAGGAACCAAAATGTTACCTGCACAATCACAAGCTCCCTGCTCACTGCAACTTAAGGCTAAAACATATCTTAGCTCTGATAAATGTTAATAAGGATCTCAAGCTGATTTCAGATCCTGTTATCTGGTCTCCTAGAACTATAATTAAGCCTGATATAGTTGAACCAAACAGACAAACTCAAAGCAGGAAAACCAAGAGAACTCTCCTCTTACAATGTTATATAGGCTAATGGTTAAAACCTGATATGGTTTCATAAATTGCCTTTATTACACTAAATCAAAATACAAATGATATACATAAAACACAAATCATATTCCCAGTCATCCCCGTAATAGTCCTGGCTGAATCATTTAAAGATTCTATTGTTTGAAATGGATAATGCTGACATTATCTATTGTTTGAAATGGATAATGCTGACAAAATTAGTATTATGAAAATGACTAGTATTATTAGTAGTTATTCATAATACTAATGAATTAGTATTATGAAAATGGGTACAAGAAACTAAATTTACACAATAGTTCATTAAGAATAGAAAAAAGCTATATTCATATCTACCCCAAATTCAAGCCACAGAAATTAAGATAATATGCAAGAGCACGCCCAATTTGACATAAAGTGGTATAGACAATATATCAAGCAGCCTACATTTTTGCATGCAATCTCCTACTTCTTCTTGAGTTATTAAAAAAAAGGGGGGGGGAAAGCCAGCCCTAAATTTTATTAAGACCTAGATAGTGCTTTTTGAATAATTTAAACAGAACACATTAGCCACCTATTGTCACCAGCATCTGGTATTCAAGCATCTGATTATTCAAAGTATTGTAGCATCATCTTGAATATGAAGGATACGTGCCATGGAATTTTTCGCCCATGTATGTGAAAGTAAGAGGAGGCAGAACGTATGTATCCTAAAATAATCTCAACTGGAATTTTGCACACTGTGGCCATAAAGTGGATATTTATGCAGTGTCTCATTGCAAATTTGCAAAATAGACCTGCAAATTAATGTGAGTTTCTACAATTAAGTGGTTTTAGCTATTATCACAGTTGGAGAACAGAATAGGACAATGTTTGGTGGCCTTGTTCAAACAAATGTATTTATCTGACTTGACAATGCCTATGCAATAGCAATAGCAATAGCACTTAGATTTATATACTGCTTCATAGTGCTTTACAGCCCTCTCTAAGCGGTTTACAGAGTTCAGCATATTGCCCCCAACAATCTGGGTCCTCATTTTTTACCGACCTCAGAAGGATGGAAGGCTGAGTCAACCTTGAGCCGGTGAGATTTGAACAGCTGAACTGCTGAACTGCAGTGCTGCATTTTAACCACTGCGCCACCTCGGCTCATGCATGTAATCTGTTTATTAAATCTGGTTCATGTAAGGTCCAACAGATGCTAAATTGTCTATATCCCACCCTCCATACAATGACTGTAAAAATAACTTTTCTGTAAAAAGGGGCTACCATAGCTTGCTATGTTGTTAAAAGACAGCGCTATTGGAACACATAAATTATATGGATGAAAATGAATTGTATGTCTTGATTTTATTGCATAAAGATTATAAAACACACTGTACATAATAATGTGTCTGCACAAACTTTATGTACTTGTTTTGGCTTACATGCCCTATTGGAAACAATTAACCAATCCCAATTGTATTGCTATTAGATATAAAAATTCTGTGTCAGAAATCTTTAATTCAGAACTACTAGTTTGCTTTATGAATCATTACTATATACACTATATATACTATATACACACCCCTTAGATTTCTAAATGTGAAATCTCTACTGTCTTTTATTGAACAAATGTAGGTATCTCAAAGGAAAAATAACTATTCATGGGGATTTAAATAGAATCTATTACTTTTGTTGTTGCTGTTACCAACAGTTATAAAATAGGCATGAACTCTTAACATCACCTTATTAGACTATTTTTATGAGATATATTTACAATGGTTATTTTTATCTGCCAGTTTTAAATAGATCATAACCAGAGGCAAAATGAGAGCATCCAGAACAGACATGAAATTCATGATTTTATATTTAAAACCATTTAGATGCTATACCTGTAAATTAATCACAGCAACAGAAACTGGGTTTCTTATTATATTTCCCTGTAAGCATACACTTTAAAATATAATATCCTTTTCTGTTATTTCAAACCAACCATTTTTTGTAGCAAGAATCAACAGCATAATATATAAGTCAAAGAAAATACTTAACCTATTTCAATTGAAATTAAATTTATTCTTTGCTTATATGTAGATTTAAATCATACATAATAACTAAACGTAAAATTAACAACCAGTAGTTGTTTAAATATTTTTCAATCTAAAATCATGTGCCAATAAAGACATAAAAAATACACAAGAAAAGTAAGAAAAAGAAACAGCACTCATAACATATTTTAAACTGAGCAGGATTATTGTTAAACTGCACTTAAAAACGCCTTTCAAATAATTAAGAATACAATTACAAATTCTTATTTTACTGTTTAGAAAATATGTCACCAATAGAAGAAAAGATTGCAAATTTGTTTTCTCAGTGCAGCAATACATTGTAATTACTGGTTCTCCAAAAAAAAAAAAGTTGCCCTAAAACAAATGAAATGAAAACATTCATCTGAAAGCAAAGTTATTATCCAGTACAATTGTATATAACATACTCCATTCAATTGGAAAGGGGGCCAACTAAATCCAGAACTTTATTCTTATTTCTTCCACCAAGCTGAAAATAATTTTTCTCTGACATTATCTATGTGAATTATAACTACTGCATATATTAAAGCATATCTACACAGTAAAATTTTAACATGCATTGTTTAAAATATCAAGATATGGTCTTTATAATTCTTAATATAGTATGGTTGTTAATTACTAAGTACTATGTCCTATAGAATACTTTTGTAGAGAAAATAGCACCTATCTATTAAAAAGAAAAAATATTTTGACATTAGAATTTTTTTCCCATCGTAAGTATATATGTATGTACAGTATTTATTACCCAAGTAGTCTGCCACATTCAATAAATTCAACATTCAAGAGCTCACAATATGAATTAATCATTTGATGAAATGAATAATATTTCAGTCAAACAAACCAAAAGATAACACTTCAGATGAAATGAAGATTTCTCTTGTATGAAAAATATGGTCCTGTCCCTTTTACAGATGGCAAGATGCATTTAAATTATTCATAAAAATTAAGAACTGACCTCTAAATATAAACAGCTTGAAGAGATCCACTAGCATTCTACTATAACATAGTAGGTATGTAACACATGAAGGCATTTTAAACAAAACCAGAAAACTATTACATCTCCTATCTCCCATGTCATCTTAAACTGTTATAATCTTGATTACATATTTATGAAAACAATTATCATAATAGTTTTGTATTTGAATACCAAGTTGTATAAATAACATAGTAGCAAATATATGTACAGTTGAAATTGAATAGATGCTGACTCCAATAAAAATCAAGCTAAGCATAGTCAATCTTACAAAATATATTCAAGTGGAATCTAGGTAGAATTTCTTTTTTTATATGACAGTTTAGCATATGGCAAAATAAGTAACTAATATAACAATACGTTAACTAAAAAGTAATCTTTGAATCTGGGCAAAGTAAACCTGACATAAATGTCAATATTCATTCAGATAATAGTAAATTTAAAGACATCATCATACTTTCATCCTAGGGGTACAATTCTCATTATACCCATTACCATTACCATGGAATAAGGAGTTCAAGGCTAAAAATCATCATATCCAGCCGAACAACCCCAATAAAAGTAAATGAAATGAGCTGCAGCCTAAAAACTTGATTCACAAATCAGTGGAGCTAAAGTTCTAGGATTAAAACCAATTTAGTCACACCACACACCAATTTAGAAACCAGGGTTTGACCTTCTTTTTCATCTGAGTAATGAAAAACTATCTATGAATATCAAACCTTGAAATCAATTGCTCTTAAAATTGAATTTATATTGGTTTAAATGTAACTTCACCTGATGCCAATTAAGCTTCAATGAAGGTGAATTATAGCAAAACCATGCTGCATAGCCACTGGTTAATTTCAACACATCTGCCTGTGGGATGAGCATTTTCCCTTTGCATTAGAGGATAAAATGCAGACAGGCATGTTATAATAATAGATCTGAACACTAACCACATTCTTGGACTGCATTGACATCAATGCAGAGGAAAATGTATATAGAATAAATATCAATGTAAAAAATAATGAGTTTACAGTTGTAAACTTCTTGACTTGCATGTTTTGAACAAAATGGTGGAATTATCAAGTTACAGTGAAATATACTACCATACATTCACCATGTTTGCTTTCATTTTTATTAAAAATATATGACACACTAATTTAACTGCTTGTAATAATGCATGCAAGTATTAAATCCACTAGAGTCTTTTAAAAAAATGCAGTCCGATATAAACCAACTCTGAATAAACCTTACATTTATCACTCACACGAAAAACCAACCAAACACCTTACTCTGACTACCGTATTCCTGCAATGCTCATATTGAAACACAAAATACACAAACAGCATGACAAAATGTGTAACAGTTATATATTACTGTGCCACAAACAATATCAAAGAGTATCCAGAAATAATCAAAACCCATATCCTAAACATGCCTTAACAAAAAAATTTCATAATAACTGAACAATGCAATATTAATAACCAAAGCCTTATAAACAGCATTTTTCAATTTCATTTTTTCAAATTATGGGATTTGATATAATCACTAACAAATCCTCTTTCCTTTTTCACCATGCTTAATTATTTCTACTTTTAAAGCTTCGAAGTCTTCGAACTAGATTTCTAAAATGCACATCAGTAAGTACTAAGAGGAAACACCCATAAAATGGTTCTTGAAAAGAAAGCTGCTGTACAGTGAATTAATTGTTATTCTTATTATCACCTTGAGTAATGTAGATTCTTTGTCCCCTTCAGCAAATATCAGTTCTTTCGAGTTTTAACAAAGGAAGAGAATACTTACAAATGACACCTTCTGCAAGCCATCCTCGGTTTTTCATAAAAAATTCTTCGGTTCTGTATAGGTGTCTGAGTGCCTCTTTTCCAAGAATCAAAATTCACGTTCTCGGCTTTCACATGCTCATTCAACTCTCGGCCACAGAGGAACACCACAGATTAAGAAGCCTGTGATGTAACCAGCATCAAATACTGCATCAGATGAACCCAAACACTCTAAGGGGTTATATTTTGCAAAGCAAAAGGTTTTTTTTGAAGAGGAGGATTAGCAGATGTATAAACCAGAAGCTCAGGATTCACACTGATTTGTCTTTATACTTTCTGTCTGGTGCAATATCGTATGTTTATGTTTAGATTAGCAATAGAATCCTAATTGAACTCTGTTATGACATTCAGTTTCATTCCTTTTTTAAGCAAGCTAGTGATACAGTTTTAGAATTCACCGTCTTTTTATGAACAGCATAGTACAGTCCAAGCTAGAAAAAGGCCATTGGTCCTTTTATCTCCATGGTAACAGCAGCATCTGTGGAGCCAAATTCTACTGCAAAGTCAATATATAGTGATATATGATCATACAAACAGATAAAATGGAAACAAATAAATAAAAATAGGTACAGATTATGAATATTAGTGATTTGAGTAAAAAGACTAATTTTACATAACATTATATTTAAAACAGAAAGGAATTTATATTACTTCAGCAACACTACCACCTCATAATTTTGCATCACTACAACATATTTATGATGTAGGGATTTTAGGAAGGTGTATTTGTATATGTGCTTAATTATGGAAAGTCAGGATACCCCTTACTGATTTTTACAATAATTGTAAAAATCTATTAAATATCAGAAAATTCCAAATACACATTTAAACAAAAATGTCAGTTCAGCACTCCACAGTAGAAACAGAATATAGATCATCATCAATCTCATTTTTGTATTGTACTAATACTGTACTGTATTACATTATCAACTCTTTTGGAACAAAAACCAGCAAGGCTGATTTGTGGCTTTCTTTCAGTAAACATCTTTAAATTGTCTTATTTATAACAACAGAACTAGACATCTGAGGAATCACTCATATCCAATAATTGTCTCACTACCCGGAGAGAAAGTTATACTTTCATCTCAATCTTAGAATGATTCAGCATTCTTTCAAAATAATTCAGATAGCCAATTTGTCTTACCTGATTAATTAATCACTCATGGTGACCATCTGCTTTCATTATTAAGTTAAAATATACATGGATAAGTAATACGTTCAAGGCTAACCAACAAGTAGGAAATATTTCAGCTAGTAAAAAGTCTTTCAAAGACATGCTTGTTGTTGCATGTTATCTAAAATGATATTTAAATAGTACCAATACTGGAGATCTTGTAATCAATTCCAGTCTGAAATTAGCTTTGGGTGACAGTCTGGGCAATGCCAGTTTCATCTGAATCTGTAGAAGCAATTTAATTGGAATTCAGTTTGGGAGAAAGCATCTTCCACTTCAGAGGTGGGTGGAAACAGACAGGCCACATGTAACACTCTGCAGTGTCCTTTTTAACTGAGGAAATAATCAGAGACCTAGTGTTGCTTAGCCATCATTTTTATGTGCTGCCTGCGATCACCTTATTTTACATCAGGGCTGTCAAACGTGCAGCCCGAGGGCCAGACACATCACCTGCTGGCCACGTCCACACACCCCCCCGGTTTAGCGAAGGGGGGAAAAGTCGCAATATGTCACATGACGACAATGTGATGCCGCAGGTTTGGCACCCCTGTTTAACATTGTCTATTTCTTGTTTAATTTATTTTGAAGGATACGATCTTTTCACTTTGTTTTAGATTTGCTTTTGGTACCTCTTTAGAAATTTTGAAAACATGATAGTAGGTTTTTATAGTACAGAACAGAATATGGAGATCACATGTAGATAGCAGAAATTTATATTCCAAACCTCATTTCCTTAATTTGGGAATATGTAAATTGAAATAAATTAGACTGATAGCAACAATTTTAACAAATATTAAGAATGGGAGTTTTAGGTTACGTTATGATTCCTTTGTATATGTTGGGATAAGAATTCTCTGAACTAGTCAATTTGAATGTCCCAAAGGTACCTTTTTCAAGAGACAACTGGACTTTGTTTTCCTTGAAGACGTTTCGCTTTTCAGCTAAGAAGTTTCTTCAGTTCTGGACCTGGATGACTGAGAATCTCCATAGACATTTAGTCAATTTGAACTCAGATTAACAGAGTTGGAAGAGACCTTGCAGGTCATCTAGTCCAACCCCCTGCCCAAGCAGGAGACCCTACATCTGCCTCTACCTAGGATCGAACTCACAACCTCTTGATTGTGAGGCAAGAGCTCCACCTCTAGGCCACAGCAGCTGAGTAATCTCTTTGTGAGAAAAACTGAAAATCTAGACAGATTTAGAATTCTTTTCAATATTTGGAGTATGATTAAAGTGACCTTACCTTCAATGAAGAGTTATATGTTTTGAGGGACTTTCCAATGTTTAATCCATCACGTGTACACACATTTTTGTGGCCAGTATGGGTGTGTGTATGTGTATGTGTATGTGTATGTGTATGTGTATGTGTATGTGTATGTGTATGTATATATATATATATATATATATATATATATATATATATATATATATATATATATATATATATATATATATATATATATATATATATATATATATATATATATATATATAATGTCTCTCTATGTGTATGTACAGATTTATGCCCACACACTGACAGAACAGAAAATATAAATTGCAGATATAGATCTGACCTTTTTACTCATGAAAAGTTTACCTTACAGGACAATCCCAGGTTAAAATAATGAATCATGTCTGACTTCTACTAAGTTCGGAAACTTTCACTGAATTAAAAATACATCTGATTTATTATAGAGTGCTTTTTCATTTAATTCAACTAAATAATTTCTTATTGAATTGTTTTGGTGTAAGATTGGTAATATGTCTCTGGATCAATCAATGTGTTCAGGATTTGTATGTTCTTGGCTTTATCCCCAATATTGAAATCATTGAAAAGTTATAAATTTGGGATTTATAAGGGCTGGCTAAAATAATTAGTGTACAACACAGGAAAGAGAAATTTACACGTCATGGACTGCTAATGTGTGTTGTTTTGTCAGCATTTGAATTCAGGGAAGGAATTTAATGAAGGGTAAGAAAGAAGCCTTTTTGTTGGCTACTTTCCTAGGCCCATTTTTTTTCTTTTTTGTTATCATTATTATTACAGTTGTATTATATTATTAATTTTGTTGTATGCATCCTTTGTTTTGGTAATTATGTTGATACAATAATCATAATAGGGCTATGCCAATAGTAAGCTATCTGTAATGGTATTAGTTGGCATGTTTAACTGTATACATAGGGTCCTCTAGATGACAAAACACATCTTTCAACAATGGGCTGTCATTTTGTGATTTTGTGTGGAGTTTTAACTTTAACTTTTAATTCGATACACACAATTGCAACTTATATAATGCCCTTTAGACTTCTTTTTACATAAAGGTATGCATTTGGCAGAAACAAACAGAAATTTAAAGAAAACGATTATGAGGTTTTACCCTCCAAAGTGAAAAACTGGTCCACATTCTTAGACTATTACAGTAAGAAACTAAAATGATTAACTTTTAATCTCTCACTATACTGAAGATTAATTTTCTAGAGACAGAATGTCTTGTTATTCATGCTATGGGGATGGCCTTAAAATATAGTACTGCATTATCATTATTAACTAACTCAGTTGGTAAGAAAATTTCATTTCATTAAATGATATAGTGTAAACCTCACTTAGGAACCTATTTTAAAAAAATAATATTGTGGCAGTGGCAAGCTCTTTTGTAACACTAATTGATTGTACTATGAGAGTGAATTGAAAGAACAAATTAAGACAGTTAAAATAGTTGCCTGTTAAAATATTTTCAGAAGAATTACTATGAAGATGTTCAATTAAATTACAATATCTTACTGCTTACGTTTTTTCTAGGCTTTGTATAGTCTTGTCTTCCTATTTTGTATAAAGTATATACTGTCATTTAGGATTTTCATCTCTACCCTCCCTCCCACATTATTAGTCTTCTGCCATTTTAAGGTTATATTCATCCCTCAACATAGCAGCCTTTTCATAACTTCTCAGAAATTATTCAGATCTACTGAAAATAGATTTTCCCTTCATGCTTTGTGAATGCCCTGTACCTCTTTATTCCTCATGTCATTTGCTCATTGGACCAAATCTTTCTATTGCATAATCCTACAGGAAGGCAATTCTTGATTTGAAAGAGAGATAAAAGGACATGTAATATACGCCAATTTTCATACAGTGAATGTCTATTAATGGCAAGAAAGCAGTCCCTCATATATTTGAAGCATTTGTTGATTACATGTCTATCTTATCTAATTCCAGAAGCTACAAATAATGCATATGGTACTCTATCCTCCATTTTTTTCCACAAGGAGGAGGAAAGGATGAATTAAGCTGTCAGCCAATGAGATTTCATAACTTAAAGGTGGATTTCAACCTCAATCTCCATTTTATCCAAAATAACAAACATTCAGAATCTTCTACATTTTTAACGCCTAATTTCTCTGACTAACTCTTTTCTCCATTGCTTATTTTTTTACTTTGCATCAACAAAATAGAGAGCCAAGAATTCTCAGTCCAAATATGGACAACTCTCTAGCATCAAACTCTGTTATAGAGTTGAATAAAGTGCATCCTGTATGTTATTTGGCTGAGTTTGATCCTGTTATTTTCAAGAACGTCAACAAGGTTCTCAGGGTTATAAAGTTCAGCCACTCAGTGTTAGTTTCTTATCTTTCCTAGCTAGTCAAAGCTGCCTGGAAGATGATATATGGTTGAATCTGGGCTATGATAAATGCATCCTTGAGAGTGGTGGTGGTATCTCACCTCCTCAAAAAGCCATCCTTAGTCCTGACTGTTTTGGGCAACTTTTTCCCTGTCTTAACCTTCCTTACAGGTAGCCTTGCAGCTTCCGAGGGTCCTGGATAAGGTAGATTATGTGGACCCCTTCAGTTGAGTTCCGGATGGGATGGAAATGGCAATGATAACACATATGACTGACTTCTGGATGGCACCTTGAATGTGGTGGAGGTAGTGCATCCACCTTTGCTCTCTCAGTAGCTTTTTGATACAAGTAAAAATGGTAACCTTCTGCACTAACTCCCTGGGTTGGGAGTTGGAGATACAGCATTATGCACTTTTCCTCTTTTCTCTGGATTTGATCCTAGTTAGTATTAATGTTGTTATATATTGGTCTGAAGTTCCATGAACCCTTTTGTGTAGGTGCCTCAGGGTTTAAATCTTCCCATTCCTGCTTAACATTTACATGAAGTATTATCAATATTCCAATGAGATGCAACTGTATACCTTGACTTCTTTGGACAGGTGATACTGTGGAGGTTCTGTTTTAGTGCAGGTCAGGCAGGAGAACCCTGTTCTAGACACAATTGATCAGAGATTGTCATCTAGTGGAACCTGGGCAGATTAGATTGTTTCCTACATTTCCGGGATTCCATAAAGCCATGAAATTTGGCTTCAGCAAGTCTTTGGGGCTTAAATGATTGGATGTTTCCTATAGAATGATTTTTGGTTAAGCGATTTTTCCCACTGAGAAATTTTTCTCTTTCTTTCTGTTGGATGATTATTACTGCTTTATTATGCATTATGCAATAATATATTATTATATGGTATTATATATTTTTTTTCATTTTTCATTTAATAAATGAAGGTGGTATGTAAGTGGCTTAGAATTGCTTGTTGACTGGAGCAACTTATAAACCTAGTACATAAATAATTAGTAAACAACTTTTGTTAATTTAAGATACATTTTAAATTTTATTTGATTTGTAATTATTTTTGGAAGTGCTAATAACCACAATTAAAGTCACTTGATATAACTGAACTTGAAAGATATTAGGTAAGCACTCTTGTGATACTCTTTATATGTATTTGTAAATTAACCTCTTTAATTCAAAGAGATTTAACTATTTTAGTTATGGAGTAAATTAACGAAGATATGTTTTGCCTTTGGTTAAATATTTCCAAATTCATGTTCATCAGAAAGTGGTCAAAGTTTGAATCACATTACCAGTAATCAATGCATGTTTCCATCCAGCTCTCAAAAATATAATTTCGCACATTCTTGCTCTTCTGTAATGCCAGCATGAAGATTACTAAAAAGTCATTTTACATACATCAAGAATAATCATATTTTGCATTGTTTTACATTTAACATTTGTGTGTGATTAATTTCATCCTCTCTATGAGGCTTTTCTTGCTTGCTTGCTTGCTTTTGATGGTGAGGGAAAGAGACACAGGCAAACTGGAGAATCTTTACCAAATTCTTATAGAAGAAACTTTTATGATAAAAGTTGCTGCTAGAGGTATTCACAACATGGAAAAGATATTTTGTTTTGAGTTCAGCAAAAAGGTAGAGGAGGGGATAATTCAGGCAGAAAGCTACCTAGAATTCAAATTGCAAATAACTTGACTGCAGGGGATAATTTAAAATATACTTTTGCAATTTAAAATATTTATTTGGCCATTCATCTTACAACCAAATTCTGGGTGGTTCACAGTCAAAGGTAAAACAATAAATGTGAGCAATAAAACCAAAAAGAGAGCAATCTGGCACCACAGACCCAATGAAGCCCACCACATTTACCTCCACATACAATTTCACCCTATCCCACTCCTTTCCAGAAGATGAAAAAAGAGAGGGGCTCACCAGATTCTCAAGGGCAAGGATGTTTGACAGGACTGGGCAGGGACTATGACAGAAAAGGCAAACTTTCTAGGTCCTACAAGATTGCAACATCTAAAGCAGAGGTCTTCAAACTTGGCAACTTTAAGACTTGTGGACTTCAACTCCCAGAATTCTCCAGCCAGCATAGCTGGAGCATAGCTGGCTGGAGAATTCTGGGAGTTGAAGTCCACAAGTCTTAAAGTTGCCATGTTTGGGGACCCCTGATCTAAAGGAAGGGACTTGGAGCACACATATTTTGCCCAATATGGTGGGATAGGCAAATACCCTCAGAGAGAGATAGTCCCGCAAATTAACTTTAAAGGTGAAAATCAGCACATTGAACTGGAAGAGAAAGAGATAAGCTACTCCAGTCAAGATTCCTTTCAATTAGCAGATATCCTTTATTTTTACTTATTTACAAGTTCAGGTTCTATGGCTTTTCATTCTCCAACAACTTTGGATGTCTTATAAAAGTTTAAAACAAATAAAACAATAGTAAAACCTTACTGGGAATGGAAGCCATTACAGTTAAACAATGTCCACTCAAATGGAAGTTTCACTCAATGTCTTGGCCCAATGCCTGTGTGAAGAGCCAGGTTTTCAAGACTTCATAAGAGACAGCTGGACTGGGATCATACAAGTGCTGTTTGCTAAGGTGGAAAAGAAGTTTGTTCCTTCCCAGTGTGACAGTGTGCAGTGTGACAGAACTTTGACAGAACCCATATCACTTGGTTGGCCAGCGATGAGGTTTACAGCTGGCTTTATATAGTGCCAACCCTGCAAGATAATATCAAGCAGAGTTCTTGGTTTCTATTCCTTCCAGCTGACTTACAACTAACTATAGGAAAAAAGAGAATCCTACAGCACTGGGTTCCCCATTCCCAACCTTTGTAGCCTGTCCAGAAGGATGTAATGACCAATTATATGAAAAAGTGTTCAGAGATCAAGAAGAACCAAGATAAATGGCTATTCCACTTCCAATCCAAGTTATACCAAGTATAATCAATACTTCTTCCATGCAAACACCTTTTCAATTACTTCCCTTCCCCACAAAAGGAAAATTTGGAGACTGTTTGTACATTATCCAATGCTATTGTGTTCACCAATGTCTTTTTGAGGAAGGACATACCATCATCCTTAAGCTGGTAGGAGACTCCCTCACTCAGGATAAATGCACCATTACTTGGACCCCATCCCTGGGTTTAACCAGCTAAAAGCAGCATGAAACTAACAAACAAGTGGATGTTCGTTAGTTTCTTAGGACCTAAGAATCCATCTATTTCATTAAGAGTCAAGGGCTCAGGGCAAGATTATCTTCGAGACCGCCTTCTACCACATACCTCCCAGCGACCAGTAAGATCCCACAGAGTTGGTCTTCTTCGGGTCCCGGCAGCTAAACAGTGTCGGCTGGCGGGTCCGCGGGGGAGAGCCTTCTCTGTGGCTGCCTCGGCTCTCTGGAATCAGTTACCTCCTGAGATCCGCACTACCCCCACCTTATTGGCCTTCCGGAAAGCCGTAAAGACCTGGCTTTTTCGACAGGCTTGGGGCCACTGATCTTGTGGGGACAACTAGCGAGATTGGGCCATGATCGGATGGCTGAAACTGTTTTAAATTGTAAATGTGTTTTTTTAAACTGTTTTTAGATGTTTTTGTATTGATTTGATGTTTGTTCTTCTGTTGTGAGCTGCCCAGAGTCCCTAGGGAGTTGGGCGGCATAGAAATGGAAGAAATAAATAAATAAATAAAAACCTCAGTCAACTTGACAGGTCCTGTCCAGTCAGAATCTAGCTCAATGGATCCAAGTGAGCTAGAATATTTATCAGATGTCTGGATAATAGTCACTTACAGCTGATATTTATGAAATAGAATAGAATTATCTTAATGATTTTACTTTTAAAAAATCATCTCCTTGGTCAATTTTTTTATTGGTACTAACCTTACATAGGAAGAAAAAAAATCAATAGATTTGGTTTTCCTTTCCTGGTGTTTTTTTTTTTTTTTTGAGGGGGATAGTCTGCCTGTAAGGTACAAGCCCAGCAAAAGGAACTGTATTATCAATATTTCTGATTACCCAATGAGATAGCTGGTGATGGAACAATAAATAGCTGGTGGTACTTTTGAATAAATAGTATTAAAATTGCAACAATAAACGCATGTACACAAACATCAAAGTTCAACAAATCAGCCCAATCTAATATAGAATGTATTTTAAAATACCCATTGAAACTCAGTATAAAAAAAAAGTGCACACAAAGCTTTACAAACTCACTAAATCATCAGTCCTACAAAGACATCTCAGCAGTATTAAAAACAGTTGTTTGGTGAAGTATCCACAGAGAGGCATACAAACTCTAATAAAGACATTTTTATAGGGGAAGGAAAACAGCAATAACATATCTGGCAGATGTGCAGGTAAAAGCAGCCTTCTGTCTGGCCATGAACTTAAATGCTACATCATCTCTTAGCACTGCACTACATACTGTACATCAAACTATCCCATCTAAACCAAATAGCAGCAGGAATATTGTTAGTCCCTGTTATTAGTCCCTGTTGGGATGTGCAAAATATTCTGAACTCACAATCACTTTGGCATTCTTAGTGAAACAAAACACATGTTTTAAGTTTTGCTCCCAAGCATGAAAAAAAGTTGTCTATTTCAAGAGGAATGCTTTTGAATGTTCCTAACTATTTCAAGCATTATAATTCAGTCTGTTGCTTTAGGATTTGTGATTCTGTCATCAGATGAATTCTATAAATCTACCCTAATGCATACAATTTTTTTTCTAAGATTCAGCTACAACCCCTTAAACCCAATATTTATGCAATGCATTATGCAACACTACAGTACAGATTTAGATCTTGTCCAGTGCCCTGTGATCTTTTTTTCAAAACTAAATATTTCCAATTCCTTCAAATCTGTCTTCAAAGAAATTGGATTTTGTATCCTTCATAATCTTCGTTACTGTTCTCTTAACCTGTTCCAATTTTTCTGACTCCTTCTTAAACAGTACGGAATAACATAGCTCTTCATTTATCAAATTTATATACTGCCCATTTCATTGCCCAGCTATTGTTTTTCATGATCTGGAAATAATGTTTTTGTTGGATGTAGTTTAAGATTGTATCTCTCTCTCTCTTTTTTTTTTAGTCATATCACACTTTATAAAAAAAAATCAGACTTACTACATGTAAACAGGTAGCATTCCACACTTTTTCATAAACACTATTATTAATTCATGGACTATATACACTCATGTATAAGCCCATCCACACATAAGAAAACCTTTAAATTACGGTATAACCAAAATATCATGAAAAATGCACCATCCATGGATAAGCTTATCCCCACAAAATTGAGACATGCATGCTGTCCTATTAGCTATCTCATTATTTTCAAGACATTTACAAATCACTGTCTGCTCTAGAATCTTTATCTGTATCAATCTCAGACTGATTGTTCTGTACAGGTAGTCCCTGAGTTACAACCACAATTTGACCAGAATTTCCCTTGCTAAGGAAGGCAGTTAAGTAAGTTGCACTTGATTTTATGATGTTTTTCCCCATTGCCAGTGTTAAGCAAATCACTGCAGTTGTTAAGTGAATCATGTGGCTGTTAAGTGAATCCAGATTCCCCCATTGACTTTGCTTGTCAGAAGCTGGCTAGGAAGGTCACAGATGGTGATGACATGACCCAGATATGCTGCAACCATTGTAAATACATGCTATTGCCGGTGCCTGAATTTTCATCATGTAACTGTGGGGATGCTGCAAAGGTCATAAGTACAAGGACCAGTTGCAGGTCACTTTCTCAGTTGTAATTTCAGATGGTCACTAAATGAATGGCTGTAAGTCAAGAACAACCTATAATTTCCAGATCCTCTCCCCACCCCTTTTTCAAGATAGGGACATTTACTTTCTTATAGTCACACAGTAAGTTCTACAGGATGTCTATGGAGATTCTCAGTCATCCAGATCATGGCTGTCCCAAAGGGGCAACTTGGGGCAATTAAGAAAATAAAGGATTGGCCAGACTACTAGGAAGTTCCTTTAGTGCCAAAGAATGCACTTCTTTTCATCCTTATTCAAGTAATATGTTATTTGATCATTTCAAGCTTCAATTCTGCCTTATCACATACTCACTTCTTAGACAAGAGTGAGGAGAATAGTTTTTTGAATTGTTTTTCTGTTGTTTGTTTGTTAACATTTTATCATCTTCACTGATCTTTTACTCTGGGCATAAATGAAAATGTTCTTTATACTGCTCTTTACATCCTCTGTCAGTCACTGTTCATATATTATGAAAGGTTGCTTCTTCTGTCAGTGCTTGATGTAGCCTCACCTTTTTTGAGTTGACAGATGTTATCCTCTCTTATACAGCCCATCTGTTGTATGTATACGCCAAGCTGTGCTTCCCATGAATATATGCCATGAGGTTTTCAGGCAAGAATGTGAAGATGCCACAAGCACCAAAGGCAATGATTATAGACTCCTGTCCATCATTTATACTTTCTGTTTTTCAAGGCATCTGAACTAAAAGGCTTTTCCTGTATTTCTTCTTTTTCCAGATTCTTGAGTTATAAAAAAAAGGGTCAGGGTCTGCTCTTCCAAACTCTTAATGGCAAAACCCTGTTGGATGTCCATCTTCACATGGTCAATGAACTCTTGCCCCGAAAACTGGATACCTTATATTCCTCACAGTCTTTGCTTACTTAGCGGGAAGCTATCAATCAGTCATCAACAATGGACAATTGGCAGTTGTTCAAGAAATGACTTATCACTTCTGCCAACTGAGTACTGAGCCTCTCAGAACATACCTCTAGTGACTGTCACTGATATTTCTTGTCTCTTCTTCCTGTTAAACTCCAGCATCAAACTTTTGTTTGCTGTGTCTGTTCACTCCCACACACTAGCTAACAACAACCACCACAAAGACCTGAAGTAAATTTTTGGAAGAAATTTATTGCTGGGCCAAAGTATTTTTCCAAAATATTATTCGGAATCAATAATTTGTTTAAATGCTTCATACTGAATTCTTAGCATTCTTATAAACAATAGAAAGTTGTAGGAAAAAACACCTGCAAAATATTCAAATCACAAGTTGTCAGCTTGATGAATGACTCAATTTGTTCTGATTCACAGTACACATTATACATATAAAGCAAATAATTGGCTACTTTCCTCATCTGCCAGTAAGCTCTCTAGGGCATAATGTTTCATTATATACTTGAAAATCATTAACATTACTACTGAAGTGTTTGCCCATAAAAGTGCAATATCATAATTTTGTTTCATTAAATCTTTTTTCTCTCATTCTGTATCAATGCTACTAGAATATACATACATATACATATACACATACGCACACATATATAGGTGAATTATGTATTTATATACACACACATGCATGTGTGTGTGTGTGTATGTTTCATCTATCACTGCAAGTAGAGATTTAATTCTTTCCCAGCCTACAGTATATTACAGTGATGAATATCCTGCTAATCGCTCTGTAGTTGTCCAACCAAGATGGCTATCAGAAAGAATCAGATGTTCTTAATTTTAAAGCAAAGATTACCCCAGCTAAAATATATTTCTCAGCTTCATGGAATAAGGAAGAAAAATAGGCAATGACTAATGTAATTCCTTAATCATTCTCCTTTTCTTACTCCTCCTCAAATGTATGCCCAATATTATTTGTGTACTTATTTAAAGATTTTTATATTGCAAACATTTTAGAGCAGCTTTGGCTTTGCAGATGAAGACAATTGTTTTATTTAAATCAACAATTAAAAGCCAAAAATAATTAAGTTTATTTACTTTCTGTGCGCGCATGCGCGCGCGCGCGCGCGCGCGCACACACACACACACACACACACACAACCACCTTGTATAGGAATGCCTATAATGGCTTGGAGTAGGGACAGCAAACCATTTGAGAGAAAGGTCATCTGCTTTGCACACAATTGGCTGTGATCCATCTATTCTTGATTGTATGAATGTTAGTATTGTAAACACCCAACTATTGAGCCTAGAGATTATAGCACGGTAACATAAGATCTTTAAGTGATCAAACAGTATGCTGTTTAGTATTTCAGAAAATGAATGTTGAAAGTATATTAAACTAACAGCAACTCTGGAACACTGTTTTCATGGGCTACCATTTTGTGAATCAATAAAAATGTAACAAGGCAATGAAAATTATTCCTGTCTTTTAGTATATTAAAATATGTATAATAATATTCCCCCTTGATCTTGTTTCTACCTCTATTCTAGCTCTCAATAAAGCCAATCTTATATTAAACAGCATTCCCTTTCTAACCATCATCTCTTGTCCGCTTTAGTATTTCAATTCTTATTCATTTTTTGATTTGCCTCCCAAACTCCTCCCTTGGGTCTTTGTCTCTGTCTACATCTTTCCTATTTAACCCAAATATTTCTTCCATCTCTATTATCTTTTGCTGCCGTACCTCTGGAGGATCTCCCCAAGCCCCTATCTTCTCTTCAAAAATATATTTCTTTTTATCCAATCCTATTGTTTGATCTCTTAATATATATTGTCCCTTATTTGATTCATAAGTCTTTATTGTCTTTTCCTTCTTCTCTTCTTGTTTTATTTGTTGATTTATCTGTTCGGTCTCTTCCTCTGGTCTTTGTATTATCTCCTCTATTTCCTGTGTTTTATGATCTTTATTCATTGTCCCTTGTTGAACATTTTCTGATTTCCCCACAATGTCATGCATTAAGTGTTTTATCTCCCTGTAGCTCTTTATCAACATAGCATAAGTACTTTGGAGCATCAACACCATTTCTTTTTGAAATCCATTCATCTCCCCCTGATGCAACATCTTGTCTTATTTTGATAGGTCCAAATATTGCTCAATAGTCTGTCAGTAGTCTGTCACCACACCAAAGTCTCAATTGTCTATGACCTCAGAAAGCCAGCTTAGAAACCATTTGCTCAATCCTAGTGTTGCTCCTCAGGGGAATGCAATAGTTATAGTTCTTTGTGTCCCAGAGTTAGTAAATTAGTTCCATTTAGGTAATCCAAGAAGATTTCCAAATGTCTCCTTAAGTCCACTCTGTAAGTTCAGTCATAGATCTTGGTATTCAATTTGGATTTTTTCATCCATCTTCCTCTTAATTGCTGTATTATACTGCATAAAATGTCCTTGTACAAATGATATTCATGGAGTAAGAGGGCTTTTTGTTTATATAATGGTAGTATCCGAATTCTCTGATGAAGTAGATTTGAGACTTAGGATATAAGGAGTTTCCCTAGGCCCTCCACATGAAAGGATCCCATCTATTTTATCATTTTGAAAATATTAGTATAAAGCAGTTCTACTTGCAGAAGCTTCCAATTACTGTTAATTTGCATATAACATAGTACAAACATGTCTTAGTAAATGTCTTAGTTAATTATGATGCTATAGGTTGAGTGTACTTTTTAACTTGTCGTACTTCATGGATCCTTAGTTTGAGCCTTCATTCAGGTATGGATATAAACTGCTAGAATTTCTATATTTAGCAATTATACATAAAGGTCTGAGTAACTGACTAATAATGTGGCATCACTGGAAAAAATAATTGAAGAGCTAGCACTACAAATCATCCTGTTCTGTTCTAGCTGAATATATACTTTTCTTTGCCAATAGTACTTAAATAAGCCTCACTAGATACATTTCCACACAAAAATATGACTCCTGACTCAGTCATTTTAAATTAAAATATGGTATTTCCTTTGAAACACTTACATAAACATATTTACTGTCTCTATTCTATGAAGTAGTTAGCTAATGATGAATTATCACAATCATATATCATGTGCAATGTGAAAAAATTATAGGATGACATTGCTACTGAGGTTGAATTTCCTAATCACCACAAAATGCACATATTGGTAATTGCTTCAAAACTCTTCAACAGTCACCTTTCTTTGAAAATATAGGAATCTAAATTAGCATAAGAATTAGAATATAGGATTAGAATTAGATTTAGTTACAGCATCAACAAAAAGAACAAAATTGGAGATGCAAAAGTGTTTTGTGGCAGATCAAAAAGAGGGCCGTGAAAATATTTACTGACCCCTTGCATCCTGGACATAAATTGTTTCAACTCCTACCCTCAAAACGATGCTATAGAGCACTGCACACCAAGACAACTAGACACAAGAACAGGTTTTCCCCGAACGCCATCACTCTGCTAAACAAATAATTCCCTCACCACTGTCAAACTATTCACTAAGGCTGCATTACTATTACTATTAGTCTTCTCATCATTTCTATCACAAATCTCCTCCCACTTATGACTGTATGACTGTAACTTGTTGCTTGTATCCATACAATTTATATCAATATTGCTTGTTTCCTGATTGCTTATTTGTACCTTATGACAATCATTAAGTGTTGTACCTCATGATTCTTGACAAACGTATCTTTTATTTTATATACACTGAGAGCATATGCACCAAAGACAAATTCCTTGTGTGTCCAATCACACTTGGCCAATAAAGAATTCTATCTATCATCTATCATCTCTCAGGTCTACTTCTTCATTCCACCTTGGTATAAAATCAATCTACATGTTGCATTACACATCTGAAGATATCTCATTTCAGACATCTGTATATCCACTTGTGAAATAACCTGTAAGAACATGCTACTTGTATTCTATCCAGCTTGGAAAGTTATACTCCCCACTCCCCCAGGTACATGTTTGTGTAAAGATATGAATACATGAAAACATATAAGAAGCCATCATAGGTAATGTAAAATCCTGTTTGAAGAACTAATGGCTGCTTATAGAACTATGCTACAAACATTACTTTGCTTCAGTAAAACCACATTGTGACATCAAATATGCGCATGTAAAAGAAATTCTGAAAGATCATAAACACCGTATGACATTTAACCCTAAATATGCAACAAATAGTCTGATAGCTAAGACTTCATTTCTTAACATTATTCTAAATCTATTTTAGATTTTAGCTATTTTAAAAAATTAAGTCTTACAAGCCTTTCAAGTAAGTAGTGAAATTTGATGAAATTCTGCTAAATTATTATTAATTAAGTTGAGAATACTCACACTCTTTCAGACATTGCATTTTAGTGCTTGAGATGCTATAAAATATCACTGCTATTTAAAGAAGAAAATTATATGTTCTTTATCAAATTTTGTTGCTCCATAATCCCTCACTTTGTATACAAAAGTGCTCTCTGTTCACAGTGCCAAGCACTTAATGCTATATCTGCTCCAGACCTGTGCCTAAACTTAGATCACACACTAACACACCTTTAAAGGCAATATAATATTTTGGGGAGATTTTATACAGTAAACATACGTAGAAAAATATAAAAATCTGATTAATGAAGGCAACCTAAATCACATCCAAAAATTCTGATATATTCATGTGGCTGAATCCACATATCCAAGACCATCAGTTCTTAGAAACTAAGAAGAAAATTAGATGAAATGTTTTTAAATGAAGGAGTTCAAGAACGTAGCCATGGTTTTATCTTTTGCTCTATGGCACTAGCAGCTGAAATAAAAACAGTAAAGAGACATTTTCAAATTGAAGGTGTGGGGAGTAAGGAGGAACATATATTCAAAAATTGTTTATGGAATTGTAACCATTCTGTCCCCAGGAATCTCCTCTATGAATTCCATTCTTTATCAGTGATTAGCAAAGCATTTCATCAACTACTGCATGACATTCATCTTATAACAACAACAACAACAACAACAACAACAACAACAGAATTGGAAGGGATCTTGGGTGAGATGCTGCAATATTTAGTCCTGAATTTTACTCATCAATATATTTATGATTTAGATAAAAGAGGTGTTATGGTTATCAGAATTTCAGATGATACAAAATTGGATGGAATAGCCACTACCTAGTCTTAGAAAATAAAAGTCACGCTGAAACTAATCCTGATTGAATAGAGAAACAGGTTGAAAGTACAGAATCAAATATAACATAGACAAGGTCAACATGATTAACTTGAGAAACAAAAAACAAATGCAGAAGCAGGGGTATGCTTGACTAGATTGACAATAGTATTGGGGAAAAGATCCTGTAATGGTAGTTGACTACAAATTGGTCTTGAAACAGTAGGATTATAGGGTTATGAAAAATACAAACACAATTTTACATTGTCAACAGAAATAGTTTCCAAATCAGAAGAAATAAAACTGTTCTGCAGTATCCATCTGAAACTCCTTGCTCAATTCTAGGCATCACTCTTAATTTAAAAATCTGAGAAACTGGAGCTGGTTCAGAGTGGAAAAACAGAGGAACAGAGGATCAAAACTATAATCAAAGAGCTGGAAGGGAATCTATCATCTATCATCTATCTATCATCTATCTATCATCTATCCATCTATCCATCCATCCATCCATCCATCCATCTTTGAAATTTATTGGCTTGTCCATAGGCTAACTCTGGGCAGCTTACAATATAACACCACTCCAACTCTCTGCCCAGGGGAGGAGACCTTATTGCATCCTGGATAAATGGCTGTCCAATCTTTTCTTGAAAACATCCAGTGAGGGAATTCCCACAACTTGGGGAGGCAAAGTGTTCCATTGATTAATTGTTCTTACTGTCATGAAATAAAAAAGTTCTTAAGTTCTGCTCTCTATCACTGCAGAGGTAATAGACTAAACCCATGATGGCGAACCTATGGCATGAGTGCCAGAGGTGGCATGCAGCACCCTCTCTGTGGGCACGCGAGCTGTCACCCTACTTCAGCTCCACTGCGCATGTGCGCGTGCCTCCCGTCGGCCAGCTGGTCTTCGGGTCTCTGCCACGCATGCGTGGGGTGCGTGAGAGTGCGCACGCATGCATGCACAGGGGTATGCGCAGAAGGGAAGGGCACATGCAGGGGGGGCATACATGCATTGCATTTTAGGGGTTCGGCTGTGCGGACACACATTTGTGGGTGCTTGCGCACTTTGGGCACTCGGTCCAGAAAAGGTTAGCCATCACTGCACTAAACGATGAATTTTTAAGTTCCTGGAAGTCAGTTTCTTATTTTAGGTAAGATTTCCTAGGAGTAAAAGCAGTTCAATACTGGAAACAAGTGGGAAGTTCCCCTTTATTAAACATGTACAGGTACTAGACATGTAACAGTTATTTGTTGCAGATGTAGATGTTGTAATTTCTTGCACTAAGAAAAATCACTATACAAAGCAGGCAAAACTGAATTCATAAGGGACCTGATCGGAGGTGGGATTCAGCCGGTTTGGATGGGTTCGGGCGAACTGGTAGTGGCGAACTGCGGGCGCAATCATGTCCTATATCACTGTGTTTTTTGACACCGTACACATGCATGGACATAGCGTGTGAGCGAATTGCTGTGTTTTTTATGCCACATGCATGCGCAGGTGGCGCGCACGAGTGAATTGCCATGGTTTTTGATGCAGCGCGCATGTGTGCAAGGCGCATGCGTGAGCGAAGGAAATGTGTGCGCATGCGCACTCACATTTTCAATTCTGGGTGAACCAGTTGTTAAATTATGTGAAGCCCACCTCTGGACCTGATTAGAGATGGGTTGTGGGAGGCTGGCTGGAGTCCTTTCAGTCTCACTATCTGGAAATGACTGACTGGGATCCAACTAAAATAGAAAAAGAAAAGGAAGGGAGGGGGGAGAAAGAAAAAAATACACAGGCACGAGAAGGATGAAAAAGGATGGTGCTTATTTTGGAAGTAAGAGAAATTACTTCCAAAAGAGAAGGATAGAGATAGATATTAAAAATCACATGTGATAATCTAGCAGGTAGTTTAGAAATGATGATCAACCAAGGAAGGACTTTAGACGTCAATGCATGAGTCAGAATAATAATAATTATACTTAGATTGGCTTTAATAATCTCCATAATCATGAAAGGTCCAAGACTAAGCATTAAGTTATTATTTATTTATTTTGTGAGATTTATATACCACCTCACAGTGCAAGCACTCTCTAAGCGGTTTACATCAGTAAGCAATGTATATTTATATTGCCCCCAGCAATCTGGGTCCTCATTTTACCTACCTTGGAAGGATGGAAGGCTGAGTCAACCTTGAGCCGGTGAGATTTGAACTGCTGACCTGCAGATCAGTGTCAGCTAAAGTGACTTGCAGTACTGCCTCTAACCGCTGCGCCACCTTGGCTTCCTATTAAGTTAGATTGCAGGCATGCTATAAGTAGCAAAAGAAGATTCCAACCTTCTCAGCATCTGAGGATGCGATTTGTCATCATGAATGGCTCAAGAGAAAATGGGTTTTTTAAAGAAATTATCTCTCTAGTTGAAGGCCTTGGCTTTTCTCTGTAGTACAGATTTAAACTGGGCAGCAGTCTATTGCCTCTAATTTAGGCTAAAGAAAAAAAAATGATTTGGTTCCAGCCAAGCTTCAGGTCTGTTAGTTCAAATGAATTCAATAAAGGGCTAGGCAGATGGATCTTTGCTACATTCATTTGCCATTCAGGAAACCCTGAGTGAATTTCAATCTGAGAGTAATGCTACAGATTTATCATTGATTATCATTCCTCATGACAGGAAATTCTGGCAATATATATATATGAAACTTCTGTGATGAATTTTCCTGTTTTTCAGGAAGTTAATTTTCCAGGGACTAAAAGAAAACCAATCAGCAGATATTTTCCTAGTGATATGACTATCTCTGACTTAAGCACTTAACTAGATAGTCAAATTAACTGATACATGCACTCAGAGAATGGGAATTTAACATATTTTAATACCCTAAAAAATAAAATATATGAAAAATCTCAATACTCAAGCTACATTTCTTCTGTGGGCCAATATAAACTAAAATACATACCAAACACTTTTTATGAAATGCTTATAATATCCACCAGAGGGCAATGATTTGCTATGGAAGATAACAAAAAATTCACACTTGATGCAAAATAAAAACAAACAGTTTTTGTTGGGGAAGTCACGTAGGACATTTTGATTATGAAACCAAAATACACCATTTATTGTGTTATATTTTTCAAAGTCCAATTTATAGTTTTTATAAGTAATTTAAAAATTATGTCCCTTAATCACTAATTACAAAGTGTAACTTAGAATCTGAAAAATATAACATTAGCATAATCAAAAAATACTGCAGTCAAGATATAAATGTGCACAAAATATTTGCAATTTAATTGGTGCTTCACACAAACTAGTTAACATTGGGTAACTTAAATAGCATCTTTTTTTTTTTACAAACTAGAAATAATCTCTGTTCCAGATTTTCTGACAGAAAGGATTATGATAAGACTAGCCAACAGAGTTTGTTAAAAATATGTTGAAATGAAGCAAATTAGATTTCAGGAATCATGCAAAATTGTCACTTAAGCATCTACAACAACAACAAAGTAAATGCTGAAGCAATTTGCACACATGCACAGAAACACACACTTTTTTTTTCTTTCAGATGTATTATTTTTCCAGATGTGGAGATTTATATGAGATTTGTTGGGCTGCACCTGAGGAAAAACTCCCACTCCTGCTTCAGGGCAAATGAAATTCCTTCAGGATAGACAGAAGGTTGAAATGTCAGGTTTCTGCCTGCTCCTATATTTTAATAAAAGCAAGTCATTAATTTATACACATTTGGGAAGGACATTACAAGGAAATCAAGATGTAGCTGGTAATAAATATTTATTATGTACCTCATCCATATTCTACTCAAACTGATATTGCCATGAATCGCCTAATTCAGGTGAACTTTGATCAGAGCACATTAGAAATAGATGAAAGCCATTTATTATTTATTATGGTAAATGTAGCATTGCCAATTAGAAAATTCTGTTAAGATTGTAGTTTCTATTTTGGGTCTGAAAATATACTGAAAAGGAACAGAATTGCAACAGTTTTTTTAAAATGTACTGAACAAGTTTGTTTCTTCCTTTTTTTTTAAAGAGCCAAGATTCTTTTCATTATTTCTTGAAATATAAATTTTGCCTACTTGATCAATGCTATGAAAAAGAATCAGTAACTCTTGTCATTCCAAATTAAGATCCTGATCATATAACATTTAATATTAATTTTCATTCTTGGCAATTTGACTACTATAGAAATTACCTTAAAAGAAGCTTCAGATGAACCCTGACAAGACTGAGTGATTTTGAGTTTTGAGGGATACAGGTTTTAGGTCTGTGCCATCTTTGGTGCTAGATTGGGTGGCACGGACCTAAAACACCTAAGACACACAGAAGCACTGCACAATCTGGGTATCCTCCTAGACCAGTGATGGCGAACCTTTTTTTCCTCGGGTGCCGAAATAGTGCACACCCGCGCTATCGCACGCGTGCGCGTGCCCACACCCATATTCAATGCTCCCCCACGCGCCCCTGCTCCCCCATTTCCTGACTTCCGGTGGACCCGGTAGCCCATTTTTTGCCCTCCCCGGGCTCCAGAGGCTTTCTTGGAGCTTGGGGAGGGCAAAAACGCCCTCTCCTACCACCCTGGAGGCCCTCTGGAGGCCAAAAACGCCCTCCCAGAGCCTCCGTGCAAGCCAAAAATCAGCTGGCTGGCGCCCACATGCACACTGGACCTGAGCTAGGGCAACAGCTCCCGTGCCAGCAGATATGGCTCCGCGTGCCACCTGTGGCACGCGTGCCATAGGTTCGCCATCACGGTCCTAGACTCTCCTGCTTGAAGAAAAGGTGGCAGTCATGGCTAGGAGGCTTTGCACAACTTCATCTTGTGCACCAATAACACCCTTTCCTGAACAAGAAGCTCTATTCACAGTCACTCATGCCCTAGTCATCTCCAGATTATTGTAATGGGATGTAAATGGGGCTTCCCTTAAAGAATATCCAGAAGTTTCAACTGGTGCAGAATGAGCAGTGTGGGCCGTTATGTGTGCTCCTAGAAGAAGAAGGCTGCTAAGAAGAAGTGCTTTTCGGTACAAATTTCAGGGACTGGGTTTAATCTTTAAAGCCCACTATGGCATGGGACCAGGATGTCTGAAGTAGGCCTTCTCCACCATGGCACGCCTGGTGCCATGGTGGAGAAGGAACATTCTTCACCCTGAAGTTGGGCTAGCTCCTTTCCTGTTATTACTTTCACATTCTTTTAGGTGCTAGTAATGTCAGAAGGCCTGGGGGTACCAGGGAATGAACGTTGTCTTACCTGAACGTTCCTTCTATGTGCGCTGCAGGAGAGTCCAAGCATGTGTTAACTTCTGTCTGCTTGCCCAGGGACTGAATAAGAAATACCGGCCATGCCTCCTCCTTGGGAGTCACTTGGACTTGCGAAAGGGCCAGTTGCCGGACCCTCGAAATGGCCGCCTTGCCTGGGAATACTGCCTGCCTCTGTCCCTACCTCCTGACCTGTCCATTTGGCACTCCATTCCCTGGTAGTAAGGTCTATGATATTGGGAGCCACTAGGCCCGGGATCTTGGCGAAATGGCTGCCTTCTAAAGTACGGTGTTGTACGGCAATCTGCTTGCCTATGCATATAAGGCAACACCTTTCTCTTATCCCTACTCTCCACTATTATGGAATCCAGGGATTCTCTGAAGAGACTGCCTACTTTAAAGGGGGCAGCAGTCAAGTGCCATTTTGAACTCATATCTGCCTGTCAATGGCGGAGCCACAGGAGACGGCGGGATGTTACATTGGCTGCCATGGCTCTAGACGCAAATTTTGCTGCATTAAGGGTTGTGTCTGCAGAGAATTCTGCTGCTGCCATAAGCTTGTTCAGATCTTGGCGCAGGCGTGTGTTCTCTGGAGACACTTTGGACAGCATTTGTCTGATCCACAAAATGGAGTTCCTATTGAAAAGGATGCAGCCATGGCTGCCCTAATCAACCAAGCAGAAGCCAAATGTGCCTTACGAGAAGCCATCTCAGCTTTACGGTCTTCCAACTTCAGTCCCTCAGAGAAATTGGCAGGGAGCACAGAAGAAGAGACCAGATTGGCTACTGGGGTGTCAACCACTGGGAGCTGAAGAAGATCCTCCAGTTCCGACCCCATACTGTACAGCCGCTTGTCATTATTACTGGAAGTGTTGAGTGAAGCAGGTTGACTCCAGTGGCGTTGAATAACATCCACAAACATCTTTGGAATGGCCTCTCTCACAAGAACTGGCTCTGAAAACACTCCTTCTGTTGGGTCAAGACCCAGCTCTGGGTCTGCTGGGGCATCTGACAATCCCATATTAGCAGTCATCTTAGCCTTGTATACAAGAGACTTGAACAAGGCAGGCTTGAACAGGCCAGAGAAAGAAGGCTGATCTGGAATAAGTCCTTCATCCTCAGAGAGGTCCTGGTCTTCGAAGCTTCCCTCTTCTATGATCGAATGATCACTATGAATGGAGGAATGTGATGAGCAATGACCCTGCTGGGAAGGCCAGACAGACTTGTCCTACAAGCCAGGGGAAAAACCTCTGTGCTGCAACTCCGCAGTAACCCCCTGGGAGATGGCTGATGTAATAAGATCCCTGATCTCTGGGGCAATGATAATTCCTGGGACACCCCCCCCCCCCAGCACAGAGCCCCGCTGCAGTTGGGTTGAACATGGCAGTCGGGGGTGTCTTACTAGCAGGGCGAGGAGGCACCAAATCAGTTGCTCCTTGGCCTATAAAAGCGTCAGATAGAGGCCTGCAAGCTGCTTCTTCCAAATCCAGAGGATCGTTGGCTATATCAGGGAACAAATCCCGAATAGAATCAATGGTTCCAGGAGAGCCGTCCTGATGAGGAAGGGGCTTCTCCTGCACTGGAGATAGGGACCTACTGGCTGCAGCCTGCTGACATGCTTTTGTAAATTGTTTCTCTAGGGATCTCAGATGTCGCTGAACGTCCCTATCCTCAGCTGAAGAAGCCCTTCTAGAAGGTTCCTTCTGGGACTTGCCCTGTTCAGGGGTCCCTTTTCCTGCCTTATGGCTTTTATGGCCAGACTTGGTAGAATCCTGACTCCTGGAAGATGTCTCCCTCGCTGCAGACCTGCCTTTTCTGGAATTGTCTGCCATATTGGATAATTAGCCACTAAGTGAGTTAATGCTAAATGGCCAGATGTGGAAGGAAAGGACCCCCAGTAATTCTGCCAGGCCAGGCTTCTTTGTGTCTCTGATGAGAGACACTAATGCCTCAAGGCTCCAACTCCAAAGCAATCCATTCAAGTGGGGCTTTCCCTGAATAGGAAATGGCCACCAAGCTGTTTGCAACTGCAGGGATCTGAATTCAGCAAGGGAGCTAGCAGCACACACAGTAAGGATAAAACAAAATGGCAGCTGAGGGGAGGAACCATCTCAGTGCCCACTCACTGTGACCTGGGAGTGACCCACATGGCCAAAATGGCGCCCGATCGAGGAGCAAACTCTCCCAGCTTCAGGTCCTCCGATGCTGCTGCCTCTTCAGCCACATGAGCAAGCAATCCCCAACTCACAGCTGATCGCCTCACTGAGGCCATTGCCGGAGCCCCGGACAATGACTCTTTCTTCCTCTGCAGTAATTAAGAGGTGGAGGCGGTTCTTGCCGGCAAGCCGACTAACCAGCTCTTCCCTCAGCAGCACAATTTCGATCCAAAGGCAGCCACATAAGTGAGAAACCCCCGACTCACAGCTGATCGCCTCACTGCTATTGTTTGGAGCCTTGCCAGTGCCCCAGGCAATAACTCCTGCTGCTGCTCTAGTAAGAAAGAGGCAGAGGTGGTTCTTGCCGGCAAGCCGACTAACTAGCCCTCCCCTCAGCAGTAATTCAAGCCTCAGGATGGCAAGGAAGCCTCCTTGCACTCACCCAATCCAGAAATAAAGATCAAATTGAAGTAATTTAGTTGTTGAATTGAAGAAGAATCCAAATTGTAATTTCTGTTTGTTTGCTCAGTTAGTTGAGAAGACAAAAAAATTTGCGTCCCTCTAGGCTAGACTGAGTAAAACAACTGACTCAGTAGAGCCAAAGAGGAGGCGTGGCTAGATATTTCTTACTCAGTCCCTGGGCAAACAGACAGAAGTTAACCCATGCTTGGACTCTCCAAGCAGCGCACAGGAGAACTGGAATATTCTGAGATGGCTCCACTATGGTTGACATTTTTGCTCTTTCCATGTAAACAATACATTTTAAGCTTTTAATAATATGTTCCCTTTTATTAATGAATCTTTAATATTATAATATTAAATAGCAATAGCACTTAGACTTATATACTGCTTCATAATGCTTTACAGCCCTCTCTAAGCGGTTTACAGAGTCAGCATATTGCCCCCAACAATCTGGGTTCTCATTTTACCCACCTCGGAAGGATGGAAGGCTGAGTCAACTTTGAGCCTGGTGAGATTTGAACAGCTGAACTGCTGAACTAGCAATCAGCTGAAGGTCGCAGTGCTGCTTTTAACCACTGTGCCACCTCGGCTCCTAATTAATTAATTATAATTAATAATATTTTAATATTTATTTAACATTTTTATAATTACTGTTTTTATGCTATTAGATTGTTATACATCACCCAGAGTTGCTTTTTGTGAAATGGATGGCTATAGGAGTGTGAATAATAAATAAATACATTTAATTTTTCATTTTTAGACATTTTTCTTGCCCACCCACACCAAGTAGCTCCCTATTGGGTGAGCATGCTTTGTCTCCAAGAGGATGGCAGAGATGTCAGCTATGGGATTCTAATAAATCATTTTATAAGTATACACAAAGACATTCCTGATAAGTAGAAAATCTGGTAGGCTTTAATTAATAAAGTCTGTATTTTTGACTTATATCAAATCTGAATAGGAAAAGCTACTCAATGGAATCCTTCAACATCACTTTCTAGAACTGATCCTTGAAGGAAGAGTATGCAAACTAATCAAAATACCATGGTTTATTAATTAGCAAGACCAACAAGAACATCCTTTCCCAAATACTGGCAAAGATAATTAATCAAGATGATCAAAGCTACTGTATTTGTGAAATCCAAATTAGTGTTGCCATCCAATCTTATGCTTCTGATTGCTTTGATTTAAATTAAGAACTCTGCATTTGTCTTTGTAAATATTGTAAAAAGTACCACACTCAGCATATAATTTTATGAAGCCAACTTAATACTTTACTCCAATGTGACAAGAAGTTGAATATCAACCACTAATATAACCACTTTCAAGCCAGCTCTGAACCAATGAAATTGATATGCCATTCAGACCCTTACATATTTTCATTTTGTATCTTATTCCTTCCGTTCTCATACTGGGTATGCTGTCCATGTTGTTCTGTCCTTTTTCAGATTTCTTAATGCAAGTACATCTTACTTTTTTTATAAGAAAAAAACAAACACCACAATTTAGGCCTTCTGTTTACTGTTTCAAAATTCATAATGTTATGCAACAAGATAGAAATGGAATCTTCTTTCCAGATAAGATTTTTCTCAAAAATTTTCTCAGCAGAGTAGTGTATAGTAGCTTCCTGATTAATATTGTAGTTTAAACTGGAGTGTTATATATATATATATATATATATATATATATATATATATATATATATATATATATATATATATATATATATATATATATATATATATATATATATATATATATATATATATATATATATATATATATGAAGAATACAATTTACTCACAAGGTGCTTAAGTAAATGATTAGGAGGGAAAAATAATTAGATAATTATGTTCTACTAGCAGGGAATCTGAAGAAGCAGGATAGAGAATTTATGCTGGAAAATACTCATGGGAATACCTTGAACAGCCAAGAAAAGAAACCAGTGGATTAAATCAACCCAGACTTCTTATTCATGACACGAATGATCAAGGTCAAATCATCCTACTTTGGATACATTATGAAAAAAGGGGCTCTACTGCTGGAGAAAGTGGAAAGAGAAGACAACAGCCACTCAGCTAAGTAGATGGATTCAATTATAGCAACAATGGGCACATCCCTTGAAGACCTGAACAACCATGTTAGAGACAGATCATCATGGAGAAAATCTATCTGTGTTGTCACAATGAGTTGACATCTACTTGATGGCATATTTTCCTATAATCACTCACTCACTATCAGAAAGTCTTTTATTCTCAATCCAGGAATGGGGCAATACAAACTTGCAAAAGCTAAACAGCTGTAAATTATTTTACAAGCTTGTAAAATAAATTCTAAGTACAATTCAATCAGAAACAAAACACCAGTGCATGAACCCGTAACCATGTTTTCTATTAAGTAAACAATTTCAATTTGATACAAACATTTTAAAATTTAATTTTATGATTAAAAATATATATTCATTGGTCAAAGAGTATAGGCAATTATGCTTCTTTAAGGAATCTTTTATAGTTAAAAGTCTGGGTACAGATTTTGTTTATAGAACAATTTGCATAAAAACATTAGATGTGGAAACAGAAAAGCAGCTGATTACATAAGAGACTGTACAGTTACTATGTCATATTCACTAGAAAGCTTAAATACAACAGTACTTGGTTTTATTGCTAGAAATAAAATATAACCAAACACAGAACTTTGGAAAGGAATTTTAGAAAGCATATAGAACAAGGCTGTCAAACTCCTGGCCCACGGGCTGGATGCGTCATGCGCTGGCCACACCCAGTTTAGCGAAGGGGGAAAAAGTCCCGCTATATCACATGACACTGTCGTGATGACGTGAGTTTGACACCCCTGATACAGAAGAACGAAAGTTATGGTTAATTAATTACTGCTGACGTCTACTCCACCCCTAGTAACCAGATGAATGTTTGCTATCTTGAATTATTGTTGAAACAGAGAATCCAATGTATTAATGATTAATATTCAGTATGTATGACACATGTATTATGTATAATAACATTTTGAGGATAAAATTCACAGTCCAGTAAGGGCCATTCTCCATGCTACAACACAAGTTACTTGATGTCTTCCCTGTATTAGAATGACTTTTTGTGCACATCCAGAAGGGCAGGAGAAAAATCCAACTACTTGGCCTGGATCTCAAAGTGCTTGCCAACATGCTTCTTGGTGCCTGCCAAACACACTGACTGATCCAATGCTTTAAAAAGATGCTTTATTTAATAATAATAAATGAATGGGAAGGAAACATGCTGCAAAACTAACTACCGGCCTTAAGCATGTTTGCTTTCTGGTATGTGAATGCTTTATTATTGACAGGGTTAATCTTCGTAACAGTTTACAACACATCCATAGCTTAATTGGAACTGGTGTTTGTGAACAATGTCTTTGTTATTCATGAGATGTAAACCATATAACAATAAAGTACAAATCTGTTTATCAAGCCAGAATATGCCCAAATCTGCAATATTTTTTCACTTTCTCAGTACCAGGGGAAAAAATGATGTTTCAGAATAGAATGTAATCTACCTTTTAGTAACTATCATTTTCTGACATTGACATAATAATAAACTGTGGCAAATTAATGGAGGAATTCTGCAGCTGCGTCATGACAAAAGGTAGGAAAAATAAACCCAATGGCTGGAATGGGTGAGTCCCATTCCTGCTGATGGAAGAGCTGGCTTCTGAAGTTGCAAGTGCCAGGAGTCTCAAAGCAAACGCAATAAAAGCCGAAGGTCTGAAAACTGACACTGTTCGATATAGGGGAATTAAAAACATGCCTTCCTTGCTAGACCTGATAGGGAAGAACAGGCAGTCCTGCAAATAGGTTCTAAGTGATGTAGAGCTTTATACATGGTGATCAGCACTTTGAATTAAATCATTAGCCTATTGGTCACAGAGCAGTTGTGTTATGTAATTGTATCAAAGGTAAGGTGACCAGACGTCCCGCTTTTGGCGGGACAGACACGCTTTTCAAGCGTGTGTCCCGCGTCCCGCATTCTTTTCAAAAAGTCCCGCTTTTTTTGAAAAGAATGCGGAAACAGCGGGACGTCTGGTCACCTTAGAGGGGAAGCAAAAGAGAGTTACCGGAAGCAAGTCGGGCGGAATTCCAGCGAGGCGGCTGCCTGCTGGGGGGAGGGGGAAGGGAGGCTGCTCCTCTTCTCCTTCCCCCGCCCCATCCCTAGCCCCGCCCTTGGAGGTGCCGCTGCTGTTGGGAGGGGTGAGGGACGAGGAGCCGTCGCCGCTTTGAGCTCACGAGTGGCCCCTCCGGCGGCCCAAATAGCCCTTCCTCGTCCCCCTCCCCTTTCTTCCCCCCGTCGCCTCGCTGCCGCCGTTGCCCTGGGGCCGGGCGGGCGACCGGGAGACCGCGGCGCTTGGATGCCTGGAGCAGGTAAGCTGCCAGCTGCCTCCTTTCCCCGTCTCCCGCCTCCCGTTCGTTGCTTGCCAGCCCGGCCGAAGGGGAGGCGGGAGGCGAGGAAAGGCCTCCCGAAGGGGAGGCGGGCTCCCGAAGGGCTGCCGGCTCCCGAAGGGCTCGCCTCCCGCCTCCCCTTCGGGAGCCGGCAGCCCTTCGGGAGCCCGCCTCCCCTTCGGGAGGCCTTTCCTCGCCTCCCGCCTCCCCTTCGGCCGGGCTGGCAAGCAACGAACGGGAGGCGGGAGACGGGGAAAGGAGGCAGCCGGCAGCTTACCTGTCGCGAGCTCTAGGCATCCAAGCGCCCTCCCGCCTCCCCCCCCTGGACGTCGACATTTGCTGTTTTGCCCTCTGCGCATGCGCAGCGTTCTGCGCATGCGCAGAGGGCAAAACAAATGGCGGCGCCCAGGCGGCCCCCCCCGTCCCGCTTAAAAATAAATAAATCTGGTCACTTTAATCAAAGGACAACCAAAACTTCCCACATCACTGCATTCTAGAATAGCTGAAGCATCTGAATAATCTTCAGGGGCAGCCTCTGTTGAGTATGTTATAGTAATCCAAGCAGGAAGTGACTAAGATATGAGATGCCTTGAGCAAGGCCTCCCGGTCCAGGAATGGGTAACCTGTGAAAAGTCCCATGATCACTGTTGTCACCTGTCCATTGAGCAGAAGACATGAATCTAAGAAAACCCCCCCCCCAAAAAAACCCCTACCTACCGGCTTTGACTGGGGAAGTGTGAGAAACTGATTTACCAAAATCCACAAGTGGATTTACCGCATTTATCAATTGTTCCGGTAAATTCTTTTTCTTTATGATAAAGTACAGCTTTTACAGAGAGAGGGTCCAAATTTCTAGGGAATTCTGATTTTAACTCAGATTATTTTGGTTTGATCTTTTTGTTGTGGCCTAAATCCATGCTTCTCCAAGTACAAAATGTTTTGCTTCAGCAGCTTTACTCAGACTACTCTATAAATGCTCTGGGAGCATTTTCCAGAGTCACAGGTGTGAGTATGTAACGGCTCAACTAAGATAACATTGTAGGGCTGTCAAACTCACGGCATGGATTCGTCACGCGCTGACTACGCCCACATCCAGTTTAGTAATTGGGAGGGGGATTGCAATACATCACGTGACGCCTCCGTGACAATGCGAGTTTGACACCCCTGTTGCCGGTAACATGGATTCATTCCTATCCTGATGCAAAATGCTCTACTACCAGCCTTCTCAATATACTGCCCACCTTATACATTTTAATTATAGTTTCCTCCGCCCAAAAATACCTGCAGCATTTGGCCAGTGATTACTGCTGAGCCATTGGGGTCTACTCCACAGCCATGGGCACA
This sequence comes from Diadophis punctatus similis, assembly GCA_023053685.1. NCBI lineage: Eukaryota > Metazoa > Chordata > Lepidosauria > Squamata > Dipsadidae > Diadophis > Diadophis punctatus. The sequence continues at coordinate 197,713,814 of JALIGW010000002.1, forward strand.
GAACCTGATTACCAGAAGATAAGGCAAATGTGGTGCTCTCTGATTGGAAAAATATGACCATTTCACTGAGCTGGGTTGCTCCTTCCCTCAATAATATAAGATTCATTCCCTTGGAGTATCTCCAAGAGGGGACCTTTGCCCACTTACACCTTATTGAAAGTCAACTTACAGGATTCCATTCTCTATTCTCTATTATCATTCTTAAAGATTCAGCTTTCTAGGGACTCCTCGATGTGAGAGCTTTTCCCTTTTGAGGTGCTTGAGCAGCACAATTCAACAAATTCTAATATTTGGGGAACAATAGATTTGCTCAGGTAAAATGGTGGCCAGATATTATTTATGACTAGTTAGGCTGGTTCCAGTCTAATAAACCTAAAACCAGTTTAGCAGAGTCTTCCCAATCTACCGAATCAAATGGAAGGGCAGGCTGCTGGAGCTACAAGGACTCTTAAAGAGCAACACAGAAGAGGGTCTAGGACTGCAGACTGATCCCCCCCCTATTTTTCTTTTTAAATTTCAAAGTGAGGTTCATAGTGATATTCACACAGTCCCCTTAAAGTTTCCATTTCTTATGCAAACTTCACAAAAAAAACAGAATTTTCTGAAAATCCAGAAAGAGTATTTCAACAGAATGTAGGAACCAGAACTTTTCAGGATTTAGAATTCAGTGGACATTGTTGTCTGGCATTTATTGATTGTTAGTCTCAGTTGGACAAGTCCATTTCTTGCTGGGTTCAGAGAGACTAGGCAGAGAACATGAATTCCCTTTCAGCGAGTTTTGTGGAAGAGCTTTTGCAGTTTGTAAGGCTGAGCAACTTGCTGCAGCGTAGGCTCTTTAGAAGACCAATATATCAATACTCCCCAAACAGTGTAGGTTTCCACTCCCTCTTAGTACTTGCATTCCATTTGCAAGTCCCTCTCTCTCCCACATGCCATATTTGCCAACAGAGGTTTCTAACAAAGCCAGTAAGGCCTGCCAAAGCTTCAATCTTCGAAAGGGAAGAGAAGTCTGGTATTATTCCTGTAGGAATCTGCCACTTCCCCTCTCCTAAGCAGAAATATATAGGCCTTGGCCTCAATCTGTGTGCAATTAAACATTTAAAAAATGTTGTTCATAAAAATATCCAGCCAAGTTCTAAAAGCCTGTCTGTTTTCAATATTAATAGTTGAACAGTAGAAGAGGTCTGAAAAGAGATTTGAAGCTATTCCAATAAAAATGGCAAAAGACCTTTAAATAGAAATTCAAAAATGATTCTCAAGTACTTTAGATTTCACCCAACTGTTCTCTGTTAGGCATTAAAACAAAGAAGACATGGGTCATGCCTCACTACTTTGTAGCTTCTGTAGAAATTATGATCCATTTTCATTACTTTTGAAAGACTTTCCAGGCAGAAAAGATCTATCTCACAGCTCCTATTAGACTGACGGACCAATATTCCAAGTTCCACTTCTGAATTTTACTTTGTAGCTTTTAGAATATATAGTTTTTTCTTCTTCCTGGCATAGCAGAGTACTTATCAAATATTCAAAACTATTCAGATTGCTGATTATACTATCACTGCAGGCCTTAAGACAATTTAAAAAAAGCATCACGGGTATATTTTATATTCTTGGGATGTGAAATTAAAGGGATGTGACTGAAAGTAAGATGGTGGGTGAAGGGTAGTGTGAGCCAGTAATTGAATATGGTCACCTACATCTAGCCTCCATTTTCACAAAGCCCATCTCTAGTCTTAGAGTGACATTAGAGACACATTTTGGGCCTTGAAGGGTAAAGATATTTGGATTGAAGAAGTTCTAATGGTGCAAAACTGGAGAAGGGGCCCAACTGGATATCACAGAGAAGTTGTGCTAATGGCTTGGCTTCAAATAATTTGAGTGATGTAGGAAAATAGTGGCCACCTCTTCACTTGAGAAATGTAAGGATGGCAGATGAGTTCATCTGTGTACTTACAGTGATGTACATTAGTTTCCATGGGGATTCCTATTCTTGGCAGAATGTAAGACTACTCCCAGATATTTGAAACAGGAGAGCTGGTCAATCTTATGGCCATCTATCTTTCAAGAGTAGTTCTTGGGCTTTTTGGCAAATTCCATTATTTTGGTTTTTTGATAATTGAGTTCTAGCTAGCCTTCTGTGCTAGTTCTCTCAGTGCTCTTTTAAGGCCGAAAGATATTCTTTAGAGCATTTCCATATCACCTGCATACAGTAAAATGGAGATGTGACTGCAGAGGTGGGATTCAGCAGGTTCTGACCAGTTCTGGAAAACCAGTAGTGGAAATTTTGAGTAGTTTGGAGAACTGAGCAATTCATCTGACGGACGAACTGAAAGTCTATGCTATGCAAATAATGTCTTCATCTGTAACAGAAACTTAGCTTACCATCTCTAACAAAATAATACAGTCCCTTTTTAAACTACCCATTAATTTTCAAGCTTTAAGTGTCAATTTATCAAGCCCCATCACATAGTTTCGTAGCGAAGCACGAGTATCAGCTAGTATAATAGAATGAAGTAGAATGGCCATTCAGAAATTCATTCTAAGTAATATTTTTAATGTATCTACCAACAGATGGCAGTGATCATTCACAAACGTTTATCATAAATGTGCGGAAAGGAACAACAAACAGATTTCATTTATCACTCATTACTATCTACAAATATTCAATTTTGAAAGATGACAGATCTGAATCCTACTAACATATGCTAGTGTGTATCAAAAGTTGTGCTTTTAATCTTTGGAGCCCCCCCCCTTTGGAACTTTTATTAAAGTGACTGAAGAGTGGCACCTAGGGATGGGGTGCCTAATTCTCTTTACCTCCTTCCACAATTTAAACAAGTCTTTTAAAGGCAATATTGTGGTAGGTTTAAAGGCAGTTACAGTTTTGCCAGTAAGAACAAAAGCCAGATGGGTAAAGTACTCAACAAATTGCAACAGTGATTAGGCTGCTAACTAGGGTCATTTCTGGCTTATCCAAGTGGCTTTTATGCTTTAATGAGTAAAAGATAGTAGAAACCTCTCTTTTTAACATAGCACAAAAGGAATAGTAGCTAATCTTTTGCTATCCCTGTCCTTGTAATCTAAGCTAATAGATAATAGAAAGCAGAAAGCATTCCTTAAACTCACCATATCATCAAAACTCACCGTATGGGATCTTTCTAGCCAGTTCTAATACTCACTCCTTTAAAAAATTGTACAGGTAGTCCTTAACTTACAACCACAATTGAGCCCAAAATTTCCATTGCAAAGCAAGATACTGTATTTTTCAGAGTATAAGACGCACCAGAGTGGAAAAGGAAAAAAGGCCTCTGCCTCCCAGCAATTTGCCAAACAGAAAACAGCACAGATGATATACACTGTTTGCTGTGTATTTCTGTGCATGTGTGCCTGACCCATAGAAATAGCAAAGAATTGGAGAAATGTACATTATGCCAGAAAGTTTTCTTAAATGTAGTCACACTAACTCCTCCCAATTATTTAAATAGATCTACTCCAAGATAAGTCAGGATTTAACTCTAATACTAAACAGGACACTGTTACATTTCAGACTATACTTGTACAGAGCTGTTAAAATTAATTAAAATTTCTGGAAGTATACATTATTCTCTATTATTTAAAATAAGATACAATAGCACTGGGCCTCTTCAGAGCAAGCATTTATTTTAAAAAAGCTCCTTTATTTTATTAAGTTGTCTAGAGGTCTCCATCCTTGGCAACTTTAAGACTTGTGGACTTCAACTCCCAGAATTCCACAGCCAGCAAAGCTAACAAAGCTGGGTGTGGAATTCTGGGAGTTGAAGTCCACAAGTCTTAAAATTGCCAAGGTTGGAGACCCCTGGTCTAGAACAATAATAAAGCAGTCTTTAAAAATAAGTCTAATAATTTGAACATTCTACAGACATTTATAGTTATTCACTTACCCCCTTGCATCCAGTTCAACAGAAAATAAAAATCTGTGTGTCTCTCCCAGCTATTTGCCTCTTTGCAGCTAGTTTCATTTTCATTTTAGCACGTGGCAAATCAGCTGGAGATCGAGAAGCTGCTAATGACTTGCTTGTCTTAACAAGCTCTTCCCTGTTTGCTGCAAGCAGGTAAATTGCTGGAAGATAGAGGCCAAAGGGTGGGGGTGGGTGGGTGGGTGGGGCTACATTTGGTGTATAAGACGCACCCAAGTTTTCACCCTCTTTTGGGGGGTAAAAAGGTGCGTCTTATACTCCAAAAAATACGGTAGTTGTTAGATTGACTTTTGCCCCATTTTAGGACCTTTCTTTCCATAGTAATTAAGTGAATCACTGCCGTTGTTAGTAATATGGTTGTTAAGTGAATCTGGCTTCCCCATTGACTTGCTTGTTAGAAGGTCACAAGATGATCACATCACCCGAAGACACTGCAATTGTCATAAATACATGCCAGTTGCCAAGCATCCAAATTTTGATCATGTGACTATGGGGATGCTGCAAATGGCTGTAAGTGTGAAAAACAGTCATAAGTCACTTTTTTCAGCGCTGTTGTAACTTCAAACAGTCACTAAATGAATGGTTGTAAGTCAAGGACTACTTGTAATGATATCTCAACTTCAGAGATGCTGAAAATTATACAGATACGTTTCAATTTGGTTTCAGGACTGGTTTTAGTTTGGTCACTCTAATGGCAATAGCACTTAGACTTACATACCGCTTGACGGTGCTTTACAGCCCTCTCTAAGTGGTTTACAGAGTCCGCATAATATTGCCCCCAACAATCTGGATCCTCATTTTACCCTCCTCAGAAAGATGGAATGTTGCTTGGGGAAAAGAAACGGGAAATTGTATCCCTACTGCATTGTTGAACCTGTTTTTAGCATTAGTTATTTTAAAAAATGAAAACCTTTTCGTGAATGGGAGATAGCGTAATTGGAGCAATGTTACAGCATAGGGATGAGGAATATTTATGCAGAATTTATGTTTTATGTTATGGTGAATCATTCTCTGTGTCTAACAGGAAAATGCTGTTCTTTTATACAAAGGAAAACATAACAGGAGTGAATACAAAAGTACTAGTTTGTTAAGAGTGCCTGGAAAGAGGATGGCAGACCACTTTTTTTTTTGCTGTCTAGCATATAAGTGAGAAATGCTTGCATATGAAAAATAAAGTTTATTGTACATCTGTTGATTTTGAGAAAGCATATGCTAAAGTGAATTGGCTTGACTTTTGGAAAGTTCTATATGTCTATGGCAGGGGTGTCAAACTTGTGACAACACTTTGTCATCACGTGACATATAACATCTTTTCCCCGCCTTTGCTAAACGGGGGTGGGCATGGCCAGCGTGTGACACATCTGGCCTGCTAGCTGCGAGTTTGATACCCCTGGTCTGTGGCATAAGTTGCTGAGTGTGATAATGCAGTATAATGCTCTTATCACCTGCATATAATATTGGCAACATTACAGCCATGTATGCAGCACATATATTACACCCTTACTAGTAGATTTTCGAACCCAGGCATTTCGATATGTTACTTCTATTGTCTGATAAGACTCCTATTATAACAGTGATGGCGAACCTATGGCACGCGTGCCAAAGGTGGCATGCAGAGCCCTCTCTGTGGGCATGCGCGCCATCGCCAGCTGCTCTTCTGGTTTCCAGTGCTTCGGCGTGCGCAAAGACCAGCTGGCTGGCACGCATGCACATGCCGGAAACCCAAAGATCAGGTGCATGCATGCATGTGCACTGGCCAGTTGGTCTTCAGGTTTCCTGCGCTCCGGTGCACGCATGCGCACACGTACATTCCGGTTTGGGCACTCGGTGCCGAAAAGTTCCGCCATCACTGTACTATAACATGTGGCAAATTTCTGTATGGCAGCCTGTAAAATCAGGAAGGTGCTGATTGTCACAACAAGTCAGCAAATTTTTGTGGAGTCCTTGGTGCTCTCTGAGCTTGCTTGTTTTCTTCCACTGAAGATGTTACCTATTTGGGTAATAAAACATCTACAAGAAAACAACCAAGCTCAGAGAGCACCAAGGCTCTCATAGTTCGTCTGACTTGCAAAATAGTTTTGGTCTTCAATTTTTGTTCTTCATTTCTTTATGTTTTTTCTTCCTTCTGTATTCAATAATATTTCTTGCTTTCTGTAGTATTTTCCTAATTTATTTATTTATTCCCATTCACCAAAATTTTAACTAATTCGCTAAAAAATGTATCTTGGTCTAGTCCCGTGATGGCGAACCTATAGCACGGGTGCCACAAGTGGCACGTGGAGCCATATCGGTGGGCACGCGAGCTCAGGCCCGGCGTGCATGTGTGCACCAGCCAGCTGATTTTCGGGCCTTCTGGGCCCACTGGGAGTCGGGAAACAGGCTGTTTCCAGCCTCCAGAGGGGGTGGGGAAGGCCGTTTTCGCCCTCCCCAGGCTCCTAGAAAGGCTCTGGAGCCTGGGGAGAGCGAAAAATGGGCGTGCCATTGCATGCTGGGAGCAGGGGGGTCATGCGTGCATGTGCGGGGGTGCATGGAATTATGAGTGTGGGCACACACACACGTGATCCTCCGCATTTCCCCCCTTTTGGCATGCAAACCAAAAAAGGTTCGCCATCACTTGTCTAGTCTGTTTCTCCATGACTTCTGCTGAAAATATGCTCCATGCCCAAGTCTCCTTTACATAATACAAATGGCATTGTATGGGCATTTACTTTGTATTAGAACCAATTAAATCCTTTATCAGTGCACTTGGGTGCCCTGGGAAGGAGAAGCAACAGTAAATGTTGTATAAACATAATTGCTTAGAATTTATCATATCTTTCCTTTTTCTACTGGATAGAAGATATCTGCACAGAAAGCAGTGTATTCTAAAAATTGTTAACTTTATATACATGGACAAGCAGCTAATATGCCCATGTTCTCTGCACATTTATATTTAGCAACAGAGAATGAATCATATCACTATTAATTTAAAAGGCAAGCCCTTAGGACCCTATTTTGCGGAACATAAATCCATTTTGTGCACAACATAAATACTGTTGTGTGATTCTTCTTTATTATTCTTTTGAGGCATACTGGTTGCAGGACTGTTTGTAAGCTACGCATATTTCTAATTACCTGTTCAAAAATTTTGGCCACAAATATGTTAATCAAATTAACTGAAAAACAGGTAAAACAGCACTCCTTTAAAAAAAAATTAAAGCCTTGTAAATTTTCCAAGCTGACTCAGAACAGTTTGTTTATTTTATTTTTCTATATCTTAAGTTTTGGATGAAGCATTTGTATAGTTGGATGCTTCATCTGAAACATAAAAATTGTATTTATTCACTGGGGAGGAGAGGGGAGGGGAGAGGGAAAGGGAGCGAGGGAGGGGAGGGGAGGAGAGGAATTTATTCATGTATTAACATCAGCAAAGCACTATATGGTTCCCTATACCCGTGGTGGCGAACCTATGGCACGCGTGCCACAGCTGGCACGCGGAGGGAGCCATAGCAGAGGGCACGCGAGCGTTGCCCACCGGCAAACCGGAAGTGCGAAAAAACGCACTTCCGGTTTGCCGGTGAGCTGTTTTTTGCACTTCGGAGGGTTCAGGGAAGCTCCCTGAAGCCCCGGAATGCAAAAAACTACAAAACGGACAAACCGGAAGTGCGGAAAAACGCACTTCCGGTTTGCCGGTGAGCTGTTTTTTTTGCACTCCGGAGGGTTCAGGGAAGCTCCCTGAAGCCCCGGAATGCAAAAAACGATGAAATGGACAAACCGGAAGTGCATTTTTCCGAACTTCCGGTTTGCCCGTTTCGTCATTTTTTACCGTCCCAGGCTCCGGTAAGGCCTTTGCGTGGGGGGGGGCGCATGTGCAGGGGGCAGCATGGGGTGTGTTGTGCGCATGCGTGGGGGGAGGAAATGGGTGTGGGCATGCGTGCGCTAGCACACGCACCCCCCTTTTTGGCACGCGAACCTAAAAAGGTTCGCCATCACTGCCCTATACTATACTCTTGTGTTGGGAGCACCAAAGTGCTTCCGTTGTGAAAGGATCATCTGGTGACATCACCACTGCCTGGGGAATGCCCAGTTGGGGACTTCTTTCATGTCCCCATTAATGAGCCCACCAAAGTTACACCTATTTATCTACTCACATTTAACATGCTTTCAAATTGCTAAGTTGGCAAGAGCTGGAGCAAATGACGAGAGCTCACCCTGTCACACAGCAGCATTTAGGCTTCGAATGCAGGCTTGCAAATTGTCAACCCAGCATCTTAACCACGTGAGCCACCACGCTTCTTCCCTGGGTTGGTGAAATGATGTCTTTCTTGCTTAAGTAAGATCTAGTGTTAAATATCTGTATTAAAAAGATCTTATTTTAATTCTGTCATTTCATCCCAAGCCTGATTCTTCTGGATCAATGTGTTATCACCCAGAATCAAGAATTTGATTAAAATGGGATGCATGGACTCAAATTCATCTTCCCAGAGCTTCCTGAAGAAATGGAAAGTGACAAGAGACAGAAGCTAAATGTCAGTCCATATAAGTACATCTCAGGTAAAGGCCTCTTCTTTAAAGGTTATGAATTGTGTTCTACCACATTGGTCTACTGCACTCTGATAGATGTTTATGGAGTTCTGGTCTAGCATTATGAGAGTTACTGGCCGAAATTCACCCAACCAGTTTCTGTATCTAAGGAAGAACTAGAACCCATATCTTTTTTCACCTGTCCCAAGAGAGCACCACACTATTTGCAGTGTTAGATAAAGACAGAGTATAGGAAAAACCATAACTGCATCTCAATTCAAAACATCTGTTTCTGTATTTTGCAATTAATTTCAGAAAGTCAATTTTAATATGTTATTTTACTTCAGTAGATCTAACGGATTTTTGCAAAAACAAATTAACCATTTACATTTATTATTGGGTGTGTCTCATAATGTCATCTTCCTTCATGGCTTCAATTATTACTTCAAATAGTAATAATAAAAATACTTTGGTGGAGTTATATTCAAAGCTGTAACCTGAGAATAGGGCACATGAAAAGAATGACAGGGAACAGGTACATTATTGTTTAAGATACAGTGATTCCACAATGTGACTGCTTGGTATGGCAATGGCTTCTCCAGTGTTAGCAAAAACCACCCTGATTTCTTGAAAATAATATTGCAATAGCTGTGACTATCCTCATCACTATACATAAAAAGCCAGTTATTAGGCATATTGTTGGAAATATCAGATGTTGCAACTGAGGGGCTCATTAGAAATCTGATGCAAGCTTTTGATTTAAGGTGCCTTAACTCTTGTCACTAGTACCAGAAAGACTGTCAAATATAAAACTGCTCTAGATATTCCTAAGCAATATGGGAAGATGACTAAGGAATTCCCACTTTTCCAAGTTATTTACTTAATTAAGAAGAAATGTGAGATAAAGCAATGAAATTTGGCAAATGGTTTGTGAAACACATGACATGATTGTTTGTTAGAAAAATAATAATTCATATCAAGGAATGTTCAATAATCAGGTTTCTATACTCAACTCACTCCCAAAATGATACAATATATCTGGAGGGATAAGCTGGGAAAGTTTGTGCTAGATTGATTGAGAAGAAACCACTTAAGGAAATGCCTTGTAATGTTGTTATATGCTTCATTTGCTAGGAACAAAAGTGTTAAATCTGAGTTGCACTGAAATGATATCTTCTCTTGCCCCAAGGGTGCTTTTTCGAGAGGCAACTGGACTTTCTTGTTTTTATTTTATTTTATTTTATTTTATTTATTTATTTATATTTTATTTTATTTATTTATTTGTCAAACATGTACAGGATAGTAGTTGTTTGTATAAACATAACATAAGTAAAAAGTACTGATAATAGAGGACAATAGGACAGTAGGACAGGGATGGTAGGCACAGTGGTGCGCTTATGCATGCCCCTTACAGACCTCTTAGAAATGAGGAGGGGTCTACTGTAGACAGTCTAAGGTTAAAGTTTTGGGGGTTTGGGGAGGAAACCACAGAGTCAGGTAGTGCATTCCAGGCATTCATCACTCTGTTGCTGAAGTCATTTTTTCTGCAGTCGAGTTTGGAGCGGTTTACATTAAGTTTGAATCTATTATGTGCTCGTGTATTGTTGCGGTTGAAGCTGAAGTAATCATTGACAGGAAGGACTTTTTGATATATGATTTTATGAACTACATTTAGATCAGATCGGAGGCGGTATAGTTGTAAATTGTCTAATCCCAATATTTCAAGTCTGGTGGAATAAGGTATTTTATTGCGAGCAGAGGAGTGGAGGACTCTTCTAGTGATATTTTTCTGGACTCTCTCAATTGTATTAATGTCTGATATACATTGCGGGTTCCAGACAGGTGAACTGTATTCCAGAATTGGTCTAACAAATGTTTTGTATGCTCTGGTTAGCAGTGTAATATTGCCAGAGAAGCTGGCAAACTACGCAAGATTAGATTAACAACTCTCATAGCCTTTTTGGCAATGTTGTTACAGTGGGCTCTATCACTTAGGTCGTTGGATATGAGTACTCCAAGGTCTTTCTTTGAAGACATTTCACTTCTCATCCAAGAAGCTTCTTCAACTCAGAGCTCTGGCCTGGATGACCAAGAATCTCCATAGGTATCTTCCTTTACAGATTCCAAATCTCACTGTTGCAATAAGCTTTTTTTTTCACTGCAAATATCAAGTGATACATCGCAAAGGTGTTTGTAAATGCACTGCCACCTCTACTGAAATTATGCTGTTTCCATATGTAATGGAAAAACAAATCACCGCTGAACCGAATGTCCATTATTTAAATCTTACCATAGCTTCCAAATATACCCCAACCTTAGATTTGAGTTCCCTTTTGCATTTGTAGTTTCCATAACTACTTTAAATTTTCTGAAAATATTTTACCATCCATGCACCAAAAATATTAAATTCAATTGCTTAGCGACACATTTTAATGTGTTCGGTTCAACCTTTAAACACCAACCTAGATTAGGTCGAAGTTAATGTCCCAACTGTTACAAATTAACATGGTTCTTAGGAGGCCCGTTTCTATGTTACCTAGCACACATACTGTATCTATGTATGTAGCATATTATATAAAAATATAAAGGCATCTTCCAGGCTGTAAATTCCACTTTGATTCTGTTCATCATTCAATACAGGATGTATAGTTTGAGTTTAGCTCTGCTGATAAACAGCTGAACATGATCCAGGCGAGACACAGCAGATAACTCTTAATGGAGACATTATTCCCACCCCCCCAGAAAACCTATCTAGCCTCCAGCCTACCTGTTCAGGAAGAGATCAATGGAGTCTGAGCAATGTCACTTTTCTGTGGCTTCATTCTTTAGATCAAATGAGTGCTTTATTTTGGCTACTGATTAGGAAAGCTAGAGTAAGAGTTCCTGTTATGTTCCTTTTAATTACATAACTGATTATTATTTCAGCTGATTCTTCTCTTAGAGAAGCATGGATCCAGATGGACAACACACACACACACACACACACACACACACACACACACACACACACACACACACACACACACACACACACACACAATATTCTGTCTCTGTATTCTCACCCTAGTTGTAAATAGGGAAAATGTTAACCATCTGCACAATCCATCTTGAATTTGAAAAAGCCAAGTCTGCAGCTGGGGATAGCACAATTAGTCTGTACACCATATTCTGAACAGTTCAAATCAGAACTTTGTTCCTAGATCAATGAGTGAGAATGCCATTCACAACAAGGGAACCCACATTACAAAGAAAAACTCTGCAGAAATTATTGAAACAATTCTCTGTTCCAGAGTAAGAAGGATTTCCTCTGGTAATATGTTATTTGGCCTCAAATAATTGCCTTACCATGTAATCCACCATCAACAGAAAAAAAAACTTCTATGCAAATATAAAGCTTTGAAGCATTTATTGTCAACTCTCAGTAAGATGTGGAGAACTTCAAACAAACAGCAAGGAGTTGTTTATTATCAGCACTCCTAATTATTCTCCTTTTAGATGAGAAGGATGCATTCTGGGATGCTGACTAGGATACACATTTTAAATTGCCTACTTTTTAATATATTTATTATAACAGGTACTGCATGCCTTTTGATCACATTAACAAGCAGTTTCTTCATTCTTCTCCCAGTGGCATATTATCCACATTTACAAATAACAATGCAATATATAATCCTGAAAAGTTGCCAAATCATTCAGACATTCTTTTCTTTAAAAATAAATAAAAATATGAAGTATGGGATAGGAAATTGCTGGAGCTGCTGCTAGTGGACAAGGGCAGTTAATGAAGGAAAAAGACAAAGCTGCTTTGGCATCCTGAGGGCTGAATGAATGTGCATCCTTTTATAATGTATATTATGAGTCTGACATCCTCATTACTCTAGGTGGTTTATTTATAAAGATATACCAAATTACTATTTCAACAGTTTCCTTGTCAATTCTCAAGAGGAATATTTATTTATTTATTTATTTATTTATTTAAACGCTCTTATAAGCCGCCCAATCCCATGGGACTCAGGGCGGCGTACAGCATAAGTGAGAAGCGTACAATTTAAAACAGTAATCATAAATTTAAATTAAAAAATAATTAAAAAGAAGACATTATAAAACACAACATTCAGGGGGAATTTGCTTATCCTATTCACCCCATCTGCCGGAAGAGCCATGTTTTTAGGGCTTTACGGAAGGCCAGTAAGGTGGGGATAGTTCGGATCTCTGGTGGAAGATGGTTCCAGAGGGACGGGGCTCCCACAGAGAAGGCCCTCCCCCGCGGCCCCGCCAATCGACATTGTTTGGCCGACGGGACCCGGAGGAGGCCCTCTCTGTGGGACCTAACCGGTCTTAGGGAGGTATGTGGTAGGATGCGGTCCCGCAGGTAACCTGGCCCTGAGCCATGTAGGGCTTTAAAGGTAACGACCAACACCTTAAATTGCACCCGGAGGCTAACTGGTAGCCAATGCAGCTGGCGAAGGATAGGTGTTACGTGGGTGTATCTCGGTACACCCACTACTGCACGCACAGCTGCATTCTGTACCAGCTGGAGTCTCCGAATGCTCTTCGAGGGTAGCCCCATGTAGAGCGCGTTACAGTAGTCAAGCCGTGAGGTGACAAGGGCATGAGTGACTGTGAGCAAGGCCTCCCTCTCCAAGTAAGGTCGCAATTGGTGCACAAGACGGATTTGTGCAAAGGTCCCCCTAGCCACAGCTGAAAGATGTTGATCCAATTTTAGCTGTGGATCTAGGAGGACACCCAAATTGCGAACCTGTTCAGAGGGAGTCAATTTTTCTCCCCCGAGAACCAAGGAGGGACAGTCGACATAGTCCTTGGGAGGCAATATCCAGAGCCACTCAGTCTTGTCTGGGTTGAGCCTGAGTCTGTTCACTCCCATCCAGACCCTCACATCGTCCAGGCAGCGGCACATTACATCAACTGCTTCACTGAACTGACACGGGGTGGAGATGTACAACTGGGTATCGTCAGCATACTGCTGATACCTCACCCCATGCCGTCGGATGATCTCACCCAGCAGTTTCATGTAAATGTTAAACAGGATGGGCGAGAGGACCGAGCCCTGTGGCACCCCGCAAACCAGGGGCCTAGGGGCCGACCTCTGTCCTCCTGTCAACACCGACTGCGTCCTGTCAGAGAGATAGGAGGAGAACCACCGTAAAACAGTGCCTCCCACTCCCATCTCCCCCAGACGACGCAGAAGGATACCATGGTCAATGGTATCGAAAGCCGCTGAGAGGTCAAGTAGCACCAGGATGGAGGAGTAACCCCCGTCCCGGGCTCGCCAGAGATCATCCATCAGCGCGACCAAAGCAGTCTCCGTACTGTAGCCGCGCCTGAAGCCCGATTGAAAGGGATCCAGATAATCAGTATCCTCCAATAGCCGCAGGAGTTGGAGCGACACCACCTTCTCGACAACTTTACCCAAGAAGGGTAAGTTGGAGACTGGACGGAAGTTCTTTAAATCCGCTGGGTCCAGGGAAGGCTTCTTGAGGAGGGGCCTCACCACCGCAGCTTTTAAAGGCTGTGGGATGGATCCCTCTCTCAAAGAAGCGATCACAACCGCCTGGAGCCAGCCGCGTGTCACCTCCCTGCTGGCAGAGACCAGCCAGGAGGGGCACGGGTCCAATATAAAGAGCCTTAGTATTTCTTGCAAAGTTGTTATACTCCCTGCTTTTTTCCATTCCAGATTAGACTTTATGTTATGCATGAAAGTGCATACTTTTGTTCACTGCTTTCCCTGGACTCTTGTTAAAGAAGAAAGTGGAGTAATATCCATCCATCAATGGCCATTACAGTTCCCACTGCAAAAACTTCACCAGAGCAACATCAGAACAACATCAGAACCATACCAGCCACCAGAAGCCTTCTTCGGTTACTAAATTACAATCACAGCTATCAACAATTGCTTGGTCAAGATTTAAGAAGCACTGCCTCAAAAGAAGTAGCTCTTAAAAGTTACAGCGTAGGAAAGAATTCCTGTAAGGTAATTTAGACTCAACTTAATCCATATGTTATGGTACAAATTATATTTCTATTGTTTAAACAAATACTACCGATGTAGCAATAATATGGGGAGGATTCAGGGACGGAAAATCTATTAGCAAATAAAAATAATTTATACAGCATTTAGGTTATGGTTAATCTAGGTCTAGATTACATGTACAAAAATGTACTATTTATATACATCTAGAGAATAATCTGAAAGCCCTTTATAATCATAGATTACAGTAAAATTTTACTTGTAAAGATATTCTCCTGCTCATTTTGACATATTCATTCATTTATTTGTTTAGCGTATGTTTTTATTTAGCAGTGGAACTTCAAATATGGAAGTTAAAAGAGGGTATGGCAAGGAAGAGAAAGGATGGATGGATGAATGGATAGATAGATAGATAGATAGATAGATAGATAGATAGATAGATAGATAGATAGATAGATAGATAGATAATCATTTAATGACCAATGTGCACATTTACAACAACAAAAATATGAAAATGATTAAGGTCTGGTCAGTTTCAAGCCACAGCTGCAAGGAGGACAGAAGAAGCCAATCAGTTAATTAAGGTCACAAAGCTTGTCAGCTTGTTAACTTGTGGTTAGGACTTTTTAGGGATGTCCTGAGCAGCAAAGCAGCTCAGAAAGAGATACTTTCTTTAAGTATCTTGCAGTGGGTTACCTTGCACCCACTGCAAGGTAACAGAGGCTTTCAGTCATGGGCTTTGCTTAGTCATGTTGCTTAGTGACTCTTTTGTACGAATCATTTGCAATCACTAAAAAAAGTCTACCTGTTTCTTCAAGAAAGCAATGACTTCACTTATGTTTGTAACATTCTCTGGCAATCAGTTCCTGAATTTGGGGAGAGGGGTGGTTTAAGGCTCTGAAACACTGAAATTTCTAATGCCTGGTGTGGCTTCTGACAATATCTCCTTTTAGATACTCTCCAGAAAGGCAGGCAAAGAAATGTTAAAATCAGTCTTATATTTTACATTGCAGACTTTATGCTTAGATTCAAGCCTTCTATTTTAAACTAAAAAGGGACCAACTTATTTAATTTTAAAAAATTTAAATTTTGTGCATGTGACATATAACAAAGTATAATTCAACTTCTAAATAAACAACTTATCTAAAGGTGCAAGAATTGTTGGTTCTAAACCAAAGCATGTGTTTCTGTCACTAGCTTATTAACATTTTGAATCGACATACTTTAAGAATATAGTCATGTATAGTGTTATCAAGAGAAAGTTGCAAAAGGATCATTTCTCTCACAGGATCATTAATAAGTATTAATAAATATTTAATGCACTTATGTGCTATGTATTAAGTATTTGTTTGCATGTGTTATCTTGTAACACATAAATATTTTTGTAAGTCTTTTGTTAAAAAAGTAATATTTAAAAATACTTGATATTTGCTGTAGGATGCTCTTCATTTCACACAACAAAGAGTACATTCTCTAGCAGTAGGAAGCGGTTTTCGTATTCTTTAACTGTATTCCTAAAAATACGTATGCATGAATGCAAATATTTAATCTATGAGGTAAATGAACAAAAATGGTTAAAATGCTTGCTGATATTAAGATAATAAGTTCGGGTATTTTCATTATTTATTATTTTACTATATATGTTAAGAATAGAAGGAATCACATATCTAATTTTCCTTTTAAAAAAAAGGAAAATCTATTTGATAGAATTTGCTGCAATATATGTTAGTTTTTATTAGTTTTGCTTAGGAAGTAATTTTAAATCATTAGCACTGTTGATATTTTGGTAAAAGCAATACAGTTATATTACAATTAATAGAAAAATAAAACAATGACAGAAAGAATTACACAGTTTAATATGTAAAAAGTACAATCATATAAGTCAATTTGAGGATATTCAATTTTAGGTAACTATTTCAGTGGCACTGTCTCCCTTAGCTCATACTTAAATTCTTCTCTATAATATGATTTCAGTCAAGCATTTATTTATTTACTTTTTATAACCCAAGTCTAATTATTAGGGTGGGAAAGCAAAATAGAAGTCATCACTTCAGAAACGGGAAAATGAGAGACTGAAACTCATAAAATATGTGGGACCATGGTAAATGCTGTTTTTCTCTAGAATTCCTCCAAAAACTGAAACAAGCAATCTTAAAATTATTTCTCTGTATTCCTTTCTACCAACTAACAATAACAGAAACCATGCCATATGTCTTAATTGTTCATCATTTAATTACAGGTGGTACTCAGTTAACAACAATTTATTCAGCAACCATTTGAACTTAGCAACAGCTGAGTGAGTGCTGAGTGACTGGTACATATGACCAGTTGTCAAAGTTCTGACTAGGGTCACCATTTGCCACCTTCACTGCTGGCTTCCAACAATGGGGAATGGGGAAGCTGGTAGGTGGTTACAAATGGTAACCATGTGAACACTGTACTTGACAATGATGTGAGATCCACTTCATGATGGCAACCAGAAGTGCCAAAAAATGCTCTCGCTAAGTAGCACAGTGGCGTTTACAGTGGTAAAGCAAGACTTTATGACCGTCTTGCTTAGCAATGGAAATTCTGGAGCCAATTGCAGTTATTAACCAAGAACTATTTATGCTACAATTCCATCTACCAAACTGACCATGAACACGTTGGTCCATCTCCTAATTCCATAATGCAACTAATTCCATAGTTAGCAGTCTAACTCCGCCTATAATTACTTAACCTAAAACAAAAAAAGATGACCAATGAAATTTTGAGCAGCATGGCTGCCCTCTGCTAAGTTCACATGCCTCAACCGAGAAATCCCGTTACATCCAATTCCCAGAAACAGCATGAAGAACAAAAAGAGAAAAGAAAAGCAAGTGAATGAATTCTGCTTTCTGGTTCCTTCTTTTACAAATCTGGAGAGTTGCATATCTCCTACCCAAGAACTGAGTCATAAAAGACTCATTATAGTTCTGTTACGTGTTCCTCCTCCTTCTAATCCTTTTATTAAAACAGAGTATTATCAATTCTTATGCTAATACAATTGAAATATAATTCTTACAGTACTTGGCATTTCTTTTCTATGCTGTATTGATTCAGGACATTTCTGACTTTCTTTAGTAGAGTTCATGACAATTTAACCCAGTTCAATACCAAGGCCTGCAATCAGCATTGTTCTGCCTCTGTTCAGAAACTGCAGCATGGTCTTTGCCCTTAATAAGCAACTTAATAATCAGTCTATTAAATTTCACACTTATTAAATGTCTCTAGTAAAATTGCAAGATTTTATTAACTGCAGTGAGAAAAACAGTTATTGCAGGCAAATTAACTCTATTGCAAAATTAAAACTATTAAATAACTATGTGAAATGCAAATGTTGAAACAAAATTGCATTTAACATGCATAGGAAATTAAATAATTATAAAGTAAATAATCTTCAACATTCCAAAAATTCCCATTTATTTATAGCAATGTAATATAAAAATATTTAGTTGTAGCTAAAATATACTAAGTCAGCTTAAAATATGAATTAATATTGAATCTCACTGACCTTGTACTACTTTCAAGCTATTTGCTCATTTAAACTGTTAGTAATTAAGACATCAAAGGATGCAAAAGAATAGTGTTATTTCATTATTCTATTCAATTTTATTTTTGAGATGGGATATATTCATGTGTTCATTAGCCACGAACATATTTATCATGTTATTAATACTTTGATTCTTATTAATGTTACATTTTCTACTAAGTACTTTTTAAAAGATTCCTGTAACATAGAACAATTTTATGTACTTTGAGGTGATAGAGATGTATCCCAGAAGTGTCAGACAAACCATTTTGGCTGGGAAATTGAAGGCATTGAAGTCAATATAGTATATCAAAATATCTTCCAGGTTAGAGATGGCTGCTCAAGAGAAAATACCGTATTTTTCAGAGTATAAGACGCACTTTTTCCTCCCTAAGAGAGGCTGAAAATTTGGGTGCGTCTTATACTCTGAATGTAGCTTTTCCGAAGCTTTTTACCCCATCCCTAAGGAGGTGCTAACGATCTTCCCGGCTTCCTACTCCGTCTGAAGAAGTTTTATTCCAACCCTAAGTCTTTGCAGGCTGGTTTTCATTCCTACTCCCTCTGAAAAAGATTCTTTCAGCCCTAACCAGGGGATAAAATAATGTGCTGAAGCTGAACAGACTAAGGACGCTAGTCAGATGAATACCTGGTAGGTAGATTTTTTCCCCCTATTTTCCTTCCCCAAAACTAAGGTGCATCTTATACTCCAGTGCATCTTATACTCCGAAAAATATGGTAATAAAATGTCTATCACTACAGAAACAATGGTAATTTCTTTCTCTAAGAAATAATTTCAGGTATATGAGTACTATTTGTACCAACATGTTCCAGAACAATGTTATATCTTTATATATCACCTTTAGATTTTATTTGATTTGTAGAGATTTTATTTGATTTGTAGAGATTTTATTTGATTTGTAGAGATTTTATTTGATTTGCAGAGAACATTTGTACCTATAGCAGTGATGGCGAACCTATGGCACGGGTGCCACAAGTGGCACACGGAGCTATATCGGTGGGCACGCAAGCTGAGGTCCGGCGCGCATGTGTGTGCCAGCCAGCTGATTTTCGGGCCTTCTGGGCCCACTGGGAATAGGAAAACAGGGTGTTTCCATCCTCCGGAGGGGCTGGGGCTGGCCGTTTTCGCCCTCCCCAGGCTCCTAGAAAGGCTCTGGAGCCTTGGGAGAGCGAAAAACGGGTGTGCCGGGAGCGGGGGGAAGGGGGGTCACGTGGGCATGTGCGGGGGAGGCATGGAATTATGGGTGTGGGCACGCACATGTGTGACCCCCCGCACTCCCCATCAGGTTCGCCATCACTGACCTATAGCCTAGAGATATCTATACTTGTAAAATCTTTCTAAAGCGTCAGATGGAATTTTTTCAAGCTTTGTCTGGAGATGTCAGCAGCTTTAACTCAGATTCCACACAATGGAAAACTATTCTACATTGTACTATGGTTTATGAATACATCAAATTACGGTTCTTAAGAAATAGAAAAAACTTTTTTTTACCAGAAAGGATAGACTTCTTCAACAATGAGAAAGGAGGAAATCCCAATATTTATACCTGTTAATTTATTCTCTATGTATTTACTGCTGCAGTGATATTGGCACATATAGAGGATGATTTCCTGTCGTGTAAAGCCTAATGTAGGTAGCAAAGCCAACATGGTTTAAATAAGAGGTCTTAATTCTAGTCTCAGATAGAGACTTTTGTAAACTGTAATAGGATTTTCCCAGCCTTATTTAGTTAAGTAAGTCATGGTTACTTTGAAGCATTTTCTAAAGTTCCTCAACTTCTAGTGTGATTTAATATTTCTGAGGTAATTTTTCAATTGACCTTCCTACAATCTCTCATGCCTCACTTCATATTTACAATAACATTCTTGACAGCTAGGTTAGGTTGAAAGACAGCTAATAGTCTATAGTTAGCAAAATGAGCGTTGTCTTACCTGATACGCTCTTTCTCATCAGGAGGAG
This sequence comes from Diadophis punctatus similis, assembly GCA_023053685.1. Lineage (NCBI taxonomy): Eukaryota > Metazoa > Chordata > Lepidosauria > Squamata > Dipsadidae > Diadophis > Diadophis punctatus. Next base: position 197,733,790 of record JALIGW010000002.1, read on the forward strand.
CCAGCAGTCAGGATGGGTTGTCTCCGCCCACTAGCAGTTTGAGGACCGAGTCACTTTTTCTTAAAATCCTTGGATCCGCCCTCTGAGACCCCAGTTATGACGATTCCGAAGGGAGGACTCGATGTGGCGAAAACTGCAGAACCGACGTCCTGGACATCCCAACTGGTGTAGACTGGTTCGTAAATGACCCAAAACGTTGAGTAGAAACTTCCGACGGTTTTTTTTTTTTTTTTGTAAACGGAATCCAACTTGGAGAACTGGAAGAAGTCGAGAGGCCTTGAAGGACCAACGGTCGAACTGGTTCAACGGGAACCCAACTACGGTGAGTATTAGCAAACAACGCAGACAATAGGGAGGGAGCTGACTGCTGGCTCCTCCTGATGAGAAAGAGCGTATCAGGTAAGACAACGCTCATTCTCCATCCTCTGAGGAGCCAGCAGTCAGGATGGGACATACCAAAGCAGTAGTACCCAAGGGAGGGACAAGAAATCATGCGTTGTGGGTGAGAACTCTTTGTAACACTCTACGCCCGAAGGCCGCACCAGCCGATGCGTACTTGTCTATCCGGTAGTGACGGATGAATGGAGTAGGAGACGTCCAGGTCGCCGCCCGGCAGAGGTCTTCCAGCGGGCATTGAGTCGCCCAGGCGGCGGAAGTGGCGGCACTGCGCGTAGAATGAGCCGTGATTCCCGCGGGTCTCGGGAGCGATGCCATGTCGTAGGCCTTAGCGATGGCCCCCCGTATCCAGCGTCCGATGGTCGTAGACGACGCCTTGAGTCCCATGGACCGGGGCAAGAAAGTAACGAGCAGTGCCTCCGTCCTACGGAACTGTCGTGTTCGACTGATGTAGACACGCAGGGCCCTGCGGACGTCCAAAGTGTGCCAGGATCTTTCGGAGGGATGTGATGGAGAAGAGCAGAAGGATGGTAAAATGAGTTCTTGAGCTCGATGGAAGGAGGAGTTAACCTTCGGAATGAAGGAAGGATCCAAACGGAGAACGACTCTGTCGCTGTGGAAGATGCAGAGGTCATCGCGGACAGAGAGAGCCCCGAGTTTGGAAATCCGACGGGCCGAGGTGATGGCGAGAAGGAACGCAACCTTGAGGGATAAATGATGAAGGGAAGCGTCTCGTAGTGGTTCGTACGGAGCCTCAGTTAAGGACTGCAGAACCCTGGGGAGGTCCCAGGTCGGGTACCGGTGAATCGCTGGGGGATGACAGTTGGAGACCCCTTTTAAGAACCGCCGTACTGTTGGAATATGAGACAGGGAGTCCCAATGACCGCACGACAGGACCGAAGACAGAGCCGCAAGTTGGCGGTGGAGGGTGTTGGGCGAAAGGCCCCTATCCAGCCCCCGCTTGAGGAACCGGAGGACCATTGGTAGAGGAACATTGAGCGGGGAAAGATGTTGCGAGAGGCACCAGGAGCAGAAAGCCTGCCAGGTCGCCGAGTAGACACGCTCCGTCGAAGGACGGCGAGACGCCTGGATGTAAAAGATGACGTCCGGGTCGTAGAGCTGAGTCCTCAGGCTGCACCGCTCAATCGCCAAGCGGTCAGACGGCACCACCTGGGATCCGGGTGGAAAACCTCTCCCTGGCTGAGAAGAGACGGAATGGGAGGCAGAATCCAATGGTCGGTCACTGAGAGAGTCACGAGCTCGGCAAACCAGGGTTGTCGGGGCCAGTACGGAGCAATTAAAATCAGTTCCGCTTCCTCCTGCAGCAGTTTCCTGAGAACTAGAGGTAGGATGGGAAGAGGGGGAAAGGCGTAGAGGAGACCTTCCGGCCACTGGTGTAGGAGGGCGTTGGTTCCCTCCGACCCCCGCGTCTGGTACCTGGTGTAATAGCGTGGTAGTTGTGCATTCTCCGGGGACGCAAAGAGATCCATCGTCGGAGAACCGAACCTCCTGGAAATGGACTGGAAGATCGATGGGTCCAGCCGCCATTCGGCTTGGTCCACCGTTGAGCGGCTCAGCCAGTCCGCCTGGACATTGGCCACCCCGGAAATGTGTTCCGACTGCAGAGACAGGAGGTGACGTTCTGCCCACAGTCCGATCTTCCTCGCCTCCTCCATCAGGGTCCGGGAGCGAGTGCCCCCCTGACGGTTTATATGCGCCTTGGTCGTGATGTTGTCTGTTAAAAGGAGCACGTGAGACCCCGCTAGCAGATGTTTGAAGTGCCGGAGCGCGAGCGAGGCGGCGTGCAGCTCGAGCCAGTTGATGGAGCACCTGGCCTGGGCCTCTGACCACAGACCTTGTGCTGTGATACCCTCGCAATGGGCGCCCCATCCTGAAAGACTTGCGTCTGTTGTAACCGTGATGGGTGACTGAGGTAGGAACAGAGTCCCCTTGGCTAGGGCGGGTGAACGCCACCAGTTGAGGGAACGTCGAACAGACGGGGGCAGTCGGACCTTGCGAGGAGATGATCCGCATTTGGCTTTCTGAAATGGAAGAAGGAACCATTGCAGATCCCGGGCGTGTAATCTTGCCCAAGGGGTAATGGAAATGCAGGAAACCATCTTGCCCAAGAGGGAGGAAAGGGTGAGGATGGGGGAGGAAGCTGCCCCTTGAACCTGTGTTGCTAAGTCCCTGAGACTAACTTGGCGATCCTGGGAGAGGAATACCCTTCCTGCAGAGGAATCAATCACAGTTCCCAGATGTACTATGGACGTTGAGGGGGACAGTTGGCTCTTGGACAGATTAATGGAAAAACCGTGGTCAGTGAGGACCTCGGTGACTACCTTGAGATGACCTCGCGCTGCGTCCTCGGACGAAGCGTGCACTAAAATGTCATCTAGGTAACATTGTACTTTAATGGGGAAGGACCGAAGGTGACCCGCCAGGACTGACAGGATCTTAGTGAAAACTCTGGGTGCAGAAGAAAGCCCAAAGGGAAGGGCCCTGTATTGGAAATGACGGTCTGCGTAGCAGAATCTGAGATACCTACGGTGCTGGTGAGCAATAGGAATATGTAAATAAGCCTCCGTTAAGTCTAATGAGGCCATGAAGTCCCCCTGTCGGATGCAGGCCAAGATGGATTTAAGTGAATGCATCCGGAATTTCCTGTAAGAGATGTAGTGGTTTAAACGTTTGAGATCTAGAATTGCTCGCCATCCCCCCGAAGCCTTGGGTACCACAAAAAGGATCGAATAGAAACCTTGGAAGAGCTGATCAGAGGGCACCTCCTGAATGGCCCTGATATCCAGCAGGTGTTGGACCGCCTCAGCCATGAGCGCCCGTTTAGCCGGGTTCCTGGCCGTGGGGCACCTGACGAAGGCTCCGGGGGGGAGGGAGAGGAACTCCAGAGTCAAACCATGCCTAATTGTGTTGAGAACCCAGGAATCTTCTGTTGTAGATTCCCATTGGTCAGCAAAATACTTGAGACGACCCCCTATAGGGGCGTCCGTAAGGGCGAAAGACCTGCTACTTCCCTCTTTTGGCGGGGCGCCCTCCGGCACCACCGCGGGACTGACGTCTGAATTGCCTCCCCCTGCCGGCCCTGTCCTGATGGGAACGGTACCTGCCTGAATACTGACCTGGGGACCGGGGAAAGTTGGAGCCCTGGTCAGTGTGGCGAAAGGGCCGCCTGAAGTAGGGGGTCTGTCGCGGGACGCCTCTGCGAGATAACGATGGCAGAATCTTCCGTTTGTCCTTTGACTCGACGAGAAAAGGATCGAGGGAGTCGCCGAAGAGCTGTTTGCCCTTGAGGGGCTTAGCAGCAAGTCGCCATTTGTGGCGAGTCTCCACGGGCCATTGTTTGAGCCAGAGCATGCGGCGTGCAACCAGGGTGGACACCATAGCCTTAGATGTGAACTTAGATGTGTACAGCGTGGAGTCAGCAAGAAATTGGCAGGTAGCAAAGATTTTGTTCAGATCTTGATGTGCCCGTATGTTGGTATCCGGAATAAGATCTTGTAACTGCTTCAGCCAAAGGAGGGCCACTCTGGCAAAGAAGGAAGATGTGGACGCCGCCTTGATGGCCCAGGCCGCCGACTGGTGAGCGCGCACCAGAGCTTGTTCCAATTTCCGATCTTCAGGCTTGAGGTTTTCCTCTGATTCGCTTGGAAGTGTCGTCTGGGCGTGAAGAGCCAGGACTGGAGGGTCTACAGCCGGAACTTCGAGGAGATCCCCTAAGTCAGAGGCCACATTGAAGAATTGGCGCTCGAGAGTGGAAGGGTTCAGCCCCGTTGCGGGCGCTGCCCATTGATTCCTTACTGTATCTAAGAATAGCGAGGGAGCCGGTACTGAATCCGGTTCCGGAGTTACAGAGGAGAAGATTGGGCCCAGAGGGGTGGTCAGATCCGGTGCTGGGGTGACCGGAGCTGAAAGCCCCGCTGCGGCTCTGGCTTTGGCCAGAAGGGACTTGTAAAGACCCGGTGGAAAGAGGGCCGCAGACTGGGGCTGAGTAGAGGTAGTTGCCTCATCTTCTGACAGTTCACCCATAGTGTCCAACTGTGTTGTAGGGTAGTCATCGAGATTATCCTCCTCAGAGATATTGGACAACTGATCTGCAGCCAGGAAGTCAGCGCTGGTTCCTGGTTGAGGGTGCAGTTGAGGGGAAGAGGAACCTGATCCTAATGGTGGCAGGGAAGCAGCTAAATTTTGAAGGTTAGCCGTAATACTAGTTTGGACAGCAGCCGCAATCCACTGTTGTATTAAGGCTGGATCAAATGGAAGAAGGCCTGGAGCCTGTCCTTGATCCTGATGGGGCCCTGGATCCTGGGCCACAGTAGGAGGAGGGGGGACAGGATCCACCCCTGGACTGGTATCTTGAGGATTTTGGCCAGTCCCTTGACTGTGTTGCGGGGGGGCAGATGGTATTCCTAATCCCCCGGGCCCCCACAGATTAGGAGAAATCTGAGGCAGAGTAGTAGCCTCCAGGGAAGGAGCCTCTGCAGGCCTGGTTTTAGAGGCCTGGGAATGATTGGATTTCGCAGCCTTGTCGTGGATCCTTTGGAGGGTGCGATCCCTACGCTGTTCCACCCTTGTAGGCTCCGCCCTGCCGGCCTGTCCTGAGGAGGAGGCCGCAGCCTCATCGTCGTTGGGCCTATTGGTTTTTTGCTTGCGCTTCCCGCCAGGTTTTGATGAGGTGGGAGGCATCCCTTTGGCCATGACTCCTAACTATGCTACTCCTCTTGAGGAAGGCTTGCTGTATAAAGACCCTTGGATCTGTGAGTATTTGCAGGCCGCTCTGCCCCCCCCCTCTGGAGGGAATCCCCTGCCGATCCCTTCGGCAGCTCCAATCCCGGAGGATAAGGCGTTCCTTGGGGATAAGCCCCCTGGAGCACGTGTGGCCGGTAGTTGGACGCCGCACGGGAAAGCGCCAAATTCAAAGCCGAGAGCCCTCCGCGATCGCTTCTCTAGCAGCCGGCTTCGGCTGGGAACCTCGTGGCTGCGCTAAGTTTCGCTTTCGCTTTCCGGCTCCCCGGGCACCGAAATGCGGCGGCAAGAAGAAATTCGCTCCGATCGTGCGATCCCAGTGAGTGAGGGCGCGGCGACGGGATGAGCCCTTGCAGCCAGAGCCGGAGCGGCCGCTCAAACGGCCGAATTAGCTGGCTGCAGCCGCGGAGCGAAGATCCCTTCGGAAGGGGAGGGGGGGTCGGGAGGGGTTAGGCCAGAGGCCCAAAGCCCCACGTGGCAGCCTAGGTGACCGGCGGCTTGCCACTCTCCCTCACTCACTAATAAAGTCCAATAATCCAAATAGATTGAAATGATATAACCTGATTTTCTTCGTGCAAACACAAAAGAAGGAGAGAAGATCCTCTGTAGGAACCAGCAGTTGGGATGTGTTGTTTTCGCCACGTCCTACTTCTGCTGAGGACGAGTCATAACTGGGGTCTCAGAGGGCGGATCCAAGGATTTTAAGAAAAAGTGACTCGGTCCTCAAACTGCTAGTAGGCGGAGACAACCCATCCTGACTGCTGGCTCCTCAGAGGATGGAGAATTGCTCCATGATTGATTTTTTCTCTCATCAACCAAGGCATCCACTAATGGAATAGGAGTGAACAATACTGGTGATTCTTCCTGTCCCTACAGACTGTACACTGGACATAGGAGACCACAAAGAGGAAGGAACGTTGTTCTCCCTATTTCACTGGCAGTTACCTTACATTAAAACCAACGTTCAACTACTGGGATTAATCCTATCTTGTTTCCATAACCCTGATTATATGAATTTACTTTAATCCCTCATGATATCCAGCTCATTTCGCTTGTTACATATACCTCATATATTAATATAGACATATTTAAGACAGTGAATTAGATTCCTTGTGTTCTCTTTCCCTTTTTCTTTATGCCCATATTTACTCCCTCATTGTTGAACTAGTAATTTCCAAAGCACTTCCACTTTGCTGAACAGGCCTGCTGTTCAGATTAATCAGCCACAGCTACAAATCTATTTTCTCTCCTTACTGAGATAAATTCCATCTCTGCAAATCAGCCCTTCCTCCTGGATGTTTATACACTTACTGAAATACTGAAACCTCAGTTGCAACCAGGAATTAACATGATACATGGCCCTTTCTTTTGCTGAACTGTAATGAGAATTATTTGATGAAAACCAACATGGGTTTGTCCCTATGGATGAGTCTTGTCAGGCTTTCCATCACATCTTAGAGTCAGGCACCTGAAAAATACTCATGTTGAGATGGAATATCTAGATGACAAATGGGAACTCCTGTATTTCTCAATAACTTATGAACTTCTTTCTCTGAGTGATTGGTGATGGATCTACATCAGTGGTTCTCAACCTTCCTAATGCTGCAACCCTTTAATACAGTTCCTCATGTAGCGGTGACACCCAACCATAAAATAATAAAATTATTAGGAAACTCAGGGGTGGGTTCTAACCTACTTCGCTGCCAGTTTGCTTCCTCCTGCGCTGTGTGGGCGCACCTTGTGGGCGCGCATGTGCTTTGCACATGCATGCGCAGTGCCAATTTTTTTAAAAAAAGCTGGTGACACACGTGACACATGTGCAGTGCCAGAAATTCGGCTTCTACGCGTGCTCAGAAGTTCCCATGGTACAGATTTTTTTTGCAGTAGTCTATTTGCATGTGGGTGGATCCGCCTGGAGACAAGATAGAGGAGTTGTGTCTCGGTTCCTAAGATCATCGGAAATATGTGAAAGGGTCGTGCGACCCCCAAAGGGGTTGCAACCCACAGGTTGAGAACCGCTGATCTATATGGATCAGTTGGCAGAGCTTCAACTGTAAGAGTCTTCCGTAATGCACTCGTGTTTCTAGAAGCTTCTTTAAAGTCTGGATTTTTTTAAAAAAATAAATATTTTATGTCAACAAGTTTTCAAAGTCTAGATATAATAAGTGGGTGCCAAGATGTAGAGTAATGTTGATGTTGTGTCTTTTTGCAAGGCACCTTCTTTCTCATCCTTAGAAGTTGTAAACATCATTGATGATCTGCTTTTGGAAAACAATAGAATCCACACACCTTTCTCTTGACAAGTGAGCTGAACATATAATATTCCAGCCTCCAGTTTATCAATTTTTATAATATTAAGGACTTCCACAAGCTTGGTATTTAACAGCCTTCTTTCTTCTCTGGGAACAAAGAAAAACATGGCACATCTGTTGGAGGCAACTGCCAAAACCCCATTTCTGGCCAGGATGTCTTCTATATTCACTGGACTAAGAAAGAAAAGAGGGAAAAGCAAATAGAATTCTTTCTCTCCCAGAATACACGTAAGACAGTGCAATTGATCATCTGTTGAATCAAATGTTAGGCAGCTGGCTTGAGGTGATCAGATGAATTCCAATTCCTCTACTTCTCATCTGCTTCCCAGAATGCACCAGGAATATGCAAATGAACTTCTGGGGAAAAACGTCAGTTAATAAATGACACAGAAACATATTTAATATGTACTATGTTAATTGTATGGTGGCACAGTGGTTAGCGTGCAGTACTGCGGACTACTTCTGCTGACTGCCGGCTACCTGCAATTTGGCAGATCGAATCTCACCAGGCTGAAGGTTGACTCAGCCTTCCATCCTTCCGAGGTGGGTAAAATGAGGACCCAAATTGTTGGGGGCAATATGCTGAATTCTGTAAACCGCTTAGAGAGGGCTGTAAAAGCACTGTGAAGCTTTATATAAGTCTAAGTGCTAAGTACTATTGCTACTAAGATGACGTATCATTTATTGAGCATTCCTAGTTTGGCATAAATGACATTTTTGTTAACACCTATGGTGCTGTGTGAAATATAACATGATTAAAATTGCCAGCTTAATTGGTCTGAATTGTCCTTTGTTTATCTCCATATGAGTCCACTTCCACACTAAATTTGCACCTAATGCAACCTAAAGCAACCTAAAAGAACAGCCTTTTCTATAAATATTTTCAATGGTTAATCTACAGGACCAAATAGCTGCACACATCTTATCACTCAAGCCAATTCACTTTAAAATTGTGGTTTACTTCAGTGCAAAATCATAAATTTCTTCCCCATATCTTTCAGGGTTGCAAATGTATATTCTATAGAGAAAAAATTGTATTTACTTTATTAAAAATGTTATTCTGTCAAGGGTTAGGGTTTCATTATAGTTTCTATTATCAAACCCCAAATTAAATGCAGATGTATTAAAGCTGAAATGAAAATAATAAATTAAAAGCCTATTTAAAATGGGTGCTTTTATACAATGTCTACCTTCCAGTTTTTAATTTTAATTAAAAACAAAACTCCATAAAGAAAAACGTGCTCCTCAATTCAGCACAAAGTATATTTCAAAAATCCAGAAAAACTACAGAAAAGGTTTAAGTTATTCTTAGTTGACATCAAAGCAACTGTAGGCATTTTTTCCCCAAATAAACTCAGTTCTGTGGGATCATGGATCATATCGAGGAAGACAGTCTCTGAAGTAACCTGCATCCAGTTGTATGCAGCTTGAATAATAATGATCAGTACTTGCATTTTGAGAGACAGTTTAGTATAGCGGCTAAGGCATCAGGTTAGAAACTGGGAGATCCTGACTTTTAGACTCTAACACAGCTGTGTGACTTTGGGCCAGTTACTTTCTCTCAACCCTAAGAAGAAGGCAGTGGCAAACCACTTCAGAAATTACTGCCAAGAAAATGAAGCAATGACTTGAACACACAGAAAACAAAATGAACACACACAAAAATCCCTTGCATTTCACCAAGAAAAAAAGTAGTAATCAATGCAGTTCAGTGCCTTTAGATGTGATACTATTTCTGAGTTCTTCTACAAATCACCATATCAGCTAATAGGTTTCTAAAGTAAATACAACACTCAATGTAGAAAGAACTGCAATAGTCAGATCTTGAAGTCCCAAGCAAGTGTATCACAGATTTTTTTTTCTAGGAAAGAACAGTAAAGCAAAGTGAATATAAGGTGTTCCTAGTCATTGTCTCAATTTGTAAAACCTGAGTCATCCAGAAGTACACCAAACACAATTCTTGCTTCTTCCAATAGATTGGAACCATATTTGAAACAGGGAGGCATACCACCTTTCTGCAATTATAATGCCTTACAATAAGCAATTCTGGCATTTCTGGATTCAATTGCTTTTTATTATTTACCTTCACACTCATTGCTTTCTAAACACACTCAGGGGAGCCACATTGTTACTTAATTATTACCTGCCTCCTGTTAAAACCAACTCCAAGTCCATATTGAAAAGCACTGGAAACAAAATGGAATCCTAGTGTTGACTATATAACAGCTTCAAGGAACAGTCAATAAAATCTGAACTACGTATATTTTGGAGCTAAGAATGTTCACTGTAAACCAGAGTTTTTTCATTTTTTCCCAGGGAATGTAGAAAGTCTCCAAAATAATAATAAAATAAAGTTAGGCCACACCTACCTCAAGACAGATTGTTAAACATTCTAGAAAATTCTCATATGAAATTTCTATAATGCACAAGAGAAACCAAAAAGACTCTTAAAGGAGAAACAATTCAAAAATAATGATGGGTGATCTTCTAATTACTAAACTGAAAAAGTGACTCATAAAATGCTGAATATTCAGCTTCTGACAGTAATAAGTTATATTAAAATGTTTTACACTTATGAAAGAAGCATAATCTTTGATGAGACATTCAAATCTTCAAGCATTTGTATCACGAATATGCAGAAATATACTGTATTTAAAGGACTGTTGTATCCTCAAACATTGCATAAACAAATAATAAAGAATAAAATAACACTTTTCCAAAATATGTTTCTAATCTCAACTTTGCTTAAAGATACAAATCTTTTATATACCTTCCCTATTGAAAAGAAAGGAAAAAAAGATACAGAAAGAAAAACATAAGTAGGATAAGTAACTGTCACAATTATTCAATATCAGAAGAATTCCAACACTTGATCTTAGCCAAAAGGCTGAAAAGCAGGATCAGAAGGAAAGAAATCTGAGAATCATACCTGATGCTTCTTGAATTTTCACTTTCAGACCTGTAAAATAAATATATAATTTAATACATTAAAAATTTGCAGCAGATTCATATCTACATGCTAATTTACAACAACAACAGTATTTCACTCAAAAGATCAGTTTTTTTACAGTAGTAAAGTTGCAGTGGTAAGAGTGAACAATTAAATAAGATGCTTATTGTGACAAGCTTTAAATATATGCATTTTAAAAACAAACATTACAATTAAAATTGGGATGAGTACAATTGAAGTATTCTAGATGTATTCTGTTCATTTTGTTTTGTTTTAACAATATATATTCAACAAGACTCCTTTAGCATCAGAGTGCTAAATACAGTATATTGCTGTCCAACTCAGTAAGTAAAAGCGTAATTCCAGATAGGGTATATAAATAAATATATATCTTTTTCCAGTTTTTAGTATGAATGGTTTGTACTACTACTACAAAAAAAAAGATACACGGTGTAGTCTAATGAGTCTTCACTTCTTAAAAATGACACTGTTTCTTAAAAGCTCATTAAACATTGAGAGTCAATGAATGTAATTAATTATTACTATTTCCTTCATGGATATCAGACTACATACAAGAGGTATAAAAATGAATATACACAAAAAAATACTTTATGGGGGAAAAAACCAACCAGCTGTACATCCATCCAGCTGAACCCTCCCCCTGCCTTTTAATTAATTTTTGACATTGAATTTTAATCATCCTTGCCCATTTTTAACTTCTATGTAATGTTTTTATGTTTTATTTGTACACCATCTAGAGTCTCTATATAAGGAGATGGGTAGTTTCAAAATTGGATGGATGGATGGATGGATGGAGACAGGCAGGCAGGCAGGCAGGCAGACAGACAGACAAAGTGACCAGCTTGTTGTGAAGGCCTGACATTGAGGGCTGAGAAAAATGTGACTGGGCCAAAGTCACCCGGATGGCTTTCATGCCTAAAGTGGGATTAGAATTCACAATGTCCTGGTTTCTAGCCTGGTGTCTTAACTACAAGACCTAACTGGCTCTCCAACAATACTTTATGCAATACCATAATTAAAGCAATTGTAACCAGTGTTCATCGATGTTGTCCAAAAGGAGTGAAATTACAAGACTGACCAGCCAGTCCTAGGAATATGAGGAGCATCAAACAGGGAAAGACAAAATTACAATGTTCCAAATGACTGAATATAGATGAACATAACAATATATAAGAGGAAGAAAATGGTAGCATATTTTATACAAAAATAAACTGTCATAAAGTACCTTGGTCATAACTCCAAACAATGAGAATTACAAAATCCCACAAGAACCTATATAACATCTCCTGAAGGCTCTCAGTTCCCATTTCCAATAGAATATAGGATATACTGTATGTATTTTAGGATTGAACTGTAGTCTTTGGTATTTTCTAAGCTTGGCTATTTGCTTGTGATATTTCATTACCTAGCTAGGTATCATCATAAATACTATTGAGTGTAGGGTTTGCTGCTTTCTTATATACAGTGCTTGCCCTGCCTATGATGGTAGGGATGTGGTTTTTTCCTTGGCAGTACCTTGATTAGGGTATTATTTTCTGCTTGATTATTTGTCTGGTCTTAATACCTGCTTATCTGGCTGGTGATGTCCTCTAGTCTTTTAATTTATTTCCTTTTTTAGCTTTTTTATTGACCCCTTTGAATGGTGTATAAATGTGATTTATCTTCATAACCTCCCAACTCCCGGCCCATGGCCCACTATTACCTGTTTGGAATTGGGCCACAGAAGCAGCAGGCGAGTGCATGCACACAGCTCAACTTGCATGAGTTACTATACATCAATAACTTTTGAGAAACATCCAACAAACTATTATAACCACACAGCATTACCATAGCACACAAATCAACTAAAGTATTTCAAAGCATCTTAAGTAAACCAAAAGATCCAGCAGTCCAAGAAGGAAAAACAGGAGTCATCTATAACATATAACAACATTAAAGACTGTAACAGCCACTACGTAGGGCAGAGTGCATCTACGGACACCAACAAGCAGTCCAAAGATACGGTAAAATGTGTTGCTCTCCCAACACATGGACAGATTCAAGCATAGTTGTGACTGAGAAACTGAACATCCTAGATCAGGTTCAATCCAAAACACCAGGGAGTTCCTGAAATGTGGCATTCATTCAGATCAATCATCAATAGACACATGGAGATAAACCACATTTTAATTGTCTCAAACGAGAAATTTAAAAAATTAAGAAGGAACCAAAAAGATCAGGACACATTCTCTTCAGCAGCTAACATCCAGATAAACAGGGATTAACACCAGACAATCTATCTGAAAACAATACACTACTCAAGGAAATACCAAGGAGAAAACCACATTCGCACCAACACTGGCATGGCAAACCACTGTACATAAACAGGAGGCAATCCTCTCACTCACTAGCACTGATGATGTTACCTAGTCAAATAATGAAACATCTGACAACCAAGCTCAGAAAGCACTAAGACTTCACCTTTCCATTTCCTTAACATCAATTATCCAAAAGGAGCTTTTGAATAAGACAGTATACTTAGAAGGTAGCCACAGGTTATTCTGAATCTGAAAATGTGCTTTTCCCTTTTATGTTCATACTGTTTCATACAGTATATAAATACCATTCAACCTAACAGATCTTCTGATACAATTTAATGTCTTTAAAGCATTTTGTTGCATGGTGCCAGATCACCAGTGGACCACTGAAATCTCATTGTATTCTTCAATCTTCTAGTTGGAAAGAGGTTCTCTATTTCCTTCTTGTTTCTATTAGGCACTAGCAGTCTAAGAAATTCAATTTCCCCACATTTTTCAATTCAAATTTTGTTTTTAAACTACTTACTGGTTAATTTACAAATGTATGTAATATATTATTTCAGGGTTAATGTTTCTTAAATTCTGCTCCTTACAAAATAAGCACGCTTCCCAATTCCTTTTAAGCATGATAAAAATAAATCACAGGGGATAGTGTGAAAGTATACAATAAAGCTATGTTGGCACATGTAGGTATGAAGGTTGAAGGTGACATCACCTGAAAAAAAACACTCACTGAATATCATTTGTTTGAGATCTGAATTAGTCCATTTAGTGAAACAATTCTTCAATAAATGTGGTAGGAGGCTAAGCAAGTAGCAGGATTTAATTGAGTTCCAAGCACTGAAGTGAATTGCCAGTACTCATAGCTGTCCATGGTCCTGCTGATACCAATTCAAGCAGACTACAGTCTGCTATGTAAAGCAATGGCTGTTTTCTGAACTCTCCTCCTATTTCGTTTTCATCATTTCTGGCAAAACCTTAAGGCTTATGCTCAACTCACCAAGTCTCTCTCTTTCCAAACTAATGCAACTATTACACAGAATGAAGTATAATTTGAATCATACTTTTTCTATTTATTTATCTAATTTGAAGCGGCCCGGAAATTTATACTAATTAAAAAGTAATCTAGTTCATGTAAACCAGAACCAAATTATTATTATTTTTTGCATATTTTAAAGAAAAGGTGACTTAACAAAATATAAGTTAACAAATCATTTTCCCCTTTAAGATTATTTTGATGTCAATGTAATGATCTATATAAGTTTTGTTTTTCATTGTGCTAGAGACCTAATAACAAAGCTACATAAGCTTGATGATCAACATCCATGTGTTCTTGTTTTAAAATATCATACCCTGCTTGTACTTTGGAGTCAACTGCCTTGTATATTTCACTTAAATGAGGGTCAAAGTTTTATTTGGATTTTTTAAAAATGTGTACTATCCAACATTTTACCTAGAAAATTACATTTTACCTAGAAAAATGCAATTTTCTAATTTTACTACTGAAGCAACATAAAAGCACTTGAAACTAAATGAACAGAATATTTTTTGGTCTTCCTGGAACTAGCAGTAGTGTTCCTATACAGCTGTTCCTGTATGGGAACAGCTTGACTTCACCATCAGAGAATAGTCACCATCTGAGAGGGCCAAAATGGTAGTTGTATGTTTTGGAAAGTCCAAATGGGAACTAATCAGGAGTAATAATAATAAGAATCTGATAGACTGAAAAGAAGAGGATGAGAGTTTCAAGTAATAAGAGCAACAAAGATGATTAGGTGACTGGAGACTAAAACATATAAAGAACGGTTACTGGAATTGGGTATGTCTAGTTTAAGGACTGGGGTTGCATGATAGCAGTGTTCCAATAGCTAAGAGGTTACCACAAAGAAGAGGGAATCAACCTATTCTCCAAAGCACCTGAAGGCAGGACAAGAAGCAATGGATGGGAACTACAGTATTTTTTGGAGTATAAGACACACCGCAGTATAAGACGCATCTTAGTTTTGGGGGAGGAAAACAAGGAAAAAAGGCCTCTGCCTCCCAGCAATTTGCCAAACAGCAAACAGCACAGATGATATACACTGTTTGCTGTGTATTTCTGTGCATGTGTGCCTGACCCATAGAAATAGCAAAGAATTGGAGAAATGTACATTATGGCAGTATATTAATCCCAGAAAGTTTTCTTAAATGTAATCACACTAACTCCCCCCAATTATTTAAATAGATCTACTCCAAACATGACTAAGTCATTAACTCAGCTGCCTTATTTTAATACTAATACTTAATACTAAAACAAGACATTTCAGATTATACTTTCACAGATCTTTAAAATTGATGTGGCTTTCTGGAAGTATTATCTGCTATTTAAAAGAAGATACTGGGCCTCTTAAGAGCAAGCATTTATTTTAAAAAGCTTCTTCATTTTGTTAAGTTGTCTAGAACAATAATAAAGCAGTCTTTAAAAAATAAATCTAATAATTTGAACACTCTACAAACATTTAACAAAATAACATATTAACAGAATCTGCCTCTACCTAGGATAGAACTCACAACCTGATTGTGAGGCAAGAGCTCTACCTCTAGGCCATAGCAGCTACAGCTTACCTCCTTGCAATTTCAGCAGTCTAACATTGCCAGCATTTATCTCCCAGCAATTTGTCTCATTACAGCCACCGTAGTTAGTTTCATTTTACCACGTGGCTTGCAAGCCTCAGTCAGCTGTAGGTCGGGAGGCAGTTAATCTCTTCTGGTGCTAATCAGGTTTTGCCCTGTTTGCTGCAAAGAGGTAAATTGCTGGCAAGCAAAGGCCAAAGGGTGGGGGTGGCTGGGTGGGGCTACATTCGGTGTATAAGATGCACCCAAGTTTTCACCCTCTTTTTGAGGGTAAAAATGTGTGTGTCTTATACTCCGAAAAATACGGTAATCAAGGAAACCATCTAGAACTAAGGAGAAATTTCCTGATAGTTACAACAATTAATCAGTGGACCAATTTGTCTCCAAAAGTTGTGAATGCTCCAACACTGGAAGTTTTTAAGAAGAGATTGAACAACGATTTGTCTGAAATGGTATAGGGCTTCCTGCCTGAGCAGGGGTTAGACTTGAAGACCTCCAATGTCCCTTCCAACTCTGACAGTCTATTAAGATTGTCCAGTTTAATAAATAAACAGTGAAGGAATGCTACTTCATTATTGTCGAGTATAATAATATAACTTTGAAGTTCTATTATTGTCCAAGTCCTGTCTATCCAATCTCACGCTAAACAAAATCAAGGCTAGATTTCTTTGTGTTTCTCTGTCATGCTTGCTTCAACTTGTGGACTATGTAATCTCTTCTCCAAGCCCCTTCTTAATGGCTTGTTCTTTCCTTTCATACAGTACTTCCCCAAACTCAGCTCCAAATTCTGTTACACTGGGATAGCATGCTAAAAACTTGCATTGCTGTGATCCCAAGGAGACTCCAATATTTGATATTTCACATTCTTGATACCTGGAATTAACATTGAAGTGTAAATGGAAACACACTAAATTGCTGACTTTGACCAATACCTTCCTCTCTTATACCAAGAGTTGCACATGTGGAATGATGACATCATTAAAAGAAACACAATATCATAGACGAATTAATCAGTACCTGTCTCTGAAACTTCAGGGGAAGTGCAAACTGATAATTAATGTCCTGGGAATGAGATAAGGCAGAGATGTAATGGAAAATGTTCTAGGATAAGAAGAAATTAGTGGAGTTGAAGGGAGAAAGAAAAATGGTTTAAAAAAGGGGAGAGAAGTTTCTTCTATTTTTAAATTTTATTCCTAGAAGTATCTTAGTGGCTGATTAAAATGGAACTTCTAAAATAACTTATGGGGAAACTCTTTGTTCATTAATTTTATGGCTTTTTGTCTTCATAAGATATGTTTACTATAAATAAGTTACTCCAACTTTTGTAACAGAAAAAGAAAGGAAAAGGAGTCACATAAATAACATCGCAGATAAGTATCTCTGTTCTGGAAGTATGATTTGTCATGGCAACTAAGATGAATTTAAAACATTGCTCATAATACATAGCTAAAGAAACACGAAAACAGCTCCAGTTCAGGAATATACCATTCCTGAATCTGATTCAGATTACCTGACTGTTGGCCAGTTTGTTATATGTTGAATGATATACTGTCAGCTGCACTTGTTAATACAGTTAACGGATGTGCAGTACTTCAGATCTGATTCAGAAGAGGTGCTTCAGAACTCACAAGAATGTCTCCATCTGTCTACTGCGCAAGAGAGCAGTAGTGTCTGTTTACCAAATGACCCTCTTCCAAATGGTTTTGGTAATTTTAGAATATTAGACATGACTAGTATTACCAGATAAGCTCAGTCATGATACCTGTTAAGTAAGACCATGATTACCATTTGCAATAATCCAAAATACATTTTATTGAACTACATTTGGAAATTAATGTAGCATTTAAATGCCCATTAAATGGCCATCTCCTAAATCTAATGATTATGCAGGGATTTGTTTTAGATTCAGTCTGTGGATTTCTTAATGAAGACTTTAAAGCAGTCATGTCCTTTGCAAAGGTCATGTAGCCATTTTGAAAGCTTTCCTCAACTAAGCGTATGCTTACATGCACAAATAACCCTTCTACTGGGGTCTCAACTGAAGCAAAGTGGCTGTAGTTTGTAGAGAGAGCCATGGGCAACTTTCAAAGCAGCTTGCCCTGCCCTTTGGGAACACTGTCTCCCACTCCCAGAGAGGAAGTGGGCCTCCTGGTCTTTCATAAATGCTTGAACAGTGGCTCTGTTGATTTGTTTATGGCCCACAGAAAAGCATGCAGCCAACAGGCTGGAGCCTCTCTTTCATTTTTTAATCTTGAACTTTAATTATATTATGTGTTTTAATTGTTTAATTATAATATTATATACAATATTATAATTTTATTTTAAATTTTATTAATTATACAATTTTAAATTTTATTACAAAATTATATAAATTTTATATTATATAATTAATATACATATACATATACATATACATACACATACATATACATATACATATACATACATAGATATATAGATATATAAATATATAGATATATAGATATAGATATAGATACCCTGTTTTCCCCAAAATAAGACATCCCCTGATAATAAGCCAATCAGGCTTTTGAGTGCATGGCAATAAGGCCAAGCACTTATTTCAGGGTTAAAAAATATATAAGGCAGGGTCTTATTTTCAGGGAAACACGGTGTGTATATATATATGGTTCCAAGCACTGAAGTGAATTGCCAGTACTCATAGCTGTCCATGGTCCTGCTGATACCAATTCAAGCACATTACAGTCTGCTATGTAAAGCAATGGCTGCTTTCTGAACTCTCCTCCTTCTGTTTTGTTTTCATCATTTCGGGCAAAACCTTAAGGCTTATGCTCAACTCACCAAGTCTCTCTCTTTCCAAATCTCTCTTTGTTATATTAATATTTATGTTTTTAAGTCTATTTGTATATCACGCAGAGTCACTCTATGAAGGAGATGGACAGTTTTTAAATATGATAAATAAGGAAACTTCCTGAGCCTCATAAAGGAGACCATGGTTCTAATATCTCATAGAGAGGTGCTTTATACACATTTCTCTCTCTCTCTTTCTCTCACACACAGTAGCTATCTATCCAAACACATACAATTCATATGAAATAGAACTACAAGTTTCATTGTTACATTATTGAATTTATAGCTCAGGGAAATAAAATTGTGGCTGACCAACCCATGCACACTCTATAAAAAGCAAACAATGTTTGAAATGTCAAGTTCCAAGCAAGCTATTTGGAATTCCAGGGTAGGCTTTCATAACTGGTATCAATGAAGCAGAGATGAGCTTTTGAGCAGTGGTTTCATTTACTTTTATCCTGAGGTTTTGTTGGCAACTGTGCTACCTGTGAGCAGTTGACAGATGCACCACAAAGCAATTTACTCTAACACCAAAGATGTCAGCCACAACTGCTAGATAAATGTCAGGACAAACCAAACCAACCAACCACTACACCAGGGCCATTTATCCCAAAAAAGTCATCACTGCTTTGTTTAGAATTTTCATTATTGGATAGAATAGAATAACAGAGTTGGAAGGGACCTTGGAGGTCTTCTAGTCCAACCCCCTGCCTAGGCAGGAAACCCTACACCACTTCAGACAAATGGTTGTCCAACATTTTCTTAAAAACTTCCCGTAAATGAAATCTACCTTTGGATATTCTCTCACATTAGAGCTGAGTTATGATGAAAATAATATTAAAAACTCCCATTCTAAACTCATAAAATTCATGGCAATCAACCTCCTATTCTCCCTTTATATCTTAGAACATTTCTAAAAATCAATACTTGAAATAAACTTCTGAGAAACATTCGGAGTGGGAATGTATCTCAATCCACTTAATAAGCTGGGACAGCAGGACCACAAATGGCTTGCATTAAGAAACAATTCATCATGATTTCCCTTTCTATAGAAATGACTTTTCCCCATTTCCAGAAATGGCATCAATTTTATTTGCTGGCCTATGTTGACAATTTGCTACAATCTAGTTGTCATAGAATCACATGGCAAGTGGAACTTACTGGTTTTTCTTGTATAAAAACATATCAGTGATACATTCAGTACATAACAATTATCAGTACTGAAACCTCTTTTTTCCTTTTTTTTTCAACTCCTGGGTAAGCTTTCACTTCGGCAAGGGAACAAAGGAAACAGAGTAACAATATGGCGATTGAGAAGTGAAAGTGACTTTCGTTTTCCCAGAGGCTTTTTTTTTTCTTCTCTCTCTCTTATGGAAACTTTTAATTTGGAAAAATGGTTTTTTCTCTCTCTGTCTCCTAACTCTGGATTAAAGTTATAATAGAAATATTTCCAATAATAAAAGACTATCTGATTTTTAAACTGGAAAGAACTTTAATCAGGCATCTGGCTTTCTTTCTTTTTTGTACTCTTTTGAAACACCAATGGCTTCAAAGTCTGGAAAGATTGTTTTGACTAAAAGAAATGACTATTCATCTGGATATATTTCTAAAATGCAACTTAACACTGAGTTAACACCTCCACAGCTTTTGACACCTGAAAATTTATTAAATAATTTAAAGATTATGAAACATGAACTTACTTTGGAATTTAACCAGAAAATAAGTGAGATAGACAAAAAAATGCAGGCTGCTTTGAAGAATATGAACCAACAACTAAGATTTGATGTGTTAGAGGTTTGCAAAGGCTTAGCAACAAATATTGAAGTTTTGGCAGAACGTATTGAAACAAATAAACAAGCTTTGGTGAATTACATAGATAAAATCCAAAATGACATTGCAAATTTTGAAAAAGAGGTCTTAATGACTCAGTTCAGATCCATGGAAGTTGCTATAAGGATTAGAGGTTTGAAAGAAGGATTATATGAAAATTTAAAAGGCAGGATGGTTGACATATTGGATCAGGTGTCTGGAATTTCTAAAGCGGAATTGGCTACACAAATCGACAAAATATACAGAATCAATTCGTGGTACGCTAAACAAAAGCATTTACCAAGGGATATTGTCATATATTTTACCACAAGAGCTCTACGGAACAGAATTATACAAGCAACGTTTAACAATAATCTTATGGTGAATGGTCAGGAACTAAAGATTTGGAAAGAAATCCCCTCTAAAATGCTTAAAGCCAGAAAAAGCTATACTTTTTTGATTGATGAATTTAAGAGATTAAATTTACAATATAAATGGGAAGCGCCAGTTGGAGTAGCAGTGAAATTTTCTGGAAAAAGATACCGGCTCAACACGATAAAAAAAGCTACTGAATTTTATGTCAATGTTCTAAAGGCTGATATATCCAAGATTCCAGAGGAAGGATGTATGAAAATAAAAGAGGAGGAGGAGGGGAAGCCACCTTTGATGGATCAAAAGGAAATAGATTCAAAAATCCAAAAGGAGTGCCTGAATCAGATAGCTGGGGAAAAGGAGATGGAGGTTCGGGATTAGACGGGAGACGACTCGACAAATTCGAATTTATTGAACTATTAAAAGATGAACTATCAAGATACAAAACGATGTGATGTTGAAATATATTGGACGGATAGAGACTAATATGATTGTATTTTATCTTTTCACTATCTAATGATTACTTATGCAATATTTAGTTAAGTTTTATATAATTTTGAGGTTATTTTTAATGTTGATAATATTAGATATATATAGTTTGTTGAAGATTTGTTTATTCTTCTTTCATTTTCTTTTTTTGTTTATTGAAGTTAGTGAATTAATTTAGAATAATATTATCTTATTAATATCATGATGAAATTTAATATTTGATGATCACTTATGTAACATTTAGTTAAGTTTTATCTTAGAGGTTATTTTTAATGTCAATAATATTAGTTTAAGATCTGTGTATTTTATATTTAGTTATTACTTATGTAACATTTACCTTGTATAAGATAGAGGACTGAAGGGAGGAGGTTTGTTTGTTTGTATTGTTAAAGAGTTTTCTCTTTCTTTCTTTTTTTTTCTCTTTTTTGTATCTTTACTATTGTATACAAATGCGATATATTAGCAGTGTATAATTTGGAGTTGAAGTTTTTTAAAAATAGTGTTCTTTTTTTCCTTTTTTCTTTCTCTTTTTATTAACAATTTAAATTTATTATTATGCCCTGTATTATCTCTGGGAAGTCCGGGGGGGAGGCGGGGAGGGAAGGGGGTGGGTTTGGGGGGGGGGAGAAAAAAATAAAAATGTTTGTATTTTATATTTAATATTTTGTTACTACTTATGTAAGTTTGTACTAATAAAACTTTTTTGAATAAAAAAAAAAACAATTATCGTGGACTGCTGTTTTTTAAATTGCCATAGAAGCTACTTCTATATATTTCTTAACCCACTCTTGTCCAATTTTCTAGCACCTAGTTTTTGCTTTGCCACTTCTCATTTCTTCCATCTCTTTGGAGATCCCACCTTGGTCTTCAACTACTATAAGCGTCTCCCATTTTCTTCGCCCTCTTTGACCATGGATCACCTGGTTCCTGGCACTCTTAGCCACTGCTTCCTCTCCTCCACATTCTGTCCAGTTGCCTCTTACTCCAACATGATTTTTCTAAATGAGCAACTTTGTCAGATCCACCAGCTTCGACTTGGCACCTTGCTGGCGTTCTGCCATCAATTGGGGAAGGGACAGGGGGAACAAATGGGCAATAAAGTTGTATACCTTTATTATGGGAAACTTGGAGGGGGGAATTGACCACTGAAGAAGCACAGAGCATTTTGGAAACTTTAAGGCCATTTGCCCCAAGTGTGGAATTTCACCAGCCCAAACATCTCAGAGTTTCTCATAACATCTCGTCGGTGCTAGATTGGCTATGCATGGATGGACCGCAGGGGGAAGGCTAGGGGAAACCAGGGGTCTTAGTTCTGTATTGACATGAGGGAATTTTAGATTCCACTTGACTCTACTGAAATCAGCATCTCTTAATAAAAGTGCCATTTCACTTCAACCAAATGGAGTCGAAAGAGATCAGACTGGGGCAGGTTTCTTTTTATACTTTATTCCTCCAAAGTCTATATGGCAGCTTGCAAGTGATTCTAATGAGATTAGACTTTTTTTCCTTTTTTTTTCTTTGTAACTGCCTATCTTTCTAAACTGCACACCTGGCATTCAGATCAGCAGAGACAGAGAGAGACAGAAAACCTTTGATCTTGACTTTTGCACAGAACAATCTCTTGTTTCAGGGTAATTTATCCTTCCACAGACATAATGACATAATGCATAGATAATCCATGGACAATGGATACAGAGCTGAATATTAAACAATATTTTACAATTTATTCTCCAACTCTCGTCAAAGAATGTTTAGGCTTTTGCAAACAATAGTTTATTTTGCTAAAAGAATTGCCACACAGAAAACAGAAATAAAAAATTCATTCCGACTAAACAAATATTCCAACTAAAACTAGAATAGTTAATTATACAGAATAAGTAAAGACATTTAAAAATGCAAACATGTATTTGCTGATAAATAGTAGCATCAATAGCAATTTAGGAGACTAGTCTATGAAACAGAAAGTTTCCAATTCACCTCTACCATGAATTCACTAGGTAAACTAGGGCTAAGTTCAGTTGTTGCAAGTAACACAGCAAAATGATTGATATCAAACATTTTAAAGCAGGCAGACTTTTTTTCATATGGTAGTACTAATTAAGGACAAGATACCACTAGAGATGTCTCATCCACATTTGAAACCACAAAGAATTACCAGTATATTGGATATTGCTGTCCACTGAATCTCCTCTCAATACCTATTAGAAGAATTATATTATTGTATTGTATTACAGGGAGTCCTCAACTTACAACTATTTATTTAGTGACTGCTTAAAGTATGTTTGTGTTGAAAAAAGTTATTTATGATGAGTAATTCACTTACATCCAATGCAGAATCCCCATGATTGTGTGATCAGCATTTGGGCCCTTGGCAACCATCAAGTATCTACAATAATTGCAACATCCTTTTAATTGCCTTTTGGGACTTTCCCAGCCAGCTTCCAACAAGTGAAGTCGGTAAGGGAAGCATGATTTGTTTAAAAGTCACAGGCTTCACTAAATGACTGTGTTGATTCACTTAACAGCAAAAAGGCAAAAAAATTGGATGTGACTCACTCAATGATCATCTCACTTAATAACAAATGTTCCAGTCCCCACTACAGTCATAAATCAAGGATTACATATACTACACACAGTTTTCAAAATATACATTAAAGTAATTATTAATGTGATGATTATGATGATCTATGGGGATCAGGACAGGAATAGCTAAAGTATTTGAATATGTAAAAAAACCCTCATTTTGTTTTAAATATTCAAAGGGCAATACATGAAATGGTGAATAGATGTGATAGTAGGAAGGATGGTTTACATCAGGGGTGGGCAAACTATGGCTCTTTGAGGACCTGTGGACTTCAACTCCCAGAATTCATGGCTGGCTCAGGAATTCTGGGAGTTGAAGTCCACAGGTCCTCAAAGAGCCATAGTTTGCCCACCCCTGGTTTACATGGATATAATAGTTTGAAGAGATATAGTGAATTAGTTTGGTGTTAAATTATTTTCCCATGCCTTTAATTTCTTTGACTTACGAATACTTTTTCCCCCCAGTTTTGCACGACTGCTCTTTCAGACATGGAAGAGTGGAATGGTTCCAGTCTAGCTTTTTTTCCCTTTCAAATCATCTTTATTTCCATTATATCCTGCATGATATTTATTTTTTGTCTTTGAAATTATTTATTTATTTTGAGGCTCTCATCAAGTCCATCCTACTACAACTATCTTGGTCTTTGACTTCCTCTTGACATTTTCCATGTAACGTAGTGGATAGAAGCACATGTTTATGCATCTGCATTTTTGACAAGCAATCATTCCTCACCACAGAGTATTTGTTTCCTTTGTTTCAGATTTTGCACATCTTAAAACTCCTCTATCAATTATTCCATCCCTAGTAAACACTCTTCCAAGGGTAGAATCAGTTTGTTCTAGTTTTCACATAAAACCATTATAAGAGTACCTATAGCACACTCACTTTAGACTTTGCTGGAGATCAATAGTTACCTACAGGTAGATTTAATCAAGAACTGAATTTTTGTTTGATATTACTAACATTTGTAAACTGTACTGCATTCCTTCAAGCCTATTATTATTTCAATTGCAAGATGATGTGCAGTTTATTCAGTTAAAGTGATAATAATTGGCAAAAATATGGTGCAGTACAAATATACGATATAGCAGGAATTCTTTTTTGCTAGACTTAGCTCCTTCAACCTGTTCTCATAAAACTGAATTCTATAATCAGGCACACACATTTGTGTCCTTGCTTTCATACTTACATTGTTTATTCTTTCAACATTATTCTTTATGAGAGCAATATCAATAGATACGTTCAATGTTAAAGCATTTATAGATTATATATATTATATAGAAAAATATTGAAGTAGTTGAAGCTTTGCCAAAGTGAAGCTTTCAAATCCATATTTTCAAAACAGATAAATGGTTATAATTTAAGATTTCTTTTCATCAGCTTTAGCTGTCAACTCTAAACAAGTATCCAAATTGCTGAAGTTGCACTAATTCAGCCATAGTTTCTTCTTTCAATGATAGTATTACTATCTGCCTTTTTCTGAGTCAGATGATTGATAGGTGTGTGTGTGTGTGTGTATAGTGTGTATATATATACAGTATATATATATATATATATATATATATATATATATATATATATATATATATATATATATATATATATATATATATATATACATATATATATATATATATATATATATATATATATATATATATATATATATATATATATATATAAAATATATATATACACACACAGTATGTGTGTATACACACACACACACACACATGTGTGTGTGTGTGTGTGTGTGTGTGTGTGTGTGTGTGTGTGTGTGTGTAGGTCTTTGGGTATTCGGGTTTTCTCCCGCATGGAATTGGAAGTGTCTTGGCGACGTTTCGATGAAGTCTCATTCATCATCTTCAGGCTGGTGTCTTCTGCTTCCTGCTTCTAGGAGCAATGTGAGATTGCTGCTGTTTCTTCCTTTTAACTGCCAGTGGAGGTTTGAACTGATAGGATGGGAGCTTGGCTGTGTTCTGATTGGTTGGAGGTGTGTTCTGATTGGTTGGGGGCTTGGCTGTGCTCTGATTGGCTGGGGGGTTGGCTGTGCTCTGATTGGCTGGGGGTGTTCTCAGGTTACTCTGACTTGCAGGGGCATTTGAGCTGGTGAGCTGCATTGCTGCTGTTTGGCTTCTGGTTCGTGGTCGTGCCACATCTTCATGGAGGGTGTCAGTTTGCTTCATGTATGGATTGGAGGGGTTTAAAGTGGCTAATGATGCAGCTGTAGTGTGGCTTCTGGTTTGTGACCGTGCCTCATTGGTGTGGGTTTGGGTTTGCTTATTGCATGGATGTGTGGTGGTGACATCCTGTGTGGTTTTCGTGAGTGTGGGTATGGTGTCATTCTTTGTGTTAGGGACTCATTTGTCAATAAGGGCGGGTTTCCAAATGGCTGGTAGGCGGGAGGTGTCATCTCGTTTATTCATGCTGTGTGGGCGTTTTTCTATCTCGATGGCTTCTCTGATTATTCTGTTGTTAAAGTGTTCAGTTTTGGCAATAGTTCTGGTCTTTTTAAAGTCGATTTCATGTCCTGTGGCTTTAAGATGTTGGACCAGGGAAGAAGTTGGTTCCTCTTTTTTGACTGTGTTCTTGTGTTCTTCAATGCGTGCACTTATTCTTCTGTTGGTTTGTCCAATGTATGTGGTGGGGCAGGTGGGGCATGGAATTTCATATACTCCTTGATTTTCTAACTCAATTTTGTCTTTGGGGTTTCTTAGGATGGTGGATATTTTTCGGTTTCTGCAGAATGCTGTTTTGATGTTGTGTTTGTGGAGGATCTTGCTGATTCTGTCTGTGTTGCCTTTTATGTATGGGAGGAGGGCTTTGCCGTTTTCTTGTTCTCTGTCTTGGATTTTGGTGGGGGTTTCTTTTTGGATTAGGTTGGTGATCTTATTTCTTTGGAATCCATTGGATGCTAGTACGTTAGTGAGAGTATTTAGTTCGGTTTTTAGGTGTTGTTCGTCAGCTAGGCATTTTGTTCTGGAGATGAGTGTCTTGGCTACGGAGTTGATCTGTGCTGGGTGGTGGTGTGAGAGTGCGTGCAGATAGCGGTTAGTGTGGGTTTTCTTCTGGTAGATGGTGTGTCCTAGGGAGCCATTGGATTTCTTGTAGACTAAGACATCCAGGAAGGGAAGTTGGTTGTTAGCTTCTGTTTCCATGGTGAACTGTATTTTGGGGTGTAGGCTGTTGAGGTGTATGAGGAAGTTGTCCAGCTTTTCTTTCCCATGTGGCCAGATTATGAAGGTGTCGTCTACATATCTGAGCCAGAGTTTGGGTTTGTCACATACCCACACTCACGAAAACCACACAGGATGTCACCACCACACATCCACGCAATAAGCAAACCCAAACCCACACCAATGAGGCACGGCCACAAACCAGAAGCCACACTACAGCTGCATCATTAGCCACTTTAAACCCCTCCAATCCATACATGAAGCAAACTGACACCCTCCATGAAGATGTGGCATGACCACGAACCAGAAGCCAAACAGCAGCAATGCAGCTCACCAGCTCAAATGCCCCTGCAAGTCAGAGTAACCTGAGAACACCCCCAGCCAATCAGAGCACCGCAACCCCCCCAGCCAATCAGAGCACAGCCAAGCCCCCAACCAATCAGAACACACCTCCAACCAATCAGAACACAGCCAAGCTCCCATCCTATCAGTTCAAACCTCCACTGGCAGTTAAAAGGAAGAAACAGCAGCAATCTCACATTGCTCCTAGAAGCAGGAAGCAGAAGACACCAGCCTGAAGATGATGAATGAGACTTCATCGAAACGTCGCCAAGACACTTCCAATTCCACGCGGGAGAAAACCCGAATACCCAAAGACCTACATACAAACACCTGCGAAAACCTCAGAAAATATATATATATATATATATATATATATATATATATATATATATATATATATATATATATATATATATATATATATATATATATATATATATATATATATATATATATATATATATATATAATGTGTACATGTGTATATGTGTATATGTGTATATATTGAAGAACCGAGGTGGCGCAGTGGTTAAAGTGCAGCACTGCAGTTCAGCAGTTCAGCTGTTCAAATCTCACTGGCTCAAGGTTGACTCAGCCTTCCATCCTTCTGAGGTCGGTAAAATGAGGACCCAGATTGTTGGGGGCAATATGCTGAACTCTGTAAACCACTTAGAGAGGGCTGTAAAGCACTGTGAAGCGGTATATAAGTCTAAGTGCTATATATGCAGCTATTGACTAATTATGTGCCCTCCAGTCAGTATCAACTCTTATTGATTACACAAATAGTTTTTCTCCAGGATGATCTCTATGCAGTCTAGTCCTTTGGTCTTCCAGTTGGACACTCATCAGCTATGTAATTGAATCTATTCAACCAGCTTCTGGTCTTGTCTTCTTTCTTTTCCTTTATCTTTCTGATCTCCTCGCAGTAAATAGGGGATATCTTCTGAGGAATCTTGTATGTTGACATCTCTATTACTATGTTTGGGTGACCCGGTGTCATTTTCTTTTGGGTCCCAAAATAAGCACCAGATCTTATTTTCCGGGGACGTCTTACCCGCTTACCTTAGGACCATTGCAGCCAGGCCTCCCACACCTTGACACCTGTTGCACTGCTGCCTGACTTTTGCCTGACTTCTGCAACTACTCGCGGCCAGATGCTGCATGGCTTGTCACGTCAGTGCCAGCGCTTGCAGCAGGAAGTTGCATGGTGTGTTGTGCTGTTGCATGCACGAGCGGCAGCACCGGCTTGATGTGCCACATGGCATCTGCAAGTGACCACGGAGGTCAGGCAGCGGTATGACAGGTGTTGGGCATGGGTGGCTTGGCTGCAGCAGTCCTAAGGTAAGCGGGTGCGGGGTAAGTGGGGCAGCTCTGCCCTAGCTTGATTTTTTCACATGTGCCTCATCCCACCTCATCCCACAACCAGATGATGGGCGGGGCTTAACTAGGGCTTATTTTGGGGTAGGGCTTACATTAGGCACAGGCATGAAAATTGGGCTAGGGGTTGTTTTGGGGGTAGGTCATATTTTCAGGGAAACATGGTATACAAAATTTCATTATATTTAGTATATTCTATATTCATGTTTGTTTGGCCTTCTATGATATATAATCCCAGTACAAGAATCCTCATACCCCTCTGGACAAATAACAGTTCCCCCCACACACTCACACAAATTCAAGAGGAAGGCTGTTCCATTGCTTAATTGCTCTCACTGTCGGGAAATTCCCCCTTAGTGTAAATTTGGTTCTCTCACTGTGAAGCTTTCAACCACTCTTTCTGAGCTTAGAAAACATTCGGAAGAATTTCCTTGGTTTTTTGTGTGTCTATTTCTATGTCATTGTAATACTGTTTCTTCTCTCTTCTACCAACTGTTTGAAAGTTTTTTTAGGTTCCTTCCTGGAATCTTTGTTTTTCTTGACTTTGGCTTGTCTTCTCCTCTTGGCAATTTTCAAGATTGTTCTCAATTGTTGTGACATCCAGTTTATTTGTTTTCCTGCTCCTTGGTCTTGGCAGTCTCTTTTCACATTTATCTTTGACAACTATTTTAATTTCATTCCACAGTTCTTCTGGTTCCCGGTCAATGAAGTTCAAGACTTGAAAGCAATTCCTTATGCTCTCCTTGAAAATACTGGTATATGCTCAAGATCATAATGTGGATATTGATTGGATTTCTTCTTCTACTTTAACTTGTTCACGATATGTTCTGATTTAGTCAAGCAGCTATGTCCTACTGGCCTCTGGGGTCCATCTACAAAAAGTTAGGCTTCTTTGCCAGCAATTTTGAGAAGGTTATATTTTGTTATTTGACTCCACAACTGATTTGACATTTGTTCATCTGACTCTACTGATTGTACTTTGAGTCACATATATATGAGCTCTTCTACCTCTTTCCACTACTACTAATATCTGTTTGGTTTCCATGTACTCCATCTTGAAATATCTATGAATATAGGCATGATTTTGTTATGGGAAGACTTGTTGTGCTAGCAATGAAGGAATAATAGGACTTAGTAAGTCATTCTGTTTCATTGCTGTTTCTATATTTTATATTTTATTGTATTTTCTTCCTCAATATTTCATTATTTATAACTCTTGTCATTCCAATTCCCAGCCATAAGCACAGTCTTGCTTGTATGTTCTATTAAAGTCAGACTGAAGTTGACCATAATATCAAGGAAACTCCTTTTCTTTTGCATCATTGGTGGAATAAAAATTTGGATATTTATAATATTCCAGAGCATAGGGCTGTGATGGCAAACCTATGACACGCATGCCGGAAGTGGCATGCAGAGCCATCTCTCCTGGCAAGCGAGCCATCACCCGTTGCTCTTCCGGGTTCCAGTGCATCGACAGCTGGTCTTCACACATGCGAGAGCACTGGAAACCAGAAAAGCAGCTGCCGGGTGCGCATGCACATGCCGAAAAGATAATCTTTCTGTTTCCGGCATGCGCATGCGCATGAGCCACCTGGCCTTCCCATTTCTGGCACACATGCGTGCACGAAGACCAGAAACCAGATCATCTTCCCAGCACATGCATGCGCACCAGGTGGCTGCTCTTCAGGTTTCTGGCACACACGTGCATGTGTGTGCGCTCCAGTTTCGGCACTTGGTGCCGAAAAGGTTAGTCAACACTGGCATAGGGTTTGGGGCAAGAATCCTGTTCTTTTTAGCTTGTAGTTCTTGCCACAAGTGCCTAAAACTGAAATGGACTTCCTTCAATTCTAAGTAAGGATTTTGAATTCATAAAATTGCATACTGCAACTATATAATCAGTTCTCCTGATTAGTGAGACTGATGAGTGGAAAACTACCATATCTAGAAGCAGACAGGCAATTAGGAGAGAAATGAGCACAAAATAACTCTCTCAAATGCTGTATCCTAAATGGCTCAAAGGTGAGAGCAATAGTGTCAGATGAACAAAGGCCAAATCAGTTGTGTCATCAAATGTCAAAACATACAACCTTCTCAAAAGGGCTGCAGAGAAACCTAACTTTTTGTAGAAGTGCCACTACTGCTACCACTATTGCAGCATTTCCTGAAAATTACTCTAACTCTTTGTAGAAGGACGCCAGATGCCAGTAAGATGTAGCTACTTGGTTTAATCACAACAGAGTTTGTGTTCTGCCCCAGCTATGGACCACAAAGAACGCAGCACACACAAAGTCTGTACAAACCTTAGTTTACTAATTAAGGACTACTAATGAGCTTTCTTAATAGTCATCAAACACAAATATAGTTTAAAGCAGTCTTTTCTGCACACTGGCTGTTAATTCAACTTCATTAACAGCCAGCACGAGTCCATGAAATAATAACTCAATTCCGAGTAAACAGTCTTGTAGATAACAGCAATCTTATGGTGGTTGGCAAAATGCCTAGAAGCAATTTGCAGGAAAAATGCCGAGAGAGAACAAGAGCCGATCAGACAATTCTGGAGTCAAGACACGAAGGAATATGAACGAAGTTGTTTCCTGCAAATTGGCTCCATCCCTTAAATAGGCTAGGGGAGTGGCCAATTAGTCCCAAGCCTTACTCCTGAGGAGACCTCCTCTGGAGGAACCATTCCTGCCTTTTGGCAGCTCTGCATGCCCGTGTATTGAGAATAGGCTCCTTTTCTTCTTCGTTACTGATGGGAGCTTCTCCAGGCCCTGGCTGAATCTTCGCCTCTGGCACCGAGTCCTCTCCAACCTCCTCACTGCCTGATTCGGGTGCCAGCTGCACAGGCCACTGGCGAATCACATTAGCCTCTTTGCTGTCGGAATCAGCTACCAGCTGCACAGGCTGCTGGTGGGCCACAGCACTTTGTCTGTGTTGTGATCCACTGGCTTACATGATAAGAGTTAGTTTTATTGCCTTCCTATACCCAAAGTAAAAGATAAATAACAACATAAAGGTAGAGCAAAACCATACACTATATATTAAAAGCATACAGGGATTTTTCCAAACTGGATTTATGATCCAAGAAAAATGTAAGGAGGATCAACTTTTATTGAAAGTTATATATTGTCTTAAATAAGAAAGAATTCTTTGGAGGATTTTTCTCTATGGAAATTAAATAAAGCTCAACATAGAGACAGAGTTCACTGGCTCACTTAGCTTACACAGCAGTAATAAAAAAGCCTATAATCTGAAAAGGCATTAGAGTGGACAGATGCTATACGGTAATTTCAAGGGGCATCAATAGAAATAGGGAAGGGTTCCAATATGGGAAAAATATATTAGAGGAAAAGAGGTTTGAAAATTCTATATAAAATTGTTTCATAGGACTCCTGAAGGATTAGGATTTTACTTGGCAATTGCTAACACATCCTTGCCAAACAAAAAAAGAAAAGATCTGGTTGCATAATCTTCATTTCATTTCCATAACCTCTGTGATGATGGCCAATTCCCTTGTCTACACTGCCCTGATTGCTGGTGAACCTAAGCCAAATCTACATTCCTAGCAGTGAAAGGTTTTAATTGTGATCCATGGCAGAGCTGCTTCTAAACTTAAAAGTGTAGCAGGGTCTTGTCATAGGGAGCACATTGTATTTATGTAGAATACGCAAGCTGCTTGATTTCTAAACCAAAAGAGAAAGCTATTTGTATTACATTAGCCCCTTATCAGAAACCTGATCCCATGACCAACTGCACAACTATTCTGGATGCCAGAGTATAGGATCCAGGCTTTGTGATGTGACAGCATCATTATAAATAATAATCTTGAAGAAATGGGGTGAAAAACATACCATTATTATAAATACAACATGAAGATTGAAGAGGTTGCCAGTTGAGGCAATAAGATAGGTGGAACTGACACCAGTGTTACTAATGGAGCTACAACTAACGGAGTACAAGACCCCTCCCAGAATAAAAACAAGTTAACACTCTAGCTTCAGCAATAGCCACTGAATAGTAGAAACGTGCTGCCACTATTGCAGCATTTCCTAAACATTGCTCTAAGGACCAAGCAGGATGAGCAACACTGAGGGATCTGATCTGAAAGACTAAGACAAACTAAATGAACACTAAACAATAGACATGGTGATTAGAAGACAACTGGGAAGAAAAGTGGAAGATCACTTTTATATTCTGCATGATACTAAGGAGGAGAGGTTTCTCAATAGCCTTTTGTGCAAGGGTGGAGTTTACTTATAAAGTACAGACACCATGCAGCAGAACAATGATCCTCCAGTATTTATGGATTTTTCACCAGCCCAATATATAATTTTTAAATGCTGAGCTTTGTAGTTATTTTACAGTAATGTTGAAAATGCTTATTACTTTTAATCGAATATTAGAATACCACCTGACACCTCTCAATTAACTCTTTGTGAATTATTTGTTTTGTGAACTTCATTAGTGATACACCATGTGAATCTTTTATGATATGCAGCAATATAAATTTGCATGCCACAAATGCAGATTTGGATCATGATAAATGTAGTTATTAAATTATACACAGCCAGTATGGTCTTTGCATTTTATTAATGACTTTCTCCAAAACGTGAATGCCAGTTATATGAGGGTGAGTCAAATCGTAATGCCATTTTCTTTAGGACAGGTATAATTACCAACACAGGAACATGTAGCATACATCAAAATGAAGCTGGTCCTCTGTGGATCACATCCCTACTTCTCAACATAGTCACCGTTTCTCTCAATAGCAATGTTCCACCTTCGAATGAGAGCATGTATCCCTGCTTCGTAAAATTTTGTTGACTGTTCTTTGAGCCACTTCTTCACTGCAGTTTTCACTTCCTCGAAGACATGATAGTCTGAAGGCGCTAAATCTGGTGAGTATGGAGGATTATTATTCCAGTGACGAGGAAGTGAAAACTGCAGTGAAGAAATGGCTCAAAGAACAGTCAACAACATTTTATGAGACAGGGATACATGCTATTGAGAGAAACGGTGACTATGTTGAGAAGTAGGGATGTGATCCACAGAGGACCAGCTTCATTTTGATGTATGCTACATGTTCCTGTGTTGGTAATTATACCTGCCCTAAAGAAAATGGCATTACGATTTGACTCACCCTCGTAGATAGCAAATCCAGGAAATTATTGCTTATCAGGAAAGACTCAATCAGTGCTGTAATAAACTATGAATAAACAGGAAGAAAGTAATTATCTTTTGATGGACTGAGAAGTCAAAAGGTAAACAAATTGTTCTGGATACAAATTATCCGTTTATATTACTGATTATATTACTTACCTAGCAACAGCGTAGGTAAGCAAACATGTCAATAACAGTTTGGGTAAAAGAACAAATTGTTCCTTACCACATTTCATCCTTATATACAATCATTATAGAGGTACATCTTGTGTGTGAGAGAGAGAGAGGGGGGGAGAGAAAACGAGAACTAGAAGACCTCCAAGGTCCCTTCCAACCCTGTTATTCTATATATGTATGTACAGTATGCATGTATATGTATATGTATATGATTACTGTATATGTATATGTATATGATGTATATGTATATGTATATATATGCAGTATATAACAGGGTTGGAAGGGATCTTGGAGGTCTTCGAGTCAACCTCCTGCTTGAGTAGGAGACCTTATATACAATTCCAGACAAATGGTTCCCCAATCTCTTCTTAAAAACCTCCAATGATGGACTGTCCACAGCTTCCGTGGATAAACCATTCCACTGAATAATTGTTCTCACTGTCAGGAAATTTCTCCTTAGTTCTAAGTTAAATCTCTCTTTAATGACCATCCACCCATTACTTCTTCTCCTATCCTCAGGTGGTTTGGAGAATAGGTCAATCCCCTCCTCTCTATGAGAGCCCTTCAAATACTGGAAGATTGTTATCATGTGACCCCTAATCTTCCTCTTCGTTAGACTAGACATACCTAGCTCCCTCAACTGTTTTTTGTATGGTTTAGCCTCCAGACCCCTTATCATCTTTGTTGCTCTTCTCTGTACTTTTTCTAGGGTCTCAGCATCTTTTTTGTGATCAAAATTGGACACAGTATTTCAAGTGTGATCTCACCAGTACAGTATATGTTTGTGTGTATGTGTGAGTACCGATATAACATTAAAATTCCCTTTTTACCCTTATGGGTGATCTGTATCTTCTTCAATCTCAGATCCTCTACCTTAGGAGTTTTGAGGGTTCTGTACAGGATCTTAGCTGTTCTTGGAGAGAGCTCTGATATTGTTCCTGGGATCTGTTGGATCCATGCTCCCAGTTTACGAGTCACAGCTTTGAGAGCTCCTACTTCTACTGGCAGCCCTCTGGCCTTCACTTTCCACATCCTCTCCAGTTCCTTCTTGATGACTTGATACTTCTCCAGTTTCTCAAACTCTTTCTTCCTGACGTTGCTATCACTTGGCACCACTACATCTATCATCACCGCTGTCTTCTGGTCCTTGTCTGGGTGATTGGCCAGTACCTGCTTATCAGTCTGGATCTTATTTTCCACATGCTTCTGTGGGATCTGCCATTTCAACTAATGAGGCTCTAGCCTCATATTCTGTACTGATATTCCTGTACACAGTCCCAGCTACTTGTTTGTGCCATTGGTTGAATTCATGTTTTCTAAAGATAATTTATTAACTGAAGAATGATATGCTTATATCAAAATGAGTTATATTATAATCTATCTATATTTTCAGTGGTGCTTAAAAGTTTGTGAAGCCTTTTGAACTTTCAATATTTCTGCATAAATATGACCTAAAATATCTGTTCTGTACACAAGTCCTAAAACAAAATAAAAAGAACCCAATTAAATAAATGACAAAATGTGAAGAATTTTTAAAAACTGAGTCTTTGTAAATAAAAAATGGCAGAATCTTTCCAGAGTACTCTTGCCTATGTGAGGTATTTTGATTCTTTTGTGTTATTACCGTATCAACTTAAGTATTTGCTGTTTTTATCTCTTTTTATTACTGTATGCAACCAAGAATTGTTCTGAATTGGGCAGCTTTACAAATCTAATAAAATAAATAAAATATGCTATGAATCAAAGCTAGTTGAATCCATATTATTTACTAGAAACAGTTAAAGTGTCAAAGCAGAAAATAATTACTATATATTTTATTTTCTTATTTATTACTAATCTACCTAAAGCTATTTGAAGAAGGAAACTTTATAAGGAAGTATATTAATAAATACACTGAAATCTAGAAGGTAACAGGAAACAACTATGCATGCACCAGGCGATACAGTAAATCCTTTGTAAACCATGTATTTGCAGCATCTCTGAAATTCTAAATAAAGTGGAATATCATAACAAATCCCATTTTATCGTCACACACAATAGCTTATCAATATGATTTCTGAGTAAATATGAAATAAGGAAATGACAGACTGGCTTGTGTAATCTGCACTTAACTTTTCAAAAGAATAAATCATTATTCCAGGGAGACTAAAATCAGATTAAGATCACACATATGCTAGGGTGGGAGGTATTTTCATCTTTCTTCTTATTAAGACAAATACAAATTTCACTATAAAATAAACTTTATCTGGTCATTGGTGTTGTGTGTAAGGAGTGGGGGGGCAAGTTAACTTCCTCTCCCCACCTGGTGTAGTCCCAATCCATCAGTAGTTATTTAAAACTCAAATAGGCTAGAATGACGATTGTCCCAAAGGTGCTTTTTCAGGAGGCAACTGGACTTCTTGGTTGTTGTTTTTTTGAAGACATTTCTCTTCTCATCCAAGCAGCTTATTCAGCTCTGACAGGATAGTGGGGGAATGGAAGGATTTATATTCCTTATTTATTTTATTAATTTATTTAAATAGATTTGTATGCCGCCCAACTCCCGGGGGACTCTGGGCAGCTAACAACATGTCAAATCCATTTATAAGTATAAAATATAACAATTAGAAACTACAAAAGTTAAAAAAGAAAACCTCCAACATTCATAACCATGGGGGAGACCCATATATAGTCTGATTGGTCTCACTTTCACCCCGCCTGAGCCAGGTTTTTATTGCTTTACGGAAGGCCAGCAGGATGGGGATAGTCCTGATCTCTGGAGGGAGTTGGTTCCAAAGGGAGGGAGCTCCCACAGAGAAGGCTCTCCCCCTCGGCCCCGCCAACCAGCATTGCTTGGTCGATGGGACCTGGAGGAGACCAACTCTGTGGGTCCTAACCGGTCGTAGGGAGGTATGCGGCAGGATGCGGTCTCGAAGGTAACCTGGCCCTGAGCCATGTAGGGCTTTAAAGGTCAAAACCAACACCTTAAATTGGATCCGGAGACTAATGGGCAGCCAATGCAGCTGGCGGAGGATAGGTGTTACGTGGGTATCTAGGCACACCCACCACAGCTCGCGCAGCTGCATTTTGCACCAATTGTAGTCTCCGGATACTCTTCAAGGGTAGCCCCATGTAGAGCGCATTGTAGTAATCCAGCCGGGAGGTGATAAGGGCGTGACTGTGAGTAGAGCCCCCTCTCCAAATAGGGTCGCAGTTGGTGCACCAGGCGAACCTGTGCTGGCGAACCTGTGCAAAGGTCCCCCTAGCCACTGCTGAAAGATGTTGCTCCAATTTTAGCTGTGGATCTTGGAGGACACCCAAATTGCGAGCCCGTTCTGAGGGAGCTAATTCCCCCCCCCAAGAACCAAGGAGGGACAGTTGATCAAATCCTTAGGAGGCAGTATCCACAGCCACTCAGTCTTGTCAGGGTTGAGTTTTAGCCGGTTCATCCCCATCCAGACCCTAACATCGTCCAGACAGCGGCCCATTACGTCCACAGCTTCCCTGAATTGAGACGGGGTAGAGATGTACAACTTGGTATCATCAGCATACTGCTGGTACCTCACCCCGTGTCGTCGGATGATCTCACCCAGCAGTTTCATGTAGATGTTAAACAGGATGGGCAAGAGGACCGAGCCCTGCGGCACCCCACATAGTAGGGGCCTAGGGCTCGACCTCTGCCCCCCTGTCAACACCAACTGCATCCTGTCAGAGAGGTAGTAGGAGAACCACTGTAAAACAGTGCCACCCACTCCTACCTCGCCGAGACGACGCAGAAGGATACCATGGTCAATGGTATCGAAAGCCACTGAGAGGTCAAGTAGCACCAGGATGGAGGAATAACCACCATCCCGGGCTCGCCAGAGATCATCCATCAGGGTGACCAAAGCCGTTTCCGTACTGTAGCTGCGCCTGAAACCCGATTGAAAGGGATCCAGAAAATCAGTGTCATCCAACAGCCGTAGGAGCTGGAGCGCCACCACTTTCTCTACAACCTTCCCCACAAAGGGAAGGTTGGAGACCGGACGGAAGTTCTTTAAATCCGCCGGGTCCAGGGAAGGCTTCTTGAGGAGGGGCCTCACCACCGCAACTTTTAAGGGCTGTGGGACGGACCCCTCTCTCAAAGAAGCGTTGACCAACGCCTGGAGCCAGCCACGTGAAACCTCCCTGGTGGCTGAAACCAACCAGGAGGGACACGGGTCCAATAAACAAGTGGCAGAGCTCATCGCTCCTATGGCCTTGTCTACATCATCAGGAGTCACCTTGTAGACAGCTGGTCATTTGCATCCTTTTAGAGGGTCGTTGAAGCACTTGGAGGTTTATCCGTGTCCTCAAGGTCCCCTGAATAGTGTTCCTAGTTCCTGTAATCTGCAATTTTTCTTGTGGAAATCCATTTCTACTCCCATACCATTCAAAGGGTGTTCATCCCAAATTGTATAGTAAGAATCTCCACAGACTTACGGCTAGGATGAAGACAAATACATTTTGTTCTTTTTCATCAAGTACAAAATAGAATTGGTTTATCAATCTTCACACACACACACAAAAGATAAATGTGGTTGAAGATATTTTCATTTAGCAAAGTACAATGACTATCTGATACTTTCGGGGAAGTTTCTATCAGTAATCAAAACTTAAATGTACACATTCCAAATGTCATGACCTTGGCAAAAAATCAAACAAACAATCCCATCCACATATTTCTTTATGTTAAACCACATCTGTTAATTTCTAAGGCTAGATTCTTAAGACACCCTCTCTTTAAAATTAAATTAGATCCTGTAACAATTTACTCATTAAAAAGTCAGACTATTGTAGCTTACATATTGTCACCAATGTATAGCCAAGATAACTGAAGTTAATGCAAGCTTTCAGATACTGAAGATAGACCAAATCACATTTTGTCTTTATGACTATTAAAATAAAACTTATTTCTTTTCATTAGAATACTATATTATAAAAGGCATGTGACGAAAGTAATACAATGACAGATGCATTTTTAATCTTGTGTAATTGTTAAGCAACAATAATGTAACTTAACATTCTTTCTGTTAAATTTCAACCTTCCAGTAAGTTCTAACGAATTCTCTATTCTTTCAGAGTCAAATGAAATGGAATGCAATAAATCAAGGCACAGTTCATAGTTTTAAATTTTCATTTTTCTTTTGATGAACTGCAGGTGCATTATCTTCAGTCCTTCAGACTTAAGTAGCACAGAGTATCTACTCTGTTGTGTAAAACAACAATGATTTATTGTCTACCTTTTCATAACTACATGCTTAGTTTTATTCTTGCAACAGCTCTGCATGTCTCAGCTGAATAAAGAGAGAAATCTAATATGGATTTCCTAAGGCAACCTTCAGTTCAAACCAAGCTTCCTCAAAGCAAGACTTCTATTTAAAGAATTGTTAAGGCCAAGTGGTCTTTTCAAGGTTCTATTTTTTAGTAGTCTTGTTCCATTGTTCACAGCATCTAAAGATATAAATTGGTCCAGGTTATATTAATTAGTTCCTGATAGGACCTATTGTGTTCTGTGAGCTTTATTCATAGTATCAACAGGTATGTAGCTATGTATAGCTGACAGTTGGTGTCCAGTTGGTATATTAAGTGGCATTTACAGTTCTGTTATGTTACACAGTAGTGTCCAGAAAGTGAGATAAATTATCAAAGGCTGTGGCCTAGAGGTGGAGCTCTTGCCTCACAATCAGGAGGTTGTGAGTTCTATCCTAGGTAGAGGCAGATGTAGGGTCTCCTGCTTGGGCAGGGGGTTGGACTAGATGACCTGCAAGATCCCTTCCAAATCTGTTAATATGTTAATTAAACCACAACATAAATTTGCCAAGCCTATTGTCCTTGACTCATAGACTAATAGCATGTAGGGGATTTACATGCAAGGGCTGAAAATCCATTTTTAATAACCTATTTTAACCTTACAGACATCACTATGCTATGATCTGGATACTCTACCTGCTTTTTTCTAGCTAAAGAAATAATAAATCAGTACTAATAGCAGATATGTTTTAACTCACAGGTGTCAAACTCGTGGCGTCACATTGCCATTACGTGACGTTTTGTGACGTTTTCCCCATTCTCAGAGCTGGGGTGGGCGCGGCCTGTGCGTGATGCATCCGGCCCATAGGCCGCCAGTTTGACACCCCTGCTTTAATCCATCCTTTTCTGGCATATCTGTGGGCAAGTCCATAAAATGGGTAATGGATAGGATACTTACTGGGTGTTCTGGGTGACATTAGATTTTGTAGCAGATTTGCCCAAATAAATAGGAAAACAGAGACGGCAGGTAGTCCTTGACTTACAACAGTTCACTTAGTGATCGTTCAAAGTTACAATAGCACTGAAAAAAGTGACTTATGACTGTTTTTCACATTTACGACTGTTGAAGCATTCCCATGGTCACATAATCAAAATTCAGATGCATGGCAAACTGACTCATATTTATGACGGTTTCAGTGTCCCGGGATCATGTGATCTCCTTTTGTGACCTTCTAACAAACAAAGTCAATGGGGAAGCCAGATTCACTTAACAACCGTGTTACTATCTTAACAACTGCAATGATTCACTTAACAACTGTGGCAAGAAAAATTGTAAAATGAGCAAAACTCACTTAACCAACATCTCACAGCAACAAATTTTGGGCTTAATTGTGGTTGTAAGTGGAGGACTACCTGTGTGATCTGTTTTTACAGATAGATAAGGTAGCCAAGTTTTACGGTATTCAACTGCACAGGTTATCCCTAAGCCCTTCAAAGATACATAATATGATCCATGTACCATGTATTTCTGATACGTTTGGGTCATTTAAGCTTCAAATTGTAGGTAACATTAAGTTTCATTACTGTATATTATTTTTTTCTTCTGGTTTTTTTTAAATTGTTGTACATAAAGGTCTTGCTGATAAGAGTATTGTGGGGCTTATAGTTCCAAACACCAAGGAGGCACCAGATGGGGGAAAGATATATTAGATGGATGTCTATTAGCATTGATTTTGTGAAATGAACTAAATAATTTATCACTGAATGTAATATGTTAATACTAGAATAAAGTTCCTGATATCCTAATCTATTCTACTAGTGTTTTCTCAATATTATCCTAACTGGGAGGTGTCAAATTGATGAATGCATCTTAATTTCCCCAATCACCCAAGAATTCTGAAAGTAATCTGTCAATCATCTTTGGACAGTCTAAGAAACTGGGGAGATATCAAACTTCTGAAGAGGAAATGTGGTTTCCCTGTTCAAGGCAAAACAGTGGGAGATCCCAGTAATTATTGACCAATGATATCATTCCCTGGAAAATGTTAGAGCAGAAAATAAACAGCCTGTTTTTAAGCAACTGGAAAGCAGTGTAATGATTGATGAGAGTCAAAATGACTTTGTCAATAATAAATAAGGTAAGTCAAATTTTCTTCTTTGGCATACAAACTACATTGGAAGACAAAGGGAATACTATGGATATAATCTCCCTCCATTTCATCGACTTTTTTAAAAAAAGATTGTACAACATTGTCACTGATAAATTTTTAAAATGTAATTTGAAAGTTTGTAAGTTGAACTACAAACTCTAAAACTGCATTTAGATAATCAGCTTAATAGCTGTTCACTAAACTGGAAAGCAATAACCAGCAAGTGGAGTTCCATAGGAATTGGTCATTTTATTTGTTATTTGTTTGTTCATTTATTTATTTAAATGTATATATCATTCATGTTACTGTTGCAAGACTGTGAATGGCTTACAAAATGATAAAATGATAATACAAATGTTAGGGGGATAGTATTATTAATCATCTTAATTAATGACTTAGATAAAGGGATTGGACTGCTTATCAAACTGGGGGGGTGTGGCTGTGTCAGATCTGGACAACAACTGTGAAGACATACTGTGATTGTGGTCAAATCAGGATAAGTTGGAAGATTGGACTGAGAGGAATAAAATGTCTTATAAAAGAGAGAAATGCAAGGTATTATATTTAGAAACAAAACATGTAGAACGTACATACAAGGTGGAAATAACATGGCTTGAAAATACATCATCAGAAAAGAACTTGGATGTCGTCATTAACAGAAATCATTAATATGCTGAACAGGAGTTAGCAATGTGGGTCTGCTGTTAGAACTCTGAACTGCATTAGAAGACTCATCAAATTAAAGAAGCATCAAATTCTTACTGGCCTCTAATTGCACTGGTGAATCCACACACATCTGAGAACTTTGTATTATTCTGGGCACACTTCCAGAAGGATACTGATAGATTAGAATAAGTATAGAGGAGTGTTATAAGGACAAGTCAGGCACTTGAGGACAATCCCTATGAGGACAAGCTGGAAGAACTTGGGATTTTCAGTTTGAAAACAAAAACACTTAGCCATGTTCAGAACTTTAAGAGAAGATCCAAGGAAGATGTCAGTGAATCACTTTCCATGGAACTAGGAACAGAAATAAAAGCATTAAGTTGTATCTACGACATCAGATTCAAATGAAAGGAAACCTTCTTGATGGTAAGATCTCCACAAAAGTGGAAAATCTACCATTGGAGATTATAGGTTTTCCCTCTATGGAAGTTTTTAAGAAAGTACTGGACAGTCTGCATTATAAGGCAGAGGCGGTATTCAGCCGGTTCAGACTGGTTCTGGCGAACCAGTAGCGGAAATTTTGAGTAGTTCGGAGAACCGGAAAATACCACCTCTGGCTGGCCCCGCTCACCGCACCCCTTGCAGGAGTCCCACGCGCCCCATTTTGGTAAGTGCAGGGAGGTCCACTAGGCCCAAAATGGGCCACGGGGGTGCGATGCAGCCCCCCTGTGGCCCATTTTTGCTACCAGGAAGCTGCAGGGAGGCCCACAAGGCCCAAAAAGGGCACGGGAGGTGTAGTGCAGCCCCCTGCAGCCCATTTTTGTTCCCAGAGGGCTGCAGGGAGGCCTAGCCTGTAAGGCTGGGGCACCCAATCGATCTATTCGTTGCCTCCCAGCTGATTGGCGTGGTCGGTCTATTGCTGCCTCCCAGCCTCCAGGGTGATCGGCTGGGTCTTCTTTTGTTGCCCTGCACAGGAGAACAGAGCTGGAAACCAGGTTAGTGGGGTGGGGAGGGAATGAGGATTTTGCAGTATCCTTCCCCTGGAGTGGGGAGGGAATGGGGATTTTGCAGTATCCTTCCCCTGGAGTGGGGTGAGAATGGGGATTTTGCAGTATTCTTCCCCCATGAATAGGGTGGGAATGGGGATTTTGCAGTATCTTTCCCCCAGGAGTGGAAAGGGAATGGGGATTTTGCAGTATCCTTCTCCTGCTATGCCCACCAAGCCACGCCCACCAAGCCACGCCCACAGAACCGGTAGTAAAAAATTTTGAATCCCACCACTGTCTGGCTGCCTTCCGAGCAGCTCCGCTGTGATGCTGTCCCTCCGGTGCAGCAGGCCGTTCTCCTGGCTGGGTCTGGCAATGGGATGCGGCCACACATGCGCACCGGCAGGCAATGGGGTGCGCGTGTGCAGCCAGCGAGAAGAACAGGCAGCGATGGGACTTCAGGCCTCTTTATTGGCCTGCAGTTTTTGGCGCAAGTAGCCTGCAGCCACAGCCTCTTTTTTGGTGCGATAAGCCTCTTTGGCAGCTGGAACCAAGCTGTCAGCAGCGGTTGCAGGCTTCTTATGCCGAAAACTACTGGACAAAAAAGAGGCCTGAAGAAGTCCCGGACCGGCGGAGGGTGAGCGGGCGGCATGCGGGCGGAGGCTCTGGAGCAAGGCCGGAGCCCGGGAATGGTATGTTCCCTGACCCAGCCAAGGCGAATGGCGAGAGGGTGGAGGCTCCGGGGTCTTGGGGAATGGCACGTCCCTGGGCCCCGACCAGCGGCAAAGGGCGAGCGGGCGGCATGCTTACCTTTGGTGAGCAGAGCGGGCAAGGCACGGAGGCCAGGCGATTAGCTGGGCCACATGGCAAAGGCAACATATATAGGGTGGCCGGGCGGGGTGGGGCAGTGGTGGGTGGGATGAGCGGGCAAGCAGGGAGAGCAGTGAGAAGGCAGAGGCGAGCGGCATCTGGGCGACCGGGGGTGGGGCCAACCAGAGTTGGTATCTGCCAGTTCAGTGGGCAGTCCAAATTTCCGCTACCGTTTTGCCCGAACCGGTCCGAACCGGTTAAATACCACCTCTGCAGCCTGATTGCAGTGTCCCTTTAAGGTACTTCAATGCGGAGGGGAGGGGGTACCATAAAGGGACAGGCTGCAGGAGCTGCCTTTTCTGTGGGCGTGGCTTGGTGGGCATGGTTTGGTGGGGGGTTATGTGACTGAGTGGGCGTGGCCAACTCAATGTCACTCACAGCAAGGTGCCGCCCCACAAGCCACGCCCACAGAACCGGTAGTAGAAAAATTTGAATCCCACCACTGGTCCAAACACTTCCAATAACAATCTTTTTTGGGGTTTGAAATGTTTAAATTCAGAATGCTTTTAAAATAATATTCTACTCTTGCATCCTTTATAATTCTAGGAGGCTGGAATTGATTGCCAGCTGTGAAAGTGAATGATTGAAAGTTT
The DNA here is from genome assembly GCA_023053685.1 of Diadophis punctatus similis. Lineage (NCBI taxonomy): Eukaryota > Metazoa > Chordata > Lepidosauria > Squamata > Dipsadidae > Diadophis > Diadophis punctatus. Next base: position 197,777,970 of record JALIGW010000002.1, read on the forward strand.
TTTTTATTTTATACATTATTCCCATATTTTTGTCAGAATATTACAGTATAGCAGGTTTTTTAAAATTTTAATCAAGTTGATTTAAATCACAATTTAAATCATAATTTTTAAATAGCAACTGTCATCTCTGACCTGCAGCGGCTCCTTCTATGACCTGCTGTTGACTCACCAACTGTCCCAATATTGCAGAATATACAGCCTCATATAACTAAGCTCCATTTCATGCTGAATAAACTAAATTATTAATGTATCTTAAACTATCTTTAGATAGATTTTTACTTCAAAAGCATTTTATTAAAGTAAATTTAATAAAAATTTAAAAAATCTGATTTAAATAAAAAAATCCGCTTTTTAAAAAAATAATCGCTTTTTATCCACCCTGCAGTATAGGAAACTCAAGCCCTTCAATGCTCTGCTAATGTTAAAGAGATACTTTCTGCATTTCACATGGCTCTATACTTTCAAGAATAGATTCAGTTATTACATACAGAAATGTGGAATGGAAATGAAATTGCTTTGTTTTTAATTTTTGTTTTAAAAACCACACTATCATTTCTAGAAGGATAAAGATTAATGAAGATTCACAGTGTCTCTTGTGGTAAATATTTCCTTCAGACACTATTTTTTGATATTTCATACTGGCTTGCCATTCATAATGAAATATATTAACTGCAGGTATGTTAATTCATCCCTTTTAAAAAATAAAGAAACACCATAAAAGTAAATGTTTTAGATTTATTTTTCAGTCATTCTGCATTTTTCCTATTTTGCATTATATATTTTTTCACTCCTTCTATAAAATGTGTTAAGGAATAAATTAATAATAATAATAATTTTAAAGGATTCAACTTGAATTTCTTTTGGAGAAAATTTCAAATAATTAAGATTACTATTATATTTGTATAGATATTATATGATATTTTGCTGTATCTTTTTTAAGTATTCTGTTCACATTTTGGCATAATTGCATTTCCGTACAGTTGATGCCCACTAAAATGATACTGTTCTTTAAAAAGAACCCGATAAGGCTGTATGGAGAATCAAAACTCTTACATCACTGAAAGCAATAAAAATGAATGTTATTTCAAACTTTAGGCAGTAATCCAATACACACAATGGGTTACAAGCTCTAGTTAGAACAGAGGGACTTATTCCTGAATAAAAAAAGGAGTTTCTAAACTAAACACTTTAAAATGGAAATAGCTAGCATAGTGAATTGCAATATATCAAAATAATGAGTCATTCTACTTGTTTCAGAAGGCCATCCAACAAGAAACTATTTACTATATTCAGCCTAAGAGACTTAAATGTTCAAGGTCAGTACAGGATTTTCTCCCAATAAATAAGATACACATTGAAAGCAGATACATATTGAAGAAAACAATTGCACAAGATGAAGCTTTAAAGGAAAGAACTAGCATGTAATGTTCTCTAAAAGGTCATCACTAGACTTTGTTCCCTTATAACAAAGTAATGTGCTTAGTACAAAATAGGTGAATATATTTTTTAGCCTTCTACCAGGAAATCTTCCAGGATAGTATTAAGTTTGGTGCTGTATTGGAACTTCCTCCTTTACACTTGACAAATTTCAAGTCAACCTATGGAATTGTCCCTTTTGCAACAGCTCAAGTCTTCATGAATACCAGGAATGTGTTGCATACATGCTAGGTCCCAACAATTTAGGTATGATCTGGTGTTCTGTGCCAGCTACTGGCTATCCTCTTAAATTCATTGTTACAGGAGTCTTTTTGGCAACAAGATACAGTTGAAGCTGTCTATCATGCTGCTTTCAACTGATTTTGATAACATGACTTTTGCTTTTACAGTACTTAACTGCCTTGTCCTGCCTCAACTTACCTTACCGGTATTAGACTTTGTGTCTCTTTATTAAATTGCTAGCATTATTGTGAATGTCAAAAGTCCCAGAGATGGAACAGTAGTTCTTTTCAAATGCTTTTTTCCTAGCTGAGGCCAGTACTGATAACCAAAGTCAAGTACCAATGGATGAATAATTGGTTAATACATACACTATAAGAACAGTACTCTGGAAGCTGTTAACCTTTTTCTAAGTATAAAAATGTTCTTTGGTGCATCTGTTGCTTTCTCAAATTTTAAATGTTGTCATAACCAGTCAAATAATAAAATCAACAACAAAATCATGCTCAGAATAAATAAAAGTAAATAAAACTAACAGTAACATTGTAAATAATAACAGTAGTAATAATAATTCTGATACACAAGTACAAACTGGAATGTTTTCAATTTTTTTTCTTCTGAATGGAATTATAGTTGCATGACTCAGAACTTGCTATAAACATAGTGTTTTGTTCTGAAAGGCTGTTAAATCACTAAATCTTCCTGTGATATTTTCATGAAAGGGCTACATATTTAATTAAAAATATTCTCTGTATGTGTTTTTAAAGATTAATATGTGCATTAATAATTGTAACAGGCAACTGTACAAATATAGTCATAATATTTTGGGGTGGGGTTTAATTTGAGGGAAGCTGGCCTTTATTTGGTGTTTACTAAGAATTAAACTATAAAGGAATGAAAAGGCTCTGTTCTTTTGCATCTTGCCGCAGGACTGCTGCTATGAAGTTTTGTTGTAATGGGTATGTAAGATGGTATATAACAGTGATGGCGAACCTTTTTTTGGTTCGCGTGCCAAAAAAGGGGGGGATGCGGGGGATCACGTGTGTGCGTGCCCACACCCATAATTCCATGCACCCCCGCGCATGCGCGCATGACCCCCCCTCCCAGCATGCAATGGCACGCTCATTTTTTGCTCTCCCCAGGCTTTAGAGCCTTTCTAGGAGCCTGGGGAGGGCGAAAATGGCCTTCCCCACCCCCTCTGGAGGCTGGAAACAGCCTGTTTCCTGACTCCCAGTGGGCCCAGAAGGCCTGAAAATCAGCCGGCTGGTGCGCACATGCACGCCGGACCTGAGCTCGCGTGCCCACCGATATGGCGCCGCGTGCCACTTGTGGCACCCGTGCCATAGGTTCGCCATCACGGGTATATAAAAATGTAGCTTGAATTTAAATTATTTACATAGGCATTAATTTAGGCTATGGCCATGTTGGTCACAATGATGGAAAATATAACCCAATAAACCTAGAGGACACCATGTTAGGACCAGGGTATTTCTGAGAAATGGGGGACCTAAACAACAACAAAATGTATGCATGGATTGCTGTAATTCTGGGCAGACACTTCACTTGAGGAAAAATCACAAATTGAGTCAACTTTCCAGAAAGTATAGGAAAATAGCTATTAACTATAAGATAACAGCCTATTAATAGGTTACAGGTACTCTCTATTAATAGGCCATTATCTCCCACGCCCCAAAACCTTTTCTGTCTTCTATAGCAGAAGATTGAAAGCAAATGCTGAAAATGGCAGTAATAAGAGAAAGGTATAACATTAACCTCCTACTTACAATAGCAACAATTTTCTTCTTGCTTACTGATATGTGGTAAATCCAGTAGATAGTTGGACCAGTTGGCCAAATATTTAGATTTAGGGAAAGTTAGACGAGATAGAGAGTTAAAATCTAGATTACAATTTAGGATGAATAAACTAGAATAGGAAAACAAAGAACTACGTAGGAGAAAGACTGGCAGGGAGAAGAGTAAAAAGAGAAATCAGCCTAGAATCAATACATAGCCACAAAAAAGTCCAACTCTCCTTGATTGCCATTGCCATTATCTAATTATAACCAGGTACTGACCATTAGTTCAAAGATTCCTATGCATAGACTTTTAGCAATAAATCAGTTAAATTAAACCTTCACATGTGAACCTGGTTTTCTGTACCTGACAATCTGTGAGAAGGAAGCTAGAAAAATTAGGCATTTTCTTTCCTCAAATAAGTATATTTATCACATCACCTAACCTTCATGCCACTCCTTTTTGTTTCAGCTGCCTCTCTTAACCAGCTTACTTTACCATCTGATTCTTTTACTGTACATGTGCATACAAAGATATTTTTCTCTTTATTTTAATAACCTAATACAACAGGTTCTCGTGTACGTGTAAATGTCAGGAATCCTTGATATCCCAAAAATTATTTGTGTGACTGCCATTATTTGGCTATGTCTGCTTGAAAGTTAGAAATAGAATATATAGTATTTTTAGTTTATAAAATACATTTAACTGGCAATAAAAACTATGAACGGAAATGATGGTATCCTCAAACAAATTTAATTTGTTATCTTCTCAGTAAGCTTGAAGAAATATATTTCAACAGTTAACTAAAGCATCTCAACTGCCTTGCTGACATTAAAGCTCCAAAACTATAGAGTGTCATCACTGTGTATCATTATGAATTGTGAAAGAATCACCGGTATCTTCAAAATACCTGAATACTGATAATGAACCAGCAGAGGGAGCATGAATAACTAATTCATGAAACTGATATAGCATCTAGTATTAACTGGATTTAAATTGCCAAATTCAGCGCCAATACAACAGTCATGCACAGAACATGCACAGTTATTTTTGTGATGCCTAAATTAAACATGTCATTTAAGTCTAAAATGTAAATATGTTTTCAGAATGTAAACTCTGCAGACTACAGCTTGCTGGATTTTTATGAAAGGAAAGTGTTATTAAGATTTCTACAGAGGCGAACAATTTTCCAGATCAATGCCAAATTCAAATTGAGCCAACTTTACCATCCCTTTGGAAAAGCAATGCTATAAGTGTTGGAATGCAGGCAATGACAGGAAAATGTTACATTTTAAACAGATTATCTTATGCATGATGAATAATCAATATAAAATCAGAAAAAGGCTATTCAAGAATAAACTACATAGCAGCCTGTCTTAAACTAGGCCAGGTGTCAGAAACCTGCGGCTCTGGAGCTGCATGCGGCTCTTTGGGCCCTCTGCTGTGGCTCCCTGTCGGGTGATCCCACCACTGGCTGGCCCTGCCCTTCGCCCTCCCCTCCCAGTCACTCCTCGCCTGGCCTGAGAAGGTAAGGGTGACGGTGGGGGATGGAGAAGTGGCCAGGGCAGAGACAGAGAGATACAGAGAGAGGGGGAGAGAAAGAGACATAGAGAGAGGGGGGAGAGAGGGAGTGAGAGTGAGAGTGAGATGTCAAAAGGGTTTTGTGGTTCCCGGTGTTTTTTAACAACCGGTTCTCTGCCCTAATGACCAGCTGGGTAGGCATGGCTTGGGGGTCATGTAATTGGTGGAAGTGAGTGACGTTGAGTTGGCCACGCCCACCCAGATTTTGTGGCTCACGGTGTTTTCTTTTCTGTGGGAAACGGGTCCAAATGGTTCTTTGAGTGTTTAAGGTTGCAGACCCCTGAACTAGGCAATGCTTCTAGAGAGCACCAGGAAAAGGCTGTGCTGACTTTATACATGATTTATGGTAAAACAAATTCTGCCCTATTTCCTCTATAAGTGCAACTGAGCCACCATCATCTGAATTCTATTGAGCAGTTTATAATAAAATATCACTTGCTACACACACACACACAAATATTTATTGCAATGGGGTTTAAGTAATGTTCAGGCAATTTTTAATCCTTAATAATAGACAATTTAGATCAAGACCTTTGGCTAGATGTGTTCATTTCTATTACCATGCTACTGTAATTGGTCTAGGAATGTTTTCTTGGCAGCAATATGGAAGTGGTTTCCCCTAATTTCTTCTGGGATTTTTTTTTTAATTTACCAAGGCTAAACCTGGGATTTTCCAATCCTCCCATCTAAGCAGGCCAAGCCATGCTTAGTTTGCAAGCAGAAATAGGTCAGTCAGGTGCCTCTATCTATGATCTAGCCAACATAAAACCATGCAGCCATTATGTTAATAATGTCCAATTTCAAATCTATTAGGAACACATTTTGTAATGCATGACTGCAATAATTAATCACATTTTCAATGTAATATTTTATTTCCCCTGGCTGAATCTAACTTGAAAATTCTCTTTCTCTGCTCTCTTTTCGCTCATTTAAAAAAATCCCTAAAGATACATTCCTTGGAGTCAGGCATGTTTTGTTTATCCAAATACAGGCACTTCTTTTTTTTACACATTGATCTCTGAATCTCTTTGTCTCATCCCTGAACTGGAATTTCAATTATACTCAACTATCAAAACAAAGAATTAAGCCTGGAATATTCTTTTATTTGCACTTTATAGATAAATGCTTTTTATTTTTCTTATGTAATATTTGATAGGCAATCAATTGCAAATCTATATTTTTATGCATTTCATTTGTGGCGTAAACTGCTTCTGTACATTTGCTCTCCAATGGTTGGCTCACCTATCATACCAGTATTATGCTTGTTTGCAAATTCACCTGATATATTTTATGTCTGGGGTTCAGTCTTAAAAGTAGTAGCAAAAGGAGAGAGCACAGTAAAAGGTACACATTGACTCGGGGGGGGGGGGTAAAATAACTGCAGTTGGAATTTACGGTTAGTTGGAATACGGTTTTCTACTTAATTTTTAAAAGACTCATAATATAATCATTCTTTGACACTGGGAAAACCATTACTCAGTTTTATATTTTGTATGAGCTTCCAGCCAAATGTCCTTATCTTTAAAGTGAATTTACAGAACAGCACACCACATAAAATTAAACCAGATATCACATTTTCTCTCTCTGAAATAAATTCAGCTTCAGTTGTGTGTAACCTGACACTAAAAACAAATGGATTTTTGAAGTGTTGCATACAACAGAAGAAAACTAAATACAGATAGTCCTCAACTCAACCACATTTGTTAAGTGAGTTTTGCCCCGTTTTACGACTTTTCTTGCCTCTGTTGTTAAATGAATCTTTGCAGTTGTTAAGTTAGTTACTTCCCCATTGACTTTGCTTGTCAGAAGATTACAAAAGTTTATCACATGACCCTGGGACACTGCAACTGTCATAAATATGAACCATTTGTCAAGCATCTGAATTTTGATCACGAGCATGGGGATGCTGCAATGGTAGTAAGTGTGAAAAAACGGTCATAAGTCACTTTGTTCAGTGCTGTTGTAACTTTGAAGAGTCACTAAACGAACTATTGTAAGTTGAGAACTACCTGTATTATTCAGTAGCTTTTCCCAATAATTACTTCTCTAAGCTATCATGAAAATACCCTTTTGTGAAGTGTAGTTGGCCCTTTCTATTATATCATCATCATCAGGGATGGTTTTCACTTACCTTCCCTACCGGTTCGCAAATGTGAGCACCTCCGCGCATGCACACGACCTTCCACACCTGTGCTTTACTCGTGTGCACACCTTCCGCGCATGCACACGGCCTCAAAAACATGCCCATATAGGATGCCATAGAGCCAGAGCAGGTGGGCAGGCCCACCCATGATTTCTGCTACCGGTTTGGGCGAACCGGTCCAAACCAGCAGAATATCACCTCCGGTCATTATACACATTAATACAATATCCTATGGCATATGCATTCATATGAAATGCAGTTAAATTTATTGATGTGTGTCCAATCACACTTGGCCAATAAAATTCTATTCTATTCTATTCTATGATTTTCTTGTACTCTATAAGATATAAATTATTTATACACTGAGGAAACTACTTTGATTATTTCAGGCATATTTAATTTTAATGAAACATAGTTATACGTATTTATTTTATTAAATTTATTTCCTGTTCATTATTAATACATACTGTAGATATCAGTGTGTGTGTGTGTGTGTGTGTGTGTGTGTGTGTGTGTGTGTGTGTATAATATATATATATATTTATATATATATCAGGGGTGAGTTGCTCACTTACCCAGACCGGTGCGCTGCTCCGCGGTCCTTCATGCTTTGTGCGCGCGCACCCCCTCACGCGATTTTGCTTTTGCGCATGCGCAGAAGCAAAATCGCGCCAAAATCTCACGAGGGGACGTGCGTGAGAGAGATTTTGGCGTGATTTTACTTCCACGCATGTGCAGAAGCAAAATCTCACCGAAATCTCGCGCGGGCCCACGTCCCCTCGTGAGATTTCGGCGCGATTTTGCTTCCGCGCATGCGCAGAAGCGAAATCGCCCAAAAATTCACAAAAAAGAGATGGCGACGCGCGCGACTGCCCGGTGGAGACGGTACCGGAGCAGTCGTGCGCAAATTGGGTTATCGGCGGGTCCCTACCGGAGCTACGCACTGGACCGCACCGGTAGGAACCCACCCCTGATATATATATATATATATATATATATATATATATATATATATATATATATATATATATATATATATATATATATATATATATATATATATATATATATATATATATATATATATATATATATATGATAATAATAATATTTAAATATGGCACTTTGATGCATACTGGTCAAATGATTTAATATTTTATTTTGTAATGTTTTTATTTATATACTTATAAATATATAAGTAATATAATAATTACTATTGTATTAAGGTAAACTAATTATTATGATAAAGAAAGAGAAAAGAGCAGATAAACAGCCTGAACAGTTTATCTGTATTTATCTTAAATACAGAACATCTGCAAAGTCTGAAAATATCCTTGGAAGCCTTACTCATTTAAGAGAAAGCAGCTAACTGAAATGTTAATAACAACAAGCAACTAAGGAAAATAGAAGACAGGTATAATAGCTATAGTGCATATAATGTGGCTGGATTAAAACCAAAATAATATCTAGCTCCTAATGTAATTGGAAGCAAAAAGAAAGTTCAATGATGAAAAGGTATATGAACTGTTGATACATGTAATATTGGAATTATGAAGCAAGGCAAAATTATTATTGTTGAAGCAGAAATCAAAATATTGAATTACAGCATAATAGAGTTGAAGGTCTTCTAGTCCAACTCACTGCTTAAGCAGGAGATCCTATAAAACTCCAGATAAATGGCTGTCCTATCTCTTCTTAAAAATCTCTAGTGGTTGCCTCCATAACTTCTGAAGGCAAGTCATTCCATTGATCAACTGTTCACACTGACAAGAAATCTCTCCTTAATTCTAGGTTGGATCTCTCTGTATTAAGTTTAACCATTTACTTCTTGTACTGTCCTCACTTGCAAATAAAATAATAAATAAATAAAATAAAATCTTATACTATGGGAATCAGCAACTCAAATGAACTAGATTGGATCTTGTCACATCAAACGATCTTTGCAGATAATATTGAAGACTAGAATTGTAGAAGAAAAAGGAGTAGTTATTATTATTAATGAAAGAGTGTCAGAGTTTGTAGTTGGATATCATCATCCTCTTTTAACGACCCCATAATTCCTTGCGGGGTGGAGTCTGGGCAACTGAATGGAGCTGAGTGTTTACTGGCAGCATCCCCTTCCTGTCGCCAATGAGGAGGTTTTTTAGCAGATATACAGTATTCTCAGTGCTGAAAAAAAAACTCTGCATTGGATATAACCCTGCAAAATAATAGAATGACCTCAGTTTAAATTCAAAGTATGCCAATGAATGTAACAGTAATCAAAGTCTAAGTTGCAACACTGTTGCAAAAGAAGTTGAACTTGAACAATTCAATAACAATTCGACAATCTGAAAAATGACAGATGATTATGCTGGTGGAAATAAAAGAGCATCTGAAATAATGGGAACATTTAATGTCAGAAGCAGGAGAAAAAATAAAAGACTCTTCCAAGAAAATTCAGTACTTATAGGTCATACCTTCTTTCAGCAACTGTGAAAGACAATTGTATGCATGGACATATCTCCATGGACAGCTTGGCAATTAAATTGACAATATACTGTACTCTGCACACAAACACAGTGTATATTTAGTTAATAAAAACATCGATAATGTCTGATATGCTGGTGATACTACTTTAATTACTGGAAGTAAAGTAGACTAGTGCAGGGGAGAGAGGAAGGAATGTAAAAGCCCTATCTACTTAGTATTAAAATAACAAAAATTATCTCAACAACAATGCTAATTTAATGCAAATTAGGCATAGAAGTCGTCTAGTATTTATTTATTTATTTATTTATTTATTTATTTATTTATTTATTTATTTATTTATTTAATCGTTCTTATAGGACGCCCAACTTCCGCAGGACTCTAGTACCATATTTATATTTCTAGATTCAAAAATTCACCAGGATGGTATAACTATAGCCTGAAAGGGAAAATTGTCTGCTACTTGGAAAAGAGACTGACGGATATAATCAAAGTATGTAAGTGCAGAGACATTACATTAAAACAATGGTACATTTTGTCAAGGCTAAAGTTTTCCCAGCTGTAACATCTGGCAATGAAAGCTGGATCATCAGAAAGGTTGAACAAAGAAAATAGGATGCCTTTGATTTGTGAAGCTGGGGAAGATTCTTGAGAATGTCTTGGATTGAAAGAACAAATAACTCAATACCACATAAAACCAGAATAATCTTTAGAAACACCAATAACAAAACAAAGACTTATTTTGGATACACAATGTAAAACAAGTCATTGGAAAATATCTTAATGCCTTGAATAATTGAATGAAATTGAAAAAGAGGCTTTTGAAAAGACAAAACAGTTTATTACTATCACTGATGATACAATCATAACTTTGGAAGAACTGAAACAAATAGTTTGAATGTATTGAATGTATTGAATGTTGTTCTTTGGGCCATGAAGAATTGGAAGCAAATCAAAACAAGGTTATTTCCTGGCAGAATATTTTCTGATATTTTTCAAACAAGTACCTCTTTATATCTCAGTAGGGATTACAAATTATAATCTAATTAATATGAAACATAACCAATAAACTATAATTCTTTAAAAGTTAGAAGGTTTTGGTTACAAACCAGTAGTGGGTTCTAAAACCTGTTGCTACCAGTTCGCGCGTGATTGCACCGCTTCTGCGTATGCGCAGAAGCATCCTGGGAGGGTGGGCGGAGCCTCCCACCACCGCCGCTACAGGTTCGCAGAACCAGGCCGAACCGGGAGCAACCCACCGCTGGTACAAACACATACACTACTGTAATTCAGATAATTTTAAAGATTAATATATGACTGAAACCAAGATTTTAATCTTGGGATTGATGGACAAACAGTTGGAAAAAATCATGGAAGTTTGTTTTATATATAACTGTAGCTTTTTATATGATAACTACAATGAAATTATTGTGCACACAAAAATGGAAAGATTTGGCAATAGCTACAATAGAGAAATAGTAAAGATGACAGAACTGAGATTGCTATGATGGCCAAATCATTGTTTGATTAGGGAAAAGAAATTATGTACATTTATTGTACACTGAAAAACTTCTGAACTTTTATATAAAACAAAAATGATTTATTATCTATGGTTTTTATTAGGTAGGCTAGAAAGAAGAGGGCCACAATGTAACTTCAGGAAAGAAATAAAACAACTGTAATTATAACTGCTGTAAAGAAAATTGGAAGCCAGTTCTTTGTAACTTTTTTCTTTTCTATTTTTCCTTATTTTTTCTTTTTTGCACTTTACCATTATCTTTTATTTTTTATTTTTTCCTTAATTTTAGTTTTGAATTAATTTTTACTTGTTTTTAAAATTTTCAGTAATATTATATTTTAAAAAATTAGTAAGAGATAATTTGTCTTTCTCTGACTACACAATGTTTGCCGTAATTATATTCTTATCAGTTAAACCTGTGGTTCTCAGTCTGTGGTTTGTGGACCTCTGGAAGACTGTGAAGTTGTCACAGGGGGTCCACAAAAGGCTTGAAGAAATATTATGATTTAAATATTGAATTAAGTCTTGGGTGTTTGTGGCCCTGGTCCATGGCCACAAAAGGTATTTAAAGGGGGGTCTGTGGTAAAGAAAAGGTTAAGATTCACTGTCTTCTTCATATCAATTAAGTCTCCAAAAAGTAATAACATTTTATATTTTGACTCACTGATATGTCAGGATACATAGGTGTGGCTTCTTATTTAAGGTGTTAAATTCTTATTCTTGGATGCAAAATTAAGAGAACATTCAGTTGTTTAAGATTAAAATATTTTGTCTATTGTACTTCATAAATTAATACTGTATGAGGGTTAAGCCGCCCAGAGTCTCTGTGGAGTGGGCAGCATACAAATGCGACCAATAGATGTGTTTAAATGTTATGTTAAGGCATAGGGCACAGAGATTTTCTCCCAGTGCCTGGAAACTATGGGGACCTGGATGGCCTCAGTTGAACACTAGCAAAACTGAACAGCTTTGGGGTTTTGGAACTCCTGGTTCTGGGGACCTTCCATCTTTGGTTCTGGAGGGCTTGCATTGTCATAGACAGAACTGGTATGCCATCTGAGGTTCCCCCTGCACTCATGGCTCCTGCTTCAAGGGGAGATGGTAGCCATGGCTAGGAGGGCTTTTGTTCTTCCAATGTGCCCATTCCTGGATCAGGAGGCTTTATTCATTTATTCCATAATGACCTGATCGGATTATTGTGAACTGATTCTATATGGGATTTCCCTTGAAGAGTGGGAGAGTGGTAGAGTGCAGTGGTGCCTGCTTTTCTGTAAATGTGACATAACTAATGTACTGGCTACCAGTATGCTTCTGACAATAGATCAAGGTGCTGATGAGTCACCTTTAAAGTTTTTCATGGTGTTCTGTTACTTATGGGACCATCTATCCCCAGTTGTTTCTAGTCATTTCATTCAGTCTGGCAGGAGGGGTATGCACTGGGTCCCACTGGGAATAAGTGTCAGCTGGCAGGGCCAGGACAACAGCCTTTTTGGTTATGCCACCCTCTTTCTGTAATAATTTCTCTCTGGATAGTGCATTGCAACCCTGTCCCTGTTGGCCTTCTATCGTGGCCCCAAGTGTAGGATGGAGATTATTTCTTGGTTAAATATGTAATCATTGCTTTTACTTTTTTCTGAGTGCTGTTTTATGTTTTTTGTGCATTTGGTAATCCTTTTTTGTTAGCTGCCCAGAATCATGTATTTCAGATGATGACCATATTAATCTACTAAATATAAATAAAGCAGTTTATTTGCTTGTGACTTAGAATGTAATGCAAAGTCAGCCAATGCAGTTTGCAAACCAGGGTTTATATCTTAAGATTGTTGTGTGGACCCAGGCTCTTCTGAATCACTAAATAATTCATGATTAAATAAATCATGTTGTAAATACATGTGTACCCAAACATAAATTGGGTACACATAAATTGCAATTCAAATAAGCAGTCACATGCAGATGGATATTGCAGATAATTTTTACATTAAGAACAGAAGTACATTTGCTTTGCTTTATATTTACTGTGATGGCTTTCCCTTCTAATCTTGTTGTGGTATATAGTTTCTTCCTTTTTTACTACTGTAAAAATCATATTGCCATGTTTTAAAGTGTATATATATACACCTTACCCCTCCATATTTGACAGCATGGGCATATGCTCCTGGCTCCTTTTTTGAAGCACTGCTTTTTTGATGGCTGTTCTCTGAAACGAATATTCCCCCCCCCCCGATATATAAGCCCAAACTCTGTTCACCTTTTAACATCTGGCTTCCCCCCCCCCAAGGTATTTGGAGGCAACCCTTTGGTTGCTTTTATTATGACTGGTGGTCATTCTAGTGTTTGTATTTCATGTTCATATTTATGCATTGAGTACGTTTTCGCATTACATGGGTTTTTTTCAGGTCGCGTTGTTGTTGTTGTTGTATGTTGTTGTTGCATGACACCCAGAGTACCACTATTTGAGTTGGGTGGCCTTATAAAACCAGAAAATAAATCTAATGGGATTCAAGAGGCAAACCTCGAGATTCTCTGTGATTCAAATGAGCCCCTTCCGGTTGGTATTCAAAAAGTTTTAAAAGCATGATTATTCTCAATAGCCAGAACATTGAGATTAGTTAGGTAAAGACTGTATATTTTCTGAGGACTACACATTATTGTTGTGATAGTTATAATTAACTGTTGGGATGTGATTGTTATTATGGTTTTAATCAATATTTTTTTATTCTTAGGAGTGTCTGTTTGGAGTAGTGGTTAAGGCATCAGGCAAGAAACTGAGATATCATGAGTTCCAGGCCTGCTTTAGGCATGAAGCCAGCTGGGTGACCTTGAGCCAGTCACACTCTCAGCCCTAGGTGGAAGCAAGGGCAAACCACTTCCAAAATCTTGCCAAGAAAGCTGCAAGGACTTGTCCAGGCAGTTGCCAGAATTCAGGATTAACTCAAAGGTACTCCCCCTTCCTCTCCCCCCCTCCCGTTAAAAAAGCATTGCTAGCCATTCAGAATCATGGATGCTAGATGGGCAGCCATATAAATTATTTAAATAATTAAGTAAACATTTTAAAATGTAATCATTTCACCAGGAAAATATATTACATGAACGAACTACACATACAGATATGCCAATTCCAAGATCAGCAATTCTGATAATACTGGAGTACAGTAGAAATGGAACTATTATAAGCACAGCACCTTACAAAACAACAGAATTTGATAATTCCACATAACTCTGAATATATCTGATCCAAAAGAACTGAATGAATTAGTTAGTTCCAATGAAACTAATCACAAAGGAAAAATCAGCTTGAGACAAACTGCCCAAGAATGTCAGAAAGAAGACAGTCCATCATTTGTAGTTTATGATGGCATAAGCAGGGGTGGCCAAACTATGGTTCTTTGAGGACCTGTGGACTTCAACTCCCAGAATTCCTGAGCCAGCCATACTCAGGAAAGAACCATAGTTTGGCCACCCCTGGCATACAGAGTGCCCTAGGACTGTTTTTTTTCTGCTGTGGCCCATAATATTGTCTTCAACATATCCCTAGCCCATGACTGAGTTAGGTTTAAAACATTCTTAACTGTACATTCATGAGATGTTTTTTCATCCCTGTTCCAACACTATCTATGGTAATCTCAATCGATGGCTGGGGAATTCTGGGAATTGAAGTCCAAAAGTCCTAAAGTTGTCAAAGTTGTACACCCCTGGTCTATACTGTAATATCTATCAGAGTTTGTACCCCATTACCTTATAATAAGATACATAATTTAAAATTATGGTTTTGGGGAGGATATGGTTATACTTTTTTCAGATATCCTAACAACATTGCACTACATCAGAGGTGGGTTCCTTCCGGTTCGCACCGGTTCTATAGAACCGGTAGTAAACTGGTGGTGACGTCACGAAACCGGTTCGGTCGGTGCCGGTCCGTGGACACCACCATCTTTTTTTGGGTGGGGTTTTTTTGGGAGGGGGGTTTGCTATTTTTTCTGGTTTTTGCTTCTGTGCATGCGCAGAAGCTGAGTTTTTGGCACTGTGCATGTGCGCAAAGCATGCATATACCTGCATGGCGCAGCATGCAATGCACACGCAGCCACGTGGCGCGGGAGGCAGCGAACCGGCGGCAAGGTAAGTTAGAACCCACTCCTGCACTACATACTAGTAAAAAGTTGCATGGATTTTTGCAGGTTGCCTTAACAGAGCCAAAGGAAAGAATGGAGCACAACCTCTAGTTCTGAAGATTCTAATTACAAAGTCCCAAAACAGAGCCAGCATTTTTCTGGCTAAACCAACAGTATGTAGTCAATATTCATATCACACAAAATAACGCCTCTTGGCTCAACATCTCTTGTGATAATAGAAGCCTGGTAACTTTAAATGTTTGCCCTGAGTTGTTCTGACTATATCTCAGAAAGATTATAAGCATTCCATAAATACCCCAGATTAATACTGATCCCAACATCAAATCCACTTAAAGAGACTTTAAGAATACTGTGGTTCTCAAAGCTGTAACTCACTGCTTTCTTCCAAGAAAAAACTGCTTTCTTGGAAAGTCAGAAGAAACAAATTAATGAAAACATGGCAAATAATACATATTGTGTCTGGTATTGGTAAGAATTGGTAAAGGTCTAAAATATGACAGAAGGCGCATCTATATAATTTATTCTTTGGCTTTATACACAAAACAAACATACATAGAATTAAGGCTTCTTTTTTAAATCAACCCTTATTGTAAAAGCAGGACCTCTCCTTCCTAAAAGAAGCATACATTATTCTAAACTACATTATAGGTTAAAGGAACTGTTTCCCACTCTTCTTACAGGTTCAATCATTTATTTCATCAGTTTATATAGTGATTTGTTTTTAAACAGGATTTAGCCTCAGTATGATTTAAATCAATTTTAACATTTCTAGCATGTAAAAAATGTTACGTCTTACTAAAATAAACAGTGTAGCCGACAACAAGGAGAAAAATCACAAGAGGCCAGCAATACAGTGTTTGGTGGACAGGAAACAAACAAAAACACATACCTCACTTATACATATCTTTATACTGGACAGGTAACAAACATTTAAGCCCACTTCCTGGGACTTCACATTGAGTAACTACATTAACTAGTACAGGAATATAGTTCCTAATCCAATATAACATATTTTTCCTAGACGGAAGTCACCCCTGCATATAAGCAGTTGATTATATTTTTCCAAATTCACACATTGTAAATATTATTTATATGAATTTGCAATTGCAAAACTCTACAATACAGATGCAAATGTTGCAACAGAGACAGCAACTCAGTTTTAAAACCCACATGCAGCAGAAATAAGGTAGTTTCTAATGTTGGTCAAGAATTATGATCAGCATTTTGCATTGTAAGACAATACCACTATTTGAATACATTTTAGTACATCTGTCTTAGGTATACAATCTGAGCGAAAAGTTTCTTTTTAAATGATGTGGACTAGTAATAGCATGCATCATTTTAAGAGTCATTCCCCTTTTCCTATGGAAGGGAATGCCTCTTTTAACCCAGCTGTAAAAAACTTTAATACTACTACCAGTAACTAATTAGACATCTATCAATGAACACTTTTTGAGCCATTTAATTAAACCCATTAGCTGAACAGTCCCAAAACAGAAATATTGTTTTTCTTAACTACATCACAATTATTAAGTTTAAGAAGACATACTGGTCATCTCAACAAACTTTTTACATTTATGGAGGGTGGGGGAACAAGAGACAGACAAACAATGTAACAAAATCCAAGAAACAAAGTACCTGAACATTTTGTGCCATGAATTCTGATTAATAAATAGGTTTTCCGTATCTACTTAAAGGCATGTGCTAATTGTAATTTCAATCATTTGTAAAAAAAAAAATCAGAGAGGTTGTTCTGTTTTTGAAATAGCCTTATGGTAAGCAGTAATATAGCTAAACGCCTTTCCATCTGCAGCAAGCATTGCATTATGGAAGCTTAAAGCCATCTGAAAATAGAGCCAAGGATTGAGAGCAAACTGGTTCCTGACGATCAACAAGTTTAGATGTGAAGGAGTCACAGTTCAGAAGGGTGGCCACCTGCCAATGTTTACTGACTCTCATTCGTTAGGAACTAACTCCACCTCCAAAGTCTCCAAAGGCCACTCATCACACTGCCTTGCACTAGAAGACCAATTCTTTCTCCAGGACTAGAAGGAACAAAACAGCATCCTTCACACCCTTTCCCCAAAGTCTCTTCTTGGAAGCCTTCTGGATCCCTTAGCAGTAGCCACAGTTCTGTCCACAAGCAAACCGCGGGGGTTCAAACCCCTCTCCCAGAAATCATCCCTTTTGGGATCGGGGCAGGAAATTAGGAATAAATTCCTCGAAGGAGAGACAACTTCGCCAGCCAGCCGAGGGAGGTTGCCACATAACATCTCAGCTCTCTCTTTTTATATTATTATTCGCCTTTGCACTCTGGCCCACAAGAGAAGAGGCAAAACTAGGAAGGGCATCAATCAAAGCACGAAAGAAACCAGCGGGGAGTGGAGAGGGCGAAGGAGAAAACGCGTCTTTGTCTGAGATCATTCATAACCTCATAACTACCCAGCCAAGACCCCCAAGACAGGGAGAAGCATCGGCTACCAGCCTCGTGGCTAATGCTTCGTGGTCACCTGGGACTGCTTTAAAGCGTTACGTGTGCCCCCCTCCACACGTCCATTAAGACGCTCCCCGTTCCCCGTTCCTTACTTTTCATGCTGGGCGGTTTCTTGCCCCTTCCCCGGCGGTGCGGACAGGGCACCCTGCTGCTGCTGCTGCTGCAGAAGCAGCAGCCTGCAAGTGGCCAGGTGCCGCCGGTGCTCCTCCTGGAGCCGGGCGTTCTCGTGGTACAGCTTGGCCACTTGCTGCTCGAGCTCGTCTATCCGGAGCTTTTGCTTCCCCAGCAGCTCCTGCTGCGTCTCGATGATCTTGTTGAGTTCCTTGAGATACTCCGCCGCCTTGCTCGGGTTCTCCGCCGGCGCCTCCATGGCCCGGCCAGCCCTGCTAGCCGCCACGCACCTTCAGCGGTCCAAGGCGGTTTTGGCCACAGCTCCGGGGAAGGAAGGGAGGGAGGCAGGCAGCAGCAGCAACGCCTGAGAACTCAGCTCGACCGCGGGTGTCGAAAGTCGGCGACCCCAACGTCAGTCCGGCTGTCCCCCCCCCCCCACACACACACAGTTGGAAGTCCGCTTCTCGGCTAAGGAGAGCCGACCGAGCAGTTCCTACTCCGAGCCGCCATTGCCCGCGGGGCCCTCTTGACTGCTTTTGACCCAGCCGGCCGGGCGTGTTGTTTCCTCCACCGAGAAAGTCCCGCGACTCTGGCGCGCAGGTTTCTTTCCCGCCAGCCTTTTCCTTCTTTCAGCGAGCCCAGGGAAAAGTCCGCCCCGGCCAGCTCCGCAACCAGTTCCCTCACCTCAACCGCCTCTCGCGTTGACTCCTCCCGCTTCCTTTCTTGTTTCTTTCTTTTTCTCCCCTCTCGTGCTCACGCAGGCGCTTTGCCCCCCCTCTCCTCCCCCCCCCCCCGCAGCTTCTGTTACTGGTCTCGTTTAAACCGCAACAGCCCCTGGGTTCCGCACGTCGACAACGCGCAAAGGACCGGCGCAGAGTTTGCAAAGTGTCCGCGCCGTACTAGATGTCGCGCCGCTTCCCGGGCTCGGGTGGGGGCGGGAGAGAAGAGTTGGTGCTCTGAGCAGCTGCGTAGCCGACTGATTTAAACCGCTGGGGTTTGTTGCTGTCACCGCGGCGTCCTCTTGGCCGCTGCCAGCTAGCCGGACGGTCAGACCAGTCCCAGCATTTCGCTCCAGTCCGGTCTCCGACACGCCGTGAATCCCTGGAAACCGAGGCAGAGGAAGAACGGCGTGTGACAGCAGCTGCAGGACCGCTGCGAAGGCGGGAGACCGGCCAGGGAGTGACCAGCACGTGGAAGCAAGCGAGCAGCTCCCCCCCCCCCCCACCGCCTCCTCAGCCCGGCTCCCCTTTTGGATGGGAACCGACGCGGAGCACCGCTGAACGACACCGGCATAAAGATGGGAATACCGGCTGCCGAAAAAGACGCCGTCTTCCTCCTCCTTTTTCTTCCACCCAGTTGCGAAGAAGGAAATAGCGAGGGGACGCTGGAGATCCGGGACGCTCCGCCCTGTGAGGGGGACGGTAAAGAGCGCCCGCGGGGGGGCGAAAAACCGAAATCCTTGCGACTTTTTTTATTTTATTTTAAAGAAAAGTGAGTTGCGCCTCCTTTTGTTTGGAGCCTCCAGCGGTGTGACCCGCAACAAATCCGTCCGGCGGCTGAAATGTAGACCCTCAGCTGCCTTCTCCGTATCAGCGGCGTTGGTGGCAAGCTCGCAGAGTTACCTCCCTTTCAGCTCTCCGAAATGTTTAAACACACACACACGCCGCTGAATTTACTCCGGGGATTTCAATTCAGAGAATATTGCATTTCTAAGGGAAAAGAGGAAGGAGGAGCTGGAAGGCGGAAAGTAAAGCCCGGCTGGCAATGCCTCAGCCTCTCACCGCCCTTCCCCCCCCCCCCCCCCTTGGGAAAAGAGGGCAGACGGGGCTCTTCCGAAGAGCAAGGAGCAGGAGGCCACCATTCCTTGCCAAGAGCCGGAGTTGTTTGCAAACATCGCCAGCCGGCTGCTCCAAGCGGCAGCTTTCTAGCCATATGCCCGCGGCCACGCTTCTTCCTCTGGCTGGCGACTGCGAGCGCTTGAAGAGGCAGCCGGGTCTCTCCTCGGGCAGCAGAAGAGCGAGCGGCGCCCTCCCTCCAGGGAAGCCTCCGCGCGAGTTGGGGGGCGTGGAACCTATTGGAAGGGATCCGCGGCGGCTGACCAAAGAGACGATCAAAAGAAGGTGCCTAGAGAAATAAGGAAACCTGTAAGTTGGGGAAATGGTGGGCGGGGAAGGGAAACGGGATTTGCTCTCCTCTTTCTCGATCACTTCCCAATCGCGTTTCGCTATTTTCCTTCCCTCTGCCTTCTGAAATGCGCCTTGATGCGCAACGGACTGCAGTAGCCTTTGCTGCTTCGCTAGCTGTACAGGTAGTCCTCGACTTACAACAGTTCGTTTAATGACCATAAAAATGACATGATCGTTTTTTCACAGTTACAATCTTTGCATCAGCCCCATAGTCACGTGATCAAAATTCAGATGCTTGGGAACTGGTTCATACTTATGACCGTTGAAGCGTACCGAGGATCACTGTTCCCTCTAAGGTGCACGCCCGCGTGGCCACGCACATGATGAGAGAACGCCGCGCGGAAGTTTCTAACTTCCGGCCGGCATTTCCTAATGGGAGAGGCTGTGTGCATGCGCAGCAGCGCAGATGAAATGAGAACGCCGCGCACCGTTTTTTTCTATTACAGGGAACATTGCCGAGGATGTGTGATCCCCTTTTGTGACCTTCTGACAAGCAAAGTCAGTGGGGAAGCCAGATTCACTTAACAACCAGGTTACTAACTTATCAACTGCAGCGATTCGCTTAACAACCGTGGCTAGAAAGGTCGTAAAATGGGGCAAAAGTCACTTAACAAATGTCTCCCCGAACGACAGAAATGTTGAGCTCCTTTGTAGCCGTAGGTCGAGGATTACATCTACTGGCCCCTGGTTTGCAAAAAATCAGTTGCTGTGAAACCAATCTAGGCTGAAGCTTCTTCTAATTCTTGATCTAAAAGGCAGCTTTGAGGTTAAGATGGTTATTCAGAAAAGGAAGAATCTTGAGGCTTTCGAATAAAACTTGAGCCAAGGTAGCGCAGCGGTTAGAGTGTAGTACTGCAGGCCACTTTAGTTGACTGTGATCCGGAGGTCAGCAGTTCAAATCCCACGGGCTCAGGGTTGACTCAGCCTTCCATCCTTCCAAGGTAGGTAAAATGAGGACCCAGATTGTTGGGGGCAATGTAAATATACATTGCTTAATGGTGTAAACCGCTTAGAGAGTGCTTGCACTATGAGGCGGTATATAAATCTCACAAATAAATAAAACAAAATAAAATAAAGAAGCTAATAATGGTAAAGGTTTTCCTCTTCCCTTTTCTGCAAGTAGACCCATCTAATAACAGAATAGCTCTGAAACAAATGCATTCAGTGTATCTGTGGTTAATGACTCTTCAAATTAGCTTTCCCAAGCCAAGAAAACTACAGGACTTGTTTGGATAATCGGACAACAATTGAACAGAGGGGAAAAAATACTAATATGCCAGAGAGGTTTAAAAAGTACTGGGAAAAAAATTAGGGACTTGATCATCTAATTTTAATGTTGTAATTATTATTTCCCAAAAAAACAACCCAGGAATAAATCTTAGAAGTTTAAACAAACACATCTTACTAAAAAAACAAATATTATAACTGAGGTATCCTGATAAATCTATGTAACCAGCTTAACAGCTAACCAAATAAGTCTAAAATATTAAAATGATTCCACTATTTGGGCAATCGAGTATTTTATTCTTCACCAGACTGTACGAAAAAGGAGGAATGGGGAAGGAGTATTTAGCAAATATGAAAACTCTGCTGTCTGCATTTATTTATAATCTTAATCATGGGATATGGGGGGACTTTTATAGCTAGAATCTCTTGTCTTCCAATTGCACACAGGACTTTGAAATGAAGGAAAGTGCAAACAATGATAAATGACCCATGCTAGTCAAAGTACCTAATTTGAATGTTTACCTTCTCCCACATTTCTATTTTAAGGCTATGAAAAAATGCAGACAGAGTGGATATTATTCAGCTTTCCTCAACCTTCTGCTTCCTTTACTGTCCAGCCTAATATG
The DNA here is from genome assembly GCA_023053685.1 of Diadophis punctatus similis. Lineage (NCBI taxonomy): Eukaryota > Metazoa > Chordata > Lepidosauria > Squamata > Dipsadidae > Diadophis > Diadophis punctatus. The sequence goes on from JALIGW010000002.1 coordinate 197,799,906, forward strand.
GAGAAGGTCTGTAGAGATTCTCAGTCATCCAGGTCATGGTTATCTCAAAGGTGCATTTTCAAGAGGCAACTGGACTTTCTTGGTTTTTTCCTTCAAACGTCTTCAAAAGAAAAAAAAACAAAGTCCAGTTGCCTCCTGAAAAAGCACCGGTGGGACAGTTCTGGAGACCCTAACACTTCATAGAGTATTTTAGGACATTTTCTTTTGCTTAATATAGAGTTTGAAACTTACTATGTATTTGTATGTGGATGGCTAGTTTGTAGCTCAGGTGTACCACACAAATTTGGCCAATATCTTAGAAGGAAACCTATAATCCTTTGGTGCTAAATTTCATATTTCTGCCCAAAGACCCTTTTTGTCCTTGAGATCCATAGCAAACCAAAACACACATGCTGCCTGTCGCATGTATCCTTTATTCTTTAAGTGAGAATAATCTCTTCTGGATTTCCTCTGAAGCTAATTTAATTAAGAAAGAAGCATCTCCTGCGTATTTATTTTTTAAAGAAGCTCTAACCCACTTTATTGGATTCTTAGTGATAGCTGATAACCAGGTTCCAGGTGCCCCAAAACCTCATCTGATTGGCTGGAACCCTCTTCCTTATCCAGGCTCTTCTCAGAACTTCCAGAAGGATTGTTTTAAAATAAGTTTTCTCCAGTGTTTTTACTTATTAGAAGAGTGTCTTCTAGGAATGTTATGAGTTGATGCACAAATTTTAAATCACTTAATATATAGTGATTGAACCAACTTTAATAAAAAGCTTTTACAGGTATTCCTCATTTACAAGTAACTTGTTTATCGAATGTTTGCATTTATGACTGTGATGAAAAAGCAACTTTATGACCAATCCTCACATTTATGACTTTCACTAGTCTGTAAAGCAAAAAAAAGCTAAAGATTATGAGCACAATTGCAGTTTCACTTAGCAGCTGCTTCGCTGAATGACCAAGTAGGTGGTACCTGTATTACTGTATTTGCTCCTCTTTCTTGCCCCCTTTTTTCCATCTCTTTCTTTAAATCCAGAGAGGAAGATATATAGAAATAAATGCATATATATATATATATATATATATATATATATATATATATATATATATATATATATATATATATATATATATATATATATATATATATATATATATAATATTCTAATCTGTATTGTGCTTTTATTATTTATTGTATACACTTTTGGAACTAAAAGCTCCACTCATTCATATACTCATGCATACCTATCCAATTCAGAGTTGACTTTCAGAACAATCAAAGGACCTTTTCTGTATCTTGTTCTATGATGGCTTTGAAGAAGAAAAGTTTTTATATATCTTTTATACTTTCCAACAAGGTTTGATCAGTCTATCAAAGTTTAGATAGTTAAATTTTGGGCTTTTTCTCACATCACCTGATATTTTTCCAGTTGATTGTCATTGCTTTACCCAGTTTAAATGGAAAAATATTTTGCTTTGAGAACTATAGCTTATATCTGCTTCAAAATCTACATTCTAGTACTTTTTTCAAGAGGTATAATTTGAAAGCTTCCTAAGAAAGCCTTTCTGCTTCCATATCGTCCTCTAGAATGATCTCATGTATATACATCTGTTTATATAAATACTATAATACTATAGTATTTCTCTATATCATGGTATTACAACATGATTGGCATTATATGCTAGTAATAATATACTAGCACATCAACATACTGATTCATGTTTAATTAATCATGTTATATACCATATTTTTCGGAATATAGGACGCACCGGAATATAGGACGCACCTAGATTTTAGAGGAGGAAAAAAGTATTCTGATCCAAATGGTGTAGTAATATATTATTTAATAAAATACCAGTGTAGCAGAATACTTTTTACAACCATGTACACTTTTTACAACCATGTACACTTTTTACAAACTTCAAACTTGACAGCTTTAAGACTTGTGGACTTCAACTCCCAGAATTCCTCCTCCAGTCATGCTAGCTCAGGAATGGGAGTTGAAGTCCACAAGTCTTAAAGCTGTCAAGTTTGAAGTTTGTAAAAAGTGTACATGGTTGTAAAAAGTCTTGCCAAGTTTGAAGACCCTTGCACCCCTAACCCAGGGATCTTCAAACTTGACAGCTTTAAGACTTGTGGACTTCAACTCCAATTCCTGAGCTGGCATGACTGGAGGAGGAATTCTGGGAGTTGAAGTCCACAAGTTTGAAGACCCTTGCACCCCCTTGGCAAGTTTAAGCCTTGTGGACTTCAACTCCCAGAATTCCTCCTCCAGTCATACTAGCTCAGGAATGGGAGTTGAAGTCCACAAGGCTTAAGGGGATGCAAGGGTCTTCAAACTTGTGGACTTCAACTCCCAGAATTCCTCCTCCACTTGGCAACCTTTAAAAAAAACCCTTAAAAAACCCTTTAAAAAAAAGTTCTAACCTGTCGGCTCTCTTTGGATGGCAGCAGCGGCTCCTCAGGTGCCTCGGGAGCAGGCTTCAGGCGGTGGGGGGGGTTGGGGGCAGTAGCGGGGGTGGCAGCTCGCTTCGGGTAGCGGCGGGGACACCGGCTGGGACAGCGGTGGGGTCGGGAACAGCGGCTGGGGCGGGGACTGGGACGGGGACAACGGCCAGGGCGGGAACAGCGGCGGCGGCTGGGACGGGGACAGCAGCGGCGGCTGGGACAGCAGCTGGGGTGGGGACTGGGGTGGGAACAGCGGCAGCGGCTGGGACGGGGACAGCGGTGGCGGCTGGGGCGGGGACTGGGACGGGGACAGCAGCGGTGGCTGGGACAGCGGCTGGGGCGGGGACGGGTGGGAACAGTGGCGGCAGCTGGGGCGGGAACAGTGGCAGGGACAGCGGTGGGGGCAGCGGCGGCAGAGGCTCCGTCCGAAGGGTGGGTGCTGGTGGGTGGGTAGGGTTACATTCGTTGTATAAGACACACCCAAATTTTCACCCTCTTTTGGGGAGTAAAAAGGTGCATCTTATACTCTGAAAAATACGGTATCTTAATGTCTGCGCAATGGCTCAGCAATTAAAGATGCTGACCTTGTCAGTTGGAAAGCTGACAGCCCGGGTTTGAGATCTGAGTTCTGAGTGATGGGGTGAGCTCCTGTCCTTACCCTAGCTCCGTGATGGCGAACCTATGGCACGCGTGCCACAGGTGGCACGCAGAGCCATATCTGCCGGCACATGAGCCTTTGCCCTAGCTCAGATCCAGCGCGCATATGCACACCGGCCAGCTAATTTTTGGCTCACATGGAGGCTCTGGGATGGCATTTTCGGCCTCCAGAGGGCGGGCGAGGGCGTTTCCGTCCTCCCCAGGCTCCAACAATGGGGAGGGTGAAAAACAGGCCTACCGGGCCCACTGGAAGTCAGGAAACGGCCGTCGCCAGCCTCCGGAGGGCCTCTGGGAGGGCAGGGGAGGCTGTTTCGCCCTCCCCAGGCTCCAGGGAAGTCTCTGGAGCCTGGGGAGGGCGAAAAACGGACCTACTGGGCCCACCGGAAGTCGGGAAATGGGGGAGGTTGCACGCGCATGGGGCATGGCGTTGAATTATGATTGTGGGCACGCACACGCATGTGATAGCGCCCGTGTGCGTACTTTCGGCACCCAAGGAAAAAAAGGTTCGCCATCACTGTCCTAGCTCCTGCCTATCAGCAGTTTGAAAGTATGCAGATGCAAGTAGATAAATAGGTACTATTTTGGTAGGAAGATAACAGCATTCGATGTGCCTTGGTGTATAGTCATGCTGGACACATTATCACAAAATTTCTTCGGACAATGCTGCTCCCTCAGCTAAGAAATGGAGATGAGCACCATAGAGTCAGATATGACTGGACAGGGGAAACCTTTTACCTTTTTCTTTATGTACCGTATTTTTCGGAGTATAAGACGCACCGAAGTATAAGACGCACCTTAGTTTTGGGGGAGGAAAACAAGGAAAAAAGGCCTCTGCCTCCCAGCAATTTGGCAAACAGCAAACAGCACAGATGATATACACTGTTTGCTGTGTATTTCTGTGCATGTGTGCCTGACCCATAGAAATGGCAAAGAATTGGAGAAATGTACATTATGGCAGTATATTAATCCCAGAAAGTTTTCTTAAATGTAATCACACTAACTCCTCCTAATTATTTAAATACATCTACTCCAAACATGACTAAGTCAGGGTTTCTCAGCTGGCTTATTTTAATACTAATACTTAATACTAATACTTAATACTAAAACAGGACATTTCAGATTATACTTTTACAGATCTTTAAAATTGATGTGGCTTTCTGGAAGTATTCTCTGCTATTTAAAAGAAGATGCAATAGCACTGGGCCTCTTCAGAGCAAGCATTTATTTTAAAAAGCTTCTTCATTTTGTTAAGTTGTCTAGAACAATAATAAAGCAGTCTTTAAAAAATAAGTCTAATAATTTGAACACTACAAACATTTAACAAAATAACATATTAACAGAATCTGCCTGTACCTAGGATAGAAGTCACAACCTCCTGATTGTGAGGTAGGAGCTCTATCTCTTGAGCCACAGCAGCTCTAGCTTGCCTTCTTGCAATTTTAGCAGTCTAATATTGCCAGCAGTTTATCTCCCAGCAATATGTCTCATCACAGCCACCTTAGTTTCAGTTTCATTTTACCACGTGGCTTGCAAGCCTCAGTCAGCTGTAGGTCGGGAGGCAGATCATCTCTTCTTGTGCTCTTCTTGTGCTTTGCCCTGTTTGCTGCAAAGAGGTAAATTTCTGGCAGGCAGAGGCCAAAGGATGGGGGTGGCTGGGTGGGGCTACATTCGGTGTATAAGACGCACCCAAGTTTTCACCCTCTTTTTGGGGGTAAAAAGGTGCGTCTTATACTCCGAAAAATACGGTATGTTAAATTCCAACATGATATAGATCTTTAGGAATTTCCTTTTGTAGATTTTGTGGCATAAGTGTGATGTTTGATTAATTCTGGTTCATAAATATATCATGGTATAATTTTGCATTAGTGTAATAAAATGGTTTGGAAGGTCTTATGCCTGTCTGAAAGATAATTTATAATTCTAGCAAATAGATATTGATGAAATAATATCTTGTTTTAAAACTCTTACTTTTTGGCAAGTCTCCTATGCCTTTCACAACCTTGTCCAGTTGTAAGAAACTGGTTGCAGATTCAAATACATCGTCTCTGTTGTTCAGTATTAAGGCTTTTTTGTGATGAAAAGGAATTCAATACCAGATACCTGTTAAGAGCTTTCATCTACAAATGCCTCCCTTTTTTCTTTCTGAAGATATAAATACTTGCACTTATAATTGTATATACTGTACAGGTGTGTGCACACACACACAATAAAATAAAATATATATTTTATTATCCAAGTACAGACATTTTCCTTTTGCTATCACAAAACTTCTTTCTTAAAAATTGTAGTTTCTGCAAAGCAGAGAGGAAAAGACGATTGTGAATATCGGCTTGAAGATTCGCTAAGAATACTCATTACTTTGTTGGATGCCCCTATGCCCTGTCTGAAGTGCTTAGACAGAGAAATCACAATTTTCCCCAGGAGCTTTAAACAGTCTTCTCACTTTGTTGCACCAGATGAATTAAAAAAGCTTACCAACCAGGAGGGAGAGAAAGCATATTTATGGCATCAATACCCCATTCAGGTTTTGTACAGCCAAAGCCAATTCATATATCAAAAAGTCCTTCCTGTCAATGATTACTTCAGCTTCAACTGCAACAATACACGAGCACATAATAGATACAAACTTAATGTAAACCGCTCCAAACTCGACTGCAGAAAATACGACTTCAGCAACAGAGTGATCAATGCCTGGAATGCACTACCTGACTCTGTGGTTTCTTCCCCAAACCCCCAAAACTTTAACCTTAGACTGTCTACAGTCGACCTCTCCCCATTTCTAAGAGGTCTGTAAGGGGCGTGCATAAGCGCACCACTGTGCCTACCGTCCCTGTCCTACTGTCCTATTGTCCTCTATTATCGGTACTTTTTACTTATGTTTATACAAACAACTACTATCCTGTACATGTTTGATAAATAAATACATAAAGTTCTTTTTGAATAGAGTGACAGCGAATTGACTTTGCCTAGTTGTACCAACAGGGAAATTTTAGCTGAAGCTTACCTTAAAAAAAAGGCTTAAAATATTGTATCCGATTACTTCTAGAAAGATATATCTTACCACACCTTCTGGTTCTCTGAAAACGCAAAGATTAATTCTTAAATAAAGCAGTTGTTTACAAATATTCGTCATGGTAGTTTTTCTTTATATCACGAGAATAGCATCAAAGAAAGCATGCAAAGAATGCTTGGCCTACCAACAACACCACACACTCACACACACACACACAAACTAAAAATATGTTACCCATTGTGTTTATTGGAAAACATGATCTGGGAGAACTCAGAATTCTCCTGCACAACCTTTCGATTCTTCGAAGGAATATTACATGCTTTGAAACCACAATAGTTTTCAGCTCGATCACTCCAAACATCCATCTAGCTTACAATATCTCAGCCCCACTACAGTAGGTAGAGCAAATCATGAAACCAACTAAAGGCTAAAAGTATTTTTAACAGAGTTGGAAAGGACCTTGTAGGTCATTTAGTCCAACCCTCCCCCCCCCCCCGCTCAAGCAGAAGTCCCTACACCATTTCCGACAAATGGTAGTCCAATTTCCTCTTGAAAGTCTCAATTGTTGGAGCTCTCACAACCTCTGAAGGCAAGCTGTTCCACTGGTTGATCGCTTAAGATTGGTTATAATAACAGAAGCTTGAAAGATTGCTTTGTACTATATCTCCTCCTCCTTTTTAGTGAATTAGGAAGTTATCTGCCTGAGCCGTTTATGAACATTATCTGGCCTGTCTGAACGTTAAAAAAAAATACTTCAGCCCCCTTTCCCCAGGCAACAGGTTTTGCACATCTCCATCAAAATCGTATTTTAATTTCTATAGATGATGCTAGACTTTCATAATCAAAGATTGGAAGCTTTTCTCGTTATTTATGAAAACATACACATTGCCCCCAAACCAAAATGCCATATTTTAATTTCATGGAATATTTTTTCCTAGCAAGCAGATACTGTATTGACCAGGACATTATCAATAATAATAACTGCTGATTGACCCCAGTCTTTTAGTGATATAGTTGTGTCTTTTGTTTTTGCTTTTCTAAAAAAAAATCACAGGATAATGGCTGGCATGAGTTAATTAAACGTGTGAAGAGTTCCTTTGAAACCATTCTCAATTATTTCCTAAGGATGCCCAATAATTCCATTAGAAAATATTTAGTTCTAATTTGATGGTATGGGAAAAAAGACATCGCTGCCATATTTTTTAAAATGTCATATTCTGTAATGTTTATCATTTAGAACTTCCATGGTACAAACAATATGTTCCTTTTTTTTTGTTTACAGGAAATACAATTTCATCTGCTTGATTATACCAGTTGCTCTTTTTTATACTTTTAATATACTTTTAGTATAATAAATTAACTAAAAGTTGTAGAAGATTTTCTATAATTTATATGGCTGGAACTGTCGATCCGAAGTTATGATGGCTGCACTATAGTCTTACAATATATTCAGTGTTACATTTTATTCCATAGGTGCATCAAAGTTCTACTTGGAATGCTCCCAGTGGCAGAAATGAGACAGATTATTTTCTTTCCCACTTTTTGCTCTTCTAGCTTCCAGCAAGAGTTCCCAGAAGAGTTGAACAGGTTTCCAGCAAAGGAATGGAGGGAGAGATGAGGAAAAAATAAACACAAATTGATTGCCAATGAAAATGCTATTAGGTTAGAAGGTGGATCCAATCCATAATGTCACCTTATTGTTTTATTTTCAGCACTTCTTTAAACTTAGCTTCATACAACACGCTAGGAGTTAATGTGGTTTCTTGATATAACCTAGTATTATGTGAACCCAGGCATACTAATTTGTAAATCATGGCTTTTAGCTTAGCGTGGAATGTGCAATCTATATCACACAAGTGGTTATACCTGGTTAAACAACCAGCAGTCAAGCACAGCATATAGCACAGTCTAATAGTTTGTAATGTTAAGTTTATTTTTACAAATGTCAATTTATTGCAAAGTTTAAAGAAAAATAAGTAGATAGAAGACAGGGTCCACATTTTAGCCTATAAAACTGCTCCAAACAAAAGAGGACTTCATCAAGAATTGATATAGGAGGTATTTTTCCAGAAGAAAATTACAGGAGGACTTCACTAACTGAAGATATCTCACAATGTTAGAACTCAAAACTGCCCTAGAGCCAAATAAATATGCTGGGGGAAAAACAATGCTGGTGTATGGAATAGCAGAGGCGATACAATTGCTATTTATAGGAAATAAAGAAAGTGGGAAATTATGGCTTTCACCGGCTCTTACTGCTACCATCAGAATGAAAAGAAGAAGAAAATATGGGTCATGTTTTCCAAAAGACAACTGCAGATCTTTCAAAGGCCAATTGTAAAAGGCTCTTGTCTATGATCCCTATCATAGATGAGGACACTAAACTTGCTGGGCCCAGGAGGAGGTATCCTTCTACCTGATGTGTGACTATTAAGGTTTTGAGTTCTTGTAATAGCTGAGACCAGAGTGCTGGTAATGACTCTTGTTATCTACAAGTCCTTGACGGCTCTCAAGACCCTGGTCCTCAGATAACCTGATGTAAGATTCTTTGGTTAAAACTGGGTTCTAAAGAATAGTTAGGATTGGTTGTACTATCTTCTAGTATATTGTCTTCTCTGCTGCTCATTCATTCATGCTTGAGCTCTGGATTCCATTGCTAGGTTGACAATAGAGTGTCTGAGACTATTGGTGCTCAGAGAATTCAATTTGCTACCTGGCAGCATTAAGTCCAGGTAGCAAATTTCTAGCTTCCATGACAACCATGGACCTACATCAAGTCATCAATGGTCTAATGCATACCAGTATCATACATTAGATTTAGTGCCCATCCCAGACAATTAATAGACTGAATGGAATTTTAGATGGAGTTTGTGGTCTTTCCCAATAATCGGATGGGTGGCATAGCTGAGAACTTGATTGTTGCCTGGAAAGAGTGGGTGGGTGGAGCTGCAGATCACCTCAGCCCTGTGTGGCTTCTCCCTGCTTGCTGTTCATAAGAAGATCTTGCTTTGCTGAAGAGCTCTAGAAGAATTGTTTTTAAAAAAACGATGCCTGGAGCTTTGTTGGAGGAACACTCAAAACACACCTGAATAAAAACAGGTAAGGCTTACTTTATGGCAAAAAGCTCCTAGGCTTACTTTATGGCAAAAATAGCAGTAAAAGATAAGCATTTCTCTGTTCTTATTATAGCCGTAATAGACATCCAGCAGCTGTTTTTAGGGTGGCCGTGTTTCTTATCTGTAGGAAGAAACTGGACCATTTACAGGGCCACTTTGAGGAATATTCAATATTTTGGCAGATTAGTCACTCTGATCTATGCTGAGTTGGATGTTAACTAGCAGGTCAAGTCTGATTCAGTTACAAGAAACACAGTCTGATTTGGGATGAATTGGAGATAGTGATTATCAACAGAGTTTGTGCTGTTAGCTCAGCCCTACATGCTGGATCCAGCCCCTTCCTAGCTTATTAAGACAGGCTGGCAAGCAGTCAAGAAGTGGTGATGGTTTCTTTTGGGGTGAGGGTGGTATGCCTGAAGAAGCTGTTATTGGCCCAATAAGTTTAGACACTTATTTTCCTGTCGCCAATCCTCCCTTTTCCGGGACGGCTATTGAGCAGATAGTCAGGCTGCAATTATAGAGGGTTTTGGGAAAGCATATAATCTAAAGCCATTTTAGTCAGGTTTCAGTATGGAGACAACCTTGGCAATACTTGTTGATGACCTGTGGTGACTTGGATGGGCTGGTACATCCATCTTTGCATTCCTTGTCTCAACCATAATATACTTCTGCACCAGTTCCAGGGTCTGGAAACTGAGGGCGCCTTCTCTTCCTTCCCTCATAGTCAGTTCCTGCCAATGTTGGATGTGGGAGATCACTCCCTAGCCCACTTGTTTTCAGGATGCCCGGGCTTCAGTGCTTTCTCCCCTCTTGTTCACCAACTACATGAAATTACTAGGTGAAGTAATTTGCCAGTTTAGGATCTGATAGCACCAGTATGCTGTTGATATTCAATTATATATTTTAACTCGGATTGACCACAGACAAGCTGAGCAAAGTTGTTGAGGTTCTGTCCTAATGTCTGAATGTGGGGAAAATATCTATGCTCAGTATTGCCAAGACCAAATGGCTGGTGGCTGTGGGACTCTGTAGGTGCAGGATTTTAGTAATAGCAATAACACTTAGAATTATAGAGCTTTACAGCACTCTCTTTTAAGTGGCTTTACAGAGTCAGCTTTTGCCCCCAACAATCTGGGTCCTCATTTTACCAACCTCGGAAGCATGGAAGGCTGAGTCAACCTTCATTCAGCCTGTCTGAATTGAACTCCTGGCAGTGAGCAGAGTTTGTTTGCAATACTGCGTTCTAACCACTGCGCTCCATGGCTTTTGATTTTCTATCTTTGCCTTAAGATCGCCTTAAAAATTTGGCTATTCCTCAAGGCTTTGGAGTAGCATGGATAGATCACCATGTTTGAATTTCTGGATTGATGTATATCTGAATTGCACTCTTGCAAATGTCTTGTAATTCTTTGGGGAGTTAATTTTGATCGAATTTCTATTTTCTCATTGTTTTTCTTTATTTTCTGAGGTTCCCATTTTCTGAGTTTCTGAGAGTTCAGCATGGTCAAAATCAAAGAAAGAAAAACATTACATAATTATAAAAAATTGGCTATGCCGTGACCATGATTAGAGATTTTAATTACCGGTACTCTAACAAAAGACAAACTGCTAATCATGGCCCTTTTAAGAAATTGCTAACCCTATTATGCTCATACCTTTCTGCTTTGAAAGGTGAAAAAAAGAACATGAGTATTATCATTTATTGCCCGTGATTTCATCCTAACATACATGGAAAATAAAAAAGACAAAGTGGAAGTAGCAGGAAAATTATTATACAGTATAATACTAGAATCTTTGATATCATGGAAAAATATTGAAACGTGGATGGAAATTCCTTAAATAAAGAAATACTATAAACACAGTTTCAAACAGTTCCAGTGAAGTGGAGGGGGGTTGGAAAAGCAACAATAGAAGAGGCTTATGTGGTTGCTCAAAAGGTTTTGCAAACATTTTAGAATCAGAAAGGACAAGAGGTGAACAATGCAAAATGTATGCAGGTAGTCTAGATTTGTAGAAATGTTACAAAAAAAGCCAACACTCAAATGTGACCGATTCTAAGGTTATTAGAAGATGTTAAGAACAAAAGGGCTTTAAAATATTTTCTTCAACACAAAAGGAAAGATACAAGAATCAGTGTGCCAGCTGCTCAGTGAAAGATCATAGAATTCTAAGTGATCACAAGCTGAATATGAGTCAGCAGTGTGACAGGGCTGATAAAATGGCAAATTTACGCTGCAGTAATACAAAGATATTTTCTAATTCATGACAAGTAATGCCATTCCACTACATTTTGCATCAGTCAGAAAAACTCAAACAAGTGCAAGTGTAAAAAAGAGCAATGGAGATGGATTCAAAAGACTAGAAAATAAGTATGACAAAGAAAGGTTGAGACACTTGAATATGTGCAGCCTTGGGAAAATATTGTGGGAGAATATCTTAGTGCTTTTCAAATATTCAAAGGCGTATCATACAGAAGATGGTCAGTGTAACTTTGTTATCTTCCCAGCATTCAGGACATAGAATCATGTTAAGTTCCAAGAAGGCATGTTCTGGTATTTTGAAGGGAAATTACCTCATGGTAAAAATAGTTCCATCATGAAACCAATTATCAGAGGCAGTTGCAGGGTTCCCTTCACGGGTCTGTTCAGGCAGAGGCAGGACAGCCATTGGAAATGTTTTAATTTTCATTCCAGCACTGAGCAGGGAATGGACTCAGTGACCTAAATGGCCCATTGAATAAATACCTTCCATAACTAGAAGACTTAATTCAGGGCTTGCAGTCACACGCAGTAAACATTGAGGTGGAATGGAAATCTAAGTGGTTACCTGTTTGATCTCTTCTCCTTCTCCTTTCTTCAAAGTACTTTAATTGGAGTAATATCTTGGTGAAATTACTATATGAGGGTTTGAGAATTCCTAATATTAATTATTGTCAAAGCAGGTGAAAAATGTAGGATAAAGCGGAATGCAATTTTTTGTTATAATATATAGATGGAATAATGGAAAAATACGTGGCTGAAAGAACTGAAATTTATGTTATGTTATAATCTTAAACAGAATTTTTATAAAATGTACCCTTCGTATATGTTACCAGAGAAAATGTCTTCCATATATAAAAGCGCTTCAAATTTGTTGTGTTGGCAATGTGAATAAGAAAGGACATTTTATCATGCTTGGTGGACATGCATATTCATGGACTTAAATTTAAAATCTAAGATATGGACTATGATAAGTGATATCCTGCACCAAATATTACACTGCAGATTGCTTTTGTGTAAAAATCTAACCAGTATAAAAATCTTGCCATGATATTCTATTCTCCGTTACCTTAATTATTCACTTTCTCTCATACCTCTAAAGTCAAAACCCATTTTGTGGTCACTGGACATCATCACTAATTCTTTTTTGTGCTTCCTTTTTGTTTGACAGGAAGTGATCTGATTATGCCCCATTACCTTAAAACATTTGATTTCTCTATCAATATTTTTGAATGGCTCCCACTTCATAGAATTTTGAGAAAGCTTCTTCAAGTGAACCAGGAAATGACTCAATCATTAAATCTAATAAAGTGCCATGTGGTAGAGTACTAAATTGTAATCAAAGATTGTGCATTAAGCAAATGTGATGCAATATATCTCTAGCATAATGCACTGGGATTTAATTATATGAATCTGTTAAAAATAACATTGCTGTTATGGCTACTTTTTTCTAGTATGTCAAGAAAAAAATATCCTCTGCTACATAAGGAGCTACTCAAACAGAAAATAGAGTGAAAATTGGCCCTTCAATAAGGAATGACATAGATGGTGTTCACATAAAATTATGTCATTGTATCAATGTCCCAACAAAAGGACATAAAGCATATGCTTTAAGTACTTAGACAAGTCAATATAATTGCTACAGTTAAATTCCATTTTAAAATTATAAAGATCTATTTGTGGATCACTTTTCACTCTTAAGACATTTCCACATGCTTACATTTTTGAAGTGAGGTCTCCAAGATAAATTCTCAGTTTCTTTATAAAATATTATAATATGGATTCTTTAGCATGGTTGTGGTATTGACGCGATGGGAAATATTGTTCCCAGAGACAAGATGGAAAAAATGTTTCTTGGAGACTTCCGGTTTGGGTCACGCCGGAGCGGAGCAGCAGCCGGCTCTCCGGAGGCTGCTTTTCGCATTTTTGTGGTTTTTCGGAGGCTTCAGGGCGAAACTGATCTTGAAGAGACCAGTGGCAGAGAGGGGAAACCTCGGAGCATCAGGAGAGAAAGGCAATCCCCCCTGATAGCGAGAGGAAACCCCGGGATCCGACTACAAAAGAGATCGGCTCCATCGAGCAGATCCGGTGGCGTGACGGAGGGATGAGAAGGAAAAGCTCCAAATGAGAACAGCTGAGGAGAGGAGAAAGAATGTGGATTGAAGACGGACTTTTAACAACGTGTAGATGGAATAAGAAAGAGCTTCCCTTTTAGTGGGTTTTCTTTTGAAGGACTGAGAACGATAAGCTTTGCTCTAAGAGGTTGGTGGCAGCGAATATCAATGGAGAGCGGAAACGACAGGAACGGAGATCCGGGATGTTACAATTGAAAGAAAAGAAAGAAAAACATCTGAGTGGATCGGAAAGACCGTTCTGTAAAGAGAGTAAATGAGAGAGTGGAGAAAAGAGTAAGCTTGAAGGGACTACAAAAGTGAAGATTGGTTAAGGAAGTGAGAAAGTTGGTGGAAGTTTGTAACGGAACATTTGGAAGCAACCGGAAGAGACATTTTTTAAAAAAAGCAACTAAAGAGATCGTGTAAGAAAGAACACCCGTTTTGCATCGAAGAACTTTATAAAACTGCATTGGATTAAGAAGCAAACCTGGCTGGATGAACTGCTTTTCTAAAATATTGATCGAAGGAGTGTGGAAACTGGATTTGTGCCTCGCCTAAAGAACTGGGTTTGGAAGTGAATATCAGAGGACTACCTTGTGCTTTCTCTTCCCTCTTTGAGAACACACAGATATAACACTCCTACTGATTAACTGCTTCGAACTGAAATTGGACTGAACTGATTTGAAAAGGAGCATTCCTGGTGATATGTAATAACTGTCATCCTTTCTTGCATTTGTGGGAAGGTAAAAAATGTACTCTTAATATTACCTGCAGGATTTATATAACATTTAAGTGCTTAGATAGTTAAATACCAAATCTTAATCAAGTGTTTTAGAGATTTAGTTAAATTAATAACGTGGAAATATCGAATACTGACTACTAAATAGTAAAGAGATAAAGTACCTGGGATATCTTGTGATTACCAAATCCCTCTTGCTGATTGGGAGATATTGAAAAACAACTTTGGTGTAGATTTGCAATAACACTTGGCAATAGAAATTTTAAAATTTTTGACTGGGGACCCTAGCAATGACAAGCATACCCAATACAATGTCTAAGACAGGGAAAAAACCAAATATTTCCACCCCATCACCGGCAGGCCAGCGGCAAATGGATAATCCCCCAGAGAACTCACAGGTTACCCTATCAGGGATACAAGAAATGATGTTAAGAATGCAAGACTCTATGGACAAGCATTGGGAGAGTATGAGGGAGGATATGGGTGAAATGAGAGGAGACATTAGAAAAATGGAGGAGAGAATGGGTAATCTTGATGAGAAAATGGGAACAATACAACAAGTACTAATAAATAACGAAAAAAGAATGAAAGCAGTAGAAGACAGAACTGAACGAATAGGTCAAAGAGTAATGGGAACTGAGAGGAGACTGGAAACAATTAACAGAGACCTCGAAGAGGCCATAGCACATCTGGAAAATGATAAGGCTTCTTTTTACTTGAGATTCCAGAATGTGCCAGAAGAACAAGACGAATGCCTTTTTGAAAAAATGGCTGAGATTATTGCAGGATTAAGAAATAGAGCCCAACAAGAGATTCTGAGTGAAATGGATGAGGTCTTTAGACTGCAGACAAATTATTCCCGTAGACATAAGCTACCTAGAGAGGTCCATGTTCGATTTATTAAAAAAATATTCGAAATGAAATTTATAACAACGCAAGAGAGAGGACGCCGATATTTAAAGAGAAAGAAATTATAGTACTGAGACAAGTCCCCAGAAGAATTAGAGAGAAAAGGAAGGGATACAGTTTTTTTTTTTAAGAATAATATTTATTGAGTTTTTCCAGTTTTTTAACTACACAATTGATAAAACAAAATATACTATACAGTTGGCTGATTCCTGAGGGAATATTGATATCTATGGGAGACAAAAAGTTTAAGATTCTCTCAGTAGAGGAAGCTAGAGAATTTTACAAAGAATATATTGAGGAAGAAGAAGAGCAGGGACTTGCAGAGGAGAGAGAAAGAATAGATCGAGAGGAGCAATATGCAATTGTAAATGAGATGGTACAGCAAAGAAAGGAGGCGAAAAGGACAGTATATCAGGAAAGAGATGGCGCAAGAACAAGGGCTCAATCAGAGTATAGGAAAAAAGGACAGAGGGAACCAACGAAATGAAGGATCAAAAGAAAGAGAAATAAGTCTTATTTCTATGAATATAAATGGATTAAACGCTCCAAATAAAAGAGAGAAAATTCTATCGAGATTAGAGAAATTGAATTTAGATATATGTTGTCTCCAGGAAGTTCATGTAAAAAATGTCCAATTTAATATTTTAGAAAAACCCTCTTTGGGCAAACTATTTGTGGCTTTGGCTAAAGAAAGAAAGAGAGGTGTGATTGTATACATAAAGAAATGGTTAAACCCAGAAATAATATATTGTGATGACGAAGGGCGACTTTTAATCGTGGAAATAAAGTTGGGATATAAGAAAATATTGTTGGTAATGATTTATGCCCCAAACACAAAGCAAAAACCTTTTTTTTCCAAAATTCATAAACAACTTTTGGAAATTCAGTGGGAACATCTTTGTTTAATTGGCGATTTTAACGCGGTAACAGACCGAAAGAAAGATTGTAAAAGTAACAATAGGAGGAAAAAAAGAAGGAAGCTACCTGATTCTTTTGAGGAAATGAGAAAGGAATTTATACTGACTGATGGCTGGCGGTACTTAAATCCTGAAAACAAACAGTTTACTTTTTTTTCATATCCTCATAAGTCATGGTCACGAATAGACATGGCATGGATGACCCCCAAATTGTTAGATGACATAATGGAATTAGATATTCTTCCCAACGCTTGGGGAGATCACAACCCATTAAAAATAAAATGGAAAGGATTAAACCAGGGAAAGAAAAAAAGATGGTCCCTTAATCAAAGAGTTGTCCAGGAGAAAAACTATAGACAAAAAATAGAAAAAGAATTAGAATACTTTTTTGAAATCAATACGAAAGAACAAACCTCATTAACGAATTTATGGGATACAACCAAAGCATATATTAGGGGATTGACGATAGCCTATGTTGCCAACCGAAATAAAGAAAAAAGGAATAACTTAAACCTATTAAACCTTAAACTTAAAGACCTAGAAAACAAACTAGCAATTACCCCACAAGATGATGAAACTTTGGAAAAAATGAACGCAATCAAACATAATATAAATCTGATCTCGCAGGAAGATTTGGCGCAGAAAATTAAAATGTCAAAACAAAATTACTTCGAATTTGCCAATAAACCGGGGAGATGGTTAGCTCATAAATTGAAGAAAGAAAGGATGGACAGACAAATTGACCAACTGAGAGATGAGAACGGGGCGTTGTATCGTAAATCAGAGGAAAA
Source organism: Diadophis punctatus similis (assembly GCA_023053685.1). Lineage (NCBI taxonomy): Eukaryota > Metazoa > Chordata > Lepidosauria > Squamata > Dipsadidae > Diadophis > Diadophis punctatus. The sequence goes on from JALIGW010000002.1 coordinate 197,816,854, forward strand.
GAAAAATATACTGCGAAATTTTTATACCGAACTATACAAAAAAGAAAATATTAGTCAAGAAGAAATTAAGGAATATATGGAGAAACTAGAATTGCCAGTCCTATCTGAAGAGGATAGGACGGTTCTAAATAAAAACATAACAACCGCAGAAATTAGAAAGGCCATTGCCAAACAAAAAAACAATAAAACGCCAGGCCCAGATGGTATACCTTCAGAATTTTATAAAAAATTCCAACAACAATTAGAAAAATTAATGTTAGAGGTTTATAATGGGGCTATGGAAGAAGCTAAAATTCCCGAGTCTTGGAAAGAGGCGTATATAACGTTAATCCCGAAAGAAGAAGCAGATAAATTACAAATCCAAAACTACAGACCCATTTCATTATTAAATACAGATTATAAGATATTATTTATTTATTTATTTATTTATTTATTTATTCTTATATGCCGCCCAACTCCCGAGGGACTCGGGGCGGCTTACAACAAGGAGAAATACAAGAATAAACAAAGAAATTGCATAAAATTTAAAAACAAGTACAAAAATTTAAAACAATTATTTAAAACAGCAACATCCATTCGACACATACATACTTGGGGGGTAGGCTCAGGTGGAATTAAGTTGTCCCCCCCACCTGCAGGAAAAGCCATGTCTTAATGGCTTTACGGAAAGCCAGCAGAGTGGGGATAGTCTGGGTCTCTGGGGGTAGTTGGTTCCAGAGCACGGGGCCAGCCACAGAGAAGGCTCTCCCCCTGGGGCCCGCCAGCCGACATTGTTTGGCCGACGGGACCTGGAGGAGGCCAACTCTGTGGGCCCTAACCGGTCGGAGGGAAGTATGAGGCAGAATGCGGTCCCGAAGATATCCTGGTCCTAAGCCATGAAGGGCTTTAAAGATGGTGATCAACACCTTGAATTGGACCCGGAGACCGATGGGCAGCCAATGCAGCTGGCGGAGTATCGGTGTCACGTGGGTGTACCTTGGCACACCCACCACAGCACGCGCAGCCGCATTTTGCACCAACTGAAGTCTCCGGATACTCTTCAAGGGTAGCCCCATGTAGAGCGCATTGCAGTAGTCCAACCGCGAGGTGACAAGGGCATGAGTGACCGTGAGTAGCGCCTCCTTCTCCAAATATGGCCGCAACTGGTGCACCAGGCGAACCTGTGCAAAGGCCCCCCTAGCCACAGCAGAAAGATGGTGGTCCAATTTTAGCTGTGGATCTAGGAGGACCCCCAAGTTGCGGACCTGGTCTGAGGGGGTCAGTTTCGCACCCTCAAAGACCAAGGAGGGGTAATTGTCATGAACCTTAGGAGACAATATCCACAGCCACTCAGTCTTATCGGGGTTTAGTCTGAGCCTGTTCCTCCCCATCCAGATCTTAACGTCGTCCAGGCATCGGCACATTACGTCCACTGCCTCCCTGAAGTCAGACGGGGTGGTGATGTACAGCTGGGTGTCGTCAGCGTACTGATGGAAACACACCCCATGTCTGCGGATGATCTCACCCAACGGTTTCATGTAGATGTTAAACAGGATGGGCGAGAGAACCGACCCCTGGGGCACCCCACATAATAGGGGCCTAGGGGACGATCTCTGCCCACCTGCCAACACCGACTGCATCCGATCGGCGAGATAAGAGGAGAACCACCGTAAAACGGTGCCTCCCACTCCCAACTCGCCGAGCTGATGCAGAAGGATACCATGGTCGATGGTATCGAAAGCCGCTGAGAGGTCAAGTAGCACCAGGATGGAGGAGTTCCCCCCATCCCGGGCCCGCCAGAGATCATCCATCAGGGCAACCAAGGCAGTTTCAGTATTGTAGCCGCGCCTGAAACCCGACTGATAAGGATCTAGATGGTCTGTTTCATCCAGGAGCTGCAGAAGCTGAGTCACCACCACCTTCTCCACAACTTTCCCTAAAAAAGGTAAGTTGGAGACTGGGCGATAGTTCTTCAAATCAGCTGGATCCAGGGAAGGCTTCTTCAGGAGGGGTCGCACCACCGCAGTTTTTAACGACTGCGGTACGGATCCCTCCCTCAAAGAAGCGGTGATCACCGCCCGGATCCAGCTGCATGCCACCGCCCTGCTGGCCGAGACCAGCCAGGAGGGGCACGGGTCCAATAAACAGGTGGAGGTCCCCATCGCTCCCATAGCCCTCTATTATGGCAGAAAGACTTAAACCAATACTAAATAAACTAATACACTCTGACCAGAACGGATTTTTGCCAAATAGACAAATCAGCCACAATACAAGAATTATACTGGATGTCCTTGAGTATTACGATATACATATAGGAAAACAGCTGGCATTAATCTTTATTGACGCCCAGAAAGCTTTCGATAACCTGGATTGGCGGTTTTTCATAACCCAGCTTGAGATGATGAATTTTGGTGTTAAATTTTTAAATTTGATTAAGGCAATCTACAAGGAACAATCAGCCAAAGTACTTGTGAATAATGATCTGACGGACAAAGTAAATATTCAGAAAGGAGTTCGCCAAGGGTGCCCCCTATCTCCTCTACTATTTATTCTGGCCTTAGAAATTCTTTTGAGGTGTGTAAGACAAAATCATAATATAAAAGGTTTAAAAATTAAAAAGGAGGACTATAAGGTGCAGGCCTTTGCAGACGATATGACTTATATCCTGGAAGATCCCATAAAATCGGGTCCAATATTAATTGAAGAAATAGAAAAGTTTGGTAAGGTGGCAGGATTAAAAATCAATAAAGAAAAAACAAAAATAATAACTAAAAACTTAACTGAAAAACAAAATAGGACTTTAGAAACAATACTGGGAATTAAAATAGTTAAAAAAGTCAAATATCTAGGGCTATGGCTTACTGCCAAATGTAGCACCATCAAAGAAGACAACTATACAAAATTGAATCAAAAAATACAAAAAGAGTTGCAGAATTGGGCTAAATTGCAACTATCGTTATTAGGTAAAATTGCCGTTATCAAAATGAACGTTTTACCCAAGCTATTATTTCTATTCCAAATTGCACCCATAAAACTTAAAAAGAACTTTTTCACGGAATTAAATAACATCGTCTGCAAATTCATTTGGTCAAAGAAAAAGGCCAGAATTAAACTCCAGACGTTACATGACCGTAGGATTAATGGTGGCTTTGGACTCCCGGACTGGGAAAGCTATTACAAGGCGGCTGCACTAAGCTGGATCAAAGAATGGGTTTTATTACGTAACAGAAGGATCTTAACTCTGGAAGGTTTTAATCTTCAAGTAGGCTGGCATGCATTCCTGTGGGGAGGGAAACATAAGGCACATGCATACTTTCAGAGGCATTATATACGGGGCCCCTTACTAGAAACCTGGCTTAATATAAAAAATGATTACTATAAAAAAATTCCTAAATGGCTATCAACATCTGAAGCCATTATACATCCAAATTTTATAAACAAGAATAAAACTATTATCTATCAACAGCTTTTAGATGAACAAAATAATCTTAGGTCAAGACAAGAACTTAGTATAAAGGGCATAGATTTAGAATGGTGGCACTATCTTCAGATTCAAACCTGATATAAGAAAGATCTCTCCCAATTCGGCTTCCAAAACAGTAATGAATTAGACAAAATATTTATGGGGCCAGATGAAAAAATGATCTCCAAATTTTATAATCTGCAGTTGAAAACTAAATTAAAAGAGAACGAAACTAAAGGCTATATGATCGCTTGGGCTCAAAATTTATATGAAATAAATTTGAATGAATGGAAGGTTATTTGGAAAATCAATTATAAATTGACACTAGCTGCATCTTATAAAGAGAATATCTATAAAATGGTATACCGTTGGCACCTCTCCCCAGATCGCCTGGCAAAGATGTTTCCATCGCTATCACCTAAATGTTGGAAGTGTAAAAAGGAAGCAGGGAGCTACTACCACATATGGTGGTCTTGCCCCAAGGTTCAAGTATTTTGGAAAAAGATTAGATCTTGGTTGGAACAGATTGTAAATGTGAAAATGGAATTAAAACCAGAAATGTTCTTATTGGGGATCTTCCGGAGCAAATTTACTAAAGAAGAAAGATATTTAATTTTACAAATAACAACCGCAGCTAGACTACTATATGCCCAAAATTGGAAATCTGATATTATTCCCTCCTCAAATATGATAATTCGGAAAATTTTAGAATGCTCAGAAATGAGCAAGTTAACGATGGACATCCATCAAAAAGACAACTCTGATTTCTATGAAATATGGGCAAAATGGTATTCCTGGTTACAATCAAATAAAAATTTAAAACTATGGACATAGAAGAAGACTTGATCCGAAAAATCTTTCCTTACCATCTCCTTTATAACAATAAAAATGATTATTATCGATGCACATAATCCGAGGATATAAATATGAAAAATAATGTAAATATGTATAAATACGTTTTAGATTAGTTTGAACTAAAGAGTAAAAGGGATAAAGGTTAAAAGCAACCAATGTAGTAAGATTGCAAAACTGGATTTAGTTACATAAAGATATAGCTGTTAAATTGAAATGCCGTTTTTTTTTTCTTTTGTGTATTAGTGTTTGTATTATTTTTTTTTCTCCTTTTCCCTTTTCCCCCTTTTCTTAATGTTTTCTTTTTTCTTTTTTCTTTGATGTTGTGTGTTATTATGTATGTTCTTTTTAAAGCTTAAAAACCAAATAAAGATTATTTAAAAAAAAAAAAAGAAAAAATGTTTCTTAATGGAATTGTTCATGAGAAGTACAAATTACTTTTTTTGCACCTGGTGGTAATATGAAATGAGTGTAAGCTTACATAAGAGTTCCTTGACCTTTATTCCAACAAATCTCTCACAATCTGGAATGGATGTTTATGGTAATCTTATGCTGCTGCCTCTGGCTTCTGGCTCCATTTAGTTACTTCAGGGACTATTTCCCTCTGGTCAGATTGCCTCCTCTTAAATGTCTTCTGGTGCTGTCTGCTTAAAACATCAATGTCTGCTTTGCAACATAATGCTTCTTGCTTCCCTTTGACAGCTTTCAGATTTTCTACCAACAAGGTTTTCACTTCAGAGCTTTATTCCCTTCTTAACCTATTGCCAATTGTCCATTTTTAAAAACTGTCAGTCTAAAATCTCTCCCCATAGCAACCATAACTAAAGCTGTTGCCAAGACCTAAGCCCAATATCAGTTAAAAAAATTTTTTTTAAGGCAAATATTTTTCCTATTTCACTACATTATAGCTTGGGATAGACTATACAAAAAATACTGTGAAATGTAAAGTGCAAGCTATAAATATTGTGTTCCTTCGGAGTTCTGCTTTTGATTCACTCTAATGATCTGAATCTCACATTATAAAGGAAATCCTTGTTTGTTTAAGCTATTTAATTAGTCCCACTGGAATTCATTACATAGCCTCACCAAAATAAATTAATTCAGATGGAAAAATTGATAGGGCTAAAGAGGAATGAAATTTTAACATGACGCATGATAACATAAACAAGTTAGGCTGATGTCGCATACATGCACACTCATAAATTACAGGCATTCCTTGATTTTAGTTCACAGATACAGATTGAATAAAAGGTTGATTCAGAGAAAATTCAGATTATGGATGAATGTTCTGTGACCCACAGTTTCTAGCTACCCAATGATTAATATTGGAAACTCAGAAATTAGTTGCCATTTGTTAAACCAGATAGATTAAAATTTGTAGGCCAGAGGCATGCGGAGGTTTCAGAGATAGAAATGTCCAAACTCTGATTTTAAAACAAAAGGTGCCAATAATTGTGTCTGGATAAAATTTGATGGCATCGATAGCAATATCAGTTATCTCTAAATTGAGAAATAGATAAATATACTTCATTCAAGGCAGAGGTGGGTTCCTGTCGGTTCAGTCCGGTTCTATAGAACCGTAGCAGGAATTTCCCCCGCTCTCCGAACCGGCAGCGATGGCCGGCTGGACACGCCTCTGAATTGTCTCTCTCCATCTTGTTTTTCGCTTCTGCGCACGTGCAGCTGTTTTTTGCTTCTGGGTTTTCAGCACTGCGCATGCGTGCACGTGACCGCGCAGCATGCAATGCGCGTGCACCCACGTGGCGCAGCAGGAAGCGAACCGGCAGCAAGGTAAGTTAGAACTCACCCCTGACTCAAGGTACTGTGATTGCATCCTAGAATGTGCTGATCTTCAAATATAAATCATCTTCAGGAAAAGGACTTTGCTGAAGCAAAAATGAAGTGTCCCTATAGATTGTAGAACAAACAGCAGAACAGCTGTGTTCTTTGCTTAGTTTGTGGAAAGTGGTTTATGCTCACAGGCAGATACTGTTTCCTTCAAGGTTAAAGCATATTTTCTCTATGTTGGGTCCATCAGCATTTGCAGCGGAGGTTTAATAGCAATAGCAATAGCACTTAGACTTATATACCACTTCATAGTGCTTTACAGCCCTTTCTAAGCAGTTTACAGAGTCAGCATATTGCTCTCAACAATCTGAGTCCTCATTTTACTAACCTCGGAAGGATGGAAGGTTGAGTCAACCTTGAGCCGGCCAGGATCGAACTCCTGGCAGTGGGCAGAGTTAGCTTGCAATACTGAATTCTAACCGCTGAGCCACCACTGCTCTTTTAAAAAGGAAGATGGTAGCCCTAGAGCATAATTGAGTCCCACTTCTTCTGTACAAGTGTCAGTCTTTTGTAAAAAAGGGGCTTCAGTCATCCCCCCCCCCCACACACAATGATTGTCTTGCCTTTTTTGACACACACTCCTGGGATGCTAGTGGTTGAATTCAGATATAGGGTTGAAATATGCTGAAACAATGTGGCTGGTTTGAGTTCCGCTTTGAAACCAGGGCAAAGGTAAGTATTCTGGTTTACAAACCATAATTTATTGTGAGGGTAGGCAACCTGCAGCCCTATCACACCTCACACACACACACACACAACACACACACACACACACACACTTGTCCTCTCTTATTGGACAGCTTTTAAGAGCAACTGGCTGGCTGTGGTTTCTCAGCTTTTTGAGGATGGCAGTAGTTTGGATTGCCTTAAAATTGAGAGGAAATCATGGTAGTGTGGAAATGCTACAGGAGATAATATAAGAAATGCATACCGTCAAGGAGTTTTAGTCCGGTTTTCATTTTAAACATATTGCAGAAAAAAACCCCACCTATCTTGGATTCAATAAATCCATCCTAGATGAAGTAGGCAAATGATACACTAGTAATATTAATAATATTTGAAGATGAGATCACACTATGCTCTTCAGTAGATGCCTTCAATTGCCTTTTATGCAATACTGTGAATCATTCTATTGTTCAATATTCGCCAACTACAATTTTCATATGCCGAATACCCACTGGGGATACAGAAGGATAAAATAAAAGTAGGAAAATACTTTCACTGAACTGCAGTTGTTTCAGTGTGTATTGTCAAATATAAAGGACACATGGCATCAGCGATGGGTTGCTCCCAATTCAGACCGGTTCTTAGAACTGATAGCACCGGTGGCGGGAGGCTCCACCCACCCACCCGGGATGCTTCTGCGCATGCACAGAAGCGTTGCACGGATTGCTAGGTGCAGTGCCACATTAAAATCCAATTAATGTTGGCATTACTGAATTGGTTAAAATATATCAGTTGGAAGCCAGACAAATATATAGAGCCGATCTGGGTTAGTGGTTAAGGAGCTGGACAAGAAACCAAAGATTGTTAGTCCTAGGTCTTCCTTAGACACACAAACCAGCTGGACTTTTGGCCATTCTCTCTCTCTCTCTCCCAACCCCAGTCCATTTTACAAGGAAAATAGTCAGAATCATTTTGCATGCCATCTTGAGTTGTACAAAATAAGGACGGGATATAAACCTATTCATAAATTAATTGAATACTATCTAAGACTGCAGTTCTACAATTCCTTTCCCCTATTTAAGATGTTTTTTTTAAAAAAAACATTAGATGCCCCATCTTAAATCCTCATACTGTTAAGCTGGATCTTCCAAGAGTGGTCCTGCAAATTAACCCAATGAGTAGATCCATGTCTTTGGCTCCAAGCTGGAAGGTATTACGAGGGTTACATGCAATGTCTAGAATAGTGTACGGCATATAATTTGAGAATGGGGATGGCAAAGGAAAGTGATTTCAGTCAGAATTCAAATAACACATGAGAAAACATGGATTAAAAATCAATTTATTGAATCCAAGATTTGGTTTTGGCCTTTGGCATCTATGTCCAGAAGAAATCTATGCCCATCTATGTCTCTTACTTTAAGATGTAAGACCAATATTAGCCTGCCCATAAATTGCCTGGTGATTTCCACCCTAGATTTGTAAATAAATATCTGAAGGAGGGAGAGGGACAGAAAATGAAAAGCAAGCAATAAAACACATTCAATCTATACTGGTCTGCCCTTTTATCAAGTACTAGAGAAAACTGGGTTTAATTTGGCATCCTGGCCAGGCAGAATTTTTGTTATTGCATTTCTGAATAAATGTAATTCATCTGTAAAAGTGCCAAAAAGCAATCAAAATGATGAGTGGGATACAGAAATGCAGCTTTGTGAAGGGACAATGGAGGTGGGCTTATGTAATTATGGTTGGGGTAGAGGAAAAAGATAGTATGGCTCTGGATGGCATTTGCTCTCCATAAAGGTAAGAGAGGACTATTCCACTTATTTCTGGACATCCCACTTTCTTAGCCATGTTGAGAAATCATGCTGAGTCTGATTTCCTTTCCTGGTATATTTAATAATTTGTTTGAAAATAATGAGATTAAGAGATGGGAAACTGAGCAACATAAAAGTATGTGGCAAATTACAATGCAGCTGATTAAATGGATGGGGTAAGGAAAACTGCCTCATTTTTACTATGGATGATAAAGAATATTTCAGTCTGAAGAAAATAGTCTCCGCTTACCTTCAAAAAGAAAAATCACGTTTGGAAGGCTTCTATAATGGAAAGCTTTTGGGCTTTATCCCATTTTGAACAAGTATTGGCTAACATAATCAGTAAATAGTGTTTTAATTTTAATCTTACTAATATATGGTGCAAACTAACTCTATTTTTAAAAATTAATTCTTGACAAGTTTTTAACATTATTCATATGCCCTCAGTAGCTTTTGTTTGCTGTATTATAACTCTTTCATCCAGGGGTGAAATCCAGCAGGTTCTGACAGGTTCTGGAGAATCGGTAGCGGAAATTTTGAGTAGTTCAGAGAACCGGCAAATACCACCTCTGGCTGGCCCCAAAATGGGGTGGGAATGGAGATTTTGCAGTATCCTTCTCCCAGGAGTGGGGAGGGAATGGGGATTTTGCAGTATCCTTCCCCTGCCATGCCCACCAAGCCACACCATGCCCACCAAGCCACACCCACAGAACCGGTAGTAAAAAAAATTGGATTTCACCACTGCTTTCATCTCAGATAAAGAGTGGATTACTTAAAACTCCAAATGTTTTATGCAAACTTCTAAAACAGCAGATTTTGCAATTCATGAAAATGCTTCTTCCCGGATGACTGTAACTGGATCCAATTCAGTTCTGCACCTGAATAGAACTGCAGTGACAGCAGAAGAGGTTGTTGTATTGTTTAGTTTGATATAATGTATATTTTTCTCTCTCCAAAACTGCTTTTTAAAAGAAGACTGAAAAATTGATATATGTTTTGTGCCTAAAAAAGAAGCTCTTGTTTTAAAAGGAAATCTCTGCTACTACCATAATATACGGTACATTTCAAGTTTTGGGGATATATATATATATATATATATATATATATATATATATATATATATATATATATATATATATATATATATATATATATATATATATATATATATATATATATATATATATATATATATATATATATATATATATATATATGTGGGTGTGGGTGTGGGTGTGGGTGTGGGTGTGGGTGTGTATGTATGTAATGTGTGTGTGTGTGTGGGTGTGTGTGTATATATATGTTTAAAATGGAAAATGAAACTCGACATTTACCTTCTCATAGACAAGTGCAGGGTTGTCAAACTGGTGGCCCACAGGCCGGATGCGTCACGCGCAGGCCACGCCCTCCCCAGCTCCACGAAGGGGAGAAACATCATGAAATGTCACATGATGGCAACGTGACGCCACGAGTTTGACACCCGTGGACTAGTGCCATACATGGAATAACTTAATCAGTACAATATCCTAATTCAAAATGCAGAATAGGCTTAATTTAATGTGCAAACTCAAACCATTAACTGTGACTAAAAATTGGTGTCAAAGCTACATATGTTTTCTGAACTCTAGGGAATTGTTGTCTAATTGACTCCTTTGGGCCTCCAGTTATAGATTAGAAAAGAAGTGGTCATAAAATGAATGCCTTCATTCCATTTTCACTTTCAGCCATATGCTTCAATGGGATAATATTAGAATAGCAAAGAATTCCACTAGAAAAGCAACAAAGCTTGGTGAAGGGAGGAGAAATTGTTATAGAATTCAACCGAAAAGGGGAATACTCCAGAAATATTGCACCCCAAAAAATTGTTTACAGAACTAGGGAAGAACTTACCTGAATTTCATAAAAATATGGTTGAAATTAAAGGGAGAATAGAAGAAAGATTTGCAAAGATGAAAGAGAAAAAGAGATAAGAAAACAATTGAACAGTCTGTAGGTCAATTGATAGAAGTAAAAGAAGTTAAGACAAAGTGGAAATTCTAGAATCAAGACATAAATAAGCAGAGATGAGCTCTACCTGAATGAAAATGAAATCAAGCTACTAGCACGTAACAAGATGATCAACAGCTTTTAAATTGTTTTTTTGAGAAAAATTTGGTAGGTGCTGTTCAGCATCTGGTATGAAAGAGTTTTGATATTTCAGGAGATATTTTAAAGGATGTGACCAGCATTGGAAGTGGTTTTATAGCTGTCTAATCAATCAAGGAGTCAAAAGGCTAGCACAATCAAGATGATATTTTAGTATGTGGTTGTATGAAGAAGGTAAATTCCATGTTAGGGACTGAAAATAAACAAGCCAATATTGTAATGCCTTTAGATAAATGGATTGCACAGATATTGTACACAGTTGTATACCGCTGTAGTCACCGCATTAAAAAAAAGCTGGAAAGCTTGTCAAAGGAGGCAATCAAAATATTCAGGGGACTTGAATATCTTTATTATGAGAAAAGGATTTACTAGCCTCATTTTTAAAAGGGATGTGGAGGACAAAGGTAAGAAGGAATATTGGTCATTTAAGATTCAGTGCTATTTCCAGGTTTATCTTTTCCGCTTTATCTTAGAAAAAAAAGATGTCTAAGGGGTAACACAACATGATTGAGATGTATAAAATCATACGTGTCATGGATAAGCTGTACAGAGAATCAAATGATTACATCTTCATTTTTGCATTAGATCTAGAAGATTTCCAGCATCTTTTATCCATGCTGCTTTTGAAAGGAAGCAAGGGAATATTTTTTTTCAGTTCTAGTAGCTCTTTCTTCAGTAGTTTCATAGTCACCAGTTTATTAATACTGACATTTTTCTACTCTACATCATATTCCTTCATGCCAGCATTTAACACTGATGATTCAGCTATTAAACTAAAATATAAATCTTGTTAGGTATGACAACTAGAATGCAACATTCCAGTGACATAATAGGAAACTTACATTTTCTTTTCATATCAGCTCACAATAGTTGCTCATATTTTCTTCAAATGGAACAGAGTCAATTTAAGCTATTATTTCAGACAATTTATAATACAGCAGGTTGTTTTAAGCTCTTTCTAGTTGGCACTCCAATTCATTTGTATTCTTCATAAACTCATTATAAAAATCAAGATATCCAACACTTTCAGACATAACCTTAACCCTGCTGGATCAGTCCAAGACTGATTTTAATTCAGCATGTTGTTTTTCACAGGGACCAACCACCTTTGCTGTATCTATAAACAGGAAAGAAGTATCATCTCCCATTGTTGTTCACCGGTAACTGCTGTTCAGATACCTTAAATCCAACCTGGAAATAGCACTGAATATTAAATGACCAACATTCCTTCTTACCTTTGTCCTCCACATCCCTTTTAAAATGAGGCTAGTAAGTGTCCATCCACCACTGAGGTAATAAGCTGCACAGTTAACTATGAGCCAAGGTGGCGCAGCGGTTAGAGGCAGTACTGCAGGTCACTTTAGCTGACTGATCCGCAGGTCAGCGGTTCAAATCTCACCGGCTCAAGGTTGACTCAGCCTTCCATCCTTCTGAGGTAGGTAAAATGAGAACCCAGATTGTTGGGGGCAATGTAAATATACATTGCTTACTGGTGTAAACCGCTTAGAGAGTGCTTGCACTGTGAGGCTGTATATAAATCTCACAAAATAATAAATAAATAAATGTGCTGCATGAAGAAATGCTTCTTTTTCATGTTTTAAATCTTCCAATAAACTTCACTGGATGGCCCCTTGTCATCTCTTGAGAGGAAGAAAATGCTTTCTCAGCAGAGTTAAATTATTGCTCAAGTTTAACAAACATATAGTAATAGCAATAGGACTTAGAATTATATACAGCTCCATAGTGCTTTACAGCACTTTCTGGGTGGTTTACAATATTGCTCCCAACAATCTGGGTCCTCATTTTACTGAACCTGGAAGGATGGAAGCCTGAGTCAACCTTTAGCCAATCAGGATCGAATCCAGGCTGTGGGCAGAGTTAGCCTGCAATACTGCATTCTAACTACTGTGCCATCAGGACTGACAGACAAACAAACAAACAAACAAACGCATGTTCTCTAAATCCATTTATCCAAGAAATCATTATAACTTTGACCAATACTAAAAGCTTGCAAAGAAAATCTTGTTCTCAGTTATTATCAATCAATCCCTGAAAATAAAAATTAAATGCTTTTCATAGGCTTTTTTTTAACTACACCATTCACAGACTGCATTTACTAGAGTTCTGCAATGCCTTGGATTCATTTTTCTAAAGACCTTTTAGAGAGTGTAGAAGGATGGATATAGGATCTGTCTTTTCCCGGAATTATACAGCTACAACAATATTTTCTCTGTTTTTCTCAAGTTTTTCCTCATTTCATTTCCTCAATAGAATTAGTTGGTTCAAGGACTCACTTAAGTTTACTTCCCTTCCCTTCTCAGTCTCAGATCAGCAGTAAAACACCCCACTGGTTTTTAAGGAATCTTTTTCACCCATTTGAATTCATTTCCTTCCCTTCATATCAGCCAGTTCTGAAGATTGCATTTGTTCAGTCCCCAATGCAAGACAATTTCCAAAGTACTTGTGTTTACAGGAACCAAACAGATTGTGGAGTATCTGAGAATGAAGACATAGCAAGATCTTTCTGTCACTTGTTCTGGCAAAGACAAAGGTTTTTTTCCTGTCTAGTTCCTGGATGATTTTAGGTTCAGATGAATGTGGGAGGAACCCTCAAAAAACAAGATGAAAAATTGAATGAATTAATTGGTCAGCATAATCATACAACATTTTGATATTTTCTGCCACAGAGTTGAACAAACTATTGACATGAACTTCAGAATAATCACAAAAGGAGGGGGTAAGCCTGTGTTAATTTGGATGTGTATTATGCTGCAGGCTCTGTTTATCTGTATATTATCTGCACTACAGACTCTGATAAGAGAGAATCTTCGAAAAATAATAATAATAACACTTATGCAACACTTGAAATTTTAAAGCAATTTCAGTAAACAATTGAGCTAATCTATTCAACAAACATGTAAAAAAGAAAAGTATGATGTGTACATAAGCACAGAAAACACACAGCATCACCACATATAATGTTTGTGCATCATTATAATTATTTTTGGTGACATTTACAGCCACATTTGGTATCGTGTAGGAGCAGCTGAGATTACTATCCACTTGCAATAGTGCTTACTTGCAGAAAAGGTAAGGAGAAGCTATATTAAATGGCAGTCCTTGAACAACCTTGTGACTGCAAGCTATCATGTCCAGCCTTGAAATGTTGGCACTAAAATTCAGTTGTTCATAAGACTTCAGTAAGCTTTTAAAGAAATATAGCAATATTTGGGGAGGGAATGTGAAAACTATGGCCTATTATTTATTTCACGTATGGCACCTCATACATGGACTAGCAACACATATCAACATTTCACTAGATTAGTAAAACACAATAAAATATAAAAGTTAAAAAGATCTATGTTCAAATACCAGTGTCTAAACCAGGAGTGTCAAACTCAATTTCATTGGAGGGCCACATCAGGGTTGTGTTTGACCGCCAGGGGCTGGGGTGGGCATGGCCAGGGTGGGCGAGGCCAGTTCAATGTCATTCATATCGAGGGTGCTTGTGGTGTCCCAAGTGCTCTGCCAGCGAAAACAGGCTCCCGAGCTCCGTTTTCGGCTGATGCAGCCTCCTGCAACCCTCTGCCAACGGAAACGGAGCTTAGGAGGACCGCATGTGGCCCTCCCAAGCTCCGTTTTCACTGGCAGAAACACCGCGGGCCAGTCCTTCACTGTTTCCAGAGCAGCCCCGTGGACCAGATCTAAGTACCCTGTGGGCCGGATCCGGTTCCCGGGCCTTGAGTTTGACACCCCTGGTCTAGACCATCTAATCATTGAAGCGCAGCATTGTTCATATTAAAAAAGTCAGGCACTGGACCAGTATATGCCCTCAACTTACAGCTGATCACTATGTGAGCTACAGTTTGACATGGGATCCCACAGTCACACTAAGGGGAGGATACTATGCCCATTTATACAGAAAGTCCCTGCAGACACTGTATACAGTGTGAATCCTATTCAGGATTGACCATTGCTGATGTGGTAGTTCAAAGCCTGGCACCTTTTTTGTGGAGTCATTTATATGTCTTCCTATGTCTGGGCATTTGACTTGATCTAATCTGCATGTTAGTGCAGGAAATATCAATAAGGTTCATTGACTTCAACTACTATAGCATCTGTAATACCAAACTCTAGGGTTATACAAGTTTCCAATGGGTGCTGTGCTTCAATAATAGTTCAAATAAAGCCCCACACCAACTGTTGAAGAAAAGAAATGCAACCTTGTTGTTTCTAAGAGTTAAAAAAAGGATGACGTTGCTTCACTTCATTTCCTACATACATTTCCTCCATCATCTCATGAAACAACTAGATGAGGCTATAAAGTGATGAGCAATTCTTTGTTGAAGGAACTCATATTTTCTCTTTGATTCAAGAAAGTGAATTTCAGGGATCCATTAGGCAGGTGTGTCAAACACACTTTCAGTAGTGTAGTTAGTATTTGTTGTGGTTAAGTACAATAAGTAAACTTATAGAAAGCAATAGCAGTAAACTGTAATGTGTGTTTCTTCATTTATTTTCAAAAGCCAGGCAGGCTGCAAGAGATCTACTTGCTTAGTCTGCAGATCGACTCTTTAAATTTATTCTATTCTACATTTGTATATTCTCCCAATCAAAAAGACATCAAAAGTTTTGATCCAGTAGTATCACCCTATGGTCATCCAGTGATTGACTTCTCTGGATGTTCCACAGAAGATAGTCTGGACATCTACATTTTTTATGTTACCTTGGAAAGCTGCACTAACAAAAACTGAATTGAATGGGGTTTTTGTTTTTGTTTTGACAGCAACCCTGGAAAACACTCATCTGTGGATCAAATATATCTTACGAGCATTCTCTATTTGAACAATTGAAACCAAGGTGGAGACGTTCCCTTTCTCTTTCACTGAAATTTCTCAAGGCAAAATAATGAAATTCATGGAGGAAAGGATGCTAGCAAGTCAGGGATTTAATGGAAAATGAAGAATTCTCTCCCTGGTTGAGAGTGCTGATACCTACCTCAATGTCAAACGACCACATTTTTATTTTATATAAACACAGAAAAATATTTTATTATTTATAATTATAGAACTATGTTTTATTACTACACATGGGTATAACAAGATCCAGAGATACTCTGAACAAATGAGGCTATCCGGTGTCTTCTGCCCTTAGCGATTGTAATGACATGCAGACAACAACACATACTGTATGTATACCTGTCCTTTGCGTCCTGATCAGTGCACACTTGAGGATGTCATGGCAGCAGTACAGAATGCAATTAATATTGCCAGTTTCTGGGTAAGATCTGTTTAATTTGCATATATTTTAATCTTGAATTTTATATTTTAAAATTGATGTCTTATAGGGCAGAGGTTCCCAACCCCTGGTCTGTGGACCACCACCGGTCCAAGGCATGCCAGCACCCGGGCCAGACAAACAAATGAAGCCCCATCCACGGGATGCAGGCAGCACACAAACCCACACCCTCTCTGGTCCGCGGAAAAACCCACAAAACCCGTTTTGCCACAAAATCCGTCCCTGGTGCCCAAAAGGTTGGGGGCTGCTGGTATAAGTGTAGTGTGCCTTATTTTAATTGTGATGCTTGTGACACAAATAAACACAACTTATTTATATTCACATGTATATCCTAGTCTTTTTGATGTTTTGAACAGTGTAGAATTAGTTTTCTAAAATTGAGAAAAAAACAGGAAAAGAAGCAAATATCGAGAATACATTGTATTTACTGGGTATTTCTTGGTAGAGAATACAAACCAACAGCAGATGCCTCTTATCTCAATGATAGTCATAGAGTTTATTCATTCATATAAAAAGAATTGCACCTTACTGCCCTGAACCAAAATTTATAATGATGAAGTCTTGGGTTTAGGTCAGTTTAGTCTTACTGATTCCATGAGGCATACATGAATTTATCTGCACAGATTGATTCTAAAATAGTTTACCTGCTTCAGTGACTTCTACATAAATATTAGGAAACTAGTTTAATGTATTTGTGCAAGTATTGCAATTCCTTATTGTGGAAGATGGCCCCCAAAAGAGTTGGATACTTTGGGAAGTCTTAGTGCAAAGCTATTTTAATAGTGATACTGCACCATCACCATGACCCTGGATTTTAATTCTAATACAAGATGCATTTTAGAACTTGATTAATATCACAATACTGTCTATTTGGGGTGATGTTGCTCTTTTATTTTTGACTAGGCTCTAATTTATTGCAGCAAAGCTGTGTTTTCCTTTAACATATTACAGCTTTATATGTTTTCAGTATACATATTTGTATGCATCTGTTCAGTAGCTTGCAAAAAAAAATAATTAAAAATGGGAGATTGCTATGAATTAAATCCTGAGAAGACTGATTATAGTACACATATATGTACAAACATAGATTCTGAACTGAAAAGTTAATGTGGCTGAATGCTAATATTGGGGACTGGATTAACCAAGTTTCCCCCAAAGTGGTAACTTCAAGATCTATCATGAAGCAGAGTGCAGTACTGCAGGCTACTTCTGCTGACTGCCGACTGCCTGCAATTTGGCAGATCGACTCTCACCAGGCTCAGCCTTCCATCCTTCTGAGGTGGGAAAAATGAGGACCCAAATTGTTGGGGGCAATATGCTGACACTCTAAACCACTTAGAGAAGGCTGTAAAGCATTGTAAAGCGGTATACAAGTCTAAGTGCTATTGCTACTGTAACTTTTAGAATATCAGACAGCATAGGTGGCAGCTCTCCAATACACCTGGATAACAGAATGTTAGAGAAGGTTATACAAAACATAACTGAATCCTCATAGAAAGTGTCACAATAGAAAATAGAAAACAAATGATTTATTGATTGATTGTAGGAAGATTGGTTGATTATGTGCTCCAGTCAGTGGTTATTATTAGAGGCCACAAAGATAGATTTTCTCTAGAAGGATCTGGTTCCAACCTGGTTCTTCAGGCCTTCAATGGTACACCCATTGCTTATGTAATGGAATCCATCTACCTTGCTGCTGGTTTTCTCTTCTCTGCTCGTCTCTGTTCTGCTCCTCTTCTCTCCTCTCCGCTCTGCTCCTCTCATCTCCCCTCTTTCCCTTTTCTCCCATCTCTCCTCCTTCCCTCTCTCCTCTTCCCTTCCCTTTCCCAACATTATTGACCTCTCCAGAGAGCTAATGTGTCTGAAGTATGATAATTTGAACCTAGTACCGGTAATTTATGCTTTGAATGTGAACTCTGGGTTGAATTGTTTAATGATACATTTGTTCATTTTAATTCCTTGTGTGTCCAATCACACTTGGCCAATAAAGAATTCTATTCCTATTCCTATTCCTATTCCTATTCCTATTCCTATTCCTATTCCTATTCCATTCCATTCCATTCCATTCCATTCCATTCCATTCTATTCTATTCTATTCTATTCTATTCTATTCTATTCTATTCTCAGAAGTCTTCTTCAATACCAAAGTTCAAAAGTGTCAATACTCTTTCTAGCCACTTCTTCAAATTCCTGACTATAGTAAGAATAGATCTTTAAACTATGAAAAATGGAATAATATTTTGGTAAAGTTATTCATGACTATGCAAAAACTGGTTAGGCCTTAGGGCAATTCTAGAAAAATATATGCTATCGTTGATCTAATGGACTTGCTGGTAAGGAAAATACAATTCATGATTCTAACTTGGGTTTCTAATGAAAATTTATGTAGCTGGTTTCTAGGTAATTTAGCTGCTTAGGGTAGTCACAGTTTTAAATTTATACAGAACCAGCTATAATGTATGACATTAGAAGACTTCTTTTTGTAATTATATCAGCTGTTTGGATATTACTAGTATTCTGGCTGAAATTGGTCATTATTAGTTAACTGTAAAAATTCACTTCTTATGCAATTGAGAAGTGCAGACTGTGAGAAAATATTGTAGATTGTGCTTTTTTTTGCATGACAAATAGAGGATTCTGTTCATAGCATGTGCAAGATCCTTTTCTTTCTCACTCCAAATTCAACCAATTCATATTTAAAGCTAGCATAAACCTCCATCCTTCTTCGGAGCTTTTCAGGCTTATCTTGTTATTGCTCAGACACTTACCCATAAATAGAAAAGTGAAAATGAGATATTTGTTTCTTTAGAGTATGACATATCTGCCTTTTATTCATTCTCCAAAGCTGCAATCATCTGGGTCAGCATAATTATTTCCATGGCAACCATTGATGAAGATACATATCTTTTATCTTTCTGAAAAGACTAAAAAATATCCATGCAGGAAAAATGTTCTTACTCTGTTTTAAAGTTAGTTATCCAATCATCAAACATAAAAACGAGATGAAGAAGCCATAGCACAATTAGGAGACAAATTATGCAGTTTGTGAGTACAGCACAATTAATTCAGCATTTGGTGGAGGCTTCTTTTTGCAAAAACACTAATGCAAAATCTAATGCAAAAACACTGCCCCAGGAAAAAAAATGGCATGATTTAAAAATTAGGAGCACTTGGTGTGTAAGTTTATATTATTAATTTTTTCCACACCTGCTGTCATCTATTTGTTCTAACTGCATGTTTTTAAATTGTTCTAAAGCTCCCAATGTTTTTACTTGCATTATCAGTCCATGGCTAATGTTACTTTTCCTTGGTAACAATTGAAGGAAGCTGGGAGGAGAATAGGAAAATTCTATACTGAGAGACCAACATTTGGAAAACTCATATCTGCCTAAAGATTAAGATAAACTTATTTTGTTATTGTTGAAGTCTGTATTTTCCTTTCATCTGCCATCATTTTAAAAGAAATTGACCATTTGATGGTCATACTTTTATTTGCTGATGATTATGAGAAAAGGACAATTGGAAAATGAGATTGAATAGTACTGTTCATCTTGAAAAGATTAAGGGTGACATACGGAACTTTAGCTCCCCAAACAAACTTGGATTATATCATTTTATTTGTTGTGTGGCATGTTCGTTGTTTCTCTGAATCGCACCTGAGTACTGTGACATGAGCAATGACGTTCCATGTAATGTCATCTTGATTGAAATAGGTAGTTCTGTTTGATCAATTTATTTAGAAGTAACTTTTACAGGGGTCAAAGAAATTTATTTATTCCCATAGAAATATGAATGGAATTGGTTGCTACTTCCATACTACCTCTGCTCCATCCACCTACAAATAGTAGAATAAAGTAACTTTCTTCCAAACTCATTTGGAAGAGATGTTTTGCCTTATAGAAGCTGTACCCTAAGAGAAAATGCAGCAATAACCCTTTTCTTTTAATGTAAAAGGATTAAAAATATATAAACAAACATGAACTGTCAAGCTATAGGACATAAATAAGCCAATTTAAATTCATTTAACAGATAAATATTTTAAAATCAATTACACTGTCTATTATGTCTGAATTGATATTTTGGGAATGATATTAAGTAGGATTTGATAAAGCATTGGTTGAATCACCTCACTCAAAGAGATTTGTAAATCAAGTGGGAGACCCACTTCAGTGCAGGAAATCACATCAGATGGCTGCGAAGAACTTCACAATCACATTGAATGGCTTTCTCCTCTTCTGGAGTGGTTACAGATAATGTAGAATGCTGCAACTCCTGTGTATGTGAGAAGTGAACCCTGGGTGAGGGTTGCATCGCTTGATAGCTTCTCTGGGGGTGACCTGAGGAAATGACAGATAGGCAGATAACAAGGTGATAAAACTATGGAATGTGCCAGAGTGACAAGACTAACATGGCTTTAGGCCTCATTTGCTTTCTCACCTCTCAATGTCTTTACTGCAGCCAAACACAAGTTTTCACTTTAGCATTCCATCAGCACATGAGAAAGTATATTTCTGTGCTAGCCCTGTCAACACTAGTTATAGTTTAGCTCAGCTCTCAGCATTTTGAATACAAGCTCAGTGGTGATTATTCCACTATATAGTAGACTCCTGAACCAAATCTTACTTCCAAAGCTTTAAGGAGTTTAAGTCTCTCAAGGAATGAATGGATGCCAGGGTAAAAATTCAGACGCAGTGGTCCAAACATTTACTGCATTTTAAGAGCAGGGATGAGGATATTATATTTAACCCCCTGCTTCTACGGACTAATGGGATTTTGCCATTCACTTCGATCAGATGAATAATATCCATCTTCACCTACTCTTTGTCTTCTTCCCATGGTGCTCCAGGCATCTCGTTTGGCATTTCATCTCCATAAAACCAAGATGCTTATCAGGATTGATACACAGTGAGGGTCTACAAAGCAGCAGTCTAATCCAAGGTCTTTGTCATATGCTTGTTCCAAGTAGCTCTCTCTCCCTCTCCCTCTCCCTCTCCCTCTCTCTCTCTCTCTCGATGTAGATGTATAGATGTATAGATGTATAGATGTATAGATGTATAGATGTATATAATCTATCCAGTAGTGGGTTCTAAAACCCTTTACTACCGGTTCGCATGTGTGCTTGCGCGTGCAACACTTCTGCGCAGGCGCAGAAGTGTCTCGGGCAGGTGGCCGGACCCTCCCGCTGCCGCTACCAGCTCTAAGAACCAGTCCAAACCAGGAGCAACCGACTTCTGTATCCATCCATCCATCCATCCATCCATCCATCCATCCATCCATCCATCTATCTAACATACATCCATAATTAAAATTAAAAAGTACATGCTGGGAAATACCAACCTTAAAGCCAGAATCAAGTAACTAGACCCCGCACTAGCTCTTCTCACCCAAAGGTCTTTAACCAAAGATCTTTTCAATATCATCAAGCTTTTACAGAAATGAAGGGGGAAGTTGACTCCAAAGTCAGGAGGCCAAGTCCATGAAAGCACAGAGACATTCTGCTCCTGGAATGAGGAACAGAAGGATGAGCCTGCTCAAAAGAAGAACTCAGATTAACAGAGTTGGAAGGGACCTTGCAGGTCATCTAGTCCCCTGCCCAAGCAGGAGACCCTACATCTGCCTCTACCTAGGATCGAACTCACAACCTCTTGATTGTGAGGCAAGAGCTCCACCTCTAGGCCAAGAGAAGGGTTGTAAAGACAAATACTGGAGGTTTTGTGACTGGAGGGTTGTTAAACAAGGTCCAGTTGTATGAAGGCGCTAGCTTAAATTGGGAGCCTGTAAAGAGCCCTGTGAATAAATGGAACATAGGAAGAGCATGGAAGCCCCAGGACAGCCTAAATATTACTGTTCTCAACTAAGATCAGGAAACAGAAATTGGGAATAGTCACTAGAGAACAAATGCAGTAATGTAAGCAAGAAGCAACCAGAGCTCATACCAATAAAGCCATGGTTTTGTTCATCAAAAACACCTGGATCCTATAAATAGGCTTCAGACGAATATTTGCAGCCTTTGTTGGAAGATCAATAAATAAACAGTGCAGCTGATGATCAGTCAAGATCCCAAACTGTGTATAGAGGTAATCAGGATAATTCAGGAGACTAGACACAAATGGAAAAAACGCAATAGATAATGAGACAGGCATTTCAGCTAAAACAAGACATACTTCATCATATCTAGCACAATTTTTGCTTTGACAAATATATTTGTGGCAAAGTTGAGATGTAACTTTAGTAATAAATTAGGAAAACGCAGTACTTCAAGTGTAAAATGTACAACTTGTCTAATTCCAGTTATTTCAAGAATATTTCTAGATATGGCTATTGTAGCCTTTAAAAGTAAATTTCAAATCTTGAGGTAGAAACTCATTGCCCTTAGCCTGATTCTAAGGTCAAATAAATAAGGAATAATTAGATGGCAAGGAATACTGTACGTGTTGTTTATTTTCTAACACAGCAGTTCTATTGGTGCATGAAATACTACTCCATAAATGAATGCTCCATAAAATTTTCATTTTGTGGCCATAACTTATCTGAAAAGTTTGCTTCAGTCAATGGAAGTTATCAAGACACAGCTGAAATTCATTCCAAGCATATTTCCAACATGAGAGAGAGAAAAACGTCATTATAATATAATACATTATTTAATATAAAATTGGATGGTGTCATAATTCTTGTGTTTTTATTTACTTTTTTCTGAGCATAAGAAGAAAAGCAGGCAACACAGAATTACAGTGTTATTATTCCTGCTGAGAAAGAACAGACTGCATTAAGCTATGAGGATATTTCAGTTTTCATCACCGCTGCTAGTTTTTAATATATCCTGTCAAAAAGAAGCTAATTGAGCATTGCTGTGGGTGGAGGCAGAAGTACCTACATCCTTCTGTGACATCAAAATATTTGTTTTCTGCTGTTTCCCAGAATGTTTACACCATCCATTGTCAATAATGTTCCAATGGACTTGAAATTAGACTAGTTTTAGAATGTTCACTCCTGCTTCTTTGATTTAATGATTTAAATAATGTGATACAATGAATCTCAGGGAAGAGGTTGCAAATCTCTATTAAAATCCTTATTACCATCCATTCAGTGTACTTACTTGAAAATGTAATATCTATGTATAAATTATCCTTTTATTAATTTGGTTTTAATTACAGTATAAACACTGTAAATGGAAAGGCTCTTATCTGTGTCCGTATCTCTGCCTGCGTTTATGAAAATCCTTTGCAATGATTAGGACCCACCCACCCCCGGAACCTGGTGGTTTTGGAGGTGACGAAGGAGAAGGGGACAGCTCAAAAATCTCATGTGTTATGTTTTTATGTGGGGAGATAGGGAGACCCCAAACCCTTCACACTTCTAAGAATGAAGCTTCTCATATGCTTTAAAATAATGTCACGTTTTCAGATTATGTCTCAGGTATAACTGGATTATCCTAATTTTATTTCAAATCATAGCACAAACATAATTTTGGAGACTAATAACCTTGCTTATGATGAGATTTAAGGAAATAGCTCCTAGATATCAAAGGAAAAAAGAACATTTCCCACATACGTCAACGTTTTTCCACCTTTTCCCTTTAATCGTTTTGGCAGCAAGAAGATCTGCAGGAATTTATCAGGCCTCCCTCAATTTTCCTTCTGCTTTGCTGATTCGGCTTGAGCTTAGACTGGGGATTCTTAGACTGGAGGCACATTATTACTGCCAAAGGAGTAATCAGGGCATATCCTGGGGGTAATGGAGCAATTTGTAATTGCTTGTTTATGAGTCAAAAATCCAGTTTGGGAGATGCTTGTGTAATAAAACAGAGTCTCTTTTTGTTTTGTTTGGTGAGGATAATGACATTATTCAAACCTGGGGAAAGGGGTAATTGGGTAAAATAGTTTAAGAACCCTTGGCTTAAACTGATATTAAAATCAGTTGTGCCCATTTGGCCAAACTCTGAATGTTTGATTAAGCTTAAAATACAGATGTCGTTATTTCTGGTATGTATTAAACTTGTGAAGAGGTTTTTGAGAAGAAACAAAGGGAAAATGATAAATTAACTTCTGCAACACTATTTGAAGGGATTAAAGATTTTTAATTTGTTGCTATTTCTGCTAGCTCTTTATGAATTTTTCTGGACTGAATTAAAATGACCAAGCTTTAAAGATAAGAGATAAGATAGGAAAGAAGAATTTTTTGTTGTATTTTTAAAGAACATGATAAGTTAACATGTTAAAAGTAAAGGAATATGAAACAGATTTGATTAAGGTTAAAATATATATGTTGTTATTTCTGATAACTTTTAATGGACTTTTGCTTATTAAGATTGAGTAATAAGGCTTTATAATTTGTTTATTGATAAGAGATGAGATATGAGAAAGAAACATCTCTGCAGTAAGTTACTGAAATCGTGCTTGCCTTAATGAAGTGGAAAGTCATTTCTTAAAATATATTTTTCTTAAATATTTTTCTTTCTTTTCCCCCTTTTCTCTTTTTATCTACATTCTGAGATATCCTGTTATCTGATTTGTCCACCATCTCTTCTTTCCCAGCTTCCCCACAATCTCTCACAGAGGCAGAAGTCTTCTTATGTTAATAATGGCTCTGTCCTTCAGTCCACCCTTCCTTCCTTCATGATAGGAAAAATGACAGCTTTTATTGTCTAATGGAGTTTTTTTTTCAACCTCGTTAATTGTGAGACTGGTTGTGGAATTCTGGGAGTTGAATTCCACCCATCTCATAATTGCTGAACTCAAGAACCATTAGTTTAGTGGGTGCTCCAGTTATCCATGGATTGGAGGTTTGAAAGAAAAAAAGCAAAGCCAATAATATGACATTGAAACAGCATAGAATCAAATATCCCATGTTGTCCTTTGTGTACATGGGACAATATTTTGGAACTTCTGGTGTTGACTAGCCTCACTTTGGAACTCTTGCTATGTTTCCTCCTAATAGTGCCAAAGCTTTATGCAGTTCATAAGGGGACTGTATCTTGTTTGAGAAAAATCTTGTGTTGGATAATCTTTAAAAAATCATGTTAATATTTTAATGCAATTATATATGCTGGAATCTTCCAGAAGAAAACTTTCTCCCTTTTGTGGCCTGCTATGAATTGATTTCATTTTCACTAACTAATTTGCATTCTTATTCATACCTTCTCACAAATATAATATATAAACCAAACAACTTCATATAAAAGCAGTGGAACATCCAGCCTCCTGGAGTCATGGATGTTCCATACCAGACATTTTCAAAGGAAGGTTGGAGAATCATTTGTCTGGAATGATCTGAAGACTCCTACCCCATGCAGATAATTGGTTGTATGATTCTATAAATCAATACATAACACTGGTAACAAAACAGACAGGTTTAGTATATGTTGTATATGTTAGTATTCCTGCCATGCAGAGGTGGGTTCCTCCCGGTTTGGACCGGTTCACCCAAACCAGTAGCAATCCGCTGGTGACGTCATGATGATGTCACAAAACCGGTTCAGTTGGTACTGGTCCGTGGGCGCCGTCATCTTTTTTTTGAAATTTTTTTGATATTTGTTTTGATATTTGTTTTTATTTTTTTTCTTCTGAGCATGCGCAGAAGCTGAGTTTCCAGCACTGTGCATGTGTCGCCATCTTGTTTTTGGCTTTTTGGGGGGGGGGTTGGATTTTTTGGCACTGTGCAAGTGCCCATGCGCCTGCAAGGTGCGGCCACGCGGTGCAGGAGGAAGCGAACTGGCAGCGAGGTATGTTAGAACCCACCCCTGCTGCCATGTATATATTTTTTTCAGATTGAGTTTTTATGTATGTATTTCTTTTTTTGAAAAAGGCAACTCCATCTGCTGCTGTCACAGAGATTAATTGCCTATGAAAAAGAATTTTTTAAATGTATGACAAGTGCCACTCCTTTCTCAGCTATCTTTAATAACTAGCAAATGTGTTAAGAAAATTTTGAAAAGCTGATGGTAAGGTGAATGACTTTTTTTAAAAAAATGAATTGCATTAAAGTGTCCCCCCTCCGCAAGTATCTTTAAAAACAAGTTGTGACAAATAGCAATCTGTTGTATATGACTCATTTGAAGACAAACTAGACTGCAGTAGCCACAGTAAAATGATAATTGCTGAATTATTTCTTCCTCTGCAATATCTAATAAAATAGACATGATGTTACATACTTTTTCTTCCTCCCTCCTCTTCTATCTTGATGGTCACATGTCAGATAACTTTTCCTAAGGACTATGAAAAGGAAGTAAATTTTAAAATTTACTTCAAAATGTTAAAAATTAGTGATATTCTTAGTTTAAAAGTCCTATAGAGATATTTCTGTAGGCTAATGTTGTAAGTTAACTCGCTTTACCTATATATGTGGTAGGTCCAAGTAGTTCTATCTAAGCATGTTTCTAGTTTTTTTTCTGAACCTATTAAAGCATCAAGGCTAGGTACAGATTGGACATCAGGAAAAATTTGTGGACTGTACAAACTATCTTTTTTTAAAAAAAAGTTTTTATTTGATTATAAACATTAAAAAAGACAAACAAACATTAAACAAAACAAAACAGTACATTAACATTTACACATATAAACCTCTAGGGTTATTCTACGGTAAATTATCTCGACGATCAATTTTTGCTTATACATAATTTACTAAACTATATTTTCATTACAGTTTTTATCTAAATATATACACTTATAATAACTAAAATTATATAAGTCTTATAAACCTTCATAAATTAAACCTTAGTCTATATATCTTGTTTTCTCCTTTCCAGCCAATTATAAAATAAACTCAAAATTTCAAAATATTCCGAATCCTCTTTCTCGTTTAACTCTATTGTAGACTGTACAAACTATCAATTTATGGAAAAAGATGCCACATGACACAGTGAATCAACTTAAGAGTTCTTCAAGCAAAGGCTAAATGGTTAGGGTTAAGTGTTTGGAAGCCATATATTCTCATCTGATGACTCCAGCTGTTCTAATGGTGCTCGTCGGGTTTGATCAGCCTCAGATAATTCCTGGCTTGATGTCTCCTGAAGCTGACATCCTGGAGTAACTTCTTCAGAGTCAAAGTCTTGGGCCATGACAATCAGTGGGGCTTCACTTGTTGAGAAAAAACTGACACCCTAAACACATTTCTGATTCATGTACGAATTGCTGTGAGTTCTGAGGGAAGGAGAACTAGAAGGTAGAATTTGAAGCTGTCTTACACTTTTTTCCTGAGTTAATTGAACTTATTTACTTAATTATTTTTCACATTTTTCAACCATAAATCCCCCTCAGAGGAGGACTCTAGACGTTATACAATAAAATATTAAAATAGCTTATAAAAATAAAATACAAATTTAGAATTTAAAAGAAGACAAGGATGATTGCAATCTGTTAAAAATTAGTTGAAAATGTGAAGGAAGGGCTCTCAGGGCACCAACGAGCCCCACAGCTGTGTGATACTCTGAGCTTCCCATCCAAGGCTGCAGAGTCATGTTTTAACTCCTTTTCGGAAGACCAGGAGAATGGGGGGGGGGGCTTTCTCACTTCCAGGGGGAAGGATAGCAATAGCAATAGCACTTAGACTTATATACCGCTTCATAGTGCTTTACAGCCCACTCTAAGCAGTTTACAGAGTCAGCATATTGCCCCCAACAATCTGGGTCCTCATTTTACCGACCTCGGAAGGATGGAAGGCTGAGTCAACCTTGAACCTGGTGAGATTCGATCTATCAAACTGCTGGCTGCCGGTGATCAGCAGAAGTAACCTGCAGTACTACATTCTATCCACTGCGCCACCGCAGCTCTTTTATTCCGAAGGGAATAAATATTCCACAGAGTAGGGACAACAGCAGAGTAGGCTCTCTTCCTAGACCCCGCCAATCTTTAACTGATGAGGTCCCATTGAAAAAAATGGGGTCTGCAACTAATGAGGGTCCAAAGAATACATTCAGGAATATAAACAAATGTGTTTTTTTCCAGACTTACAGATGTTTCTGCTAGTGTTTAAAAAACTGGTATTTATAATAAATTAGCAAAGTAATTAAAAAATCACTGTATTTATATATTTATGTTTGTGAAACAAGATCATATAGAAAAAATTGATTGCTTATATGAAGCAGAATTAATTCAAGAGTAAAAGGATGACACCGTTGAGAAGCTAAAGCTTTTCAAGGCCAATTGCCGAGTCACACTACTTAACAAATTCCTAACTTCGCTTTTTTGAAAAGACTTCAGACTCTGAAAGACGATGATAGGAGAAAACAAAATGAGGAAATAGCAAAAAGGACCAACAAAATGATCTGATGAATAGGACATTTCTAAAGAACATCTCTCCAAACAATATAGCAATTTCAAAAGAATTCTGAAAGTTCTCCCAGAATTCTTGGAAGGTTTTAATCAATAGCCTTTGATGGTAAGTTTGACCTTCAATGTTTCATTGCCACATGGAATACGTGGGGCCATCTTGAAAAGATCCATAAGCATAATCTGTTTGTTTGTATGCTGATTTTTATATTTTAAGCCTTAAACTACCATATTCTACTTTTCTGAAAGAATATTCCCACTGTATTTACACATGAAATTGTCTGATATGTTTTTCACTGTCTTTGCCATCTGGAGCATAGTAGAAACTCTGCTTGTGTGCGTTTGTGTCTTATTCTTCCCTATCCTGATACATTTCCTTGATGGCTGCTTTACTGCGCTTTTAAATAGTATATAAAAGTTTCTTTCTTTGAGTGGGATTGTCAGCTAATTAGGTTTAATATCAAGTTTTTAAAAGTATCTTATATTCTTTGTATTGTATTTATTCAGTTTTTAATTATTGTGTTTTACATATCACGATCAACATCTTAGAAGACTTTGCTTTGCATTTCAGGGAGGTTCAGGGGGAGGGTGTGTGAAGGTGCAAGGGGCTGTGTAAGAGGTGCCACACTTGCTGGCAGGATGCACAAGGGTGAAAATGGGTATAGTGTGTGGGTCATAAAGTGTGCACACGGGTGCAAGGAGATGTGTAAGAAGCATGGATTGGAAAGAATGTGTGAGAGGTGTGTAGGGAAGTCAGCAGGGAAGGTTGGAAATATCGATCACATGATTGCTGGGTGCTCCAATCGGTCATAAGTGCGAACTGATTCCCAAGCATAGAAATATCATTAGTTTCTCTTATATCAAGAAATATACAAGAATCTTACTTTCTAGCACCATACATTTCTTAGTGATGTGCTTAAGAACAAATATCTGCTTTGAATTGTCCACGTTCAGTGTAAAACCACTTCACAAATTATGTTTGTTATCTCTTACACCCTTTTCAATCAGATTTCTTCTAAACATCTTCTCGACTAATTAAATTAATCTCCCTGGAGTCTTTGCATTCATTGTTGTCACACTTCCTTTTGTACAAAGCAGCAATAGTACTCAAGCAAACATTAAGTGCAGATGCAGTTTTCAAACTCATTAAATAAGTAAGCAAGCTTCATTCATATTTAACACGTCTTCTGTTTTATTATCTACTTCTGCAGTCTATGTGTGAACATACAGCATTGTTGTTTCATTTTCATTTTCTGGGGGTGGGACATACTAACGCTTATAATATTAATTTCAATTCTATTTGTCAACACACCAGTAAGATCCCTATATAAACCTAACCTGTACCTCTTCTAGTATTTTCTCACTTCAGTTTCATTCCAAGTCATTTCATTACTTTTAATTCATGTCACAGGGGCTTTTGTGAGTGCTTAGAATTTGATGAAACACTGTAAAAACATCTCTTTTTTGTCTTTTATTAAGTAAAAATGCTATGATTTATTTTCATTTTTTCCAATATAACTTTAAAAATGTAAATAAGTAATGTAAATGACTATGAACAACTAGGCAGGAAAGTCAAAGAGCTAGGACCATAGTTGATGTTCTCATCTGTACCTGCAATGGAAGATCAACATCCAATGGGTCATACCCTCCCCCAATGGAGGATTCTAGAAGTAAACTACTAGCTCAAGGGATGGTGCTGTAGCAAGAACTTTGGATTCCTAGACCATGGATTACATTACCAACAGGAAGGGCTTCTGGCAGGGAATGGACTACATTCCCTACAAGAACCAGGAAGAATATGTTTGAAAAGCAATTGGCTCGGATTATCCAAAGGGCTTTAAACTAAAACTAAAAGGGAAAGAAGATGAATCTTTAGGAAACAGAAACTCCAAACATAAACCCCATAATAACTATTCAGACATCAAGGAAGGGAGTGGTGAGAAGGAAGGAGAACTCGTGTATAAAACAGAAAAAGTAGGAAGCAAATGCAAGATCAGCCATAAAGGCCTCAAATGCGTATAAACTAAAACTCAAAGTATGGGGAATGAACAGGATTAACTTGAAATCCTAGTACAGTGATGGCGAACCTTTTTTGGCTCGGGTGGCAAAAGGGTGTGCATGTGTGCACACCCATAATGCAATGCCCCTCCTGCGCATGCGCACAACCCCCATGCTGCCCCCACGCATGCGCAGAACCCCCCACACTCCCCCCCACGCATGTGCACAGGCCTCACTGAAGCCTCCGGACTTCTTGTAGGCCCATTGGGCTGTTTTTCGCTCTCCCCAGGGTTCAGGAAAGCCTCCTAAGGCCTGGGCATGGCGGAAAATGGCCCAACTGGAAGTTCGGAAATGAAATGGAAGTGGAGCTGCCCTACTACTTACCTTTAGATCAGCGGTTCTCAACCTGGGGATCGTGACCCCTTTGGGAGTCAAACGACCCTTTCATAGGGGTCGGGAGACTTCGCCCAGATGCTGCCATTTGGGTTCATTTACCCTCTGCGCATGCGCAGAATACTTTGCTCATGTGTAGAGGGTAAAAGAACCCAAATGGTGGCGGCGGGGCAAGGGTTGTGGCAGCGGTGCGGCAGTGGGGTGGGGCGTGGTGGGGGCACGGGAGCGGGGTGCAGGGGGCGGCATTAGAAAGGTTGAGAACCACTGCTTTAGATAGTTGCAACCAGGCCTCACACACCTAGGCCCATTTTTTCTGCAGCCGGCAAGGCTTTCCTGAAGGCCTCTGTAGTTGATAACAAATATTGGGCCGTTTTTCGCTGTCCCCAGGCTTCAGGAGAGTTTCCTGATGCCTGGGGAGAGCAAAAATGGCTGAAAATAAGACCAAAAATCAGCTGGCCAGTGCACACATGCGTGCTGGAACTGACATAGGGCAATGCCTCATGTGCCCTCAGATATAGCTCCACATACCACCTGTGGCACGCATGCCATAGGGTCGCCATCACTGTCCTAGTACATGAGGACAGGTATCATATTGTTACCCTTACTGAAATTGGTATGAATTGTGTGTACCAGCACAGGAACCCTCAGAAATGACATGCACACAACCATTTGCCAAAAGAAATCAAGAAGTTTTACTAATAAATATTCTTAGTAAAAAGTCAGTGTTTTTTCAAAGTCCAGAAACAAACGGCACGGGAGTCTTGGTGAATATTATCTCCGTGAGCTTTTCAGCCAGAGTTCAAATGTTCAAAGCAAAGCTGGCAAATTACTTAGTTCTTATCTTGGTACTCACTGGAGTTGGAAGGAGTCTCGGAATCCAAAGCAATGAGTTGTTATTTCAAAAATACAGAAACCAGAGCTGGAACAAAGATGTCTCGAATGCTCGCAGAACACAGGTGTTGCTTCCAGTAACAATTCAGGCGTGCTCCAGGACTTAAATAGTCTGAGGGCATGGCTCATTAGCCCTCAGCTTTACCTGTGAGGAGACTTCCTGCTGTAAAGCCGATCCCTTCTGCTGGCTGCTCTGCGAGCCCTAGGATCCAGCAGAGGCTCCTCTTCCTCTGAGGACTCACTCTGCACTGGCTGAGAAGGTGCAGAAGGCCCTGGCTGGTCTTTCTCCTCTGGCACTGAGTCCTCATCGTTGTCAGACTCAGGTGCCAGGTACACAGGGTGATAGTGCCGCACCACGGGCAGCTCTAGGGCCTCCGGATCCTCGACCAGCTGCACGGGACGCAGACATGTCACAACATGAATCAGAGGTGGGATTCACATAATTTACCTACCAGTTCACCCAGCACCAAAAATGTGAGCATGCGGACACGCACGCTTGCTTCAATCGCACATGCGTCTTCCACGCATGCATGTGGCCTTCTGTGCATGCACTTTGCTCATATGCGTGGCTTGAAAATGTGGTTAAATAGGATGCCATAGCGCCGGGGCAGGTGGGCAGGCCTACCTGAAGGTCGCTACTACCGGTTCGCCCAAACCTGTCCGAACTGGCTGAATACCACCTCTGGGTGTGATGGAATCCATGATTTGAATGTGCTGCTAGAAGGGCATAAACTGTTCAAAAAACCCTAGACCCAGCAAAGGAGGAGGCGTTGTATCATTATACCACTACAGAAATACACAGCACCATGATGAAAGTCTTCTCAAACGTGTTTGAATGAAAATTAGAGGGAAAAGAAATGACATGGCTATAGGCGTATACTATAGGCCACCCAACCAAACAGAGTAGATAGATGAACTTTTTCCTAATCAGTTAGCTAAGATATGCAGGAAACAACCACTATAGTAATGGGGGACTTTAACTAGCCTTTTTAAACTGCTTGGTAAAGAGACATGTGCATTCTGTCTAGATGTAACTTAATTGGTTGCATCTAGACAGCTAGATGCTAACCGTCATACCAGTTATGTCGTACAAGACTCCATCTCTCCTTGCCAGTTTAGCTTTTCTCTTCCCTATGGAAAAATCTTCCTATGAAACCTACTCTCAGGTCCCACTTAGTAGCTTATTATAATTTACTATAATGAAGTGTGGTTTGGTCTCTCACCTGTCTTGTTTCTTGTGATTCACAAAACAATAACCCTCCAGGGGGCCATCACAATTCCATTCACTTGACTGCGGTTCCTTATTTAATTCCAGAATTTTTTTTCATTTCCATCAGCATTTGGTTATGGTTTTTTTTCAATTTTTTAAAAAAATCTCAATTGATTTAGCAAAGCAAGTAATAAAATGTGTGTGGGGGATCATTCTTTGCAACTTCTGTATTTTTCCTCTAAATATATTGTACAATATTTTATTCTCATGTTTGTAGCAATAATTCCCTTATGCATGTTTTTTTCATTCCTTCATTTCACCAAGTACCCTTTTTCATTAGCACAAATCCACATATTTTTGTGGCAATCTGAAGCATAATTCACCCCACTCCTCCCAAGCTTTATTCATACCCCTTTTCCTTATTTTAACTTTTAACTTTCTGTAAGAAGAATCATCTATTTTCTTTTTGCAGTCCTACTATTCTCTATTTTGCTTCAGTTATTGTTTTTTCTTCCATGTCCACTACTGACACTTTCATATAATAAACTCTATCATACAGAGAATCTCTTCTTATCCTTGTGTCCTTCACTTATTTCTTCAGTAATAGTTTTTGAGTAATTTTTAGCCATATATGCATTATGCACTAACATGCTTGTGATTGTTTTCAAAACAGACCATGTATTCAAAACATAAATTTTTTATAGCAGATATTCCCCAATTGTTGTTTTATTCATTCGCTGGTCTCCAAATATTTTGGAGCCTCCCTTATTCCTAAACATCAATTCATGTGTTCTAACAGAATTATTTTTCTCCTGGACTGACGTAATTGATGTAGTTAGATATTATTATCATTCAGGGGTGGGGGAGGAAATAACATGCAACATGATTATTTTTAGATTCACCAGCAACAATATAGGTGACATAAATTCATACCTTTTGATGTCCATTTTATTCCTTTGCTCATAATTAAACTCATACCTTCGCTTACATGCATTTATTCATCATGCCAACTCTACAAGATCAGACCATTCATCCACAACTATTACATTCTTCCCCTTTAGAGTTAATTTACATATCACAAGTTGATTGATTTTTTGACTTTATAATAATTAATGGATGCATTTTACCACACACTACTCTTATTTGTATTGGAAATTTCTGGTACACTGTGGATACCAATAAATGGGCCCATGAATATTGATCTTTACCATATACCATGGTGGTGTAACAGAATGTATGGATGACCCTGGGGAATGAGGGGAAGAGATGTTGCTTAGGAAACAATCAGACAAGAGAAGGAGGATCCCCAGTGGCTTAACAATCAGAGAAAGAAGCTTAGTATTGATCCGTTCTAATTGGTTAAAAGTGGCAGTGGGAAGTTGGTACCTTCAGACTTGTAAGATTCTATTAATATAGCCTTACAATAAAGTAGAATTAGCTCATCTTGTCATGTTTCTGTCTGGTTTGCCTGAGAGGGCTGACAGTTGGTCGTCCTTTCCCATAACTCTTTCTAGTAAGAGAAAGAAAAAAATGGAGTTGGTTACTAGTCAGTTATACAGTACTTATACAGCATGCCATAATGATAAAAAAAAGTAAATGCTAGTCAATATGGCTCCATTTTGGCCAGTTATAACACATGTATTTTAAGGCAAGATTTACTCCAAATCCAGTCATGCTAATCTATATAAGCTAGGATCTCTAACTGAAAGAGAATTTTTCAAGTACTTTTTTTTTCAATTTTTTTTTCAATTTTTTTTCAATTTTTTTTCAAATTTTCCAAAAAAATTCAAGTAATTTTTCAATTACTATCATGGTAATTGGACTTCTTTTCTTTTGGGGGGGGGGGCTTGAAATGTTTCACTGGCTACCCAAGTAGCTTTGTCAGTCTGAGTGAGTTGGTTAGAGGGACCAAAGTGGTTTCCTTTCTCATCTAATCTGAATAGTCTTGTTAGGAGTGTAGGCATTTCAAACCAAAAAGAAAGAAAAGTCCAATATGTCATGACTCAATTTCCAGACAACTCTACCTGGATGACTGAGAATCTTCATCAACATACTGTTGCTTGCAGCCCACCAACTATGAAGTACATGCAATATACTGACATATTCAAAATAGCTGAATTTATGGTTTCCTAAGAACATGAAGCAAATTGCTAAGTAAGAATAATTGTGTTGGCAGAATTATGGTGTTTGTGGTGCAGTGTTGCATATATATTAGCATTGGGTGTAGAACAACATTCTGTCTAGATTAGGTAATAGGATGCAATGAGAATAGAACATTGAAATTGAAAATGGGAGGAAACTGGGATATAATCATATATTATTATCATCACAAATAGGTGAACAAAACCAGCTTCCTAGCATAAGAAGCTGGTCACCTCTATCTTCATATCCAAAAAACATTATCTTGACACAATGTTGTAAATCTCCACAACTCCTGTCTGAGCCTATTGAATGAAATCCTCCAAATGGGGCTGTCGTATTTTTCTCTCCTCGGGTCATCATAAAATGTGTCTTAATCCAAAGTATCTTGCAGTTTCACAAGGAGGATGTTTTTGTAAAGTTAATGCTTGACATATCACCTTGGAAGTTGCAAACACATTAACTTTATTGTTAAAGAAATTAGTCTTTCTTTCTTTCTTTCTTTCTTTCTTTCTTTCTTTCTTTCTTTCTTTCTTTCTTTCTTTCTTTCTTTCTTTCTTTCTTTCTTTCTTTCTTTCTTTCTTCTGGCACAATGAAGCAAGCAATATAAATAGTTTTGGGAGAACTACCAGTATATCAGGCACAGCATGTCAAAGTAACGCACACAAAAATCTTGTTCTTGACAGCTGAATTTATTGATGGCTTCTGGTCACTTAAATTATCATTCAGCACAGTCTGAAACCCCAAATCTTATTGCACCTCACAGCCATACTGAATTTCATTGGGGTGTGATGCACTGAAGTCTAAGTGGAATAATAACTTTTGTAACCATTTGCAAGAATAACATTGCAGCAAACTGCAGTCCTACTGTGTATTGCCTTTTTTCCTTTACACTTGTATTCTCCTTGAGAAACCCTTTTAAATACTTTCTGTCATTACTTTTCCAGTGATCTTTGTAAAAGTGTATGTACAAATGGGAGGGGGATGAAACAGGTCAATGATAGAATACATGATTAGTTTTGTATGTTTGCGCTTATTATTTTATTGTTCTCTACCATTTTGTCTTCATTGTCCAAAAAGTACATGTTATTTAAATTAGGGAACAAAGAATTTGCTTCAAAGGCTCATACCTTTGAAGGGGCTGAAGTGAGGGACAGGCACAGGTGTAGCAGTCATCTTGCTTACCTGTGTAGAGACGATGGTGGCCTTAGCAGCAGCAGCTGCTAAGAATCAACTGATTCTGACTGCCCAGAATCAAAAGAGAGCTGCAATCTGAAGAGAAGGTAATGGCAACTGCTGGAGTTTTCAGGAGTGAATGCCAACATTAGAAAAAAACGTTGAGAGAAAGAAGAGCTCTTTCCAATCTCCCTCAAGTCTGCTGTAGGGGAAGAAAGAAGAAGAGGAAGAAGTAGGTGCTGGCTGCCATGACAGTGGCTACCATGGCAGCAAGCACTATCCGGGTACTTGTGATGGCATTTGGGAATGAGTCCATAATCAAGGCAACTATCTGATAAAAGGGAGACCACAAGTGGAGGTGGGGGACATGGGAAGCTTTTCAAAAAGGGTCTTTTGGAAACTAAAAAGAGAGGAGGGGAGAAATACTTCAATACTTCAGACTAAGATTCTGTTTAATGTTCCTCACAATAGTGTTGATGTTCCTGGTTGTCCTTCTTCTCTGGACTACCTTGAAGAGCTAACAGTACTCTGGAAGGAATAAGCCCTTTCATTTCTTCTACATCAAGATGATAGCAATAGCAATAGCACTTAGACTTATATACCGCTTCATAGTGCTTTACAGCCCTCTCTAAGCGGTTTACAGAGTTCAGCATATTGCCCCCAACAATCTGGGTCCTCATTTTACCGACCTCAGAAGGATGGAAGGCTGAGTCAACCTTGAGCCGGTGAGATTTGAACAGCTGAACTGCTGAACTGCAGTGCTGCATTTTAACCACTACGCCACCTCGGCTCTTCTAACTTGATAGTTTTTTAACCTCCTCCCTGCCGTTAACCCTGACAGTACTACAAGTATTATTTATTTATTTATTTATTTGGCAGTTTTTCTATGCTGCCCTACTCCCTAAGGACTCAGGGCGGCGTACAACATTTTGTAAAAAACTCCAAACAATTAAAAAAAACAATTTTAAACAGTTAAAATATGAATATATACACATCATACATACATGGGAGAGACATCAGATATAAATCATCTCAAAACTCACCCCGCCTGCAGGAAGAGCCATGTCTTAATGGCCTTTCGGAAGGCCAGCAAGGTGGGGATGATTCGGACTTCTGGGGGAAGTTGGTTCCAGAGAGCAGGGGCCCCTACAGAGAAGGCCCTCCCCCTACGCCCCGCCAGTCGGCATTGTTTGGCTGACGGGACCTGGAGGAGACCCACTCTGTGGTACCTAACCGGTCGAAGGGAAGAATGAGGCAGAATGCGGTCCCGGAGATAACCTGGTCCTAAGCCATGTAGGGCTTTAAAGATGATGATCAACACCTTGAATTGTACCCGGAGACCAATGGGCAGCCAATGCAGCTGGCGGAGTATAGGTATTACGTGGGTGTACTTGAAACACCCACCACAGCACGCGCAGCTGCATTTTGCACCAGTTGAAGTCTCCGAATACTCTTCAAGGGCAGCCCCATGTAGAGCGCATTGCAGTAGTCCAATCGAGAGGTGACAAGGGCATGAGTGACCGTGAGTAGAGCCTCCTTCTCCAAGTATGGTCGCAATTGGTGCACCAGGCGAACCTGTGCAAAAGCCCCCCTAGCCACAGCTGCAAGTATAGTTCTTGAAAACATATAATGAGTCTTTTCTGTTGCAGCACTCCAGTTATAAAATTATATCTTGAAAATGAGACCATCACCATTATTTACATATTTTTGGTAGACAACAACATCGTTTTTATTTTAACTGACTTTCAAAGTTTCTTAAGTATGATACTGAATGATAATTTTGTCACGGTCTCAAGTGTTCTAATCTAGTTTAGTGTGCTACTAAGTAAAAGCTGGATGGTGTGACGATTTAATCGATTCAGAGCTGTCTTGAAAATTCTATTCCAAGTACACTCATCAATAATTACTCATCAAATTGATGAGAGGAATCTTTTACTTGATTAATGATTTTGAATAATATAATTCAAAATGATGATAGATCAGGAGATTGGATAAATGGCTGAAAGTAACTGAAAGCAGTACAGAAGTATTCTGGAAGCAAATGTCATATACAAATACAGAATGGGGATAACAGGCTTGGTAATGATTGGTAATAATTTGTATAAGAGGTAAAGAGAATGTTTATCAAATTTGCAAATACAACGTTAGGTGGGATAGCTAATACTATAGAAGCAGAAAAACAATTCATAATGATGACAGATCAAATAAAAGGCTGAAAGTAGCTGAATGAAGTGCAGAGTTATTCACTTAGAAAGCAAAAATCAGATAGATATAGGATGGAGATATTGGGCTTGGCACAGAACAATGTCAGGTAAGTTGGCAATGGAATATGATTGTGGACATGCTGTGATGCCACTGTAAAAATCAAAAGCAGTATTAGGCTACATCACACAAATATAATTTTCAAGTGAAGGAAAGGAATGGCTCCACTCTATTCTGCATTTGTCAGTCCCATCTATGTTTAGTGTACTATGTTTAGTTCTTGGCACCACTCTTCAAGTTTATTTATTTAGGAAAAAATGAATATATTTACAGAAGGGCAACAAAGATTACTAGCAGACTAGGAACTTTAGACCTATGAAGAGAGATTGAAGGAGTTGAGTGTGTTTGGCTTTGAGAAAAGTTGACTGGAAAGGAGAATATGAAAGGATGTTGAATAAACTCAAAACCTCATTCCAAAATACAGAATATAGTATTACACATTTGTTACTGGAAGGCGGGACAGGTAACTTGCTTTTATTGGATGAACTCATATGATAAATAACTATGTGTCTGGGATGCTTTAATTTGGATTCCTGCATTGAGCGGGGGTGTGGTGTCCTGGCCTTTTCCAATGATCTTTCCCCACACACTGACCCTATAATTGTATAGGAATTACAGTATGGTGTAAAAGTATAAAAACAGACCAAAGGAAAATGCGCTTTGAGGTCAGAAGTAACCATAAAGTACTTTATACAGTGGGAAGCTTACTGTCAACTCCAGCGGGCCATCTTGGGGTTGCCATTCAGTGGGGAATAGCTTGGAAAATGTGAGTTTTTCCTTCACATGTAGGTGCAAAGTGAAGCTGCTAACTGATCGGTCAAACCCAGGGAGAGGCTGGAGGACAAGGTGGCTGGATTTCTGGTTTGTGGTGGACCCTGGAATGGGATGGAGAAGGAGCTGGTATTTGAGCCAAGAGCATATCAGTTTATCCAAAGAAGATGATACTTTACAAGAAGAGTCCTCCACTCATCTACTCGCAACCGAATACCTTATGCAACCAGACTTGAAATCCTAGGCTTAGAAAGCTTAGAACTACGTTGCCTTCGGCACGACCTAAGCATAACTCATAAAATTATCCACTACAACGTCCTTCCTGTCAACGACTACTTCAGCTTCAACCACAACAATACACGAGCACATAACAGATACAAACTCAAAGTGAACCGCTCCAAACTTGACTGTAGAAAATACGACTTTAGCAACAGAGTGGTTAAAGCCTGGAACTCACTACCTGACTCTGTGGTTTCATCACCAAACCCCCAAAACTTTACCCTCAGACTGTCCACTGTTGACCTCACCCGATTCCTAAGAGGTCAGTAAGGGGCGTGCATAAGTGCACCAGCGTGCCTACCGTCCCTGTCCTAATGTTCCCTCTTATCAGTACCCATCTTATGTACATAAACAATGTTATATCTATGTATATTACCAACACGTACTTGACAAAATAAATTAAATAAATAAATAAATAAATAAATGAAAGATCTGAGCTTGGGGAAGGATAATGTGGGAAACAGAATGAGAGCTGAAGGGTTCTGAGCCTTTGATTAGAGTCAGCTGATAGCTACACATGAGCAAGGGAGAATTGGCTTGAGATAAAGGTAAAATTTATTACCAAAGGATTCTCCAAGAATCTGAAACAGATCTACTGCTATGTACTACATGTACAATGGATTACAATCTTCTACAACTTTTACAACTACCTGCACAATGGGATTGTGAAGGTAAAACCATTTTGTAAGAATGGGGAAGAAAAAAACCTAGAATTTGAAGGACTAGAGGCAGGAACAACCCCAGAAACTATATGTTTTCTGACCTCAGGTTATCAAAGAAATACAAAGCACTTAAAACTAAAAAAAAAAAAAGTTTAGAGGTTTATAGGAACAATCAGGAACATAATTTAAGATAGGGATAAGAGTGGGATTAACAGGTTAGGTTAGTAAATTGAAAGAGAGGCCTATATGTATCTCTAAAGCAGTAAATAGAATCTGTTGAACATGACGCTTCTACCTACTCTTTTGACCTGTCAGTGTCTGAATCATCCCAAATCAACCTGTGATTCTTTGGCTGCTTTAATCATTTGCATTTGAAATTTTCGATAGTTGCTTCTCTCTGATTAGAAGAAATGATTCATTATTTTTTTTACATAGCATACTCACTCATATGGTTTTGTAACTATGGTAAACTGTCCCTCTATTTTGTTCCTAGTAGAAAGGAAATACAAAGCATTCATTGTTACGGTTTCCTCATTCTATAAAGACAAAGCTTTTCCTTTTTTCTTAAAGACGAAGTTATGTAAGCTAATACAAATACTTCCCTTGACATTAAAGACAGCTCTAGTGGTTCTATTTATACTACTGTATGTGAAATCATTTTGGTTGCTTCAAAGGGAGTCTAATGCTCAGAGCTGCCAGCAATCTGGGTGACATTTCTTGACCTGGAAAGGCTACTGGGCTTGCATATCCCTTATATGAGAAGTAATTATCCATTTTGATAATGTAACCCTTAGCCAAATCAATAGAACAGGACTTGGTCCCCATCCCACGGATAGTTCCTATGCAACCATTTAAATCTATCTCACCCACAGGAAAACACACACACTCACACACAGAGAGAGAACTGGCTCCCTCAGAACAGGTTCGCAATTTGGGTGTCCTCCTAGACCCACAGCTAAAATTGGATCAACATCTTTCAGCTGTGGCTAGGGGGACCTTTGCACAGATCCGTCTTGTGCACCAATTGCGACCTTACTTGGAGAGGGAGGCCTTGCTCACAGTCACTCATGCCCTTGTCACCTCACGGCTAGACTACTGTAACGCGCTCTACATGGGGCTACCCTCGAAGAGCATCCGGAGACTCCAGTTGGTACAGAATGCAGCTGCGCGAGCTGTAGTGGGTGTACCAAGATATACCCACGTAACACCTCTCCTTCGCCAGCTGCATTGGCTACCAATTAGTCTCCGGTTGCAATTTAAGGTGTTGGTCGTTACCTTTAAAGCCCTACATGGCTCAGGGCCAGGTTACCTGCGGGACCGCATCCTACCACATACCTCCCTAAGACCGGTTAGGTCCCACAGAGAGGGCCTCCTCCGGGTCCCGTCGGCCAAACAATGCCGACTAGCGGGGCCACGGGGGAGGGCCTTCTCTGTGGGAGCCCCGTCCCTCTGGAACCAACTTCCACCAGAGATCCGGACTATCCCCACCCTTCTGGCCTTCCGTAAAGCCTTAAAAACATGGCTCTTCCGGCAGATGGGGTGAATAGGATAATCAAATTCCCCCTGAATGTTGTGTTTATAATGTTTTCTTTTTAACTATATTTTAACTTAAATTATGATTATTGTTTTTAAATGTACGCTTCTTACTCATGCTGTACGCCGCCCTGAGTCCCACGGGATTGGGCGGCATATAAGAGCGTCTAATAAATAAATAAATAAATAAATAAACTGAATGTCATGCAAATGAAAATATATTGGGTAATAGGATATCCTCTATTTTTTTTGTGCCCTGATACTCTGCTCTGGATCTTTGTGGACTATGTGAGAGAGAAATCAAT
This sequence comes from Diadophis punctatus similis, assembly GCA_023053685.1. Taxonomy (NCBI): domain Eukaryota; kingdom Metazoa; phylum Chordata; class Lepidosauria; order Squamata; family Dipsadidae; genus Diadophis; species Diadophis punctatus. Next base: position 197,858,804 of record JALIGW010000002.1, read on the forward strand.
CATTTCCTGTTTCATCAGCAGAAATTTCTTCCATTGACAGAATATACCACACGATTTGGCTCTTAGTTTCTCTGGATGAGAAATGGGTTACACTTTACGGTTCAATTTTGTCTTAAAAATCTAACTCTCTGAAAACAGGAAAAAATAGTGAGTAGGTCATTTTTGGTCTCCTAAAACCACAACAGAACTGTATACTAATAATTTACTGTACTTATTACTAAGTAATCATTTTGAAGGGGCAATGTTTGCAACAATATTGTAATTGTTTTTAATTTGTTTTATGATTAATCCAGGACCGCATCTTACCTCATACATCCCTACGACCAGTTAGGTCCCACAGACTCGGTCTCTTCCAGGTCCCTTCAACCAAACAATGTCGGTTGGCGGGACCAAGGGGGAGAGCCTTCTCTGTGGGGGCTCCGGCTCTCTGGAACCAACTACCCCCAGAGATCTGAACTATTCTCACCTTGCTGGCCTTCCGGAAAGCCATTAAGACATGGCTCTTCCTGCAGGCGGGGTGAAAATAGATCTTAATGCCCCCATGGATGACTGGGTTTTAACTTTTTTTAATTTTTTTAATTGTTTTATTGTATTTGCTGATTGTTCTTTTTTTCTGTTGTACGCCGCCCTGAGTCCTACGGGATTGGGCGGCTTATAAGAACAATAAATTAAATTAAATTAAAATTAAATGATGATTCACTGTCCAGAGTCACTTGCTTGATGTGAGTGGCTATAGAAATTGAATGAATAAAAAAATAAAACAAGTGCAAGCATAGAACATTGATATTTTGTGATCTGTACCTTCAATGTTACACAGAGATACAGAGGTGAAATTAGCAACCGGACAAAAGAAGGAGTCTTGCTAGCTTGGTGTTTTGCTTGACTTTGCGGTGAGCATAACTTGCATTAGGATGAGACAATCTGGAAACAGCAGCAGAACTATTCTTATCCCTGGGAATATAACATCGATAGCAATTCTTCAGAATGAAGTAGTCAAGTAACACCTGCATAAAAATAATTCAGAGATGCTGTCTGCTTTGAGAATTGTTAGAATTATCAATTCTACCATTTGCAAACTCATGCAAAATACAACTTGTCCTATTTTAGTAATATGCAGTTATATAAAACTGTATACATTACTATAATATGCAATAATACACACTTGTTCACTCTTTCTATCATCTATAGTCCACAGAGAAACCTCTAGATTTCTGGATGGTGCAAAGTAAGAGAGAAGAAGACAATAAGTGTTGGATTAGCCTTTTATCAGCAAAATTAATACTTGGAATATATTTCTGTATAACCGTAGCCATCTAGTCCTTCTCCTGTTGTGGCTCAAACTGTCCTCTGTTTACCTCTTTAATGTCTTCTACATGTGGAATGGGTGGAATTCAATATTTGAGAGTTGGATACTCTGTGGCATATGCCTGGTTGCTTAAATTACTTTTTATATTGTTTATTTAAATACATAACACCTACACGTCAACATTATAATAAACAGGAGTCAGTGAAATAAGTAAATTGTGAGTTAAAGTACCTTTAAAACAAGTTTGTTAAACTTGGCAACTTTAAGAAGTGCAGATTTTAACTGTGGCTAAGGAATTTTGTGAGTTGAAGTCCACACCTCTTAAAGTTGCCAGGTTTGAAAAACACTGCTTCAAGTTTCTAAGGAAAATTAAAGGCTTCAAACCAACCAACCAGACTTGGGTAATTCCATATACAATGTCCGTGATGTTCCCAAATCTCCACTGAGCAACTGAGCCAGTTGTACCTTAGAAATGCTGAATGTAGAGTTTGAAGGAAATTCTTTTTTTACTGATAGAATCTCTTACCTTGTATGGTTTTCTGACTCCTGGCTTTTTTTCTGCCACATAAGTACCTTCACAGTTTTATCAACAAATATTTGCAAATACCACTAATAGAAGTAAAAGAGGAGCATCTTGGGCGCTTTATGGATTCTCATAATCAAGACCATTCCATTTTTTGTTTCTTTTTTTACAAGGTGCCAAATAACACCCACAACCAGGATGTGAGAGGAGTTAGTGGTTAATTCCCCCCTCCCCAAATAATCTGATGGATTTACTGTACTACCGGTAATACTGAGCCGAGGTGGCGCAGCGGTTAGAGTGCAGTACTGCAGGCCACTTTAGCTGACTGTGATCCGCCGGTCAGCGGTTCAAATCTCACCGGCTCAAGGTTGACTCAGCCTTCCATCCTTCCGAGGTAGGTAAAATGAGGACCCGGATTGTTGGGGGCAATATAAATATACATTGCTTACTGGTGTAAAGACCAACTAGACCAGATATGGGTCTCCCCCCTTGGTTATGAATGTTAGATGCTCTTTTTAATTTTTGTAGCTTTTAAATTGTTGTGTCTTTTTATATTGGAAAATGGATTGACATGTTGTGAGCCGCCCAGAGTCCCCTGGGAGTTGGGCGGCATATAAATCCATTTAAATAAATAAAAAAAATAAAACCGCTTAGAGAGTCCTTGCACTGTGAGGCGGTATATAAATCTCACAAATAAATAAATAAATAAATAATAAATAATAAATAAATAATAAATAAATAAATAAATAAATAAATAAATAAATAAATAAATAAATAAATAAATAAATAAATAAATAAAATAAAATAAAATAAAATAAAATAAAATAAAATAAAATAAAATAAAATAAAATAAATAAATAAATACCAAAGAAAATGCTATGTAACATTTTCCTTGTGTGATTGGAATAATGGGTAATAATCAAAACTCCACTTTCTTTTCCGCTGATTCCTTTTTTTATTTATTTAAAATAATTTTTATTGAGTTATTTACATTTAAAAAAGACATACAAAAGAAAAACATTTATGACATTAACAAGTACAATATAAACATATACAGAACATAAAAAACGCATACAGCTATAAAGCTGTCAATTTCTATAATTTGTTCTACGGCAGGTATGTATTAGCGATCTATTTTTATGTAGTTTTCAATTTTTGTCTTGTATTTTTGTAATATATTTTATAAGTCAATCATAGTAATAATAATATTAACAATGATATTAATGATAATACAACAATGGTGATATTACTGATAGTATTAATGATGATAATAATAATAGTACAGAAAAAATAAGGCATTTTCAGTTTTGTAATATCATAGTATACATATATATTAATATAATATAGCTATTTTCCCTATAAATTCCTTATTCCAGTTTCTATATGTCTTATTTAGCCTATATTTACATTTATTACAGTGATGGTGTTTGTTTTCGTTTTTCGTACCAATTATAAAATAAATTCCAGATTTCGTAGTAGTCGGAGTCTTCCTTTCCTTTCAGTTCCATAGTTAATTTATCTGCTTCGGCACAATCCAAGATTTTTCTGATTACACTGCTTTCCTCGGGAATGTCATTTAATTTCCAACTTTGTGCTATCGTTATTCTTGCTGCTGTTAGTATATGTAAAGTAATATAGTAGTGTTTCTTTTCCATTTTTTGATTAATGATTCCCAATAAGAAGGTTTCCGGTTTAATATCTATGTCTTGTTGTGTGATTTCTGTTAACCAGTTTTTGATTGTATTCCAGAAGTTTTTTATTTTTGGACAGGTCCACCACATATGATAATAAGATCCAGTTTTGTGCTGGCATCTCCAACAATTCGGTGGTAAATTTTTATACATTTTTGCCAATCTCGCTGGGGGGAGGTGCCATCTATAGAATAGTTTATAATAATTTTCTTTATATGAGACTGATTTTGTCATTTTGTAGTTCTGGTTCCAAATTTTTTCCCATTGATTAATTTGTATATCATGTCCAAAATTTTTCGTCCAACTTATCATATTTCCCTTTATTATGTCTTTCTGTGTTTTGTTTTTTAGAAGAAATTTATATATTTTAGTTATTGCTTTTTGTTCTTGACCTAGTAAGATTTTATCTAATTCTGATTTAAGTTTTTGTATTCCATATTTTCTCTTGTCGTTTTCTAATCTGTTCTTAATTTGAAAGTATGGCCACCAATCAATCTTAATTCCTTCCTGTTCTAGTTTTGATATAGATTTTAAGGCTCCTCCTTCTTCCAGTATTTCTTCATATGTGACCATTTTTTCCAGATTTGTTGTGTTTGGGTGTGTAATGGCTTCCATACCAGAAAACCAGGGTGGTATTTTGGTATAATATTGTTTTTTGATCTTAAGCCAAATTCCTAAGAGAGAATTCTGGTTTTATGTCTTTTGAAGTATGAGTGTGTTTTATGTTTATCATCCCAGAGGAATCCATGCCACCCTAAATGTAAGTCATAACCTTCTAATACCAGTAAACGTCTATTTTTAATTTGTATCCAGTCCTTTATCCATGTTAAAGCGGATGCTTGATAATATAATTCAAAGTCTGGCAGTCCGAACCCTCCCTGGTTCCTATTTTGTTGTAAATATTTTAATTTGATTCTTGGTTTTTTTCCCGCCCATATAAATTTGGTTAGTATTTTATTTAATTGTTCAAAATATTTTCTCTCTAATTTGATTGGTATGGTTTGAAATAAGTATAGGATTTGAGGTAGTATTGACATTTTAATCGCTGCAATTCTGCCAATTAGAGAGATTTGTAATTTGTTCCACTTATCTAGTTTCTTTTCAATTTGTTTTAAAATTTCCATATAGTTTCCTTCTTTTATTGTGGTGCATTTCGCTGACAAGTTAATTCCTAAATATTTTATTTTCTTTACAGTTTGTAATTCTAATTTCTTTTCTAGTTCCTTGTTTTGTGTGTCTGTCAGGTTTTTGGATATTATTTTAGTTTTTTGTTTATTAATTTTTAGACCTGCTACTTTCCCAAATTCATTTATTTATTTTAGTAAAATTGGTCCTACCTCTAATGGTTCTTCTATATTGAAAACCAAATCGTCAGCTTTTCCGCTGATTCCTAAGAGCTTAGAGGAGTTAGAGCCATTATGAGAAACCCATCTTAGGGTCAAAGGGATAAGAACTCTCCTACAATCTCCAAGTCTTCTCATGTTCCTATTTATACATGTTGGTCCATGGAAAGCAAATTCAATGGGGTTTGTTACAAACTTGTGATAGACGTCTTCTCCAAGATGGTCCACTTATTCTATGTTCAGTATTGCTGTCACAAATGAAATTGCACTGCTGCTATTCTTGAAACACATCAATTCCCTGAATGTGTCATCTCAGACCATGACATTAACTCATAGTACAGCGAAAGCCTTTTTGCCTCAAAGGCCTGGGGAAACAATGAAATGATGCAACCCTGCACTTAAAAAAATAAAAGCATTCAGCTAATTTGAAAAAACTAGCTGGACGAAGAAAAGAAAATAGAAACTAAGAAAAATGTTTTTGCAACTTTTTGCAAAACTCTTCATCACTCTGCTATTTTAATATTGATAGTAAAGGAAAGATCTTTACTTAGAAGCTCTTAAAGATCAGGGCAGTTATTGCCTCAGCTGAGAAGACATTTCTTCCTCTGCAAAGGTGTGGGTGAAGTGCTGCTGAAGGAAAGGAATCTATCTGAAACAGATAAAGGCGCTTAAGGGAAAGGTTTTCAGACCATAGCAGAAAACATACCTGTGGGTCGAAGTTGTGATAGGAGGAGTGTGACATTGTCACTTTCAAGAAAGGATGGATTATCTCCTTCTGATAATAGGGGCAGATAAGTCTGAGTTCTACTTCAAATGAATTCTACATAAGGCTGCCTATTACATTTCATAAAAGTGCTTATTTTTTACTTTCCTTATGCGTTCCTTTCATATCAGATCCATACCTTGATCTGCATATTTTCTGGTGAACTTTTCTATGCCTCCATTAGTTTTCAGAACATACTACTTCTGACACCTTATTTCAATTTTTCCTAAAAGTCTTACATCAATAGGAATAATGCATTAAGTATGCAAGAACAACGTTGGCGAACATTCACAGCGTCTTATGGTCCTGGAATTAAATTAGGGGATCAAAAAAGGTTTCCAGACCTTTTCCCTTTGTAAACTTTCCAGAAAGACATGGCTGTCAACTATTGGAAGTTCTCATGTCAGTGAAGAACGGCAGTCCAGAAATTTAGCATTACTTGGGGAAAAAGCCAGGTCTTCGGTGCTTTTTGGAAGGCTAGGAGGACAGAGAGCTCCTGAATTTGGGATTACAATGACAACTGGGACTGTCCAGATTGCCATTGCTAAGTGATGTGATTATGTGATATCCTACTTTATGACCATGTTGCTTAGCAATGGCAATCCTGGTTCCAATCGCTGCCGTAACTCAAGGACTACCTATATTTCTGCATACAAAATGGTGTGCTGTTGTGAGAGTCCTTGGCAGTTATAATTGCTTAAACAAGCCATGATGACTCTGGTTTTCTATAAGTCTGGCTTTGGTATGTTTAACCAACTTTTATTATAACATATCCCTTCTGGTGTGACACATATACAGTAGGCAGCTGAATCTCACCAGCTACTGGGAGCAACACATTTTTGCATTACAATTGGGCCGAGAGGTATTGAGACTTGGGTGGCATAAATTTAAATAAATATTAATCTGTGTGAAATGCTAAATGAGTGTTCTGTGTTGGTGACTAGTTTATTTTATTTTATTTATTTATTTTATTTTAGAGTTCTTATATGCCGCCCTACTCCCTGGGGACTCAGGGTGGCGTATAACATGTCAAGAACCACTAAACAATATAAAAGATTTAATAACAATTTAAAAAAGAATTTATTTAAAAAAACATACAAAAACCATACATACGTGGGGGAGACCTAAGAAGTGAATTGTCTCATAACCCCGCCTGCTGGGAAAGCCATGTCTTAATGGCTTTTCGGAAGGCCAGCAAGGTGGGGATAATTCGGATCTCTGGGGGTAGTTGGTTCCAGAGAACAGGGACCCCCACAGAGAAGGCCCTCCCCCTAGGCCCCGCCAGCCGACAGTTGCTTCTGATATAAGCAAAGTTGCTTCCGAAATTGAAAATAATGTATATTTATTGTAAATAAATGTGTAAAGCTCTCAAATGTTCACTGTTCTAGCAAAAGAGGGGGAAATGTTTCGTATCTTTATATATCTACCTGTCATCTTTCCTTTCCCTAGCTAAAAGTCTCAAATTTTCCTTCATAAGAAAGCTGGTATAGAATCTTACTCTTTTTGGTTTATGAATTGCTTCTAGCTCTTCAGGCATGGTGACCAGAAATCCAATGGGATGGTACATTGTTGGGCTTGTGGAATTATCTGAGCTTGGTTTTCTTGTTAGACATACTACATTATTATATCATCATCATCATCATCATCACCACCACCACCACCACCATCATCATCATCGCTCTGATGTATCCACTAGAAGTGAGATTTGTTGGCAGTTTGTATATGGTAGGAGCTTGTTTTTACCAACTTTGTGTGGATTTGGGTAGGATGAGTGTTTTTGTTTTTGACACAATGATGATGTTATATAGGGTGATTGGGTGCTAGTTCCTGCTTATCTGGATGTAAGCTAATGGCTGTATGGTAAGAGGATTTATCCTGGGGTCCTTGATCTTTCTTTGACCATTGGTTGTTCCTATTTCAATGGTTTATAAATGGAATGTATTCCTGTATGTCTATCAAGGACTATTTAAACAGAATGGCCAGCTTCTAAGAACTTTCTTGCTTTGTTAGATTTGGCTTAATCTAAAACAGTGCTTTCTAATCCCTCAGCAGCTTTAATGTCTGTGAACTCCTAGAATTTTTAGTGATGGCCAGGTTGCTAAGGAATTCTGGGAGTTGAAGTTCACACATCTTAAGAATTGCCATAATTGGGAAACACTGCCTCCAATTGAAATGGTGGTGTCTTCATTTTGTGAAATGAATGTTCATATGTCTTTTGACTGTACGTTGATGATGACGGATGTGTTCTGCTAATTTTCTACCTATTTATCCTACATAGTGGTCTTTGCAGTCCTTACATTGTGATAAATGACTCCTGTTTTGCCTTTTTGGCTACCGGATCTTTGAGTTTGCTTAGGATCTTTGGACGTATTTTGTTGGTTTGTGGGGTAAGATGAGGCAAGGGATTGCAATAATCTATTAGTGGTTTCTGGTGCGTGGAATGTGTCCTGTGACAATTATGCTGTGATCGTGTGTATACAGATAATTTTATAAAATTGCATGGTATCCATTGTACTGGAAGACTATAATATGTGTAATCTGTTTCTGCTTTTTGGAGTTCTGGCTGACTGCAAGGCATGTTTGCTCTTCTGAACAAAGTTTTTATGCAACTTCTCTTGTGTGCTTTTGGTTTGGTCAATGTGGGTTTACTGAAAATATTTTGACATTATTTTCTCTGCTGGGGATAATGTCCAGGAAGCGCTGAAATTTTTGCTTCTACTAATTAACAACTTTTTGCCAAACCTACTCAGAATACAAATATAGGTACATGTCAATCGTGGAACCTATGAAATAAATGATTCCACACTTAGATTCAATTTGTAAATAGCATTCAGTCCAAAGCCTTAAACCGCAAGTGACATCCCATAGTAATCTAATCTTTACTGTCCTTGTGAGCCAAGGCTAGGAGATACTGAGGGCTCTGGTGCAGTCTATAGTCCAATTCAGTTTTACAGATTTGGCAAAATAGATCTATGACTTTCCAGATTAGATGTGAGGGACTCTGCTCAACCAACCCTGTGTATTTTGCAAGACAGAAAAGTAAACTGAGTAAATTGAGATGTTCTTTTTGCTACTGAGTTGAAACAAGTTTCATTCCATTCCATTTAGTAATGCTGAGCAGAACACTATCCAGTTTTGGGATGAAAGATCATCAAGAGTTTCAGGACTCTTCCTTCTCAATTTTGCAGTCCTAGACATGACACAGAACAGGAAAATAGCTGAAAGGCAAGAAATAGCATCAAGCTGTTCCTCCGCTTGATATGGTTTTAGTAAATGCTTGCTGCCTTGACTTAGCTTTATCATTTAGTTCAGGCTATAAATCCTTCTTGACAGTTATGAAATATTTGCCAAAGGGTTAGAATGAGACTTTATACACCAATTTAACCATTCTAAGTGGATGGAAACATAAATTCAAGGAGAACTTTAATTAGATAATATAAGAATTTCAGAGCTCCACTGATCCTGGATGAATTTAGATTGAGAAAAGTCACAAGAAGTTCACTCTATTAGTCTTAGATAACTCTTCCATTGTAACCTTTCTAAAGATCATGAATTATTTCTGGTCCGGCATTGTTCTTGATCCCATGCCAGCTGTAAATCAGTAAATACTTTCAGTTTTATTACCATGGCATTCTTAGGCCTTTAAGGAAGGGATTCTTTCAAAGACAGATGTTATAATTTGACTGTGATAATATCATATTATTTTGAGGTAATCCAGGCCAATATATCTTTTGTAATTCTGATGTATTTTCTTTGTAATGATAAGTACTTGATAAATATCCTAAACATGGGAGAGCTGTTTTTCAATTCACTGTGACTTTCATGTGTCAATATCTTTTTTAGAAAGTGTGACAGGGTGATGTTTTACTGTACAAAGCAGGGAAAATTATTAATTTACATTTAGCTATAGTTTATCTACATCAAATGTACTTTCCAACTGGAATTCCACCCACCTTGCAATAGATGCTCCACAAGGTATTATTACTTTAAGCATTGATATAGATTACAATTGAGAGACTATAGTAATAGAGTTGTATTTGATTTGATGTTCGTCCATCGTGTTCGAAGAGGATCTTGACATGTGTCAAGACTTGCGCGTGAATTGGATTAAAGTGAGGGAGAGGTGCGCATAGTCAGCCTCACTCTCTCTTCCCAGATTCCATCTTGCTCCAAATAGCAGGACAAGAGTCAAGACAGTTGGAGATGGGCTGGGCGCAGTGGTTGACCAGGGCATCTTTTGTGTCTTGCCGTGCTCTTAGCGTACCACATTGCTTGCAGAGACCGCCTTCATGACCGTTGGCCTATTCTAGTAGATTTCATCCGCTCAGTCTGCTGGAATCTGTCTTCACATGCTCGGGATAGACAAGTCCCTATCTCACCGAAGGTCAATGACCCAACGGCTACTCTCAACCTGGTTTGGCCAGCCTGTCGAAGCTGTTGCCCGGGGTGTGGCCCCTGCGCATGCTACAGCTGCTAGGAGCCACAGGTGAGAGCTGAATGACAGGTGGGGACCAAAGGTGAACAAGCTGCCCTAAAAGCTGCCCTAAAATGAGCTGCCGTAAAAGGACATGACATGTCGCTACATCGGAGGTGCTACCCCTCCCTGAGCACCCCATACACAGTTGTATTAATTTATAATTAAAATACATGGCTCTGTGAGAGCAGAGTCAACGACTGAAATGGAAAGATGAGCCAGTGAATGAATTGGCTCCCTGAAGTCCTCTCTGGATTAAGGAAAGAACCCGGGATTGCCCATAATGCTTCCTTCAAATGCTTCCCATGACAAGATAGTAAAACAGTGGTTTCCAGCAGGTTTTAGAGCTTTGGAAGTCAGGAGAAACAATTAAGCTGTGGATCGGAGCCTTCAAAGAGCCACAGGACTTACCCATTTACTTTCTTAATCAATTTCATTTGAAATGGCTTGTAAATTGCTGTATGAATATTTAAAAACCTTCAGAAGTACAGGTTTTATTATCCTGACAGATTTTCATTCAATTCCCAGCAAAAGAAGTTCCATGTAAATTTAAGAATTTAAGGGGAAACCTTTTTCTTTTTAAAACAAAATAAATAAGCAGCAAAAGGGTGATTAGTACGTTGATTTTAGAAAATTTTAAAATGAACTAAATTGACTGGATATAAGATTATGAAAAAATTATAAGAATACTTCCTGTGGTTTGTTTAAATCCTATTAAAAATATATGATTTTTAAATTAAGTATAAGAAACCTTTTCCTGGGAAAATGTGGATTAGAGAAAAACATGATAACAGGAGACTTTGATGGCTGGTTACTAGAGGCAACCAGAAAGAATTTAAGATTAAACTTAAAGAAGACCTACTTACACAGAATGGAGAAAAGTATTTTAACTCTTTAAGAATTTAAAGATATTTGGCAACAATATACTCAGAACTTTTCCCCCCAGATTGTTAGTATGAATATGGCTTCAAAAGAGAATACTAGGGTGAAGTGTTGAAGATGTTGACCTAGGACTGGGGACGTCTAGGTTTAAGTACATCATCAGATTTGGAAATATATTGGGAAACCTTTGGCCAAACCTTGTCCCTCAGCTGAATTTACTTCAGAGGTTTGCTATTGTAGGAAGAAAGATCCCCAGGTAAATTACTTTGAGTTCCAGGAGAAAAAGCAGGATACCAATCTAAAAATAAATGTAAATATGAATTGGAATTCTTGAAAGTCAGTTTTAGAAATACAGTAAGAGAAACAGAAATTAATTGGTGCTAGCAGGACTGAAGATCGAAAAGTTCATCTTTAGGGAATTTGAGGTTTGTGTGCAGTGTAACCTTACCACAAACTTATTTCGAGTTACTTTGATGTGAACATACATGTAGACTATAGACCCGTGATGGCAAACCTATGGCACGTGTGCCACAGGTGGCACGCGGAGCCATATCAGAGGGCACACGAGGCGTTGCTCTAGGTCAGCTCCAGCGCGCATGCACACACTGGTCAGCTTATTTTCAGCCTTTTTTGGCCATTTTCGCTCTCCCCAGGCTTCAGGGAAGTCTCCTGAACCCAGGGGACGGCAAAAAATGGCCAACCGGGCCAACCGGAAGTTCGTTTCTGAACTTCCAGTTGGCCTGTTGGGCGTTTTTGCTCTCCCCAGGCTTCAGGAGTCCATTGTGTGGCCTGTGCGCATGCATGGGGGCAGCGGGGTGTGTGCACACACATACATGGGGCCAGCGGGATATCTGTGCATGTACGCGTGGAGAGCAGCACATGTGTGGGGTCATGGGTGTGGGCACGCATGTGCGCGTTAGCGCACGCACACTCCCTTTTGGCACGCAAACCAAAAAAGGTTCGCCATCACTGCTATAGACTGTGCACTATGCTGCTTCTATAGGAACTGAATAGCTAAAGTATGTGTTTAGTCGTTCTGCATATATGTCAACTTTTCATACCCCATTTATTACACATTATTAAAACTTTGGCTAGGTATAACTCCTCAAGGAAATGACTTTTCTTTTCCAAGGAATTAGTACCCTTCGGATATTGTCATAATAGTTGAGGATGATGAAAGTTGATGTCAAATACCTCTGGCACGGAGCCTGCACTAGAGATCAAATCTGAATGTGGGATCAGATCTTTTGTATCTCCGGGACCCAGACACTTTTAACATGTGAAGGCAACTTATGTTGCACAGCATGACATTTTTCTCAGATCTTCTACTGGAGTATGCTTTTAACTAGTAATGTTATTGTTCAACTGTGTTTTTGTAATATCATTGCCAAAGTTGGCTTTCAAATCAGAGTATGATTGCAGAATAACTGAACTGCAATATGTTTGGTACACGTGAAGTCTGCCTAAAAGAAAGTTACAAGAATGCTTCTGTTTTTATCTGTGAAATGTCATTCTTTGTAGATAAAACCATTTATGTCAAAGAAACAAATTCTAATAACCATGCATCATGAGCTACAAGGTTTGTATGGGAAGTGTAAGAGAAAAATAAGTGACAAATCACAGAAAGCAAGGAGTTAGTTCCATGATCACTAAAATGGTTGGGGTGTGGTTGAAGAATATGAAAAGAAAATTGTATCTTGTAAGTTGTGTTCTATCAGTAATTATTTTTTTTTCTTGAGAGCATATAACAACCCTTCAGAGGTACTTATTTTACACTGAATTCTAGCTGACCACAGCTCAAGAGCACTTATGTGCAATAAATTCTTTTGTTGAATTTATTGTAAAAACACCGAAATTGAAAGAGTGCATGTGTTTGGTAAGAAAAAAATCCTGTACATTGTGATATATTGTATTTGTGTTTGTGTATAGACACCAAACAACCAGTATCTTGATCAACCATCCACAACACCAGTAAGTGAATATGATGCATTGTGATTTGAGAAAAGCAACATGTCAGCTTTCACTAATAGCGAAGGAAAAATGGAATCTGATGAAGTCACTTTGTCAAGCAACACGTACAAAATCAACACTGTACAGATTTACCACAGGAATCCTGATAAAGCAGCTTTTCTCCCCCAAAATATTGAAGACAAGCAAGCCAAGTTTTAACATTTATTTATTTGTTTGTTTGTTTATATTTCTATGTGGCCCAACTCCCGAAGGACTCTCCTGAAGATACTATACAATTGAGAAATACTATGTGTTTTTATTGGATTGTATGTGACAATCTGTTTGCTGATACAACTTTATGTGAAGAACTCCACCAAACTGAGGAACTGTTTAGAGAAAGGTTTAATTACCAATGTGTTTTGTCAAGATACTACTTTAAAAACACAGTTATTATTCTAGCTATACTTTCCATCCCATACCACCAATCTGCTTGGATATTTAAGGATACAGTGCATAAATGACAGCCAGTTTAGTGAAATGTTTAGACCAGTGGTTCCCAACCTTTTTGTGATCGAGTACCACTTGGAGGTCCCGTACAGTTGCCGCGTACCACCTGGTTCCAGAGAAACTAAATTCGATCAGATATCAATTTATTTCCATAATTGTACAAGTAGAACACGCAAACCAACTACGAAAACAACAACTCAATGCGAGGACATAAGTATACAAAATAAGTATACAAAATAATAATAAAAATAGTAACATACACACTGATATGCAGTAATGAATATCAAAGGGTAACTTGAGTCAAGAGAACATAGTGCTAACAATAACAGAGTGAGATTAACCTTAGCTCGAGAGCTCGCTACGACGCGCACCTTCTCGCGAGAGTTCTACTGCGCGACTGCTGAGAGTTCAGAACAGTCACCGTTCCTTTTTTGGCCCCGCGCATCCAGCAACTGGATTCTCGGGCCGCTGGGACCAGGTGGGTGGCGTGTGGCAACAGTTGCAAATCGTTGCCAGATTATCTTGTGTTAGGCAGTAAACATTTTTGTGAAGTAAAAAATAACTAACTAAAAATCGTTCATTACCCCGAAAGTGTTCACGTACCACCTGGAAGGCCCTCGCGTACCACTAGTAGTACACGTACCACAGGTTGGGAACAACTGGGTTAGACAGCATGCTAGAAACTGAGGTCCTTTAGCCCTGCTTGGGCATAAAGCCAACTGGGTGACTTTAGATCAGTCACATTCTTCCAGCCCTAGGAAGAAGACGTAGGCAAGTATGTTGCCAAAAACCTGCAATAAATCAGAGATAGTTGCCAGGAACCATGGGTCACTCAAATATACCCATGCACATGTGCACCCATACAAAATGAATAGTGGTCTGGGTAAAAGGCAATGATCAATGCCATTTTTGTACTCTGGTCAGTTGGAAGAGTGGTGATTGGTGCATCATTTTATTGGTACCGTATTTTGAAAATACCTAGCAAGGAAAATTAAAGACAACTGCAGAACAGCTTCAAACTGGTTTTGAAAAAGTATAGAGTAGTTGCTATTTCTGCGTGATATGATAGCAGTATTCCAATATCTCAGGGGCTGCCACAAAAAGGGAGTCAAGCTATTCTCCAAAGCACCTGAGGGTAGGACAAGAAGCAAAGGAAGAAAACTAATCAAGGAGAGAAGCACTCTAGAACTAAGGAGAAATTTCCTGACAGAACAATTAATCAATGGAACAACTTGCCTCCAGAAGTTGTGAGTGCTCCAAGACTCGAAGTTTTTAAAAAGAGATTGGACAACCATTTATCTGAAATGGTACAGGGTTTCCTGCCTGAGCAGGGGGTTGAATCAGAAGACCTCCAAGATCCTTTCCTTCTATTCTATTCTATTCTATTCTATTCTATTCTATTCTATTCTATTCTATTCTATTCTATTTATTCTATTCTATTCTATTCTATTCATTCCTATTTCCATTCTATTATTCTAGTCTATTCTTTCCTATTCTATTCTTTCCTATTCCATTCTATATTATTATTTTCCATTCCATTCCATTCTATTCTTATTCCTATTCTATTATTCTCCGGTTTATTTTTGTGAAATAATGGATTATTAAAATGTGAATACTGCCTCAAGAATTTCAGACAATACAGCAGGGACATCACATAGTGTTTTTCTTGTGCTCATTTTTAAGTCAGTCTTGTATTTAGGATAACTTTCATTCACGTAAATACAACATTTGGAAAGATGGAGAGGAAAAGAACACCCATCAGCAAGGGTGTTCCAGCAATATATTAGAAGATGTGAAGGACCATGTTGGGAACAGATTTTCCTACAGAATAATTTATAATCAAATCCAATATTAATATATTTAATAATTAAAACATAACAACCTTCAAGCAATTTATTTGTTAAAAAACATCTTTTTATTTGTGCAACATGTCAGAAATATAGAAAAAATGGCTAATCTTTTTAAATAATAAACAGTCAAAATCTTTATCAACACTGGAACTTTTAATTTCTAGGAAATGTCTTCATAGTTCTGTGTTCATATACTGTAATCCATATATACATTCACAATTAAGCAGACTCAAAATCACAATTCTTACAGTGTTAGAATAAGAGAACATGACCAACTGGAGGGGTGCATTTATAGTGGCAACCCAGGCTCACTTAGGTGGAAAGGTCTTACCAAGTGATGTGGAAGATCCGGATTGGCTGGCACCATTTTGTAATATTCTCAATCCACATTTTATTGCTAAAAGAGTTTCTCACTTATAATCTTACAGCTGAAAACTGGTCCCATCACCACAAACATACTTCTGGGCTAATGTGAGTACCAGGTAGATGACCAGCTTTGCCATCCTTTTGTGAACCTATCCAAGATTATTCCACAATACTTCTCAGAATCTTATACTAAATAATGCAAAAACAAAACAAAACCCCAAAACAAAACATGATAACAGACTGTGTTTTATAGTACAAATAAATATCTTTAGAATATTCACTTGGAATAGTTTTTCAGTTGCAGTCATGTAATTGTCATGTGACAGCTACAGGGGTTCTTTGTACTTCATAGGCAGTATTGTTTTCTAGTACAGGGGTCTTCAACCTTGGCAACTTTAAGACTTGTGGACTTCAACTCCCAGAATTCTGGGAGTTGAAGTCCACAAGTCTTAAAGTTGCCAAGGTTGGAGACCCCTGTTTAGTAGGTTAATATGTGCAGTGACCCGCTCTTTGGCCCTATAGAGTGGTGATGTATTGGTTTTTCTTTTCTTTTTTCTTTTTTGTAATTCTAGAACTTTCAGCATCTGTAGTTATATTGCTGCAGCCAATGGTTGGAAATATGCAAAAAGCAAACAGACTCTGACAACAGTAGCTGAGAAAAAAGGCTTATAAAAATAATGTTCATACTTCAGACGGCTGGCTTCCGAAAAGCACATTTTGTCTGCGTACCTGTATGTGTTCTGATTTAAGACCTAATATAATTCTCATTGTTGTGTATAATTAGTTCACTCAGTATTAATTGTACCAGCTATATAGGTCATCAGGATATCTAAACACAAGTTAAACTCCTTTCTGAAATGAGCAATAACTCTGATTTCAGTGGAAAAGGTAGCATTCACATTAACTCAGTAGTGCAAAGATAAAGTTCCCTGATCCAAGTTATATTTACAAGTCACCAGTTGCATATGGAAAGTCTGCTGAGGTATTTAACACTACTAAAACACGTAAAATGCAATCTTCTCTTTGTTAGGCTAACAATATTTTTTTTAGAAAAAAAAGATTAAAATAACTTTTTTAAAAAAAAATGCAGTTTGCTATAATAAAGGATTTATTTAACAAAAAATGTGCATCACCTGATTGAAACTATATTAATAATTTTATGGGAAATTTAAAAAATCCTCTCCTCTCTCACATACTCATACACACAAGGTCCCTATCCACCCTTCTTTTGTTACATATATAAATAGGTAACATAGCTATTACAGCAGCAAAACTACTTCCTAAAGCCAGCAACTTCAAATGCTAGTACTAAATAGTGCAAAAAAGGTATCAGTGCAGAACATTTCATCCCCGAGCCTCAAAAAATAAAACAATATAATCTGAATTCAAACTAACACAATTTTTCTTTTTCTTTTATATTGGGGTTTATCCTTTCATTATGTCTCTGATATCAAGCCGTCTTATAAAATCATAAAATCATAATTTCCATACAGATACCATGCATGTATAGCAATTTGAAATTAACTGAAGCAGGTAAGCAAACAAAGTGGCTCAACATAGTTACTGACTGAATTTTCTTCCTCTTAAGGTTATCATGAATCTAAAGAAAATCTTTATAAACCAAGGCGTTACATGTTATGCTTCAAATGTCCATATTACTTAAAATCAAAACATTTTTTTGTCAAAAAGGTTTTCATTGTGAAGAATATGGAGGACTCCATAATCTGTTGGGAGAACTGTTTTGTTGACTTGAAGATATAGGGCTGAAGGTAGTTGGAGGAGTAACAGGAGCTCCAGTATCTGTAAATAAGCAGAATGATGAGTGTGCATCAAAAATGCTCAAGGTAACTGACTGTGATATCTGGTTCAGAGCAATTAAAATACAGATATACAGAAAAGCCGAGCCACTGCAGTCCATGGATAAACACCCACCAAACTTTACACTAAATTGCAAACTACATTTGTTTTGAATTTGGAGAAAATGCAGATGTGGAAGACCTGACCCAGAGCATGTTTAATGTCCAAACTGGAACAATTTAATGATTTTGTGCTGAGAATTGTCCTCCACAAGGCACCCAAGATCTGCTTGCAGCAAACAGCATTTATCAAGGGCCAATGGCTTATCTGGATTGGAACATCCACAGCTTTTTCCCTTCCTAAAGTGAAGCAGACAGATAAAGCTAACTGTTCAAATGTGGGATTGATAATATCCATTTATCCTTCAGGTAACTAGAGGCAAGCAGCCACTGAGAAAATATGACAAAGTGGGAGCCCACAATAGGCAATGCTCTTGGTATACATGTATCTCCGTGTGCTATTTTGATATTATTCTATCTTATTTCAGCATCCCACCAGAGGTATTTATGATGCAGACTCTCCTGAGCATTCAGAAAGCCCTTAAAAGGTGGGTCTGTTTGGAGTGTTGATGGAACCCCTGTGGTGTTTTCTGATTGTTATGACTGCTTTTTAATCTGCAATGCTGTGTTGTTATTTCAATAACAACAGTTACAATAAAATCTATAACAAAATCAATTTAAATAACAATAAGCAGTGCATCTCTTTTCATCATATGCTTACTACCTTTACATGAAATCTCTACCATTTACAAGTAGAGAGGATTTAGGTCCCCATTTGGCTCTCGTTTGTTTTTCTCTTTTCCTTATACCAATTTAATGTCACCATCAACTAAGGTTAGAACTGTACATGATGATAATACAGTTTCTTTAATTATCTTGTAAAGTACAACTATAGCGTTTATCTCCAACTTTAGATTCAATATTATTAATTACCATGTTCCTTATAGCACAAAGTTTAATCAATATTATGCTTACGTGGTCTTTGAGGACTCGTCTTTGTGATAAAAGCTGGATGTATTTGCTGTTCGTTCGGTGAGAAAAGGGTATAGTGCACTAAAATACATAATGGATCAAATATATAAACTTGGTTCTATTTAAAATTACTAATCCTTTTTTTTTTAAATCTGAAAGTAAATACTTCAAATTTCAGTTGATATTCTTACCTATAATCATAACAGCCATTCCAGCCAAAAGTGCAAAAGCTGTAAAAAACATAACTTGATAGGAATCAAGAAAGTGTTGGAATAAATTTGTATTATCTGAAGAATAAAAAATAGGAAATGTTGATTTTAGTCTTTAAATTGTACTGAAGGTGCACTTGTTTTGCTTTATTACTTTTTCTCATACATTTTTATCTAATTTGATCCAATCCAATCTAATCCTATATTTTCAAACAATGTTTAGAATTTGTTTGTGAAAACTCAATATTATAAAAAAGCAATTGAATCTTTATTAATAGTGAACCACTATGTTGAAAAATGATTCTGTAATAAAATCTCTATGTCAACAAAAGGTTACTAGTAAAATTACAAATGTTAGCAAGTGAATATAGGATAGTGGTTATAGTGCTGGTGAGACGGAGGATCAGTTCACCCTCAACCATGTTAGCTCACTGGCTGAATTTGAATTAGTTACTCTTTCTTAGTCTAAGAGCCACGGAATGCAGTACTGCAGGCTACTTCTGCTGACTGCCGGCTCCTGCAATTTGGCAGTTCAAATCACACCAGGCTCAAGGTTAACTCAGCCTTCCATCCTTCCAACGTCGGTAAAATTTCCCAGATTGTTGGGGGCAATATGCTGACTCTGTAAACTGCTTAGATAGGGCTGTAAAGCACTATGAAGCGGTATATAAGTCTAAGTACTATTGCTATACTATCTCACTGGATTTTTGTTGTGGGGAAGACCTGGAGGAGGGAGTACTATGAATGCAGCCTTGACCCTCTTAGTGGAAAATGGAATATAACAAATAAATGAAACTTTGTAGATAAAATATATCAATCTATACCAAAACTATAACTTTGTAGATAAAATATACCAATCCAATTCTAAAACAAAATCTCAGAATACATAAATATTTTAGATGAATAAGAACTTACATTTCATTGACAGAGTTCTGTCGGACACATAAGTAACTGTCACAGGGATAGCAAGAGACTGGTCCGTCATTGTGCTGGATATAGTAAGTACAGCATTTAAATTTGTTTTACTTGCAATTTCTGGGTCTGATAAACTCACAGTGTAGGTTACATAACTAGGCAATCCATAGGATCTGTCTTTCTCAAAAACCACCACCAGAGGTGAGCTGGATCTAACCTGTAAGATAAATGTTTGGTATCATTTACCAAAAGCATAGTTTCTCCCTAAAGTCATATATGACACACTATTTCAAAGAATTGAATCAAATGTCATTTAATTTCTGATTTATTTGCGAATTGCACACTTCGCCTCAATTTGATCATTTTAAATGGAGTTTTTCATTTTGGTATGATGCCGTTTTTCCTTTAGCAAAAGTTCATTATTGAATATTAATTGATTGTTTACCAGGGATAACTAAACTGCTAGTGACAATTAACTAATTACACATATAAAGTTGGACTTTGACTTATTTTCAAAGCTTTTAAACAGAACTAACAGTAAATCTGTGTTAGATGGCCTAGAACAGTGATGGCGAACCTTTTTTGGTTCGCGTGCCAAAAAGGCGGGGGATGCGGGGGATCACGTGTGTGCGTGCCCACACCCATAATTCCATGCACCCCCACACATGACCCCCCCACTCCCAGCATGCAATGGCACACCCATTTTTTGCTCTCTCCAGGCTCCAGAGCCTTTCTAGGAGCCTGGGAAGGGTGAAAACGGCCTTCCCCACCCCCTCTGGAGGCTGGAAACAGCCTGTTTCCTGACTCCCAGTGGGCCCAGAAGGCCCAAAAATCAGCCGGCCGGTGCGCACATGCGCGCCGGACCTGAGCTCGCATGCCCACCGATATGGCTCCGCGTGCCACTTGTGGCACCCGTGCCATAGGTTCACCATCACGGGCCTAGAAACATCAAATCACATGAAATCAAAAGAGAAGGAATTTACTTTTTTATTAATATAGAAAATTTATATGGGCAATCATCTTATATTTGAACTCTGTATGGCTAACAACAATCAACAAAAACAATCTAATAACACCTCTGTAAACCAAGTGGAAAAGAATTAAAATAATCATAATACAATAACAGAGGCACCATATAATAGATTCAACACACAAACCACATTTATAGTGAAATATTAAATAATGAGATGAAAGCTAGAAGCCAAATTATTTAATGAATGTTTTGATCTTTAGTGGCATCTCTAGATGAATAGAATACATCTCAAAGAATTGGCAAATTTTATTTTATTTTTTGTCGAAAGGCAGGCAATATGAATACGTTATTACTTTATAAAGTCTGGTTTCTATCCATGGCCAAAATCCAATTTGCTTTAAATTTTTCATCACAGCTAAAATATTCATATGCTTTATTTAATCAATTTACTACCATTTATATCTCACCCAGCTCTAGAGATTCTGACTCTAGAGACTACTAGGTGGTTAGTATTTAAATAAAAATCCACTAACAAACCAAGAAACATATTGACATAAATAGGAAAAACACAAAAGTTAAAAATAATCCACTGTGTAGCTCCCCATTCTTTTAAAGAGCCAGGTCTATGCTCTATTTTAAAATGATAACACAACAAGTCAGTTTCACAAAAGTTAAAGGAGAAATTGTGTTGAAACTTACTTCAAGATTTTTAAGAACTTCAGCAACTCCAAAGATCTTCACGTCAGAACTTGTGTAATGATTAGTTAAGATAAATTCAGTTTGATTAGCATAGAATCCTGGATTAAATGGCACGTCAGTGCTAATTTGCTCTAAGGAATGGTGGCCTTGGAGAGAAGGTGTGATGGTGATGGCAGTTTTGCTCATGGTGAGTTGTTTTAGCTGCTTGTCGGCTAGTCTGAGCACTCTGATGGAACAAGTATACTGTCCTTATAAAAGAAGATGAATCTGAATGTTAACATCTTTCTACTTTTTCATTTTGTAGATTATTGTATTGCTGAACGTTCTTCATGCTAGTGCTAAGCCTGGTCACTTAGAGGTAAGTGGCAATTTTAATGATGATTGGACAGCATCGGTTGGAAGACACCACAAACAATATTATATTTACAGTATAATTGCTAGATGACCCCATGCATTCACAGTGGGAGGAAAAGGTGACAGAAGGTGACAAATGACATCACTTACATAGTTGCATCAGAGTCATGATACAATTACATAATGTCAGTTTGATAACATTATGATATATTCGTCACAATGTTGGCACCATTGTGGTTTCTTATAGTTCCGCTCCAGATAACAAATGGGATAATATCCATTCTTTTAAATTTCATTGAAAGATTTTTCAACATTCAATTTTTAAAAATTTATTTTAAGCAATAATGGAAGAATTGGATGTTTGTCAAGTCTAATTATTAGACTTGATACCAATTCCAGTACTGCCTTGATTGTAGGCATTATTAACAAGCTGGCATTTTTCTATCATTATTTTAGCAGGCTGCTCATAATTATTTACTTTATTACTTACTGTTTGAATTATTTTTGCTGTTTCAACTAATGATCTTTTATTAAATTAACAGGAGAAATAGCAGAAGATATGTATCAGGAATCCAAGAGTGATTCTGAGAGTCTTAATACATAAAGTCTACCATGAATTTCTCTTATAGTATAAGTTAAACATAGTGATTTACAAAGCCAGCACCAACAAATAACCATTTACATGGCTTTGTATAGGAAAGTTGAAGCAATTTTGTATAAGAAAGTTGAAGCAATTTTGTATAGGAAAGTTGAAGCAATTTTGTATAGGAAAGTTGAAGCAATTTTGCTAGAAAGAATGCAAATTGTCCACAGAATGAAATAAGTTTAACTAAACCTGGATTTCTAATTGGAAAGGGCCAGTTTTGGTGCCAAATCTTATTTTATGCAGAACTGAGAAATAAGTTCAATTAAGTGGAAAGAATTTTCAAGGCTTACAACCTTTTAAAGATTTTTAATATAGCATATCAATATGATGGGTCACAAGTTGCTGAACTTTTGCTAGTTTAAAAGATTATGCAAATTCCTGAGAGACAGTTCTATGAGTAAACATTGCCCATTATACTCAACTGGAAACAAGCAATGCAGCAAACTCTGAATATTCTCAGTTTTTCTTCTCATAAGATTCTCAATCTAATGACCATCATTAGAATTCATAGTTGTATTCTTTCTACAGTTCTGTCCTTTTATCTTACCTAAAGCTGTATCAAAGATGGGTTCAGCTGCAACAATTTCAGAAGCTTGGAAATCAAATACATTGTTGTTGAAATTAAGCTGACAGTTGATCATAGACTGGGGTTTCATTTTTTCAATTACTTCATTTTGGGCACTTGAACATTCTCCTAAGAAAAATTGAATAATAGAATTGAGAAATAACAGTTCCACAGAAAGTAGACATAACACATATATTATTTGAATGTCATATATATAAGAAAGAGATCAATATCCTAGACCGCACATTAGATTAACAACCCACTGGTATCCTTTTATTAAAACAACATATTTCATGTGCAGTCAGAATTTTAAAAATTACATATATTATCTGGCACTTTATTTGAATAAAATGGTTCAGTTCAGACCTGCATATGTGCGTCTAATTGGGGTAAATTGTATGAATGATACAGAAATACGATTTGCATTCTTCATTCTTTTTTTTTAAAGAAAATTGTTTCATTTTTATATATGGTCTTATTAATCTTGTTTTATACTCTGCATTTTGATAATGGCTAATCAACAATAAACTATTGAAAAATTATAAAAGAAAAATCTATTCAAGAATAAGCTGTAGCAAGAAATGTAATATCATGCAGTGATTTCAGAATTTTTAAAAAGTGCCATTGATTAGAGCAATAACACTTAAATGGACAAGCTTTCTTTCCTGTGTTCAAAGCACTTAATAAAAAAAACTTTTATAACAATATTTGTTGAGAATGAATTATGTATAAAGCATTGCCACGCGATAGGTCATACTGAATGACATGTAATCTCACTTTATTTAAACTCTGGATAAAGACATAGTAATCAAGAAGTTTGAGTATTCTATGGAAGTCTCATTAATGTGTTTTTCAGAGGTTGTCAAGAAGATAAATTGTGTCATTTATTATTGAATTGTAATGGGACATTAGTTCTTCTGAAAATATATTCAATAGATCAGAAACTGCTGAGTGTTCTGCAATGTGCTGTTGAAATATACCTACTTATAAATCATTCAGTATTTGTTATGCCACAAAAGATATTATTTATGTCACAAATTGAAACATAATTTGAGCATATATCAAGGATGAATTTAGCCGGGGCATATACACTTAGACTTTATCTGTATCAAGCAGGCATGCCTAACCTGTGGCCCAGGATAGCTACTAAGCAGTCACACAAGACTGCAAACTTTTAACATTATTATGTGATTTATGTTTAGTAACTATATTATATATTTTATATGTGACCAAGACAACTCCTCTTCACTTAGTGTGACTCAGGCAAGCCAAAAGGTTAGACACTCATGGTTTAAAACATACATAATTATGATTTTAATTATCTTCTCTATTATTTGGTAAGGGAAAGTGTTCAAGTAAATAGAATTTCTGCCTACATAGCTAGCTAATTTATTGATTTTTTCAACTTATACCCAGATTCTCAATATATCTTGCATAGACTACAATCCTGTGATTATCCATGGATATTAAATTCAGTGGGGACTTCTGCACAATATTAGACTCTTCGTGGCAATGAGTTGGGTTACAAAGTGACAGTTATGCCACTTAAGGTTGGAATAAATGTATAATTACATTCAGCTATAAAACATGTCCAGAAAAATGTCATATAGACATATTTCTAGTTCTTCCATACATGTTGAAGTTCAGCTTCCAAAATTTCTATCTTGCTGGGATTTCTAGAAGCTAAAATTCAATCCATATGAAGATAGTAGTTTGGCAAAAACTGCTTAAAAGGGTATCCCTAATTAAACATTAGACGTTATGCAGAATAATAAAAAATTAGACAAAAAGATTTATTGTAAATGTAAGCTTAAGTTTAATAAGTATACCTTTCAAATTTTTACTTCTATCTCCAATTTGAAGTATAACTTTTGAAGTATCCTGAAGATTTGTTTTCATTCCACTTATATGTGTTACCACAATCCTTTTAGGTTCGTTAATTAACACCTAAAGGGGAAAAAAATCACATAATACTCAGTGACAATTGTTTGGACGGATCTAATTTTCTCTTGAATTTAGAGATCATAAAATGTGGCCACTTGGGTATTTTCTGAATTAGCCTGCATCTCACTTTAATCTCAGTTGTATATAAATTTAAACATGCTATCTTATTATTTACTTTAAACCTTTGAAAAACTTTGAATAAAAAATCATGCTTACCATATAACAATAAAACATTAACAACAAAAAGAACACATGTGCATGTGCATACACTCTCTCTCTCTCACATACACACGATTGCCTGTACAAATGCCTGCAGTTTTCTTGCCATGATTTTCATAAGCAGTTTGCCACTGCCTTCTTCCTAGGGCTAAGAGAGAGTGGCTGGCACAAGGTCACCCAGCTGGCTTGTTCCTCATAATCTCCTGTTTTCTAGTCTGGTGTCTTAACCACTACAGGAAACTAACTGTATTTTATATATTAAAACATTCTAATGTATACTCATGCTCTTGACTTCTGTTCATTTTTCAGCTATGTTGAAATAACTGAGGATAATAGTATAAACTAGTAGTTTTTAAACTCCTTGACTCAATTATCTCTTTTCCTGCTGTTGGGTTGGATTACTTATAGTACTGTTTGAATTAATCTCACCCCTCAGACTGTTGTTTTACCCAAGCATTTCAGTAGTGGCAGTCCCAAACCTTGATTCAAAAACAAGCAATTACAAATTGCTGCAATACTCCAAGGATATCCCTGGTTTCCCCCTTGGGCGCAATTATCCCTGTTTAAGAACCACTGGCATAAACATTAATTTCTTACAATTTTCAATATCTCTTGCTCTATGGATGTATTCAACCTATCAACTCTTATATTATTTGTCCTAACACACTTTCTCTCGCACACAAAATCAGAATTTGAAAGACATAACTACAATACTGCCGGATATATGATTTTGAGTAATCCTCGATTTATGGCCTCAGTTGAGTCCCAAATTTCCATTAGTGAGCAAGACAGTTGTTAAGAGAGATGCGCCCCATTTTACTATCTTTTTTTTGCCACAGTTGTTAAGAGAGCACTGCACTGGTTAAAACAAATCGGTTATTAAACAGATCTGGTTTCTTTCATTGACTTAGCTTGTCAGAAGCTGTCTGAGAAGGTTACAAATAGCGATCACATGACCCTGGGACAGTGCAACAGTTATCATGTGAACATGGGGATGCTGTGAAAACCAGCTATAAGTCACTTTTTTCAGTGCCATTGGAATTTTGGTCATTAAATGAATGGTTGTAAGTCAAGGAGTACCTGTAGTATGTTCTCTATAGACCAGGGGTCTCCAACATTGGCAACTTTAAGACTTGTGGACTTCAACTTCCAGAGTTCCTCAGCCAGCTTTGCTGAGGTCTCCAAGGTTGGAGACCCCTGCTATAGACCATGAGCTTTATTTTCTATTTAGTTCCATCAAAGAAAAAAATGTAACGGAATATATGGCTTTGTGTTTCAAATAGGGTTTATGTTCCTGTAGTAGATTATGGTCAGGTATTTTTCCAGCTGGGGTCTTGCTGATTCATCTCCTACTGTTTTAATTTTGTGCAATTGGGCTAACCTTGAAGCAAGTAAAATAAGTTTTTACAGCAATTATGTCATCACTCTAATAACTGATAGAACCAGTCCCAAACTCTTCCAAGGCCTTTTGACTTCCAACTGGATCCAATAAGCATTTCAAGTAGATCTTCCTAACATGCCCACTACCCTGAAGAGGTGATGTGCATCTATTAATCCAAACTGAACTGGATGATAAGCCATTCACGAGAATGGGAAACTGCAGGTATTTCCACTCATAAAACAAATCACCAATTAAAACAAAACAGCAAATTGAGTAATTTGGATAAATTCATATTTTCCCTGACTGCTATTTCAAACAAACTAGCCTCAAAGTCGATTGTTAAATTCCCAGTGTAGGTGATCTCCAACAAAAATTATAGGAAAGTTTAGTCGGGAATTTTGGTATGCTAATGAGTTAGCAATATATTTACAGTCTCAAGGTGCAGATGCTCATACTCAATATGAAACAATTCTGTCACAGGAATTAAGATATTGTTCTTATGGATCACAACTACATTTCCCCACATGCCTCCTCCAGCCAGATTGCTTAACAAAAATTAGGTTGGAAGAAATGCAGGTTAACTATGGCACTGAGCCATTCCCATAACTTGGAAGCCTATTAGGATGCCTTCAACTTTTAATCTTTTCCTGTAACATCCTCCTGACAATATTAAATCTTATATTTGTCAAAACTACTATCATTGCCACTCTATGAGGATATCAATGATATCCTCCCTGCCTGTTCTCCATACAGCAACAATAACTTTTAATAACTCAAAAGGACATAATGTTTCCACTCAAAGAATATCAATAAAGGAAACTGCTCAGGAACCCTTATCTTATCATTTCTCATATACATTGCCCTGAAGTGACAATCAAGTTCTAACTTTGAGTCCTACTTCCTGTTGGTCCACCTTTCATCAGGTGGCCAAAGTGAGATCTAAACTCCTCTCCTAGCAATTCCTGTTTCCCACCCAACATCAGCTCTAGTCCCTGCACACATATTGAAATGCCGCTATTAGGGTGTTCAACCCTTTGCATCTTTTGGCTCCAAAGTGGTTCTTTCTTGAAGTGACACCTCCTTTGAAGTTGCAACGCAAGTAATTCTGTCTTAAGCAGCCCTACTAAAGAAACAGCAAATAATAGCTGGCTACCAAACATTCCCATGGAGGGGTTCTCAACTGATTCTGAGTTCACAAGCAATAAAGCCTCTGCTTCAATCTCCTGTTTAGTTCCACTGGCTCATTCTATGTAGATGAGGTGACCTATGTTTTGCTGGTTGATGTTTTAGGAGACGCTGATGCAGAAATCTGGAAGATCCATGCCATGAATCCAGGTACATTCTCTGCAGAGTTGTCAGGAATTGTTTGATCCATTAATATTGTGGCTTACTCTGCACAGATTGATGCAATTTGTGATTTCAGAAATTGGCTTTTGGTTGGTCCCAAATTAATATTAATGATCCATTCCTCTGACTTATTGCTGTGTCATTATGGTGGCAGCAAAAATCATTGGCAATCTATGACTAATGGGTCTTCTACAAATCATGAGGTTCCACGAGGAAGGATGATGTCTTTTCAAACAATTCGTTGAAATTCTATGATTATAAATGATTATTTCTTTTTTTATTTTAGGAGCTATAGCCTCTTTGGCATGAGCCAATAATGAGTAATTTTAAAGTATTTGCTGTTATAAAATAATACACCTTACGGGGGTGGCATAAATATTTCAGTTATAAATTAACATTAAAACTCTAAATATACAATAAAATAAAAGTGTAATAATGAGGAATTTCAGAAGTGACTTACCTCCCTATATGTCTTACACAACCCAGATATGTCATAATATATTATAACACTTCCAGAGTTCCTTGCTACAGCCACTCCGGCTTTTGAATCAATTTGAAGAATATTGTTTGAAGAACTCCATGTTCCTGATAAACCTATGAAAAAGAGCATTTGTAAAAATAACCATACTGCAACTGCCAATCATAAGAGACTTGTTTTCCACAAAAGTAATATCTATCATGGGTATATGCAGGTTTTTAATAAAAAATAAATGTTTGTAATATATTATTTTTCTACTTTTATAAATTCAGTGGTAGCATTATGAATATTGTCTTATAAATTGAATAAGCATTCATAAATGCAGATACCACATTACTATTCTTTTGGAATAGAGGTAATCTGCTCCCTACAGTGAAGTTGAAGCATTCACAGAATAGTACTTCAGGATCTTCGTCATACCTATTTCTTTTTATTGTACTATGGCCTATAAAAGACCTGCATCTGCCCTACTGGAATTATCCAGCATCCTAAGAAAAGCACCTTCAATCCATTGTTTTATTCAGCCAGCATGTCAAATCTGTCACGTTGAACAAAAGACCGCTTTGCTTGTAATGACTGTGGCATTAATATTTATTTGAGGGACTGCTTCTTTCTGATTATGTTTGCCTAAGTCCAGCAGAAGGAGTATGTAACAGTTCCAATTACTAATGAGTTATATCTGGAAGTACCTGGGAGAAATATCTTTTCTCTCATGGCACCTACCCTCTGAAACATCATTCCCCCTGAGGTGAGATTGGCCCTTTTTATGCCAAAATCCAGAAAGCCCTTAAGTTGTGGCTATATCAGCAGGTTTAGGAACCTGACGGAAATGCAGAACTTGTGATATGGCTACACTATAATAATATCAAAATGCTCTTTCCTAGTGTTGTTAGTTAATGCTTTTATTTTTTCATAAAAGTATTCATGAAAGCAGTATTTTTGTACATGGAAGCACTTTTTCTTCTGATAAGCTGACATTAAGTTTTAGAAGGTCCAACTTTGTCCCTGCTATGCTCAGTCTGTGCTACTGCTGCTAAACTTTCAGGCTCAAGACCAGTGATGAGACAGTGAGATCCAATCATATCCAATCCTTTATTTGCTTACACCTGTTAGACAGAATTTTGCCAGACTAAAGTTAAAAACTTCTAACTTAATATCTCTGGAGAGATTGTAGGATATGGCTTCTCCGAACCTCTTTCCATCTCATCCCTTCTAGCTTGGGACTACACACTCTCTTGATCTGTGTCTCCCTCTGGAAAAGCTCTGAGTTGGCCAAATCCTCCCTCACTGCTGCTGCAAGAGCACATTCAATCACACATATTGAGCAATGAGGGCATAGAAAACCTTCCAAATAAGAAATCCAGTTGGGCAATACTAAGTCTTGCTTTCATTTATATTTTCATATCTCTGCATCAGTTCTTACATCAATTCTACAGAGGTAAATGAAACAAGGATCAGCAAAATATTCTTAGTATTCATAAAGGGATGGATTGCCAAGTATAAATGCTGTTCCCTATTTTTTTCACACACCAATTGTGTTGTATTAAATATAACTTTAATATATTTTATTTTTTTGTATGGTTATTTTGAATATGTGCCTTGCATACAAACACAAAAAGTTTCCATGACAACTTAGTCTTTTTTTATTCTCCGTTAATGCCCATTATTATTCAAAATCATCTTACCATCTTGGTTTACCAGTGAGGAGGTTAAACATATGACATCACCTACAATAATATCGATGATGTTAGGGAAGATGACATGTTGGACAGGAAGAGAGACATAGTCTGCAATATTGTGTTCCGCATCCCAAACCTTAAGCAAACTTAGTCCAACGTTCATTGTTCGAAGTAGCAAAGTATTGTTAGAGGTCCCTTTCCCAACCTGTAAAAAATCATCTCTGTAGACAAAAACAATTTATTAAAACAAATAGTAAATTAAATAAATAGATTAATTATTATTAACAGTCAAGAGAACAGAATTGTGTGAATGTCATAGATACAAGAGGATGAAAAGTTAGATCACTTATACCTGTCTACTGTGGTTTGGAAATGTTTTTCATTCGTTCCCAGTAGGCCAATTTTTAAGATAGTTTTTAATTCCAGCATGTACAGTGTTATACAGAAATTCAGCACAGTATTACAGAATGTTTACTGTATATATATATATATATATATATACATATACACATACATATACACATACATACATACATACATACATACATACATACATACATATATACGTATATACGTATATACGTATATACGTATATACGTGTATATATATATATATATATATATATATATATATATATATATATATATATATATATATATATATATATATATATATATATATATATATATATATATATATATATATATATAAAATCAAATATCAGTCATGTATTAATTGCTTGTTTGGGGCCACTTACAGATTGTTTGTCTAGGTCCACTTACAAATTTCTGATACACTTGATCATATGTGCTTTTCTTGGAAGTACTATAAAACAAATGGGATTCATTCCAGCTAAATGAGTTTAATTACTATTAAAAGAAACTGGCTTGAGTTTTAAACACACAATGCTGATGCATTACTCTGATTTACAGGATTATGCAAATAATCTTGAAAAGATGCTTTGAAGTGCACTGTAGTCTGAATATAACATTTGCCTACAACTCTTGAAAGTAGCAGTAGCTTTTCTGGCATCCTGCAGCTTCCCTTGTGGTTGCCAAGTGGCCCTAGGTAAACACGAGGCTGATTTGAACACTTTAATGACAAATGCTACTTTTATTTCCCCATACTCCAAAAGCACCTTTCTGAGAATAAATCTAAAGCACTGTCTGGTATATATTTTCCTCCCACCAATCTTGTAGGGTCCCATGTACTCTATCAATATGTTAACTGCAAACTACATTCATCAGTTTCTTCATCCAATTCTTGGATGTTGGCCATACAGCAATACAACATTAGTACATACACCATTCTATTGATATATATCAAGCACCTGACAATTGCTGTAGAACAATCAAACTAACATCAGGTATCATAAATAATAATTAGAATGTTCTCTTTCACTGTGCGTCTTCACGTAGAGGCGAAGTAATAGTCAATCTGAAATGCTTTAGTAATGTTCATGTAATTCATGATAATCAAATGTTAATCAAATTACCTGTTGACTGCAAAGTGAAGCATGGAATTTTGTGAGTGGAAAGTATCTCCATAATTGTCATGGAAGTGGATAGTCAAACTCAAAGTGACGCCCAATGGTAATGCCAGTAAAGGTTCATGATTTTTTGTGTGGAAAATTGGGTTCATGGATATTCTCAGGTAGGAAATAGGCGCTACCTGCATGATACGTTCAGTAAAAAGTTGAAGGTGAAATCAGTTTTCCCATTGCTCAAAATACATGTAAGCAGTTATATTATATATGATTATCTGTATTACTTTCTACCCTACTAATAAACATGCTTTTGATCTTACTGCATTGTTTGGGATTTTGACTCTGTCTCTCAGAAGTATGAGCTGATTGAAGCCTGTCCAATTTTTCTGACTGGTGTGCAGCAAAAAGGCATCTAAACCATCCTTTATTTAGAACCTAGGGCAAAAATATTTTCCAACTTTTGGCAGGATAACAACAACCACCACTGAAAATCGTTATACTATTTGGTGCCTTTTTATAACACTTAAGCTGAAGTGCCTGAGATAGCCACCTCATACTATCCAACTGCTTCATTTGTCCATATTTTAACCATTTAGGGATGGTTACTCAAGAAGCACTCTTCAGTTTCTTCTACTGTTATTGTCCCCAAAATCTACAGAGAATAACTTCAGTATTAATTGTAGTAAACTCTTAAGTCAAGGGAGTTGCAAGTGTTTTATGAAAGGTCAAGTTTGCTTGAAGACCTGAAAGACCAGATTATGGAGAAAAATCTGTCTCTTTGGTTGCTAAGAGTCAACACGACCTCATGGCAAATAATGAATGAATGAATGAATGAATGAATGAGTGAGTGAGTGAGTGAGTGAATGAATCAATCAATCAATCAATCAGCATCATGCAATTATGATTTCTAAACTCTGCTCATCACTACCACATTATGTATTTTACAAAGTTAATATCAGAGAATAAAATGAAAACAGTACTTTGTCATCCTCTTTAAGTGATTCAAAGCTTCAATTATTTTCTTGAGCTGGAGTAACTGTAATTTTAATTTTAAATAAAGCAAAATGTCTTGAGCAAGTTAGCATTCTATTCTCATTGAATAGTACCTTGACAGCAACAACAAGGGTCTGGTTGATTCCAAATGATTCCTGGGAAATTATTTCTATTGTTGATAGTCCAATGTGAGAATGGGAACTAAGATGACCACTTTCATCAATTTCTACCATAGGAACCTTGTCTTGACTATCCAGTACACGGTAAGTTAGAGAAGCAGCTCCATCCCTTGATTTTTTTAAAAATAAAAAAATAAGCAAATAAGCAGGCAGGCTGTAGATCTCTGAAACTCAAATGCTAGAATTCAAAGACTAACTATACAAGATACATTCCCATTTCTTAGTACATTGTCTTGTTCTTACAGTATAGAACAAGTCCTGCGGGAGTAGGGCGGCATAGAAAAGCTACCAAATAAATAAATAAATAAAATATACTTCCAAAGCATTTTTTAAATCTAAAATGGATTTGAAATTTATTTATTCATTTAGTAAACATATTTCTGTGCTACCAGATTCAAATTTTGGGAACTTACCAAGCATAATTTGAAACACACACAATACAAAATACATTTATTTTGTGCCAAGTCTCCTTGTAAGCTACTTTATCTGAGGGACTTTCTCCATTTCCATCTAAACACATTAACGTGTCCTGGAAATCTCTTTATTTTGCTACATATTAATGACATTGCCTTATTTTGTTCCCAATCCATGAAGGTGGCCATCCTTCTCTCTCTTGATTTTAAAGTTCCCCGTTAATCTAGGAGCAATCAGCAATTTTATAATGAGATGTAATACTGGTTACTAGCTTCGCTGACTTCAAAAAAGATTGGATCAATTCATGGAAATCAAGAGGTGGGAATTTGCATGGAGACTAGTGGGTTTTCTTGAGCAGTTGGCTGGCCACTGTGAAAACAGATTACTGGTCTAGATCAAGGGTGTCAAACTCAAGGCCTGGGGGCTGGATCCGGCCCACAGGGTGCTTAGATCTGGCCTGAAGGGCCACCCTGGAAACAGTAACGGACCGGCCCACAGTGCCTCTGTCAGCAAAAACG
This sequence comes from Diadophis punctatus similis, assembly GCA_023053685.1. Lineage (NCBI taxonomy): Eukaryota > Metazoa > Chordata > Lepidosauria > Squamata > Dipsadidae > Diadophis > Diadophis punctatus. The sequence goes on from JALIGW010000002.1 coordinate 197,892,287, forward strand.
GAGCTCAGGGGGCTGCATGCGGCCCTCCCGAGCTCTATTTTCGCTGGCAGAGAGATGCAGGAGGCTGTCTCAGCCAAAAATGGAGCTCAGGAACCCGTATTCTCTGGCAGAGTGTTCGTTGCTCGGGCCACCAGAGGTGCCCCCACCACAAGTGATGTCTAGCTGGCCACGCCCATCTCAGCCACAAACCCTGTCCCCCCCAAGGTCAAACACAATGCTGATGCGGCCCTCAATGAAATCGACTTTGATACTCTTTGTCTAGATGGACCAGGGGTCTAATCCAGCAGAGTGCTTCTTATGTAATTATGTCCAAGAGAGGATATTCTGATGCTTGTGGGTGATTATTTGTTGTGGAATAGTCTAGTAACCCTGAGAACCTTGAGGTCTACTGGAGACATGGCTATTCCTGGGCACCTTTCTTTTGGCACCAATCTGTGTTTTTCCAGGCAGGAAGAACTGGGCAGAGCTGCCAGATGCCGAGGCTTTTGTAACTAATCAGCAGCTGATTGGTTTGTTTACTTACCTATTTGTTTGAACTTTAAAAAAGGAGTTTGTTGACATTAATATCTGCTCTACTTCTATTCCCAGGATAACTAGTTTCTCAAATACCTAGAAAATAAAAATTAGATAAGTTATCATATAAATAGGTATTAGTGTTATCTTCAAAATACTTACAAAATAAAGAATTGAATGCACTAAGGCATGTATTTTAAAATGAAACACACACACACACACACCTCTACAGAGATTTAATTCAGAATTACAAGAGACAAAATATATACTAGGTTTGAAGGAAAGTATCTCCTAAACCAGGGATCGGCAACCTTAAACACTCAAAGAGCCGTTGTGACCCGTTTCCCACAGAAAAGAAAACACCAGGAGCCATAAAACCCTTTTGACATCTAAAATGAAGATACTGCATATATTGTTTTTCTACCTTTACGCTATGTATAAAAAAACTATAATGTGTTGCATTTGTGAAATCAATAAACTGCTACGGAGAAAACAAATTTTTATTTCTGCATGCAAAAAAATAATAATTTTGATCTCTGAAAAAAAAAAGATGGGTCGAAAAGCTCAATAAATTGTTGCTGGTGGGTGTCGCACATTGGCGATTTTGTTTTTCTTTCAAATGATGCACAGAGTTATTAGCAAGCAGTTCTGGAAACCAGAGTCCCCATCTTTGGCAACAGTCTGAGAAAAATATTGGGCAAAAAACAATATGTGTTCTTATGCATATCGCCTAATTCCTAATATTTATTCTGGGAAAATGTAGAAGCACACTAATGTTTAAGTGAATCTGTTGGTTTCCTTATATTGTGTATACCTTAAAACTTCATTTGAACTAAATAGTGAGTTAACATTCAACACAATAAAAATAATCCCGCTTTGTTTTTATTTTAGACGTTACATAGGCATGGAAAAGCAACAGTGTGCATCCTTGCAGAATAGAATAAGATACATGTCATTTCCTGGTGGGAATTGTGAGAATTTCTGGGAATAAACTAGAAAGTATGCACCACAGGCGAAAGCATTATCCACCAACTTAGAATTTCCCAGATATATTATACCTTGTACCTCCTGGCAATGAACTCTGGGAATTGCATAGACTAGAAGTGATGAATTAAAGAAATTTCACTTCCAGATTACTTTATGAAGACAATTTTGATCAATGGGATGTAATAACAACACTATGAACTTTGCAAGGTATACCTCCAAAATGAAACATCAACATCCAAATAGTTAGTATTTGGGAAGATTAAGTAGGAAGAGAAATAGCTAAATTGAAACTGACTCAACATTATTCCAGTTGTATTGTCCCTATTTGTTGCAAAAAATGCTTCTTATTATCAGAATGACTTACAGACATCATTTTAAAATCCCAAGTAGCAGTATATATAAAGTCTTTTTCAAACCACATGTACCTACTAAGCAGAATCCAAAGTGGTATCATTTAAACATTTAGTTATACTTATTTAAAAAAGCCTCTAAGGTTGTAGACCTGCTTGCAAACAATTGTGTTGGAATATGGTGGTGTTCCTATGAGCATATATACATATAAGCTTATACAGCAATTCTTTCACTTTTAATTATTTTTGACACATATTGTAGCTGTTATTATTCTGACTAGTAGATGTAATCTTGGTATTTTACGAGGGTGAGTCAAAAAGTAATGCCATTTTCTTTATTTCAGGTGAAGTTTTTGATAAAAATACCTGACATTTTTCCCAGTTATGATTATATCATTTACGTTCTGAAATATTTTGTTTCTTTCTTTTCAGGTTTTTAGATTCGCAAGGAAAATTCAAAATGGCTGCCCCCTTTTTGTGTCAAAAACAAAGAGCAGTGATTGAATTCCTTGTTGCTGAGCGGGAAACCCCTGTGAGATAGAGCAGTGGTTAAAAGCAGCATTGCGACCTTCAGCTGATTGCTAGTTCAGCAGTTCAGCTGTTCAAATCTCACTAGGCTCAAGGTTGACTCAGCCTTCCATCCTTCCGAGGTGGGTAAAATGAGGACCCAGATTGTTGGGGGCAATATGCTGAACTCTGTAAACCGCTTAGAGAGTGCTGTAAAGCATTATGAAGAGGTATATAAGTAAAGTGCTATAGTGCTATTGAACATTCACAGACTATTACAAAATGTGTTTGAGGACAATACTTTAGATTATAGCAATGTATGCAGGTGGTTCGTTGTCTGAATGATGAAAAGGTGGGAACTGTGATGAGGAAGTGAAAACTGCAGTGAAGAAGTGGCTCAAAAAACAGTCAACAAAATTTTACGAGGCAGGGATACATGCTCTCATTCGAACGTGGAACATTGCTATTGAGAGAAACGGTGACTATGTTGAGAAGTAGGAATGTGATCCACAGAGGACCAGCTTCATTTTGATGTATGCTATATGTTCCTGTGTTGGTAATTATACCTGTCCTAAAGAAAATGGCATTACTCAGCCTATTATAAACAAAAATTTTGTTTCTTATTATTTATGAAGCTTAATTTCCAGATTTGTCATGATGTCATAGTACAAAAAGATAATTATTAGACAAAGATGTATACCAGAAGTCCAGGTTGCCATGTCATTAGAGGAAAGAACATTCAATTTTTATTCTGCATTTGGTGTCCTTTTGTTCAAGTCTTACTGGGATAAGAATTGGATTGGAAATTGCCTAATATACAAAATGCATTCTTTAAAAAAATTGTATTTAAACTTTTGAACATTTATTTATTTATTTATTATTAGGTTCTTCTATGCCGCCCTACTCCCTAAGGACTCAAAGCGGCGTACAACATTTTAAAAGAACACTAAACAACACTAAACATTAAACATATTTAAGACTTGAAACTATTCTGCTTGCTCCCCTTCACACCGCTTCCTAAAGTAATTACTGCACTTCAAGAAACTGCTAGTTACTATGTATCCAGGGGAAACATTATTCCATCTAGATAATTTACATGCATATGATTCAAAGCTGTGATAATGTGCACTAATTGTTCAGTTGATAGAAATCATTCAGAATAAATTTAATCTTTATAGCCAACTTTAAGTATTTAAATTCTTTAGCTCTCAGAAAATGCCATTCATTTATTTCAGGGTAATCCTAAACACAATTGCTTCTAATTAGATTCAATGAAATCAGTGAAGTTACATTACAGTAACTCTGCTAAGTATAATTTGACTACTTTCTTAACAGAGCTCACAATAGAGTTTGTTTTAAAATTGGAAAGTTAATGCTGATCTTATTGCATTAACTGTGAATATCTGAAACATGAATTTTGTAGCATTGCTCTGATACAGAATGATTAAACTCTTCTCTGTGAGTACCCTATATAAAAAGAAAGTAAAATTCAGTATCAAAAGAAGTAAAATTTGAAATTTGCCGAGTATTCAATTTTAAAAATTGCACTTTTTAAACTTAATTTTATTTGTATTTCTTCTAATCTGAGAGAAAGACAAGGAAAGACAGCTAACTATCTCTAGTTGTATATCTCTTCTGGCTTTTGATATTAGATATCTCCCTTCAAGGGGAGACTGGACTGCCATCTGTCTCAAATGGTGTAGGAACTCCTGCTTGAGCAGGGGGTTGGACTAGATGACCTACAAGGTCCCTTCCAACTCTAATAATAAATCTAAAACTAGATTATGATTTTCAGTTTCTCACTGGAACAAACCAAAAGTTTCAGATTCTCATGGCAATGCAGGTAGTTCTTGACTTACAACCATTCCTTTACTGACCATTCAAAGTTACAACAGCAGTGAAAAAAATGACTTATGACTATTTTTCATACAACCATTGTAGCATCCCCATGGTCACGTGATCAAAATTCAGGCACTTGGCAACAGGCATATGTATTAATGAGCCGCACTGTCCTGGGGTCATGTGATCATCATTTGTAACTTTCCCAATCAGCTTACAACAATCAAAATCAGTGGGGGAAGCTTAATACCAACACATTTCAAGTAACAACCATCTTGCTTAGCAGTGGAAATTTTGGGCTCAATTATGGTGGTAGGTTGAGGACCACTGGTACCAGGGGAGAAATGCATTTTTCCCCTACTGGCTCTGTGGGCGTAGCCTGGTGGGCGTGGCCTGGTGGTCATGTGACTGGATGTGTGGGTGTGGCCAAGTCGATGTCACTTCTTTGCCCTTGTTGTTAGTTGCGAAGTTTATATATATATATATATATATATATATATATATATATATATATATATATATATATATATATATATATATATATATATATATATATATATATATATATATATATATATATATATATATATAATCTCTCTCTCTCTCTCTCTCTCTCTCTCTCTCTCTCTCTCTCTCTCTCTCTCTCTCTCTCTCTCTCTCTCTCTATCTAAAGGGGTCACCATCCACTGGGGGGAGGAAGGGGGTTTCTGGGGAGGAAGCAAGATGGGGGTGCAGAGAAGGAACCCCTTCAGATAAAAAACCAAGCAAGCAGGAGCTCTGGGAGTGGCCAGGCGAAGGAGAGAGAAAGGATCCCGTCCAGGCGAAGGTTTTCCTCCCAGGGAGCAGGGCCTTGAGACCCCCTTCCCCCACTTTCTTCGGGGGGCAGCAGGAGAGGCTGCCCGGGAGGAATACGCACCCGGAGGAGTGGAGGAGCACTGGGAGTCAGGGGAGGAGAGGAGGATGGGCAGGCAGGAGGGAGGCCCAAAGCCGCTCGCGAGAAATAGCGGAGGAGCAGCTGGTGCATGCTGAGACCAAGGCCCACTGCCGCCTCAGGCAGGTGTGGAGTCAGCAGCCTAGTTTTTTTTGAAATGTACAACAAACACTCCCACACCGTCTTTTTGTGGCTGTGGCAAGCGTAGGCTCTTAAGGACCCATGTGCAAGAGATGGAGTGGGGAAGTCATCCTCCCCTCTTCCCCCAAGAAATGGCCATGCATCCTCCTGCAAATCCTTCAGATCGCTCAAGAAACTCCTGTCGCATATGTTTAATTTAAATGCCATTTATATCTATCCGTTGGCCTTCTCTGTTTCCGTTTTGTGAAGCTTCCTCCTTCTGCTTCCCCCTCCCACATCCAGTCATAGATTTGGTAGTCCTTTGGCCAGAGAGGACCTAGTTTAAGCGATTGGCCTAAGGAAAAGTTTATAGTGTTTCCAGGCAAAATGTGAGCATCTGGAAGAGGTGAGCGTGGCCGCAGCGGCGACCAGGAGACCGGACAGGAGTGGGCAGAGCCAACCAGGGAGGGAGATTTGAATCAGTTCGGTTTGGTGAACCAATTCAATCGTCGCTACCGCCTTGGCTGAGATGGGCCAAGGTGGTTGAATTTCACCCCTGACTGGTACCAATTTGATGAGCAATACCAATGTGCATGCTTTCTTCTTGTGATTATGCAAAATTATGAAACCATTCAGTCCTTCATTTGTGGTACGGGCCCACAAACGTCTCTTTTTTCATACTGATTTTAGCAGCCTTCTGTAAAGGGCTAACAATGTTTCAACTACAGGATTGCCAATATGTTACCTGTATTTGAATTTCATCTGTCAATTCTTTTGCCATGTGAGAGAACTGTCCAGCTGAAGGATCAAGGACTTTCACAACAACCTTCAGCCCCGTTTTCCCTTTCCCTTTCCCATAAACATCCACCGCAAAATTATTTTCCACCGAAAGTTGAAGTGAAGCCTGAAAGGAAAAAAAAAGTATTAATTAAGGCAGTGGTGGAATTCCATTCACTATCTCAGAGCTGGCACTCTCCCTTTCTATTTTAAAAAAATAGCCTTCCAATGTTTTGTGGTCTGACAAAAGAGGTTTATTAGAAACCACCCCAGAATGCACATATAAGACTCACAGAATCGAAAGGAGCTTCTTGCTAATGTAGGAAAATCCTTATTGCAGCAACTCTTAGAGCTGGAGATATAATCCCCAAATTTCTCCTTTCTGTTATATTTTTGTGGGTGGCAATTTCAATAACTTCAGATGCCAAGGTGGAGAAGATTGTTTTATATCAAACCAGATACAATGATTTATATATTTACACTGCTGAAGAAGACAATTTTCCCCCAAATCACACTCTATGAAACATTAATTCCAGTGAAGTTGTAAAAAAGTTAAATCATAATATAGAATTAGCATTTACCTCACTGAATCTGGACTTGACATCCAAGATATCCCTCGTAGTGACAGACCAATAAAACCTTAAGCCTGGCACCGCATTTCCAAATGAAAAAGGGGTTTGATTGCTAGTGATGCCCATCACATATACCGGCATCTGGAAAAAAAGAAACAAAGACTAATTTAAGGAAAACTTTTATCCTTTTCAAGGGATATGACATTTTTTTTAAAAAAAGGAAAACATTAAAATTAGGTGAGTATTAAAGTGCTACATTGAGGGCCAATCATATTTGTCTATTGGAGCAGCAGCTGCCACAGCAGAAATAATGTTATACTTTGATTTACCTGAGTTCCAGTTTTCATTCGAGTAATAGGTGCATGGATTCTGACAGCTTCAAGCTGAATTACCTCAACTTCAACTTTATCCTAAAGGGGACATCAGAAAGCATTATACCGTTTCAATTAATTGTGCTGTATGTCTGCATTTTCTTTCATATTTGTTGCCATTCACCATCTGAATCTAAACATTAGAAACACCAATAATTATTTATTCAAAGCCTCTCCAGCTAGCTTTACAGTGTCAATATAAGGCACTCAAGGTGACCCACAAAAAATTCAAAATTACAAAAAGTGAATCTGTGGCTCAAATCAACCAACCGACTAACCAATAACATAAAAAATAATAAACCCAAATCATATAACACAAAAGAATGAAGAGAATAACCAAGAGAATCAAATAATTTATTCTAAGCTATAGAGATGCCTGGTATAGGTAAGTGCCATTTTTTCCCTCTGGGATCTTGGAAACTATAATTTCCTTTTTGAAATTAAAGTAGAAACACCTCATATTGTTAATCTAAAGGATGGAGTTTGATTAGATGGGATTAGCAGTTTTAGTCTAACTTTTAACCTTTTATAGCTCATTTCTGCACTGAATTAGAAAAACAGTAAAAGACTTAAAGCCTAAGTGAGATACATCACATAATGGATGAAATTTCAGATGTGATATATAAATCAGGACACTATAAAAACTCAATGACAGATCAAAGCCATGTGAGCATGTGAAATCTTTGCTCATCAAACTCTAGCCAAGCAAAGCAGTACATAAATAGAAGAGGATTTATTTGAAAAGTATATTTAAAACTGGATAACAGATTCATGAACACAGGCTTGTTTAGAGTTTTCTATTTGTATTGAGCAGCAATGATAGTAGACAATATTTATGGGACAAAACAAGTACAGATAGAGAATAAGTGATTGAAAATAGATCTTTAATTTGATATGTGTGGGAGGGAGGGAGGGAGGGAGGGTCATGGATTTACTCATCCACACTTCATTTTGGGAAGGGAATAAATATTGACATAAAGCAGGGTTGCTGTTCAAATGAAATGAATAAAGACTGCAACTCACTAAGCATTCTTTTCATGAACTGCAGCACAAGTTACATGGTTTTTTAAAAATGTGAACATTGCTGTGCATGGATAATGTTGCATTGTGAAAATATAAAATCTATGAGAAGTAATTATTTATCATACTGCTAATAATAGTGCTATAGCGCAATAATCAAAATTCTCAGAACAAATTACAAAGTTATTAAAAAAGAGGAAAAAGGAAAAACAAAATAAAAATAAGAGTGCCTCTTGCCCATGCTCCTGGAACTTATTTACTGGTTTGGTACAATTCGTTATGGTTTTATGTTTAAGAGGTTTAGCATAAAAAGTCATAAATGACATTAAGGAAACTGGTAAAACAAATAATATGTTATCAAATATAAAACAGGCTGTATAAGCAAAACCCAGCACTAACTGGTTATACAGTGCTGGTAGTCCTTCAGTCAGTCAATTATAACAGTACTGAATCAGTGGTAGATACAACCAAATCTTGAAGATATGGCCATATTTACCATCCATCCATCCATCCATCCATCCATCATGAAAAAGTTTGCCTTGTCCTAAACTATCATTTTAAGGGTTAATAGTAGTTTAATATCAAATCTGGATGGGGATCCGGCTCAGATTAAAAAGCACATTTTTGAATTGATCCTCTGATTGGCACTAAAGCTTTGAACATAGTGTTGTATCTACCAGTCCAGGTCTCTGGGCTCATGGTTTCCCACTGATTAAGTACTGTATTTGTAAATAGCCTACATATGGCACATCCACCAACCATTATCTGGAATCCATTCTTCTTTTTAAAATGATAAGAGATGCTTAAAAAACTTTTCATAAGTCTATACTTCAGCTCAGAGGTATGATATATACATGCATCAAGATGTTACCTGGGATGCAACCACAACCTTGCCAGCTTCTGTGTGAACTGCTTGAACCATTCCCAGTATGGTACTGTTGCCCACTGCTTTGCCAGTTATAAAGCCACTGTTGTTTACAGAAGCAATGCTGGGATCGTGGATGGAAAAGATTATGTTGAACTGAGGCTGTGGTCCTCCCTCAGAAGTAATCTGTGGTTAGTTATTTAAAAAAATAAGAATTACTTTCTCATTTGTTCTCAATTTATAGGTTGAATAAGAATAAGGTAACAGGTACTTATATTCTAATAATACAACAGATGCAAACTGAGGTTGCTAGTGATACAAAGCTATTTGTCATTACATTGTTCTTTAAAGAGGACAGAAGAGGAAAAGGCAGATTATTAAGCATATAATTCACCCTCGCCCAACTGTATGGTTTCTAGGCTCCTGGTCCCCTCCCCCCACCACACACATTCAAAGTTACCAAGGCCTTGGACATGTGTGGGATTATGCATGTGTACAGCAAGTAGACTTTTATGTGATGCGCTGAAAGGTTGAGGATGAGTATAGAATGCTTGTATTTTTCTTTTCTTTTAATTTACCTGGATGTATACTTTCAAGATCAAAATTATTGGTTAGATTTCTCTCATGACTTTTCTGTCCTTGCAACATTCCAATTTACAGATAGTCCTCAACCATTGCAATTGGGACCAGCAACTCTTGTCACATTGCAAACTGAAATGCCACGTGATTGTGTCAACTTTCATTTCAGTGAGTCACCCGCAGTCGTTAGTGTGAAGTCATGCGTGACTTGCGACTTTCTGCTGGCTTTCCCACTGACTTTTGTTGTCAGAAGCTGGTTTCTTCTTCAACAGTTGCTGAACTAGTGGTAGATAAGCGAGGACTGCCTATAGTTATTGAATAGTTATTGGAATGGATTGAAAATTTTTTCCACATTTTTTTAAAGTTTGATGTGTGCGGACTCTGAGGATAAGGCAGCTAAAAGTCTGGAACTGATGATGATTTGTTTTAATTCTAACACTGCCTTCTAGTCATCCTCATCAAGAAATTGCTCACTGCTGAACATTCAGTTTAAGAACTCTGGAACTTATAGTAGCCAAGCATTTGGAAATTACCAAATTGGGTAAAGTTGCTACGCTGATTGATGGAAAACCACACATCGAGGAATAAGGTTAAGATTACTTTCTATTCATGCACACACTAATGTCCCTTTTAGGAAATAATTAGTTCAGCATAATAATTTAAAACCAACTTACTTGAATCATTGCGCCTATGAGTAAGGTGACTTTTTTTGGTATCAATTTAAAAGGAGGAAATACCTAGAAGTAGGACAAGAATTAATGTTTATTTATAAAGTTAAAATCCAACTATTTGGAACAATATAACGATTTTCATTTCAATGTACCTTCTTACTCTACACATTTCTTTTCAATTTTTCTTTTTAGAGTGGCTTTATTTTGTCTTTTTAAACTTCTGCACTCAAAGCAGATGGCCATTTCTACCTTCTGCCTTGTCATTATTTATCTCTTAAACTTTCCTTGAAAAGCATTTTAGTTTCCTCCTCCCCCCCCCCGGTTTGTGGATATGTTGTGCCAATTCCACTCCTTGTTGTCATCTTTTCTTTCATTTTAAAATTATTTTATTATCTAGCAATTACCCTTATTCTATTACAACTTTGGAGCTTGAGCATTTTCATGGCATTTATCTTATTAATTATCAGCTTCTTTCTGAACTATTATCTCAAGTGCATTTTCCCCCTCTACTTTCTGCTTGTCCTCTCCACCCTCATAACTGCCTAACATTTAGTCTCATGCCCTCCTTTGTTTGGATAAGTGCAAAGAAAGCAAAATAATCATCCAGGCTCTGATACTTACTAACATGATTAGTAACAATCTTTCTTGATTTATCAAGCTAAGTGCAGAGCATCACCACATCCAGATTTCTGCCTAATGATTCTGATATTTGTCCATTAAAATAATTTTGCTTTCAGTTTTTAAAATCATTTTGAGTGATGAGCTTTTCTGGCTGAGAAGCATGATTATAAAAAGTCACCCTAAAAGCATGAATAGCTAACAATGAATATATTTACTTCAATCTGCTGTGAAACTGAATAGATCTTTTCACCATATCTGTCAGTGACAACTCCTGTAACACTGGTTTGACCTATGGCCATGCCTTGCACAAGAAAAACAGCTGTGTATTCATCAGAAGTTTCACCAAGGGCTCTGCAATAATAAAATGTATGAATTAGTAGACATCTGAATGTGCCTTTAGAAGCACTAAAGAGCAATTGCCTCAATTTAATCTAATGTAGAATTTTCAGTTGTGTCCATTTGCAATGATGAGCTGATAACATAGTGAGAAATATCAACCAGACTATGTGATGAGCTGTATGAAACAATGTAAGACATGGGAAAAGATAACCAAAAATATATAGGTAGCCCTTGCTTAATAACCACAATTTGGACTTGAAACTGTGTTATTAAGTGAGACATCATGTGACTGCGATGGACTTATGACCTCACTTCCGTTGTGGTTAAGCAAATTACTGTGTGATTCTTAAACCCCCAGCTGCTGTGGCCTAGAGGTAGAGCTCTTGCCTCACAATCAGGAGGTTGTGAGTTCGATCCTAGGTAGCGGCAGATGTAAGGGTCTCCTGCTTGGGCAGGGGATTGGACTAGATGACCTGCAAGGTCCCTTCTGACTTTTAATCTGTTAATTGCTTGACTGTGACTTGTGATTTTCCTGCCAGCTTCTCTATCAACTTCGGCTTGTCAGAAGCCAGCTGTGAAGCATTGAAATGATGATCATGTGATCATGGAATGTTGTGACAGTCATAAATATCCACTGTTGTATTTCTATAGTACTTAAAACAGAGTATAACAAATGAACATAGCACTTACTTTAAGGAAATAATCTGAGATGCGGCTTTTAGAGTTAAGTCCATGAATTTGAAGTTTTTACTGTGAAAGTATTTCTTCGAAGCATCCAGCACTCTGACATAGGCTTTAACATTTTTGCCAATTTCTACCTACAATACATATTTACAGAGTTTTGCATTTCAATTCAAACAGTACATTCTGTTTATATGTAGCTTAAAATATTGTGCACCATGATCAATTTACTACTACAGAATTACTGCAATCAAAATGATTTCACTATCTCTTAGCAACTGTAGATTGCAATCAAATTTGCTTCTATGTCAGCTTTCTTAGAGGTACTGGATTATATCTACAACATTCAGAGCCAGTATAATCCCCAGTTACCATTCTAGAATAAGCTGTGGAATAAGTCAAGGCTGGGAAAGAGGTTTCTGTGCAGCTCCCCAGCCATAATGTGATAAAGGCACTATTTTATTTATTTACTGTCTATGCCTTTGTTATTTTTAAAGTCAAGGCAGAGAACATAGGAATACGACTTCCTTCTCCTATTTTGTCCACAACAGCAACCCAGTGAGGTGAGGTGAAGTGAGATGGAGTGACTGGTCCAAAGTCACCCAGCTAGCTTTCATGGCTAAGGTGGGACTAGATCTTACCAGTCTCCTGGTTTCTAGTCTGGTAGTCACTAAACCAAACTAGCTGAACATACTAATTGAACTTCTGAACTGCATTTAGTTTAGTTACCTTAGGCTTATCAAATACACCCCTTATGTTAAGACAAGGCCTGTTGGTTGCCTGCTGTTCCCAAACCATACCCTACGACTCTGATTGCATCATTGAAATTTGGCAGCAAAATGGCAATTTTTGATCATTAGAGTTTTTTTCCCTTCCCTTTTCTTTTATAGAAATAAGAGTAGAGGGATGCCTGTTTATGGAGATTCTCAATCCTCCAGGTCATGGTTGCCCAAAGGTGCTTTTCAAAAAGCAAGTGGACTTTCTTGGTCTTTTTTCCTCTTCAGTTCTGACTGAATGGTGAGGGATGCCTTTTTGATAAAACCATTCCCATTCCCCTTTTTAAATTAACTTTAAATTGTGCTATCAAAATTCAGGTTATTTTGGAGAGGTTAGGGGGATAGGTTAGGGGAGAAAAAAAATGGGTTAAGTCTGCTTCTAAGAGATCTTCAACTTTCATCCCCTTACTTAAGTGTACCCATATATGTACCCTCTGCCCAAATATGTTAGATTGTTATAATTGGCTCTCGTATTGTGGGATAGGTCACAAACTGAAATACATGCTCAAGTTGCCCATGTTCCAACAATATAACTTGCCAACATTTATTAGAATTCTGACTTAGTTGTGGGGAAAAAGCCATTAACACTGCTTTCATTTGCAATATGTTAATATATGTTGTTGCTTATATCCTTATGATTTATATTCATATTGATTGTTTCCTGATTGCTTACTTGAACCTTATGACAACCATTCTTGACAAATGTATCTTTTCTTTTATGTACACTGAGAGCATACACACCAAAGACAAATTCCTTGTGTGTCCAATCACACTTGGCCAATAAAGAATTCTATTCTATTCTATTCTATTCTATTCTATTCTATTCTATTCTATTCTATTCTATTCTATTCTATTCTATTCTATTCTATTCTATTCTATTCTATTCTATTCTATTCTATATATATACCTAATTAACTACAGATCTGTTACATATTTTAGACACCTTATAAAAGTCTTGGTTGTTTATCAGTAGACCAGAATATGATCTAGAAGTATTCAAACTGGTCTCAAGTCCTTGGTGCCTGCTGAACTTGGTTGTTGTTTTCTTGCCAACTTTCATTACCAAACTAGATAACATCATAAGCTGGTAATGAAATGTCTGCAAGAAAACAACCAAGCTCAGAGAGCACCAAGGACCCCACAGTTCAACCCTGAGGTACAAATATTCTCTTCTATCGGTATTCTTATATGCATTTCTTGGAGCAAAATAAATCATAAATGAAACTCCAACCACTTGCCTATAATGAATTAATCTTGAAGAATCTTTAATATTTTATTGCCGCAGTAAACAGTGTAGCAAACCATTCATTTAGTACGGAATACTAACCTTATCAACAATTCCAACATATACTTCTTGTATATTAGAAACATACACGTCCGTTTTAGCAATGGTGGAAGATGCAAGACACAAGTCATGTATCATTACAGATACTGACCCCGGATATAAGGGATATATCTAAAATAAGGAGAAGAAAATGGAATCAAATGTTCTTAATTAGTTATTGTGACTATTCTTTACTTAAAGTAAATAGCTTTACTTAAAGTTATTGAGCTTTAAGGAAATAACAAATGGTAAATAACACTGACAAAAGAAAATTGTGTAGTTGAGATTAAGGAGGACATTTTTCCACAGAAGGAGATGATGTTCTTTCCAAATGAAGTTTTAAAATATATTCGAGGAATCTAATTTCACTGAGACAATAGAAACAGCCTGCAGGTAACAACTGCATTCAGGTGCCTCTAATGCAACTATTAGCCTCCAGTCTTGTATTCCTTCTTTGGAAACAGGAGGAGAAAAACAAAACACAAATCTTGGCGAGAAAGGATCTTATAAATAAGTCCTTAAAAGCGAGTATACAGACTGAATTTAAGAAAAAAAGAAAGGAAGCATCTGTACTGCTGAGTACTTTATTCTTAATGACACCACATAAATTGATGGCAGTTTATGTTCCTGAAGAACAATTTCACATTTCAGTGAAAACTTTTAATCACAATGGGTTTTTGTTATATCTCGCAAGGTAATACAATTTTCTGTAATGTCTTCAATCCATTTCTTTTAGCTTTGGCTGTCACTATCTTTGAGCTCACACATTTTTTGAAACCATCTAAAGCAGATAGCCTATGAAAGTCTGACATTTTGTAAAGGGTTTAGTCTAATTTCATTACCTAGACCAGAGGTCTTCAAACATGGCAACTTTAAGACTTGTGGACTTCAACTCCCAGAATTCTCCAGCCAGCATAGCTGGAGGACCCCTGACCTAGGCTCAGGGAACTTCAAATGCCATACAAAGCAATGAGATTTATCAATTGAACTAGCTTTACAATATTTCTATTTCATGCTCCAAAATATATTATCTCCTATCAGCAGAGACAAGGCTGATCTCTGTCTTCAAATTTAAAACTATCACATTCATCCACACGTAAAGCAAGTTATATAAATAAGGAGGAAAAAACATGAAAGGACAGAAATTAATTTGATGAATGTCAGACTGAATGGTAAATTGTTAGTTAATTAATTGGTGTTTACTTAATATGAAAATAGTCACACTCAAGAATTTTACTTTGCTGAATATAAGTCTAACTTGAGCAAAGTAAATTTATACAGAATATAGTGAAGGACCATCGGACCATTAAGAGACTGCCTCCATTCACCCTCAATGGATATTTTGTTTGTGTGTATGTGTGCTTTCAAGTCAAGTATTGACTTCTGGAAATTGCTGGCATAAGCCCATACAGTTTTCTTGGCAACATTTTGGGAGGTGGTTTACCATTCCCTTCTTCCTAGGGCTGAGACTGTGTGACTGGCCCAAAGCTTCATGCCCTAGGCAGGAATAGAATTCACAATCTCCTATTTTCTAGCCTGGTACCAACTAGAACTAGCCTATTACTTTAGCAATAGCAATAGCACTTAGTGCTATTAACTTCTATATTTTTCCATAGTGCTTTACAGCCCTCTCTAAGCAGTTTACAGAGTCAGCATATTGTCTCCAACAATCTGGGTCCTAATTTTACCAACCTTGGAAGGATGGAAGGCGGAGTCAATTGTGAGCTTGTCAGGATCGAACTGCTGCCCTGCAATACTGCATTCTAACCACTGCTCCATCACAACTCCTTTAAGAATGTTTTTCACAGAGCTTTTTTGAACAAAGCAGAACAGACTTGCGTGTCTTCTTACTATCCTGACATAATTAGGACGTGGTGGACTCTTATTCCATGATTTCTGTAAGTCTTTGTATTTCTAAGATCACTTGATTTAAAGTTCTCCTAATACACTTTACAAAAACCAGAGGATTTTCAATTTTTTTTTCTCAAAAGAAGAAATAAATTATTTGCATCATAAATACTTACCAGAGCAATGTCTTTACCTTCTTCATATACTATTTTAACAATGTCAACAACACTGGTATTAATGAAAAAATATCCAGAGCCCCCATTAATAATCAGTTCGCCCTGTGAAGAAAAACACATTTTAGAAAATTCACACTGAGATATCAGTTATTATCCATGTTTCTCTGAAAATAAGACTGAATCTTATTTTCTTTTGGGCCCCAAAATAAACAGTAGGGCTTATTTTCAGGGAGTGCCTTATTTTTCCCCATGTATGGGAGGCCCACTTCTTCTGCTTGCTTGTGGCAGGGCAACAGGCTGCGTGGCATACCAGTGCCACTGCCGTGAGGGTTGGATCTGCTTCACGTGCCCTGCACCAGCTTACCTCAGTACCCCTTCAGCAAGGCCATCCACCCCAAACACCTGTTTCACCTTATGGCCGCAGCTCCAACACACTATTCGGCCTCTTCCTCCGTTGTGGCCATGAGCAAACAGAAGAAATGGGCCAGGAGCCATGTGGGCTCCTGCTGGATATAGCTTCTAGTGCTGACGCCACGAGGCAGGTGTCAGGGCATGGATGGCCTGGCTGCGGAGGCCCTGAGGTAAGTTCATGTGGGGCATGTGGGTTAGCTCCACTACCCCCCACCTCATGGCTGCGACACTGTGAGCAACCAGACAAAATGGGCCAGTGGCTGGCTGCGCAGGCTCTTAAGTAGGGCTTATTTGGGGGGGGTAGGGCTTATATTAGGCGCATGCGTAAAACATGCTAGGGCTTATTTTTGGGATGGATACACACATACAGATACAAACACACAGACCTACCTTAACTGCGTGATGATTATAAATAGTCACTTCTTTAGGACTCATTTTAACATCTTCTACAAGTATTAGTTCAATACCTGCATTTACAGGTAAAAGAGCTCCATACTGTAAAGAGAAAGCAGGAAAACAAAGCAGAATAGATATTGAAGATGATAACAATATGGAAGAATGATTTACAAAAGTAAGCTAGATTGATATGATTGGACTAGAACTAGGGAGACTTGTATTCATGTCCACCCTCAACTATGGAAGCCCACTGAGTAACTTTGTACCAGTAACTCTCCCTTAGCCCAATCGATCTCACATATTTTTTGCTGTGGGAAAAATAGGAGGGAGTGCTATGGACATCAGCCTGAATCCTGGAGGAAAGGCAGGATATAACTCTAACAAATTAAAAAATAATAAGAGGAACCACTCTGAAAAAAGTAGATTCTAGTATGTGTGGTTCTAGTAACAAGTTCAGCATTCCCAGACCTTTATTTTCACAAAACATGCATTTATATATTTATATTTATGAATGCCAATGTATTTCAATATGCTCTCCAGAATAATTCCAACTATCAGCTTATCATCAATACATCAATACAAGCTGCATTCATCAACAATTAGATATAATTGTGTTAGCTAACTGAGCCCCATGAAACATTGGCTTCATACATTCCTGATATTAATCTAGTTCTAATTTCTTGTCCAAATTTCTTGTTTTTTCTCTATTCCCTTAATTTCATGATAATATCAAAACTTAACAAATGCATGGCATTACATAAGAATGAAATTCTCCTATCTTTTGTTATATATCAGTGATGGCGAACCTTTTTTGGTTCGCGTGCCAAAAGGGTGTGTGTGTGCGCGCTAGCGCACGCACACGTGCCCACACCCATTCCCTCTCCCCCCACGCATGTGCACAACCCCCCCATGCTGCCCCCTTTGCATGCGCACCCCCACCCCACCCCCGCGCAAAGGCCTTACCGAAGCCTGGGACGGTGAAAAACGGCAAAATGAGCAAACCGGAAGTTCGGAAAAACGCACTTCCGGTTTGCCCATTGGGCTGTTTTTTGAACTCCGGGGCTTCAGGAAGCTTCCCTGAACCCTCCGGAGTGCTAAAAACAGCCCAACGGCAAACCGGAAGTGTGTTTTCCAAACTTCCGGTTTGCCTGTTTCGACATTTTTTGCATTCCAGGGCTTCAAGGAAGCTTCCCTAAACCCTCCTGGAGTGCAAAAAGCAGCCCAATGGCAAACCGGAAGTGCATTTTTCCAAACTTCCGGTTTGCCCGTGGAGCTGACAGGGCAATGCCTCGTGTGCCCTCTGATATGGCTCCGCGTGCCACCTGTGGCATGCGTGCCATAGGTTCGCCATCACTGTTATATATGAATAAATGACACTGAATTTCATTCAGAGTTCGAGGGAAATGGGTGGTTCCAAGATGTGAAAAATAAGAAAGAAAGAAAGAAAGAAAGAAAGAAAGAAAGAAAGAAAGAAAGAAAGAAAGAAAGAAAGAAAGAGAAAGAAAGAAAGAAAGAAAGAAAGAAAGAAAGAAAGAAAGAAAGAAAGAAAGAAAGAAAGAAAGAAAGAAAGAAAGAAAGAAAGAAGCATAATAGCTGCATAAATTGGTTTGGTAATTAAATACATCAATACATTTATATGTATTATTTAAATAAATAATTATTTGAATTTTCTGTTTATATACTTGTATTGAAAAATACAACCCTTGGTGTAATAGACAAATATATTTCAGTAATAGGGGACACAGGCAGCATATCAATTTATACATTATTATTTTTTAAAAAATAATTTCTCTAAGTACTATTACAATTATTTCCTACTAAAGTGAACTAACAATCATCTGCGTCTAGATGAATTATCTTAGATTAAATATAAATTTTGACCTTGGAAATACTTCATCTATTATTTGCGTGTTTGGGAAAAACATATGAGAGCTCCATCCCACAAAAATACAAATAACGGAGAAACTATGTCAACAGTAGAAGACAAGCTTTGCATGCAAAGTGTTCCAAGTTTAAGACCTGGAAAAATCATTTTCACTGTCAACAGTACCGAGCAACATGAACTAGTCACCTGACTATAAGGTTCTTTTCAAATTTTTGCTATGAGAGTTTAGATATATCATAAAATGAAGTTAGAATGTAGAATGGATTTGGAGTTATCAATTCAAGTTTACTCTGCAGCCCTCTTCATTATTTTGTGACATGTAGGATGAAAGTCCTATAATTATAATTCACATAAATTGTAAATTTATGTCTACTGTTCTTCAAGACAAAAAATTATAATAAGCAGGAACTTGGCCTGTTGAAATATTAAGTAATGATGATCTGACTGTTTTCCAAACTTAGTATTTTCAGCGTTTCCCTCCCTTGTTCCAACCTGGGAACAAGAATATGGATACAGTTCTTTTCAATATATTTTCTTGAAAGATTAGGCATGACAATTTATTCAGGGAAAATATATGCTACTGCTTAGAGCAAAATATTACTGAGTCTTCAGTAACAAATGTTACACCTTACCTTAGTTCTACAATACTTCTTATCCCTTGTATTCAAAGTTAAATGCACTAAATGTAATTAAAAAGTATGTAAATATTAAGTCTGCAGGATCCAATCTGGGTTGGTCACCCAGAGTGACTTATGACATTTACGACCGTTGAAGGATTCCCCATCATCAGATGATCAAAATTTAGACTCTTGGCAACTGACTCATATTTATGATGATTGCAGTGTCCCGGGGTCTTGTGATCACATTTTGCGACCTTCTGACAAGCAAAGTCAATGGGGAAGCCAAATTCACTTAACAACTGCAATGATTCACTTAACAACTGTAACAAGAATGGTCATAAAATGGGGCAAAATTCACTTAGCAACTCACTTAGCAATAGAAATTTTGGGTTAAATTGTGGTCATAAGTAGAGGATTATACGGCTTATGGTTAACTCTAATACTACGAGCAGTCAGTTTTTTGACAACTGAACCTTCTTCGGGTTAAACCTGCATTTACAGCAAAATAGGCAAAGAACAATTTAGAGGCTACCAAAAAGAATAATGAGGAGGAAGGGGAGGATGGATTTCAAAGTTAGAAAATCCATTTTAGTATTTTGTTTTACTTCTATGGATCTAAGTTATAATAGTTTAGAATTATGGTAAAAAAAAACAGTATATTAATATTGTATTGGGAATGGAAATAGAAGATATATCTTATTGGGGCAGTAATCTGAGGTAAAAAGGTATTACCGGTTTCTTTACTTCATTAGTAATCAAATGAATATGTTGATAGCCAACTGCGGTAGCTGATATTATTGTTGCTCCTGGTTTATGATGAACTAAAACAGTTTGCAGACCTAAAAAAGGGCAGAGAAAATTGGAAAAGCAGTGGGTACTGCTGAATAAACCACTAGAACACAGGACCATAGCAATAAAGTAGCCTTCAAAGTTACACAGCCCCACACCCTCCCATTTTTTAATATCCTTAGAAAAATATGACACTTCTTTCAAAATAGCTTCCTGGGTCTATGAACAAAGTTTCATTACAGAAAGCAAAGGTTGGTAGTGATGGAATAACTAGTATTAGTATTACAAGGAAACTGAGTGAATATTTTTAAAAATGTGAGGGAAAAGTACCTTGCATTTTCTTCTGACTGTTTCCATGATCTTTCATAGATAGTTCCATAGACATCCTGGCCTCTATGCTAGCTAGTAAATGGTCTGTTGATTCCCAGGTTATAGTAAGAGAACTAAAATTGTCAAATTTATTCCCCTGATGATCATAAACGTCTAGCTCCAATACTGGGTTGCGGAAAATTGAAATAGGGACCTAGAAGATAATTATTTTGTTTATAAATATGAAAAATATCTTTAAAAATACACATGCATCTGAGCGCAAAAAGATAATGCACAAGATTAAAAACAGGCCATATTCTACTATATTGAACAAACTAAATATTTCAGCAAAGATTTTGGAATGTAGTTGTAGAAAGGCAGCTGTAGAAAGGCAGCTTTCCAATGCTACTTATTGAATACAATTGAATACAACTATATATGTTGATACATTTGTTACCCCAGGTCTTGTGAATAGGATTTTGACAAAACCTAACCCCAACCCCGTTCAAAAATATTATGGTGGTGTATGGCCAAATCATTTTCCTGAAGGCAAGTTCATGAAGTTGCTTCTCTCGATCCTTAATCTCCCAGGATATTTTAAATCACCATAGCTTATTTTTCTCCAGGGCAACTGGGAGCCTTCTAACCAAAGCATTGGACAAAACCATTATCACTCTATTTCCAAAATATGTGTTGGGCTCTTCTATAAGCAATTCTTATAAAAAAAATGCTAGAAGTGGGAATTAGCATTGTATCAGTTTTCTCTCCGTCTGCCCTGTCTTAGTAAAAATGCATTAGGCAGATCAGGGATAATGGTGGGCACCAAGATAAATATTTAGTGTTACCACATTGTCTTCCCCCAATTCATACCTACCCCTTGTTTGTCCTGATGAAGGAAGGGACAGGAAACATCCATCTCAGGATCTGTAGATACAAGTGCCAAGGAAAACCGAGAAGGAGTGGCACAAATCAATGTCACATCAGCTGACTCAACAGCTGGAAAAGGGTTGGTTACAGTGGGCTTGTTGCCAATTGTTAGTGAAATTACCTGCATAAATATTGGTGAGAATAAATAATAATAATACCGGTAATAATAAAAAGTTTGTACATGGCAAAACACTTCTTTTTTATGCAATACTGTTTAAGACAGATCATTAAGGTTGAGTATTTGTTTCAGTAATAGCCTGAAATGTTGACAAATAAAGATATATCATTCTGACATTTATTTTCAAAAGCAGTTCTAGTCCATTATCAGAGTGCAACTTTATTGCTTTTTTACCCACTTTAACACTGCAAAATAATATTACTTTTTTAGGATTTTGAAACAGATGGCTGATCTTTATGAAGACAAGGGGCATGTGCACATATAAGTGAGTGCTTCAAGAAACGCTAACTTATTACTGTATTTTAATGATAGAATGTCTTTATGGGCAGAATATTCTCATATTTACTGTTTATTCCAAGTAAATTTAGTTGATATGAATACTAGAGTTAGAATTTTCCATATGGTGCTGTTGCACAAAATGCATTAACAATACTTAAAAAGAAGTTTAATGCAGCAGAATGAGAATGTTATGAAACTATTTTCTTTAGTATTTCTTTTAATTGTTTAATACCTGACTTCTATCATCACAACTTGTTGAATGAACCATACTGGCCTACTAAATTGTTAATAATAAGAGATCTTAATTTTTCAGGGGAAAAAAATCCTGTTGATGCTATGTTTTCAGATTCTATTAAAGTTAAAGACCGTGTACTTAGATAATCATTAGCTTATTCTATTAGATTTTATTTTTAGATGGTGGAAGTGATAGTTATGGATCACTAAGAAACAGTGAATGTCAGGTTAAAAAATGTATTACTCTTACAATAAGGTTAAATTATCATTGATAATGATCAGAATCTACAATCTTGGGTTATTGTGGCTTTATAATCCAACTGTAACAGCATGGGAAAGGGTTTTTGAGGGCATGTTACTTCAAAAATTTAAGAGACTATAATTCATATGAAAGTCTTATCCTTTTAGGATATAACTGCCTACATTTCTCTCCTACCACCAAATCTCGAGTCCTGCTCAGTCCTGCCCATAATGGTAGGGATGTTCCTGGAAGAGCTGAGTAAAGAACTCCAGGAGCGAGTGACAAGAGTATTCCCAGCACTCAAGGCATGAAAACAATCCAGCTGCCCAGCTGAGGCAAGCAGACATTTATATTAGGCAAAAATGATGTAAGAAGATGCTGAAGGAGGGTGATCATTTTACTGATAATGGCAAACACATCCACTGCTTGTGCAGCCAGGGTTTGGGACCATGTTCTAAGCTACTTTATATGTTGACATTTCTACTTTACAGAATATAAACATCTGTATATAAGTTTATAAGCACTATTACAATGGTATCTGTAAAAATATTGAAGATTAAGATAGACAAGCAAGGAAAATTTTCCCAAAAAAATATGTGAACTCCCAAAGAAGTTCAACCTTCAAATTGCTATGCCAGTCAATAGTATTTGATTCAAAGAAGACCAGAGAAAGATGGAAGGCTTATAAACTTATATACAGATGTTTATATTCTGTAAAGTAGAAATGTCAACATCTAAAGTAGCTTAGAACAAGGTCCCAAACCCTGGCTGTACAAGCAGTGGGCGAGTACGCTTGCCTGTGCAAATCCACTTACATGAGCGGCTGGGGCTTGCACTTGTGTGTGAACTCCATTTGTGTGAGTGGTACGGGTGCGCACCAGCTGCTTGTGCAAATGCAGCTGCATGCACAAGCATGCACAACCACCACTTGCACAGCCCAGAACCATCCCCTCTCACCCAACTTGGCTGATTCGTAAAGCTGGAAAGGTTGGAGAAGTTACTTAGAAGACAGAGAACTTATGAGTACTTATAGTACTAGATGGTTAGATGAGCAGTCTGGTCATTAACAATATGAAAGTTATAAGAATTAATGTAAGGTTGACAGAAATATGGCAAGCAGCTGAAGATACTCTAAAGGTTCTAATCAAGCTATGTCAGATCTGGAGAACGATACACTGACCAACAGATCAGTCCATATACTGTACTCTTAAATTCCCTTTTTGGGTAATTAGTACCCAAAAAGGAAATTTAAGAGTGTATGGAAACTATCATGCAACTTCCTTGATGTCACACGTTAGCAAAATAATATTTAGGTTCATCTAAAAAGGCTTTTAATCCTACATGGAAAGAGAGATGCCAGATGTTCAACCTGGTTTAAAAAACGCTGATGCTGACAAGCATTGGATAATTGAAAAAATTATCAGTAATTACAGAAAGAACTGTAATTGTATAAACTGTATCAGGCGATAGAATGTGAGAAGGAAAACTGGATCCTGGAATTTCTCATTGTATGATCTGTATACAGAGAACACAGTTCAGGTTAGAATATGGCGAAACAGACTAGCTCAAGGTTAGTAAGGCTAGATAAGGCTGCATATTCTTTTCTTGTTTATTCAGCCTGCATGCCAGATAAGTATATTGAGAGTCTGTGAATTTAAGAAGATAAGCATGGTTTTAAAACTGAAGGAACAAACACCAAGAACCTGCACTATGCTGATAGAAAAATTCCAATAGATAGGATAGAAAATATATTAATGCTTTTAAACTTTGGTCTTGGAAAAGACTCTTCAGAATATTATGGATATTCAGATATTATGGATTCAGATATTATGGAATATTATGTGAAGAAAACAAATAAATCATTGAACAAATCAATTCACACTTTTTATTAAAGGCTCAAATGACCAGACTCCCATATTTTAGACATATGAAGATCCAGCTCCTATGAGAAATAATAATGCTGGTAAAGGTAAAGAAGAAGAAAAAAGAAAGAAAGAAAGAAAGAAAGAAAGAAAGGAAGGAAGGAAGGAAGGAAGGAAGGAAGGAAGGAAGGAAGGAAGGAAGGGACAACCAGCAGCAAGATGGAAAGATTCAGTGATGGTGATGTTGGGTGCACAATTAGGGAGGGTTAAGTTGGGAACAGATTGCCCTGAAAGTGTAGTTATGCAATGTCACTAAGACTTCATAGCACATAATCAATCAGTGATTATATTTGATCAGGGTTTTTGGATTCCATTCACTCATATTGATTTGCAAAAGTGTGCTATTTTATCTGAAGCATTAAAACTTAAAAGTTATACCTGCAATTTTTTTAAAAAAAACCATCAACAAATTCAAAAGTTAAATTGCTAAGTTAAGTGGACAGGGAAGATTTTTTGTCCTTTGTGAAACTGTAATCATTGTGTTACTACTTTTATATTTGTTTAAATGTCTAATAAGCTGAAAGATGCTTTTCAGATATTTTTTCCTGCTACTTTTTACTCTTATGACTCTGAGGAATAACATATAATATAATAAGCAATTAAGTTCAGTCAAGAAATATACACTGAGTTAAAGCATTGGCACATTTCATGATATAAAAGCATTTGTAAATGTAACAAAATTTAATTCTTATGAGTCAAGTAGCATCAGTATGCATAAGGATCAGCAACTAATTCATGCATTCAAATGTCATAATAGTTATGATTACCATATGCAAGATAACCATTGAAAATCTGATTTCTTGTATTGACTATTAAAATAAACCACCTCAATTCCTCTCCAAAAATCCAGCAAACGTTAGAATCAAAATTTATCTCACTCACATGATCCCCAAGGGCTTTACAAGTTGCTCTAGCCCAATGCTGGAAAGAATTCCTAGATGTAGGTGGTCCTAGTAAATGTAAGCCCACATTCTCTGGATGTTCCGTATTGGTATCTCTGAAGAACTTGGTTGGCTCTTGAATCCATGGTCTGGGTCCACCTTCAAAGAGGATATCTTTAGAAGAACCCAAAGTTACCAAAGCAGCAGAAATAGGATCAATAATCTAGGAGAGAATGTGATAACAATTCAGATCATGATAATATTATCAGTAATTTTGTCAGAAATTATTTGACAGATGTGAGAATTAATTTATTTATTTGGTTTTCTTATATGCCGCCCAACTCCCGAGGAGGAGTTTGATCTTTTCCCGGACATCAGACATTAGAAATGAAACCGCAGTTTAAAAGTCTAAGTAAAAATATTTATTTCGGTACAAAAATAATAAATCCTCGTTTGTTTACATCTCTGATATAAATGTGCGTCTTCTCTCAATGGAAGACAGAAGAAGAAGGATAGAGTGGAGATTGGAATGCACACATGCGTACAAGAACATATCAATCACGTGCTCAGGAATAAACCATTATATTGAATAGGGATGCATCTCCCTGCATATACATGTAACAAGCAATAATCACACCGTGACATTATTAATCTTGTTAATTAACCTGTACAGTTTCCTCATATTAGACACTGCACAGTATCCATAAAAAACTGCAGTGATGTCAAAAATATGACAGATGTCATGACCTCATCATATACGTAAAGAAATTAAAGCTTCTTTATATCACATGTATGTACAGTAGGCTGTATATATTACATCATGAAGTCAGCAAGACCCCAAAATTGTGCACATGATCTTTCTGAGGCAGTGCAATTCCCATCTAGAACAAGAAATGGAAGGTCCCAGAACCAGGAGGCTCCAAAATCCGGAGCCACTCAGTTTTACTAGATTTGAGTTGAAGCATATTGTTTCCCAGCCAGGCCCATGCAACCTCCAGACACCAAGACTTCCAAAATATCAGTCAGATAGCCTGAGGTGGAGATTCATAAGTATCATCTGCATATTGATGAGACCAACCTTGAACTGGTGGATAATTCCACCTAGTGGCTTCATGTAGATGTTAAACAAGAAAAGATATCATACTAAGCTGTGCAGCATGCCACATAGCAGGGCCTATTGGCTGGAAGTCTCCTCTTCTTATCAACAGCAACTGGGCTGGCCTTGGAGGAAGGAAGACAACCAGCATAGTACAGTCCTGGTTAACCCCAACTGCCAAAGCCGATCCAGAAAGATGCCATGGAAAGCTGCTGAAAGATCATGGTGCTTTATTTATTAGTAGTGCAGCTACTCCACTTGAAGGATTAGAAGCGGATGCTCCAGTTTGCTTCAGAGAGGCATTCTGATATCAGCTCAAAAAAAACAAAGCACCCTCTGAAATATTTTTATATTGAGTAATCTAGAAGGGTTTTAGTTGTTCCCAATGTGTTTTTGTTCACCAACACTAATGCTCAGATACTTTTTGTGCATGCTCAATTGTTTTCTTTAGCATTCTACTGTACAACACTTGTAATTCGGGCAAGGAATAATTCCCCCCCCACCCAAAATAATTAATAGATTTGATAACCTGCCTGCAGAAAAGAATCACATGAGGGGAAATTCCAGCATGTTTTGTATCTTGTTCCACCTTTCTATATATAATATTATTATTTTTTGATTAATTTTCTTTGAATATTCTGTGCTCAAATTAATGGTAGTTATACTCAGGGGAAAATTTTTTTCAGCTACTTTCAATAGAGTAAATCTTTCTAGTGTTTCCTGCAAACAATATTCCAGACATATAGCAGCATTTGATGATAGCAGCATTTGATGATGCGGAGCTTCATAAAATAAGGGAACAAATAGCCATAAAAGCAGACAGATGTTTCAAGTGGAGTAGCTTAAACTGCAGGACCTGGTGTGAACTTGCCTTTGGTTTTGGTAAGTTCCAATTATTAGTGAGCTGTTATAATTGTTTTTAAATAGCATTAACATTTTGATATAGTTATACACAATAGAAACCAGTCAGTGTTTTGGATCTCAGAGAATCATGAGAAAAATAGGATATACTGTACAGTATTTGGCACGTTATTTGTAAAAAGAATAATAAAGGCAGGATGCAAATAAAAACAAACAAATAACTAGCTATAGAAGACTTCTCATCTAATCTTACAAGAAAAGTTCCATGTACTAAGCTTTATTTTTATTTTAAATGCTAATACAATATTTATGAAACATGCACATGCCTAAAAGTCGTGGTGTAATTTTTAATAAATATTTCTATTCACTAATTTTTATTTTATATTCTATTTTATTCTTTTACTGTTTTTAATATATTAGGGTTAGTTAATGTTATTGCTTATGTTGTTATGGAAGTGGTTGTTTGATTTGCTATGCAGCCTTCTGAATTTCCTAGAGGAAAGACAATTCAGAAATATTAAGAAATAATAAACATAAATAACCCCTGCAGTACTAAGGATAATTCCAAATAGAACAAGGATGTCAAACTCGACTTCATTGAGGGCCGCATCAGGGTTGTGTTTGACCTCAGGGGGCTGGGGTGGGCATGGCCAGGGTGGGCACGGCCAGCTCAACATCACTTGTCGAGGCTCCGTTTTCGAAAATGATAGCCTCCTGCAGCCCTCTGTCAGCAAAAACGGAGCCCGAGGGGCCACACGTGGCCCACCCGGGCTCCATTTTCAGCCATGATGGCCTCCTGCAGCCCTCTGCCAGCAAAAACAGAGCTTGGGGAGGCCACGTGCGGTTCTCCCGAGCTCCGTTTTTGCTGGCAGAGGCACCGCGGGCCGGTCCTTCGTTGTTTCCAGGGTGGCCCTGCGTGCCAGATCTAAGCACCCCGCGAGCCTTGAGTTTGACACCCCTGAAATAGAAACTTCCATAATCTGATGTTTCAAGTTCATTTAATTCCAAGCGAAAGATCAGTCATTACATTTGTTTAGTTTACGTTATCTTAAATTTGTTCATACTATATAATCAACATATATTGAAGAAAGAATTTATTAGAATGAGAAAGAAAGCTTTATTAAACTTACTTTTATTGGCAGGTAGGCTGCTATGGTAATACTGGCACTGAGGTGAATATGGTCATGGGTATAACTAACAACAAGCGAGGAATACCCTTGAGTTTCTGCTTTAACTCTGATCCCACTGCAGTATTCAGGAGTTGGCTTAAGTCTCCCTGTTAAAAAAAAAACAGAGCATAAAAATTAATATTTACACTACACTTTTAAACGTTTAGTTTTAAAACTTGCCCATGCTAATAAACATACTATTACAAGTCAATGTACTAACAAAACAAATAGCAAAATAGCCAGTTACAGAGAATAAAGTAGAACCTCTGTCAAAAAGGATACTTCAGTTTGTCTGGTTAACATGATGTAATCATCATGCTTACAAATTGATGAAATAAGAAGTAAACGAGAACATTCCAATGACAGATTAACAACAGGGTGCCTATGAACACTCCGCATTGTCTAAAACATTTGCAGAAATGATGTCATTGATTTTTCTTGGAAGCTTCTAAATAGGAGTTTTGAAAGGTATCTTGAACAGAAAGAGAGCCCTTATATTGTGCTGCCCTATGTGCCAACAAAATCTGCTCTGGATGGCAGGGGTATTCCTGGAGCAGATTTTGGGAAGATAGAGAGACCTGCAGGACGAATAATAACAAGATAAAGTTTTATTCTTCAAGTGCACAGGCACTCTTAGAAATCTGCCTCTAACCAGATTATTTTACTTGTCTCTAAAAAATTTATTGATGATAAAATAAATATGCAGAGTCCTTATTTCAGGTCCCCCCCCTCCTATATTGGGATAGAGGGGAAAAAAGGTTATTCCTGGCCCTAGTTTTATTTGAAAAAGTAACATTTGACTAAAAGTTTTCAGAAATATTAAACTATATTAAATATTAGGTGACAAAGGGTCAGTAACAAGACATGTAGGAAAATGTTCAACTCAAGTCCTAAGTGGATAAGTAGTAAGTTATTTAAACCTACGAGATATATTTTATGAATTACTATAACATAGAATCATTTTTGTTTTGCATCTTAGACAAATTTTATCCACCCCACTGATGCATGCTTAATTATGAGATAAATGTATAAACTATAACATTAAACATTTAAAAGCATTTACTATCAATAAAAGAAATTATTACTATATCAGGAAGGGAATTTGTTCATTTATTTAAAAATTTATTTTAAGTTACCTTGAAATGGACTGAACACATCGTGGTTTTCAATGTTGACAACTAAATCAAATAGTGAGCAATCACTCAGAGTGACCACCTCATTGGTTTCCTTGTCCATTACACCAATAATCTTCAGAGGCAGATCCAGGGTCTCGTCCACATGTGCTTCAACTGGACAAGGTGTGAACTTCATATCACTGGGTTCTATCACATAGACCTAGGAGACAAAAATAAAACAAGACATGAGATAGAGAGTGAGATGTGAATCTTGAACTGGAATTTAGAAACAAACAAAACCAAATCTAATTAAAATAAATTTCATTTTAATTGCTTAAACATTAATGGCACACGCTCATAGATTGATTTATTGATTTGGAAGCAGCCTATTTCACGCTGTCAATCATAATAAATCACTTTGTGTCTAATATCTGTATTAGACAATATGTGTATGGTGCCCATCTTCATTATTTTGCCAGGCTTTAAACCAAACACTTCAGAAAGCCCTGGCTTGTAAAATAATTATACAGCAAGATTGGTTTATGAGTAGCAACTTACAACAGATTGTAAAGTGCAATAAATGGCGTATTTTCTGTGGCATCTGTATGAAACTGTTACCTCAAATACAGGGGTAAACCAACACTTGCTTTGCATTTATTTCTTTATTATTGATAAAGAAAACATCACAGATGGATGGTAACATTTCATAACAACTACAGGATCAAAGCTTTTCATTTGGCATGTCTAATTTTCGAAGCCATCTGCTTACTGCTTCAGGTTAAATTGTAGACCATATGGTATGGTGTTAAAATTGTAATCCTTGTGGAACTTATACACTACTTGCATAATCTGATAATCAAGGTCAGCGGGCAGATGCTTTGTTCAAGCAGAAAATGCAAAGTGTGAGCAATTTAAAATCTTAAACTGAAGATGTTAGTTTAATTTAATATTTGTTCCTTACAAATTCAAGTGAGGTAAAGTGCACTCCTGTTGCTATGTGCTCTGAATCCTGAGTCTGAAAGTAGACTTTTAATTAAACACATCATTTCTGAACCTTCTGGAAAGAAGTCACATTTGCTGAAAGTTTTGGAAGCAACACTCATTTATTTGAAATTTAGGAGGAGAGGATTGAATATAATATTTCAGTACTCATAAGGGACATGTGCACTTGACTGGGGGTTGTGCAGAAAGCATGGCATTATTGATCAATAATTACAACTTCTGAATCTGAGGCTGAAGTTTATAATTTGAGAGAAGAATAGATAATTTGGTGGGTCATTCTTCTGTCCAAATAAGATTTCAGGTAAGTCCTTTTATATTCTTGGGCTTGGATTTGAATTCTTGGCCATGATATTTCACTTCCTATGCTCAGTTTTTTTTAAATTCTATCCTTGTTCTCAACAGTATGACATTTTGTATGAAGTCTGCTTCTGAAATACTTACATTTACCTATAGTTTTTAAATATTCAGATTAGACTGATGTTCTTTACTCTATATAAATAGTTCATCTAGGAAATTAAACTGCCAATTCATCAGTTAGGAGCTTCCCTATTTCTTGGCACTACAAGAAGTATCATAAGCCTTCTCTGCAGTTCAGAAGGTACTTTCTTACAAAGTTAGTGTTCTTTACCTTCATTTCCCCGTGGTGTAAAGGATTCTGAACATCTCTGGCATGAATGACACTGACACCAATTTCATTCCCAGTTGTCATTACTCCTTTAATTGTAATTGAAGCAACATTTTGCTGAGATGAGGTCCAAGTAAAATTTCCACTCCCACCATAAGCCTAGGTTCATAAAAGAAAAGCAAATTAAAACATTGGTGTCATGGTTCCAAGTAGTAACTCCAGAGAAAGCAGAACTACGAAGCAGGCAAAGAACAATTTTATTGGAGATATCATATTGGTACAAACTTGTGAAAACCAACTCTGAAAGTTCCCGTGGTTTTCACCTGATTAAAAAGTTAAAATTCCCCCTTTCCCCAAACAGTCAGTCACATTGTCCAATCAAGGTGCTGGTTGGTCGCATGGTTACCGGACTCCTCCTCTCTCCAGCCACCTGTTGGACTGTCCTTGGTTCCCAAAACTATTTTGTTTTGGCTACAAAACTCCCATCTAACTATGTTCCCCCTCCCTATCCCTTCTTTGCATTGTGGCAACCCTGAAGCCTCCAAAATGGCCCCAGCCAGGTTCGTTTCAGAGTTGATAATTAGCTTGATTAATCATTTTAAAAATATACTTGTTAATTATTTAACTCAAATTAAAGAGAATACTTTGGAGTTAGAATGCAGTTTTGCAGGCTAATTCTGCACATTGCCAGGAGTTCAGTCCTAATGGGTTCAAGGTTGACTCAGCCTTCCAAGGTTGGTAATTGTGGGAGCAATATGCTGACTCTGTAAACCACTTAGAGAAGGCAGCAAAGCACTATGGAGTGATATATAAGTCTAAGTGCTATTGCTACACAAATGTTCATTTCTTTCTGAGCATGTATCAAAACAACACACATTACTGCAGTATAATGTTATTTATCAGAGGTTGTGTTTGTTGATACATCTCTAAAACATTTAGTAGAATCAGCCTAAGTATCACACTGTCTCCAAATATGTTGGATAATCTGAGAGACTTCAGTAATTAACAATATCTGTAGTCAACATATTGCTTCCCAGACCAGCATGTAAAAGATCCAGGTGATAGGAATGTCACAATTTTTAGAAGCTGATTAGTTTCTTTACACTGAAACCTGGAGGCAGACAACTGAATTATTTTGTCTCACTGCAACTAACGTGTCTACTGCTGAAAGTGTTTCCTAATGACAGAAATTATTTGGAAGTATAAATGCCAAAGGGGAATGCAGAACATAGAAAAAGAAGAAAATTGATTTTCTTCCTAATATACTATCTCTGTTTTTATCCCTAAGGGAAGACTAAGCTACATATATGCATGGCTATTGAAATTAATCAGAAGTCAGTCACTGATAACAATAAAGAGTAACTACATTTATTAGGATTCCCAGAGAGACTTGAATAGTTCTACACAATAGTATCCTCGGTATTTCCAAAGGTCCTGTATCATAGTTTTCAAAGGCTATCAATAAAAGAAAATTTACTTCTTTTCAGTTTTTCTAGGCTGAAAAAGAAAATGCAATTTATTTGTTCCACGTTATAGCCTATGAATACAGAAAGATGGATTTGCTTGAAAATTAAGCAGCAGGATAGCTCTTTCTACTGCAGCTATCAGAGATCTTTGCCATCTGTTTCAACTCTGTAGTTGCATAAAAATCTAGTCTGAAAAGCATCTAGTGGAATCAGCCTAGGTATCACATTGCCAATATGAATATACAATCGGCATCAATAATAATAATAATGGACAATGATAAAATATCTCCATATCTTTTGCTACCATGACTTCCCCCCTCCGACGTCCTTCCTTTCCTTTCTAATGCTACCATTCCTTTCTAATGCTCCACCTATTTCTTCCATGTGGAGGGCCACATGGGTGGAATGGCTGCACATGAAGACTAATTTGTCATGGAATTATTTTCAGCAACATTAAGTTACATAAAATAAAGCACAGTAAAAAGCCAAGTGTGGAGGTTCTGTTTTAAATATAAACTTTATCCTTTCTCTCCCTAATTAATATAACATGCTACATCTAAAACAATAATGATGATCAAAATTTCATTATTTGCCAGAAAATTGCATTAATCAGATCTTTCTACAGGTAACTTCTTCATCATAATGACTGGTCCTGTTTCTAGCATTAGTAGCTGAAACAGGAATAAAATATGATCTTTAAACTTATTTTAGAATACATTAACTCTAGCACCTAATCCAATACTCTGTTCCCATAAGCAAGGTTTCTCATAGATACTAAGATGATTAAAGTGCACCTCTTAATAGACATTATTTAAAAGACTTCCTTCTGAAATTGTCTAATTGCCAGTCCTATTACAGGCTAATAATAAAGATTTACTGTGAAATTCTTGGTGGTCTTGGTTGTTTGCTTGCAGACATTTCATTAACTGACCAGATAACATTATCAGTGTTAATGAGTGTGGAATCTGCTCTGTTTAAATGCAGCAACATGCCTTACCAATGGGCAATCTGTGGTTTGTAATTGCTTAAGATATTATTTTCTGCTTGATTGTTTGTCTCCTTAGTGGTTCCTTGATTAGGATATTGTTTTCTGTTTGATTGTTTGTCTGATATTAATCCCTGCTTATCTGGATGTTGGCTATTGAAGATGTGTTTTTGTTACCTCCTTAGTTTTTTTTAATGTCTCTTTTGAATAGTATGCAAATATAGTTTATCTCTATGTGACTATTGATGGCAGATTTGTTTGAGTGTCAAGCTTCCAGAAATTTCTTAAGTGTTTTTGGATTTAGTTTGGTCTAGGATGCTGAGTTTCCCAATTGAATGGATGAGTTTATCATGGTTCCCAATATGATTAGGTTTGTCAATGTGTTATGAGATGAAAGCATTTTGATCATGTCTTCTGACTGCTAGTTGGTGCTTATGGATGTGCTCTGCTAGTCTTCTGCCTTCTTTCCTCCATAGTAGCTCTTACAGGGTTTACACTCTATGTTGTAGATAACTCCTGGTTTTTTTTTCTTTTGGGGCTGCTGGGTCTTTAAACTTACTCAGAATGTTTTGCAGGGATTTAATTGGTTTGTGTACTATGGTGAGAATGAGGTGGCTGGATGGAGTCACTGAAGCAGTAGGCATGAGCTTAAATGGACTCCAGAGGATGGTAGAGAACAGGAAGGCCTGGAGGGACATTGTCCATGGGGTCGCGATGGGTCGAACACGACTTCGCAACTAACAACAACAACACTATGGTAATACAATGGTGGTTGTAACAGATTGGTTGGTTATTTCTGAGCTGTTTCTGATGTATGGCTGTGTTCTATTTTTCATAGTTGAGTTGGTTGTAGTGGTTTGAGCAGTTGGGCACTTTTGATAAAGTTGTATTGATATCCATTGTTGGAATATATTGTACAGGCAGTTTGTTCCCTGTTATTCTAGATTGCTACACTGCATTTGTGCTTATCTGATACAACAATATGAATACAGTAAACAGTACCCTGCTGGGCTGCCTCATGATGGTGGAGGATTGTTCCTGGAAGGGATGATTGAAGAACACTGGCAGTTATGTCCAAAGTACTATTCTCCAAAGCACCTGAGGGCAGAAACTAATCAAGGAGAGAAGCAACTTAGAACTAAGGAGAAATTTCCTGACAGTTAGAACAATTAATCAGTGGAACAGCTTGCCCCCAGAAGTTGTGAATGCTCCAACACTAGAAGTTTTTAAGAAGATGTTGGATAAACATTTGTCTGAAGTGGTGTAGGGTTTCCTGCTTAGGCAGGAGGTTGGACTAGAAGACCTCCAAGGTCCCTTCCAACTCTGTTATTCTGTATACATATTTTCATCATATACTTCCCTCAGATGTGAAAATAGCTAAACTAGGCTGGTACCTATATTAGGAAGCTGTGATATAGGAAAATGCCAGAGGCAGTTGATCACTTTAGTGAGAGTGGCAGAGGCATCAATTCATACTGTGTGGAAAAAGACATTGATAAACCACTGCTGTCTTTTTACCAAGAAAACCACACAGATAGAAAATATTAAATAATTGACAATATTATGCTGGATGATAGTCCTCTCAGGTCAGATGGCACTCA
The DNA here is from genome assembly GCA_023053685.1 of Diadophis punctatus similis. Classification (NCBI taxonomy): domain Eukaryota; kingdom Metazoa; phylum Chordata; class Lepidosauria; order Squamata; family Dipsadidae; genus Diadophis; species Diadophis punctatus. The sequence continues at coordinate 197,927,146 of JALIGW010000002.1, forward strand.
ACATGCTACTGAGGAGAAGCTGAGGATATTTTGGAATACTAATAGTGTTTATGCTGGGCTGGATGAAAACCTTTGGAATATCTAGTTGCTGATGTTGCCATACAGGAATATTGGGGAAGATGGAAGGAAAGGAAAGAGGACTGACTACCAGTAACAAAGTGGTTGGCTCATTTACAATGGGTTCACTGCTGGAAGACCTGGAGGGCTAGATTAGGGACAGATTATTATGGAGAATATTCATGTGATTATTAAAGGTTGAGCCTGACTTGATGGCACATTATTAATCAATTGAACAAACAAACAATTAAAGATCTAAAATAGCATAAGCTATCTGAAAATCATAAATAATCTTCTATCCAAATCGCAGGAAAGCAGAGTTTCGTTTTTCCTCCTAAGGAAATTCCCTATTCATTCTTCCTATCCTTCTGGTATCAATTTCTACAGTATTATATACATTTTAAGGTGGAATCAACCACCTTATTTTTATTTTTTCCTAAATATTACCAATATAAAAATTATCTTTTTTACAACAGCTACAACTAGTAACAGCTACAAGCCATGGTCAGTTAGAAGAACTGGTTGATGTGAAAATGGCTACATTCCTATTAATGAACTTCACATGTAACTCTGAAGTGCAAACGTTCAACTGATCTTCACTGAGGCTTTCAAGAATTCAATGCAATGCAGTCTTGTAGACGTTACTTAGAAATAAATGAGGCATTAATTACTGGGTTTATTCCCAGCTATTAATTATCCAGGACTGCGTAGTCCTATTCAAGATTAATTTTTTTACATTTTTAATTAGATAGACTAACTAGAAAAGAATCACCAACTTCTGTATCAACCAGCTTGGCACTTTTTAAAAAGCATGTTTCACATAGATATCTGTTTTGAAGAAAAGCATTTCAGTCATAGCCAAAGGATGAATCTTTCTAAACAATTCAAAGACTTTACAACTTTAATTGAGCTAACTTTGGAAAAAAATCCTCGCATAACAGAACTTTCTTGAAGAAAAGCACTCCTGTGAAAAAAACTTATTCTTGAAACTGAAGAAATATGAAAAGTACAGAAGAAATCTCATGGCTGAAAGAATATATACAGTAAATAAAGCACAATATTATAACAATATTTGGGAGTGAATACAGATGCAGATTTAGAGAACTAATAAGTACTTAAACAAGTACTTTTTTATAATTGACATTTTTGGGGGGTCATTTTTATATTTGAAATTTCTATCAAAATTTCTCATTTGCAACTTTACACAAATTTAAAAAGATTTCTAAACTGTAAGGTAAAGTAAAATGAAGCTTTTAAGGACAAAGGTGGGAAACAACAAACAAGTAATAACAAAACGCACTTCCCAATAGAAATAAGATTACGGCCATCAAAGTTAATAGCAGATACTGGAACAGTAATGGATCCAATTTCTAAGCTTGCTGTATTCTACTTTTAGATGGCTTCAATACATACCAGGATTCTGTACTGATAGGCTCCTGCTTTTGCTTGCCACGGAAAGGTCAAAATGCTTGGTTGAAGAACAATGGGAGCATAGATATCTACTTCTTGTTGATTTTGTGCAGGAACAGAAAATGTGTGAACACCTCCATCCTAATAAAATGAATGTACATTAAGTAAATATTTTACTTCAGTGTTCTTTAAAACCTATTTTTATTGGATAAGATGTAGTATGCAGAGAAGCATAGGGCTCTTTCATATACTTTGCCCCCCCCTCTTTCTGTCCTATCCCAACCATGAACATTTATAAGAGGGTTCCACAAGAAGAACTTGATTCCTACAGATTGCTCTCCTCTGTAGGGTCATAAGAACCTTTTGGAGGGTCTATCATAACTTTGAATGGTCACTAAGTGACTGGTCATAAATTGAGAACTACTATATTGGTTCCAAATGTGCAAATGAAACTGGCCAAGAATTCACCTTCAAAAAAAGTTGGAAGTAGGTTTCCTTGTGTGGAATCGGGAGAACGCCATCCACCATGGAACTACTGTATTTTAATGGGAATTGTACAAATAATATTTTATACCTTAGTAGTGTTCAATAAATTATTTATGCACATGCATGCACGTGTATAACAAAGTGGAATTCTTTTTAACCTTCTGTTTTTCCCCCAGATTGCTAAAGAAATCACTATAAATATAATTATATCCTTAAATAAAGTATTTGCTACATGTTGGTGAGAGGCAGAGGAAATGCCTAATAAATAAATGATCATAATATCTAATTTGTCTCAATATATAAAACTTATTCTTGTTTATCTGAAAGTTCTAATTTCAACAATTTTACTAATCCATTTTGAAATATGCAATATTTTACAAATTGTAATTCTAACAAAATTCATGAGAATAGTTTTCATATAAAGTATTTTGATTGGATTATATTTTAAATTTAAACAAGTAAATTGGCTAAATGTGGTAATAATTAGTAAAGTAGTCTACTTATTAACTAGGTAAGGTTTACATAAAGCCACTTTTTTCAAGCATCATACCTGATCTACAATAGATGTTAGTTTAGCACTAAGAACGGTATGTCCTTCTTTTATTGCTTTTACATAGTGATATGAACCATTGAGAGAGGACTGCACAACTTCAAAATATTCTTTTGGAAAGTACATATCAATTCTGATGTTCTGAAATTTAAAAAGGAATAATTATCAAATACATTTTGAATAAAAACATTTCTTAATAGAAATACCATTAATATATTCTGATGGCAGAAGAAAAATATGTGCTCAGTTTTTTTTTTTAAAAAGGAAGTCTGTTGGAATCAATCTTTCTAGTTTGTCACTTTTTTCAAAATAAGTTGCATTATGTATGTTGCACTTCCATAAGGAAATCAAAATGAAAGAAATAGTTGTGCAAGTTCTGTTTTATCAAATCCATCATGAGTTGTAATGATTACCATGTTGTTTTTTAATGTGTTTGCAGTTAATCTTTTTTATGATTTGCTCTATGATTTCCCAAATATTGACATTAGTTCACTATCGAATTCCCCTTGGGGAGATCAGATAATATTTTCCACCCTTCAATCATCCATGCTCTAAGGTTTCTCAAGACAACGAGAAGCTTGAAAAGTGTAGTAAGGAAAGGGAAAATATGGCAAATTTACAACCATTCCGACAACTGAAATAAAAAACCTAATTAACTGCTATGATGTTCAATGTAAGGTCATGTTGCCTAAACCATACCTTATAAAAACTACATATAACCTGCTATTAAGCACACTAAAAAATTGAGTTTTTTTACAGGACAAATCTCCTTGTAAAAAGTTTGTGCCCTATAGTTTTATTGAAAGACTTTTCATTAGTACTTTACTTTCAATATACATATGTTTAACTCTGTTGTCAATTCAAAACAAAGGAACTATAAAATGGCCATTGCCATTTTGAACATTAATAAGCAAGAATAAACGTCAGTGTGCTATATCTGCTTAAAAGGTGTGGACTTCTGCTTTTCATAGATGATCTATGATGGTAATTTTCCTAGAAAATTTTACTGTTTCCATAAAAGAATGTCAAACTGCTGTTAAAAATGCAGCAGGAAAGGCCAATTTTTTAAAAAGTAGCAAAAAATTACTTAAGAACAAAGAGATAGCTTCAGGATGGTGATTGAAAGTAATAAGTTGTTTCTTATCATTTGAGTTAACACCGGTTTCTTTGTTCACATGGTATCAGTGGTGGGTTCCTACCGGTGTGGTCCACTCTGTCGTTCCAGTAGTGGCCAGCAGATGGTGCTATTTGCATGCGACAGCTCCGGTGCCGTCTTCCCCAGTTTGTCGCAGGGCGCCATCTTTTTTGGGAATTTTTGGGCTGACTTTGCTTCCTGCGCATGCGCGGAAGCAAAATCTCGCGAGGGGACACTCGTGAGATTTCAGCGATTTTTTTGCTTCTGTGCATGCGCAGGAAAAAAGTGCTGAAATCGTGTGCGCGCGCGTGTCCCCTCATGAGATTTTGCTTCTGCGCATGCGCAGGAAGCAAAATCATACGAGGCAGCGCACGCGTGTAGCGAGCACATGCCGAAACATGGCGATGTGCGCACAGCACACCGGTAGCGCAAAGAACAGGCAACCTGCCCCTGCATGGTATCTATGTTCTGTTTTCACTCTAATTTTAATAGTATTCCTGACTGAAATCTGTCATCCTTATCATTATACTGTATACATGATGTGATTTTTTTCAGAAAAATGTTTATTTATGTTTCCCTTACCTCAGATAAATACACCTTATTGCTTGATTTGTCATACACTTCAATAGTGATTTCATAGAACCTCTGTGTTTCCAGCACCCATCTCTCACCAGGATGAATTGAAAATCCTGCACAGCAAAAGCACTGAAAGTCGTAGAGTTACAGAATACTCATCTGATCAAAACACATCAGTGTGGCATAAAGTGTGATTTTATATAAACTTTTCCATAAGGGGGGAATAGTTCAAAACCTTGCTGTTCAGCAGAAAGTTATTTTCCCAATTAAAAATTCAATAATATTATATATGATTCAGTAATCATATATTTCCATTTCAATGCTTGGAAATATGCGATTACTGAATGATATATAAGATTACTGAATTTTTAATTGGGAAAATAACTTTCTGCTGAACAGTAAGATAAATTGGAAAACAACTGAAATGGAAATGGGCTGGTCACATAGCAAGAAGAACTGATGGCAGGTGGACCAAGGCAGTCATAGAATGAATTCCACTTGATAAAAAGCGCCTACGAAGGAGTCCTAAAACAAGATGGATTGATGACATCAGCAAGTATTGAGGGCCCAACTCGCAAAGAAAGGTCAGGCCTTTATCCTGCAGTGGATAGACAATGGCTAAAATTATAATGATAATGATGAATCACATATGCATTAACAGAGGGATAGAATCAAGATCACTTGAAGTGTTAATACCACTTTATAATGCCTTGGTAAGGCCACACTTGGAATACTGCATTCAGTTTTGGTCACCACTATGTAAAAAGGATACTGAGACTCTAGAAAGAGTGCAGAGAATGAGCGTTGACTTACCTGATACGCTCTTTCTCATCAGGAGGAGCCAGCAGTCAGGATGGGTTGTCTCCGCCTACCAGCAGTCGAGGACGAGTCACTTTTTTTCTTTAAAACCCCTGGATCCGCCCTCTGAGACCCAGTTTTGACGAATCCGAAGGGACGACTCGATGTGGCGAAGACCTTAATTCAAAGGACGCAGCATCCCAACTGTTTGTAGACTGGTTCGTTAGTGTCGAAATAAAGGCAATGATCCTCAAAGACCGTGTCGGCTCCCTTTTTTTTTTTTTTGATAGAAATTAACCTATATCAGTGCTGAAGAACAGGGGAAACTGGCACTGACCCCTGGAACCAACGTCCAACATGGAAGAAACCAAGCCTCCCCGTGGTGATGCAACTAAATAACGGAACAGTAACAGGGAGGGAGCTGACTGCTGGCTCCTCCTGATGAGAAAGAGCGTATCAGGTAAGTCAACGCTCATTCTCCATCCTCTGAAGAGCCAGCAGTCAGGATGGGACATACCAAAGCAGTATTACCCATGGGAGGGACCAGATGATCCTGCGTTGTTGTTGATAACTCTTTGCAGCACCCTTCGTCCGAAGGCCGCGTCCGCCGAGGCGTATGTGTCGATCCTGTAGTGTCGGATAAACGGAGTAGGCGAGGCCCAGGTCGCCGCCCTACAGAGATCTTCCAGTGGGCACTGAGTTGCCCATGCAGCTGAAGTGGCAGCGCTCCTAGTAGAGTGTGCCGTGATGCCTGCGGGCCTCTGGAGGGACGCCATATCGTAGGCCTTTGCGATTGCCCCTCTGATCCAACGGCCTACCGTTGCGGACGACGCCTTGAGCCCTTTCGATTGAGGCAAGAAGGTAACCAGGAGCGCCTCTGTCCGGCGGAAAGGACGTGTGCGGCTAATGTAGATGCGCAGGGCCCGGCGGACGTCCAAGGTGTGCCCAATGCGTTCGGAAGGGTGGGACGGAGAGGGGCAGAAGGATGGCAGGATGAGCTCCTGAGCGCGGTGAAACGGGGAGTTGACCTTCGGGATGAATGCCGGGTCCAGACGGAGAACGACTCTGTCAGCATGGAATATGCAGAGATCGTCCCTGACCGAGAGCGCTGCGAGCTCGGAAATCCTGCGAGCCGAAGTGATGGCGAGGAGAAATGCGACCTTGAGGGAGAGATGCCGTAGGGAGGCTTCTCGCAACGGCTCGTACGGAGGTTCTGTCAGCGATTGGAGCACTCGAGGCAGGTCCCAGGAGGGGTACCTGTGGATCGCTGGAGGGTGGCAGTTGGTGACCCCCTTCAAGAACCGACGGACGGTCGGAATGTGGGACAAGGAGTCCCAGTGACCGCATGACAAGACCGAGGACAAAGCCGCCAGTTGACGGCGCAGGGTGTTGGGTGAGAGACCTTTATCCAGACCCTGTTTCAGAAATCGTAGAACCAGGGGTAGGGGAACGTTGAGAGGGGAGATACGTTGAGATGAGCACCAAGAGCAGAAGGCCTGCCAGATCGCCGAGTAGATGCGGTTAGTGGATGGCCGGCGAGAGGCCTGGATGTAGAAGATTACATCTGGATCGTAAAGTTGACGCCTCAGGCCGCTCCGCTCAAGCGCCAGGCGGTCAGTTGGCACCACCTGGGGTCCGGGTGGAAGAGTGCCCCTTGGCTGAGGAGGGTCGGTATGGGAGGTAGTGTCCAGTGGTTCATCACGGAGAGATCCACGAGTTCGGCAAACCAGGGCTGTCGCGGCCAATACGGAGCAATTAAGATTAGCTCCGCTTCCTCCTGGATTAGCTTCCGGAGGACCAGAGGTAGGATGGGAAGGGGAGGAAAGGCATAGAGAAGGCCCCTGGGCCACCGACAAGCCAGGGCGTTGGTCCCCTCCGACCCTTGCATCTGGTACCTGGTGTAGAATCTCCATAAGTGAGAGTTCTGCGGAGTCGCGAAGAGGTCCACCAGAGGGGTGCCGAATCGGTTCACGATGGACTGGAACACCGACGGGTCCAGGCGCCACTCGGCCTGATCCACCGTTGACCGACTCAACCAGTCTGCCTGGACATTGGCTGTTCCCGAAATGTGCTCCGATGTCAGGGACAAGAGGTGACGTTCCGCCCAGAGGCCGATCTTCCTCGCCTCGTCCATCAGGGTCCGTGAACGGGTTCCCCCCCTGGCGGTTGACATGAGCCTTGGTGGTAATGTTGTCCGTTAAAAGGAGGATGTTGGATCCCGCTATCATACGATGGAAATGTTTCAGTGCGAGGAAGGCGGCGTGCAGCTCGAGCCAGTTGATGGAGCACCTGGCTTGTGCCGCTGTCCAGAGACCTTGTGCTGTGGCGCCCTCGCAATGTTCGCCCCATCCTGACAGACTGGCGTCTGTTGTCACTGTGATTTGAGGCTGCGGGAAGAACAGGGTACCTTTGGTGAGAGCGGGAGATCGCCACCAGGTGAGGGATCGGCGAACCGAGGGAGGCAAGCGGACCTTGCGAAGGGATGATCCGAGGTGCGCCTTCTGAAAGGGGAGAAGGAACCACTGCAATTCCCGGGCGTGCAACCTTGCCCATGGTACAATGGAGATGCAGGAAACCATTTTGCCCAAAAGGGAAGATAAGGTGAGGAGGGGGGAGGACACCGCTCCCTGAACCTGAGTAGCCAAACCCCTAAGACTATCCTGTCGTTCCCGGGATATGAATACTCTGCCTGCTGAGGAGTCAATAACGGAACCTAAGTGGAGAATGGACGTTGAGGGAGACAAATGACTTTTAGCGAGGTTAATGGAGAACCCATGGGTAGTTAAGACTTGGGTGACAGTGTGAAGGTGTTGCTGTGCCGTTGCTTCGGAGGAAGCATGCACTAAGATGTCGTCCAAATAGCATTGGACTCTGATTGGGAGAGCCCGAAGGTGACCCGCCAGGACGGATAGGACCTTCGTAAAAACTCTGGGAGCGGAAGAAAGACCAAAGGGAAGGGCCCTATATTGGAAATGCTGATCTGCATAGCAGAATCTAAGGTACCTACGGTGGTGACGTGCAATTGGAATGTGCAGGTAAGCCTCAGTCAAATCAAGGGAGGCCATGAAGTCTCCCGGCCGGATGCTGGCTAGGATAGATTTTAGGGAATGCATCCGGAATTTTTTGTAAACCACAAAGTGGTTTAGACGTTTGAGGTCTAAAATTGCCCTCCAGCCCCCCGAAGCCTTAGGCACCACAAAAAGGATGGAATAAAATCCCTGAAATTGTTCATCAGGGGGCACCCGCTGAATGGCCTTAATATCCAGCAGGTGTTGAACCGCCTCGGCCATGAGAGCCCGTTTAGCGGGATTCCTGGCCGTGGGGCACCTGAGGAAGGTTCCGGGGGTGTGTGGAGAGAAACTCCAGAGACAAACCATATCGAATTGTGTTGAGAACCCAAGAATCATTTGTTGTTGTTTCCCAGCAATCAGCAAAGTGCTTCAGACGCCCTCCAATAGGGGCGTCTGTGGGGGAGAAACTACTTGCCTCGCTTGGCGGGGCGCCCTCCGGCGCCCCCACGAAATTGCTTTCTGAATTGTCTTCCCCTACCGGCCCTGTTCTGATTGGAACGGAACCTCCCCGAATACTGACCTGGGGACCGGGGAAAACTGGATCCCTGGTCAGTGGGACGAAAGGGCCGTCGGGAGTAGGGAGTCTGGCGAGGAAGACCTCTGCGGGATAGTGATGGTAGAATCTTCTTTTTGTCCTTTGATTCGATGAGAAAGGGGTCCAGAGAGTCCCCGAAAAGTTTTCCCCCCTTGAGGGGCTTAGACGCTAGGCGCCATTTGTGGCGTGTCTCCACGGGCCACTGCTTGAGCCAAAGCATGCGTCTGGCTACGATGGTGGATGCCATTGCTTTTGATGTAAATTTAGACGTGTACAGCGTGGAGTCAGCGAGAAATTGACAGGTAGCAAAGATTTTGCTAAGGTCTTGATGAGCCCTTATGTTGGTCTCAGGAATGAGGTCCTGCAATTGTTTCACCCAAAGGAGAGCCACTCTAGCGAAGAAGGAGGAAGTGGACGCCGCCTTGATGGCCCAGGCCGCCGCCTGGTGCGCGCGTACTAACGCCTGTTCAGTTTTCCGATCTTCAGGCTTGAGGTTCTCCTCCGATTCGCTGGGAAGAGTGGTCTGGGCGTGTAGAGCCAAGACTGGAGGGTCTATCGCTGGAACCTCAAGAATGTCCCCCAGTTCAGAGGCCACGCTAAAGAACTGGCGTTCGAGGGTGGAAGGGTTAGTCCCTGTAGCCGGAGCGGCCCACTGATTTCTTACTGTATCTATGAATAGGGAAGGGGCCGGGACTGAATCCGGTTCTGGAGTGACCGAAGAGAAAATGGGCCCCAAAGGGGTATTTAGTAAGGGCGCCGGATTGGCGGGGGCAGAGAGGCCAGCGGCCGCCCTGGCTTTGCTTAACAAGGACTTGAACAGCCCAGGCGGAAAGAGAGCCGCCGACTGGGGCTGAGAGGGACCAGCGACTTCATCGTCTGAAAGTTCGCCCATGGTGTCCATCTGATCTACCTGGAAATCATCGAGATTCTCCTCCTCCGAAATGTTGGACAACTGATCCGCCGCCAGGAAATCAGCGCTGGTTCCCGGTTGGGGGTTCAGTTGAGGAGAGGAAGTCCCAGAGCCCAAGGTCGGTAGGGAAGCTGCCAGAGTTTGGAGATTTGCGGTGATGCTGGTTTGCACTGCTGAAGCGATCCATTGTTGGATTAGGGCAGGATCAAAGGGGAGAGCTGGTGGGACCTGAGCTGGGCCTAGCTGATCTTCCCCTACCGTTGAAGGCTCAATCCCGGGAACCACAGCTGGAGGAAGAGGCAGCTGAGGCATCTCCTGGTCCTGTGGTATATGCATATGGAGGCCCAGATTGCCCTCCTGGCCTGCAGCAGCCTGCGGGGCAGCAGCTGGAATCCCCAATCCCCCAGGGCCCCAAAGGGATGAAACTTGGGGGAGGGTTGTGGCCTCTAGGCCTTGGGCCAGTACTGGTTGGGGGGCAGATGCCTGGGATGCCCCTGTCTTGGCTGCCTTATTGTGTATCTTCTGCAGGGCGCGGTCCCTGCGCTGCTCTTCCCTCGTAGGCTCTGTCCTGCCTGTCTGAGATGAAGAGGCTGCAGCCTCATCATCATTTGGCCTGTTAGTTTTGTGCTTCCTTTTTCCCCCCGGCTTGGAAGAGGCGGAAGGCATCCCTCTAGCCATGGTGCTGCTTCTGCTCTTCACTAAGGCCTTAATCCGTAGGATTGCAGGGGCACCTCTCCCCTCCCTTTGTTATTCAAGCCCGAGGCGCTGCTGTCAAGTTCCCCCTGTGCCTTGGTTCCCCGGTGTGAGGGGGAGGGAGAGCGAGGGAGAAAGAGCGGCCTCGTGATGGTGCTCCTTTCGGTTTCCCTTGCAGCCGAAGCGAGGAGAGAGAGAGGTGCAAGAGGCCTGCGGGGGGCGCTGCCGATCTATTAGGGAAAGGCCGCTCGCTGGCGCCAAGTTTAAACGACGGGAGCCGGCTGGCGAGGTTCCTGCAGCCGGCTTCTCCACGCGGCAACAATCGGCTCGAAAGGAAATCGCCCAGGCTAAGCCGCTAAGCGCTTTCGATTCCCCCTCCGCTAAGGGCGCGCGGCAAACAGTTTCGCTTTCCCTGGCAGATCGCTCCGATCCTCGTGGCTGCGAGCGAGGGGGCGGCAACGGGAAAGCCCTTCACAGCCAGAGCCGGACCGAAGCCAAACGGCGATGAAAGGACTGGCTGTGGCCGCGGAGCGATCAATCCCTGAGGGGATCGGAGAGAGAGGGGGGGGCGGAGGGGGGAAGGGGGGCTAGGCCTGAAGGCCAAAACCCCACGTGGCAGCCTAGGCAGAGATGCAGCGGCTTGCCACGGTCCCCTCGCTCACAGATAGATGAATAAATGGTAAATTTCCAATACGACCTGATTATTCTTGTTTGTAGAATTAATTGAGGAGCTTGAAGGAACCAGCAGTTGGATGAGCTGTCTTCGCCACGTCCTACTCTGCTGAGGACAAGTCAAAAACTGGGTCTCAGAGGGCGGATCCAGGGGTTTTAAAGAAAAAAAGTGACTCGTCCTCGACTGCTGGTAGGCGGAGACAACCCATCCTGACTGCTGGCTCCTCAGAGGATGGAGAAGAGCAACAAAGATGATTAGGGGACTGGAGGCTAAATAGCAATAGCACATAGACTTATATACCGCTTCATAGTGCTTTACAGCCCTCTCTAAGCGGTTTACAGAGTTCAGCATATTGCCCCCAACAATCTGGGTCCTCATTTTACCGACCTCAGAAGGATGGAAGGCTGAGTCAACCTTGAGCCTGGTGAGATTTGAACAGCTGAACTGCTGAACTAGCAGTCAGCTGGAGTAGCCTGCAGTAGCTGCATTTAACCACTGCGCCACCTCGGCTCTAAAACATATGAAGAACGGTTGCAGGAACTGGGTATGTCTAGTTTAATGAAAAGAAGGACTAGGGGAGACATGATAGCAGTGTTCCAATATTTCAGGGGTTGCCTGAACAGCTTGCCTCCAGAAGTTGTGAATACTCCAACACTGGAAGTTTTTAAGAAGATATTGGATAACCATTTGTCTGAAGTGATGCAGTGTTTCCTGCCTAAGCAGGGGGTTGGACTAGAAGACCTCCAAGGTCCCTTCCAACTCTGCTATTCTATTCTATTCTATTCTATTCTATTCTATTCTATTCTATTCTATTCTATTCTATTCTATTCTATTCTATTCTATTCTATATAAGTATGTGTAGCCACTTCAAAGAACTTTGAAGAAGTGGATTAAATATAGGAACAAAGATGGAACAAAGATAACATTGACTGCACTTTTGGACATTCTCTGATGTAATTTATGATAAGCTGTCCAAAATACGCAATGATAAGAGCATACAATATCTGAGTTACAGGTCTCCTTCCTCTGAAGAATGTAACAATGTGAGCAGTCAATTTAATAATAGTAATAATAAAATAGCAATAACTGCTGAAATCTTAAAAGACAATGTAATAGGAAATGAAGAAGCTAAAGTGTTCTGGGACATTAGAATTCAAACAGAGAAGCACCTGCCACATAATACCCCAGACTTAACGATTATTGATAAGAAGGGCAAAAAGTCTGGATAGGTAACATGATATTTACCTGGAGACATGAGAATAGAAAGGGAAGAACTGTAGAAAATCACAAAATACAAAGATCTGCAAATAGACGTAAAACAATTGTGGAAAAAGAAAGTAAAGATGGTATAATAGTATAAGGGGTATAATATTAATAGGAGTCCTGGATGCATTTCCAAAACATCTGGAGCACTACTCAAACACCATCAATGTTGACAAAACTGCCATCAGACAATTGTAAAAGACAGTTTTACTTGGAACAGTTTATATCCAGTTTATCCATCAAACAACATCTGCCATTCCCCAGGTCACTGGGAAGGTCTTCATAGGTGTACAAAAATGCCAATCCACTTTAAACATCTGGCTGACTGTGCAACCAATCATAATAGTTTTAATTTCTATGTTACACTGCTTCCAGCAAGTCTACAAATTTATTAAGTACATGGCAATATAAGTATACATTTTTATATGGAATTAATGAACTTTGGTTATTTTAAAAAAATGTATGAAGTTGTTTATTTCCAAAGTCAATTAGCATTGTGTACTAACCTAGGTATCCTGGGTCCACAACAAAAATGGTGCCATTTGGTAATTTAGAAGCCCCTTGCATAGATACACTTATAAATCAGTTAAGGATCCAAAAGTTAGACAATGATAACAAATTCATATTAATTGTTATATGAGTAAAATCCATGAAGTACCTAATTTTTAACATTAGAAAGAATCAAAGAAGTCACACTGAAAATTTTGTACATTAACACCTATTATATTCTTTGCTGTTTGAACAAATCAAGAGTATTGCTACTTAATGAGTAATAGTGCTAGTATAGAGTATCCTGGAAAGGTAGTGGCCTCTAAACACAGGGCGACTAGTTCAATGATCATTTATTGTGCATAATATAAAAAAACCACACACAAAAAGGATATTTTTGTGGGAAAGTACAAGATTTGCCTGTCCCCGCTGCAATGCAGTAACTGTGCATGTTGCCTGATCCAATCTGGCAATTGGCCAGGCTGTATCTCCCCCAGGGCTGAGTGTGCTGTTCTGAAGTTGTAGCTCATACTGATCAGAAGGCATGATTAGTTCTGTCCAAAATGCAAGACAACATTAAGAAACAATCAAAGCAAAAAAAAAAAAAGTCACTGAATGCTTCTAATAAAAAAAGCAACACATGCATGCTTTTGTGCTCATCAAAGTGTTTTTTAAAAGAAAAACATAGCATAGAAATGTTTGCTTTGTACTATAAAATATCACTTTACCTATTTACTTATAAAGAGTCAGAGTACAAAGTTACATAAAAAGGCAACAGAACAGTAACAAATTTTCTTACAGCTGAAATCCTCACTACTAAAGTCATAGGTTTTAGGAAGATAAAAATAAATGGATTCACATTTTTAAAAAAAAAACTTTCATTATGATTATATTGCTAATATAGGTGGTTACTTTATTCAGCCTTTAAGAAAGACTTGTTTCGCTTTTGTTGGCTTTCTGCTCCCTAAAGCAAATCTCTTCCATCCTTTGGCACATATTAATGAGTTTATCTCAGCTTTTAGATATAACAGAGCCAAAGTAAATAACAGATGCTAACTGGTGAAGTGAAGATGACCTGACATGGTTTTATTAATAAACTAGGAAAATATGAATAAAAATTTATATGAATATTTTATCAATGGACATGGATCCAATCAAATTTGTTGTATTTTAAATCAATGGAAAATATTTAAGTGATGAATTATTTCTCCCACTGATTTAGAGGTAAATTAAGTTATCCTAATCTGAATTAGTCAATATTACCTGTATTTTTAATTTTGTCTCAGAAGTACTTCTAAATCTTGAAAATGGGTTTAGGTTTCTTAACATTAATTCATTGATGATATTTCTTACTATTTTTTCCACTTAGCATATCTCCTTGTAATTTATCCTTTAAGAAAGTTAAACTTGAGAGAGAATCAGGAAATTGCGTCCAAATAGCAATTGAGTGAAACATTTTTGATTTTATTTTACAACCAAGTTGATATTTCTAAACCAAATGCCATAAAGATATTGCTGGCTTTCTCGAAACAGAACAATCTCTCCTGACCTCATACATATTTCCACAAAGCTCCTTTGAATAGCAGGGTGGAAAACGATTGAACATTACAGTATGAAAAAGAATTATTGAGATCATATAGGAACTGAAGTATGAAAATGTTGCTTCACTGACTCTTTAGAAGAATAGGCCAATAAGTAGAAGAATAGGCCAATAAGTAGAAATTTAATTCCAAGCCAGAATATACAGTTCAAATGTGGGTCTATGTTACCTAATTTTTTCAGGCAATCCTTTACTAACCTAATGAAGACACAATTAGCACAATGTTCCTGTTATTTTTGTTTGTCTTCTCTCTCTACCCTACCCATTCCCCATACACACCATAGACTGACATTTGCAGGAATTTACTCAGGTTTATATGATGAAATTTAATTGAAACAATCTTTTAACTCTCAAAATGTATTGACCAAATATGTGTTAAACTAATTATTAAAGGACACAGGAATCTATCTGAGCAATGACTTGTGGACTCTGTTATGACTTTATTAACTTAAACAGTTGTACCATTATATAGATCTGCAGGAAATATATGTAAAATATTACAGCTGGACAAAAAGACATACCTGTCATTTTTCCTCGCCTAATTTTCATGACTTTATATTGCACTGACATTCCTACCAGTAGGTAGACATCATAAGCAGGATTTAAAATGATGTTTTCCAAAATAAACAATCTGACTTCAGCTCCAGGCACATTCTGTTGATTCAAAGAAGAATTTAATTTAAAGACACAATCATACACATGCATTTTTAAATATGTAATATTTATAAATATTTAATTCACAAAACGTGAATTTTGAAAATACAAAGCTGCCATGCGAAGTTACTACTTTCTTACTACTATTATAAAGTTACTGCTTTAATCAAGAGTAAGATCAGCTCCTATGATCTTTTGGGAATAAATATTTAAAAAATGGAATTTAAAAAATTCTGCTGTATGCTTTACACAGCACAATGGTTATAAACTGAAGATTTCTAATCCCTTACTATAACACAGCAGTATGTGTTTTGTGCAAAATACAACATGTCATCAATGTATGAACTGTTCATATAAGAACAAATTTCAGTCATTATTATATGTTGGCCTATTATTGTAATAATGATTGAGTAGATGTAGTCATTATATATAGAATAGAATAGAATAGAATAGGAATAGAATAGAATAATAACTTTATTGTCACTTTGAATTTACACTAATTGGCATACATTAAAATGAAATTTTGTTGCATACAGCTCTCAAAGGGTCATCACCCTTTGTGAGTCCATTCAATGCAATTGTGGAACCTGATGCAGAATTGGGTAATTTGGGGCATTTTTAAAAACTCATTTAGGGGTGAAGATCATCTCTACTTGTTCCAGTAGTGATGGCTTTCCAGAAGTATACACAAGTCTTCCAGAGTAATTTTTTTAAACTGAGCTTTAGAGTTTAAATCTTTTATTCTGGATGCTTTATATGTGCCTTTATAATGTTAAGAGTTTTACACCTGCAGCGGTATTAAAAAAATATCAAGCAATCGTCTCCTGTTCAAAATATGATTTAATATGAGCTCCTTCTTATAGTCTTTTGCAGTATTTTAAAGTAAATATTTTGATAACACAAATACACGAGACAATTGCAAAAGTAAAGATGTAAATTCTAAGGAAATTTACATTTACATTTACATTAGTTTCTGAAAATATTCCAGGACAAATTATAAAATGTTTGATCAGAAAGCACCTTCCCAGTTTAGATTTAGGAGTTAGCTTAGAACTGTCAAACATCAACTAGTCTTATCTTTTATTAATTTGAACAGTATTCTGATTCTGAAGGAATGCAATGGACAGCTCTATTAATTGGAGCTCCCAGCATAATCTGTAATTTTTAGTCACCAATGACATAGACTTTATCAATGGAGCCGCTTTTTCCAAATTATAGATGTTATGCACTAGGCCCAGTCCTAGTCATTAAATGTTAAAAAAGAAAAGGACTTTAAGAAAGACAAGAAAAATACTCAGGGATTAGAAAGTGAATATTTAACCCAAATGGAATCCTCCTGACTATGTTATACTTGTGTCAGAGTTACAAAATCAATATTTGTTATAGATAGTGTATTTTTATCTGTGAGGTATTTGAAAACTCAGAGGAACTATACTTGGAAAACAATGCTTTCAATTTGCAATTTTTAATCCTTAAAAAACAGGAATCTCTCAATTAGCTTTCCTTAATGTTCTATTTACAGTATAATATCACTTACTGAGCAAATTAATTAACAGTGACAATAAAAAGCATTGTGGGGGGAAATAGCAATAGTTAAGTCTGATATATTTTTTGTTCTTATTTCTGGACCTCCTCTAATTCTAATAATTAGCTTGCAAGGTAAGAGGTGCAGATTCAAATAACTGAAATGAGCTAAATAAACAAACATAATCCACCTGTGGCTGCTAAAATTCTGTAATCCACCTGTGGCTGCTAAAATTCCAAAGCTAGACCACTCTTAACAAGTGACTCATTTTCTGCTTGAAGGCCTCAAACTCAACATTACTGTAAGAATCGAGTACATGTTTTAAGAAGAATCAACTTTTAACTCTGGGATTTGAAGATTAGACTGGATTTGACTAGAGAAATATTGTAGCTGGTTAAATATAAGGTTATTTACCCTTGATAATGTGCTATGTTACAGGATATTAAGAAAGGAATATTTTGTGAATATTTCTGTTTTAGTAGGATGACTACTAGGTTTTAAAGATATTTTATAAATTGGTGTTAATTGTTTAAACTTAGAGCAGGGAGAGAAATTAATTTTCCCAAGGTGTCACATGAGAACTGGGACTGTGGTAGAGCACTGCCATCAACTCTGCTGCCAAAGCTGCATTGGCATCCTGCCCTTGGCCACCAATGCCCATCCCTGATGCCGATGCTGCACCAACACCCCACCCCCACTGCCCCCACTGTGGGCTGATTGGGAGCTCCTGTGGATTGGATCTGGCCCCTGGGCTGTAAAATGCCCAGATTTGACTTAGAGGGAGGTGGTCGTATTGTTAATATCTCTGTACTAAAAGAAAGTTAGAAGTTACTTTTGTTATATTTTCTTGATGCATAATTCTTTTTCCCTCCCACTTTAATTTGCTTTGTTATTCCCTTTTCTTTTTTCCCCTTTATGTTAGTTTGTGCTTTAATTGATGATGTTGAAATGTAATAAATATATTTTAAAAAATTGAATGAGCTGAAGAAGCTTCTTGCATGAGAAATAAAACATCTTCAAAGAAAAACAAGGAAGTTCCAGTTGCTTCTTGAAAAAGCACTTTTGGGACAACCATGACCTGGATGACTGAGAATCTCTACCTATATATTTTAAAAGGAAGAAAATTGGCCACATGTTTTAATACTATTAGGAAGTACTTCAAATGTTTAGGTTCAGAAAAGGCCAAAAAAATAGTTATGAACAAACAACAAAGTGACCTTGAACAATACAATTGTTTCAACTCCTACACTCAAAACGACACTATAGAGCACTGCACACCAAGACAACTAGACACAAGAACAGTTTTTTCCCGAACGCCATCACTCTGCTAAACAAATAATTCCCTCACCACTGTCAAACTATTCACTAAGGCTGCATTACTATTAGTCTTCTCATCGTTCCCATCACCCATCTCCTCCCACTTATGACTGTAACTTGTTGCTTGTATCCTTACGATTCATATTAATATTGTTTCCTGATTGCTTATTTGTACCCTATGACAATCATTAAGTGTTGTACTTCATGATTCTTGACAAATGTATCTTTTCTTTTATGTACACTGAGAGCATATGCACCAAAGACAAATTCCTTGTCTGTCCAATCACACTTGGCCAATAAAGAATTCTATTCTATTCTATTCTTCTATTCTACAAAAGGATAGAAATAAAATGGCCAATATATCCAATGGATATTAGCATTACTGAATGTTGATATTCATAAATGAATGCTAACAATTTCAGATGAAAATTTTTAATGCCCAAAACCAGACTTCTGAGATGTACTAAAAACATTCCATCGACACACAACACTATATTCTGTTTCAGTAGAATTTTATAAAACAGGAAAAAGTTGCTTTCTTCACAATATTTCTGTTTACATATCTTGCATTCATAGTCTTTTATAATCTTCTCTATAATAACTTTTGTATTTGTAGGCCTTCCAGTCAGTCTTGACTCCTGGCAATTACCTGGACAAGTTCTGGCAGTTTTCTTGGCAAGGTTTTTCAGAAGTGCTTTGCCATTGCTTCCTTCCTAGGGCTCAGAGGAAGTTAACTGGCCCAAGGTCACCCAGAAGGCTTTCGTAACTAAGGTGGGACTAGATTAGAATTTATTATCTCCCAGTTACTAGCCTGGTACCTTAACCACCACATCAAATTGGCCCTTAGACTCCAATATATTTGCCACCCATGCTTCCTGTTGAATTATGCCATCTTTATAATATAGGTATTGTGGTGCTGATATGCAAACTATTAAACATATTGTGCAAGATTGCCCATGACATGCGTTCTCTGGTTCCCTAGAAGATCCCCACAAAGCAATGCCAGAAGTGGGATCACCTGGATAGTTGAATTGGACACCCAGTTATAGGGCCATTGCCGTACCCCCGTAGAAGTTTATATACAATTGTGTGTGTGTGTGTTTATGTTTACTTCTATGTTGTCATGTTCTCATCATACGCTAAATAGTAATAAATAAGTATAGGTGTAACGCTAATGGGTATCACTTTAGTTTCATCAAAGAATTGTAACCATAAAGGAAGAAAAATATTGGTTGGGAAATGACTATGATAAATGTAGCACCTAGAAGTAACTTACCTTATACACAGTTTCCTCTATTCTTGCTTTGAGTTTTGAACTCCCTGTTTTCATTCCAGATACTAAAACAATATCTCCTTGTTTTGCAACTTTCTCCATCTCTAATATATATGAAGGTGGTGTATATGTTGATTCAGAAAATTTCAAAATTCTGTTAAAAATGTTAATTATTTCAGATATTAATATTATTTCTTTATAAGGTTGATAAAGCAGTTCCTTCCAGGAACTATAATGATAAATAAACATTGTACAAAGCACAATGGAATAAAATGCAATATAAATGCAAACAGTAGCAAACAGTAGCAAACATTTATGAAATGGAATTTTTTTTCTACTGTAACTGATTAATCATCAAATAAGCCTTTCAGAAAAGCCTGGTTTAACTATTCCACAAAAGGCCATAAGAATGCGGCCATCCTTACCTCAAGTAACTGTGTTCCAAAAGAAGGGAGGCAACTCACCTGAATGACCTTTCTTGTCATACCTGCTGATAAACTGGGACTCTAAGCAGGCACTCTCTTTTCATCTGGGTTGGATGGGCAGAATATACTCAGAAATGCAATGTCTAAGATACCTGGTTCCAAACCATGTAGTCATTATGGAAAGCTGTTTTAATACTTCTAAATTATATTACACTACCTTGTGTGTTATATATCTACCTACAACTAAAACAAATGCGGAAGGCTTCTTGGTGTTTCTAAAAATTCTTTTTAATATTACTGCAGGGGAGGAAGATAAATAGGAAAGACAGAAATATAGTTTAAAAATTGATCAAAACCTAAGTTATTTTAGATGTGGATGAAAATATATTTAAAATCATGTCCACAGACCCAAAGTAATCTAGAAATAATCAAATGGAATTTAAAGTTCAGAGTGGCTGGTATATCACATTTATTTGGTTATTTTCTGGAATTGTTGATGAAAGTTTCAAAGATACTGGCTTCACTCAAGAATCTAGACTGGTTGCTATCTGACTTCCAAATAATAACTCCATTAATCCAATATGATCTGAATGATGACATCACTCTTCCCAAATGTTAAAATATCCAATATTCTCAATGCTGTTACCAAAATATTTATTTTATAATAACTAGCTTTAACTTTATTTTATTCATCTTTTTATCCAATTTAATTCTAATATATCTCTTCTGATATTTTGGTTTTGTTTTTTTTAAAGTATGTTAGCTTAAAAAAAACATTGTGTCCTTATGAGCTGATACTCCCCCAAGATTATATATTAAATTAGAAAATTGTATAAATGTAATATGTTGGTAACTAACACTACTTATTTTAAAATATTACAACTAAAACTTCTCCAAAATTACTAGAGGCATAACAAAACATCAGAAGGTTGAAAGGAAAAATACCCAAACAGTAGTTAAAAAAATATCCAAACAGCATTTAAAACAGATGAAGCTAAAGATGAAGCTAAAACATTAAAAAATCATTTCTCAAAACAATAAACGTTTGTCTTTTCTATGAGGAGAATGTAAAAATTCAATGGAATTTTATACAATTTTGTAGAGTTAATAACCATGAACCTGATTCAAGATAGATGCATGAATAATGGGGAGGTCAATAGAGACTCCCAATTTTGCTAATTGGTTTTGTAACAATTTGCCTGGCTCTGGCTGATGCATCTGTTTTGATCTTATTTGGAACAAGATGCAATCAAAACTGAAGAAGCTTCTTCAATGAGAAGCGAAATGTCTTCAAGGAAAAAACAAGGACAGTCCAGTTGCCTTTTGAAAAAGCACCTTTGAGTATTACTACGAACAGATCTGCATGATAGCAAAAGTTGTGGGTATCTAAAACAAAAGAAAAAAATGAAGGGAAAGAAGAAAGAGAGAATAAGACTGAGTTTTAATCTTTATGTAGGTAAAGGGGCAAAAGAAGAAGTAAGCTCAAGTATGGGAAAAAGCTCACCATTTGCAAACTGTCTAGCCATTTATCTAAAGTCTACATTTATGCACATATTAACAACTGAATAAATTAAACTTACTGTAGTGCATTATGGAAATCTGAGAATTTATTAGTTTCAGAGGTTTTCACAATGGTCCACTCAAAAGCAAGTCCTGCCAATGTGCTAAAAGTGTTTCCTTTAAATAATGGAACATCAAAACAGTTAGAATGTAAAGACAGTTTTCCTTCATTTGTCAAACTATCTGCACAACCACAATGTTTGGGAATTACAATGAAAATAAAGCAGAACTGCACACACATAAAATGATTAGGTAAACTCATTTCAGTAGTTTGCAACATGGCTAAGTGTAATGACCTGGGGAAAGAGGAATAGAGGCAGAACACAATTCATTTATCTCATAGAAAATACAAATTTGTATTAAATATTCTATAAATATAATACAAGAAGTAAAATATTACCTAATATAAATATAATAATTGTATGTATATCAGATACATAACATAAAATTTGATATATTTTTAATGGAAAGATTTAAAATGGCAACTAGGGAAAATTAGAAAGGGTAGGGAAACAATCTTCTTTTAGTAATACTGTCAATGCCTCATCAACCACAGAAAGTGAAATTGCAACTGATTATTTGCAAGCACATTTTCTATTCAATAGACACTATATGTCTATTGCAGTCGGATCCCAATCTGACTGCAAACACCAAATGATCAAATATCACGATCCAATGCATATATCCCTCTGCAACATAAATTTTGCTTTTAAAATCCTAGCAATATCCCTATTACTGATAACAGAGTTATGCAGAAAGTGCATTTACTCTAAAAACAAATGTTCCTTGATATTCATCATAGTTGGGATTCATGAAGCAAATGAGATGCCTCAAGATAGCTTATTTGCAAAAAAAAATCTCTGTAAATAATTGCTTAATGTTTTTGAACTTCATCACAAACATCTCAGCACAAGTTGCCACAATAAATCTTAGGAAAATTCAAATTTCTGATTTTTTCATGATATAAACTATCTTCCTTCAACTTTGTTTAGAATAAAACACATAGAATTTCTATCCTGGAATTCTGGAAGTTAGTTTTCCTATATATGAAGGATATTTACAAATGTTCACTATGTGTCATTTTCTGACTTTAAGGAAAAAGAATTTAAAATCATTAATATTTAATAACATAGTACAGGGGTGCCAACCTTGGTTATTTTAAGACTTTTGAACTTCAACTCCCAGAATTCCCCAGCCAGCAGACAACTCCTCCCAGAATTTCTAGCCTGCATGGTTGGCTGGGGAATTATGGGAGTTGAAGTCCACAGGTCTTAAAGTTGCCAAGGTTGGATGCCTCTCATATAGTGTATCATAGAGAAAAGAGATTTCAATGAGTAAGTATAATGGACAGGTATTCAAGGTTGTATAATAGTAATTCACTGTTTTCATGACATATTGTTTAATACTACAAAAGTAAGACAAATTTTCTTAAAGTATTACTGAAATCTAAACAAAATCAAATCAGCAATACGCAATCATGCACATGAAAGAGCAAAGTGCTGTCCTTCTATGGATTAAAATGTTGAATCGGTGATACATTTGATACCTTCGGAATCTCGGGCTTGAATTTTCAGCTGCAGTGGTGAATCCTCAAGATATAATTCCTTTGTTGTAGATACTATGTGAATAGTATGAATAACATCAACTATAGCATCACAGCGAAGGACCTGGCCAGTCACTTGATGAAAAAGAAAAAAATGTTGTTACGAATCCAGTTAACATTGAACATTAATACAGTTGGCAGTTTAGCACAGCATTCTGTAACTCAGTACCTCTAGATGTTTAGGACTATGACTATCCTACCATGCTGTGCAGGAATTTTGTCCAGAATTGCTGTATAAGAATAATCTTACATTGCAATAAAGTGACCTGGAGCATGCAGAAGAGTGCAGGTAGCATGGCTCCTTCAAAACTGCTTCCAGCTGCGTTTTGATGCATGAGCATGCAAACAATTGGAAATCACTGGGAAAGCAACCACAGATCCATGGCTTTTTTATAGTCCAAAGGGGGCACTTAATACATGTTGT
Source organism: Diadophis punctatus similis (assembly GCA_023053685.1). Taxonomy (NCBI): domain Eukaryota; kingdom Metazoa; phylum Chordata; class Lepidosauria; order Squamata; family Dipsadidae; genus Diadophis; species Diadophis punctatus. The sequence goes on from JALIGW010000002.1 coordinate 197,950,173, forward strand.
TACATGTACAGCACTAAATCTATCTTAATTTTACCAAATTTCAATCCCACAGGAATCATGGGTCTCAGATTTTGAATACATTCTGCAAGTTAGCCCTTTTGAAGTATGTTGATTCAAAAATGGCTGCTCTATGATTCACCGTTTCATCCAAATGGTTGCAAATAATCATAAGAGTTTTAGTAGTATATAGATGTAAAAATCCTATAAGTGCTTAAAATTTAGTCCTCATAAAATATTAATAGAGAAGAAAGAGACAGTACTTACAAACATCTTCAGCCAAAATAATACTTGTAAGCCGTGTTATTTGTGATGATCTGGCTTGAATAATAGCCTTCTGTGAACACTGATGGTTATCTTGTTCTATAGCATCTATGCTAGCAACTTCTGGTCTGGTGGAAGACCTATTTAAAAATATTAAAAATATTGGAGTTATAAACCAATTATAACTGCTGAAACCCTTTGTATTTTAGTCCTTATAGCAAAGAATTTTAGAAATTGAAAAGTCTATGATGGTGAGAACAGCTATTACGGCTGGAACTAAGAGAGCAGTCAGTTGTCATTTCCCCCGATTAAGCAATGAATTACAGAAACAAGATGTGCCCGTTTTTCATGTTCATTTAACAACTGTAAAACATCAGGAATTTTTATAAATTTTTCTGATGCTTTGTGAGGCAGCTTTGAAAAAGTGGTTTATGCAAAGTACGTTAATGAAATTGGCATAACTAGTCCTCACTTAACGAACACAATTAGATGGGAACCTCTGTTGCTAAGCAATGTGTTGTAAATGTCATGTGACCACATATATCTTCTGATCTTAGCTACAGTCATTAAAAAAAATCACTGTGGGTTAAGTGCGATGTCATGCAACTGAAAATTGTAGCTTCGTGTTCTTGCTTTCCCCATTGTGTTTGGTTGGTTGAAGCTGGCTGTGAAGGTTGCAAATACCGTATTTTTCGGAGTATAAGACGCACCGGAGTATAAGACGCACCTTAATTTTGGGGGAGGAAAATAGGAGGGGAAATCTACCTACCAGGTATTCATCTGGCTAGCGTCCTTAGTCTGTTCAGCTTCAGCACATTATTTTATCCTCTGGTTAGGGATGAAAAAAATATTTTTTGAAGGGAGTAGGAATGAAAACAAACCTGCAAAGACTTAGGGCTGGTAAAAAACTACTTTGGAGGGAGTAGGAATGAAAAAATGCTGCAAGCTGGTAAGATTGTTAGCACCTCATCAAAAAAAAAACCTTTTTCAGAGGGAGTAGGAATGAAAACAAGCCTGCAAAGACTTAGGGCTGGAAAAAAAACTTCTTTGGACGGAGTAGGAAGCCGGGAAGATCGTTAGCACCTCATTGGAAAAACTACATTCGGAGTATAAGATGCACCCAAATTTTCAGCCTCTTTTACGGAGGAAAAAGGTGCGTCTTATACTCCGAAAAATACGGTAGCTATCACGTGAGAGTGGGATGTTGTGACTATTGTAAATATATGCTGCTTGCCAAGTGCCTGAATCGAAATCCCATGGCCATGCAGATGCTACAATGGCTATGACTTTGAGGACAAATTATTAAGTTTTCTTTTACAGAACTATTGAAATTTTGAATAGTTGCTGAATGTCGGTAAGCGAGAACTACCTGTATTGCTATGCACAAAATTAAAAACCATTTTGTTTCCTACAGAACAAAACAACCCTACTTGAAACTCTCTGGCAAGTCATTTCAAGTTTAGTCTGTTCTGATGAAACAACACTTGAAATAGCTTTAGGTTACGCATTTCATCAGAGCAAAATTTAAAAAAAATGTTTCAAGCATTCCCACCATAAGAAAGAATAGGAACAATTAGCTCCTCCTTTATTTTTTATTTCAGAAACTCACATAAATGTAATCCATGCTAAGTACTATCAAATATAGGTAGTCCTCGACTTACAACAGTTCATTTAGTGACCGTTGAAAGTTACAACAGCACTGAAAAAAGTGACTTTTGACCGTTTTTCACACTTATGACAGTTGCAGCATCCCTATGATCAAAATCTGGATACTGGCCTTTATTTATGACGGTTGCATTGTCCTGAGGTCATGTGATCACCTTTTGTGACCATCTGACAAGCAAAGTCAATGGGGAAGCCACTTAATAATTATGTTACTAATTTAATAACTGCAGTGATTCACTTAACAATGGTGGCAAGAAAGGTCATAAAATGGGGTAAAACTTACTTAGCCTTGCTTAGCAATGGAAATTTTGGACTCAATTGTGATCGTAAGTTGGGGACTACCTGTAAAAATAAATTCTCATTGCTTTTCTCACACAGTTTGTTTAATTTAGAATCTTATCAAATTCCTGTCCCGGTCTTCAACTGACATCTTCGTTGTTTCAATATATAAATATTAATTCTCAGTCAATAGACTAAGAAAGAAAGAGACCACCTAACTGCTTTAAAATTTCTTTAATATTTTCATTACCAGATTTCTGCAATAACAATTTTATTCTTTTTCAAAGATTTCTCCGGCCACTATACCTATAGGTTTTAACACACCATTCATTTAGCAAATTTAAATAACAGAATTGACATGTTTTATTTTTAAGTGAGCCTGTTTAACAAGCAAGCACAGCAAAAGTAGCTGTGTTGATTTGCTAATGGTTTTGCTTGTACATTGTAGTGGTTCCAAGTGCAAAACATGGCTGCTAATGCTTAATATCACTAACAATACAATGACAAAAAATGAGTGATGACCTGGGACAAGTCACGAAGGTCACACAGCCAGCTGAGAGTTCAAACTCCCTTTTAATGCTCCAAATTTCCCCTCAAACGCTCCCACGTTTTTAGCAAGTCCCAGAACAACGCGCGCACGCACACACACGGCAGCCTCTGGTTGCGCCCAGTCCAGTAAAACAAGGGAACAGGGAAATGAGTCCATGAAACAAGGAACAAACAATGAGTCCACAAAGTAGGGAACAAGATACTGAGTCCACGGTCAGGAAGAAACAAGCAGACCTGCGAACTCCAAAGGTTTGTACCGGCACACCAAACTCTATCAATTCAGCGTTTGTTCCTGACAAACGCCCCTCCCCTCAGCATCTCCTTAAATCTCAGTCCCAGGTATGCCTTGTGAAGAGGGGCAGGAGACTCTCCTCCCAAGTTGTCAGGTCGGCCTGTGCTGTTCCCGCCTTCTCTCTACTCTCCGTCCTCAGGGATCAGAGAGGGGTGGTCCTTGTTCATTGCCTGAGCTCCATTGTTCCTCATGTCCACTGCTTGCCCTCTCTCAGTCATCCTGCCCCTGTTCCTCCCTGCTAACAAGCCATCCCAAACCTGAGGGGCCCTGGACTATCTCGGCCTGCTCCTTCCCACATTCCTCTGAAGCCAACGAAGGTGCCCCCTCGATCTCTGTTGGCTCATCCTCCTCTGCAGATTCAGGCTCTGATGGGGGCATGACAAAACGAATGTCCATATGGCTCAACAAACCAACCCAATCATCATAGTTTTTCTCCATGTTAAAATGCAACTTGAAGTTCAAAATTAACACAAGAAAGGGTACAGAATGCTTCCTGAATTTTTTTTTAAAAAAACACCAAACCAACATTATACTAGTGCTTTTTAGAATTACTCAGCAGCATTAGTATCTGAATATAATATAAGCAACTACTACCTACCTGCAAAAAAATCATAGCACAACATATTTGAAATCCATATAAATTCTAATTTCCCCATAGCGATTAAGAAGACAACAATAATAAGCAGGCTGGCAGCCAAGAATCAGTCTTTTGCCTAGTCATGTTCTTAGCTTTTCTTCCTCTCTTCTTAACATCTTATTCCTGTATGACCTCATTCATACAAAGCAATAATAGCAGGGACATGATGCTCCCTGGTTCTTTATTAGCTTGGGTGGAAGTAGTTTGGAAAAGCAACCTAATCTTAAGCCTCAAAGTAACCATCTAACCACATTGCTCAGAATAATTGGGATGTTCCAAATGATGCTATTCAAAACAACCACATTTTGTTTCACACTCAGAACAATCTCTAAAGATGCATTTCTTCTGCCAATAAAATTGCTAATTTTATAATTTTGGGTTTTTTTATTTATATGTTAGCTTTTGAAAAAAAATTATGAATTGCCTTAATCTTATACCAAAACAGTAAAATAGCATATAAATCAAATAAATGACACAAAATTTTGTTCTGACAAAACAAAACTCTTGAAACATTGTTTTGTTTCATGTCAGAATACTGAAGGCAGCCATTTCAAGATCAGAACATCTTGAATTATGATTTTCGGCACATTTAGGCATTTTAACGTAAGAATGGTTTTCACAGCAAGAAGTAATAGCTCTATTTAATTCTGCATTGATCGGACCCCACTTCAATTATTGTATCTATTTCTGAGCACTACCCACAAGTTCCACAGATGGGCCAGAGGACGAGAAGCCAAGTCATGTGAATAAGGATTGAAAAAAGTGAAAAAGTTTCACTTTGCATAAAAAGGAGTGCGGATGCGGGGAGGGGGGGGAGCCGGGGGGGATGACAGAACTGTTCGAATACCTGGGTATGTTTCACAAACAAGATGGTTACGATATGTGCTCCATCATTCCAGAGAACATGACAATGGATTTGAGTTACAGGAAGGATTAGAAAACCTTCTGAACATTAAGAACAATTTGAAAACCAATTATCTACAATATATGAGCTATCAGAAATGCTTTAATTGAAATTCTTGCATTGGGCAGGAGGTTTGATTTCATGGCCTAAACAACTATTTCCAATGTTATAATTCTGTCCCTAGTATAAACAGACCTGATATTTACTGTGAAAGCCAATTTACGGGTATTCTTTGCTTAACACCCTAATTCGGATTGGAAGTTGAAGTGGTCGTTAGGTAAAATACCATGTGACTGTATTTATTTAGTGGTAGCAATTCCAGTAGTCCCAGTTCATTAGGCCAGGACCTCATACTTGTCCTGCCCTGCCATGCTCGCCTTCACTTCAATTCCCCGAATCCAGCTATCTCCTCTATCTCTGCCCATTTGGTCACCCTGAATTCTACTACTGCCTATGCCAGCTGACCTTCACCCTCTTCTTCCCTTTGCTGATGAGGCACATCTGGCTGTGACTGAGGCTGTTCCCTTTCATAGGCCTTGTGCAGCCTTCTTGAAGGAGAACAGCCTTGCTGTCAGCATCAAGACAATGAAGGTCAACAGAGATCAGTGAGAGGACGGCAGGGATAGGTGATGGTGGAATACAGGCCAAAAGGGCAGAGACCAGAGGAGAAAGGTAGGTAGGGTGAATTAAATTTATAAGCTGCAGTTGTAAATGTGCAAATGTTCAGGTTTCCAAGCACCTGAATTTTAGTCACATGACCTCAAGGGTGCTGCAATGGCCACAACTGTGAGGACTGATCCTAACGCTCATTCATTCAGCTCTACTGTAACTTCAAATGGAATGAATTAAATGAGGATTATGTGCAGTAATTAAAGCATCAGGCTAGAACCCAAGAGTCTAGTCCTGCCTTAGGCACAAAGCCATCTGGTTGATCTTGCCAAATGTTGTCTCTCAGCTGTAGGATGAAGGGAACGGCAAGCCACTTATGCAAAATTTTTGCCATGAAAACTGCAGCAACTAGTCCAATTACTCAAACAAATATTTTTTTTTTACTACAGTTAGTAGCAATACCTAGCTGATATTCTTGAATCTAAGAAAGCATCAACCTTCTGGGTAAATAGGCAGGAAACATGACTAGATAAGTTACATTGACTTTATTATAGAGTACATTAACTGAATTTTGTAAGTCTGAAGATACAAATTTCCCACCATTTAGGGCAGGTTCCCATAAATTAGGGCAGGTCCTTCCTAATTTTCTTTCTCTGACCATTAACTCCTTGGGGACTCCTCCCTCTCTCGGCTGATTGTTTCCTAGGCAGCATCTCTTTCCTTTGTGCCCAAGATCATCTACACATTCCATTTCATCGAGCTAAGCAAGTTAAACCTAGTTAATTCTTAAAGAGCGGGGAGTACCAGGAATCTCAGGAATGTACACTAGACTAGGGAATTAAAAATAAAGTCCAGGAAGAAGTCATTGACAAAAGGGTGACATACAAGTTTAATAAATTATTATAATGACAAAAGGACAAATGACTTCCATAGTGCTGTTAACATGGTATGAAGTCAACAGCTGTCAGGTTTGACAGAAAGAAGGGTTTTTTTTAATTTCAGAGTTTAATAAGAGGTTTTTATGAACAACCCATTCCCCCAGAAGTCAAAAACAAAACTCAATGGTGGAAAAACCATCAAAGACCTCAATATCTGGGTCGTACCTATAATACGATACACTGCTGGAATTATTAACTGAACCCATTAGCTGAACTGGACAGTTTGGACCAAGAAACATAGAATCACAGGGCTGTAAGAGACCTTGGAGGTCTTCTAGTCCAATCCCTCCCCAAGGCAGGAACCTTATAAAGTAGAAAGCTAATGACAAGAATGCTGATGACTATACCCTATGCCAGGGGTTCCCAACCTTTTTGTGATCAAGTACCACTTGGAGGTCCCGTACAGTCTCCGTGTACCACCTGGTTCCAGAGAAACTAAATTCGATCAGATATCACTTTATTTCCATAATTGTACCGTTCCTTTTTTGGCCCCGTGCCGCTGGGACCAGGTGGATGGCGTGTGGCAACAGTTGCAAATTGTTGCCAGATTATCTTGTGTTAGGCAGTAAACATTTTTGTGAAGTAAAAAATAACTAACTAAAAATCGTTCATGACCCCGAAAGTGTTCGCGTACCACCTGGAAGGCCCTCGCGTACCACTAGTGGTACATGTACCACAGGTTGGGAACCACTGCCCTATGCATTACTTCCTTGTATTGAACTGGTTAAACCTGGAAAGGAAAGGAAAGCAGAAAAGTAGCACCAGTATCTACAAGGAAAGAAGATAGCTTCCCATTTATATTACAGGGGGGGGGGGGAAGTGGCAAGTGGCAAAAGTGAAAACAAATAGAAACAGAAAATAGTTATTCTCAGCCCTAATTTGATTACTGGATTACTACTCCAGGCAATGGAGTTTGCTAAAACTTGGGTTTAAAATTCTGAGGGCAGTGTCTTTCAGTGACCTACCTGTCCATACCTATAACAAGCTTGAATTGGGACCAGGGAGGCTTAACCTGTAAGTCTGTGGTTGTGATCACAAACATGATCAGAAATTACCCTATGGCCAATAAATTTTATAAATAAATGAATAAGGTGAAAACCAGGGTAAATAGGTTAGCCAGAAAAAATGTTTTCTATATGTAGTTTGTATAGCCATAAAGTTATCCTTATTTGCCTTTTGTCTGGATTCAATTTCATGAGCACAATGGATAGTCACGTTCAGCATTTATTTATTGATTTAACTTGATTGCTAACTTCAGGTAACCATTAACACTAAAGCAGCAAAGACTGACTGTGGAAAAATTGCAAAGATTCTGAATTCCAGTATGCTGATTATTACAAGCATTTGTAATGAACCTGCACGCTTTTCAGGTGTCTTGCTTGCAAGAATGGATTTTAACCCAGTCAGGTTGTACAGAGAATATTTCATCAACAGCATCCAAAGGACTCTGTTGATATTAAACAATATTTGTCACTCTCAGCATCTGGGCTGGCCATTGACCCAAATACTTGATTGAAGAACAATGCTTTTATTAAAATAGCCCCTAGATGTACATCTGCTCATACAGAATCAAGAACATCAATGCTAGCTTTCAGTTTAAAATGCTACGTTTCTTGGAAATCATAAAACCACAAGTCATAAAAAAATTCTTAAGTCACAAAGGATCCATGGGACACGCTAAGTAATGCATTTCTTCAGTTGGACCCAGGACTTCCTATATAGGATACATCTGGATGTTCATTTGGAAGATGTTTTTGAGGAGACTGACCTGGCAATATTGGTTTAACATTTTCTCAGAATAAGCAGATACTAGGACTGGCAGTGAAATGTCTAGACCAAGTCAGGAAACCACAAAAATTACTGAACTATTAATTATTATATGGTATAACAATAGAATCTTGAAAGCTGGACAGAGATTTACTGTCCATCAAGGTAGGGCAATCTTGATTTTTCCCCTTATCATTTCTGTCTATATGGTTAAATTGATGCTTATATAATGGCTATTGAATCCCTTTTCAAAGCCATATCCATACTCCTCTCCCTACATAAGGAGGTGCTGGGGGGAGGGGAAGGTGAAACAAACTCATTTCTCCCATTTGTTTACCAAGAATGTCCAATTACAGTGTTTCAGATGATGTGCATTCATACAAATAATCCTTTCCTTTTTGTTCATTTGATAATTGTGGATAAAGATAAGTGGCAGAATGTGAGGGAGACACAACAGAATTAGGTACCAAAGATTGTTTCGGTTCAGTCAAGTGTTAAGTCAACTAGTAGCATCCTGTAGGTTTGAAAGACTCAAGTTTTCTAATAAATAATATACACTTCACATTGTTTCACCCACTGACCTTATCAAAAAATCACTTAAGTATAAAATTTTTTCCAAGTTAAAGGGGCCTGTATTTGGAACCTGCCTGGAAAGGGCTTTATACATGTGACTGCCTCTGAACGCAATCTGCTGAGAGGCTAATGGGCTTCCTTGTAAAGTTGGATCATAACTGTGAGAATAAACTGCTAGATCAGATGGGCTGTGAGCCTGATCCAGAAGGGCCCTGCATATATTCTTCAGTTCTAAGGAACTGAAGAAGCTAAATGTTTTCAAAAAACCACCACCACCAACAAAACCCAGTTGCCTTTTGGAAAAGCACCATTGCAATAAAACAAAAGAGACCAACAAAATAAGGATAAAACCATTTGCTTTCTGAATGAGAACTGAAAAGCCCCTGCAATAAGCAAATAGGGAAGATCTTGGTCCCCTCTGACCAAGATGGGTGAGAGACAGGTAGGAACTGGAGAGATGGAAGAAAGAGAGGATGAAGGGGGGGAAAGGCTATAGGACATTGGAAAAAATGTTGGTGGTTAGGTGTACCTATAGTTGAATCTTGTTTGGGTGCTGCTATTTGACATTGGGTGATTGGGAATGGGACTGGATAGCTAAGGAGGGCAAAGATGAAAGGAAGAGTGGCAATGGTAGGCAGTGAAAATACGCAGGAATATTTGCATTTCAAGAGAAGAGAGATTGGCACAAAATTTTGAGTATTTAATTAAGGTGCCCTCATTTTTAAGAGAGGCCCATGGATTGATGCATGCCTCAGACTCAAACTGATGCTTCCAAACATCAGATCTGTATATAATGAATCTAACCTCATTCACAATGAAATCATGGCACCTACACTTGGCATACATCACTGAAACTTGGCTGGATGATCAAAAGGAAATATCTCTCACCAAGATCTGCATGTACTAGCAAGAAAATAGTGATGTGATATACCGTTTTACAGTACATTGGTTCCATTCCTACGTGAGTGAGTGGATTCAGTTGGAAGTGGCAGTGGGAGAAAGTTGAACGTTCTGTTAGGGTACTCCAGAGTTCAACATGTCTCATGTCTCCTGTGTTGCATAATATCTAAATGCAGTCACTGGAAGAAGCCATCTGAAGGCGTGGGGTGAGACATCTTCAATATGCCCATGATACCTAGCTAATAGTCCTATCCTGGTTTAGAAACTACTTATTTGATTATTTGATTTCTTAGTTTTTTTATTTATATGAATCCAGTCAGTTATAAATGATTCAGAAAGCTACTGCTTAGCAAAGTATGTCTTAGTCCTATATGTGGATTCAGATAAAGTAAAAAGAGTCCAACCATCTACCATATTTTTTGGAGTATAAGACACCCCCCCCCCAAAAAGTGGGTGGAAATGTCTGTGCATCTTATACAGTGAATATTGCAGCAGGGAGGAGGGGGATTGGTGTGGCGCCAATCAGCTGTTCTAGAATGGGCTGCAGCAAATGGGCGACTGCGGTGAATGGGCGGTGGCGAATGGGCCGCAGCGAACAGCATGAACGGGCCATGGCGAACAGGCCACGGCGGCGGCAAATGGGCTGCAGAGAAAAGGTCTGCGGGGCGGTGAATGGGCCAGATGAATACCGGATGGATGCTGGGAGGCAGAGGCAGATTTTTTTCTTGTTTTCCTCCCCAAAAGCTAGGTGCATCTTACAGTCCAGAGCATCTTATACTCCAAAAAATACGGTATCTGTCTTTCTTGTCAGCACCTATTTTACAGTCCTGATCTTTTGAAGTACAGATGTCATATCAAATGAATGCATTTATACCTATTTAAAACTAAGGAAAGCAAACCTCTATATGCAGCAGTATTAAGGATCCCTAATAAAATAAGCCCAAGCTATCTCTCAGATTTAGACTTGTGATAGATATTTGACAAGAACTGTTACTTTAATCGTATCCTCTGTAAATGTCTTATTCGTGTGCCTGATCAGTTGGCAAAACCAGGTGGCTTTCAATATCTTAGGCATGATAAAAATTTATCTGCATTATAAATATGGACCGGTAGACTGCACTATTACATACTTTCATCAGGGAATAAATTCCATTGAACATTCAAGAGTTATTTCTGAATTAACATAGTGATGGATTATTAAACTGTTTGGGCTGCAGTCTTAACACATTCCATAGTCTTAAAAATGTAAGAATCATCTATACATCCTGCCTATTTTAAAACTTACCGTATTTTTCGGAGTATAAGACACACCTTTTTCCTCCCTAAAAGTGGCTGAAAATTTGGGTGCGTCTTATACTTCGAATGTAGCTTTTTTCCCAGCCCTAACTAGGTGCTAACAGATCTTCCCAGCTCTTACCTTACAGGCTCTTTCATTGTTATTCTCTTAGAAGAAGGTTTTTTTAAGTCCTAACCAGGAGATAAAATAATGTGCTGAAGCTGCTCCGAATAAGTTTTTTTCTAGCACTAACCAGGTGCTAACTATCTTCCCAGCTCTTACCGGCTTGCAGGCTCTTTCATTGTTACTCTCTCAGAAGACTGTTTTTCCAGCCCTAAGTATTTGCAGGGTTTTTTTCATTACTCTACTTGCTCTGAATAAGTTTTTTTCTAGCCCTAACCAGGTGCTAACGATCTTCCCAGCTCTTACTGGCTTGCAGGCTCTTTCATTGTTACTCTCTCAGAAGAAGGTTTTTTTAAGTCCTAACCAGAGGATAAAATAATGTGCTGAAGCTGACCAGACTAAGGACACTAGCCAAATGAATACCTGGTAGGCAGATTGTTTTCCCCTATTTTCCTCCCCAAAAACTAAGGTGCATCTTATACTCCGGTGCGTCTTATACTCCGAAAAATACGGTATTTTGTGTACTCGGGGGGGGGATCACATTCAGAACTGTAAAATACTGATCTAGAGAACAAATAGCTAGAATCAAAGAGAATAAATAAACTTACTGCGGTGGAATGAAGGTGAATATACGTCCCAGAATAATGTTACAGCAGTGATGGCGAACCTTTTTTGGTTCGCGTGCCAAAAGGGGGGGGAATGTGGGGGATCACGTGTGTGCGTGCCCACACTCATAATTCCATGCACTCCCGCACATGCATGCATGACCCCCCTGCTCCCAGCATGCAATGGCACGCCCATTTTTCGCTCTCCCCAGGCTCCAGAGCCTTTCTAGGAGCCTGGGGAGGGCGAAAACGGCCTTCCCCACCCCCTCTGGAGGCTGGAAACAGCCTGTTTCCCGACTCCCAGTGGGCCCAGAAGGCCCAAAAATCAGCCGGATGGTGCACACATGCACACTGGACCTGAGCTCGCGTGCCCACTGATATGGCTCCGCGTGCCACTTGTGGCACCCGTGCCATAGGTTCGCCATCACGGTGTTACAGGATACAATCTGGGTCCCAGTAACCGACTCAGATTGGATTACTGAGGTGAGTTCCTGGCCAATTATCTCTAAACATGTTTTTTTATAAATGATTGCTTAAATAACTAAAGCCTTCCCTGACCAACTGTTGCTGGCCATATTAACTAAGATTTATATGAACTGAAAACTATCAATCCATCTGAACAATAGGTATGTAAATCTAGATTAGTAAATCTAAATTACTGGAAACCACTTGCCAAAATATATTTTCAAGATCCTAACCTCATTTGGATCTTTCAAGAAACATAAGCATCAATTGTATTTATAAAAAAATTCAGTTAGAGTATGATATATCTGAATTGTCTAAAATACATACACAATTTAATAACATTTTTATTTAGATAAATGTTGTAACACAAAATCTACTTTGCAAATCATGCACTAAACATAACTTTTAGCTGCATCCAGGTACATCCTCCTCAAACTGGAAGACTGAAAAATCTAATGTCATGTGATGTAAGCAGATAATTGTACCCATGGCACATCTGCAAATTTCTCATTTCCAATCTGTAATGCAGACTTTCAGATAGTATTAATGATTACCAATCCTGGAGAATATGTATGCATGTGTGTGTGCATTTATAATTCTACGTTCAGTCAGGTTACTTTTTCAGCAGACTCTACAGGACAGAACCACAAACAGTACAAATGAAAATGTAAAGCAGCCTACTTTAGTAACTACAAATAAAACCCTTATATTCAAAAGTTTGTTTCCGTTCCTTGCTTTACACATAGAATTTGAGATTCAATAGAGGTCTGGTGCAATAGTTCTTCCTGTTTTGTTGGTTTCTACTCTACATGAAAAAGGAACCTATTTCAAACACCACATACAGAATTCTGAAGCAAGAAACAATGAGTTCATGTTCAGATGTCTTACTACTAGAGTGAATGTAATGATTCTGTGAGATTTGTGATTTACACAGAGAGAAGATTAATGCAATATTTATTTTATTTGTGAGATTTATATAATGCCTCACAGTGCAAGCACTTTCTAAACAGTTTACACCAGTAAGCAATGTATATTTATATTGCCCCCAACAATCTGGGTCCTCATTTTACCTACCTCGGAAGGATGGAAGGCTGAGTCAACCTTGAGCCTATAATAGTTACATAATAGTTATTATGTAACTATTATTATTATTAATATTAATCAATTAATAATATTATTAATAATATTAATATGTAACTATTAATAGTTACATAATAATAATAGTTAATAGTTACACTAGCAACGCAATTAGAAACCTAGAGGAATAGTGAAAATATCATAATATTTCTAATTATTGAGGCTTTTGAAGAAAAGGACATATTCATTACAAATGAAAAGGATGAAATTCCAAAACAATGTTTTTTTTAAAAAATGTAGCAGTTTTAAACTTAGAAAATTCTGCAGTAGTCGATTTTTCTTGGAAACTGGTTTAATTTGCAACATTTTTACAATTAAAAATATCTTTCATTCCTTCCGATCTGCTTCCACCAACTTTTACTATCCTTAAATCTAGCTCAGGCATGTCCAACCTTCTGGTTTGCTTGGATCGCATATACAATATATATATCAGTGATGGCGAACCTATGGCATGCATGCCACAGGTGGCACGTGGATCCATATCTGAGGACACGTGAGGTGTTGCCCTTTGTCAGCTCCAACGCGCGCCAGCTAATATTTGGCTTTCTTTTTGGCCGTTTTCACTCTCCCCAGGCTTTAGGAAAGCCTCCTGAACCCTGGGGATGGCGAAAAATGGCTCAACGGGCCAACCGGAAGTTCGGAAACTAATTTCCGGTTGGCCCGTTGGGCCTTTTTTTGCCGTCCCCAGGGTTCAGGAATCCGGAGGCTTCAGTGAGGCCTGTGCGCATGCGTGGGGGGGCAGCGCAGGGGGTTGTGTGCATGCATGGGGGGCAGCATGGGGGTTGTGTGCATGCGTGGGGGAGGCCATGGTTGTGGGCATGCGAGCGCTAGCGCGCATGCGCACCCTTTTGGCACGCGAGCCAAAAAAGGTTTGCCATCACTGATATACTTAATATACTTAATGGATATAAATAACAAAATTCATTTATTTTGGGGAGGTCTTGTGGGACCTCATTACTAGCTGTCAAGGAATACATGCAGCCTGCAAGCTGCAGGTTGGACATACCTGATCTAGACTCTTCTTTTTAAATCTATACAAAAATCATGTTATTGTAAGAAGTCAGAAAGATAAAAGTAATGGCAATTACATACATATATGATTATCATTAATTACTGCAATCTTTAAAAAGAGTTTAAAAAAAGATATACAACATTGTGATATAAATGTGCGTGGAGAGAGGGAGAGAGAGAGAGAGAGGGAAAGAGGGAGGGAGGAAGAGAGAGGGAGGGAGGGAGAGAGAGAGAGAGAGATCTCGACGGCACCAGCAAGTACTGCAGGCCCAATTGGCAAAAGAAAGCTCAGGACCATATTGTTTGAAAACATGTGGAAGAGACCTTCATCATACAGTGGATAGACAATAGCTAAAATGATAATGATGATATATATATATACATCACATACACACACACACACTTGAAGATACTGACAGATTGAATTAATACTAACACCTGTTTACATTTTAAAAAATCTGTTGAATTAACTGATCCTAATTATACTTCCTGAATTCTCTAAATATCCTCAGGTGATGATTTATTTAATTTTTTGGGTTTTCTTTTTTTGCTATGAGATATCAATTGCTTAACTTTGGCTGAATCATGCATTACCACGACTGTTAATTACCATATATATGACATTTAAGATTCAATTCCAGCAATTGCCCAAAATTGTGTTTATCTGCTCTAATTTACAAACATGCATATTTTTACCAAAGGGGATTGGTTCTCTAGTAGATCCTTCTTTTACAAGAAATTAACCCACTAACGCAATCATATTGATTGTACTGTGCATTCAGGACAAATGACCAATAACATGTAGCCAATACAGGTAATCCTCAATATATATAACAGTTTGTTTAGTGACCAAAATTACAATTGCACTGAAAAATGTGACTTATGACTATTTTTCACCGTTATGATCTTTGCAGCATCCCCATGATCATGTGATTAAAATTCAGATACTTGGCAATTGGTTCAAATTTATGCTGTGTCCCAAAGATACGTGATCACCTTTTGTGACCTTCTAACAAGCAAAGTCAATTAGGAAGCCAGATTTACTTAACAACCGGGTTACTAATTTATCAATTGCAGTGACTCACTTAACAACTGTGGCAAGAAAGGTTGTAAAATGGGGAAAAACTCACTTGACAAATGTCTCACTTAAAATAAATTTTGGGCTCAATCGTGGTCGTAAATCAACCATCTGTAGTACAAGACTATCTGTACTCAGCAGGAACTAGCACCAACATTACATATGGGCAGATAACACATTCAAAGTCAGCTGTCCAACAATTCTAATCGGAGAAAATTCTGAACACTACTGTAAAATAGTTGTCAACATCTCACCAGCACTAGGATTGTTGAATTCAGAAAGGTGATTTGGAGCACACATGGGTGTGTACAATGCAACTGTTGTTATCTCTAGAAATCAAGCATGTATTTTTGTGGCATCGTGCAGCTGCTTCCTTTTTAAGAAGCTGCTGATAGTTACAACTTGGGTATTTCTGCACAGTCTAAATCAGGGGTCCCCAAACTTGGCAACTTTAAGACTTATGGACTTCAACTCCCAGAATTCTCCAGCCAGCATAGCTGGCTAGAGCATTCTGGGAGTTGAAGTCCACAAGTCTTAAAGTTGCCAAGTTTGAAGACCTCTGGTCTAAATAATCTTTTCTCCTTCAAATCTGGATCATTGCACAGCCCCAGCGTGCACTGCTCTGCTGTACGAATGTGATTAAGTCAGTCAGTCATGGATGGTTAACTGCTTAAACATGCAAGCTATATTAGATTACAATATCAGGGTTCTAAATCACAGGAACAGCCTGCAGGAACAAAAGAGTCCTTCTGGTGCAGTTTATTTTCATACAGGACGACAATATGTTGAACAATAGAGGAGCAACTAATTCTCCTTCCTCATTGCAGGTACTGTAGAAGCTAAAAGCATCTGAATGTCTGAAAAAAGTATACTCTGATTTTATGGCCATAGTAGTACAACATTTATATAGGTTCTACACTTTTTTCATAAAATTTAGAGCCAAGCTATATATCATCATCTTCTTAGCGTTATTCCTGCAGGTTCAGGGTCTGCTTACATGAAAATATATTATATGATCAAATTATCTATCATAATTGCAACATATAGTAGGTACAAATGGTTAAACAGTATCTTTGGCAATTTATTTTTTTAAAACAGACTGCATAAAGAATATGAAGAAGTATCTTGCATCACTTTTAAATTTAGTTATTTCTATCTTATCAAGATTTATAGGAAATGATTGATCTAAGTTACACGGGGAAAAATGAAAGAACCAGGCCCCATTTATCTTTTTCACAAATTACTCAGCCAGAACATCAGAGATGGACAGCTGAATACATAAATCTAAATTTGACTTCACCTACTCTATTGTAAGTTATGATTCATTTGAATCTTTTTTTTTAATGAAGAAATCATGGTTGTCTAGTTTTCTGAGTTGCAGACCTGCAATGGCTAGATTTGGCATATCATTTAAGCTGGATTCATGGTCGAAATTAGGTTTAAAAAGCAGAGCCATGTTAGATGTCGCTTATTATGCTTGCTTGGTTTGATCTATGTCATCTGGAATGGAATAAAAACTGTCCATTATTTCTCAACTGTTTTTTCATCACTAAAACAAACCAAAGCAACAAAAAAAAAAAAAGCCCACCAAAGGAGCTTTGTTCACATGCTTTGTTTAACTCAATATTTACACAATAGGCTTATTCAACTCTTTTTTTTAACATTGCATGACATACCAAACCATAATCTAGGTTCACATAAAATACAAGGCTAAGATGTGATTATCAGCTCATCAATAGTCCAGTATGTCATTGGAATACAGTGAATGAGTAGTAACTCTGATCTCAAATCAAGCTGTCATGGCTCTTTTCTTTCTTTCTTTCTTTTGTCAAAATGAAAACCCAGAAGCACCAGCCACTTCCTACAGAGAAAGATAGCTTATCAGCTAGGGAACATAAAAACAGCAAACCATTGGAGCATCCCCCCCCTGCTGTCTGGAACATCATCCATAGATAAATAACCACTGTGGCAATAATAAGCACAATTTAGAATTTTAAATGTTAGGTTAAATGTTATTGTTAACATTAAAGGTTAAATGGCCCTAGACCAGTGATGGCGAACCTTTTTTCCCTCGAGTGCCGAAAACGCGTGCGCGCGCGCTGTCACGCACGTGTGAGTGCCCACACCCATAATTCAATGCCTGGGGAGGGTGAAAACGGCCTCTCCCGCCCCCGCAGAGGCCCTCTGGAGGCCAGAAATGGCCCATTTCCCGACTTCCGGTGGGCCTGGTAGGCCCGTTTTTCGCCCTCCCCAGGCTCCAGAGGCTTCCCTGGAGCCTGGGGAGGGCAAAAACACCCCCTCGAAGGCCCTCTGGAAACCTAAAATGCCCTCACAGAGCCTCCACATGAGCCAAAAATCAGCTGGCCGGCACGCACATGCATGCTGGAGTTGAGCTAGGGCAATGGCTCGCGTGCCGGCAGATATGGCTCCGCGTGCCACCTGTGGCACGCGTGCCATAGGTTCTCCATCACTGCCCTAGACCATAACTTTGGTCTCATACACCATGCTAAACCAACCCAAGCTACATTATGCTTAAGGCCAACATGAACTAATTAATTTTTAATGAAATTTTGCAAAGACGTTTCAGTTAATTCTTGGGAATTTATTTTAACAATGTGCAAGATCAGACTGTCAGTTAAGCTGACCGACAGTTCTTTTTTGACTAAAATGTACAATTACATTGTTACCTGATCTGCATTTTAAGCAGCTTTGTTCCTGTTATGCTTCCCAATCAAATTTTAACACTACCATCTTATTGCTATCTCATCTAATTATGTAAATACATTTTAATTAAAATTAACTTTTTAAAAAATGAATGTATTTGTTAATCTTGGTCTAGCACAAGAAAGAAAGAGGATAAAGATAGCAATATATTCACTTCTGTTACATATCTGACACTGAATAAAAAGTACTTTTCAATAATGAATTGTGAGACAACGCTCATTCATCTTTATAGACATTGTACTTATTAAACTATGAAAGAGCCTGGAGATTTTCACAATTGAATAATTCAAAATATTGTCTGAGTAAGTAGTAATGCAAAGACTATCATACCTGCACATTCTGTATAATTAATTGAGGCCATATTTTAAACCCAAATAAGTCGCTATGAATACTTAGGACTACAGTATGCAATAGTCACTAAAGTTTTAATCCAATACAACTTGCCTAACTATATACTAACTGAACTATATACTAACTGAACACAATCAGGCTTCTGATAAAATTTGCAAGTTGGTATTGGTATTTCAAGTACTCTTTATAATCACCAATAGAACTTTCAGAATAAAACACAGGAAATCTATTAATATCACAGAGAAGTTATTTTTACTGTTAAAATGAGTTGACTTGGACAGCATGTACATATCTTAACTAAATAAAATGCATGAAAAGATCAAGATGCATCTCTCTCTCTCTCTCTCTCTCTCTCTCTCTCTCTCTCTCTCTCTCTCTCTCTCTCTCTCTCTCTCACACACACACACACACACACACACACACACACACACACACACACACAGAGTTAGGGTGACATAATTGTTTTGGAAATAATCTGAATTTTTCCTTGTTTGAGAGCAAGAAGACCTTACACCTAAGGTAAAAAAGATCTGTTTCTTTTATAATTAAGAAAAATGATTATTATACTACCCAAGCTTTTAGACTTTCAACAGAACTCTCCATTTCAATAGCGCTTGTTTTGTACTGAAACAAAAAACAAAACTCCAAGCTAATAAGTACAGGAAAGAGATGAAGAAGAAGACAGAATCAACCAGTTTTACCACTGTCTCGACTTGAACGAGCAAGGACTTGTTACAATTTCCTTTTTATTCCAACACAATTTCCAACAGCAGCCCATCCTAGGTTCTTAAGAAAACCAGCACGTTAGCATACAATCCACTCTGTTCCATAAAGTTTTGAACCATCATGAGGCCCCACTGCACATATTCCTACTTAGTAGGAAACAAAACTAACAGCCCCTAGCGCTGAAGCTAAAGAAGCGAGGATCCCCGAATAGCGAAAGGGAACAATCTGCGGTTCAAAGCATTGCCATAAAAAAAAAAAACTTTCTCGATCGATGGGCTGATTTTCCGATTATTGGAAGCAAGGTGTGCGTTTCATACGCGCTCGGGTCTCAGGCAGTGCGCAAGCGCCATAGAGATTTAATCATTAACTCTGTCGGGCTGCAAAGCAAGAACTGTTCTACTGGAAGCCAGTCAACTCTCCTCCTTTAAAACTATCCGGCAGATTAACAGGTTCGGCTCAGGCCAAGACAGGACCTCGCTTTTGCGAGCGCCGAACTGAACACCAAGCTGCTTCTCCCCCCCCCTTCCCCCACGTGTTGTGCCAGCGGTTGTTGCACCTGCAACATGTGCCTCGGCTTTCAAACGCGGCTTTCCTCCCCTCCCTTCGCTTACCAACGGTAGCAGCCTTCGCTTGCCTCCAGAGTGAAGTTAATCCTTGCGCTCCGAGAGAAGGGCAACAACACTTTAGGGATGTTGAGTTTGGAAGACGCCGCAGCCCAAGGCAGGAGAAAAAGGAGCCAAAGCAACGCTCCGGGCGCGGAGACGGCGGGTGTCATTCTCTCGGGAAGCCGCGACGGAATCCTCTTCACCTGCCTCGAGAAAGACCCGGAGTCCGGCGCGCCTTTCTCTCTGACGGGCACGAATATGAAAAAGAAAAAAAAAAGACGAGCCGCTTAAGTTGCGGCACTTTTACTCCGCCGGGGTCCTCCGCAGGGAATTAACCCGCTTGGAGTTGTTTATTCGAAGGGACGTCACAGCGCGGGCAAAGCGAAGCGCGGCCCCCCGTGAGAGAGGCGGGGTGAGAAGGGCCTTGGCTGCGAGGCGGGAGAACGAAAGCAGCGGCCTCAGGTGCCAGGCTGACTTCGCTCAACAGCCGCTGGGGACACTGCAGCCGCTCTTCCGGACCTCATGGGAAATAAGTTTTTTCCCCCTTCCTTATTTTGAGTAACCGCTAATTGAAGCGGGGAACTTGCTTTTTATTCGAGACCGTGGTCGTGAGGAGTAGGAAACAGGGAGCGTAGAAGAAAGCTGTCGAAACGGTTTCCTGGGCCCGCCTTTCCCGTGCTGAACTGTAGCGATTTTTCTTGAAAGGCAGCGCAAAAGTTGGCACAAAGTATCAGTACTGAAACTGGCTCGGAATGATTTTTGGTTAAGTCTATCTGAATGGGGTAATTTAATTTTTCTTAATCACATCGCCCACAGCTACGATTTTATCTCCCCGTAATATTGCATTATAATCTTAATTCATGTGTTTTGATTTATAAACTATGGGTTTTAGTAAGATAAGCAAATTGCAATGGCCAGACTAAATCCCCTGAATCCTTGCCTTTCCTATGCACTTTAGCTACGCTGTTGAATTTAGCAGCAAAAACTGGTGGCAGGTTAAAAGTTCCCCGTCTGTTTCCCCCCCCCTGCACATGTGCACATGACCCCGTGCCTTATTTTGGGTTTAGGAGGCCTCCCTGCAGCCTCTTGGGACCAAAAATGGGCCACTGGGGGCCACGCTGCCCCCCCCACTCCCCCCACGCATGCACATGCGACCCCCATCTCCCATGCATGCGCACAAGACCCCTGTGCATGCATGCTATCTCCAGCATGCGCCCCACTCCCACGTATCCCAAAAATCAGCTGGCTGGCGGGAGGCAGGCACGTGCATGGTGGTGGAGTTGAGCTGGGTGACGGCTTGTGTGCCTGCAGAGAGGGCTCTGCATGCCAGCTGTGGCAAGCATGCCATAGGTTCACCATCACGGACATAGAATACAGTTTCACAATACACTAATGATCTCAGTGTATATCTTTGCCCCTGACTGACCAAGTAATGTTACTGAGCTTTTGTCCCAGTATCTGGAGATTGTGTGGTCTGAAGTCTGTACGTGCAAGATTGGAGAATGCTGGTATAAAGGAGTTTTTTCTTCTTCAAATGGACACTGCGTGGTGGCGCAGTGGATAGAATGCAGTACTGCAGGCTACTTCTGCTGACTGCTGGCTGTGAGCAGTTCAGCAAGTCAGTTCTCACCAGATCAAGGTTGACTCAGCCTTCCATCCTTCCGAGGTCGGTAAAATGAAGACCCAGATTGTTGGGGGCAATATGCTGACTCTGTAAACCGCTTAGAGAAGGCTGTAAAGCACTGTGAAGCAGTTTATAAGTCTAAGTGCTATTGCCAAAGATTATTTTACTCTACAGATTGATAGTGACTAATCTCTTGAGAAAGTCTGGAAGGCTAGAAATAAAAACTAATAACAACTTTTCCCTTCCAGAGAAATTTTAATTTGTATCTTGAAGATTTATAAAACATGTACAATTAATGTTTACAAAAACTTCAGACTTCATTATATCAGCACTGCAAAGTGCCAGTAGAATGAAAAAGACAAGCTATTATTTTTAGAATTTGATTGCAGGCAAGGGATTCCAGTATTTCATTAGAAAACATGAAGCAAAGCAACATAAATATAAATTTTGCTGTGTAAGGAATTAAAGATGTAATTGACAAAGCAAATAGAAGTGTGTAAATCAAGGCTTTGAAAATCAAATGAGTTGAACTGAAAAATAACTACCTCCAACAGTTATCCAGATTCAAGGTTATTTTACCTGAAAATGTTAATATCTTGAACTTCTCTTCATATAATGTCATGCTCGTAGGGTAGAAAAACCCTCTCTGCCTAAACCCATGATGATACATAAAAGAAAATATTGCTAAAAGAAAAATCATTTGCTTCACTACAAGGATGCAAAATTTTCCTCTACAACATTGAAAGGGTTTGCTTTCTTTTTTGGTAGGCTGTACTCTTTCATTTAAAAAAAATATATTCAAAATTTAGTAGGTGTTCTTACTATGTCTTTTGAGGCTTATTTTCCTGGGAAAAGCCGTACGTATGTACGTATGTATGTAAAATTTAGCCGTACAATTTTTGAACTTCAAAAATGGGATTGAAGCTTGCATGTAGTACCGTATTTTTTGAAGTATAAGACACACCTTTTTACCCCCAAAAAGAGGGGGGAAACTTGGGTGCGTCTTAGACACTGAATGTAGCCCCACCCGGCCACCCCCACCCTTTGGCCTCTGCCTCCCAGCAATTTACCTCCTTGCAGCAAACACAACAGAGCCTGTTAAGCCAAGCAACTGATTATTTCAGCTGAGTGAGGCAGCAGGCCCGGCCACATGCTAAACTGAAAGTGAAACTAGCTGCAAGAAGGCAAATTGCTGGGAGGCAGAGGCAGAATTTTATTTTCTTGTGCTAATCAGTTGCTGAAACTGGATGCAAGGAGGTACGTCAATAACTATAAATGTCAGTAGAATATTCAAATTATTACTTATTTTTTAAAGACTGCTTTATTATTGTTCTAGACAACTTAACAAAATGAAGAAGCTTTTTAAAATAAATGCTTGCTCTGAAGAGGCCTAGTGCTTTTGTATCTTCTTTTAAATAGCAGAGAATAATGTATACTTCCAGAAGTCACATCAATTTTAACAATCTGTACAAGTATAGTCTGAAATGTAACAGTGTCCTGTTTTAGTATTAAGATAAGGCAGCTGAATTAAACCCTGACTTAGTCATGTTTGGAGTAGATCTATTTAAATAATTGGAGTTAGTGTGACTACATTTAAGAAAACTTTCTGGCATTAATATACTGACATAATGTACATTTCTCCAATTCTTTGCTATTTCTATGGGTCAGGCACACATGCACAGAAATACACAGCAAACAGTGTTTATCATCTGTACTGTTTGCTGTTTGCTGGGAGGCAAATTGCTGGGAGGCAGAGGCAGAATTTTTCCCCCTTGTTTTCCTCCCCCAAAACTAAGGTGTGTCTTATACTCTGAAAAATATGGTAGCTCATTATTCAGTGGCTTCCTAACATGAGAAGTCAGATATTTATTTATTTTTTCTTAGGTAGAAACTGAAGTATCTCTTCTTAGCTAAAATTCCTATTCTAGTGTTTATGTACTGTACAGATGAGTTTAATGCATAGAGCAGTTTTCCATTAGAAAAGCAATAAATGTAGAAACAGATGGCATATGAGCATGGAGGCATGAGCCAAGCTTCCCCCATATGATGCATTGCTGATGTGCTGGACTTCCAAACACATACTTCTAAGACAGATTGGCGGGGGGGGGGGGAGAAGACTTTATGATTTGGTCCTGGGAAAAGCTGATAACTCCCAAGTCAGACATAAGATACAAACTCTTCAACAGCATAATCTGATCTACACCGTTTATTGGTAGAACCTATATTAAAGTTTTTATAACCTAGTAAGGAAGCATACTGCATTTATATGTAACCTTTTTAACTTGGTAGAGTCTTATAAATATCAGTTTGTACATTTCACACCCAATCAATCAAGTACGGATAGTCCTTCACTTAGAACAGTTCATTTAGTGACCATTAGAAGTTATAAGGCACTGAAAAAAGTGACATGACATTTTTCATATTTATGACTGTTGCACCATCCCTGTGGTCATATGATGAAAATTTGGATGTTCCACTGTTGGTACGTATTTATGACCGTTGCAGTGTACTGGGTCATGTGATCACTTTTTGTGACCTTCTGACCAGCAGAGTCAATGGGGAAGCCAGATTCACTTAACAACCAAGTTAACAGCTGCAGTGACAACTGTGGCAAGAAAGGTCATAAAATGGGGCAAAACTCACTTAATAAATGTCTCAGCAACAGAAATTTGGGGCTCAGTTATAATAAATCGAGGACTATCTGTAATCATTTAATGAAAACCTTTTGTAGTTCCCCAATGTACATTATTTAAAAGAATATATAATAAATATATTCATTTGAATGAGTTATTTTTGATATATTTTCCAAATATATTTTGAAAATTTTAAAAAATTAAAAAATTTTTTTTTTAAAAAAATCATGCTTGTACTGAAATAGCTATTTATGATGAAACCAAACTTTGAACTCCTATATATGAACTTCCACGGTTGAATAGGTTTTATTACTTCTAAGACTTACACTATTTTTTCCATGTCAGATTATTGTAATCATTTGCAGTGTCACTTCAGGGTCTGAAGCAATCTGGGTCTGCAATTTTCACATTCCTCTCTCTCGTATTTAAATGGAAATTTGTAACTTGTATTTTAGTATTTAGATATGATTCCATTTAGTGATATGCGCCCACACATTTCTGCTGAAATATAAGTAAATCTGTTCAGCTGTTTGCAAGATATCACTCCATAAATATTTTTTAATTACTGTAACCAAGGGATTGCCTCTTCGAATTTTCTAATTTTATTTTCTTCACTTCTGTACATAACTCGCTGGGTGTTAATTACTTTATTTTTTTATTCCATTTAAAGATTTTAATGGAGAGACTTTATAGGAAACTAGAACACATATTCAACATCTGTTTATTATTTATATTTTCTACTTCCCATCTATACATTTTTAATATATTTATAACCACCTATAACTTTTTTCATCATAGTATATATGTGCAAGTAAATAGAATTAACCTGAAAAATCAATCAGGTATTTCCAAAAAACCGTGAAAAGAAACTGCTAAAATGGATCAAACTGGTTAAATGGGACACCTTTTTTATACTAATTACAGGTTTAAATTATATTTTTCTTTCATGACATTTCTATCTCCTTCATTACAGACTATAGGCAGCACATGTTATGTTATTAAATGTTATTAAAACAATCATTACAGTAACATTTCTAATGAAGAAAAAATCATTGTGGTACCCCCATTCTGTTTGGGCTAAAGACACAGTGAAATAAAACTCTTAGTTTGTTTGCAGAAAACCAGATCTGTGAAACTACTACTGAGAAATCTTATCCATAGCATGCTTTTCCAAAACCCCGGTGTAGTGTACTGGTAAGCCACTAGGGGCCGCTGTTCAAGCGGAGGGAAAATAGCAACTCATGATTGGTTGAGCCGCTTGACAGCCGGCTATAAAAGCCAGCTGTCAGGCAGAGTTTACCTCAGTTATCCTGTTTGTGTATTCGCTCCACTGTTGATTGTTCTGATTAAAGAGTTAACTTACTTGACGCTTGGAGTACATTTCTCACAGCACCCACCACGACTATAAACGCAGCACCCATGACCCACCCAAAGCAGCGGGAGTCTCAGTAGATGCTTTCGTAATGATAAAAATGAATGGCCAGATTTTTTTCTGGCAAGGAATTGCCTGTTGCAGTCTAGTGCTGCTCTTTGTAGGATTTTAAAGATACTTTAATTTGAGCCCAGAAGTAAACTCATCTCAATGCAGTAACTTTACCACAATAGTAAAGTTACTATTGCAGCAGCATTCAGTTACTGCACTTTATGCTTAATTTAGCTTCCAGGTTGTTTCCAAAGGCAAAGTGGAGATTAAGGGATGAATTATTGTCACTAAGGCAGTAACTTGCATCTTAATTACTACTCAGCTGGACTATTCACCAACATTGAGCAACGGGCTTGTACTTGTTTGCAGAGGTATTATTAAAAATTCTGTCTGCAATATAATACATGGCAGAGGCACTAAAGATGCCAGGGTGATAAACATGACTAGTAGACAATATCATTACAGGACCAAATAGCATCATTGAACAACAGGGGAACATGCAGTGGTTCATCTAAAATGCCATTTGTCATCATCAATGGTGCCTTATTATACTTTATACTAGAAGAACTGGCCAATTTCAATGCTAAACAGTAGATATAAACTTTATATCAAAAGCAACAATATATTTAATTTATACTTAATTGGTAGGAAAATGCTTCAGCCTGCCAGGATGGCAGCCTTCAGTTTTGAGTCTGCCAGATGTAATGGTGGAGGTGGTGGCCTAGCAACTAGGAGACCTTGAGTTCTACTCCCACCATAAAAAGCAGCTGGGTGACTTTGGGCCTGTCGTTCTCTCTCAGACTAATCCACCTCACGGGGTTATCATTGTGAGGAAAATAGGAGGAAGGAGTACTGTGTATATTTTCCACCTTCAGTTATGTAATAAAGGTGGGATTAAAAAAATCCAAATACTGGTTTTATAGGGAAATAGTTTGATTTTTTCACTATTAAATAAAGATCGGATCCTTTCATCACCCTGCCTATGTTTACCAACTAAACATTGACACAGTAATTGACAAAGAGTTGTCTTTGGGCAGTTTGATAAATAAAATATTTAGTAAGGTCTAGTTCACATCTATTTTCATTCCCATTTTATTTTTGCTTTGCGTGATTTGGTTTTGTTTTAGACAGTGTTCTGATTTATTTTATTTATTTTAGTGTTCTTATATGCCACCCTACTTTTATATGCTGCCTTATTTGTTACACTTTTGGTTTTCTTTTTTGAGATTGTATCTTGTCCAGAATCCTTGGGATCAGAGTGTATACATACATGCCAGTGGTGGGTTCCTACCAGTGCGGTCCACTCTATAGCACTAGTAGTGGCCCACTGGTGACATCACAGTACCAGTGCGGTCAGTTGCCGGTGCCTGGGTGCTGCCAATTTTTTTAAAAAAAAAAAATTAAAAAAAATTTCTTCTGCGCATGCCCAGAAGCCGAGCTTCCGGCACTGTGCATGCGCTGCCTTCCTACCCCACAGTGAGTCCAAGCAGGGGAGGATGGCTGAGGGAGCGCGTGAGACGCTGAAAGAACGGGCAGCAGGAGCTATCTCCATTCCCCTCCCTTCAGCATTCCGAGAAGCCACGAACGCGCGGTGATGATCCTTGGCATTTTTGCACGTTTCAGTCTTCTCGAGCTGCTGAGGGGAGGGGGAATGGGCGGCAGGACCTATCTCAGTTCCCCTCCCTTCAGCAGTCTGAGAAGCCACGCCCACCCGGTTACATGGCTGGCAAGCCACACCCACAAAATTAGCCACGCCCACAGAGTGGTAGTAAAAAAATTAGGAACCCGCCCCTGATATATGCATACATACTGTAACTCCTTATATGTGATTCTAAAACTATTTTTTTCTTTCCCATTCCAAGAAACAGTTATGTTACATATTCTTGTCACAGAACTGGACTCTGTTCAACTGATGAAGTGGCTTGTGATCTATGAAATTGTAGGCTATAATAAATCAAAGGTGCTATATAATTGTTCATTCCAGTGAGTTTTCAGACTGGAAGATTCAATCTTTTGTCCCACCTAATAAAAGGGTGGGGTAACCTGAATGGGAGACAAGAGGTGTCCTCCAAGCTATCTGCAATAAATCCTATGGCTTTGTGATTCTCCTAAATGTCTGATAAGAAAAAAGAATGTGCTGGAATGGTAATGCTTTGTGTGTATATCCCATATCAATCCCAATCCTTGATGCTATGGATACTAAAGCCAGCTACAGACAGAGAAAAAGAAAACTCTCACCACCTTCCTCCCATCCTCTTTATTCATTTTATCATAACCATTTGTTGTTACCATTTTAATAACATACTAGCTACTAGGCAAGCAATATCATTTGTTTTAACTCTTCGCAATTAAAAGATAATGGCATAAGTGTGCCACATAAATGGTATCTGAAATGCTAATTCAAGAAGAAAGAATTGAGTTTTCAGAGAAACTTGGCAGCACGTGATTTCCCTTTCTGCATTTTTCTTCATCTCCTTTATGCATTAGTTTCACAGATTAATTACTACAGAAGATTTCTCTTAGTCCTGCATTTGTACAATAAAATCTCATATTTGGCTTTAATGAAAAATGCTTTCCATGTAAGTCTTTCTGTTAAATAAAAAGTAACTGTTATAGCAATATGTCTAGGTTTATTAGATTTCATTCACAAACTCTGTCAGTAGTTCTCATTTAGAAGTACAATATGACATTGTTCATAGCCCCCTACTAACAATTTGATAATACTTGAAATGTGCTATTTGATTGTGTGTTCTCCTCCTGGATAATCAGCAATAGACATAAAAGATTATCATTTACATTCGGATGAGATTTGCTCCAAATAATATTTCTTAAGGATATTTTAAAATAATGATTGGAAGCAAATTGAGATAAAATCAGTAGCTAACATGATAGGATTTTTAAATCACTCAGAAACACATTCCTAATCTGTACCATCATGTGCAGAATTACGGTAATATAAAATATATCTTATTCATGGCACCTTCCAACGTGCAATATGAGGAAAAGGAATGACATTTGCATTAACAGGATTGTTTTTACAGTAAAATACTAAATAAAATGCATTTTAGAAAACAAAAATCTCTTGTGTTGTGTTTTTGGGATGTTTGGAAGATATTAGAAGCAGCACTATTGGTATCTAGTCTCTAGTATATTAAAATGCTGTGTTTCTCTATTGTAATTATCTATTCAGGGCATTCTTTTAAATATGTTGTTTTTGTAGAAGTTAGGAAATGACTTCGCTAGCTAATGGCTCTACTATTCCTCTTTTATGTGTGAATCTTTTGCCATCTTTTAAATTTTTTACTTTTATTACCATACATTTATAGGCTGCTGATCCTGTTATGACTCATGCAAAATACAAAATGACACGTGTCCAGAGCAAATGACTATCATTTCACAAATCAAACAACCCAAAAGGGACCCATCACTTTAGCCCAAGCTGGGAAAAGAGCCAAGCCTTAAGGTCTTCTCTAAGTATAATCAGGGTATAAATCATATCAATCGGAGTGAAGGGTGTCATTCCGCAGGGCAAGGCAGGGGCTACAAGAGGCTACAAGAGAGAAGGCCAGGTGGCATTTAGAGGAAGACTTTGGTCAATGGTACCACCAAGAGATCAAACAGGACCAGGAGACTTGCACTCTAAATGGAGCCCCCTTTGAAAAGTCACCTGGAAAATTACAGTGGGTACAAAAAACAGCAGCTGAAATAGTGGTGGAATGATATGACCCTAAAATAGTAACACATAAAAAAGATTTTAGATTGATAGCCTTTTATCTGGTGCTTCTGTGGTGAAGTATATTTTTTGTCCTCCAGAAGGTTATAAAGTCTTCCCATCATTGGTATGATGGATATTGTCAGTCACTGTTCTTTATAGAATATTTTTATTGATCACCTATGCTACCAAAAGATTTCTCTTTTTTATTTTGGATGTATGTCACAGTGTTAAACAAAGGTTTAATACTGCTGACAAAATGTTAATCCTGCTGTTTCAATGTATTAAGACAGGTAAAGCTAAATGCCATTCAGGCTAGTAATACCTTGGAATTGAAATCCAATACATGGAAAGCATGGTTTAGGGAAGGATGCCCTAATACAGTGATGGCGAACCTATGGCACGCGGAGCCATATCTGCTGGCACGCGAGCCGTTGCCCTAGCTTAGCTTCAGTGCGCATGTGCGCGCTGGCCAGCTGATTTTTGGCTCACGCGGAGGCTCTAGGAGGGCGTTTTTGGCTTCCGGAGGGTGGGGGAGGGCATTTTCGCTCTCCCCAGGCTCTAAGGAAGCCTCTGGAGCCTGGGGAGGGCGAAAAGTGGGCCTTCTGGGCCCACCGGAAGTCAGGAAACGGGCCCTTTCCGGCCTCCAGAGGGCCTCTGAGGGGGGCGGGGGAAGCCGTTTTCACCCTCCCCAGACATTAAATTATGGGTGTGGGCACTCGCGCGTGTGAGATAGCGCGTGTGCATGCGCTTTTGGCACCTGAGGAAAAAAAGGTTCACCATCACTGCCCTAATAGATTATAAAATGTGTTCTGCATAAAGGAAAATTGGTAGCAAACATCTAATACAATAGGTAATTTTTATGAAGACCTTCAAAAATAAAAAATCTACCTCCTGATGAACTCTAAAGATATTTGAGACTGCCACAGAAAAACTAGGTTTTATGACAATCTTATTTAATACCCAAAGTTTTTTTTTTAAATCTATGGATAAGTTAAAATACATATCAAGATTTGTATTTCAAATAAAAATGGGGTTGTGCAGTACTTTGGATTGAAAGGTAAAATATAAACAATACTTCAAAGTATCCAGGGACTCAGAGGTAGCATGTTTTGCCAGACATGCTGAAGCTGGTGAGCTAGAGCCTGACGTTCTTAGGTTAGACCAGGGGTCTGCAACCTGCAGCTCCGGAGCCGCATGAGGCTCTTTGGGCCCTCTGCTGTGGCTCCCTGTCGGGTGATCTCATCACTGACTGGTCCTGCCCCTCACTCTCCCGTCCCAGTCACTCCTTGCCTAGCCTGAGAAGGTAAGGGCAACGGTGGGGGATGAGAGAGAGAGAGTGGGAGAGAGAGATACACACACAAAGATACAGAGTGGGGGGAGAGAGACAGAGAGATACACAGAGAGATGGGGGAGACGGAGGGGGAAGGAGAGGGAGAGGAAGAGAGGGGGGAGGGAGGGAGGAAAAGGGGGGTGTCAAAGGGTTTTGTGACTCCCGGTGTTTTTTAACAACCAGTTGTCTGCCCTAATGACCGGCTGGGTAGATGTGGCTAGGGGAGGTCATGTGACTGGGTGGAGTGAGTTACATTGAGTTGGCCACGCCCACCCAGGTTTTGTGGCTCCCGGTGTTTTCTTTTATGTGGGAAACGGGTCCAAAGGGCTCTTTGAGTGTTTAAGGTTGCAGACCCCTGGGTTAGACAAACCTGTTCTTAAAGCGTCACTAGGTCTCTTCTGCTTATTAGGTTGGGGAGAGAATAGCCAAATTTCCATGGTCTTGAGGGGGATGGGAAAATTTAAACTGCAATTTAAACTGTTCTGTTCTGTTCTACAGTACATAGGACTTGGCTTGTATGTTCTGCAATGGGTTGATCATCTGTATGTAAATAGTTTCTATCTTATTTGCAATAAAGTGTCTTACCTAGCTGTGTTGTATTTGTGACATTTCTGTGATAGGCAAGTTCCTACCATGCCTGAAGAGAATACGGATACCTACAATTGTGCTGCAACTTCAGGGGGCAAGCATTGCCCAACACATGCCCCTTTTGCCTTCTAACACCTTACCGTACATTTTGCATCATTGTTTTATCTGTTCATCTTGTCTTCTTTAATTAATATTCAAATATCATCTGCTTATTTCTTTATGGAGAAGCTATTACAAAGGAAGAAGGTCACAACAAAAGGTAACTAGTTGAGGCAGAGGCCTGTCTGTTTGCCTACCGTAGAATCTCAAACCTCAATGATCAAATGCCTGAATGTAATTGTGTTAGTAATTATATTGAATAAAGACGTTTGAAAAGATTCAAGCTCATTTTTTTCTTGAATTATACAAACTACATCCACAATAGAAGTAGACTGTCACCTTTGGAAGAAAAGAAAAAATGTAATCAGCAAAACAATTACAATGCCACATACATCAATACTCTTTTCAGGGCATCTTTGACATTGTTAAAATATACAATATTTATAAGCTTTATTATCCTTTGCTTCTCTCTACCTAATCTGAGGACAAGGCAAGTTTTTAAAGAGCAAAGATTGTTTATCAATTAAATTAAAGCAAAGGCTAACAAAAAAAATCACACTAAGAGGAACTATTTAACACATGTGGATTTATTAATACTATATTTCCATCTGCAGTTATTCTGATGTAGGTTCCATTGTATTTAGTTGCCAAGTAAGTGAACATAATAGTTGAGGTTTTGAAATAAATTTATTGAAACAAGTGGACTTATTTCTGAACAGACATATATGCAATTGCTTTCTAGTTTCCTGTATGCTACTATTTCATAAAAGTTAGGTCGATTTGAACATAATTAAAAATAGATATGAATCACTTATCCTTTGTATACCCATTATTCTTTCTTCATCTATAGTAACTACTTTAGACAACAGTGAATTATTCTGGTAAATAGCTAGGTAACTGCAACATTAACTTTCACCTCTGCATGAAGATGCAGAGCATCTATCATCTTGAAATACTTCATATCCTATCAACTCTGTACAGAAGACATTTAACCTTTTAGAAAATGGGATGCAGAAGCAGTTTAAAGTGTTCAATGGCATCACACAGCAATTTTAGTGTAGATGAAGAGAATACTATGTTGGCAGTTTAAAGTACATAATAATAGGCTATGGGAAAGTATCTATCACTTTTTGATATTGCAAAACATGAACTGTGCCTGAGTTCAAACAATCTTTTCTAAAGTATAAACACTCCAATGAAGAACAAAGCTATAATGTACATACAACTATCAATCTTTTCCTTAGTCATTAATATTAATTCTCATTATAACCTTTTACTTTATTCAGTCCTAATAATGTTTGCTTGAAATGAAATCCTGCTTAATTCAAAGGAGCATATTCCCAGTAGTGCATCTAGGTAGGTTTGACACAAGAAAAAGGTGAATTAGGAAAACTAGAAATTAGAATTGTTCAACTTCTTGAATACAGTTTTTGGTTATCGGCACTCATCTGCTGATGCTTACATGGATACTTCTGGTTTTCTTAGGAATAGTATGGAGGGAGTCTACAATTTCCATCTTCTAGAATACTTTTCCAACGTTTTAGTCTAGTTTATAACTGGGATTTCAAGTTTCCAATTTAGCAAAATAGACCCATCTATTTCTCATCTGCTTTCCTCCTGGACTTCCACTTTTATTGCCACATGGTTCGCAGTTCTAGGTTATCTGAGGGGAGTTTTAGCATGATATGAGGTGCCAATGATTGGCTGATTTCTGGCAGAAGCACACTTGTCACTAGTCCTTATTATGTCTTGACTAATATTACCATGCCAAACTTCAAAATATCAAGGAGAGTCAGGATAGATGCGCTACCCCTATCTTTAACTAGCCAAAGGTCATCAACAAGTGCAACAAAAGCCATCTCTATATTTGAAAGGCTGACAATGCCCAGGTCTGACTCCTGACTGGAAGGGGTCCAGATAATCTGCTTCCTCCAAGGTCCTCTGAAGCTAGAAGCCAAACACCTTCTCAATACCCTTCTTTAAAAAGAAATTGGACAAAAACTTGTCCAAACTGAATAGATTTAAGGATGATTTCTTGGAGGAGAAGGTGCCATTTCAGAGGCAGAAGCACTATTCCTTTTCAAAGGAATAGGCATTTACTTTATGCATCTATCCACATGTTCTCGCCCTTGTAGTCTTGACCAGCCAGGAGGGGCATGGATCTAATACATAGATAGCTGCCCCTACAGCTCCAAGAACCCTGTTCACTTTTTCAAGAATAATAGGCTTGAACTCCTCCCAAAGGAGGAGAGATTGTGCCTCTGTTTCCTATACCTCTGCAACAGTGGTGGGTTCCTACCAGTGCGGTCCACTCTGTCGTTCCGGTAGCGGCCAACAGATGGCACTGTTTGCACACGACCGTTCCAGTGCCGAATTTTTGGGCTTTTTTGCTTCTGCGCATGCGCGGAAGCAAAATCTCACCAAAATCCCATGAGGGGACGCACGCATGTGCACGATTTCAGAGAGATTTTGCTTCCACGCATGCGCTGAAGCAAAATCTCAGCAAAATCGTGCGTGCACGCATGTCGTCTCATGAGATTTTGGCGAGATTTTGCTTCCGCACATGCGCAGAAGCAAAATCACATGAGGGGCGTGCACGCATAGCGAGCGCGTGAGCGCACCAAATGTGCCGATAGCTGGAGGTGACTTCCAAGCTGGAATCCAACTCACAACAGATCTGAGTGATTTTATCTACCAGGTAGTGAAAAAAATCCTCATAGTGATCCCACAGAAGGTCCATTTTCTCTCCTAACCCAGAGGGTACTGGCTTTTCCTGGGATCCATTAGATCCCTATAGTGAGCCACTGAATAGGGTTAGGGTTTCAAATTCATGCAATTACAGTATTAGGTAATAATAATTTACTCAAGAGTGAGTAGATAAACAGTAGATGAGGAAAGTAATGAAAAACATCCTTGCTTAGTTTTCTTTTCATTAGGAACACATATGAGACAAATCAAAATCGGACCCATACTTTGGAGAGACATGCCAGGTTCCTCAGCCAGTGCCAAGGGCAGGATTTCAAGGCTTTTTAAAAAAAATCTATGCAGACGACACACCTGAGAAGCAGATCAGATAGTTGTTTCCAACATAGAAACATGGATCAGGAATGCCTCTTAAATCAGGCTGCAGCCAGCTGTCTTTAATTTTAATTTAATTTAATTAATCTTTAAGATAGTTACTCCCTTACTTGACAAGAAGCCTCACTGAGCAGCTGCTCTGCGCTCTGCTTTGAGGTTGCACTACATCGTCTGACTGATCCAGCTATTCCCATGGGGCTGATGATTTCCGGCTTGATGTCTCCTGAGGTTAATAATCCATTGTTTCAGATGAAGCAGCATCTTCAAAGTCAGAGTCGGAGTCCTGGGCCATGACACTGCTTCTTCCTAAGGCTGAGAGAAAGTGAACAGCCTAAGGTTGCCCAATTGATTTTCTTGTGTAAGGCAGGTTTAGACTTCAGGTTTCCCCACTTCTGCTCCAGCATTTTAAAGACTAAATTAACCATGTCTCATTTTATCCTTACTGTTGTATTTATTACTGATAGAATAGAATAACAGAGTTGGAAGGGATCTTGGAGGTCTTCTAGTCCAACCCCCTGCTTAGGCAGGAAACCCTACACATCTTTAGACAAATGGTTATCCAACATCTTCTTAAAAATTTCCAGTGTTGGAGCATTCACAACTTCTGGAGGCAAGCTGTTCCACTGATTAATTGTTCTAACTGTCAGGAAATTTCTCCTTAGTTCTAAGTTGCTTCTCTCCTTGATTAATTTCCACCCATTGCTTCTTGTCCTTTCCCCAGGTGCTTTGGAGAATAGATTCACTCCCTCTTCTCGGAGGGATATTGGAACACTGAGATATTGGAACACTGCTATCATGTCACCCCATATCCTTCTTTTCATTAAACTATACATACCCAGTTCCTGCAACTGTTCTTCATATGTTCATATTATATATTAATATGAATATATAATATATTAATAATATATATATATATATATATATATATATATATATATATATATATATATATATATATATATATATATATATATATACAATATAAATATTTATTCATATTATTCATACGCCTTCGATCTGATCTAAATGTAGTTCATAAAATCATATACCAAAATGTCCTTCCTGTCAGTGATTACTTCAGCTTCAACTGCAACAATACACGAGCACATAATAGATTAAAACTTAATGTAAACTGCTCCAAACTCGACTGCAGAAAATACGACTTCAGCAACAGAGTGATCAATGCCTGGAATGCACTACCTGACTCTGTGGTTTCTTCTCCAAACCCCCAAAACTTTAACCTTAGACTGTCTACAGTCGACCTCACCCCATTCCTAAGAGGTCTGTAAGGGGCATAAGCGCACCACTGTGCCTACCGTCCCTGTCTTACTGTCCTATTGTCCTCATTTATCTGTACTTCTTTGCTTGTGTTATGTTTATATAAATACCTACTATCTTGTACGTGTTTGACAAACAATACAATAAATAAATAATAAAAATAAAATAAATAAATAAATAAATAAATAAATAAATGTTTTAGCCTCCAGTCCCCTAATCATCTTTTTTGCTCTTCTCTGCATTCTTTCTAGAGTCTCAACATCTTTTTTACATCCTGGCGACAAAAACTGAATGTAAGCTACTTATTGTAAGCTACTTATTAAAAAAAAACTTCCTGCCAATATTAACTGGAAGTGACCACTCAAGAACAAAGGAAACCACTGTAAAACAGCACTTCTAATCCTCTTCCAATCGTCATAGTCAATCAAGAAGAATATACTGTACAGTAATCCTCAACAGAACCACTTAGTGACCATTCAAGGCCACAATGTTGCTGAAAAAAACTAACTAAACTAAACTAGTTGTAAACTAAAAGACTTACAACTAATCCTCACACACCAAAGGCCTCATGATCAAAACTTGGTCCTTGGCAACTAGTGGGTATTTACAACAGTTGCAGTGTACTGGAGTCATGTGATTTCCATTTGTGACCTTCCCAGGGGACATCCAACATACAAAATCAATGAAGCTTCACTTAACAACTGTATAATTCACTTAACAATCAAGGCAAAAAAATTATAAAATTGGTCCTGACTCATTTAACAACCCCATTGCTTCACAACGGAAGTTCCTGACCTAATTATGGCCGTACGTCAAAGACTGCCTGTACCATGGTCAACAATACTGAAAGTCTCTCTTAAATGACCAGAAAGATTGCATTCCCTCCATCCAGGTCCATAAAAGGTCATCTACAAGAATGACTAACCCTATTTCAGTTCCATGACTTGGTTTGAAGCCCTTCTGGAAAAGATTTCATCTAGGATTCTCTGCAATATTTGCCCCACAACTTTCTCCAGAATCTTTCTTAAAAGGGGGAGATTGGAAGCCTATTGTCCAACACAGCCAGATCGAAATATAGCCTCTTCAGGCATAATTGCATGTTATGAGACTGACAGAACTACCCCTTGCTGAGAGAAGTGTTAACCACCACTAGAATCCAATATTCATGCATTTCCCCTGTGTCCTTGAAAGAGCCAAGTGGGACATGGATCATATTTCTTTTAACTCTTTAAACAAAAAATAATCTCTGTCAAGTTTACACTGAACATAAGTCACGTGTGATTCAGAAATAGGAGGTATAAATAATAGGGTTTTTTCGCCAGGCTGTTGCAAATTAAATATCAATGGGGGATGACAATGCAAAATGTTCCAATAAAATCCAAACATTCGCTTATTATCATACCTTCCTAAGTAATTATTGTTCTTTGAATTTTGGCATTTTCTGCTCTAATGATTTAGTGAATTAAACAGTGGTATTTGACTTTATGTTTTGCAGTGAATCAAAATAAAAATGAAAGTGAATAATGAATGGCAGGAGGCTAGAGCTGACTGCCTACAGTATCTATTTTGGCATTAAAAAGCGCTTTAATATCTTTTCCACCTCATATGTTTTCACCTCATATGTTTTCACCTCATATGTGCGTATGTTTATGCAGTTTTGACAGATATATGAAATATGGTAAGCAATGTGGTATAAAACAAACTGCAATCATTTGACTGCTATGAGGATTGATCACAAGTCTACACATTCATCACCACCATAACTTCAAATGGTCACTGAACTAGTGGTTGCTGAATGAGGACTACCTATATTTTCTGTTTTTTTAAAAAATTTCTTATTTACCTCGGTATCTCATATCTATGAATAAAAAGAAGCATAGCCATGCACATCCACCCACCCACAAACAAAAATATAAATGTAAATACTCCAGTAAGTACAGTAGTGGGTTCTATAACCCTTTACTACCTGTTCATGCGCGCGCTCATGCACACGTGACACTTCTGCACATGCGCAGAAGCATCCTGGGTGGGTGGGCGGAGCCTCCCACCACCGGCACTACCGGTTCTTAGAACTGGTCTGAACCGGGAGCAACCCATCACTGGGTAAGTACAAGTGAACAGTTACATATAGTAGCTATAGCAGTGATGGCGAACCTTTTTTGGTTCGCGTGCCAAAAGGGGGGGGGAATGCGGGGGATCACGTGTGTGCGTGCCCACACTCATAATTCCATGCACCCCCGCACATGCACGCATGACCCCCCTGCTCCCAGCATGCAATGGTACGCCCATTTTTCGCTCTCCCCAGGCTCCAGAGCCTTTCTAGGAGCCTGGGGAGGGTGAAAACGGCCTTCCCCACCCCCTCTGGAGGCTGGAAACAGCCTGTTTCCCGACTCCCAGTGGGCCCAGAAGGCCCGAAAATCAGCCGGCTAGTGCACACATGCATGCCGGACCTGATCTCGCGTGCCCACCGATATGGCTCCGTGTGCCACTTGTGGCACCCATGCCATAGGTTCGCCATCACGGAGCTATAGGATTCTATTATCCAATATGCTATCGTGGCTGAAATCTAACTCACCAAAAGCAACCAAATCATTTTGAAGATGCAACATAATTTTATTTGCATACATACAAATAACAGTATAAACTGGACCCCCAGCAAAGCTTTAATACTTTGTTGAGCGTCCGTGAGCAAAAGCAGAACCACGGCTTACATATCTTTGACCCACTACATTGCAAAGCAAAGAAAGGCAAAAGTAAAGTAAAGGCAGACACAATGGAAATAACATCATGACATTGGTATATTTTGAATCTCTATGACTTTATTATTCCTTACCTTTCTTTCTCGATCAGTACTCTGGCCATGTTGTCTTTCTGATATAGTCAGTCAATGGAAACAATTTGGTTTATTGGGCCACAGTTCCTGACTGAGTGTTCTCCTGGTTGCCATACTTGTTGGGTAAATATTTTCTTATAAGGACGTATTAAGCAGTTCATGTGTATGGGGGCAGGGCATCTCATAAGTTTGATAGTGAATGTAGTTTACATTGTATAGGGTGGGTGGTACCTTTTACCATCAGTTATTTTTAAAAATTGTAAGACAAATTACAGAGAGAGCTGGTATTCAATTTAATGCTAAAAATATAACAATATTTTATTATATAAACTAAAGGAGGAGGCAAGGAAGGCAGCAACATCCAAATATGTCTAAAGGATAAGATAGATCCTCAAAAGCCAGCTCAATGGCAAGAACAAATTCCACACCATCAACCTGTAACCCTTGCCAGTCATCGGATACCCTGCCGGTATAGTGAGCTGGCCAAAGGATGCTGATGTGAAGACCCAGAAGCTCTTCACAATGTACTTCCATGTACTTCCAATGATTTCCATCACAAGTCCAATACAAAGAGTGAACTCCAACTGGAAAGAGGGATATGGTGAGTGCCAAAGCCACTTGTCTATGGAGATTCTCAGTCATCCAGGTCATGGTTGTCCCATAGCAACATGGTGTGACATGGTGTGCAACATATATATGTAGTACAATGCAGTGAGTCATGTGCAGATCTGTACACTGGGGAAACAAAACAACCACTTCATAAACACATGGCACAACATACCCATCAAGACTAGATTCAGCAGTCTATCTGCATTTAAAAGACAAAGGCCACTCTTTTGAAGACAGCAAAGCCCACATTTTGGACAGAGAGGACCACTGGTTTGAAAGAGGGGTCAAAGAGGCCATCTATGTCGAAACTGAATAGCCCTTTCTCAACAGAGGGGGAGGGATACGACACCATCTATCTCCAGTCTACAACACAGTCCTTTCAACAGCTCCAAGAAGGCTCCATACCCATTTGTACTAATCAGGTGACCCTGATGACACAGATAAGCCTCCAGGTGGCCTTAATGACTCGCTAAAAGAATGCAATTGACCAGCTGTCTGCAAGGAATACAAATCCTTCCATTCCCCACCATCCATCAGAGCTGAAAAAGCTTTTTGGATGAGAAGTGAAACGTCTTCAAAAGAAAAACCAGAAAGTCTAGTTGCCTCTTGAAAAAGAACCTTTGTTTCAAAACCACTGTTCTGGTTAAAATCAAGAGCATCCTGCTCTTGATATTCATCTCATCAAGATTGAACCAGAAGATGAGCTGATGAGAGAATACCTGAGACAGTGGCAGACATGGGGCCCTCCATGGATTGTTACTTACACTTTCTCTTAAGACCCAATATCAGGGACATCAGCTAGCATCAAGATCCCTGATAAGCAAGCATACTGTGTCATACAACTATTATGAATGTTTTTTTTCTAGCATTGATTCACCTGTTTAATATTTAAAAGACACAGAATTCAGAAAAATTAAGTATTTTTACTTGTAACATTATAAATCTGAAACAGGACGATTACTTGTAGTACTGCATAACCGTAATCAAATAGGATAATAGATGTGCTTTTACAACTGGACAGCTAGATATTATTAATAGTTTTAATAACTGCTGAAATCAATCCTGTTTCCCCCCCTCTCTTTCCCATCCAGAAACAATTAACTTTAACAACTCTCTAGGAAT
Source organism: Diadophis punctatus similis (assembly GCA_023053685.1). Classification (NCBI taxonomy): domain Eukaryota; kingdom Metazoa; phylum Chordata; class Lepidosauria; order Squamata; family Dipsadidae; genus Diadophis; species Diadophis punctatus. The sequence continues at coordinate 197,989,980 of JALIGW010000002.1, forward strand.
ATAACCATAGCCCCATGGATAGTACTAATTGTTGTGAAAATCTTTGCCAATTGTATACCAGAGATTACCATTATGTTATTAAAGCTTATTTTCTTTTAAACACATTGCTATCTGGGATTAACAAAGGAACACAAACAAAATTTTCTTTCTATGATACTTCCCCCAATATATTTTTCATTTCTACTTCAAACTTTGCATGAAATTTCAATATAGGTTGTGTATATATTTTAGACACAATTGTATATTAATAATGGCCCTGTGAGAAAGAGATCTGCAATATGTGAAATATCGTAAGAGAAACTAGAATAACAAGAAAACCGGGCTAAATTCATTGGAATGGGAAGCAATATTTATTTATTTTATTTATTTATGGTTTCTTATATGCCGCCCCATTCCCGAGGGACTCAGGGCGGCTTACAACATAGAGAAAATACAGGAAAACCAATAAATTCAATAAAAATCAAAATATAAAAGTTAAAAGTTAAAAAATTACAATATAAAAGCACCATTCACTCACCAGCCATACCCGGGGGAGAGTGTAGATGGAGTTAAGCTCTTCCCCCTGCCTGCAGGAAGAGCCATGTCTTAACGGCTTTTCGGAAGGCCAGCAGGGTGGGGATAGTTCGGGTCTCTGGGGGGAGTTGGTTCCAGAGCGCGGGGCCGGCCACAGAGAAGGCTCTCCCCCTAGGACCCGCCAGCCGGCATTGCTTGGCTGACGGGAGCTGGAGGAGGCCGACTCTGTGGGCCCTAACCGGTCGGAGGGAAGTATGAGGCAGAATGCGGTCCCGGAGATAACCTGGTCCTAAGCCATGAAGGGCTTTAAAGATGATGATCAACACCTTGAATTGGACCCGGAGACTAATGGGCAACCAATGCAGCTGGCGGAGTATAGTTGTCACGTGGGTGTACCTTGGCACACCCACCACAGCACGCGCAGCCGCATTTTGCACCAACTGGAGTCTCCGGATACTTTTCAAGGGTAGCCCCATGTAGAGCGCGTTGCAGTAGTCCAAACGGGAGGTGACAAGGGCATGAGTGACCGTGAGTAGAGCCTCCTTCTCCAAGTATGGCCGCAACTGGTGCACCAGGCGAACCTGTGCAAAGGCCCCCCTAGCCACAGCGGTGAGATGGTGTTCCAATTTTAGCTGTGGGTCTAGGAGGACCCCCAAGTTGTGGACCAGATCTGAGGGAGTCAGTTTCTCTCCCTCGAGAACCAAGGAGGGATAGTTGTCATAATCCTTAGGAGGCAATATCCAAAGCCACTCAGTCTTGTCGGGGTTGAGTCTGAGTCTGTTCCTCCCCATCCAGATCCTAACGTCGTCCAGGCATCGGCACATTACATCGGCTGCCACACTGAAGTCAGACGGGGTGGTGATGTACAGCTGGGTGTCATCAGCGTACTGATGGAAACACACCCCATGTCTGCGGATGATCTCTCCCAGCGGTTTCATGTAAATGTTAAACAGGATGGGCGAGAGAACCGACCCCTGAGGTACCCCGCATAACAGGGGCCTAGGGGTGGATCTCTGCCCTCCTGCCAACACCGACTGCATCCTATCGGCGAGATAAGAGGAGAACCACCGTAAAACGGTGCCTCCCACTCCCAGCTCGCCGAGACGATGCAGAAGGATACCATGGTCGATGGTATCGAAAGCTGCTGAGAGGTCAAGTAGCACCAGGATGGAGGAATTTCCCCCATCCCGGGCCCGCCAGAGATCATCCATCAGAGCGACCAAGGCAGTTTCTGTACTGTAGCCGCGCCTGAAACCCGACTGATAGGAATCTAGATGATCTGTTTCATCCAGAAGCCGCAGAAGCTGAGTGGCCACCACCTTCTCCACAACTTTCCCTAAAAAAGGCAAGTTGGAGACCGGACGATAGTTCTTCAAGTCGGCTGGATCCAGGGAAGGCTTCTTCAGGAGGGGTCTCACCACCGCAATTTTTAATGACTGGGGTACGGATCCCTCCTCCAAAGAAGCAATGACCACCGCCCGGATCCAGCCGCGTGTCACCTCCCTGCTGGCCGAAACCAGCCAGGAGGGGCACGGGTCCAATAAACAGGTGGAGGCCCCCATCGCCCCCATGGCTCTGTCCACATCCTCAGGAGAAACAGGCCCAAACTCCTCCCACAACGGTGGACTAAGACTAGCCCCTGTCAACTCCATGGACTCTGCCCAGCCAGAGTCCAGGTTCGACCGAATCCGAGCGACTTTATCCGTCAGAAACTCGGCAAATTTCTCAGCTCTGCCTTGCAAGTGCTCCTCGCTCCCCCCTTTTGCAAGGAGGGAGCGAGTCACCCTGAACAAGGCGGCTGGGCGAGAATCTGCGGACGCAATAAGAGCGGAGAAATAGGAACGTTTCGCCGCCCTTATCGCCACTAAATAAGATCTGATGTAAATTCTTAATAGTGTTCGGTCGGAGTCGGTTTTGCTGGACCTCCAGCGGCGCTCCAAATGTCTCTTCTGGCTTTTCATCTCCCGGAGCTCCTCGGTAAACCAGGGAGCTTTCCGGGATCCACTGCCGCGGAGAGGTCGCAAAGGCGCAATTCGGTCTAAAGCCCCTGATGCTGCGGTGTTCCAACCAGTCACCAGGGAATCAGCCGAACTGCGTACCAGGGTTTCAGGTATTTCCCCAAGTTCCCTCTGGAATCCTTCTGGTTCCATTAGGCGCCTGGGGCGGAACCACCTAGTCGGTCCCGCCTCCCTGCGGGGGAGGAATGGAACTGCGGAATCCAACCTCAGTAGGAAATGATCTGACCATGACAGAGGGGTGATGACTATATCCCTTATCTTCAGATCATCTCTCCACTGCCCCGAGAGAAACACTAGGTCGAGCGTGTGACCACCCTCATGAGTCGGACCCTGGATTACTTGGGTCAGGTCCATGGTTGTCATGGAATCCATGAACTCCTGAGCTATCCCAGAGGTTTCACCAGCGGAGGGCAAGTTGAAGTCCCCCAACACCATAAGCCTAGGGAACGCAACTCAATAGAAGAAAATGTCTGTAGCTCAGGGTGGAACTGTGGAGTCCTTGGTACTCTCTGACCTTGGTTGTTTGCTTGAAGGTGTTTCATTACCCAAGTAAGTAACATCATCAGTGCTGGCTCCATTCATTGAAATGGGATTTAAGATAGTCATTATTGAATAACCTCATTGAAATAACAGGTTGACTAGGTTTGCCCAGGTCCAGATGCAAGCCAGTGTTTTTATTACCAGCTTTCCCTTGAACATTGTTAATAAATATTCTAAAATAAAAACAGCAATAAAATATTGCTCCTATGTTATATTGTAAATGACCTTTCATAAATTTATTCAGAAAGGGCAAGTCACTTCTTAATCATAGGTGGAATTAATTGCTTTGTTTGGATGTGCAATTCACTTAACTATGTTGAGAGCTTCTGACTAGGTCAGGGCTATCAAACTCAGGGCCCGTGGGCCGGATGCCTCATGTGCTGGCCACGCCCACTCCCAGTTTAGCGAAGGGGGGAGTCCCGATATGTCACATGACGCTGCCATGACGACGTGAGTTTGACACCCCTGGACTAGGTGGTGTTAGAGGTTTGAGGTGAGGGAGAGGACATGTTATATTTTTGTCTTTAATATGTATCCATCTTCTGACCTCTAACTCTCTTCTTAACAAACTTAATGAACTTCAGAAGTCTAAACTGACTTTTCTATTTTATTAATGGCCATAAGGCAAATGTCTGAAACTATTAATAGACTTCCTTTCACAAAAGTAGCAAGATTGCATTTTGAATATATTTTTATATAGCAAACTATATTTTTTAAATTGGAAAGTCATTTTAGACCTTTTCTTTTTTAGCTTAAGATCAATTATGATATTTCCTACTTCCAAAAAGGAATGAGGAATAATAAGAATTTGATATTTCAATTAATACTTCTTTTGTTATTTAATTGGTTCCTCTAGGGCCTGAAAACAGTGAATCACTGTTAAGCATTTTTCAGGGTGACTACTAGGGGTCAGTGTTCAACTTTATATAGTATTTATTATTTATTGTAAAATCACTTATGTGGTTGAAACACAAATTTTCTTAAAACTGAAGTTTTCACATATATTATTTTGAAGAATTTCATCCTGCGTATTTTTCATTAGGAAAATTAAATGATTTGGGCTTTGATTTATGTTTATTAAAAATTCCCAGACAGAAAAACATGTAACAGTGCTTTTAATAACTTTACTACCGTACTATATTTATTGCCAATATTCATGTAATTCTTTTTGGGTTTTTTAAGTGTTGAGAAAAATTGATCAGGGACTGCGGATATAATTAATAGTGGTAAGAGGCAATGTATTTACCTCTCATCAGCAGTGTTTTCCCCCCTATAATTTTATAGATGCTGACAACATGTTAGAGGATTATTTTTCAAAATTAATAATAGAAACTGTAACTATAAGGTATTTCATTTTATTGACTTCTTCTGATTAAGCTGAGTTGACCCTTGCTTACATAGCTATATATTAATCTCTCCTCTATGGAAAATATCCAGACTAGCCCTTGGGGGAAAAAGAGGAATGCTATATTAGAAAGTAATTGTACTATATTAAAAGCAAACTGTAGAATTGCCACAAACATGGGACTATGAGAATATACTTAATAGTAGCATTAGAGAAAACAGAATCAACTTATTAGTTTGTCAAAAAGAATAATAAGAGGAGACAAAATACAGGAAATTACAATGACAAACATAATGGATTGGAGAGTCATCACCTCACTTCACCTTAAAATATTAGGAATGGAAGCCAACCAATGAGAGTAAATGCAGAGAGATTCAGTATGAACAGTAGGAAATACTTTTTCACACCACACATTGTTAAAAACTTGAAAAAGAGAAGGTTTATTTGTTGGGCTCCATAAATGCTAAAATCAATCAAATTACATTTAGAAAGGAGGGTCACCCAAGTAGATTTCGTATGAGATCTCGGGTGGGTTAGGGGGTCGTAGAATCACGGTCGTAACTGGGAGGGGTAGGTATGGCAAGAATGGGTGGGCAGACCGCCCTCGGGGAACTAGGTCTCGCTACCTTACAGCGGTTCCTTGTTCTAGCCCCTCGAGTTCAACCCAAGTACATGGTGATGTGGGTGTTCAGGGCCCTGGGCTCAAGCTGTTGCTGTTGAATGCCAGGTCCATTGTGAACACAGCTCCCCTCCTGCAGGATCTTCTTCTGGAGGAGGGTGCTGACCTGGCATGTGTAACTGAAACCTGGATGGGACCAGAGGGGGGGTTCCCCTCTCCGAGATCTGCCCAGACGGGTTTCGGCATCAGCTGCGACCCCAGAGAAGGGGTGGAGGAGTGGCAATGATTGTCCGTAAGAGTCTTTTTCCTTGTAGGAGCCCTGCCCCGGAGATTGTTGGGTGTGAGTCTCTCCTTGTGAAGTTGGACTTAGGGGTTCAGGTGGGTCTATTGCTGACGTACGTGCCTCCCAGCTGCGTCACTAGCACCCTGCCTGCACTGCTCGAGGCAGTAGCCGACCTGGCAATGGAGTTCCCCAGATTGATGGTCTTGGGGGACTTTAATTTGCCATCGTTGGGCAAGTCCTCTGATGCAGTTCAGGGTTCATGGCTTCCATGACAACCATGGACCTGGCCCAAGTAGTTCAGGGTCCGACTCATAGTGGTGGTCACACGCTTGACTTGGTATTTCTCTCGGGGCAGTGGAGAGATGATCTGAAATTAAGGAGTTTAGTCATCTCTCCCTTGTCATGGTCAGATCATTTCCTACTAAGGTTAGACCTTGCGGCACCACTCCTCCACCACAGGGAGGCGGGACCGATTAAGTGGTTCTGCCCCAGGTGCCTAATGGACCCAGAGGGGTTTCAGAAGTAGCTTGGGGAGATACCTGAATCCCTCGTACACAATCCGTCTGAAGTTCTAGTGGCCGCTTGGAATCAGGCGGCGGCGGGAGCATTGGATAGAATTGCGCCTGCTCAACCTGTCCGAGGCAGTGGATCCCAGAGAGCTCCCTGGTTTACCGAGGAGCTCCGGGGGATGAAATGCCAGAAGAGACATCTAGAGCGACGCTGGAGGGCCAGTAAATCCGAGTCTAACCGAACACTCTTAAGAGCCTATATTAGGACTTATCTGGTGGCGATACGGGCGGCAAAATGTTCACATTTTTCTGCACTTATTGCATCCGCAGATTCTCGCCCGGCCGCTCTGTTTAGGGTGCCTCGCTCCCTCCTTAACGTGGAGGGGACGGAGGAGCCCTTGCAGGGCAGAGCTGAGGAATTTGTAGTTTCTGGTGGATAAAGTCGCTCAGATCCAGGCAGACCTGGACTCCGATTGGGCAGTTCAAGCTGAAATGACAGGGACAGGTCTTAGTCCTATTTTATGGGACGAGTTTGAACTCACGACTCCTGAGGAAGTGGACAAGGCTATAGGAGCGATGAGTGCCTCTACTTGTTTGTTGGACCCATGTCCCTCCTGGCTGATTTCTTCCAGCAGGGAGGTGACACCAGGTTGGATTCAGGGGATTATCAATGCCTCCTTGGGGGAAGGGTTCGTTCTGCAGCCTCTTAAGGTTGCGGTCGTGAGGCACCTCCTCAAGAAGCCATCCCTGGATCCGACAGATTTGAAAAACTTTCATCCGGTATCCAACCTCCCCCTTGTGGGGAAGGTTGTGGAGAAAGTGGTGGCGCTCCAACTCCTATAGCTGTTGGAGGATACAGATTATCTAGATCCTTTTCAGTTGGGTTTCAGGCCCGGTTACAGTACGGAAACTGCCTTAGTCACGCTGATGGATGGGGGTAACTCCTCCATCTTGGTGCTACTTGACCTCTCAGCTGCTTTCGATACCGTTGACCATGGTATCCTTCTGTGCCGATTAAAGGAGTTGGGAGTGGGGGGCACCTTTTTATGGTTATTCTCCTCCTATCTCTCTGATCGGTCGCAGTCGGTGTTGGCAGGGGGACAAAGGTCGACCCCTAGGCCACTCGTTTGCGGTGTGCCTCAGGGATCGGTCCTCTCTCCCCTGCTGTTTAACATCTACATGAAACCACTGGGTGAGATCATCCAACGACATGGGGTGAGGTTTCAGCAGTATGCTGACAACACCCAGCTTTACATCTCCACCCCGTGTCAATTCAGTGAGGCGGTCGACGTGGTGTGCCGGTGTCTGGACGACGTGAGGATCTGGATGGGAATCAATAGGCTCAAGCTCAACCTGGACAAGACTGAGTGGCTATTTTTCTTGGCTCCCAAGGATGATGTCAACTGTCCGTCTTTGATTCTGGGGGGAGAAAAATTAATCCCCTCGGAACGGGTTCACAATTTGGATGTCCTCCTGGATCCACAGCTTAAATTGGACCAACATCTATCAGCTGTGGCCAGGGGGACCTTTGCACAAGTTCGTCTTATGCACCAATTGCGACCCTACTTGGATCAGGAAGCACTTCTTACAGTCACTCATGCCCTTGTCACTTCACGGCTTGATTACTGCAACACACTCTACATGGGGCTACCCTTGAAGAGTATTCGGAGACTTCAGCTGGTCCAAAATGCAGCGGCGTGTGCTGTGGTGGGTGTGCCTAGGTACACCCACACTACTCCCATCTTACGCGAGCTGCATTGGTTACACATTGGTTTCCGGGTACAATTCAAGGTGTTGGTGATTACCTTTAAAGCCCTATATGGTGCAGGGACAGAGTATCTTCGGGACCATCTCCTACAATATACCTCCCTACGACCTGTTAGATCTCACAGGGTTGGCCTGTTACGGGTTCTGTCGGCTAGACAATGTCGGCTGGCAGGCCCTCGGGTGAGGGTCTTCTCTGTGGCGGCCCCTACTTTGTGGAATCAGCTACCCCCCGAGATCCGGACTATCCCCACCCTATTGGCCTTCAGAAAAGCTGTGAAAACCTGGCTTTTTCGGCAAGTCTGGGTCTAATAGTTGATAGATGTAGGCCCATGAATGTGTGAATGCTTTTAATGTTCTTATTGTGTTTTTAGCTATGTTTTTAAAATTGTTTTATTATATTGTTTATATTGCTGTTAGCCGCTCAGAGTCCCTGCTGAGTTGAGCGGCATACAAATATTAATAATAAATAAATAAATTAATAATAGATTTACATGATATCTTTTCTTTGTGAGATTTAACTAGAAGCTTAAAGGAATGAAGTTGGCAATGTGTTACACTCTAACATTGCTGAGCTATAATTTCCAGCTTCCTTTATCATTGACCATGCCAGTTGGGTAAGAATTTGTGATTCAGCAATATCTGGCAGATCATATTTTTAAAAACTATGCAGATGGAAACTAGCTCATAATCAGAATAGTAAATCTTTCTACTTACAGTACTACCTGTCGCCATACCTCCATGATTTAAATGCAATTATTCCTTTGCCTTGTGGACTAATAGTTTAAAGTGTGACAGGAAACTGAAATATTATATTTAAGATTTCTCTTTAATTTCTGTCCTCCTACCTTATATTGCATTTTTAAAGCATTCTCTTTTTTATGGATAAATAGTATAAAGGGATTTGTACTATGAGTGTAATGTGTAGATATGCAGAGTATGCAGATCGGGGCGGGTTCCTCTTACCTGCCTACCGGTGCGCTGCGCGCGCATCATCTCATTTCTTGCATGTGCACGCTCGCAACACGTGTGCATCCCCTCGAGTGATTTTGCTTCCTGCACATGCACAGGAAGCAAAAAAAGCCCAAAAATTCCAGAAAAAAGATGGCGCCGCACGACGGACCGGCGAAGACAGCACTGGAGCCATCGCGCGCAAATTGCACAATTGGCGGCTCCCTAGCGGAACGGCGGAGTGGACCGCACTGGTAGGAAACACACACCCCCGATGCAGATTGTTCTAGCACATTTCAGTGATTATTTCATTAATACAAATAATAAAGTAATAAAAAACAGTTGGTTAAATGCTGGAGTCTTTCATCAAACCTAAATGTTCTGGCCTCAAATATCTATAAGAAAGCATATTTCTGTTCTAGGCTATCTGAGACTGTAATAACCAGAAGAGGCTTTTCTTCAAAGACTCCAGGTGCACTATGTGTCAGTGAAAGAAAATTATTCTTGGTTCTGGAAATCTGAGAATAAAATCTGTCTTTCAAGGAAAGGTGATTACCTTTGATGGGAGGTATCTCTATGTACATTGTTATTCTCCCCAGATATTATTTTATTGATTCTCCCTTGGCCCATGTAACTGTATTTCATACATTCCTTCTCTTTATTATGGCACTGCTTTCCTATGTTTTTACTGGACAAGAATGAAGCTTGGTTTTCAAACATTTTAATAAACAATGATACATTTTTATAATTGCTTAATGCAATAGTTTAAACCATACCGGTAGTAAACCATGATGTTGGAGATAGCAATAGCAATAGCACTTAGACTTATATACCGCTTCATAGTGCTTTACAGCCCTCTCTAAGCGGTTTACAGAGTCAGCATATTGCCCCCAACAATCTGGGTCCTCATTTTACCCACCTCGGAAGGATGGAAGGCTGAGTCAACCTTGAGCCTAGTGAGATTCGAACAGCTAGACTGCTGAACTAGCAATCAGCTGAAGGTCGCAATGCTGCTTTTAACCACTGCGCTATCTCAGCTCCAGATGACATGAGCTCAGATGACATGAGATTAACGTTTTATTTAAACATATGTTTGTACATTGCCCTATAATTGTTCAATCTTGGTATGATGTTATTATATGTATTAATTTTGAGAGAAATTTAGTATTTTCAGATGTTCATATTCCTTTGAAGTATAAGAAGTATGGAAATTGACATATGGACAAAGTATGTGGAGTCTCTATGTCCTATTTACGTATTGCGAAGATAGCAACTCATTGATCTAAGGAATCACTTCATTAGAATTTACAATGACTCACTTATCAATGTGGATTATCAATGGGAAATTATAATAAAATTTGAAGCATTAAAATACTTATGTAGAATTTTTGTATCTGTACATGTATCCAGTAATATATGCCCTGTATACGATTGGTTTTTAAAATATTGGTTATTCTTTGTAACGTTGTAGATTAATTTTTATTCTGTTCAATAATAAAAAAACAAATATACTGTATAGTGTTTCAAAATAAGCTGCAATAGATTTATGCTCTTCTTCGTTATTCATAAATGACCAGGAACCAGTTTTCAACTTGTACAGTTTGCATGTTATTATGACTTGGGTGAGTTTATAAAACTAATATATAAATAAATTATAAGGAAAAAAAAGAAAAAACATTGGAAGTAGTAAACAGTGAAAATGCAAACCCAATCTAAGACTGTTTAATATCTCCTCAATCAATAACAATAATAATAATGAACAAATATGTTATTTTTTTGCATTGTCTTTTTAAATGTCAAATCAACACCCTTTTAGATCAAATGAGTGTGTGTGTGTGTGTGTGTGTGTGTGTGTGTGTGTGTGTACATGGTTCATAGTTTATTTGCAATTTTCTTAGAACATGGTTGGTCAAATAGTCATTAAGATATTCAGCCTGATATTTATCCACCTTTTAAGCCCTTCCCAAGGATCTGGAATAGGCAGATGTTGATATTTAAAGGTATTAAAGTAGAACATTACTATATTTTGATTATTTTATTTATTGTTTATGGGATTTGGTTTTAATGAAGGGCTGAAGAGGCTTGAATAGCTTCTAAGAGGGAGAAGGAGAAAAAAAGATATAACTATGTTTCAAAAATTTATTTATTTATTTATCAGATTTCTTTGTTATGTAAGTGACAAAAATGATGAGAAGTCGTTGATATATTTCTTAAGTTTAGAAGTTTTGCTTCCTCTCATTTTCATTTCTTGAGCTTTTTCCCTTTTTTAGTTTAGAATTGTCTTTTATTATATGAAAAAGTCCTTAATAAATATAAATAAAATGTGCAGATATGTACTAGAGTCAATTATTAATTGGCCATAAATATTTTTAAATACAGTTGTGTTTTTTGAGTTACAACATCACCATTAACATTATTAAACACATATTGTATATTATAAATTCAGTTTGTTTTGTAGCACCCTCATGTGGCTGGAATGTAAATATAGATTCAATTTATTAATAGGCATAGCAATATTTAATGTTCCTTTGAAAATTAAAGTATTTCAGGAATGAAAGCAATCTGAAAATATACTATGGATTTTATATTATGAATATATATTTAAATACTGAATATACCTTTATATGCTGCATACACACAAACTATATATATATATATATATATATATATATGTGTGTGTGTGTGTGTGTGTGTGTGTGTGTGTGTGTGTGTGTGTGTGTGTGTGTGTGTATACGTAATACATGCATGCATGCATGCATGCATACATACATACATACATACATACATACATACATACATACCAGGGGTGGGTTCTAACTTACCTTGCTGCTGGTTGACTTCCTCCTGTGCCACATGGCTGCGCCTCATGGGCACACACGTGCACATGCACAGTGGCAAAAAATCCAACCCCCCTCCCAAAAAAGCCAAAAACAAGATGGCGACACATGCGCAGTGCCAGAAACTCAGCTTCTGTGCATGCACAGAAGAAGAAAAACATAATTTTTTTGGGGGGGATGAATTTTTTTTTTAAAAAGATGGCGGCCTCCACGGACTGGCACTGACTGAACCGGTTCCGTGATGTCATCGTGACATCACCAGCAGGTTGCTACCGGTTCGGGTGAACCGGTCCGAACCGGGAAGAACCCACCTCTGATACATACATACTACATATATACATACATAAGTGAAATGTGTATATTGCAAAAATCCAGGTAGGAAAAGTATTATCATATATTATCATCATGATTTGGAAAATGTTTTGTATTATTCTTATCAGATTAATTATGTTTTTAGAAAAGCTAAGTAGGCTAGGAGTATTCACATAGAAATTCTCTGAAAAATGTGGCTTTATAGATATTTTTGGTTATGTTCTTCAGATACATTATTACAGAATAGGTTTGTTCTGTATTCTTCTTTGATCCCCTTCCTTCAACTTAGTGAAAAACATTTTCCCCAAATAGTTTTATTTTGATGTAGGTTTTATTGGGGAATCTTCTTACTGTATGTGCTAATTCTGAGGTTAAAGAAAATCTTAAAACCCACATCATAGAGTATCTATAATAATAAACATATATTTAATCATATTCATCTATGTTTATGCTATATTGAAATAAACAAGCTACTATGCTCCTTTGTACTATATTTGCTCTATATGATTACAAATATAAAATAAAATTGCATTAACTTCATTGATTGAACTTTATATTAGTTGGTTGCAAATCCTTTAATGGGGAATAAGTCTAAAAAGATCTTTATAGTAGACAGGACAATTTTGGATGTTTATAGAAAATATCCTAGTATTTTTTACTAGTTTCTAGTAAAAGATGTTACATTGATTTGGGTTTTTCATACTTATAGATTTTTTTTCACCATATACTGTATATCTTGTGCCATATATCTGTGTTAAAGATGTAGTAAGCATATCATAAAGAAGGAAGTAAAAGTAAAGTAAGTAAAAGTAAAAGTAAATTGTGAAGAAACACTTGTTTAGTGGATTTCAGCTTATCCAGCTTATATAAATTATAGAGCCATGGTGGCACAGTGGTTAGAGGGCAGTACTGCAGGCTACTTCTGCTGACCACTGGCTGCCTGCAATTTGGCATTTCAAATCTCACCAGGCTCAAGGTTGACTCAACCTTCCATCCTTCCGAGGTGGGTATAATGAGAACCCAAATTGTTGGGGGCAATATGCTGACTCTGTAAACAGCTTAGAGGGGGTGTAAAGCACTGTATTTATTTATTTATTTATTAGTTGCATTTGTATGCCGCCCACTCCACAGAGACTCTGGGCGGCTCACAACAGTAAAAATTCACATGCAACAACAAATATAAAAAGCATTAAAAACAATAGATATAAAAACATTAAAAAACATTAAAAACCACAATTTAAAAACCCATACAATAAATCATTCATGGGGCCAAGAATGGTCGGTGTTGTATTAAAATCATTGGCCCCAGGCCTGTTGACAAAGCCATGTTTTAACTGCTTTTCTGAAGGCTGGCAGGGTGGGAATAATGTGGATCTCGGGGGGTAGTGTATTCCAGAGAGCCGGTGCTGCCACAGAGAAGGCCCTCGTTCGTGGGCCCGCCAGCTGACATTGTTTGGCTGATGGGACCACCAGCAGACCAACTCTGTGGGCTCTAATCGGTCTTAGGGAGGTATGTTGGAGAAGGCGGTCTCGGAGGTAAACTGGTCCTAAGCCATGTAGGGCTTTAAAGGTAATCACCAACACCTTGAATTGCGCTCGGCCAGTGCAGTTCGCGAAGGATGGGTCTCACATGGGTGTATCTAGGGACACCCATCACCACATGCGCTGCCGCATTCTACATGGGGTAGCCCCATGTAGAGTGCGTTGCAATAGTGAAGACGTGAGGTAACAAGGGCCTGAGTGACTGTAAGTAGTGCCTCCCAGTCCAAGAAGGGATGCAACTGGTGCACAAGACGAACTTGTGCAAAGGTCCCTCTGGCCACAGCTGTTAGATGTTGGTCCAATTTTAGCTGTGGATCCAGAAGGACCCCCAAGTTGCAAGCCCGTTCTGAAGGGATCAAATTTTCCCCTCCCAGAACCAAGGAGGGACAGATGTCGAAGTCCTTGGGAGGCAGCATCCAAAGCCACTCGGTCTTATCTGGGTTGAGTTTGAGCCTGTTAACCCCCATCCAGACCCTTACAGCGTCCAGACACCGGCACATCACATCGACTGCCTCACTGAATTGGCATGGGGTGGACATGTACAGCTAAGTATCATCAGCGTACTGTTGGAACCTCACCCCATACCTACGGATGATCTCACCCAACGGTTTCATGTAGATATTAAAGAGCATAGGGGAAAGAATCGACCCCTGAGGAACCCCACATACGAGGGGTCTCGGGGTCGACCTCTGTCCCCCAGCCAACACCGACTGCGACCGGTCAGAGAGATAGGAGGAGAACCGCCGCAGAACGGTGCCTCCCACTCCCATCTCCCCTTCTGTCGCAGAAGGATACCATGGTCAATGGTATCGAAAGCGCACTGAGAGGTCAAGTAGCACCAAGATGGAGGAGCAACTTCCATCTCGGGCTCGCCAGAGATCAACCATCAGCTTGACCAAGGCAGTTTCTGTGCTGTGACTGGGCCTGAAACCCAACTGAAAAGGGTCAAGATACTCCATTTCATCCAAGAGCCATTGGAGTTGCAGCGCCACCACTTTCTCCACCACCTTCCCCATGAAGCGGAGGTTGGAGACTGGTCAATAGTTTTTAAGGTCAGTTGGGTCCAGGGTGGCTTTTTAAGGAGGGGCCTCACCACCGCAACCTTAAAAGGCTGGGGGAAGAACCCCTCTCTTAAAGAAGCATTGATTAATTCCTGGAACCAACCTCATGTCACCTCCCTACTTGCAGAAACAAGCCAGGAGGGGCACGGATCCAGCATACAAGTGGCGGAGCTCACCGCTCCAATGGCCTTGTCCACTTCCTCAGGAGTCACCAGGTCAAACTCTTCCCATAAAATGGGACCAAGATCTGCCCCTGTCATCTCGGCTTGCTTCGCCCAACCAGAGTCCAGGTCTGTCCGGATCTGAGTGACTTTATCCGTCAGAAACTGAACAAATTCCTCAGCTCTACCTTGAAGAAGTTCCTCCATCCCCTCCCCCTTGAGAAGGGACCGGGTCACTCTAAAAAGGGAGGCTGGGCAAGAATCTGCGGATGTAATAAGAGCGGAAAAATGCGAACATTTTGCCGCCCTTATCGCCACTAGATAAGTCTTAATAAAGGCTCTTAGTAGTGTTCGATTGGATTCGGATTTACTGGCCCTCCATCATCGCTCTAGGCATCTCTTCTGGCATTTCATCTCCCGGAGTTCCTCAGTAAACCAAGATGGTTTGTAAAGCGGCATATAAGTCTAAGTGCTATGGCTACTGCTTTACTGATATGAAGAATGAAAGCTGCTAAGAAGAATCTACAAGGAATGATCTCAAAACAAAATATAGTTCTGAAATATCAATTCACAGTACAAGAGATAGTCTCCCGTGTGAACTGGTAAACTGGGGTCATCAACTGGATTACCAGAAATTTTCTAACTCAAGGAAAAGAAACTGGTGATTTCCATGACTGAAATGGAGGCATAGCCTGGACTGAAATGACTATTGTTGGTTGTGTAGTCAAGGGAAAAGAAATAACTTGCTATACTATAGTGCTAATTTTTGAACAGATCTATAATACAGCAAGGGAACACTCTGAAATACTCATCTGTAACTGTCTGTTCCAAACCACAGTATTACCAACATGATGAAACTGCATCATATCACAGTGCAAGGTTCACTTTTTTGTACTTGTGTCCAATTGTTGTTTGCACATAGGTAGAAAAAATAGTTTGTGTCACAATGTCCTGATACACATTTCATTATTTGTCTCCTATCCTTGTAGCATCTTTACCAAGGGTTTTCCAACCTTAACCAAAGTAGGATCCCGATTGCTATTTCCACCATAAGGGTCATCACATTAATTTATTGGCAAGAGAATAAGTAAACAAATGAATAAATTAAATACTCCAATGCTGGATCTAATAACATGTTGGTAGCTATTAATTCTACTTATGTGGGAAACGTATTGCATTTAATAAACATCCATGAACTCATGCCAGAAACTGGTTTACTTTTATGAATTGGAAAATTGTGTGAGAGTCTCTCTCTCTGTGTGTATGTGTGTATGTGTACAAGTATAGTCACAATCTACACAAATTAACTCTTAAATTAGCAATAGTTTTATACAAATTGGCCACTTAGTTCTATCAGAAATTAATTATATCAATAAAATTAATAATGAATGCTAGTCATCAGAAACAAGGTCAATTGTGATTCAATGAATCTTAGGATGAAATTAAAGTCAAACACCTCTTTTTTCTAGTAAGACTTCAGTTTTTTTTAAGTAGTTATATTCCAATAAAGTTTCATTTTTAAAAATCTTAAAATCAGACAGGGTAAGCTCTTGAGCAATTTGTCTTACCAGTAACACGGCTCAGAGAACTACAAAACAGATGAAAGCAAACAACATCAACAAAAATCAAAAGCAGGCTTTGAATATGTCAGATTGTTCTACTATCTAAAGAAAATGGCACTTCCCTGATTCGTCTTTTGTAGAGCAAATCTTTGGGGATCTACACAAAAGTTGCTTTTGAAGTTTCAGAGACCTTCTAGAATTCATGGAATAGGAGATAAAATAGAAAATACTAGCATGAAGCATTTGGCAGGTTCTCAAGCCCTGTGATAGATTTATCACACAAAAAGTGTTCTGCTTCAAATGTTTGAATGTAATATACTGGAATTTTTGGTTGTCATGTACTATCTCTTGTAGGTATATAAATATATTAAACAGATTTATATGGCTGCCCAACTCACACATGGTGATTCTGAATGGTGTACAACATTAAGAAATCATCAACAGCAGCAACAACAACAATAATTTAAAAACCCAGAAACTCCACTCCCTCTGGTGGCAAAAACCTGCAAACATGACCATATAAGATCAAACCATTCTGAGGTCTGCAGACCTGCTGACACAACGGTGTCTTTAGAGCCTTCCAGAAAAGTAGCAACAAGGATGTCTAGTTGAAAAACAATCTTTAGGATAGCAAGGAGGATGGCAACCTTATTTCCAGGGAAATGATGTTCCAAAGGGAGCAAGCCACTACAGAGAATATTAAGATATTCATGAACTGGGAGAGCCAGTGGTAACAAGGTCAGCCAATGAATAGGCATAGCAACTAAGTCAGCCAATGGGAGATAACCACTTCTGAGTCTGTGCAGAGAATCGAAACTGGAACAGAAGCTTAAGGCTGGGTGTGGCTCCAGTCTCCACTCTGTACTCTTCCATTCTGAACTCTGCTGAAATGAAACTAACTCTCCTGCTTGTGTTTACCTGTAACTGATTGAAGAAGAATTCTACTTGTGGTATTGTAAATATATATATTATTATGTTTATAAAGAAGTTATTGAATCCAGCTGAATCAGTCATCTGTGTGTGCTTCTGGTTTTGATTTTGCAACAAACTTTAGTAGAGAAGGCCGTTCTTCTAGATCCCATTAGGTATGCTTCCTTAATAGGACTTCCTTAACTCACAACATACTCTGCCTTCCCACTCTGCCCACTCTGGGTGGGTGGGTGGATGTAACTGAGGAGAGATGGATCTTCAGATGAGGGAATTGTGCCTTCCAAATCCTAGCATCAATACTCAGACATGAGGAGCAGTGAATTCAAATGGTGATTGGCTTAGATGAAACATTTCTCTTTGTCGAAGTATGTTTGAATTCAAGCCCTTATGCACATGTCCTATGTATGTGTTCATCACAGATCCTGCAAGCTGCACACAGAGTAAAAACTAGCAATAGTATTGGATGTAAAGTAATAATAAAAGCAAATTTTAAAGTGTTGTTATATTATAAAATGCATAGTTTGTAGACTGGAAAAAGTATTAAAATCAGTTTAGTAATCCATTGTTCTGAATTTCTGTAATGGGTTCTTAGTGGTTCTAAGCATCTATAATTAATTTAGGATTGTTCATCAAGCACAGTTTTTCCTGGTTAGAGGTTGTCCCACCATGCTGATGCATGTCGGATAACCTCTGATTGAAGTAATTATGTTGAATAAATAAATCTCAGGTGGCAATTAGCCAAAATGAATCTCTTGTGACCTTCCAAACTCTATTTATATATGCTGCTGGAATTATCCTGATATTTTGGCTGAAGGACTGACTTTGTTTTTGCAAATATTGAAGCATACTATTCACAAAAACAGTATTTTCATTAAAGTTCAACATTGCCATTGTTGTTCAGCAATATATTCTATAGTGCTCTTCTTATTAGAAATGTTTTCTCCATATGTTACAACTGTTAGAATTTCATATACATCTATAAAAAGCCTATTTTTGTTTTACATGTGCAATATATATATATATATATATATATATATATATATATATATATATATATATATATATATATATATATATATATATATATATATATATATATATATATATATATATATATATATATATATATATATATATATACCTTCATTTCTACTTGGAAATCACTTCTGGACTTTGTGCTTGAGGTGGAAAAAATGAAACTTTGATCTTGGGTTTTACCGATTAGATAGATTTGTTGTTATAGAAATGGCAAGTTTCTATTATTATGAAAAAGTAAAAAGTTGAGAGTGGATCTTAATGCCTTATTTTACTGCACCAAAGATGTCGGAAGTCAATGCCTTTCCCCCCGCTTTTTTTCCCTTGCTTTCTCCCACTATCTACTTCTCTTTTTCCTTTCCTAATTTCCCTAATATTTACTTTTGTATTCTCTTTCTATGTCATATTATAAAAAATTAATAAAACTATTTTTTTTAAAAAAAAAGCCTACACGTGCAACATAGAAAAGGTAGCAATGCAGAGGAATACAAGTAACCATTTCCTGCTCTTTAACCCATGACTTTATGATTGTTCTTATGCTTTGTAATTTTATACATATGTAATAATTTGGCATTATTAGTATTACTATTAGGCAATATCTATATATTTATATTTCTCCTGATTTTAGGACTGGAGCAGGATTGTTTGTTTGTTTGTTTGTTTGTTTGTTTGTTTGTTTGTTTAGCATGTGGCATACAATGTCAGGGAAATCTATACATGCTAGATACAATGAAGTCCTGGCAGCCTAGATTGCTAGTTCATTTTATTTGGTGCTTGCACATCTATCCTGCTAGCTTTACACCAAGGTAATTGGTGTACCCAAGTTAATTGGTGGAAATCTAGCAGGATTATTAGCATCACACTATTGTCTTCCTAATTGTGTTATCTAAGATTTTTCATGCTTTTCATTTATAGTTTCAATTTTGAAGGATCAAGCACTAGAAGTGACATAAAAAGTTGTAAAACATGTAAAACCTGTTGCAAGTTTGCTGGTGATGAGAAAGGTAAATAGCAATCCAGAAAGCCCCTGGTGCACCACAAACCCAGAAGAATAGCATTGACAATATTTCAAGCAGTAGTAGAAGACAATTCAAGACTTAGCTCTAGCTCGTAGCCCCTACCTGTGAAGCACATAGCAGCTGTAGCCATAAATCCTTTGCACAGATTCCTTTGATGCACCACTTGCACCCTTTCTTGGATACATTATCATCCATGCTTTAGTTGTGTGTGGATTATTGCATTGTGCTCTACACGAAGCTGCAGACCATTCTGAAGCTACCTTTGGTCCAGAATGCACTGACGTGACATGCAGTGCAATTTTAAGGTGCTGCTCGTCATCTCTAAAACCCTACATGGCATAGCACTTGGATGTTTGCAGGAACATCTCTCTCCTATTGTGTTTGTCCATTCAATAAGATCAGACAGAATTGGTATACTTTGAATGCCATCCATTAAGCTCTGCCATCTCCTTGGACTCACAAGGAGCATTGATGAAGAAAAGAAAATTCTTTTTGTTGCTGCACCTCTGTTTCCTCTCCTCAGCTCCAATCTTGTCTACCTTCAAGAAAGCATTGAAAATTTTGCTTTTTCTACAGGGTAGGATATTTGAGGTAACACAGTGTGGTTGAATTTAATGGAATTGATGATTTTCCTTTTCCCTGAATAACTACCGTGTTTCCCCGAAAATAAGACCCTGTCTTATATTTTTTTGAACCCTGAAATAAGCGCTTGGCCTTATTGCCATGCGCTCAAAAGCCCGATTGGGCTTATTATCAGGGGATGTCTTATTTGGGGGGAAACAGGGTATTAGAATTCTGTTTTAATTCTTCTGTTGTTTTAATCTTCTTATTCAGCATAAGACAAGGTACCGGTATGATAATGCATTGGTGTAGAGTCAGGTATAATCAGGACATTCCACATTTTACATTTGTGGGATGTTTGTGGAGTTATAAGATCTTGTCCTGAACTGTTTTCCCCAGAAATTATCTATACTGAATTCAATGGATCTAAAGTGTGTTTTGTATCGCACCTTCAGCTTCCAAACTCTATTTCAGAAGGTTGTAGCTTAATGGGAGATCCTGTTCAGGAAAAACGTATAAGCTTTGCCAATCAATATACAAAGTACTGAACTAGCTGTACTGATGGGCCTCTGTTTCTGTATTTAGGAATCAGGTGACTTGTCTTCTGCCAACCTAAACTGAAAACCATTTCATTGATTTAAGCAACAACTCCAGAGTAAATGGACTGTAAATTGCAGCCTTATTGACACCATTAGTGTCTAATCCACACAGAATATAATGTATACTATGTAGCCATTTTAAGAACTACAGGTACTTACTATCTATTTTAATTTCCATTAAAATAAATAGAAATGGATTTTCTTTTCTTCATCAATGCTCCTGCCTGAAAGCACTGGTTTATAAACTAAGAAAATGTAACATTCATATTATGACATTGTTTTTGTCAAATATAAAATGAACTTCTGGAAAGTATATATTTCCACCTGCCTTGCTGGTGACATCTGGAAGCAATCAGAGGTGGAAGGCATGGATAATTGCAGATTCTTGTCTCAGTTTGCTTCACTGAAGGTTTATTGACACAGGCTTACATGTGGTGAAGCTGAATACCTCACTGCAGAAATGATTATAAATAAAAAATAAAAAAACTAGCCTGTTGTAAAGGTAAGACTTCATAACAAAGAATATGGGATAATTGTATCAAATACACGTTCTAGTTTGTGATGTCCATTTTTATAATGGAAAAGTGTTGTCTCTTTGTATAATCTTCCCTGTGGAATTTATTTGTTCACTCCTCAAACTTTTATGACTGATGACCTAAATATAGCTAGTCTTCTATATATAATACTCAGAGGTTGTCTTTGTACAAGTGAGCCAATGTGTTCTAGCTTAGCTTAAATTTGATTAAAATAAAATGTTAATATTAAAGGAGAAATTGGTAAAACATTTCTATTTCTAAAATAAATGTCAATCAAAGTCAACTAGAATTAATTGAGATAAAGATAATTTATAGTGAATTGCACTTACATGTGGAATTTTGGTAGTCAAAAGTGCACCCAATTTTATTTTCTACAAAAATTCTCTAAGCTGTATTTAATGTTCCTTGAGAAGGTCCTCAACCTACTTACTCGAAGCCATCATTATAGTACAGTTAACACAATACACTGCATTGTATTGTTTAAACACTATAAGAAAGGTATGTAATCCCCCCCTCTCTGTGTCTCTGTGTCTCTGTGTCTCTCGCGGTCTCTTTCTGTCTCTGTCTCTGTCTCTGTCTCTGTCTCTGTCTCTGTCTCTGTCTCTGTCTCTGTCTCTGTCTGTCTGTCTGTCTGTCTGTCTGTCTGTCTGTCTGTCTGTCTGTCTGTCTCTCTCTCTCTCTCTCTCTCTCTCCCTCTCTCTCTCCCCTCTCTCTTTCTTTCCCTGTCTCTCTCTGTCTCTCTTTGTCTCTCATCTATATCTGCCTGCCTGCCTGCCTGCCTGCCTGCCTGCCTGCCTGCCTGCCTGCCTGCCTGCCTATCTATCTATCTATCTATCTATCTATCTATCTATCTATCTATCTATCTATCTATCTATCTATCTATCTACCTTCCTACCTACCTACCTACCTACCTACCTATCATCCATCCATCCATCCATCCATCCATCCATCCATCCATCCATCCATCCATCCATCCATCCATACCTCTATTATCTATCTACCTATCTATTATCTATTTATCTGTAAGAAAGGAATGTAATGTAATCTCTCTTTCTCCCTCTATTATCTATCTATCTACTGTATCTATCTACCTATCTATTATCTATCTGTCTGCACCCTGATTTGGAGCAATCAGGATGTGATGCTTCCTTGTTTATGTTTAACATCTACACAAAGCAATTGGGTAAGGTTGTCTGGAGTCGTGGGTTAGTATCATTAATATACTGATGATACTAGCAGTATTCTAGGCTGACCTCTTGTTCTGAGTACCTGTATGCACTCAGGTTTTTACTGAAGTGTAGATGGAGAAGAAACACTGTCTGAATAGAATAAACTAAATAAATATTTAGTCTGAAAACAAAACTTAGCAATTGACTAGGGGAATTTATTCATTTTGGATAACAATTTTTTCTCAGTATAATAAATACTAATGTAATTTGTATTAAATACAAAGTTTTGTAATTTAAAAATAAATGAGGCTCTGGCATCTCCACAAAGTAAGAAAAATTAGTCATTAGGAAGAAAATCAATGTTTTATTTAAAATGCTTACCCACACAAATTAAATTTTATTGATCATCCAATATAACCGGCATGTTCCATGTATCAACATGCTCAAGCCATAGGCTGACACTATTATCCATTTTCTTCTGACACTAGACAGTTGTCTTCAGACAATTTTAATATAGCTAATAAAACAAAGGACAAAGTCAGATTTTGTTATAAAGCTTGATTGTAAAGGATCTGAAATATAGAGCATATAATTATTTCTTCTTCCCATTTAGAATTAAAAGGGAGGAGATGCTAAAATCCATGCTTAGTTATTGATTTACCTGATTTGGTCATTTAAGAGATTGAGTCCTTGACATACGACCACAATTGATCCCAAAATTTATGTTGTTAAACAAGACAGTTGTTAAGTGAATTTTGTCCCATTTTACCACCATCCTGGACACAGTTATTAAGTGAATCACTGCAATTGTTCAGTTGGTAGCATGGTTGTTCAGTGAATGTGGCTTCCCCATTGACTTCACTTGTCAGAAGGTCGCAAAAGGGGATCACATGACCCTGGGACACTGCAACCATCATAAATATGATCCACTTGCCAAGTGTCTGAATTTGAACCTGTGGCTATAGGGATGCTGCAATGGTCATAAGTGTGAAAACCAGTCATAAGTCACTTTTTTCAGTGCCATTGTAACTTTGAGCAGTCCCTAAACAAATGGTTGTAAATGGTTGAGGACTTCCTGTAAGGCAAACATAAATGAATCCAATGGTATAATTCCCAGGGATTAAAATGGAACTGCCTTTGTATAGTTGTTTTATAGATTTTAAACTAAGTTTCCTTTTCCCTTGATTATATCACAGAACCTCCATCAAAGCTGATACCCGGCAGAGCATAGGACAACTCAAAGAAGTAGTGCAAGATTGGAAGACATGGAGAGACCCGGCTCATAGAATCGCCAAAAGTCGGACACGAATGCATAACATCATCATCATCATATCACAGAACAATACCATGTCAGATTTATTATTTAGAATACCATAATATGGTTAACTCAGCATGAAAAGTATTAGACGGGGGAAAAATGAAAAATGAAGTGTTTTAATACTGTGTGTGACCAGCCATACGCTAAATAAATGTCTGGAGTGGTATAGGATCTCCTGTTTGAGCAGGGGGTTGGATTAGAAGACCCCCAAGGTCCCTTCCAGTTCTATTCTGATTGATTCTGTACTGGAGAATGTCTGATTCTACTTACTGAACATGAACTCTGATAATGAATTCTTGACATCAGAATTGACTAATAAAAGACTAATAAAAGTCTGAAGATTATCCTATGGATTTCATAAAAGCTTGATGGATACGGGAATTCATTCCAAGCCAAAAGAATGTCCTTTGAACAATTTATGAACCTGCACATAGATAAAGAATTGCAGCTGTTTAGAGGTTGCTTTAACAAGTAGAAAATCCAACTCCTTTGGAAAAATCCTGCCTTTGGTAGGAAAATGTGACTGTCAAGAAAGCTAGTAGTCACTTTAGAGGCATCTGGAGCAAGCCAGAAGTTCATTGGAATTATGTAAATGCATTGCAATGTCAAAATTCAAGTTCTGAACCCTTTCATGGTCATTCTCGCACCTCTCCCTTCCCAGGAAAATCTTCAGCCTTCCAACCCAGGAAACCGTTAACTAGGTGACTTAAGGAAGGTTTAGCCCCTGAGCCACTCCTATACAAGTTTTAGTAGAGAGTAATTATTTTGCAGATGTTTTAGAAATAAACACATGCCCTGGTTCTCTGAAATGGATTCCAGAGTTTATCCCCATTGTTTTACAAGGCATTTAACTGATTACACATACCGTCTAAAAACAAAGGCATATCAAAAGCCATCAGAGAGCATTCCTGTTACTGACAGGGCTGGCCTAAAATCCAGTGCGTGAAAATATGCAGTAATGCTCCAGATAATTGTCTTACCAAAGAAAGGAGGGGGGAAAAAGGAAGAAAAAAGTGACATTCATTGTTTGTTTAATCTTGGCTTCCAACTGTGGTGTCGGTTTGCATGCGATGAGAAAAACATGTCTAATTTTGCTGTTGATACAAAGCATCCCTAGAACATAATTATTAGCACTTGACTGCAAGGTCAAGCTATCACTTGGACTGCAAGGCCCAGTGATTCTAAGTGTATAATCATGCTCACAATAGCACTGGAGATGCAATTGCTTCACATCGGAGAAGTGTGATAAACATCCACAGTTGGAGACTTTGCCCTAATGAGGAGGGAACACTCTGCCCATTTCAGACGGCAGGAGAGACTCACATGATGGAATACTTCTCTGTAACAATTTTTTCTATAGGGAAAGGCAAGTTTGAGGGAGGAGAGACAACAAATCTTCCCTGTCATTGTAACTAAGCTCCTTCTTGATCCTAAATGAATGGATTTATTGAAGGTTGACTTGTGTGTGATCATTAACGCTTCCTCCAAGCAGGGTGTGCTGCAGGCCCTACTGAAGATCACTTCCTCTTTAACAAGTAGAGGCTAGTTTTTAGATTTACTAACATTTACTTCAGCGGTGGGTTGCTCCCGGTTTGGCCCGTTTTGTGAACCGGTAGCGGTGGCAGCAGGAGGCTCCGCCCACCCACCTGGGATGCTTATGCGCATGCACATGTGCAAAAGCGTGCGTGCGCTTGAGCGCACACGCAAACCGGTAGCAACGGGTTTTAGAACCCACTACTGATTTACTTATTTACTTACTTACTTATTTATTTATTTTATTGGCTTTTAGATTTATTAACATTGTTTGTTTGTTTGTTTGTTTGTTTGTTTGTTTGTTTGTTTGTTTGTTTATTTATTTATTTATTTATTTATTTATTTATTTATTTATTTATTTATTTATTTATTTATTTATTTATTTATTTATTTATTTATTTATCCACCCATCTTACCTCAAAGTAATTCTGGACGGCTTACAATCATAGAAGATAAAAATTGTACAAACTAAAAACATAAATAACTTGATACAAAAGCAAACACTGCAAGACCATTAAAGACGGGGAAGGCGGGAGCCGGATGAGGAGAAGGTGGGATCTGTTGTTAATCAATCAATCATCTCCACTGTGATGCTCCCCCATTGGAGTTCCAAGCTAACTGGCAGAGCCAGGTCTTAGGCTCTTATGGAAGATTGAGAAGGTCAGCCTTAAATTTGCTACCTCTTTGACCAGATTATGGCTGAGCACCTTTAGAAGCTTTTGGATGAACCCGATTAAAAGAGTTACACACACAATTTCCGTTTCGCTTTGTTCTGGGAAAATTCTGGTCTGTATTGTTATGGAAGTTGTGGATTTTTTTGCCTTGCCTTATTGCTATTTGTGGGTTGTTATAATGTGTTATGGCAGTTTAGTATACATTATTGATTATTGTGATTACATGGATGTTTAGTTTTCTATTAGTTGCCATGGGATGGTTTGAGTTCGAGCAAACAGGATTGAAATTACAGAAACAGAAATGTACAAATCCCTTACAAGATAAATAGCCACCCATGGTCAAGCTAAGCAAACCAAAGAGCCACCTTCGGGGACTTTTGGAATGAAGGCAATATCAGAGTCACTTGGATCTCTAGAAGGAGGGAGTTGTAGAGTGCGGGTCCTATCATTGAGAAGGTCTAACACCTAGTCATTTTGAACAGGGCCAGTAATTGAGAATCTGCCAAGACAAGACTGCTCTTATCACCCCTTAGTAGCTTGAGTATGAATTCAGATCAGTACTTAATGAGATTTACTTTTGATTTTACACTAGTGTCACTTTAGATGTCTGTTCAGTCGTTTCATCTTCTAAGTAAAGGAAAAGGGAGATTTCATTTTTTTTCCAGGGGACTTTTATTCTTCCAAACTTTGCTTATATCTAGAGACATCTAAAAATGTCTAGAGATATGCATAAGCAGCCATTCTAAATGTAGATGCTGTATTTCATTGTATTTTCACATACATTTTCAATATGCATTGATACTGGAGGGGACTGAAATCAAATTTTGTACCTTTCTAGATCATAATATTCCGCCCAACTTATACTCTCATGTTCATGGTATTTCATGCGTGTGAGTTTCATGTATTGGCTATCCAACATGCTTTCAAGCCTTTCCAATAGTATGACTATGCTATCTTTTCTTTTGTCTCTAGATTATTTCCGGATATCTCATTTGTTGGTATCTGAAAAGGATACCGTATTTATTTAATTAATTAATATACCAACATTATTCTAGAAGTGAATTTCATAAGCTTTTTGACAATAAAATTAATAATAAGATTTCAATAAGCTTATTTAATGTTTTAGAATGGTCTCTGAATATGTCTTTGTTGAATGGTAAGATTGTTTTTAATATTGATTACATCACTATGCTATGGAATACTGTTAAAATATGTAATAAAGGTCATATTTTTGCATATGTTCCTTATTAAAAAGAAATATCCTTTGAGAAAAAATTGAAGAATTGTGGATATTTTATGTATCATATCCATCTCTTGAGCAGTATAGATCTTTGGATTCTGCTAAACATGAACTCATCAACTTTATGCTTTTAACTTTTATTATTCTATACCAGCTAACAATATTGGGGAAAGGAGGAAATCCAATAAGCTATTGACTTTTAGACTAAATAAAGCACATTACTTTTGTTCATGCTATAGATTCGAAAGGAAGTACAAATTCTGTATCTGTTACCCAACACTTTAAATGTTTCATTCCAAAGTGTAATGTTCTAATTTTTCATCAAAACATTTGATATAAGGCAGACATCTACAGAATGTGAGACTCCCAGAGTTATCCTAGGACCAGCCACATTTTAATCAAATTTTACCTCCTCTCTCTCTCTCCCAAGAATTTGTGGCTGTATTTACATCAACAAAATCAGGAAAGCTCTTCAGCTTGATGGATTGCCAGTTTATTAGTACTGTAGTACAAAAATTACAATATCTTAGACTGTCTCCTATTGTACTTGAAGTACTATATTGATCTGACATTTCTTTCTCCAACAGCACAGTGTTCCTCCAATCCACAGATTGTCACTGCAAAAGCCTTTTATGTTTTTATATTGTAAGCACTACACATTTGACATTAATACCCAAATTTGATTTTAAAAGCTGAGTGGAAAGGATGTATATGCTGCCATTAAGGAATCATGGTATGAAATTAGTCAAATCATCTTAAATGTTGCTTGGAGAAGATTTTGGCCTAAGACGATCAATGATTTTACTTTTTTTTTTCTACAGTAGCTTTTAAATCAAGCGTATCGCTACTTGAGCTTGAGAACTGCTATGGATACTGCTAGTCTACGTTGGTGATAAATGTAAGATTTAACTGGTTTTCTTGGCTTGTTGAATACATCTTATTCTTCCAAGAAATTATCTTCATATGCACTCTTGCATGTTATGAAGCACTTATTCTGAAGTGTTTGCCCAGCTATATTAAACAGCTTTATGTTTTGAATGCATTGATTCGCTAGAGTAGGAATGCCATACAGACCTGATTGTCTCTGTAATAGGTTTTAGTGGTGAGAAATATGTACAGATTCATCCCTTTCAAGATATTGACGGCGGGAAAGATGTACAGTATGACTGATTTATTGATGCCAGATTTTCCAAGAGGCAATAATAAATGATACATTCCTTTTATGATTGGCTTCTGCGAGGCGAATAAAAGTTGAATGAGAAGATTAGGTGGATTTTTTCTCTCTTGAGAATGTTGTTTTAATCTATCAGAATTGACGTGCTATACTGTACAAAGCATTAAAGCAGATCAAAAGCAGAGCACTTCAAAACCAAAGGCTATGAAACTGAAATCCAATGTTAAAAATCTTTAGCAGACTAAAAATGTTTTACTGCCTTTCTGAAACTAATCAAAGGTGAAACCTAATTTCACCGACCTACAAAATCATGCCAAAGACTCGTGTATATCACAAAAATCTCCTGAGAAAAATCTCTTAAGAAGGCCTTCCAATGATGGAACAAAAAATCCAGCCTACGGATTAGGACCTGCCTGCTCACTCCTTTCAGATGGCCTCCAGAGCTGCCCTGAGTGAGCACAGCAGAATGTGTGTGTGTGTGTGTGTGTGTGTGTGTGTGTGTGTGTGTGTGTGTGTGTGTGTGTGTGTGTGTGAAAAGCCAAATAGAAGGGGCTATAACACTGAAAATAAATAATTAAATATCACTGAATCTTTAACTAATGAGAATAAAAATGACACCTTATAGCTGTATGGTGAGAACAGAGGTAGGTTCCTGTCGGTGCGGTTAATAGCTGTTGTTCGGCACAGAGCCGAAGATGCTGCTGCCGTTCGTGGCACGGGAGCTTTCCCCGGGCGCTTTCCCCGCCTGCATGGACGCCGCCAATTGCGTTCTTTTGCCCTCTGTGCATGCGCAAAGCGTTCTGCATGCACAGAGGGCAAAAGAACGCAAATGGCGGCGTCCATGCGGGCGGGGAAAGCGCCCGGGGAAAGCTCCCGCGCGACGAATGGCAGCAGCGTTTTCGGCTCTGTGGTTGGCAGGACCGAGGGGGAGAGCCTTCTCTGTGGGAGCCCCCTCCCTTTGGAACCAACTCCCTCCAGAGATCAGGACTATCCCCACCCTGCTGGCCTTCCGTAAAGCAATAAAAACATGGCTCTTCCGGCAGGCGGGGTATGAATGAAAGTTCTTTTTAAAATATTGATAGTATTTTAACATGTTTTTTAAAAATTGCTTTTATTGATTATATGTTTTTATACCTGTTGTTAGCCGCCCAGAGTCCCCCGGGAGTTGGGCGGCATAGAAATTTTAATAAATAAATAAATAAATAAATAAATAAATAAATAAATAAATAAATAAATAAATAAATAAATAAATAAATAAATAAATAAATAAATAAATATATTTATTTATTTATTTATTTATTTATTTATTTATTTATTTATTTATTTATTTATTTATTTATTTATTTATTTATTTATATGCCACTCAATCTCGCAGGGACACTAAGCGGATAAGCCCCAGTTTGTGTGAGTTGGGAAAAATGTTTCAAACTCCATCTACAGGTTCCCCACAGGCAGTGGTGGGATGCATTTTTTAACAACCGGTTCTGTGAGTGTGGTTTATTTTGGGGGGCGTGGCTTGGTGGCCATGTGACTGGGTGGGTGTGGCTAGCTGATCATGTGACCGGATGGGCATGGCTAGTTGGTCATGTGACTGGGGGGCATGGCTACATGCATAGGGACTACTCAGAGGGCTGAAAAAAGTGGATTGACTGGTCCTCGGACTTATGACTGGTTCTCACACTTACAACCATTCTCATATTTATGCCCGTTGCAGCATTCTTAACAACCATGTCACTCATTTCACAACTGCGGTGCTTCTCTTCACCACAGTGACAAGATAGGGTGCAAAACGTAAAATGTGAGGATGGTCAAAAATCACTTTTTCATCCCTCTGAGTAGTCCCTATGTGCACCCGGCATGGCCAGGTGGTCATGTGACTGGGTGGGCATGGCCAACTCAACATCACTCACGTTGAGGGGCGCTTCTCCTCGCCTGGCCTCTCGTGACCGTGGGGATGCTGCAATGGTCGTAAGTGTGAAAAACAGTCATAAGTCACTTTTTTCAGTGCCATTGTAACTTTGATCACTAAATGAACTGTTGTAAGTCAAGGATTACCTGTACAAAAATACAAAAAGCTTCTTTGCTTGCAAAAAGGTGCCCTAAATACCAATCATTAGATTAGAGATAACTGCAAGCTGGAGTTATAAATCAGGCAGGGTGCCAGAGCACCTTGAGGAATTAAAATAGTTAAAATGCAATGATAACTATCAGCAGCAAAATCTTGCTCATAAAGTGAAACCCTTTAGCAGAGAGGTCATTTAAGGTCTCCAGAAAGAGCAACACCCAGTAGAAGCAATCCTTAGATCCATTTGCACCACTTAAAGATACCAGCTGGTCTCACTCACCTCATAAGATATCCTAAGGAAATCCTCCAGATTTAAGGAAAGATCACATGTCCCCCAGAAAGACAGTAAAAAAATCAGTGCCAAGCTTGCATCCTGCCTCTTGGAATTACACCCCAAAAGGACAGTGCCAAGAACCACTAAAGCAGTGAAGGAAGACCCCTCCCCAGATAGAAAAAGCACTTGAGATAAGCCTAACTAGAATGAAGCAAAGGAGCAAACACAGTAGCTGTTGCTCATTAAACCAATTACCAGAACAAATAGACACAGGAACTAGCCAGATTTCTGAAGCTGCTTCTTTTCAGGAACAGAGATTAACATTTTTCCTTCCAAACAAAGCTGAATAGGAAAAATTATTCCATCAATAAACACAGGATTAAACATCACCAAGCACAGAATTAAACTTCACCAAAACCAAGTTTAGACCAAAAGTCAGAAAGAGTATGTAAACTCACGTTTGAATGTCAATCTTTCTAGCTAGCCAAGAAGCCTTGCTGAATGTCACTCATCTTGGTTCCTTGTTATTAAAAGCTTCTTTCCTGCAGCTCTGTGCTGGAAGAACTCCAACAGGGGAGTACTTCCTCCCAACAGCAGTGTAAAAAGCTTAAAACAACCTTTCCCCTCTAAGAAAGTCAAGCAAAGAAAATAAAAAGTACCAGCAGAGGAAAAAAAAACCCTCAGGAGACAGTAAGTCTAGGCGTACTGCCAAGAATGTAATAAGGGTTAAGCAGGGCAATAAAGATTAGGCTATAGAAACAACACCAGAATGTTGTAATTCCTTACAGGATTAATCCTGTAAAGTGAAAAAACAAAACAAAAGGAGATTTCTTCTAATAACCGGTTCTCCAAACTGCTTAGAAAGTTAAGAACCGGTTCTAGAGAACATGTTAGAACTGGTAGAATCCCACCTCTGCCCACAGGGTTGTGTCTTGACTCTACTACTGTTCACCTTGATGACCCATGACTGCTGTGCCAAATCTGCTACCAATCATATTGTGAAGTATGCAGATGACATGACAGTGGTGGATGTTATCCGGGATGACAATGAAGATGCTTATAGGGAAGAAGTGAAGGCTCTAGTGGACTGGTACAATAAAAGTAATCTGGTTCTAAATGTTAATAAAACAAAGGAAATCATTGTAGATTTTAGAAAGAGATGGCATTGTCATACTCCACTCAGTATCAAGGATTCAGTTGTAGAGGTAGTCATCAATATTAAGTATCTGGGGATGCAGATAATTAACAACAAATCCATCTGAATCCTCCCCCCCCCCCGGTACGGCTGTTGGCGAAGATTTTTAACTTTTTGTATATTTTTAAACTGTTGTTTTAAAATTGTTGTTTATTATTAGTGTTCGCATAAAATTGTTGTACGCCGCCCTGAGTCCCTCGGGAGTAGGGCGGCTTATAAGAACCAATAATAAATAAATAAATAAATAAACAATCTGAACTGGTCTCTCAACTCATCATCCTTGGTGAAGCATGCAAACCAGCATCTGCATTTCCTGTGTAGAATGAGGAGACCACACCTTTCTCCTTCTATCCTGGCCACTTTTTACAGAGCCACAATTGAGAGTGTTTTAACAAACTGCATCACTGTTTGGTTTGGTGGCAGCAGTGCCTCAGATAGAAAGTCCATTCAGAGAGTGGTAAGGACAACCAAGAAGATTATAGGAAGCTTGCTTGCTGTTATTCAGGATACTGCTTATAAGTGCTATATGCTTAGAGCTCAAAGCATTGTTAGAGACCCACTTTACGGTCTGTTTCTGTTGCTCCCCTTTGGGAGGAGGTTTCGAAGTATTCCTAGCAGGACTACCAGATTCTGTAACAGCTTTGCTCCCTATGCCATCCATCTGGTAAACTCGCAATATTCATTTTTCTCACCATGTACATGTATATATCCGAACTAGACTGTGTTGTTTCTCTGTGTCATATAATATATGTGGTGTGTGGGGTTATTTTTACCAGTTGCAGTTTTCAAATAGTGTTCAGGCATGTCCCATGCAGAGCGAGTTGAAATAATCTGGAAGAGAACAGATTTATATCTAGATTCCCATAGTTAATTCTAAACATTTTAGTACTTTTGCATGCCTTATACAGGATATTATATTATCATGAACAAAAAGACTGAGATAATACTACACTATTACCAGATGTTTTTGATTTGTGCTTATTGCGGTTAACTGGGTACTGAAATAACTAGTCTAGCCACAATTCTGATCTACGAGTAGTTGTACAAGTGGCCACTCTTTTCTTCAGTTTGAGGAAAAAAAGGTTAGTTTTATTTTTATAACTAACAGTATGTTGGCAGTCCTGGATTATCAGAGAGAAACTCCCTTCTCTGTTCACACAAACACACAACTGGTCAATATTGGCGTAAGCGTGTTGTGCAAACACCATTACTCAGTCAGAGTAGGATAAGATCCAAAACAACTGGAGATAGAAACTAACTCAAAAAACAAGACTGTTCAGTACACAAAGCCAGAGATCGAACAACTACAGAACACATCTTTTCCTTGAACAGGGAAGTGGTTAATTTTGGCAGCTCTCTCCTGATGAAAGGGCTTGTGACACTTCCTGGAGAAAGTTGAGTGAAAACTTCATATTCCCAACTGGTAATTTAAAAGCCAGTTAGAGTGATTGGATTCTTTCAAAATGACTGGAAAGAAATTCTGACTAGGTTTGTGTCTAATTCAGGGTTGTCAAACTCCTGGCCTGCAGACCGGATGCGTCATGCGTTGGCCATGCCCACGCCCGGTTTAGCGAAGGGGGAAAAAGTCCAGATACATCACATGATGCCACTGTGACGGCATGAGTTTGACACCCATGGTCTAATTGGATTAATATGTTGTCTGAACACAACCCCAACTTCACCTGGATTTCTTCCTTAGCACCTATGCATAAAATTGCCAGCATTGATCAGGCTAAAATTCCAGCATGCATTCGCCATGGCTGGGAATGACTGTAATACTCGAGTACAGTTATATCAGGTAAACATCTTGTGGTTATTGGCATCATTCACCGATTCAGATTTGTCCTTTTTACATACCAATGGGAGATTTAAATATTTAGAGTAATAGCTTATTTGAAGTTTCTTGTTATAGAATTGGCCCAACTTTTTTTTTTTTGCTTTATTTAAAAGACCAGGGAGCAAAAAAGAAAGGAAATATATATAAACAAAAAAGATAAAACTGCAATTATAACAAGATAATTTACA
Source organism: Diadophis punctatus similis (assembly GCA_023053685.1). Classification (NCBI taxonomy): domain Eukaryota; kingdom Metazoa; phylum Chordata; class Lepidosauria; order Squamata; family Dipsadidae; genus Diadophis; species Diadophis punctatus. Next base: position 198,023,344 of record JALIGW010000002.1, read on the forward strand.
TATAAAATGTTCTCACACATCTATAGAGGCATAAATATGCATTTTTTTTACGAAAGACTTTAAAAAATAGTAATTATAATTCAGTAGCAAACGAGATATAAAATTAATAAAATTATTTTTTTAATTATTCATTATTCATTATTATTTCTTTTATTCATTAAACATGAAACTCAGTCAATTGAACATTTAAAAATGTGTCATAAATACCATTGACTGGTGCTAATGGTTGATACAGGTTGCTGCCAGCATCCTAGGTATCAACCCAGTATTTTCTTCAAATATATGATGTTCCGAGTAACACAGTTTTTTGCAGTTCCGCTGGTGTTATTGCAGGAAGCTGCAATTTATTGATGTGTTTTGTAAAATTCTTAGACATGGTACCAAGTGCCCCGATGACAATGGGTATCACATTACATGTTTCATCCATAGCCTTATAGTTTCAATGGCCAGGTCGCGATATTTTGTGATTTTTTTTTACTCTGGCATCTCCTGGTACAGCGATAGCAATAAACTGTATGCTTTGGCCTCGACAACCATGATGTCTGGTGTGTTGTGTTCCAAATGACGATCCATCTGTATTGGAAAGTCCCACAAGATATTTACCTTCTCATTTTCGGTAACTTTTTCCACTTTGTGCTCCCATGACTTTTTGGATACAGGTAAGTCAAATTTTTTACATAATGACCAGTGGATTAATTTAGCAACTCGGTCATGGCTAGCTTTGTAATCAGTTTGTGCAATTTTGCTGCATTCACATATTAAATGTGAAATAGTTTCGATTTTCTCGTTGCATAGTCGGCAGTTTGGATTGTCAGTGGATTTTTGTATCTTCGCTTTCATGGCATTACAGTATTTCCCTGAAAATAAGCCCTCCCCTGAAAATAAGCCCTCCCCCCAAAATAAGCCCTCCCCTGAAAATAAACCCTTCCCCGAAAATAAGCCCTCCTCCCGAAAATACCATTTCCTCTGGTTAAGGTTAGGGAAACAGAGCTGGAAATCAGGTAAGATGGCAAGAGGAGCCCCGTCTTGCTCCACGCACCCCAAAATAATGAGACCTCCCCCAAAATAAGGCCAAGCGCTTATTTCGGGATTCAAAAAAATATAATACAGGGTCTTATTTTCGGGGAAACATGGTAGCTTGTTCTTGAGCAGCGAGTATTAAACCTTCCATTTCTTTCTTGATGGTTCCCATCTTAAACATTATTATGATTATGATTATGATTATGATTATGATTATGATTATATATTCTATTCTAAAATTATTATTCTAAAAAGATACTACCAAATTCCTGATTTTAGGTTACCAGGAAATATTTCTCCTTGGCCATATTTCTCTGTAATTGTCTTAGAGTCAAAGCTGTTCAGCTGAGAGCTTATTACATTGAACTGCATATGTGTCACAAGTAAAGGTAATGCATTTATCTGAATATACTTTGATATATTTATACCCAGAATAATAGAGTGGGAAAGGGCCTTGGTATAGCATCTCAAGCAGGAGACTCTATACCATTTCAGACGAATGGATGTCCAATCTCTTCTTTAAAACCTCCAGTTTTAGAACATCCCCAACTTCTGGACGCAAGCTATCCACTAATTGTTCTCACTGTCAGGAAACTTCTCTTTAGTTCTAGGATGGTTCTCTCCTTGATTGGTTTCCAGCCATTACTTCTTGTTCTGCCTTCAGGGTCTTTGGAAAATAGATTGACTTGCCCTCTTCTACCCATTTTATTCTTTTGTTATTTGATTCTATAGTGTATCTTGATATGGTCAATTGACTAATAAATGAATTAACTAACTATATTTGTCCATGCATAATCAATGTCTATAGGCAAGTCATTTGTAGAATGCAAGTAGAATCAGTTCTTCAATTGACCAGGTAATTGGGGACATAAATACTGTATGCCTTTGCAATGTTAAAAGCCTAATCTCTTGGCATTAATAAAGCCACAGATAATCCATTTCTGTTTTCCAGCTGTCAGTTTCCATATAGGAACATATGTAGTTCAAAAGACTTAAACTTTGTTTCAAAACCAATTTATTACATGGAATAGAATTCTTTATTGGCCAAGTATGATTGGACACACACAGAATTTGTCTCTACTACTTCCTACAACACAGTAACTTTAGATCATTGCAAAAGCATGCTTTAATGAAGGCTTGTTCTAGTTGCATCACCAACACCACAATGATTTATTTAAATTCTTTCTGTACAAATGCAATAGGGCCCAATAAGTTCAATTAATAATTTAAGATCTAATGAGATGTTTTGGTTTTGAGATTAAAAATATTTTCTCATTATTTAGGGATCTCTGGTTCTTTATTTCATGCAGTCTTTAAAGCTTGCATATCAAATTGATTTATTAATAATAGATAGTTATAAAAAAATAATTGTGGGCTTTTCAGTTTCATAGTATTTAATAACACAGGTGTCTCTGAGGCTGAACATGCCATTGTTCTAAGTTAGGGTTGTAATGTTGTATTGGCAGATAATAAGTGGGAGGCAACTAACTAATATCATAACAAATGATATTTAACTTTTAACATAGAAAAATGATAAAACCTCATTATTAGAATCCACTAGTTGGTTTAATGTAAAGATCCAGCGTTTGTCCATATCTTCCAAACTTGGTCAATCATAATAAAAAGAGAGGGGAGCAGTGGGAAAAAGTTGTAAAAATCTGATAGTGGCAGCAGTTTGAGGAAGCCTTTGAGGTGATTTGGTTTCAAGACAGCTGTTCCTTAGATCCTACGGTAGTTGCAGCTGCCTGGTTGAAAAATTAGGAAGTCAAATTCCAAGTATGGGTCTTCCAGACTCCAACTCGGAAATATTGTTTCCTTCCTTGGGATTAAGTTGATTGAAACCATTGCTTGCTTGGGTAGCTGAACAAGAGGGAGCTTGGCAAAGCTTTCCTGCAACTCTGCTCTTCTGGCTGGCAAATTCCTAGTGGTCATATATTGTGACAATCCTGTTTGTCACATGTCGGGCCAAATATATATTACGCAACTTGGTTCTGAGCATGTCTCTTTTGGCTGACATGAAGAGATCTGAAAGGAATTGAAGCTAGCAGAAGGTTATGGAATAATATCATCCACCTCTCTTTCTATGCCCCCCTCTACCTCAGTCACTTCCCGCAGTGACAATAATAAATCTAAATTCAGGGCTTAGCTGTTATTGCAATTGGCTCACTATGAACCTAAACAATTCTAGGGCTTTTCCGTTTTTATAACTGTATGTTTTTTTCAAGAATGAATCCAAAGAATAATAATATTCTAACTATTTATCATGGCAGTACAATTAGAGCAATACATTATATTGACAGATGTTAAAATAAAAGATATAAGGCCTGGGATTAGACATTTCGAAACAGCTGTCTGCAAAATGGTTTGGCTGCTAAGTTGTGGTCATTGGCACATGCCCATTTTGCCACACCGATGCCAGCAAGTTCCTTTAATTTCATGGACAAAAGTCAATGGGCAATTTTGCTAAAGCTGCTCGGTGTCTGAAAATAGGAAACTCAACACTTTTTGCTTTCTTACTAAAGGGATCTTGTGAGAGCTAGCTATAGCAAACCAGAGAAATATCTACCATCTCCAGTGGCTAGTTTATAAGTGTAATTGCATCTTGTAAAAGAGTTTTTTGTTGATTTATTTGCTGTGACTTAATACTACATTCCTATGTTAAAACATCTCTCAGTGGCGCATTTAATTAAAATGACAGATAAAACTTCTTAAATGCAGCAAATAAATGATCCAGTGTGGTGCAATGGTTAAGATGCTTAAGTGGTTCCAGAGATCTAGGCTGAGAAACACCCTTAAGTGGAAGCCACTTCCTGGGAGACTTTGGTCCAATCTTTCCCTCCCTCCCTCTCTTCCTTCCCCCAGTTAACCCACAAGGTTGTTGTTCTGAAGAGGAGGGGAGCACTGTGTAGCCCACTTGAGCTCTTGGACAAAAGGTTAGATATGAATGTACCATATACATTAATCAATTTAATTAATTAGGACAATCAAAATAAAATATTTATATTGAAACGATAACATAAAAGCCATTAACAGAAATTGGATTCCAATAGTACTATATATCCACCTACTTCATTCCAAGGTTTCTGAATTCAATGGGATTTATTTCTAAATAAACATTGTATTAATAGCATGACATTAAGTCTGCCTCACTTAAAAGCTTTAAAAAAAAGCCAGAGCAGTCTTATCCTGATTATGTTAGCTTAATTTTTCCCCCTTACTAAAGTTCAGATGAAAACCACCCTAACGAAGCTATTCTGAAATTGAAATTTCCATTGGCAATAGGAGCTTCCATGAAAATCAAATTAGAATCAGCAACATGAACTTCCTTCCCTTGGATTGACACCAGACTTTTGGACAGGGTTTTTCAGTGGGATCGAGCAACTTCCTGCCCATCAATCCTGCATTATTGGAATTTAGGGGAAAGTGGAAGCACCTTCTTAGCACGCATGTATGTGTGTGTATGCATTCAAGAAGTACAAAGTTTAAGTATAATGAATAAAGAACCAATACATGAATTAAAGAAGATTTGAGGGTAGTGGCAGACAGGGCATCAAATAACCTGTTGGATCTGCTACAGTTACCAGTTTACATGCTAACACAGTGAAGTTAGGTAGCTAGAAGTGTGGCAGCTAAGGCAAAGATCTTGAGCAGCTAACAGTCTGAAGGTTAACACAGAGGTCTTATATCATCAGCAGTTTAGGGTCTAACAAAGATCTTGTGCTACACTGGTTGGAATGCTGGATTTATTATGGTGGGGGGAGAAAGGGAACCAGATAAAGCAAAGTTAAAAGAAATAAGATGGACTATGCTTGTGTTTGTTTTATTTTGGGAAAGTTGACTTTCTGGGGAAAACTAAACATGATGCACAGAGCAGAATTTGGTTAATTTCTAGGATAATCAGAAAAGCAAAAAGAAAAGGAATTGATATTTGTAGTTCAGAATTGAAATGAGGGGTCCTTAGTGCTCTCTGAGCTTATTTCTTTTCTTGCAGACATTTCATTACCCGAACTAGGTAACATCATCAGTGCTATTGAGGAGTGGGATTTGTTTTCAGTTTATATTCTAGTGGCTTACCCTGTCAGTGTTGGTAGGCGTGGTTTTGGGTGTTCTTTGGTTCGGCTGTTTACTGTTAGCTCGTTTGGGCAGTTCCTTGATTGGGATAACAAACACGTCTCCACCAGCGATCGACTCCCAGATGAGCATAGATTAACACCAAGATTAACACCAGGCCAACAATCAAGAAGTAAACAATACCCTAATCAAGGAACTGAGTTGCTGATTGTCATATTTTTCTCTGAATAAAAAGACCTCAAAAATCCCCAACAATAAAATAATGCAGAAAGCTTCTTCACTGAGCCAGGAATCTGGACTTCTGTCCATTGTTGAGTGGTTGATGAACAGTTTTATACTTTCTTTGGGGAATTTAACAAATAAGAAAACACAACTAAGTTCTTACTTTAGGATGTTGGGAAATCATTACAGGAAAAAAAGGAAAGTCTGTTCTTTCCTTTTCTGACTTGGGCTAAGGAGAGGGGGGGAAACGAGGGAAAAAAATTAGCACACCAAGTGGTTTTAGCACTTGAGTACTTCTGTGCCTTTCCATTCCACAAAATGTATGGAAGCCTCCTTATTGGTACTTAGGCTTCATACAATGACATCCTGCACCTCCTCCACTGATCACTTGAATGGGCAATATTACCACAGTAGAATAAAGTACAACAGAGGAAGTCAGGCTGTTAGGCCACAACCACAAAGTATTGAGGATATAGCAACTGTTACGTACTGCTGTACGGCGCACGGATTAGCTAATCTAGCGGCGGGAGAAATGAACTACTGTCAGTGGCCGGCTTGGTTATAGGGAAGCCCTTAAAAGCAGCTTCCCTGCAGCCAGCCGGCAGTTTGTAGGAGAATAAAAGGTGCTGAACTGTTCCTGTGTCTCGCTCCTTCTTTCCCGCACGAATTTAACACTGGCAACGAAGGTGGTTGGAAAAGGACAACAGGACAAAGGCACCTCGTGGCATCCATGGCCATCTTTTTTTTCTCTTTCCTTTTGTCAGCAAAAAAAGATTTCATAGAAGAGCCTCTGAGTCATAATGAAATGTGAAAAATTTATAAAACAAACCCACAGTGGGTATGAAAAAATTATGGACATGGTGGAAGTTAAGGAAAGAAATGTAAGATAATGTATAATGAATGGTGCTATTAAAATTAGCTTTAGAATAGAATAGAATAACAGAGTTGGAAGGGACCTTGGAGGTCTTCTAGTCCAACCTCCTGCTCAGGCAGGAAACCCTATACCATTTCAGACAAATGGTTGTCCAATCTCTTCTTAAAAACTTCCAGTGTTGGAGCATTCACAACTTCTGGAGGCAAGTTGTTCCACTGATTAATTGTTTTAACTGTCAGGAAATTTCTCCTTAGTTCTAGGTTGCTTCTTATGGAACATACAACACCACCAGCATTCACCAGAGAATTGAGCTGCTGGTTGTAAATAGTATTTTGATCTCATGGTATTGGAACTGTATAAACATTGAGTAAATTAGGAATGGAACTAAAGCTATTGCAACCATCAAGCAGATTAGACATAGCAAATCAGGTAATAGTTTCCTCTGCTAAGGTCCCACCTCTACCTCTTTTTTCAGTGTCATAGCTGTGCCCCTTGGATTCCTACCCTGGGGGTAAAAGCCTATAACTCTGATTAATTATTGAACTGAAATAAGATATTTGGCCTTATTCACGTCTCCTTGTCTTATGGATGTTATTTATTAAATTTATATACTGTACTGCCCATCTTACTGTTTCAGCGACTCTGGGCATTTACAAAAATGACAAAAAAGATAATACTGAACAATTAAAATTGAGAAAAATTAAATGAAGACTAAAAAGGCAATATGGGAGTGGAGGTCTTCTTCCCCCATCAGCCAGTACCAGCATAGAGTGCCCCAAGCCTCCCATCCCCAAGCCAATCAGCAGAGCTAGGTTTTAAGAAGCCTTATGTTTATGTTGCTGGGTAACCTCCAGACTATACATCAGCACTCCTTAAATTACTGCCTTTTAAAAACAATTAAAAATAGACTTTTAATTGCGAGTATAATAAAGCATGATTGTAATGGCTATGGGCATGTACGAGGGAATGGCATGCCTATAAAATATGTTTGGGAAACAAATTAGCTTTAGGTGTTCACTGTCCAGTGACTTTGCCTATTTGGGGCAATGATCATTTTTTGGGTGACCTCGCTATGATGAAGCCTAAAACTGACTTGGGACTCCCAACATATTTTGTCCAGTTTGTGCCATGGACTGAAATTGATTCCACAATCCCAGCTTAGACAATGCACTATTTCAGAAAAGTGGATGCACTTTGGATAGATACTTGCTCTTTATTTATTGATTATATTTTTACTTCCACATTATGGATGTTAAATATTCAAAGTGATTCAGATGTATCTCTGTATTGATCCTATTTCACATATTGGAGGTGAGAGTGAGATAAGGCTTCAGCTGAAAGAATAATGATTTAGACTGCTCACTAACAGTAAGATAGTAAATAATCCCAGAATTTAATTCTCATTCATTCTGATATGCTTTGGTCTTGCATTACTTCAATTAAATAAATAAAATAAGTCCTTTCTAAAAAAAAACCCTCATGTGATTTTGTACTTTCAGTGGAAAAAACTCCCTTGAATTTACAGGGAATTTGAAAAGAGTTGATTTGGCGCAGTTGAAAAATGATTAGAACTGCTGTCTCCACTGCAAATACCCAGGAGAACCATTTAACAATGAATGAAGTCTGCTGGTCTTGGCTGATGGAGAAATGTGGAAATATGTGCCACAGACTGAAAAATTCCAGGACTCCCACTGTGTCTAAAAGAAAAAGAAAGAAAGAAAGAAAGAAAATATGTAGACCAGTGTTTCCCAACCTTGGCAACTTGAAGATATCTGGACTTCAACTCCCAGAATTCCCCAGCCAGCGAATGCTGGCTGGGGAATTCTGGGAGTTGAAGTCCAGATATCTTCAAGTTGCCAAGGTTGGGAAACACTGATCTAGACTATTGCTTTTATCAAATTCCAGAATCATTTATTTCCAGTATAGCAAACTGATTAAAATGTGGAAAGAATTTTACTGTAGGTTAGATTTTCAATTACACATATTGATGCTGCATCATATTCTCAGTATAGACAATATTGAGCTGGAACAGGTTTCAGTTTCTCCAGCTTCCTGCTGTGAGTTTCCACAACTATTACATTGAGGTTATTTAAAAATACACACACATGTGGAGACTGATTATGCACTTATTTAATAGGCTTCTGTTCTCTCCAGTAACTACATGGAAAGAAATTATGTCTATCTCAGTTCTAAAGCTGTATATTTTTAGATCAGACTGAAAATTTTAATTGGCACAATTCAAAACCAATAATAATTTACAATAAACACTGAAGAATATTGATCTTATCAACAAATGGTAATTGGAAACAACTTTGAGTGCTTATATCATTTATATTTATTTCATATATTTGACCCCAACAGATAGAAACCTTTTTTTTTTCTTTACCTACCCCACCCTTCATAAACCAGATTAAAACAGATAGTGGTGACTTTATGGAAATATTATAAAATATGATATTTTACTGCAAAATAAAGGACTTAAATAAGAATCCTTATTTAATTCAATGGAAATTTATTTAGAAACAAATAAACAGAACTGCGTCATACAAAGTCATCATACAATTAAAATATTTATTCAAAAGATTCTTTCAATTGACTCTGATAGGCTATCAAAATTATACTTTGAAGATTTTCAACAGATCCTCTCACACTTGGGCTGCTCAAAGTACAAACACCATTTCACAATATTCTGTTCAATTTTTAGTTCAAACAAATCTGAAGGCCAAGAAAAGTTTTAGACAAAAAGTCTTGGATGTCATTGCATTTTCTAAATGTGGTAATTCCTTGAAGTGGCTTGCACAAGTTAAATCAGTTTTGCAGATAAAAATATTTTAAATTCACATGCCTCAACATCTTAGAAAACTTCCTCTAGAGTCTAGAACAGACTCGATAAGGCACAGGAGGCTTCATGAACTTCCTTTTTCAGAAAGACTGTTTATATTTGGTATTGTTGCTGTCGAAAACATTGCACTCTTTGATTGTAAGCTATATTCCGTACCAAGAGCTGATTGTCTCTATCCTTTCTTAAAATCTACATAATGTTGGGACACTCAGAATTGTTGTGCTTTTTGCAGGAATCAAACTTGCACCTTACTCAGAGGACTCTGTCTTTTGCACAAAAGCCATCCAGAATATTCTAGGCTCACCTAGAATAGATTAGGATGGAATGCAAGGATGCTGATATATTATGAATGTGTTCTATTTTTCTTAGTTCTTTTTATAAGATAAAATGATTAATCAGTAATGTTTTGTTGTTAGTTTGCTGATCCAGGCTATAGAAATAGAATCTTGAAATTCTTACTGTATTTTCCATTTCCTCTTAACAGTGCATTAAGTAGAAAAGAAATTAGAATTTCTTTCTGCTATTTTTCCCCTTTTCCTGGGGAAATTTTTTAAAATATTTTTAATTGTCATTGCATAGTTTTCCTAAAATTGTCTCTGTGGCCCTTCATATTGTCTAGTTTATTTTGCTTTATTACTTCATTGGCAAGCAGAAAACTTCCTCTTTTAAGCTAAACATATGATTTATGGTGTCTTTCATTTGATTAATTATGGGTTCACATTTTAGAAGGGAAAAGTAAGAATAGCCCTCTGATTTTTTTGAAGAAGAGCAGCTTGCAGGGTGAACTGAAGAATAATTTAAGCTTCAGCAACAGGTGAACTTATTCATGACCTTAAGAAAAAGCTGTGGAAGCAATAGCAGTGACACCGCCCACATGAAGGCCAAAATATGGAGCCATTACGTAGTTTTGTCATAATCAAAGAAGAACAGTTAGATAATACACATAAAACAATCAAAAACACGTTTAAAGGAATAGGTTGTGTAGTTAAGAACTTTTTAATAAAGTTGCATGGATATCCATTGTTTTGGAAGATGTTGCATAGGTAGTTTGTTTTCTCTTACTGTAGTTCTGGTTAATGCTCATTTCAATGTTTTTACCCAACCCAATTCTGGGGATTGGGTTGCTGCTTTAGCAGTGAAGCATTTTGGTTAGTATAGAAATGTTTATGTATATACTTGGGTTTATAGTTTGCCAGTTTCTTATACTGATGAGATATCCAAGAAAGGTTATTTTCTTCATCTCATCTATATTTTATTCCTTAAGGTCATGAATAAGTTCACCTGCTGCAGCCAAGTTGATCAACTGTAAACCAACAAACTTCTTTCTTCTATGCATAGATATTATACAGCCTGGTAAGAAAACATCTTCAAGAGAACAATCAAGTTCAGAGAGTAGCAACAGCAAGAGAAAGAGATGGAGAAAGAAAGCTGGGTGGAGTTTATTTTTCTTTGCATTAAAAGTTTCCCCCCACAATTTATGATCTTTTAAGGATGATTGTTATTTAATCAGATCAAAACTTTTACTGTACAAGGGAACCAAAAGTTTCGGTAGTCAATACATTTTATTGTATTAGACAAGTAATATTCACCTGGAAAAATTCCCATTAAAAGTTTTGCAGCATGAAATTACCAATTTCAGGATCTAATTTTGCAGACAGAAGCTATGATTCCTAAACATCCTTTTATAACGCTAAGCAAAATCAGTGAATATGGAAGTCTATGGAATGTGGAAGATTCTTTTTGTGGTTTTTTTTGGTTGCTTCTTTTGAACCGTTTTTGTTTTAATTTATTTTGTCTGTGACTTTCATGCTTTTATTTTTCATTCCTTAAAAAGTTTGTCTGAGATAAATTGAATGTTTTCCTTTGCCTTTCAGAAGTAGTATCTTGCTTAGGTGCAGCTTTTTTCAATTAAATTGTCTTTCGCTCTCTTGTGGAATGTAAACGGCCTTGAATGTGTTTTCAAGAACAGATAAATACTTCCTAAACTGAATAGTTTAAAACCTGAAGATTTATCTATTGTTTTTTTGCTTTTTTTTAATAGAAGAAACACGTATCTTTCCACTTAAATGAGAAAGATATTATTTTTTAAAATTAGAAATTAAATTGATTAAGAATATAGAGATATTCGCCACTATCATTAAGTTGATTAAGTATATATTTGTGAAACTAAAAATTGACTAGGATATACCATAGTAATTTTGATTAACAATTTTTAGAGTTGATGATTATTCTTATAACTGTATTGCATTCACCATGGCCCTGTTAAGGAACCTCCAATTAGTTTTACATAAGTTTTTTCAGTATCTTTATTTTTGCAACAATGTGGATCAAATAAGTATAGTTGGAGATTTCAATCAAATTTTAGATTTTAAATCTAAATACCTGGCTAAACATTGATTAAAATCTCCAACCATTCGCCTATTAAATTAAATCACAATATATACATATCAGTTTAATTTAATGGGCAAATAGCAATATTTATATCCTTCACAACAAAAATGCATGTAGGTGTTTGAATCAAAACTCACTCTTTTATATTATAATAAAAAAGTAATTAACACCGATTATTAAAAGATTGATTTTTTAATAAAATAAATGAAACAATTTTTTATTTTTTAAATACATAAGCTGTTGACTTAAAACATCTAAAGAAGAAAATGTGCAAAGCAAAATTGACTACTTATTCAAGACAACCCATAACAGAACAATATAAAACTCTTACGTCTGTTAAACTGAAATTTAATTTCTTTAGGCATTTGATACAAAGTTTTTATTGATTCATATGCTGCAAATATATTGGGAGAAAGACCTACTAAATTATTGCCTGCCTGCCTGAAACAGAAAAAAGCAAAGTAATGTGATTTCTACTGTCAAGAATGCTCAGGATAAAGTACATTTTATTTTTAATAACTTTATAACACTGAATCAAAAGTTATCAAGGGAGAAATTAATCATTATTTTTAAATTTTCCAAAAAATACACATGACCATGTTTATCTTTTCAGAAATAATAGTTATTTTGAAAATAGGAAAACCTCCAAGTCCCATTGGTTATTCTATTAAATGATTTTTCAGCCTATAATGTTGGAAGTTTACAATGTTGCTTTTCTGAATTTTTTTTTATTCTTCCTCTAATGAGGCTTCTATTACTGGATTGGCTTATGGGAGTTCTCTGAGCTTGAATTTTCATTTGTAGATATTTTTTTACCTAAGTAATATGTTTAATCTTACAATCTTGGAGAAATACGTGTTGTTGATCAGTTTATAGAATAAACAGTTGTCTGTATTACCAGCCAAGTCTGTGATTAGATATTTTGTTTTCTGTTTGACTGGCCAATTGTTATCTTATCCTTGTTATGCTAGTGTTCTTGCTATCAGAGTGTTGATTAATAGCTGTGTGTTAAAGGGGGTTGTTGTTGTGATCTATACCATCACCTCCACTGTTTGACCTTTGGGTATTTCTTTTGAATGATTCATGGATGAGGTCTATGGTTTTGTGTCTGTGGATTCCTAATTTGTTGCAGTGCAAGGCTTCTAGGAATTTGACTTGGCCTGATTTACAATTTCAACAGCTTCCCAGATGAAGTTATGGTTGCCATTTCCTGGGTATACTGAATAGAATAGTTTATTAATTGATTGGTCTTGCAACCTTATCAATAAGATAAAAGAAAAAGAAAATACATAACCTTATTCCAGGATAAAATAGATGGAAGGTAATATGGTGACAAAATAATATGGTGGTCATACAAGAATAAATGAATCTCCCTTGCAGGATACCCCAATTTGTTCAATATATTGGGTTCTTAGCATATTTAAAAACTTGGAAGCTCTCCTTACAATATATATCAGGGCTGTCAAACTCTTGTTGTCACCGCGGTGTCACTTGCTGTATCAGGACTTTTTCCCCTTTCACTAAACCGGGTGTGGGCGTGGCCAGCACGTGACGCATCTGGCCCGCGGGCCGGGAGTTTGGCAGCCCTGATATATACTGTATATTACAGCCTAGGAGGAAATAAGACAATTTGTAATTTGGATCCCAGTGGGCTGTTCTTTCCAATAGGGATGATAAGTATCTAAGACAAAGGAGAACATGAAATTGATATGGCAAGTAGTATAATGAAATAAAAGTGTGATTTGAAAGTCTGCTAACTGTGCACATGTTGCTTATGCTTCTTGCAAAATATTGATGCATGAAAAAACTGTGGGGGGAATAGGAAGGGAAAGGAGTATTGGTATGCTCACTAGTTCAGTTGTAGATGAAAAAAGGGCAGGATAAAAATAAAAAAAAATTTCTTGACAGCAATCTTGTCACATAAATAATTGACAATATTGACTTTGTGTATCGTGCATGAATGGTTTTATAACAGAACAATAAGCATTTGAAAATTTTAGCTTGTTTTTTTGTAGTAATTTCATTAAGGATTATAATTACGATAGAAAAAACTAATACAAACTAAAAATATAGAAGAATAAAAAAGAAAGATGGACAGAAAGGAAAGAAAAAAAAGGAAAGAAAACGATGAAGAAAAAAGAAAGATGTAAAGAAGTAACTTCCTACCTTTATCATAACAACATAAAAATTACTGTAACTCAACTATTACAATCTATTAGGACTCTGATGGATACAATTAATTTATATGGACAAGTGTCGGGTTTTAAAATAAATACAGCTAAAACAAAAATAATAGTTAAAAATATGACAAAAAACCAAAAAGAAGAAGTAGAAAAGGTAACTGGTTTTGAGATAGCTCAAAAGATTAAATATCTAGGGGTTAATATTATGTCCACAAATACAAAATTATATCAATATAATTATGAACCACTGTGGTTAAAAATACAGAGGGATATGGAAAGCTGGGAGAAATTACAATTGTCATTGTTGGGTAGGATAGCTGCTGTTAAAATGAATGTTTTACCAAGGTTTTTATTCCTCTTTCAAATGATACCAATACTTAAAAAAGATGAAGTTATAAAGGAATGGCAGAAGGGTATAAATAAATTTATCTGGGCTGGGAAGAAGCCAAGGGTAAATCAGAAGATTATGCAGGATACACGTGAAAGAGGTGGTTTAAAAATGCCTAACCTGAAATTGTACTATGAAGCAGCGGCTCTCTCAGCAATTACGGATTGGATTAATTTAACGGAATAGAGTGTATTAAACATTGAGGGATATGGTTTGGTTTTTGGGTGGCATGCTTATTTAATATATGATAAAAAAAGTAGATAAAGCTTTTAAGAGCCATATATTAAGAAATGCTTTATTGCGTGTCTGGAAAAAGCATCAATCTAAATTAAATGATAAGTTACCCTTATGGACAGTACCCAGACATGCGATAGAAAATATAAATATGGAACAAAAATTTGATAAAATTACATATAAAGAACTTCTTTCTGAAGAGGGAAATTTATTTCAATTAAAATTGTTTGAGAAATTAAGAGAAGAAGGTATAATCAGAACATGGTTTCAATACATACAATTACAAGTTAGATGGAGAGACGATAAAAAAACTGGTATTTTGAAAAAAGAGGACAATTTGATTGTACAAATAAAAGATAAGGGCCCAATGCATATTTATTTATTTATTTATTTATTAAAATTTCTATGCCGCCCAACTCCCGGGGGACTCTGGGCGGCTCACAGCAGATATAGAAACACATAAAAAAAAACAATTTTTAAAAGGAGCCATATTAAAATACTATCCATTAAAAAACTTTCATTCATACCCTGCCTGCCGGAAGAGCCAAGTTTTTATTGCTTTACGGAAGGCCAGCAGGGTGGGGATAATCCTGATCTCTGGAGGGAGTTGGTTCCAAAGGGAGGGGGCTCCCACAGAGAAGGCTCTCCCCCTCGGCCCCGCCAACCGGCATTGCTTGGTCGATGGGACCTGGAGGAGACCCACTCTGTGGGACCTAACCGGTCGTAGGGAGGTATGCGGCAGGATGCGGTCCCGAAGGTAACCTGGCCCTGAGCCATGTAGGGCTTTAAAGGTAACGACCAACCCCTTGAATTGGATCCGGAGACTAATGGGCAGCCAATGCAGCTGGCGGAGAATTGGTGTTACGTGGGTGCATCTGGGTGCACCCACCACAGCTCGCGCAGCTGCATTTTGCACCAATTGCAGTCGCCAGACACTCTTCAAGGGTAGCCCCATGTAGAGCGCATTGCAGCAATCCAGCCGTGAGGTGATAAGGGCATGAGTGACTGTGAGAAGTGCCTCCTTCTCCAAGTAGGGTCGCAACTGGTGCACAAGACGTACTTGTGCAAAGGTCCCCCTAGCCACAGCTGAAAGATGTTGCTCTAATTTTAGCTGTGGATCTAGAAGGACACCCAAATTGCGAACCTGTTCTGAGGGAGCTAATTTTCCCCCCCCAAGAACCAAGGAGGGACAGTTGGTCAAGTCTTTAGGAGGCAATATCCACAGCCACTCAGTCTTGTCAGGGTTAAGTTTTAGCCGGTTCTTCCCCATCCAGACCCTAACATCGTCCAGGCAGCGGCCCATTACGTCTACGGCTTCCCCGAATTGAGACGGGGTGGAGATGTACAACTGGGTATATAAAGAGATTATATCATATTTTATTGGAATTAGATTCAGAAACAGAATTAGTTAGGGATTGTATGATAAAATGGGCTCAGAATATTGGTGAACCAATAATGATGGATACATGGGAAAAGATATGGGTCAGAAATGTTAAATTCACGCAGGCACAAAATTTGAGAGAAAATTTTTATAAAATGTTTTATAGATGGCATTTAGACCCAAAAAAGTTAGCTTGTATGTATCCAAATTTAGATTCTAAATGTTGGAGATGTGAATGTGAGGATGCTACATATTTTCATATATGGTGGACTTGTAAAAAGATCAAGGCATTTTGGATAAAAATATGGTGGATTATACAAAACATTTTAAAGAAAAAGATTAAGTTTACACCACAATTCTTTTTGTTGGGGCTAATAACGGATTGTTCTGTTATAGAGACTAAGCTGGTTTTGAATTGCATATCTGCTGCCAGATAGTTGGTAGCACAATACTGGAAGAAAGAAGATATACCTACAATTGAAGAATGGACGTTGAAAATGATACATTTGGCTGAAATGGCCAAGATTTCATCATATTTAAAGGACCACTCAAATGAAAGATATATATTGGAATGGAGTAGGTGGACTGAATATATTCAAAAAAAGTATCAGATCAAAACAATTTAAATAGTTTATTAATGTTAGAAATTTGTGAAATGATATACTATATTTTCAAGCTTTTGGATTGTTAAAGAGTTAAGGATGAAGGGGTATTTTTGAACTAATAATTTCTTTTTTTTTAATAGTAAGTTTTATGTTAGTTTTTTTAGATTTATACCTTGTGCTTTTTCTGGGAAGTCCGGGAGGGGGGAGGGGGGGAAGGGGGAGGGGGGAGGGGGGAGGGAAGAAAAATGGGGGAAAAATGTCTGTACTTTGTACTTATAAAACTTTTCAATAAAAAAAATTAGTAATTTATAATCTCGTCTTAAAATACAACAAATGATCTATTCTTCCCATATCTCAAGCTATTCTCCAAAGCACCTGGGGAAAGAACAGGAAGCAATGGATGGAAACTAATCAAGGACAGAAGCAACCTAGAACTAAGGAGAAATTCCTGACAGTTAGAACAATTAGTCAGTGGAAAAACTTGCCTCCAGAAGTTATAAATGCTTCAACACTGGAAGTTTTAAATAAGGGATTGGATAACCATTTGTATGAAATGGTATAGGATTTCCTGCCTAAGCAGAGGGTTGGACTAGAAGACCTCTGTTATTCTAATTCTGATCAATAACAAATCCATAAAGCATCATCATTTTAGTCCAGGTCTCAATAAAAGTCCATTAAAGGCTTACTTGAAATAACAACATACCTATTTTAATTTGATCAAATAAACCAATTTTATATCTATCAATCTTAATCTTTGCTCCACTCAAATATTGTTGTAGAACTTGGTTTCTTTTCATTTTTTCTTTGTCTCTTCTCATTAAATTCTTCAAAATTTTAAGCAAATCTCTTTTGTAAATCCAATATAGTTATTCTCTTGGATAATTGTATGTTCCATTTAATTATTAGGACATCAGCTGGTTTTGTTTGTATGTCTGCTACAAGCATCTTTTTCCATGTCATTCTGGTAGCCTGTCATTTGTAAATACATTTTCAACAGTCTCAATCTTGTCAGGCAAAACTTTATTTATTTATTTATGTATTTATTATGGTGTTCTTATATGCCGCCCAACTCCCGAAGGACTCAGGGCGGCGTACAACAGAGAAAAATACAAGACACCAATTTCATAATATTACATTTAAAAAAACAGATATAAAAATTAAAAAAAAACACAATGTTTAAAATCATCCAATACTCACTCAACCACCATACATACTTGGGGGTGAGCTCGAGTGGATTAAGCTCTACCCCCAGCCTGCAGAAACTTGTTCTCTTCCATAACATGTTTTAAACATAGTCTCTCTACAGAGGCTGATGTCTCTATTGATGCTATTAAAATTAATTTCTGAGTCCATAGTTCAATTTGTCCAATGTCAGAATATTTTGCTTCATTCTGTAATTGTAAGTCAAGTTTATGTGCTCTTCTTTAATTTTAACTTTAGTTCCCTCTAATTCTCTCTAGTGTCCAATTTTTAAAACATTATTATTATGTTATTTTTTGTTTAAAAGAAATAAAAAACAAAAGCACACAGGAAGGATTATTGATTAGTAATTCCAAAATCTTATTTCAAATTTATCGGCATTTGCAACTTTCCAAAATTAAAGTTTTAATCTTCTCTGTGGTATTTAATTTAAAATTGTTACATAGTAAACTTGTAGATAAAATTTTTATTTCATTAAAGATTGAAGGAAAGTCACCTGGTACTGTCATATTTGTTAAGGAGTTATTGTGCTGTTAAGCATATACACAGCGAAATGTGTTGTAGTAATGGTGTTGCAGTTGATATGAATGCTATTCAGTCAATAAACAGAATATCTTTAGTATGTACAAAATAGTTTTTACTTGAATAGTAGCAAAGTTAAATACGAAGTCCAAGTCATACACAGTTATTCAGTCAATGCAAAGTTTCTTCTTCTTGCCTATCTTTGTTTTAACTTACAAACAAAGATTGCAGCTATCACTTAATTCTATACTATCACAGTAGTTACTCTTCTCTTCACAGCAATTCCACTCAGTCATAAAGTAATCTACTTATCAGTAAAGCAGCACAGAGAGTCTTCAATCCAGAACACACCGTCAAACACAACCATCAACCATCAACCATCAACCATCAACCACCAACCACACTGAGCATGCTCTCTTGCTTGCTTATATAGTAATCATCCACAATGCATTTAAAGCAATATACACATAACAATGATTTGTGGCTTAATCATATATTCACACACCCAATCGTTTGAACAGGGTACTAACAATATTTGTCAATCCAAATAACTGAAAAGCAGCTGAAATATAAGAATTTAGTGTCCTTTCAAAAGTGCTAAGGAGTAAGATGGCTATTCCCTCATCTCCCAGAGGTCTAAACCTACTGGAGACTAGTATCTTGTGATCTGAAGCACTTGTGGACAATCTCAAATCCTCTCCTTTTCCAGAGAGGAATTATCAAAGAGTCAGTTTACTCCATTAGAGCTCTTTGCTGTACTTTTTTTACAATATGACACCATCAGGTAACTGTGTGAAAATGCTTTTGTTTTTAATATTTTTTTAAAAAAGAACATAATAATAACATAATAATGTTTTAAAAATTGTACACTAGGGAGAATGAGTAGATGATTCACTCATCACTCATTGCAGAGGCTGGCTCGTGCAAATTGCTGAAGTTTCCAGGTTTGAATCCAACTCCAGTAAGTGATGTTATGATTATTGGGAAATATAATACTTCAAAGTGTGTCTGTGTTGACCTCAAAGCAGTGAATACATATGCAACATAGCATTGCATTGGGATAGCCATGTGCAATGCATCAAGAATATTTTAATGTTTTTATGTAAAATCCTCTGCTGTTGACATACAATAGTTTCCCCTTGGAATAGCTTTAACAATCAGAATATCTTTGGCATTCCATAAAGTATACAATTTTAATTTTTTTAAAGTAAATATTTAATATGAAAAATCTGCTGCGGCTGCGCTAGCAATTTGTAGCCAACTAGCATCTGAAATTTTGACAGAAGAGAAAAAATAATGTTCTGTGGAGCAAGAGAAACTAGGTAATCCACAGCATACAATTTCTATGGAGTTTGGGACTATGTACCTTTAAGATAAACTATTGCCTTAAATATAAATTAGTCAAGATCATCATATCTTGCAGGAATTAGTTCTAAGATATCCTTTGTCAGGAAGCAGCACAGTAAATACATTTTAATATGTATTAATGTGTTAATATGGTATGTATTAATATCATTACTTTTATAATATATGCACACAAAGTAAACGTGAAAGCTATTATTTCAGTTACTGGAAAGTGCTGATGATAAAGGAAAATGAAATTTATCTTGGGTAAACAGAACCCAGATATGTTTTTAACTGATTCAGGATACAGGTAGTCCTTAACTTACAATATTGTGTCAATACTAAATAAATACATTGAAATGATCTGGTCATACAGAGAGAGTTACTGAATTGCATATCATACAGAACAGGGGCGGGTTCCTAATTTTTTTACTATCACTCTGTGGGCGTGGCTTATTTTGTGGGTGTGGCTTGCCAGCCATGTGACCGGGTAGGCGTGGCTTGCCGGCCATGTGACTGGGTGGGCGTGGCTTCTCAGACTGCTGAAGGGAGGGGAACTGAGATAGGTCCTGCCGCCCATTCCCCCTCCCCTCAGCAGCTCGAGAAGCCTCAAACGTGCGAAAATGCTTAGATCATCACCGCGCGTTCGTGGCTTCTCGGACTGCTGAAGGGAGGGGAATGGAGATAGCTCCTGCCGCCCATTCTTTCAGCATCTCACACACTCCCTCAGCCATCCTCCCCTGCTTGGACTCACTGTGGGGTAGGAAGGCAGCGCATGCGCAGTGCCGGAAGCTCGGCTTCTGGGCATGCACAGAAGAAATTTTTTAAAAAAATGATGGCACCCAGGCACCGGCAACCGACCGCACTGGTACTGTGACGTCACCAGTGGGCCGCTACCGGTGCTATAGAGTGGACCGCACCAGTAGGAACCCACCACTGATACAGAATATAAATAGTGAATGGGTTAAGAGGAAAGGGAAGGGTGAGAAAGTCATGACTGGATAAAGTTGCTGAGGTTCTCAAAAAGAGAGAGGTGAGAAGATTAAAGACCAAAGACCATGTATGAATGGCATATAGATGTAGCGCAGGGATGTCAAACTCACGGCATTGCATTGTCGTCATGTGATGTATCGTGACTTTTCCTCCCATCCCTAAACCGGAGGTGGGCATGGCCAGCGCATAACGCATCTGGCCCGTGGGCTACGAGTTTGACACCCCTGATGTAGTGGAACTGATATAGAAGGATATGGAAAGATATAGCTAATGATGTTGCTATAAACAAGTTTCATCTATGTTTCTTTTCTTTTTTTTAAATCTCATCTCATGCCTTCATTTGTTTTGCTTTTTCATATTCCTTTTCTGTCCTCTACATATCATTAGTTATTTTTAAGGGAATGGCATGCTGGGATTATAAACTAATATTTAAGATTTTAGGTTGCAAGGAAAAACATGATTTAGCATTTTTTTAAAGATAAAACTTTATTTAGTGCTGTTATTTTTCTTCCTTTTCTTCCTTGAAGCCATTCAGAAAATATTGATTAGCAAATAAAAATTAAGATCTTCTCACCATCTTCATTTGCCATTTTTCTTTTTATTTCCATTGATGAAGGACTTGTTTAGTCAAGCTCTTTGGCTCATACAGGCTATATTGAAGTCAGTGGGACTGTTTTAAGTGGTTTGAGAATGGCAGCCAGAATATTACAGTGATATCCCAAGAACTATAGGCAGCACGTTTTCTGAAATCTATCTTTTCCATTCTCATTTTCTATTTTCCTTGCCAAAACATTGAGTTTGTTTGCAGTAATGTATTTTCAGCATCAACTGCTGTCTCAGATTCGTGCTTATATAAATGAATCCCTGGCATCTTCAAATGTGCAAATAAATGCTATACATATATAATTTGTTGTGACTGTACTGGGAATTTGTTTATATGTGTTGCAGGGCATTTTTCCAAGATATGTTCACCACAGAAAATTTATTGCATTTCCCTTGTATTTACTCAAAGTAATACTTTATTTTTGTGACTTTTCTTTGTTCAGAATCACTAGTGTATTTGCTATTTTTAATTAATTTTTTTTATTTCAAACAAATTCAAACAAAATGTTGCCCTTGCTTTTCCCCCTTGTGTCTATTTGGAATTTTATTTGTCTGTACTCTACATCTGTGTTTTATCAGCCTCCATATTACATGGTTTTGAGATTTTGAAATCTGAATAACACTTTTATCCATGGATGTACAAATAATGTCATGCGCAGAACGACAATTAGTTTTGGATACTCCATGCTTGAAGTGAAACATGCAGTTTTTAGATGTTTGATCCATACATAAAATCATCTGGGAAGGTTCCCCCCCCTCACCTGTGGTATAGAATAATACACAAGTTGAAACATAGCTGTCCCAGACAGAAGGTGTTCAGGAATATGATTGTTAACACCAAGACAAAGACAAAGCTGAGTCATTTCCTTGGTGACACTGTGTGTCGAACATTGGTGGCAACAAGAGCTGAAGACACCCATTGTCTAGGCCCATGATGGCGAACCTATGGCACGGGTGCCACAAGTGGCAGCTCAGGTCCGGCGTGCATGTGTGTACCAGCCAGCTGATTTTCGGGCCTTCTGGGCCCACTGGGAGTTGGGAAACAGGCTGTTTCCAGCCTCCAGAGGGGGTGGGGAAGGCCGTTTTCACCTCCCCAGGCTCCTAGAAAGGCTCTGGAGCCTGGGTAGAGCGAAAAATGGGCATGCCATTGCATGCTGGGAGCAGGGGGGTCATGCGTGCATGTGCGGGGATGCATGGAATTATGAGTGTGGGCACGCACACACGTGATCCCCCGCATTCCCCCCCCTTTTGGCACGCGAACCAAAAAAGGTTCGCCATCACTGGTCTAGGCTGTGACTCCTCTCTTCCAGTTTTTCAAGATTATTCTCAGAGTGCATTACCGCAGGCCAGTGAGAGATTGGGCAGCGGTAGCAGCTGAGGGGAGGCTGGGGAATGAAGTAAAGGGAAACATTGGCTAGATGGGAGACAGGCAGCCCATCTGGGCAAGTATGAGAGAGAAAGACATGCACAGTAGACTTTCCATATCACTCAATGACTCCTCCAGATTTTGTTTCAGCTAAAATCTGGAATAGCCAAAGGGTTCTGGATTCATACTTATTTATTAAACAGATTTATATAGCCACCCAACTCACACATAATCACTCTGAAGACTTCAGAGTCTTAACCTCCAAACCATTACAGACATTATTATAGACAACTTCTCATCTAAGAAGTTTCTTCAGTTCTGACTGAATGGTGGAAAATGGAAGTATTTATAGTCCTTACAGTCATATGGTTGTTAGCACTCTCTCTGAGAGTCGTTGATGCCACTTGACTGACTGAGAATCTCTATAGATATACTGTATATTTCTGATTCTTTATATCTTTACCTAGAACTCAGAAATGTCAGCTGCTTCTTCTTCATGCTTTTTCAGTTATTTTACATGATAGCTAGTGACATTTGAGAATCATTAATTAATCCCTGTGGGATGGATGAAAATTTAAGAACATTTAAAGGAAAAAGCAACTTACTCACTTTAGTGTTTGCAAAATGTTATCTATCTCATTGATTCTCAATTCAGTCTTAGTCTGAATGGATTATGCACTCTTTTTAGCAAAACATTCCTTTCTACAACATTTGAGCCTTGCTATTTGCAGTGCTGAGACTTGGGCAAAGATGATTATCAGAGCTTGCTAAAGGAGGTTTTGAACAGTGTTATAGCACTAGTTCCAGAATTTAGTTTCTTCTGTTGCTCAAATGCTTTCAATCTGGAATCTATTTTCCATCTCAGTTAACATCTTTGCCTCTAATGAAAACAAAATTCACTCACTATAGGAAGATGAAACCAGGAACTATTGGAGAACAAATTGGAGAACAAATAAATTGAAAGCTGACTGGAAAAAAAGGAACACGCACATAGCAATCTTGGTTCAGAATCTTAAACTCCAATCCAGGGGTCAGCAACACGCGGCTCTGGAGCCGCATGTGGCTCTTTCATCCCTCTGCTGCGGCTCCCTGTCGCCGGTCAGCTCCACAATTGATAGGACTTTCAGTTAGGACAGGTAGAGGAAAAAGAACGCTGCACTAAGTGGAGACTCTATAGTGGGGGAACCAGACTTCCGGTCGGCAGAGGAAAAAGGATGCCGCGCTGAGAGGAGACTCTATGGTGGGAGAACTGGACTTCCAGTTGGCTCCAGAATTGAATGGGGGGCTTCTGGTTAGGACCTTTGTGGCTCTTTGAGTGTTTAAGGTTGCTGACCCCTGATCCAACTCATTATAGACAAAATTAAAAATTCATCCACTTTTGTTTACTGTCTTCTCTTTGCTGCATCTGACATATTATGTGAAAATACCAGTTTATATGTCCTCCACAATGAATCTTCTACTTTGTCACAATTAGGAGTAAGAAACAAAATTCCTATAGGAAATTATCATCATAATCATTCTAGGCCTTTCTATAGCTAGACCCCTAAGTTTTGTGTGAAACCGTATACAATACTAAGCAAACACATTAAAAAAAATATCTAAACAGAAACTAAAATCATAACTGCTTCAATTGAAAAAAACTTAAATGTAAATGAAAATCTTGGTTCTTTTCTTCCTGCTGTCTTCCTCCTTAGAAATGCATCCATATAAATGTTCTTCCTTTGTGTGATGATCTCTCCCCTCATCTCCTCAGTGACTAGTGAATATGTATGTTATCAGAATTTCTGTTTGCATGGTGATAAAAATCATATTCATACAGAAGGCTACAGATTTTTAGAATACAGAAATAGGTACCAGTGTTATATAATGTTATATTTTGTAAAGTGAATCCGGCCAACTTTGTTTTTAAGTTTTCAACATATTTATACTTCCAGGGTTAATTGGTTTTCCTTTCCTTTCAATCCCTTATTGCACTAAAATGGTTAAGCAAGAGACTGTGAGTTCAGGTTCTGTCTTAGGCATGAAAGCCAGCTGGGTGACTTTGGGCTGGCCACCCTCTTTCAGCCCAACCCACCTCATAGGATTATTGTGGGGAAAATAAGGTGAAAGATGTGTTGGATATGTTTGCCACCTTGAGTTATTTATAAAAATAATGAAGGTGGCATACAAACAAACAAACATATAAAATATTAGTCAAGTTCCAGTCAAGTTCCATTCATTGTTTTTAAATGAATCAACATGATTTTTTCAGTGGAAAAAAAAGGATTGAGAAATATAAACAGGGCCTTGTTGGCTAAGGTTCCAGTGATATGCAAAGCAATATCTTATTTAATATTATTCATTAAAAAGCCATGGTCCAAAATTCTCTGTTGCAGGCCATATCTGAGCTGCAGTTCTGTGTTCATGCCAGCTTAAAGAAACCCGGTCTTTACTGAGGCCCTGTGGTAGCAGTGCAAGATAACTACATAATTGGACAATTGTCTGCTGCTGTCCCCTCACAACCAAGGGTGGGTTCCTCCCGGTTCCTCCTGGTTCGCCTGAACCGGTAGTGACCTGCTGGTGATGTCACAATGACATCATCGACCCGGTTCGGTTGGTGCCGGTCCGTGGGCGCCACCATCTTTTTTTTGAATTTTTAAAAAACTTTTGAATTTTTTTGAATTTTTTCTTCTTCTGAGCATGTGCAGAAGCTTAGTTTCTGGCACTGTGCATGCGGTTGCCATCTTGTTTTTGGCTTTTTTTCGGCTTTTTTGGCTCGCGCACCCATGAGGCACGCCCACGAGGTGCAGGAGGAAGTGAACCGGCAGCAAGGTAAGTTAGAAACCACCCCTGCTCTCAACCTTCTGTTCTAGGAAGCAATGGTCAATTGTTCCCCTTCCTATGGACAGGGCTTCCTGGAGATAGCTAGATTGATGGGTGTGCACATGAACAGAAAATCAAATACATTTGTACAAGGTTAAAGCTTCAAAATGCACAGCAACCAGTTGATAAAAGCACCTTCCTTGCATTTTTCTGGTTTCTCCTCAATAAAATCTGATACAGTTTCTGTCTCACAACATATTTTTTTTATCAACACTCTGGTTATAAAACATATCTGATGTACAAAATATTCCTAGTTCCAAACTTGACAGAAACACATTCTTCTAAAATTACTCTCCCCCACCCCCAAGCAACCTGCCTTTTCTCTTAGCTTTTTTTTAAAGTTCATGGTATGGCATTACAGATAGTTCTCGACTTATGACAATTGAAACCAGAATTTGTGTTGTTAGGGAAGGCAGTCGTTAAGCGAATCATTGCAGTCTTTAAGCAAATCTGTCTTTTCACATTGACTTTGAATGCCGGAAACTGTTTGGGAAGGTCATTGATGGTGATCACATGACTCCAGGACACTGCAACCATTGTAAATAAATGCTGGATGCCAAGCAACCAAATTGTGATCATGGGACTGTTGGGATACTATGTTGGTTGTAAGTGTGAGGACTGGTTGCAAGTCACATTTTTCAGTACTGTTGTAATTTTGAATTAAATGAATGGCCGTAAGTCGAGGCTGTAAGCCTGTAAATTGTAAACCAGTGCACTCATTTTAAAAAGTAACTCTTGTGCTAGTGGGAAAGACACATTTTGGCATAAGCTACAATTTAATTCAGAAAGACTTGGGAAAATGAGGCAAGGAGACATTCCTATCTCCATGAAGTGGCCAACAGAAGTGCAGAAGGTGGACTAGAAGAAAATAAGTGCAGTGAGCAAACCGGACCAGACCATGTAAACTGCCAGAAGCAGAAAAAACACAACTTTGCAAACAGATCTGTAAAGGGCACCCAGAAGTCGAGATGAGGCAGCTTTACAGCACGGATAAGCCCTTAAGATAATTGGCACCAAGAAAGGGATTATCTGCAAGCTTTTCTTGGCTATTAATGAGGTTGCATTATTTGCATTGTTGTTCGTTTCCTTACGTGAGAAAATTGTTGGCATTTGTCCAGATTATGACTACCCGCTGAAGGAAACAGATCTCACATTGCAGAGAAAAATAATAATAGAGAGAATGAGGCATTCTTAAACTCACCATAAACAGGTTAAGAGAGGTTCAAGTATTTTTTTTTATGTTGCGAACCCTTGTGAAATGAACTGTGAGTTTCTAAGTATAACATTTGAGGGAGAATTACCGTATGTGACAAGAATGCCATCTTACTTAATTCAGAACTACAACATGCAATTTTATGTACATTCCCTAGACATTACCATATATTGCTGCATGCGATACATGTTTATAAAACAAAATAACTATATGGACAAAACCTGAAACTGTATTCAAAACAGCTTCCATATCCTTGTCAATTTTCTCTAATAGGCCAACATCTTCCAGGGAAGGAGTTGGTGCTGACAGAAAGCAGTTCAACTTCTTCAATTTTTACTGTGTTATAAACTGTTTTCCTCAATTATGAGTGTAAATGTCTTTTGGCAGCGGAGGTTGAATTTCCATTTCTGGAAAGAAATGGCAGTGGAAAATAATTGGACACAAACTCTACGTAGCATTAGTTCTTCTCATAATCATCATCTACAGAGCGATTGGGGAATTATACAAACTTTTAAAACATTTTGGATGGCTTTGCTTAAATGTTAAAAACATTTTTTTAAACATATCGGCATTGGCATCTTTGAACGGAAGTTTAATTCCTTCCCCAATATTTCTTGAAATGACTATATTCTGCCAGCCAGTTTCTGGGGTTCCGTAACAGTGCTCCAGAAAGCTCAACTCCAGCTGTAACACTAGAAAGGCTAACAGCCCTGCAGGAAAAAATAGTCTTTGTGAGTTTATCTGTATGTGTGTTAGTTTCCACATAAATCTGAATAACACATGGCTCGAGAAGTCTAAATACAAATAGCCCTTGAATTACAACTGTAATGGAGTTGCCCATCACAGTTGCAGTTCATGACAATCATAAATTAAGTCACCTGCATGATCGATCATATTTTACAACATTTTTTGTGGTGATTGTTAAGCAAACCAATAGTTAGCTATGGTTCAAATTCAAATTCGCTAAAACCTAGAAGTAGATGGCTTTTGTCAAGACCAAAGATAAAGCAGTCACATGACTCTGGGATGCTGCAGGACGGTAAAATGCGGGCCAGTTACTGAGCACCCGACATGCAATCATGTGACCATGGGAGGGGCAGCTGTTGGAACTTTGGGACTGGATCACAAGTACCTCCAGAGAGGTCCAATGTAACTTCAAATGACTGCTAAGAGACCAGTTTTAAATTTTAGTTTTTGTGATACATATTACCAAGGATTACATGGTCATTTTTAGAAGTTCTAGATGAGAGAAGAGAAATATCCGGGAGAAATATCAACAACCTCAGATATGCTGATGATACCACTCTTGATGCGGGTGAAGAAGGAGAGTGCAAAAGTTGGCTTGAAACTCAACATTAAGAAAACTTCTTAATGTTTCTTAATGTTTTCTCAACATTAAGAAAACCTAAGATCATGGCATCGGGCCCTCTCAATTCCTGGCAAATAGATGGGGAAGAAATGGAGGTAGTGACAGATTTTATTTTCCTAGGCTCCAAGATCACCGCAGATGGGGACTACAGCCAAGAAATTAAAAGATGCTTGCTCCTGGGGGAGGAAAGTTATGGCAAATCTAGACAGCATACTAAAAAGCAGAGACATTACCCTGTCAACAAAAGTGCATATAGTCAAGGCTATGATTTTCCCAGTTGCAATGTATGGCTGTGAAAGTTGGACCATTAGAAAGGCTGAGCGCCAAAGAATTGAGGCCTTTGAACTATGGTGCTGGAGAAGACTCCTGCGAGTCCCTTGGACTGCAAGGCGATCAAACTGGTCAGTCCTAGAGGAGATCAACCCTGAATGCTCTTTAGAAGGCCAGATCCTGAAGATGAAACTCAAATACTGTGGCCACCTAATGAGAAGGAAGGTCTCACTGGAGAAGAGCTTAATGCTGGGAAAGATTGAGGGTAAAAGAAGAAGGGGACGACAGAGAATGAGGTGGCTGGATGGAGTCACTGAAGCAGTAGGCGTGAGCTTAAATGGACTCCAGGGGATGGTAGAGGACAGGAAGGCCTGGAGGAACGTTGTCTATGGGGTCGCGATGGGTCTGACATGACTTCATAACTAACAACAACAACAACAACAACAACAACAACAACAACAACAACAACAACAACAACAACATGAGAGAAGAGGCTTTTCTATAAAAAGCCCCGTACTGTTCTAAATCAGCCTGGATTTGAAAAGCCCAAAATACCCTGTTAGGACATATTTGGTCATCTTATACATTTTATAAGTACAAATGATTTCTTTGTCCTGGTTTGGTCTTGCACATATTTTGGGGGATTTCTTTCTCTGAAAAATACATTGATATCCAAAAACTAATTTTCTAAGCAGGGAATAGAACAAAGCTGAGCTATGAAAACTCCCCAAATCCCTCTACCCCTTGGCTGCTTTTGATAAATTACATAAAGCCTTAGATATCTCCATTGTGCCATTTAATTTAGTCTTGAATTCCACATTGTTTTATCATATTTCTCCATTTCTTTATAAGAAACATATGCTGTAATAGCATATACAGTAAAAGCCCAGGATATATCCAATATACATGTAGGATTGTGTGCAAATGTTGCTAGTTGTTATCTTGCATTAAACAAACATATACTTCAGTTATTGAATAAGAGCTGAAAGTTGTTTTATCAGTACATTTCTTTTTCTACCTCTTTCTAAGCGTTCAATTTTCTTTTAAGATTTCCTTTCCTTTCCCTTCCCTTCCCTTCCTTTCCTTTCCTTTCCTTTCCCTTCCCTTCCTTTCCTTTCCTTTCCTTTCCTTTCCTTTCCTTTCCTTCCCTTCCCTTCCCTTCCCTTCCCTTCCCTTCCCAGCGTACCTTATTGTTAAAAAAACAAGACAAGATTAATTCTGTGGTATATTTCTCCATTTTTCTGGATTGCTTCCTTGCTAACTATGATTACTTATAAATGAACCTCAACAAGTAATGTTTGGTGAGGTACTTGCCTATGAAGAATTGAAATTTACATTATGTCCTAGTCTTCAAAATATGTTTTATAAAACAATATACTGTTGGTATAAGTCATCAGAGAAATTGTCTAGAATGTATAAAGTTACTTCAAATTTATGCTGGAAACGTGAACAACATGAAGGGATATTTTATCACGTTTGGTGAACATGTAAAAAAGTAAATCTATACCAAGGGTGTTAAACTCAAAGCCCAGGTGCCAGATCTGGCATGCAGGGTGGTTAGATCTGGCCCTCAGGGCCGCCCTGGAAACAGCAAAGAACCAGCCAGCGGTGCCTTTGCCAGCAAAAACGGAGCCAGGGGGCTGCGTGCGGCCCTCCCAAGCTTTGTTTTCTCTGGCAGAGGGTTGCAGGAAAATGGAGCTTGGGAGCCCGTTGTCTCTGACAGAATGCTCAGACCACCACAGGTGCCTCCGACATGAGTGATGTCGAGCTGGCCACACCCACCACAGCCACGCCCACCACAGCCACACAATGCTGATGTGGCCCTCAGTGAAATTGAGTTTGACACCCGATCTATACCATCTTCAGTGACGCACTTTCAAAATCAGAATAGTCTTTATCAATCTAATGAAAATAAGTGATCTCTCTTGATATAAAATCACACAGTAAATTTTTGAAAGAGACAGAATGAATGAATGAATGAATGAATGAATGGAATATTTAAATAGATTGCTAGCTTTATGACCTAAATATTAATCTTTTATGTTTGTCATAGACTTATAAGTTTGTCATACAATTAATATATTACCTCTGAAATGCAAACTGACTATTTCTTGAAAGATATGTTTATTAATTTATTTATTATTCGCACTTGTATGCCGCCCACTCCACAGGGACTCTGGGCGGCTCACAACAATAAATCTACATGCAAACAATAAATATTAGAAAAAAATACATTAAAAACAGTAATAATTAAAAACGTTAAAAAAACAACAATTTAAAAATCCCATACAATTAATTCATTCATGGGGCCACAAATGTTCAGTGTTGTATTAAAATCATTGACCCCAGGCCTGTCGACAAAGCCAGGTTTTTAGTGCTTTTCTGAAGGCTTGCAGGGTGGGAATAATGCGGATCTCCGAGTGGAGTGTATTTCAGAGAGCCGGTGCTGCCACAGAGAAGGCCCTTGCTCGTGGGTCCGCCAGCCGACATTGTTTGGCTGACGGGACCACCAGCAGACCAACTCTGTGGGCTCTAATCGATCTTAGGGAGGTATGTTGAAGAAGGTGGTCTCGGAGGTAAACTGGTCCTAAGCCATGTAGGGCTTTAAAGGTAATCACCAACACCTTGAATTGCGCTCGGAGACCTATGGGCAGCCAGTGTAGTTCTCGAAGGATGGGTGTCACTTGGGTGTATCTAGGGACACCCATCACCACATGCGCCGCCGCATTCTACACTAGCTGTAGTCTCCGAACGTTCTTCAAGGGTAGCCCCATGTAGAGTGCGTTGCAGTAGTCAAGACATGAGATAACAAGGGCGTGAGTGACTGTGAGTAGTGCCTCATACGTTAATATGATATAGTAAAAAAATCAAAATACTGTAAAAAAAAATTTTAAATTGTTAAATACTTTTTATCTCTACCTGAATTCAATAGTATTATTTACAAACAATATGTGTTGCTATTTTTCTTAATTTGATTTCACAGAGATGCACATATAATACATACCAATAAATCATAACAAGCCAAGAAATTTCTGTCAATATAATTCCTTCCTCAATGTTGTTCTATATTTCTTTATACTCCAAAGTAATTGTACACTTACTGCAAGACTTCATACCAAGCACTGCAATAAATATCGAGTATCCAGAAATTCAACCTCACTTTCAATAACAGCAAAAGTTTTACAGACTCAACCTTGCTAGACTCAACATGCTTTACTAAAACAGGAAAGAGGTCTTACATGTGCGAAGGAACTGTGGACTGCAGAACAGAAACCAAGCCCAAATATATGTCAATCCTACAGTTTAAATCCTAGGGCTTTGCCTCCTTTCCAGACTGAGATGCCAAATAAAGCAGCTCAAAGCATTAAACTTATACATTAGCTAGATATGAAGAATCTGATTTTAGATAGAAATCAGATGTTTGGCAAATTTGTTAATGAACATTTTCTATATAACAGCAGGAGATAGTTAGCTACATGATAGATGATAGAGATCGATAGATAGATCGATAGATCGATCGATCGATCGATCGATCGATCGATAGACAGATCGACAGTCAGACAGACAGACAGACAGACAGACACATGATAGACATACAGACAAATATTAAAAATTATAACATAATTGGTACAATGGTATTTATTTATTTTATTAGGCTCTATGTTTTAACTGCATGTCTCTAGTCCTACTGCCTAATGCTAGCATGTATATTTCAAGTAATATGTGTTATTTTGCAAACAGGTTCAGAGGACAAATCCTGCTATGGTTATGCACACCCTTTCTTCACTGACATTGATATTTATATATGTAAGCACCAGATTGTAACCCTGCTGACTTTTTAATGGAAAGGAAAATATTTCACTCCAGTGCTATTTACTCATTTTTAATGACACTTGACAGCGGAGAGTCCTGAGGGCATATTGCTCTACTTTTTCTTTTCCTGCTAGGTGGCAGTTTCTCTCAGTTTTCTTCTGCAGGCCTTATGTGTGTCGACCCAGAGTGGGCCTCCCTTTCTGCCTCTGTTGGTAGAAGAGAAAAGATAAAATGGGCTCCCTCTGCCATGTTCTCTTTTCCCTCCTTTCCAATAAAGTTGTTGGGCTAGCCATTTTTCATGCCTTGTAGAATGTAGATATCTCTAGTGAGACAGGAGTGGAACGTTTTGGAAAAAAGTCAAAGCTACTTTTACATTACAGGGTCAAAGGTTTATAGTGGAAAATAGCAAATACGATAAATCTTCAACAGAATACTCCTGTGCTGGATGGAACAGCATGTTGCGAAGAAGATTATTAAGAGGCAAATATTTTACATACTTCTTTATATGCTAGGGTTATGTACTCCTACATACATTTTATATGAGTGAGAAAAATAGCCCCATTGAAACCTCCAGATGCAAATGACCATCGAATTGCAATCTTCATATCTCCCATTCTTTCTGCTGTTGCTGAAATTTTGATACCAGTGTACTAACGCATGGTCGAATCATGGTGATGCTTGTGTTTTTATGGTGGCTGTGCCACATGGGAGTTGAAATCTAATATATACACATACCACAATGCTGATAATTTTTTTTAAATTCATCAGAGATTGATTTATGAAGGAACTGAGTTAAACCTGGAGACACATATTATACAGATTTCCTCCCTATATTCTGGAGACTTCATAAAATATCTAACTAGGGAAGTAGGGTTTCCCTTCACCAAAACTGGAGACAGTTAGTTAAGATAAAGATGCATTTAGTTGTGGTGATGCTTGTGCGGGTGGCAGGCGGGTTCACCTACCAAATGCTATATGGCAGTGATGGCGAACCTATGGCACGGGTGCCAGAAGTGGCACATAGAGCCATATTGGTGGGCACGTGAGCTCAGGTCTGGCGTGCATGCGTGTGCTGGCCAGCTGATTTTTGGGCCTTCTGGGCCCACTGGGAGTCAGGAAACTGGCTGTTTGCAGCCTCTGGAGGGGGTGGGGAAGGCCCGTTTTTTGCTTTCCCCAGGCTTCAGAGCCTTTCTAAGAGCCTGAGGAGGGCGAAAACAGCCTCCCCCCCAGAGGTCCTCTGGAGGCTGGAAACGGCCCGTTTCAAGTTGAGAAATGGGCCATTTCTGGCCTCCGGAGGACCTCCGGGGGAGGGGGGGAAGGCCGTTTTCGCCCTCCCCAGGCTCCTAGAAAGGCTCTGCAGCCTAGGGAGAATGAAAAATGGGTGTGCCATCACATGCCGGGAGTGGGGGTATTACGCACACATGGGGAGGAGCCACATGGAATTATGGGTGTGGGCACACATGCGCGTAACCCCCCCACGCTCCCCCCCTTTTGTCACGTGAACCAAAAAAGGTTCACCATCACTGCTATATGGGTTCATCAGCATGTTATATTAAGCCATTACATAAGGTTGTGGTTTTGGCTTAGTGTCTTGTGTATACCCATCTTTATATCATGGTTATGTGACTATATTTTATAATCATAGGTAAGTCCAGTTTATATCACAAACAATGATTACTCAGTTAAATGTAAACATATAGTACTCCGTATAACATCTAAAATTGGAATTAGACTCCCTTTAAGTTTCATAAAAGACATGTGCATCAAAACGTATTTTTAAAAAGTAATTTCACTCAGTGACCTCTTCAGTGAAAGCTAGACCCATGAACTTGGTGCAAGCTTTGTTGATATTCTCATGCTGCCTCCCATCAGCAAACATGGATGCAACGTTGCTATTTAGATTCTAATCCTTTCTTATATACAAACAGGAGAGAAAAAATGTGCCTACTGTGAACAGTTGGTTTCACACAGGTCTGAGTATTGTTTCAGCTGGATAGAGGATGTTTGGGATATACATTGAACATCCATCACTTTTTTTGTCAAGGACATTTTCAGTTAAAAGTGCTTGCGAAAAGGGTGAAGCGGACATGTAATTTATGCATTACTCCTCTATGACCTGCAAATTCTAGTAGCGAAAGTCAAGGAGCACTGTGGAAAATTGAGACTAAAATTAAATATCAAGAAGATCAAAATCATGAAAACAGGTACAGCAACCCGGCTATAGAACTGACAAGGAAAACATTGAAATGGTGGGTAGCTTCTGTCTTTAGAATCAGAATGAGAATCAGAATAGAGCTGAAAGGGACCTTGGAGGTCTGCCAGTCCAGCTCCCTGCTCAAGCAGGAGATCCTATACTATTTCAGACAAGTGACTGTCCAGTTTCTTCTTAAAAACCTCCAGTGATGAAGCACCCACAACGTCTGAAAGCAACCCGTTCCACTGGTTAATTGTCATCACTGTTAGGACGTTTCTCCTCAATTCCAGGTTGCTTTTCTCCTTCATTAGTTTCCATGCATTGTTTCTTGCGCCTCTGGCCTCTGGCGCTTTGGAAAATAAATTGACCACCTCCTCTTTGTGGCAGCCTTTAAATACTGCAATATTGCTATCATGTCCCCCCAGTCCTTTTTTGTAGATTAGCCAAACCCAAATACTGCAACCATTCTTTATATGTTTTAGTCTCCAGGCTTTCAATCATCTTAGTTGCTCTTCCTTGCACTTTTTCCAAAGTCTGAACATCTTTTTTGTAATGTGGTGACCAAAATTGGATGCAGTATACCAGGTCTGGTCTTACTAAGACTTTATAAAGTGGTACTAATACTTCACGTGATTTTTATTCCATACCTCTGTTTATACAACCAAATATTGTATTAACTTTTCTGGCTGCTGCCACTACTACTGACTCATGTTTAAGTGATCGTCCACTAAGACTCCAAGGTCCCTCTCACAGTTACTATTTTTGAGCCAGGTTTTACCTAATCTGTACTTGTACCAGGGGTGGGTTCCACTTACCATTCCTACCGGTTCACATCGTGTCAGAAGTGTGCGTTTTGCACGTCGAGGAAATGACCCTCTGCGCATGTGCAGAAGCCTTTGCACATGAGCAGAGGGTTCTTTGCCAGCCGCTTTCGAGGAGCGGCGACTGGAGTACCAGTTTGGGGGTGTGTCTAGCCGGCCATTGCTGCTGGTTCAGTGAGCGGGGGCAAATATCCGCCACCGGTTCGGGCAAATCGGTCCGAACCGGCGGCAACCCACCACTGATTTGTATCTTTGGTTTTTCCTGCCCAGGTGTAAAAGCTTGCTTTTCTCCACATAAAATTTTATTTTGTTAGATAGGGCCCATTGTTCAAGTCTGTCAAAAAATGTTTGGATCCAGAGCTTGTCTTCTGGGGTGTTGGCTATTGCTGCCAGCTTAGTGTCATCTGAAAATTTGATGAGTTCCCCTTCTATTCCCTCATCTAAGTCATTTATGAAGATAAATCACATGAACCAGCAGTCTCACATTCAGTAGGGCCTCAGTTAAACAAGGAAAAAGGTAATCAGATGCTCCAAAGATTAGAAATATAGAGATCATAGGGCATAACATACACTTGGCCAACTGGAAACAAATTTGGAATAGAAACTACAAATTAACAAAATCGGCATCTTATAAAGACAACCATTACAAAATGTTCTATCGTTGGTATTTGGCCCCAGCAAGATTAGCGAAAATATATCCAAAAATAAATCTGAGTTGTTGGAAATGTAAAAAAGAACAGGGCACTTTCTTTCACATGTGGTGTTATGTCCCGAAGCAAGGAATTATTGGTTAAAAATACATAATTGGTTACAACAAATAACAGGTACAATAATAGAATTTACTCCGGAACTCTTTCTACTTGGAATATTTAAAAATCAATACAGAAAAAACATCAAATACCTGACTTTACATATTACAACAGCTTGTAATACTTGTGCAAGATTAGCGTTTGCACAATGTTGGAAGAATCCCCACCCACCTACTGAAAGTTTAATAATTAAGAAGATCTACGACTGCGCAGAAATGGACAAATTAACTATAGAATTAAGAGGACAGAAAGACTCAGAATATTATGAAATATGGGAAAACTGGTATCAATGGATTGACGATAGAAAACAAAAAAAAGGGGGGAAATGAAATAAAGACACAGAATATTGTATATATTGTAACTATTATATTATACAAATAGGAAATCAATGTAAATAAGTAGATGTAGAATTGTTTAAGGATTTATTGTAACTTTTGGAAAATTTTTGAAAATTAATAAAGAAATTTTATAACAAGAAATATAGAGATAATAGTTTTCTCTGGGACATCCTATTTTTGTGAAAGTTAAAATCTGAAGAAGCAAAATAAAAAGAGTACAGGTATGACCACAATTGAGCCCCAAATTCCTGTTGCTAAGTGAGACATTTGTTAAGTGAGTTTTGCCCCATTTTATGACCTGTCTTGCCACAGTTGTTCAGTGAATCACTTCAGTTGTTAAATAACATAGCTGTTAAGTGAATCCCCATTTACTTTGCTTGTCAGAAGGTCACAAAAGGTGATCATATGACCCCACGACACTGCAACTATCGTAAATATGAGTCAGTTGCCAAGCATCCAAATTTTGATCATGTGACCGTGGAGAGGCTACAGTGGTCGTAAGTGTGAAAAACATTCATAAATCACCTTTTTTTCATTGCCATTGTAACTTTGAAAGGTCACCAAATGAACTGTTGTAAATCGGGGACTACCTGTATTGCTAGCAATAGCAATAGCACTTAGACTTATATACCGCTTCACAGTGCTTTACAGCCCTCTCTAAGCGGTTTTACGGAGTCAGCATATTACTCCCAACAATCAGGGTCCTCATTTTACCCACCTCGGAAGGATGGGAGGCTGAGTCAACCTTGAGCCAGTGAGATTCGATCTGTCAAAATGCTGGCAGCCGGTGATCAGCAGAAGTAGCCTGCAGTACTGCACTCTAACCATTGCCCCACCGCAGCTGATACTTTTGAATTTGATGTTGGATAGAATACCTAAGAATATCATAGATAGCTAAGATAGCTAAGAAAACAAACATATGAACTCTGGAACAATTTTCACTGAAGCCACAAAACAATTGTGGAAGAGTTCTCACTCGAAGGACAAATGTGCAGACTCAATCTATCCTATTTTGGACATATTCTGTAAAGGCCAGGCTCCCTTGAGAAACCCATCATGCTGTGAAAAAGCAGAAGGAAACAGCAGAGGAGGATGGGCATCGGCAAGGAGATGGAATCAATTGCAGCAGCAATGGAAGCCTGGTTGAGGGAACTGAAGGATCTGGGTTGGCAACAGATCATGCTGGAAAAAGTGTGTGGTAGATTTGATGGCACTTAATCAATTATTCTTCTAGAAGGTATTCACATAGAAGGATATGTACAGAGTGATGAGTGATTTAGCAATTTGTTTTAAAAATTCTCCAGGCAAAATGAACAATTTCTTTTCTCAACAAAAAAATAATAATCTTCAGAATATTAACAATACGCTTGAAGCACAAGCTAATATATGATTACTCATTTTTTGCATCCTCAAAGACTTATTTTCAAAGCAAGTGAATTCATCTCTTTAGAAAAATATATATGAAATAATGTTATTTTTATAGAGTTCAGCAACAACACTCCTGAGCAATCTATTTTTCATTCTGCTAGTTCGGAAATAAACCTGTTTGACATTTTTTCATAATATCAGTAATAGATACATGGTAGTATGCCATTTTTAATGAATCATATCCCTAAAGTCCTTATGGCTGGCTTGTTGTTATCACGCCAGATGTGAGTTTAGTATCTCATGTTACAAAAAAAATATATTCTAATTATGTAAATCTTCCTCCTTCATGTTCAACATCAGGACAAATTATAAATATGAATGCAACCCTATTAAATGAGATTATTTATGAATGCAATTGCAATCATCACTTTATAGTTAAAAGAGGTTGCAGGAATTCATTTCAGTACCAAAGGTAGTCA
This sequence comes from Diadophis punctatus similis, assembly GCA_023053685.1. NCBI lineage: Eukaryota > Metazoa > Chordata > Lepidosauria > Squamata > Dipsadidae > Diadophis > Diadophis punctatus. The sequence goes on from JALIGW010000002.1 coordinate 198,061,119, forward strand.
TATTGTCTTGAGATTTTGTAGGTTTTGCTTCTAACATCACTAGTATTATTATCTGGTTGCCATTCAAATCTAAATATTGCTCTTGCATTGCCAGATAAAGTTGCTTTCCTAAAGAATCTCCTGCTTTCACGAAGTGCAACTAGGAGATAGGAGGATTGCAGCTGCAGCAGAATGGAAGTGTGTGAGGAAATGACTCATCTCCCATGATCTCACTTGGATTTGCAACCTGCACAAAGAATGCCATAACATTTATAGCAGTGTAAAATTTGGAGGATGTTTGGCCAAAGAACAGCATGTTGTATTTCTGCTGCAGAGTTTGGGGGCATTTAAATTTTTTCTTCAGGTTGTACATTTCATTGAAAGATGCTCCTATGATCAGAAATCAAGTACAAGATACTAATTATCCCCAGGTATCAGGGGATGAAAAAGGATTGCAATTGAAATCAAGATGTATTTTCTATTTCATTTAGGGAATAAATAGCTGCATAAGGCAGAAAAGAACAGCGACCATTTCAAGTGCAATGCATGGCCAAAATTGCAACATGAAAAGTATTTTTAAAAAAACCTATTATGAAATAAATGAAGAAATTACTCTCATGGCTTAAATCAGTTGTGTTTCAAATGTATTAAGCCTTGAAATGTGAAGATTTCTAATTTGCCAAAAATAATTATAAATAATGTGTACTTTTCTCCTTCACCCCCCAAAGCATGCTTTTAAAAATAAAACATTAGTTTTTATTATGATAAATTCTAACACATTTTATATGGGGAATGACTTTGGATTGGATTGACATTTCTGCTCAAGTAGACTTCTGATGGTTGGTTTGGAAGCCTCTTTCAGCCACTGCTATAATTATCAATACAGATCAATGTTCTAATTCAGGGGTATCCAGCATTTTGTAAATATTTTGAAGAAACAACTTGCCATAGATGAGATATGATGTAGAATTAGTAGTCTTGAATCAAATATATCCAGAAGGGTGAAATTTCATTGCTAATTAAAATGGTGGCATATCCATTTAAAGCTTACCCTACAATTTCCAGATGCTTCATACTTCAATATGGCTGAAAATATGCTGTTAAAAATCAGCAGCACCACAGGAGTTTTCCAAAACCACAATTTACCCATCTTTACCCATCTCTGCCTGTAAAACAGCATCATATCTTCATATGTATTTTGAAAAACAACAAACCATCCAAATTTATTTATATTTAGAAGCATATACTAATTCCTTTGTAACATCCATCTTACGAGATGTAATATATGAGGGTAGTCTTGTTCAAGATATTTGTTCAAGATGTTGGATAACCATTTGTCTGAAGTGGTGTTGGTTTTCCTGCCTAAACAGGGGGTTGGACTAGAAGACCTCCAAGGTCCCTTCCAACTCTGTTGTTATTATTATTATAAGATATTATTCCATTTTCTTTCACTGTTAATTTTTTTCTGGATCCTATTTATTTGAAATCCTGAATTGCATGGATCAAAACAACCCAAAAGCCTTGTCTGCTTAAGTGTAGAGCAATGATTAATTTTTTGGGCCTTGTAGTCCACACTAAGCATTGGGTTGTCCGTTACTCTTGTATGCCCATGTTTGCTTAGGGGCATACATAGACACACTGATAGATGCACCCATGCATGTCTGTGCATGCACATGTACACTTTTCAAGGCTTTGAGCAAGGTCGTGAGGTTTATAGAAGAACATTATTAGATCTTCTCTGTATTCTTCCATCAACACAGTGCAAGAGATTTTTAGTAATTGCACTACAGCTACGAAGTGCACTCCCAGAAAGAGGCTGGCTTGATTCCATTCCCATAGGTTTCCACAAAAAGCATTTTTCTTTTACTCAGCATTAAGATGCAGCTTTTGGAGAAAGGCAAACACATAACTCATGAAACTATTTGAAATTTCCTCCTGGTTTTCTGGCTGAAAACATAACATACAAAGCTTTTGTTATCTAAGTCATGGTCCAGTAAATTAGAACTGAAATTAGTTTAGTTTAGCTTTAGTTGGTTTATTTGTCAAGCATGTATGAGAAAGCAAGTATAAGTATGAACATAACATATTAACATATAAGTAAAAACAGGTATAGGTATACCTGAGTACGAATAAATGGGAACAGTAGGACAGGGACGATAAGCACGCTGGTGCGTTTATGCACGCCCCCTTACAGACCTCTTAGGAATGGGGTAAGGTCCACGGTAGACAGTTTAAGGTTAAAGTTTTAGGGGTTTGAGGATGTAACAACGGAGTCAGGTAGTGCATTCCAGGCATTGCCCACTCTGTTGCTGAAGTCGTATTTTCTGCAATCGAGTCTGGAGTGGTTTACTTTGAGTTTGTATCTATTAGGGGAATTGAAGAAGTATCACTTGTTTATAACAATGAGAACATGAAACCCAATTATTGTGGGATGAAATTTCTTTAGAGTATTTATTAGAAGTGAGCTAGAGTGAATCAGTTCATCTGTTTGTTGCTCAAGGATGCTTTCTGGAGCAGGTAGAATCTTCTTAGAAACAACAACAAAAATGGTTGTAATGTTCTTACGTACACAGGCAATAATTATGATGTATTGGGTGTTGATGTAGTCAGGACACTCCTTGCCAAGGAAGACAGATTAGTGGGATTACATACTTTTGTTTACTGCACTGTAAAAAGCAGCAGCAACAAAACAGTATTGGCTAATAGCCATTTTAGGGAATGTATAGCTATAATGAACCTAATCCATCAGAGTTCAGTTGAAACCACATGGGTAAGGTATAAGTTCTACAGTCTTGCATAAACCTATTTTGTAACTCATTCAAAATATCTAGTGCAGAAAATTGGTCTAACAAATATCTAATGAATGGATAGCACTTAGATGACAGTCTCATCTCCAAAACACCAAACAGGTTCAGATACAAGAAGACCAGGAAAATCTGGATCTGTAGAAGAAGGCAAACTTTTAAGATGGTAGAGGGCAGGATCCCATTCTGCGCCAGGGGTGATGCTGAAATGACAGAATTTCCTTTTATGTTCATAATATTGTAGAAGAATATAGTTATTAAGTGGCTTTGGTAAAACAAATAGCAATTCCAGCATTGATCTCTAAAAATTTCAACTTCAGCATCACATGCTTGTCATTAAAATTGAACTTTGTTCAGTAGGAAATGAAAAGAACAAGGTGTGTACCACAAGATGAATTTGGGCAAAATTCAGCAGTTAACGTGTAAAACAGTGCCAAAATAAGATAAAATGATGACATAAGCATCCATTTAATTATTTAGATGAAGATTATGGTGCTGGACAGAGGTGGGTTGCTCCTGGTTTGGACCGGTTCTATTGAACCGGTAGCGGGAATTTTCTCCTGCTTGCCGAACCAGGAGCGATGCCAGCTGGCCATGCCCCTGAACCGGCTCTTTCGGCGGCGCCTATGACGCCTCCATTTTGTTTTTCGCTTCTGTGCATGCGCAGAAGCTGTTTTTTGCTTCTGCGCATGTGCAGAAGCTAGGTTTTTGGTACTGCGCATATATGCGCGTGCCCATGCGGTGCGCACACGCGTTGCGGGAGGAAGAGAACCGGTGGCGAGGTAAGTTAGAACCCACCCCTGGTGTTGGAAATAAAAAAGGTACTGGAAATAAAGGTATTGGAAATAAAAAAATAGAATATAATGTATTGTACACTATCAATTACTCATGAAAAAGAAATCAAGTTACCGGTACCTTTTGAAAGCTATTTCTTTGTTCCATCAGGTGAGTTCTCCATATTTTTAATTACATGAACACTTGTATATATTTATTTTTTTGTTTTTGCAAAACAGAATGATAGCCATTGATAATCATAGTCATACCATTTATTATAAAAAACCTGCAGCATGTCATTTATATTGTTGCAATCATTATATACCCCAGGCTTATGTTAAAATGATACAAAGTTTGACCTTTAAAAAAATGTATATACTTAAAACATTTTGCTTCTCTGAGGATAAAAGCCATCCAAGTCAGTTTATATGATAAAATCTAACACAGTAAAATGTCATATAATAATAATGTTGCAATCAATCCATAAGCAAAGTCGCAAGATTGGTTTAATAGGTATATTTAATTGCATTTTCACTTTCAATCTTTGCTAAGAGTTCCATCTTTTGACAGGCGATAAGACACAAATCCAAGAAATAAATTATCAGACCCAAATTGTACTAAAATCAAAGTCCTAACTGCATTCTAATTGCCAATAAAAGTGAACAGAACAAGGGATCTTAACCTAGCAGCTATTTGTGTTCTGTGAAGTTGGTACATTCAGAGACCATGGATCTTTCTGTTCCTCTTACACTGAGTGAAAAAGACCCCCTATAAATGCATTTGAATGTTCCTTGGTGAACCAGGAATCATCACCAGTGCACTTTGTTTGACTGATTTTCTGGTGGAACCTAAGCTGATGTTTTCTTATGTCAAAAGAAAAGGAATACCAGGAATCTGTGTGGTTTCTCCAAGTAAGGCATTTGATAAAGTAGACCATAGCCCACTACTAAAAAAAGTAGAAAAATGTGGGTTAGATAGCAACACCACCAGAAGGATTCAAAACTGGCTGACTCAACATGTAGTGCTCAATGAAACTGCATCTACATGGAGGGAAGTATGCACTGGAGTACCCCAAGGCTCTGTTTTTGGCCCAGTACTCTTCAACATCTTCATCAATGACTTGGACGAGGGAATAGATGGGAAACTCATCAAATTTGCAGATGACACCAAACTGGCAGGAATAGCCAACACTCCAGAAGATAGGCTCAAGATACAGAAGGATCTTGACAGACTTCAACATTGGGTACTATCTAATAAAATGAAATTCAATGGTGGAAAAAGTAAGGTTCTACATTTAGGCAAAAAAACAAACAAAATGCACAGGTATGGTATATGTGGTACCTTGCTCAACAGTAGTAACTGTGAGACGGATCTAGGAGTCCTAGTGGACAACCATTTAAATATGAGCCAGCAGTGTGCAGCAGCTGCCAAAAAAGCCAACACAGTTTTAGACTGCATTAACAGAGGGATAGAATCAAGATCATGTGAAGTGTTAATATCACTTTATAATGCCTTGGTAAGGCCACACTTGGAATACTGCATTCAGTTTTGGTTGCCACAATGTAAAAAGGATGTTGAGATTCTAGAAAGAGTGCAGAGAAGAGCAACAAAGATGATTAGGGGACTGGAGACTAAAACATATAAAGAACAGTTGCAGTAACTGGGTATGTCTAGTTTAATGAAAAGAAGGACTAGGGGAGACATGATAGCAGTGTTCCAATATCTCAGGGGTTGCCACAAAGAAGAGGGAGTCAAACTATTCTCCAAAGCACCTGAGGGTAGAACAAGAAGCATGGGTAGAAACTAATCAAGGAGAGAAGCAACTTAGAACTAAGGAGAAATTTCCTGACAATTAGAACAATTAATCAGTGGAACAGTTTGCCTCCAGAAGTTGTGAATGCTCCAACACTGGAAGTTTTAAAGAAGATGTTGGATAACCATTTGTCTGAAGTGGTGTAGGGTTTCCTGCGTAAGCAGGGGGTTGGACTAGAAGACCTCCAAGGTCCCTTCCATCTCTGTTATTCTATTCTATTCTATTCTATTCTATTCTATTCTATTCTATTCTATTCTATTCTATTCTATTCTATTCTATTCCATTCCATTCCATTCCATTCTATTCTCTGTGGCTAAATAACTGTTTGATGCAAAGCTTGAAAGAAACATGTGATCTAGAAGTTTTAAAAAACAGAGTACTCGCACTCTGTACAATTTACTTGCAAGTGCACTCTGTACAAATTGGGGTCTACCTTTGTTTAAAAAACTGTGGTCATTGAGTTAATTAATAGAATTTCCAGATTAGCAATGGGCTAGTTACTGATGTTTCTTTCTCCAATTTTAAAACCATACTCATCTTTGTCCAATCCAACTTCTTCAGTATATATTTAGCATATAGGATGAATTAATAAGGAGAGATTAAATAGCTTTATTTCCATTCCTTAAGTTGCTCTGAAATCAGTCTGATTGATTTTATTCTCTGTCTTCCGCTTGGTTTGGAACTTGCATATGTATTGTTCATGATCTATTCCACAGGCAGCCCCTGGCCATGTCTTTACTATTAACATTGAACTCTTCTATCTCTTTGTACCAATAATGTAGTCAATTTGATTTCTTGGTACTCTATCTGGTAATGTTCATACATATATAGGGATCATTTGGTTGTTTGAAGACTCTACTAGCATTGAAGAAATCACTGGATTGACAGGAACTAATCAGTTATCCTGCTTCTTACTATTTCTAAATTTGGCACCCCATTCTCCAACCACAATTTCAGATTGAACTTGATCATGAAACTAGTCAACTTTCTTTTCTTTTACATGAGTGAACAGAACACAACAATTTTAGGTGTTGTTTTTCTGCATGACATATCAGCAACTAGATTTAGTTTTAATCTAGTGATGACAAGAAGATCACTAGCACTCCCAAAGATTCTCAAATCTTTCTCAATAGTATGTTGAATGTCATCTGATCTGAGGGACCAATCATCTATCATTATATCTCCATTCTCCAATGACTTTACAGTGTCTCTCCAGGAGTCCAGGAGTGACAGCATCTGTCCAGGAATGATTTATCATTGCTTTCTCCCACATAATATGGAATTGTGTCTTTGTTATTGTCACTAAAGTGATCTATTCAGAGCAACTTCCTGCATTAATGTTACCAAATATAGGTGGCTGCTTACTTTAACTGGGCTGATGTTCACACTGTGAATAATTCTGCTGGGAGTATATACTCTTGATGTACAAGCCTGGCATTCTTTGCTTATGTTTACCAGGCCTAGCACCACCATGAGACAGCATAATAGGACTTAAGGACCAATTACTGGCACAGTGGTTAAAAGCAGCACTGCAACCTACTTCAGCTGACTAGTTCAGCAGTTCAGCTGTTCAAATCTCACCAGCTCAAGGTTGACTCAGCCTTCCATCCTTCCGAGGTCGGTAAAATGAGGACCCAGATTGTTGGGGGCAATATGCTGAACTCTGTAAACTGTTTAGAGAGGGCTGTAAAGCACTATGAAGCGGTATATAAGTCTAAGTGCTATTGCTATTGCTACTCCTCCTCTCCTCATTTCTACTATGGATATAAGCATATTTACAGTACACATTTATAGTGATAGTTATTGCTTGTTACAGAATCAGTAATTGAACTCTCTAAATATTTCTGAACAGTGTTCACATATGGTCTGAAATGCATAAAGGAGATCAAAAACAAGCACTTTGTGTCTGTTGTGGCATTGGGATGAAATGCCTAGAAGGCTCCTTCCATAAGAAGCAGAAACTTTTATGCATTGACACCCGGCCTTTTATCTGATTTTATCTTCTTATATGCCTAATACAACTCATGGAATCTGAAAGGACTAAATGGGGGGCTGGGCAGATGATATCCTATGCCTTACACCATCATAGACAAATGATGCAAATTGCATATGCAACTTGTGTCATAATGTGGCTAACACAAACTATATTGTGTCATTTAACCTTGGCATCATGACAACTGTGCTATCCTCATGGTTCCCCATTTGGCCTACTGACACAAGGAATCATTTTGCCTTTGCCAGCTATTTTCTCAAAATATGCAATCACAAAACACTGAAGGCTTTAAATGTTCATGTTGATATAATTTGTGAAATTGCTTCAAGAACTGTGTATTGTTTAAAGTTTCATGTTAGGAAATATTTGCTCGTGCAATTGGCCTGTCCAATGCATATCCCACATTCCCCGCAATGCACCATGAAGAATTCAGAGCAAATTTGATGGTATATAGGATGCTATAAAGACAAAGTGGGATTTGCTCCCCCAATGGTATTTCTAACTATGGCAGAGGGATATAAATGGATATAACAGTATTGATTCAAGAGGTATTAATAGAATAGAAATGTTTTAAGTAAAGTGAAGATTTTTTTTTAAAAAAAGATTGGAATTCCGAACCATTTAGATATGAACTATTAGGTAGTACTTAAGTTTAAGCCACTTTGTTTCCCATTGGGTAAATCACAGGATACTAAATGGTGGTTGGCAGATCATAATGCATTCCAACATACAATGCACATTTAGTTGGGAATAAATTCCTTTGGGACTGACTGACTTTCAGTTCCAAAAAAACACTGAATGATGAGGCAACAGCAATGGCCTTTCTTTAATAAACCTTAGACTTACATTGCTGCTGTAGATGAAATAAAAATATAAAAAGCCAGGACAAGATATTTTCCATATACTTTTGTTTTCTTCGACTGTTATTGCACCTGTAACAAGCTAAAGATAAGTAATGAATTATTTGGATGGGCATGTTGGCACTTGATAAGTCAGCAGTTCTATAGGATGAGTCCATAAAGAACACACAATATTGACATAATAAGTGTGAATCCCTTGTCACAGTAATTTTCCTATTTCTCATGAATTCATTATTCATTCATTGTTTTCATTTGCATAGTAGAATAGCCCAACAAAATGTCATGCAACTGTCTATCCGGTTGATGGATAATTCAGTCTTTATTATGGTCATAAAATCCATATACATTTATATAAAGAACACAAATAACAGAATATCAATAAAAATGACAACAAAATACATTATACCTTGTTTAGTTGATAAAATCTGTCAGTTAAGTTCTGAAGTGCTCTGGAATTAAAATGTTAATTGTCTGTTCAATAAAGTATGAGACCTTATTTGACAAATAATGCATAACCTTTCCTTTTATCCTAGTAAACTAATCTGAGGTAGATAAATTATAGATATGCAAATCCCAATATAAATCACTTTATACCTTTCAGGGATCTGCCTTGGAATAGGTAGACTATTAAAGCAAAATATTTTGTGTGTGGGGGGGTGTATGTGTGGGTGACTCTGCACGTGCCTCGCATTTTTTCCTGCAAGTTCAGGGTCTGTTTTTTTCAGAGTAACCAAATGTTGATTCATTTATTGCAATAGAAATTGACCAACCGGTTTGTTCCTTGAACTTGCCTTTGTGGGCTAAGAGAGACTGATTGGCTCAGGGTCACTCAAGTAGGTCTCATGCCTAAGGCAAGGTGAGAACTCACAGTCTCCTGGTTTCTAGCCCAGTGTCGTAACCACAGACCAAACTGAGAAACCAAGGATGCTGATTTTTAAGACATATTCTTTCTATGGAAGGATATTATTTAAGATGAAGAGGTGCAGTGGATCAGTGGCTTGATGACGCTGGAGAAGGTCTGTACTCCAGCGATTTGAATTCTAGCACCGCATGACAGAGAGCTCCCGTCACTTGCCTCAACTTCTGTCAACCTAGAGCCTCCCGCTGCTGCCGCCACTACCGTTTCGCCGAACTGGGCCGAACTGGGAGCAACCCACCACTGATTCAAAGTGAATTTACTTCATAATCCTGCTTTCTCTTTTCCCCACAACAACAACTCTGGAAGGTGAAGTCACCCAGCTGATTTTCATAGTTAAGGCAGGACTAGAACTCAGTCGCCTGGTTACTGGGCCAGCAATTTCACTTCAACCCCATTACAGCGGTGGGTTGCTCCCAGTTCGGACCAGTTCTTAGAACCGGTAGCGCCAGTGGCGAGATGCTCTGCCCACCCGCCAGGGACGCTTCTGCGCATGTGCAGAAGTGTTGTGCGTGCGCGCAAGCGCACACACAAACCAGTAGCAAAATCATTTACAACCCACCACTGCCCCATTAGTTACATTACATTACGTTATGTTAACATTACAGCAAAAGCAACCAAGATACAGAGTTTAAGCCATTAACTATAACAGAAAAGTGATCTCTGCAGAAGCTACGATTTCAAAAGAAAGGAGAATAAAAAACTGGAATTGTGACAGTAAATGATTGAATTTCTAATTGGAAACAGTGTTCAGTTTCTTGAAGTTGCTTTATTTGAACATAAATTATTCTAAACAACAAATGCATACTTATTAATTAAATATGTATGTAGGTATGTAAAAAGGAATGTATGCCATAAAATAAGATTATGATTTCCATACGGAGAAAAATGCTAGTTGAATGAATTTGGTTAAGAGTGGAGAATGATATTGGGAGGGAAAAAAATAGATACATTTCAAAAGTGAGACAAGCACCCCAAGTAGAAAGATGACAGTCTTACCACTTGCACATCAGATATGACTCTTGGCTTACTTAAGATATTTAAAGGCATTTGAGATGAGTTTTTAAATAGGCCTTTCCCCTTCCAATAGATTTTAATAATTGCCATAAGTATGTCATTAGTTAATACTGAGCTGAAAGAAACCCAATTATTGAAATGGGTTGCTGTGACATGAATCTCTGGTTAGCATATTAAAGCTACTCATTCATGTTTAATAATGGAATTAGCCTGTGGGCAACGCTGAAAAGAAAAATGATTATTATTACTTTTCTTCTCCAAACTTTAGATCAATGTTCTTTCTGGAAGGCTTCCCCACTGGCTAGTAATTTGAGGACATGCATTCCCAACACGTAGGGAGGGCTGACTGATTGATTATGCAGACTCCTAGTGACCACATAGATAGATTTTATCCATGACGAACTATCCCTAACCTATTCTTTCAAATCTCCCAATCTCCCACATTGCCACCATAAAAGAGGTATGAAGAATACAGCTGGAAAAAGCTTTAGTATTATGGACCTTCTTTGCTTTCTTCCTTCCTTCTCCAATTTATATGGCCACTCATTTCAATGCATGACTCTGGATGGTGAACAGAATTAAAACAAAATAAAAACAATTACAACACAAATTTTAAAATACAAAGTAACTGAGAAACAACAAACCCAAATCACTAACTAACACAACCAAGGAATAGGTCACTGCACACCATCAGGTCCCCAGATCTTTGGGGCCTTAAGTGACTCAATTAAGGGGCAAGTTAGTGACTCAATTAAGGGGCAAGTTAAAATTAAGGTTAAGATGCAACCTTTTAAAATTATTGGGGAAAGTTGACATTTCCTCTACTGGTCTTAAGCTAACATTCCTGCACTAGCAAACGTCAGATTTATTGGATTGCAGTTTACATCCTAATTGTTGTGACTATATTATGTCATTGTAGAAGTTTATCCAGAGGGGACTGGTGGGAGGCAGGGCTGTAACTTGTGCAAATAAACTGAATCCATATTATTTATTTATTTATTTATTTAAAAAAAACAACCCATGATCTTAGAACAAGGCTTTTATTCTTGGTAGAAAACAGCAGTTGCATTCAGTCCTCATTTTTCATGAACATTTAGAACAACTGACACATATAAACAAATCTATGGATAAAAAAACCCAGCTCTTCTTTGATCTCTTTAATATCTATGTCTCACTATCACTGCTACCAACTTACAGATCTTTAGGGAACTCTGTGATAAAGTTGCATGATGCTTATGCAGCCTTCATTTTTTAAATGTTCAGATATTAAAACCAAAAGGACTATATAAATATAAAGGAGATGTAGGAACAATATTATGGTAAGGATGAAACCAGAAACATATTTAAAATATGTTTAGAATACTGTTAAATGCTTTAATACTAGAAACTTTTAGAAAAAAGGGGTTTCCTTGAGGATTTTTAAGTTCACAATTTCAGTGTTTTTATCTGTTTCAGTTTGCTTTTAAAAAGTAACTTGCTTCAGTCAGTTCATATGCTCTTTACAAAACAATTTGGAATACTTTGCTTTATAAAGCCCTTTAGCCTTTTAAACTGTACCTCTTCCTCAACTGGGATCATTTTGTTGCATTATTGCTGGCCAGTGGGTGGTTAATTCTTGATAAGTACTGTAGAAGATATACTGAAAATTTCACATCATTAAGGAATGGAAGAATAGATATTTATTTCAAATAACAATTATGCAGGAGTTCTATGTAAATATGAATGATGCTAAACAGCAATTAAAAAAAGAGACTGCCCCATCTAAAAAATAGCACCTTTTTTCCTGCTTCTGTTGTGTTTCTGTTAAAGAGTTTTCACTTATCCAAAGATGGCTTGATTCTTCCTGAGTATGTATGGCATATATAATTTACCCTGGCATTCAATAGTTGGTTCTACTTATCTTTGCTACCGGTTCGGGAATAGAAGCGCGCATGCGTGCGTGTGGGTGCTTTGTGTGTGTGCAACGCTTCTGCGCATGCGCAGAGCATTTGTTGATGACATCCAGGTGGGTGGGCAGAGCCTCGCGCTGCCGCCGCTACCGGTTCACCGTACTGGTTCAAATCGGTAGCAACCCACCACTACTGGCATTGGTTTCTGCAAGGAATTAATAGGTAATCAAGTATGTGTGGTGATGTCATGCTACAAATGCCATCCTGTTGATACAAGCATGAAAGGGAGGAACTTGCATTATGATATCACAATTTATATTTCATCATTTTTTTTACTTTTTTGTTTAGTAATGGATGCCTACGTGGCTTACCATTCCATGCCTAATGTTACATTTTCTTTTTGTTCCATCTACTCTTTGTATCTAGACTTCCAGGGAAGGTATGGCAAACTGAAGGTAGCTCTTCTGTTTCCTGGCATCTATCCTCTGATTTGGATTTGGATCTAAAGATTGAAAAGTATGAATTCATTGAAAGTATGTTATAAATAGGCATTTTAAAAATTTTTGCAGAGCATCATTACAGATCCCAATTGTTAATTCATCAACCTCGGTACCATTTTTTCCTGCTTTTATGGAGCAACAATCAATATGAGATAGCCTCAACTTATAAAAGCAGGATTTTTCATCACTGTATTTTATGGTCTTCTCAACACATGTATTAAGGCAGATGCAGAAGATATAGAATGTAATTGCTGTCTAATTCATAAATCCTGTTAAATCCATTTTAGTGCTTACATCACAGTTTGGACATACTTATGGGCTACTCTTGTTATCTGAAAAAGGTTGGACTAAGTAATTTTTTTTTCATTCTGACTAGTGTTTCATTAGACAGAGAGGAAACTGAGTCCAGATTTTGGAATGAACAACAAAGATATGTTAAAATGGTTTAGGTGTCTATGGAGATTCTCAGTCATCCAGGTCATGGTTGTCTCAAAGGTGTTTTTCAAAAGGCAAATGAACTATGTTTTTCCCCCTTTTCTTGGAAAGAAAGAGGAAGAAGATGTTTCATTTCTCATCCAAGAAGCTTCATCAGTTCTGGCTGGATGGGGCCGGGGAGGGGGAAAATGATTAGTTCAGAACTAATTCTTCCATCCCATCCCATCCCATCCCCAATCCCATCCAGTCAGAACTGATGGAACTCCTTGAATGAGAAGCAAAATGTCTTCTTCTTCCTCAAGCGGAAAAAAAACATAGTTTAGTTGCCTTTTGAAAAAGCACTTTTGAGATAAACCTGTCTCAGAATATCAAATGACAATTGTTTAATGGAGAGCAGGCAGATTGATTTGTTTATCATGTCACTTCTATGGGCTTATCTAGTATCAACACACAAAGAGGAAACGATACATGCTAGCTCAGCCACTATGATTTGTATGTCACCTACAGACCTATTAGACTACATCTTAATCAGTGATTCATCAAATAAAAAGTCAGTGCTACTAACTGATGGATCTGGTTGTGTTTCTTTATATATATATATATATATATATATATATATATATATATATATATATATATATATATATATATATATATATATATATATATATATATATATATATATATATACACCTCTCATGGTGGCATACAATTAAAAGCACAGTGAAACAGAAATATAAAGCCATAATAAAAACATCAATTAAAGCAAATCAGTTAAAAGAAGCAGGAACACTAGACCACATGGGTAATGGTAGGGAAAACACTATTTAGCAGCACTATATGATGGCTGAAATATATAAACCTGAAAAGTATAATTCAATTGTATACACATAAATACATCTACTAATGCATTCCTGGAGCCTTACAGCTTGGTTGGGAAAAAAAAGAAAAGGAGAGCCCAGAGTGAAATGTTTTGCTATAATATTCCATTATACATTACTTTGCTACGCACCCATGCATTTTTAGATCTGTTTTAGTACGATCAGGTGCCTTCTTGATTGATTGTTTGTAATGGAAATGGAAATGCTGTGGTGCATTAAATCCAAGCTTAGCTTGGCCAGTTTTAGAAGGTGGTTCTGTCAGAGGTGGGTTCCTCCCAGTTCAGACCGGTTCTATGGAACTTGTAGTAACTTGGCGACCTGGGTCGCTGGAACCAGCAGCGACCCAGGCCTGCCACGCCCCAGAACCAGCTCTCTTGGCGACGCCATAGGTGACGCCATCTTGTTTTTTTGCTTCTGCACATATGCAGAAGCTGTGTTTTTAGCACTGTGCATGCACGCCCGCGCCCACCCGCACCTGCGCGGCGCACCACTGAGCGAACCGACAGCGACGAAAACCGGAACCCACCCCTAGGTTCTGTGAAATTCTTCCACTCCTTCATTTTGGAATATGGCAGTAATCTTTTCCAGTGCGATATTAGCCAATTCCACTTAGTAGCTTCCTCCCACTTCTAAATTATACTTCAGAATGGAAGATATATTGACTACTCTTTCTGTATTGATCTTGGTATACCACTATATGGCCTAGGAAAGTGAAATGAAACATGAGAAATGACTTAACCTTTTCTGCCACTCCAATCATTTCTTCATCACTAACATAATCTTTGGACAACCAAAGCAATACCTATGCACATGGATATTACCAGACGGGGTTCACAGAAATAAAATTAACTATGATATTGATACAAGGAGGTGGAAGAGCTTACTGATAAAAGCAAAGACATGGCCAGGAGCTGGCTGTGAAACAGATCATGAACTACTCACGGGAAAGTTCCAAGTCAAGCTTAAATGAAAGAACAACAACAACCAATTGCCATAATAAGCTCTGTCAAGGAGTATATCAGGAATTGTTTTGGTCCTGAACCTGACTGATAGGGCTCCAAAGCAACTGTGGAATGAAATTAAATGAATTATTAAGGATAAATGTGAAAAGAGACTGTGAACGACCAAGAAACAGAAGAAAGAAAACTGGATGTCAGAACAAAGGGTGGAAATTATATAGCAATAGCAATAGCGCTTAGACTTATATACCGGTTCATAGTGCTTTACAGCCCTCTCTAAGCGGTTTACAGAGTTCAGCATATTGCCCCCAACAATCTGGGTCCTCATTTTACCCATCTCAGAAGGATGGAAGGCTGAGTCAACCTTGAGCCTGGTGAGATTTGAACAGCTGAACTGCTGAACTGCAGTGCTGCATTTTAACCACTGCGCCACCTCGGCATTATGCTGATTATGTCAAGCTATGGAATGTCCTTGGAGAAAATGGGAATTCCCAGAATATTTCATGGTCTTCATATTTCTCATGAAGACATCTAGGCACAGTCTAGATAGAATATGGCAAAACAGTGTGATTCCAGGTCAGCAAAGAAGTGAAATATAGCTGTATGGTAAAATCCTCTCCTTATATATTCAAGCTATGTGTTGAATATACAATATATTGGAAACTGAAGATGAAAAGGTTTTCAAAATTGGAAGATGAAAAGAAGGTTTTTAAAATTGGAGAAAGAAATATCAATAATGCGTGCTATACTGATCTAGACATTTTAGTAATGAAAGTCAAGGAGTGAAAAAATGTGTTTAAATATAAAGAAGACCTAGTTAATGGACAGTTTGTTTAGTACTTTAAACAACTTTTAAAAAGTTGATAAGTAAAATGTAGGCAGTGGAGCTGAGAACATTTCCATTGGTTTGTTTAAAGTTTTGGTTAGTAAAAATGAAAATAAACTTTTCATTGGACAAAGATAAATGATTAAAATGCACCATTTCTAAGAACATTTTAGACCAGTTTCAACTTCAATAGCTCTTTTTTTTTAAATGCAACTCATGGGATCATTTAGGAAAAAAAATCATCTTCTAGCATTTGGATGAAATATAGTTAAGCACATAATTAAGCTAACGGGACTCATATGTTCCCACAATAAAAAGAAAGTAAATTTTCTAAATAAATTGAAAAGTTAAAGAACAAAACGATTGAGAAGACATCTTGAAATAATGCTAAAAATGCAAACGTTGATTATTTTTTGCACTTTTCTTCTCATGTAAATCACTGGTAAGTATGGCATCTGGTGGAGGAGCGGATCTTACAGCTATTGAGTTCATTCTCACAGTAATGAAGCTAAACTGATTTGAGGAAAATAACCAAGCTGCCAGAATCCCTTCAAATTGCAAAAGATGGCAAGTCACAATAAAAGACTCTGCTTTTAAAGGAAATGAATATGAATATGAAACTGAATAGCCCTATTATAAAATCTACATAAACCTAAGATTTCAGAGTATGTTTAACATATATTATTCTTGAAATTTGCATATTGAATCATGGAAGTTTCTGCTGACTTTCTATAACATTTATCTCTCTCTCTCTGAGCTCTTTCATTATTGGTGCTTTGTACAATTTGGGAATTAGTTCCTGTTTGATCTCACTACGTAATCTATTTTTATTTCTGAAATTGTTCTGCTTAGGTTGAAATCACAGCAAAGCTTGCACTATATTTTGAATGACTGTAACCTCTATAGAGTTTGCAAGTAGTCCATTTTCTAGTTGGCAAGAATTCCTGCCTCACTTGGGTCTGGATTTAAATCAGCCATTACTCACCCCTAGAGGCTTAAAAACATCTGGATTTTTCTTTGTCTTCCTCTTCCCATGTCCCCCAGTATTCCACTCTGTCTGCAGTCTTTCGTTGTAATGTGCAATCATGGGATATAATTGATTTTTTAAAAAAGGCCTGGTTGCAAATCATGGGCATGATTACATTTCTCTTTCACAATTCATCAGGACTTTTAAATGTAGCAGGGGAATGGTGGCAAAGCAGCTGGGAAGATTCTTGTGCAGAATTTCAATGTTTTTGCTTATTTATTTTTTAAAAGTTTTCTTTGTGATGTTTTTCAACATAGCAACCTCTCAGATTTTTTTCTTTTCTTTTTTTTTGCAAACCACTTACTAAAACTAACTATTTTTTTTAAGGTGGAATAGAAGAAAAGTGATTTTTTGTACACTATATTGGGATCAGAATCAGCCCAGCACTACTTACATATAGAATAGAATAGAATAGAATAGAATAGAATAGAATAGAATAGAATAGAATAGAATAGAATAGAATTTTATTGGCCAAGTGTGATTGGACACAAAAGGAATTTGTCTTGGTGCATATGCTCTCAGTGTACATAAAATAAAAGATACATTCATCAAGAATCATAAGGTACAACACTTAATGATAGTCGAGGTACAAATAAGCAATCAAATCATATTAGGAACCTGACGGAATAAGAATTTACGATTAGAGGTGATAGGATCTTTTTCCCTTGAATCTAATCCTTGGTCAAAATAAAACCCGAGAATAAAAGTCTAAGTAACAAAATATTTATTTCAGTATAAAAGAATATAAAACCTAAGAACTACATCTCTGCAATCTAAACACGTCCTCCTTCGGAGAGGACCAGCAGCAGAAGAAAAAGAAAGAATGAATGGAATGTTTACACATGCGCAGATCAGTCATCACGTGCCTGCCTTGCTAGGAAGTCTGGGTACCATATATTTTAGTGTATGAGCACAACTGACAATCAAAATTCACATCGTGACAGAACCAATCAATATAAATCGTAAGGATACAAGCAACGAAGTTACAGTCATACAGTCATTTGTGGAAGGAGATGGGTGATGGGAACGATGAGAAAATTAATAGTAGTGCAGACTTAGTAAATAGTTTGACAGTGTTGAGGGAATTATTTGTTTAGCAGAGTGATGGCGTTTGGGAAAAAAACTGTTCTTGTGTCTAGTTGTTCTGGTGTGCAGTGCTCTATAGGGTCGTTTTGAGGGTAGGAGTTGAAGCAGTTTGTGTCCAGAATGTGAGGGGTCTGTAAATATTTTCACAGCCCTCTTTTTGACTCGTGCAGTATACAGGTCCTCAATGGAAGGCAGGTTGGTAGCAATTCATATAAAGATGAAATGAAATTTTTCTTAGGGAACTCTCTGTCTGAGTCATTTCCAAAAGTTGTCTTATGCTGGTCTTTAAAAAAGCCTCTTTTTCTCAGATAATAGCTCCTGCATATCTCCATCAGGATCATTTCTTCATTCTCTACAAAAACTTAATACTAGAAGAGTCCCCTGCAATCAGAGAATCCATGCTCTTGGCAATGGGAAAATGAAAGCAAATCTGTCCCAACTTGTCAGAAGATAGTGATTCTAAAAGGCTCTTTAAAATGGATTTTAAAATCTGATAGGAAAAAAGAAACAAGTGAATTGTAAAAAAAAAAAGACATATTTGCTTAGGGAACCAGTGTGCTACTCGAGAAAAAAAAATCTACGGTTTTAATCACCTTTCCCTATTTTTCAAATACAGGTAGTCCTCGACAATTGAGGCTCAAAATTCTGTTGTTAATTGAGATATTTGTTAAGTGAGTTTTGCCCCATTTTATGACCTTTCTTGCCACATTTGTTAAGTGAATCGTTGCAGTTGGTAAGTTAGTAACATGGTTGCTAAGTGGAATCTGGCTTTCTCCATTGACTTTGCTTGTCAGAAGTTTGCAAAAGAAGATCACATGACCTTAGGACACAGCAATGGTGATATGTATGAACCAGTTGCCAAGCATTTGAATTTTAATCACATAATCATGAGGATGCTACAAAGGTTGTAACTGAAAAATGGTCATAAGTCATTTTGTTTCAGCAAATTTGTAACTTTTAATAGTCACTGAATGAACTGCTGTAAGTTGAGGACTACCTGTAATACTCTTTATGTTGATGGTACATTTTCACAACTTTCCTTTTTGGGCAGATATGAAAGTGACAAAAATGCAACAACTAATTCAGATTTGTTTTCCTAAAGTATGGGTGTGAGTCAGGGTTGGGTTCAAACTTACCTCGCTGCCGATTTGCTTCCTCCCGCGCTGTGTGGGCACGCCTCATGGGCGCGCCTCGTGGGCATGTGCGCTTTGTGTGTGCGCACGCATACACAGTGCCAAAAAATCTGGATTTTTTTTTTTTAAAAGCTGAAAACAAGATGGCGACTGCATGCACAGTGCCGGAAACTCGGCTTCTGCACATGCTCAGAAGAAAAAAAAATTAAAAATAATAATAATTTTTTTTAAAAAAAAAAAGATGGTGGTGCCCACAGGCTGGCACCGACCAAACTGGGTTGGTGACATCACTGTGACATCACCTGCAGGTCGCTACCGGTTCGGGCAAACTGGTCCGAACCAGGAGGAACCCACCCCTGGTGTGAGTATGTGACCCTCTTTAAACCAGTTACTGTGTTGGCAGTATGATCACACAACTAGCTTTTCCAGCAGACAAAACCATGCTTGATGAAATCAAAATAATACATTTTAAGCTTTGCCTGCACAAGTCAGGCATTTTGTGTGTGTGTGTGTGTGTGTGTGTGTGTGTGTGTGTGTGTGTGTGTGTGTGTGTGAAATTATTATTTGATTTACTCTTCTAATAAGTTGTTGTCAGTCCCTAAGTCATGTCTGACTCTTCTTGACTCCATGGACCATAGCATGCCAGACCACTCTGTCCTCCACTGTCTGCCCAAATTCATATTTATTGCATTGATGACACAAACTATCTAACCCACTGGCGTCCCCTTCTCCTTTTGCTTTCAATCTTTCCCAACTTCAGGGTCTTTCCCAATGAGTCCTTCCTTCTCATTAGGTTGCTGAAGTATTTGAGCTTCAGCTTCATTATCTATCTCCTGATACAGGGGTCCCTAATCAGGATCTGTGGACCAGCACTGGCCCGTGGCATGCCAGAAACAGGTCCGTGCAAACAAGCGAAGCCCCATCCATGGGATGCAGGCAGCACGTGAAACCACGCCCCCTCCGGTCCGTGGAAGAACCTCTCTCCACGGAACCGGTCCCTAGTGCCCAAAAGGTTGGGACCTACAGCCGCTGTCCTAATACACAGAATAATTAAAGTCATTCATTTTCCGTTTTTCTTCCTCCATTGGTCTCAGTAAACAGAGAATTAGCACATGCTGTATACTCACGTATTCTTTAGGCCTAAACTTTTTTTTTCTTGTAATGATTGTTTCTTAGAATGTAAAAATAAAATAAAAATGCTTTTCCTGCACCACCAAGCAATCACTTCCACCTGACACACCTTGAAGATTAAGAGGAAATCTGATCTGGCCAGGCTCCCAAATGCCTCAAAGATGCAAAGGAACAACTGTAAACAGAAGAGCTTAGCATGAAAAGGTAATCAGAAAAGAATCTAGTGGGAATCTGACTAGGAGAAAAGATAACATAGACTTCTTGGACAGAACCGTGTTTATTATTTTTTTAAAGAGAAAAACATTTAGCTCTGTATTTTGCACATGCACACACAGACAAATGTAGCCCGAAACAACCACACATTGTTTCTTTTGTAGCAATATTTTATTTTTGTAATGGGCTTTATGTGTTTAATTTTTACTTTTCCCGACCTGGTAGCACTTGCAATGTATCAGCACAACTCAAGGAAACCTCCCATTTTTATTACCCTCATTTCCTTCCTTGCTTTGCAATACAAATGGTTCAACAAAGCAATTTTAACAAGAACATCTTCCTAGTTGACTCAATGCTTGCGTGGCTGTTATACTTCCCTCCTTATTGTGTGAAGCTCACAGGCAGGTGCAGCTGTTATTATCTCCAACTGACCTCTGACAGCCAATTATCTAAACACTTAGGATGAATGAAAAAGAGTGGGCTTCTTCAGTCCCAAATCCAATACAATCAGTAGGCCCAGAGGGTCTTCATTAGGACCACCTATGGAGGTGAAGAGGGTCATTCCTCTCCATGCTCTCCCCATGCCAGTCAAATTGCCAGCTTCCCAGGCCCTTATAGAAAAGATTCTGAACGTAGTCAAGGGTGATCAATCACCTCCCAATATCGTACAAAGATTCAGGACAGGAGAGATTAGAGAGATTAACAACATGGATTCCAGCAAATTTATCCACTATATTTACTGTCATTATTTAAAAAAAAAAACAATTGTTCAATTCATGATGGCTATTGCAAGATGAGTTATAGCACAATATTGGAAAAATTCAGAGCCTTTGTCATTGGATCTGATATGAAAAATTGCAGAAGATTGTTGTTATGGAAAAATTGGTATATAAAAGATGGAAGATGTTGTGATATATTAGACAAGTTATCTTTGATTCATTTGGAGAAACGGTTATCCTTTTTGTAAAACATAATAAGCTAAGATATTTTTTGTTTACTCCAGTATTTATGAAAGTTGTTGATTTCTTCTTAGACTTTTAAAAATATGATAATTCTAATGTGATTTTTAAATTTTTTTTATTACTGTCTTGCATTTCCTATTATTGTTTTTACTGTGTATTTTATCACAAGATCATATATCCCTCACTCTGTATCTGTGGCAAGCAAAAAGAAGATTAAAACAAAAGTATGTGCAATCACCTCCCAAGTGCTAAATTACACTCCTGAATGGTGAAATGAAAATGGCAAATAGCATTTTCATTCAAAAAAATTCAAAATATTTGTTTTTCTCTATAAGCACTAAAAATGAGGTGGATGTATTGCCACAAATTATTAAATTTCTTTCATTGTTAATGATTATCTAAAGTATTTTTGTGTTTAATCCTAGGTTATTGTAGTCTTTATTTTAGGGGTGTCTTAGCTATCTAATGTTTGAATGTTTACACACGTAGTAATAGGAGAAAGTGTAAAGTTATACAGACAAGGCCAAACATCAACTACAGTGTGCCCCTATTATGTTTTAGGAAAGGGTAACTATATTATATTTATTTTCTTATAGTTATTATAGTTAATTTCTGAGCAAGTTGGTGTGGTGGTTCAGAATATATACCCAGATAGATCTCAAAAATGTCACATTTCCAATTTGAAAGAAGAGAGTTGAAGTTCCTTTTATCTCTAGTCCTAATTGTGTCCGTTGAAAATAGATGCTTGTTTACATTCTCTGCATTTTTTCACTCTACAGATATCAAGAAAGTCCACAAGGTTTGTTTGGAACCCTTCTGTCATTTAACATGTTCTAAATGATCAGCTTAATATGATCAGTGTAAGCATCCATGAAAGAAAACTCCATTGTTTTGCAGAACATGCCTTTTATATGTGCTTCCAATTACATAATGTAGTAAAATTGCTGAAAAGAACCACTTTTTTCAGAGTGTGGCTTACAATTCTAAAACAATGAAATATTTTAAACCAATAAAAACAGTACAAAAATAAATATAAGTGGATTCTCATTATTGCCATATGCTGTAAAAGAGCTACAGGAGGGAGTAACTCATGTTTATTTTATTTTAAAAATTGCACTTGGATCTTTCTCCAGCATTTCTACTCCCCGCCCCCCAAATTAACTATCCAACTGCATAAGGAAGACTGTTAATTTCCCTTAATTATGGCTTTCCTGAATTACACAAATTTCCTCACAATCAGCTATAGATTTACAGAATGGATTATTGTCTCCTGGTGACTGCCTAGACTAGTCTCTGTACTTTTCTTGGCAAGATTTTGGAAATGGTTTCTTCTCTTTCCTAGCACTGCAAGAGATTGACTGATCCATGGTCACCAAGCTGGCCTTCATAACAAAAGTGGGACTAGAACTTACACATAAAGCTTACACATTTTCAAAACAATTGAAGAAGGCTTCTGGCTTTCCTTTACCAAGCAAGATGAAGTGGCTGTTTTTATTGATTGATTGATTGATTGATTGATTGATTGATTGATTGATTGATTCAGAAACCTTCTGCGTTTAGGATAAAATTAGCTTTGTATACTGGAGAGAGCAGACTAACAACCTCAGACTAATCCCTGTCTTGTAAAATTTTGTTGACTGTTCTTTGAGCCACTTCTTCACTGCAGTTTTCACTTCCTTGTCACTGGAATAATGTTTGCCTCTCAAACCCTCTTTCAAACCCTCTATAATCTAAAGTATTATCCTCAAACACATTTTGTAATCATCTGTGAATGGTCACAGGGGTTTCCCCCTCAGAAACAAGGAATTCAATCACTGCTCTTTGTTTTTGATGCAACTCTAAGGGGGCAGCCATTTTGAATTTTCCTTGCGAGTCTAAAAACCTGAAAAGTAAGAACCAAAATATTTTAGAACGTAAATGATATAATCATTTATAACTGGGAAAAATTTCAGGTATTTTTTTTATCAAAAACTTCACCTGAAATAAAGAAAATGGATTTACTTTTTGACTCACCCTCATATATCAAAAATTGGAGAAGGCTTTTGTTCTGAGTGTGTAGTGCTAGATTCTATTATCATATCATTTATTACTGGTACCAGGGTACCAGGGTTTTTTAATGGCTCTGGATTACAAACAATGGATTTTCTACCACCGCCACCCACATGGTAGCTTTCTGGAAAAGGGAAAAAAATTACTAAATTTCACATTGACATTTCCGGCCCAGATATGTTTCTTTAAATTATGTTTATTTCAATCGTGTTTTTGATAAAGACCCAATTTTAATTTGACATCTAATAATTTTTGACAGTGAAAAATGCATCCTTTCCAAATAATCCAAGGAGTTAAAGCAGGGATGTCTTGGAATACTTTAACTCAGGGGTCCCCAACCCCTCATCCGTGGTATGCCAGAAACGGGGCATGCAAACAAGCAAAGCCCTATCCACGGGATGCAGGCAGCACACAAAACCACACCCCCTCCAGTCTGCAGAAAAAACTCTCTCCACGGAAGTGGTCTCTGGTGCCCAAAAGGTTGGGGGCCATTGCTTTAACTCTTCTCTAGAACTATCTATGCCAGTAATGGCTAACCTTTTGTTGTCGTGTGCCAAAAGCGCACGTGTGTACCCATAATGCAATGTGCATGTGACCCCCCTGTGCCCCTTGCCCCCCCGTGTATGTGCATGGATCCCCCTTTGTGCGCCCCACACCCCTGTGCATGTGCACGCGATCCCTCGTGACCCTCATGCATGCGCATGTGACCCCTGTATGCGCTCAACCCCCATGCATGTGGGTACAAACCCCGTGCATGCATGTGCAACCCCCGCACATGCACGCATGCCTCCTGGATGCGGCCCGCCCCCCACGCAGAGACCCAAAAACCAGCTGGCCGATGGGAGGTGCGCGCTCATATGCGATGGAGCTGAGCTGGGGTGATGGCTCGCGTGCCTGCAGAGAAGGCTCTGCGTGCCACCTGTGACACATAGATCGCCATCACAGATCTATGCTATAGTTAAAATGTTTTGCATTATTAAAAATTGCTGGTGATTTCTTCTGGAAATACAGTTCAATACTGCAATCAGTATCATTCTACCTATATTAATCATTATAGCTTTGAAGGATGTTCTAGTATGTTCCTTCCTATTGTTTGTGCTATTTCCTCTCTGACATGCACACAACCAGATAATGCAAAAAAAAAAAAAAAGGACTGATCAGCAGAATATATGCACTCACACAAACACACACATACATATTGGGTGTTTTCCTTTATAAGCAGAATCCAAACTGAATGTGTCAAGCCAGAGGCGTTTAATTATTTTAAGTGTTTTTAATCCATCACACCCAGGAAATATATATCCAAAAATAACAGCTTCCTTTTGGTTATGATTATACAACTGCTTTCTACAATTAAGGAAAAAGCATAATAGCCAAAGTTTTGATCAGAGGAATGAGAGTGACATGCATAAGATAATAAAACATTTTCTAATATATTCACTTAAAGGATCGTTTGGCTAGCATACGAAAGTATTTTATTACTTAAATGTGGAATTTTTTATATCTCTAGCTTTTCATAATTGCATGCACATTTTGCTTATGAGCTGAGCAATGACTGAGCCCAGTATTATCAAAAGGCGGGGTCATCAGCAATAGTGTGAAGAAAAGATAATAAGGCTGGGGGGGAGGTTTGTTAAACCAATAATTCTCAACCAAGTTCCAAACACTAGCATGAGAAGACCTTCTATTCAGTGGTGTAATCTAAAGTTTTTACTACCAGTTCTGTGGGCATGGCTTGGTGGGTGTGGTGTGGCTTGGTGGGCTTGATGGGCATGGCAGAGGAAGGATACTGCAAAATCTCCATTCCCTCCCCACTCCAGGGGAAGGATACTGCAAATGTCCATTTCCACCCCACTCTGGGGCTAGCCAGAGGTGGTATCTGCCAGTTGTCTGAACTACTGAAAATTTCCACTACCGGTTCTCCAGAACCTGTCAGAACCTGCTGGATTTCACCCCTGCTTCTATTCAATTAATGAAAATACCTGAAAATAAATATGAAAAAATAAAAAAATGAAAAAAAAAAGAAAATACCTGACTCTGTGATTTCTTCTCCAAACCCCAAAAACTTTAACCCTAGACTGTCTACAGTCGACCTCTCCCCGTTTCTAAGAGGTCTGTAAGGGGCGTGCATAAGCCCACCACTGTGCCTACTGTCCCTGTCCTACTGTCTTATTGTCCTCTTTATCGTTACTTTTTTTACTTATGTTTATACAAACAACTACTATCCTGTACATGTTTGACAAAATAAATAAATAAATAAATAAAACATTGCTTTGAGGGTAGTGATCTGGTGAACTGCTTGAA
This sequence comes from Diadophis punctatus similis, assembly GCA_023053685.1. Lineage (NCBI taxonomy): Eukaryota > Metazoa > Chordata > Lepidosauria > Squamata > Dipsadidae > Diadophis > Diadophis punctatus. The sequence continues at coordinate 198,086,670 of JALIGW010000002.1, forward strand.
CAATGTATCAATTATTCCACCTCCAAAGTTATTTAAATAATGTAATCCAAAGTATTAAGAACTCAGTTGCTTGGAAAGCAAAAAACTGTATTGGAGGAATTCATTTATTTTGTCTAAGCTTCTTCTGATTCTACTTTAAGCTTTTGTTTATGGCGTCACTCTGACTAATTTATAACATCTGAGTTCAGAGATCACTTCTAATTATCACTCTGCCATGTATCTTTGCCATAAAAAAACCCTTAAGAATAGTAAAAGAGAATAGCCACAATATTAGTTTTGTTCAGTTGTGTTGATCAAAAGCAGTAAAACCTATAGTAAGATAGGCTGAAAAAGGATGATCTCTCATCCTTCAAGCTCAGATTTCCATGATCCAAGTCAGGATAAGATAAATGAAGAGTACCATAACCAAGCAAGGCTATTATATTGGTGTTATGAGTGGTTGTGTGTACTCACATTACAAATTCAAGAGATAAGGCCCTATTTCTACTGTTTTTTAGATTGACTCCTAAATACCCTAATTCCGCTTAGAGCAATAACACAACTTACTGCCAAGGCTGCTAATTATGGTTGTTGACTGGTCTGATCCATTTCCTGGGTACCAAAATCCTCACATTTCCTTGGTATCCAAATCCTCACTATGAAGAACTCTGGTACTTTCTGTATGAAACCAAAAAGAGCTGAATATTCACCAGTAATAGCCATGAACCATTATGATGCCATCACTCGGCTATATCTCAGCTTATCTGCATTCAAAGGTGGTAGTAGTAATTTGTCTCCTTATGACTCGAATAATTTCTGCCTCATTACTTTGAAACTCCTGTTTTGTTTAATAAAGCTGGTATTCTTCATATATTAAGCAACAGAAAAACTTTATTTTGGGGAGGCTAACAAAATACATGTTTATATGTTCTATTTTACTCAGGGAAAGAAAAGTGGGTGATCCACCTCCAAGGCAATTGTAGCTATCTATTTATTTGGTATAGGGTTTCTTTTCATTTTGTGGTTGGTTTGTATTGTAACATACTAGACTAAACCTCTCTACCCCTTCTTTCATTTTTCCTTTGTCAAATTACAGATCGCAAATGTTTGGGTGAAGCCTCTCTTTATCCAAGATTTTTAAAAACCCTATTTATTGCAAATTGTAACTTTAAACTATGTACCCGTTCTTTTTCTTTCTCAGTGAAAGGAAAATGTAGTGCATCTTCCATTACTCTTTCCTTAAAATTACCTTGCACAGCACGGGTTGGCATCCCTCCCTTTCTCTTTTCTGATTCAATATTTTTTTTTAAAAAAAGAAACAACACTTCCGTTATATGTGCAACTTGCCTTTTGATCGTTGAAAGGGATATATGTGCTTGTGGTTTGCTCTCTGCAGGGAGATACTGTGCCCAGTGCCTTTAGGGGGATGGGATTATTAGTCTTCACTAGAAATCTCTTTAACTCCAGAGTGAAGTATTTCCAGCCTTCCACCCCGCAGATTCCTTTTCTAACCATCCCCCGCTTCTTTACAAGCCAATTTCCCTTCCTGGGGAATCTGGGGATCTCGTGCCCCATCCTGTCTCTCGTAATCCGTCTCTCCAACCCCGCTGCCCGCCTTGTTCGTATTAGTCCTGGTTCTTCTCACCCAAAGTCCCATGGAGTTCTATCTCCACCCCGTTCGCCCCTCTGACAAAACTTTACTCTAAGGCTGAGGAAGGCAGCGCGTCTGCTACGTGGAGAGAGGAAGAGGTGGGTGGAGAGACATCAAGGGGGTCTTAACGATGACTGATAGACCCCAGCCTCCGGGTTTCAGGTTAGATAAACAAGTTCTGCAGTTGGTCGGTTTCCTTGGGCTCTTCTTTTAAAAAGTCCCTCCTTCCTTCTCCTTCCCCTCCCAATTTCTCTGGCTCCCCCCCCCCCACTTCTTCTTTTTTTGGCATCTGCACTAGTGACGGCGGCGGCAACACAGCAGCAGCAGAGTAGCACAACGGCGCCTGACAGTTGCGTGCATATGGGGTAAGTTTTGGTGGTGGGTTGAGTGGAAGGGCAGAACTGACCGATGGAGGGGTTCAAATGGGGGCCGCTGGAGACAGTCAGGAAAGGGGGGGGGCGCTGATGAGCAGGAGACGTGAAAGCCAATCCTCGGGATAGACTCTGGAAGCTTTCGGGTACATATCAGGTCCACCTCCGAAGCGGAGACACCGCTTTGGTCAACTTTGAGACACCCTCAATCTCCCTCCGTTCCCAGACTCGGAAGACGGAGACTTCCGAGCAGCCCTCCCTTCCGGATTGCGCTCCCGGTGCCCAGGGACCAGGTAGCCTGGGGGTGGGGGGCGAGCCAAGGCAGGGTCCCCGCGACTTCTCTCTGGGAAGCCGGGCTGCTTTTCGGACTCCTTTCAAAGGAAGGAGCGCACCGCGAGCTGAACTTTGGAAGTGAAAGGCTGGGGGACTTGGAGGGGGCTCAGTTAATGTGACTGAGCGGCAGGAGGTCCTGCTAAGTGACGGAGACGCAAAGGGGAAAAAGCAAATCTGCTTCTGGACGATTGGATGGGAAATGGTAGAAGAAGCCAGAAAAAGTCATTCGGGGAAAGGGGGAAAAAAAAAGGAATATGAAAATGAAATCATGGCACTAGCACCCGAAGGAAGTGTGGGGGGGAAACAAAAGACAACAAATTTTATTTTATTTTATTTATTTATTTGTCAAACATGTACAAGATAGTAGGTGTTTGTATGATCATAACATAAGCATAGAAGTACAGATAAATGAGGACAATAGGACAGTAAGACAGGGTCGGTAGGCACAGTGGTGCGCGTATGCACGCCCCTTACAGACCTCTTAGAAATGGGGTGAGGTCGACTGTAGACAGTCTAAGGTTAAAGTTTTGGGGGTTTGGGGAGGAAACCACAGAGTCAGGTAGTGCATTCCAGGCATTGACCACTCTGTTGCTGAAGTCGTATTTTCTGCAGTCGAGTTTGGAGCGTTTACATTAAGTTTGAATCTATTGCGTGCTCATGTATTGTTGCAGTTGAAGCTGAAGTATTCATTGACAGGTAGGGCATTTTGGTATATGATTTTATGAACTATATTTAGATCAGATCGAAGGCGATGTAGTTGTAAATTGTCTAATCCCAATATTTCAAGTCTGGTGGAATAAGGTATTCTATTGCCAGCAGAGGATGTTCAGAGCAGAGCAGAGCAGTGGATGTTCAGAGCAGAGGATGTTCAGAGGATTAAAAAAAAAAGTTTTTTTTAACTTCAGCTAGGCTGCAAACAATTCCCTGGGCAGAGGCATTTTGGCAATTGAGGATTTTGAGAAAAGTGTATGGTGACAGAAGAGGACTAAAGAAAAAAAGTTTAATCCTCTAAACAAAAAAGTTTAGTCCTCTTCTGTAAAAAGTTAAAAGGAAGGGGGGAGGGGTTGCCACCACTAAGCAAATTGGAAAGATGGGAGAGGGGAACCGTGTAAATATATTGCAACTTTTCTAACTTAGTACCTTCTACATTCTTTGGGATGATGTCTTTTGGGTTTCCCAACCAGAATGGCCAAAGGCTTTGAATGATGGGAGTTATGATTCTAACTTATCTCAGGGATACTAGACTGGAAGGCTAATGACCTCTGGCCAGATATATCATACATGAAATCCAACAATAATTACTACCTAGAGCAGTGATGGCGAACCTTTTTTTCCTCGGGTGCCGAAATAGTGCGCGCATGTGCTATCACACGTGCGTGCATGCCCACACCCATAATTCAAAGCCCCCCCACTTGCCCCACCCCCCTGTGCATGCCCCCCACTTGCCCCACACCCCCATTTCCCGACTTCCAGTGGGACCAGTAGGCCCGTTTTTTGCCATCCCCAGGCTCCAGAGGCTTTCTTGGAGCTTGGGGAGGGTGAAAACGCTCCCCCCCGCCACCCCGGAGGCCCTCCGGAGGCCGAAATCGCCCTCCCAGAGCCTCCGCACGAGCCAAAAATCAGCTGGCGGGCACGCACATGTGCACTGGAGCTGAGCTAGGGCAACGGCTCGTGTGCCGGCAGATATGGCTCCGCGTGCCACCTGTGGCACCCGTGCCATAGGTTCGCCATCACTGACCTAGAGATAACCAAATTGACCTTGGAATAAGGTTTTATTTTGCTCTTGCTTGGTTATATCTGTATAAGGTAAAATATGTAGCTAAACCCAAGAAAAAGAGCTTTAAACATTCTTTCCCTGCACCACTTCAAAATGAGTAAAGCAGATAGGAAAAAAGGAAGAGTGCATGTAGGAGTCCTTTAAATTTTCCATAAGTTCTACTCTCTTTGGATGAACAAACTGGCCTCTTGTCTGCAGCACTGATCCATTTTACAAAATTTCTGTGACCACTAGAAAGCAATGAATTAGACCTGGTTTTTTATTATATAAAATTTGGAATGGATCCTATAAAATCAAGGAATCTGAGTAAGTTCATAGTAAGTTTTTGTGATTCCATTCAACGTTTGGATCTAATCTGTGGTATGTGAACTATTGGGATCATTCGAAGTAGCCCTTCCATAGTAGTATTATGTGAGTATAAATCATTTTCTGAAAAAAATTCAATATCTATCTCCTTCTCTCTGCTTATTTCTGTCCCTTTAACACTGAAGCTGCCACTTGGGCTTTAGGAATGTTGTGGGGGGGAGAAGAGATTCATCTCTGAATCATCTTTCATGCCAATGGGATTAAAGAAAGGCCTTCAGTAAAGAACTGTGAGGTAGGTAAGACTAGTGACATGAGCACTTACATATTTTTAATGTAACACCAGTAGAAACTCAAAAGACAAAATGGTTGAAGTACATGCAGTTGAAGAAAGTGCAACCAGCAATATTGAAGGTTTGGTAAAATTGGAGGAGGAAATTAATGGGATATCCAAAAGCATGTATTGTGTAAAAAAAGAGGAATAAATTACACTGGAAATAGAATTGTACTGCAGACTAGGAATTATTGTTGACTTCTTCATTCTTAATGTTTTTGCTGTTTTCAGATTTAGAAGATACATTCTTTTGTTCACTTTAAGCAGTGGTCTCCATGATTCAGGTCTTCCCTGATTATCCCCCTGCTTGTTATTGTATGAATGGAAGCTTTCCTTCCCTGGGTTGGAGCCTCACTGGTATCTGGTTTGGGCATTGCCTGTGTCTGACAATAGTAGAAAAAAAAATCCTTTGTCTACTTGGCAAAAAACAACAACACACCAGTTTAGTCTCAAATAATCTTTCCCTAATATTGTTGCAGGCTCCATTGTATCATCTGTATATTTTCACATGTACTCAACCTGCTGCTGCCAAATATCAATTTTTTTGAGATAGCTGGTTCATATCTCCTGGGCCTTACTCTCAATAGTCACTCCTTTTGGTTCAGCATCCATTGTTACCTACAACTTTTTTTTCTTTTCTCAGACTGTTTTCTTTCTTCGTGGCTGTCCTTGACCTCTTTTTCAAAGCATCTCTAGTGAGATAACACACCTCTTAGTTTTTATAAAACATTCTCTTAAAATACCTTTTATGATAAATCTTCAGTTGCAATTCTCTAGTTCTCAAATTCCACTTCAACTCATGCTATAGATTAAGTATAAACATATGCAACTGAAAGAGTGTCATATTTCTTCCATGTTAATGATACTTCCACTTTTCTGTCCTTCATCTGTTGTTTCCCAGAGAAAATTTTAGACAGCAAGCTCTTTGGAAGAGCGACTTTAGTTTTCTACTCTATAAAGTATCCTGCACTGGTGAAACTTATAACTTGCTGTTGCAAGAAAGAAAAGAGAAAAGAAGAGAAGAACGATGAATCAAGAAAACATGTTGATTCCTAAAGTCCTAAAACAGAAATTGCAGGTTCAAAAAAAAAATCAATGCATTGTAAACAATCAAGTAAAGTGTGATAGGAAAAGAAACTGGCAGATAAAAGACTCAGCTATTTTTGATGTATTGATTTCTTCTGATGGCATTAATAGATGTGTGGCTCAGAAAATGTAGTTCTTCTTGAAGTGATAAAACTAGCAGGATTCAATTACTTTAGAGAGATGAAAGCTGGCATAGCTTAAAGTTTCTCCATAAAATAAAGATTGAACAAGTAAAAGAAGCCCCTCCCCCAAACTAGAATAGGTTCCCTGGGCCTAATTTTTATTATTATAGTTGAACTCATAAATCTGGGTGAAAGCATAATTATAACTGAGGCTTGGTGGAGTCAGAGAGAGAAGAGAAAAATATTCATTTGGGATGATACTCAGGGAAGCGGTTGATGGTTTAAAGGTCATTGAAAAAATAGCAGAAACGAAAGCAAATACTTGTTGTGAATATTGGAAAATGATTGCAAATTGAATGGGTAGGCCATCTAAGTGGGAATAAGTCCTTATTTAGTTAGCTTAGCTTACAGCAGTGTTTCTCAAATTTGGCAACTTTAAAATGTGTGAATTTAACTCCCAGAATTCCCCAGCCAGCCAATTCCACACATCTTAACATTTCCAAGGTTGAGAAACACTGGCTTATGATATTTATCATCATATTATTTATAATTTATCTTGGCTAATGTGGACTAACTCTTATACACCGAGAAAAAGATCAGCTCTGAAAGATTCCTGCAAGGTATTCAGTAACAATGCAACATCCTGGGTTAAAGAAATCCCTTTGAAATGCAGCATCACATTAAAGGTACTGTAACAGCAGTACAGGCTGCACAGTTGGTTTTTTCTTTTGCTGGACAGTTCCCTTGTAAAGGGTATCTGTTTAAACAACTGGATAAGATTATGGAAGAAGATTACCCTGAGTTGTTTACAAAGACAGATAAGCCTGCCTTTGATATACCACTTTGGAAGACTACATTAATTAGGAATATTGAAATAGTTCTCGATCAATGTCCATTTCCTTTTGATTTGAAAGACAAAAAGGACAAGTATAAAAAGGGGAAAGGGGGGGGGGAAATAACTAAGGCCGAATATCAGCAAATAGCCTGAGCCTGTAAAGATGAAGTGAGGAAAGCTAAGGCTCACAATGAACAAAGGCTTGCGACAAAAGTAAAAAATAACAAAAAAAGCTTCTTCCAACATATTAAAAACAGGAAAAAAGTGAAGGAAACAATTGGTCCATTGCTGGGAGAAAGTGGCAAGAAGGTGACAAGCAACAGGGAGAAAGCAGAGCTACTTAACTCGTTTTTTGCATCTGTCTTTACACAAAGGGGAAAAAACAGTCCGACCTACAAAAAACAGCACCACAAAAAACATATTAGGAACACAAGTTAAAATAGGGAAGAAAATGGTAAGTGAACACCTGTCTACCCTAGACGAGTTCAAATCACCAGGACCGGATGGATTACACCCCAAGGTTCTGAAGGAACTGGCAGACGAGATCTCAGAATCACTGAACTATATCTTCAAAGATCCTGGAGCACCGGGGAACTGCCAGAGGACGGGAAAAGAGCTGATGTAGTTCCCATCTTCAAAAAAGGAAAAAAATAGATCCAGGAAACTACAGACGTATCAGCCTGACCTCAATACCAGGGAAGATTCTGGAAAAGATAATCAAGCAACAAATCAGCAAACGCCTAGAAGCAAACAAAGTAATAACCAAAAGCCAACATGGGTTTGTCAAAAACAGATCATGCCAGACTAATCTTATTGCATTCTTTGACAAAGTGACAAAATTAGTGGACCAGAGGAATGCTGTCGATATAATTTACTTGGACTTCAGTAAGGCATTTGATAAAGCAGACCATAAGCTACTACTAGATAAAGCAGAAAAATGTGGGTTAGACAGCAACACCACCAGATGGATTCAAAACTGGCTGACCAACCGCACTCAACGTGTAATGCTCAATGGAACTGCATCTACATGGAGGGAAGTAGGCAGTGGAGTACCCCAAGGCTCTGTTTTAGGCCCAGTACTCTTCAATATTTTCATCAATGACTTGGATGAGGGAATAGATGGGGAACTCATCAAATTTGCAGATGACACCAAACTGGCAGGAATAGCAAACACTCCAGAAGATACAGAAGGATCTTGACAGATTTGAACATTGGGTGCTATCTAACAAAATGAAATTCAATGGTGAAAAAAGTAAGGTTCTACATTTAGGCAAGAAAAACAAAATGCACAGGTACAGTATATGTGGTACTCAACAGTAGTAACTGTGAGAGGGACCTTGGAGTCCTAGTGGACAACCATTTAAATATGAGCCAGCAGTGTGCAGCAGCTGCCAAAAAAGCCAACACAGTTCTAGGCTGCATTAACAGAGGGATAGAATCAAGTTCACGTGAAGTTGTACGCCGCCCTGAGTCCTTCGGGAGTTGGGCGGCATATAAGAAAACCAAAATAAATAAATAAATAAATAAGTGTTAATACCACTTTATAATGCCTTAGTAAGGCTATACTTGGAATACTGCATTCAGTTTTGGTCGCCACAATGGAAAAGGGATGTTGAGACTCTAGAAAGAGTGCAGAGAAGAGCAACAAAGATGATTAGGGGACTGGAGGCTAAAACATATGAAGAACGGTTGCAGGAACTGGGTATGTCTAGTTTAATGAAAAGAAGGACTAGGGGAGACATGATAGCAGTGTTCCAATATCTCAGTGGTTGTCACACAGAAGAGGGAGTCAAACTATTCTTCAAAGCACCTGAGGGTAGAACAAGAAGCAATGGGTGGAAACTAATCAAGGAGAGAAGCAACATAGAACTAAGGAGAAATTTCCTGACAGTTAGAACAATTAATCAGTGGAACAGCTTGCCTCCAGAAGTTGTGAATGCTCCAACACTGGACGTTTTTAAGAAGATGTTGGATAACCATTTGTCTGAAGTGGTGTAGGGTTTCCTGCCTAAGCAGGGGGTTGGACTAGAAGACCTCCAAGGTCCCTTCCAACTCTGTTATTCTATTCTATTCTATTGATTTTGCCCAGCTCCTAGCAAAAGAAATGTATAAGCAATTGGTATCTGTATAACTCCTTATAATCTCCTTTACGCTATCAGCTCAGTAAAAATTTCCAACAAGCCATGTATGCCCATGAGTCTATATCTATATGCATCTACTCAATTTCTCCGTGAACTGAGTATATTTATTCTCGGAACATGAATACAGAAAGTGACAAGCGTTAGCAGAATGCTCAATTCTTAGTGCCGATAAAAATCTCTTTTTAAGCTTGTGCATGGCTGTATGCGTCCATCGCTAAGTGAACAAATTGTTAAGAAATGCTCTATTTTATGAACTTTTTGTCACGATCATTAAGGAAATCATTGCGGTCATTAAGTGAAGCACATGGTCATTGAGGGAATTTGTTCCCTCCATTGATTTTACTTGTCAGAAGCTGCTGGTGATTGTCTGACCTTTGATCATGTGACTTCAGAGGCACTAAGTGTAAGGACTGGTTATAAGTCACTTTTTTCAGCACCATCATAACTTCAAATGGTTGCTAAACACATGTTTGTTAAATAGAAGATTACCTGTATATGCATGCCCAGTAAATCTGTATGCAGATTTTAATTTTAATTTTATCCTTCAGCTTCATCAGATTGCCTTTAAATGATTTTTTAAAAGTGCTATTAAACATTAAACACAACAGTAGGAAGAGAAGCATGCATTAATTGGGGGGCCCAGGGGTGAGGAGAAGATAGAATGGAGAGGAAATGAAAAGATTAACTGTACAGTCTTATTCACATCTTTTCCAAAATTTACTTCCAGCAAAAAGGTTACAGATTACACTCTTAATCCCCAGTCAATATATTTAAGAGGTTAAAAAAGGGTAGGGCTAGTTTGGGATAGACATTTTGTGGTTAATAGTTTTTCACGTTTGTTTATAGAATTAAATGCTGAGGGGATGATCAGAGAGAAGTAACTTCTTTAGCGTATTTATGTTTAATAATACATGTATAACTTCTCTGAGATTTAAGAAATAAATCCCAAAAATAAGATAGGAAGAAAGTGTGTTTTTGTGTCAGGGGTGAAATTCAAAATGTTTCTTTACCGGTTCTGTGGGCGTGGCTTGGTGGGCATGGCAGGGGAAGGATACTGCAAAATCGCCATTCCCACCCCATTCCTGGGGGAAGGATACTGCAAAATCCCCATTCCCACCCCACTCTGGAGCCATCCAGAAGTGGTATTTGCCGGTTCTCCAAACTACTCAAAATTTCTGCTACCGGTTCTCCAGAACCTGTCAGAACCTGCTAAATTTCACCCCTGATGTGTGTGTGTGTGTGTGTGTGTGTGTATGTGTGTGTGTGTGTGTGTATTCAGGAAGAATTAACTTCCGTCTTCTTGTGAAAAAAATCCCAAACTGCTATGTTCAGAGCATGCCTTTCTGATTGAAAATGTGAAAATGAAAAAAGATGGATGAGCTAGCAACTGAAGAGATATCTTTTTTTAAAATTAGAATTTTTTGCAGAGATCTAAATATGTAATTTTAAAACCATCAGATCTGTCCAAAGGGTAAATATAGTCCACCTTGCCTTAAGTTCTGAAAGCAATAAGATACAGATGTTACACTATGTCCGTGATGGCGAACCTATGGCACGTGTGCCAGAGGTGGCACGCAGATCCCTCTCTGTGGGCACGTGCACTGTCATCACCTGCTCTTCTGGTTTCCATCGTGTGCATGTGTGCTGGAAGCTGGTCCGGAGCACATGTGCACTGGCCAGCTGCTCTTTTCTGGATTCCAGCGCATGCATGCGTGTCGGCCAGCTGGTCTTCGCACAAAGACCAGCTGGCCGGCGCGCATGCATGCAACAGAACCCGGAAGAGCAGCTGGCCACTATGTGCATGTGCACTGGCCAGCTGCTCTCTTCTGGGTTCTGGCATTCCGGCGCATGCACGCTCCAGTTTTGGCACTCGATGCCGAAAAAGTTAACCATCACTGCACTATGTCATGGCCTCATGTATAAGCTTTTACTTTATTTTTACACATTGTGTATCAACATTGTAAAGATATCTCATTTCTGTTTTGGATGAACATGCATCTATTCTGCAATCCATTGATGGTTGTATGACAGTATTTCTGAGTAGCTAAACATCATCTTACATAAATTACCCTTCCAGGTTTTTTTCCTGAAATAAGTGAATGGATCAAAATAAAACTGGACTGAGATATTTGTTCAATTATTTGGGAAGAAATGGTTTATACAAATACATCATTTACGGCTCCTTACGGCCACCAAGCCACTCTTGACATATTCAAAAGGAAGCTGTTCTACAGTGTTTTTGGTGGACTTTGATGGACCTAGAACAGGGGTGTCAAACCTGCCCATGCCCAGTTTAATGAAGGGGGGAAAGTCATGATACATCACATGACAATGCCGTGACGATGCGAGTTTGACACCTCTGACCTAGAAGATAACCTGTTTCTTGCCAACAGCATAATCAGTATTTTATTCTTATTTTTTCTTTAATCCGCCTTACCTGATCCTCAGGATCTTCTGAATTCCCTGTGTTCTCAAATGACAAAATATTGAATACCCTAAATTAAGTATGAGGTCGCAAATGTGTGCTACATTAAATGTTGTTTGGTTTACCATCCCTATAATCTTTTGTTATTGGCTCTATTGGTCAGATCTCACACAGCTGGAATTCAACAACATCTGGAGAACCATATGTTCTTCAGTCCAGGGCTGCCAAACTGACAGAGTGGGGTGGGGGAGAACCACCCACCCACCTCATGATATCCTCACTTAGTTTCCTTGTTCCACTCATCACTAGTGAGGCTAGTTACTTCTTATATCTGGAATCCTGGTGAGAACAAAGTTCCCTGTGCACAAGTTTAAAAAAAAGTCACAAGGAAAAGCTCCAAATTGACTGAGGATGGTTCTTATTGATGATTGGTAACATCAAGAAAAGACTTAGAGATTAAGGCAAAATCAGGTTTGGTGCAGGGGTGGGTACTAACTTACCTTGCTGCCGGTTCGCTTCCTCCCACTCCGTGTGGGTGTGTCTTGTGGGCACGCGCGCATGCGCAATGCCGAAAAATCCAGGAAAAAAAGGCAAAAACAAGATGGCGATCGCATGTACAGTGCCGGAAACTCGGCTTCTGTGCATGCTCAGAAGAAAAAAAAATTCAAAAAAAGAAAGCCGAAAACAAGATGGCGACTGCATGCACAGTGCCGGAAAGTCAGCTTCTGTGCGTGCTCAGAAAAATTAAAAAAATAAAAATAAAAATAAAAAAGAGACGGCAGTGCCCACGGACCGGCACCAACTGAACTGGGTCGGTGGTGACATCACGATGATGTCACTGACCCAGTTCAGTTGGTGCCGGTCCGTGGGCACTGCCATCTCTTTTTTTATTTTTATTTTTAATTTTTTAATTTTTCTGAGCATGCGCAGGTCGCTACCAGTTCGGGCGAACCGGTCCGAACTGGGAGGAACCCACCCCTGGTTTGGTGTTTGTTTTTTCTTTTCATTTCTTTCCTTGTTTCTCTTTTTTTCCATCAGGCATTAGAGGCTCTTTGCAGTGTTCTTCATCACTCTGAAGCTGATTAGTTGTTGATTGTCTTCTTAATTGACTTCTCCCTCTTTCAATCTTTTCTTATATGAAAAGCAGCTGTCTCTATATGTCTGCTGCCTCTAGTCTTTTAAACATCCCTTCTGATTCAGGAGATGCAGAATTGACTCCAGCTGAGCCAGGTTAACATCAGGCATCCTTCTTGCCATGGACAAATATTGAATATTGCCATGGACAATGCATATTGCTGCAGTGCTTGTTCAACTATATTGTATTCGCATTGTCTTTAGTTCCACTGCTGAGACTTGCATCAGCAGAAAACTATGTTGCTATGCGGTCGTGCAATTTGTTGACCTCATTGCATATCCCTGTCTTGCCTTTTTTTTTTTTTTGCATATATTCAAAATCACTGCTAATTAATATTGTCTGGATGATGCACTGCTTGATTAATAAAATAACTTTTCTGGCTATGCTACAGTTCCTCTTCACCATATTGACAGTCAGTGGGAATATTTCTGTCAATCATGGCACTGTGACAGGAACAGGGTGGGTCTCTAGGCTTCATTTTTGGCTTTTTTTCTATTTGATCAACCTGAATTAAATAAAACAGCAGAAATAGAAAACATAAAAATGAGCCAAAGAATTAGGAGAGACTTTTTTTGGGAAGAGCACTTCTAGTTAGGATTTCTTGCCTCCGCCTCTCTTTTTTTAAAAATATGATCAGCAAGGACCAACTTCTACCTTACTTTCTTTCATTGTCTGAATATCATTCAGAGGAATACAAGGCTGAAATAGTTCAATTATGGGATGTCCTCCACCTACTTCCAACATTTCAGCCTTGCACAAAACTGATAAAATAGCCTGCCACTCTAGCATTTGCATGAGAAACCAGTTACAGAACTACAGTTCTGATGGGTGCAGTTGGTGCAAAGCTAACTGGGTGTAGACTTCTAAAAAGTGGCTTGTTGGGAAAACTGGGACAGAGGGGATCTCTGCCATCCTACTTGCCCTAGAACCCTAGAAGAATCCAGTCAGGTGATCTATTGTTTCTGCCCTTGCCCATAGCTCTACGTTGTTTCCCACTAATTTGCTTCATTGAGAAACACCTACTCTGAGCTTTACAAAAGTCCATGGATATTTCGTAAATGGCAGGAGTAATTTGTTGGGGGACTAGAAAGAAAGTGGCCAGATTGTCCCAGTTCATGGAAAATTTTAACTGCCCTGATTAAAGATTAAAAAAATCAAGCTTAATGAGTCCTAAAGTAGGAAAAACCTATAAGACCCTACAAGAACGTGGCTTAGAAAATGGTTAATGAAGCATGCCCAAGCTATGCAGCATGAAATGTGAGAGTTACAGGGAAAGTTGTGGGAAGAAAAAGAATCTTTAGCAAGAATCTTTAGCCATGGAGAGAAATGACACCTTCCATCCCTGCCAAGTTCTCTGGGAATTACAAAAGTGATAAATCAAATTTAAAATGTGAAAAAAAGTAGAGTTAGTTAGTAACAAGATGCACGTTACTGATCTGGGAAGAAAAATGCTAAGGTATTCTAACACAGGTATAATTCAGTATGTCTGAAACTTGTTAAAAAAAACACTTTCTTTTTAAACATTCTTCTGCCCAAATTAATTTTCTTGATCCCTAAATTGGCCAGAGCAAATATAAAGGTTTCAAAGAATTTGGGGAACCCTATAATGCGAGGCTTCCAAACTCTTTCAAATGCTGACAATTAAAAAGGAGAAAAGAAAGCCCATAGGTTGTAGGGTGGGATCCTTTTTCCTTCTTTTCTTCAGGACAAAGTCTGGTCATGTTGATTCTAAGCATTAATCTACCAGGGACAACTTGAATCCTGGGGAACATAAGAAACACATCTTTCTAGTGTACTTGACAACACATGCTTCATGCTGAGTATATTTATTGCCATGTCAGATGCTGCTGTATCCATGTCTTAGTGAGACAACATCATAACAGCAACAGAAGAGACTGGGAAGGGATTGGGAAGGGACAGGGTAAAGTATTTCCTTAGCTTGAAATAACAAATAAAGATATTTTCTTGCACCAATTTGTGGTGCCTGTCTCAGATGGCAGGGTTGTGGGGACAAAACAGAAAAAGATATTGCCGGAACATATTTGTTTCATGATTATTGTAAGTGTGAAAAGGTCTAAAACCATGGATTATGGGGGAGAAAAACCAAGGCTTTTTCTTGTTTATGGAGATTCTCAGTCAAGCAGGTCATGGTTATCCCAAAGATGCTTTCTTTCAAAGGCAACTTGTTTTGCTTGAAGACGTTTCACTTCTCATCCAAGAAGAAGTGAGAAGCCATAGCTGAAGAACTTTCTTGGGTAAGAAGTGAAACATCTTCAAGCAAAACAAGAATATCCAGTTGCCTTTTGAAAGAAAGCATCTTTGGGACAAGGATTTTATTTATTTATTTATTTATTTATTTATTTATTTATTTATTTATTTATTTATTTATTTATTTATTTATTTATTTATTTATTTATTTATTTATTTATGTATTTTTTATTTATTTATTTATTTATGAGACTTATATACCACCTCATAGTGCAAGCACTCTCTAAGTGGTTTACACCAGTAAGCAATGTATATATTTACATTGCCCCCAACAATCTGGGTCCTCATTTTACCTACCTTGGAAGGATGGAAGGCTGACTCAACCCTGAGCCCGTCAGATTTGAACAGCTGAACTGCTGATCACAGTCAGCTAAAGTAGCCTGCAGTATTGCACTCTAACTGCTGCGCCACCTCGGGGGGGGGCGGACATAAACATAAGGGTGAAAATTAGCATAAGGAAAAAGTAAAGAAATGAGAAATGTTAGAGAGGATCATAACAAACAACAAAAGCTTTGAAGTTCTTTGTTCCTCTCCCTTTGTCATTCAGAAGAACTGCCTGAAAGTATTCTAGCAGAAGAGCAAGATACAAACCACAGCACGTCTATATCTTTCCCAAGCTCTTTGCTAATAGAATTTGCAGAGATGATAAAGCTTAATGATGAAGCACTCATGCCAATATCAGAGAACCCATTATACCATTCAACCTTCTCCTCTTGCTCACCTTTTAAATACATATGGAATTAAGCTGCAATAATAGGCAACATTCTGCCAGAAATGCCACAAAGCCACTGAAGTACTAGATCAATTTGGAATGTTCTAAAGTGATTTGCAGGCATATTTTTCAGCTCACAGTTTTGCATCTATTTCCAGATTCAGTTAAGAAATCCACTATGATTCAGAAATGTAATCAACTTGCCTTCACATTGAACCTTTGTGTAGAATTTACATAGCTTTTCTAGGTTGACTAGCTCTTCTAGGTAGACTAGCATTTTATTCTGGCAGGAATTTTACAGATCTCTATGGGAAGTTCTTAAAAACGTGAGTGCAATATGAATTCCCCCATGAACAATTTTAGGAATACTACCATTGAGAGGTATGCTGCTTCTGACCTTGGAGTTACGGTAATCTATAACCATCATGGCTAAAGGGCTTGATGTGGTCTAATTTCCTCTTAAAGCGATCCAGATCTACATTTCATTATACTGAATTGTTCTTGGAAGAAAATGCTGCTGTCTCCTGTGAATAAAAGCTAAATGAGTGAGAAAGAATTCCAGAAACTTATTTCCATACTGAATATCTCTCATTTTTCTTAGATTTATTTATTTGTTTGTTTGTTTGCCTGTTTGTTTGTTTGTTTTTGATTGATTTTTTTAAAATTGGATTTTGAGGCCTTCTGATTCCACAAAATAATTTTAAAAAGAATTTAAAAAAGGAATATGATTTCAAGAACAAGAATGTATAATTTAAGAATAACAATAACAATAACAATAACAATAGTTTTAAAAATCACCAGTGGCTTCACAAACATTCTAACCCAGGGTTTGATAAACAACCATGTTTTAAAGGACTTCCAGAATATTTGAAGGGTTGGAGCCGTGGTTATTTTCAGGGGATACTGTTCTAGAGGCCAGGCAGCATGACAAAGAAAGCATGTTTGCTCAGTTTAGCAAGAGGACATTTAATTGAAGGGACTTGGAACAGACAAATATTGTTCAATTGTACCGGACAGGTAGAAAGAGACAGGCTGTGTCTGAAATAACTAGGCCCTATGCTATAAAGGACTCTATAAGTGATGAGCAACATTTTGAATTGTATCTGGAAGTTATTTTCATATTTATCATAATAACTGCAAGGATTTTATATGCCTTTTATTGGAAAAGATTTTTGATATCTGTGGAAGAATGGTTAATTAGTCTATGGGTATATGCTTTGATGTCTAGAATCACTGCATATCTTCAGTAAAAAGTAAATCTGATGTACAATTGAATATTATTTGGAGACCATTTCTGAACTACAATTCTAAATAGGAATTGTGTCACATACCATGTACATGATTTTAATCAGGCATATAGTCTACACACTATATTGTATTATTAGTTATAGCTTTTCTTTTTTGGCATATTGATGGTCAATTGGAATACACTACCTGACTGTGGTTTCATCTCCAAACTCCCAAAATTTTAACCTTAGACTGTCTATTGTTGACCTCACCCCATTCCTAAGAGGTGTGTAAGGGGTGTGCATAAGTGCACCAGCGTGCCTACCATCCCTGTCGTAATGTTCCCCTTTATTCGTATTCATTTCATGTATTCAAATCATGTTTATACTTGTACTTCTGGGAGTTGAAGCCCACTAGTCTTAAAATTGCCAAGGTTGGAGACCCCTGGCTCTGGAACAATAATAAAGCAGTCTTTAAAAAATAAGTCTAATAATTTTAACATTCTACAGACATTTATAGTTATTCACTTACCCCCTTTCATCCAGTTCAGCAGAAAATAAAAATCTGCGTGTCTCTCCCAGCCTCTTTGCAGTTTCAGTTTCAGTTTCATTTTAGCACGTGGCAAATCAGCTGGGGATCGGGAAGCTGCTACTGACTTGCTTGTCTTAACAGGCTCTTCCCTGTTTGCTGCAAACAGGTAAATTGCTGAAAGACAGAGGCCAAAGGGTGGGGGTGGCTGAGTGGCTGGGGCTACATTCGGTGTATAAGACGCACCCAAGTTTTCACCCTCTTTTTGGGGATAAAAGGTGCGTCTTATACTCCGAAAAATATGGTATTATCTAATACCTGCTTGACAAAGCAAATAAATAAAAAAAAATTGTGTTAAACAAATATTTCTACAGTTTAGTAAAGATATGCCTAGACTAGAAATTTGGTATGGAATGTCTTATAGTACTCCAAGTTATTATGGTGTATATTAATACAGTATATTAGCTATATAATATTTTAGATTTGATGGCTATTTAACAGTTGTTGGCCATCCACATGTATTTTAATGCTTACATTTTTCCCCTTCCTTGCATTGCATCTAGAACATGAATAACATGTGATTTAAAATATAAGAGATGATTATAAAGAACATGAATTAAAAGATGAAATATATGGAATAGGTATAGAGAAGATATTTAAAATAGTTTTCACTATGTTTCTTTTCTCCTGTGTTCATTTTTAATTTCTTTTGCTTACTCTTTCTTACTGCTCTGCATAATGTTGCTTATCCTGAAAAGGAATAACATAATGGCCATATACATGTGTATCTAGGTATCTTTTGTTTTGTGTTTTGTTGTCAGTGAGAATTCACAGCAAAAGTGTATGTCTAACTTACTGCACCTGTGTATGGTTTGCCAATTGCACAGTGGCAGATAGGACAGCACTCCAGAGGGTAAACGTCATTGCCCAGAGGATTATTGGTTGCCCTCTCCCCCAGGCGTGGGTTCCTACCGGTAAGGTCCACTCTGTCATTCTGGTAGCGGCCCGCCAATTGTGCTATTTGTGTGCGACGGCTCCGGTACCGTCTTCACCTATTCATTGCACGGCACCATCTTTTAAATGAACTTTTGGCCTTTTTTGCTTCCTGCGCATGTGCAGAAGCAATATCTCACGAGGGGACACGCGTGCAAGCGAGATTTTGGCAATTTTTTGCTTCCTGTGCATGCGCGGAAGCAAAATCGTGCGAGGGGACATGCACACGTAGTGAGCATGCACGCGTGCAAAACATTACGATGTGTGTGCAGTGCACCGGTAGGCAGGTAAGAGATACCCACCCCTGCTCTCTGCTCTTTGGAAGAGCTTTATAGCTCCCGCTGCCTTAAAAAAGTTCAAAACATTCTTAAAGATCCATCTCATCCTGGCACCCTTTTTTTGAACTATTACCATCTGGCAGACGGTACAGGATAATAAAAACAAGGACAAAAAGGCTGAAAAACAGCTTCTATCCCAGGGCAATAACCATATTGAATTCTACTGTGTAGTGCAATACTAATGCAATATCGGGTTTTCAATTCAATTGTATAGAATGTGAAGGATGTGTCTTTGTTTTTTATTTTTATAATTATGATGTACACCGAAGATGGCATTTAATTTCATTGTACAAGGTGCAATGACAATAAAGTAAAGTAAACTAAACTAACCTAAACTTCAGTTGCACTTCTTTCACACAAAGGTTTCCTACCCCTGTGCTTTGTGTGTACCTTTTCAGTAGTACCAAAATCCTTTTATTTTTCTACTATCCTCAAAGTAACAACATTAGAAACAACATTCCACTCATTGAGTATCAGTGAATATTCCATGCTGCTATGATTACTTGATCAAAAGCGAGATACATCTTACCCCCCCAAAATTAATAATTTTCACCTGTTATATACAGAAAATACAGAATGGAATATGAGACTGAAGAATATAATTTAAATGATAATATACCTACTTCTTTCAAGTGAAAACCATTGAGACTGTTAATCCCTTCTCTCAGCTGAGTTGGGAGGTGGCGCAGTGGTTGAGTGCAGTACTGCAGGCTACTTCTGCTGATTGCTGGCTGCCTGCAATTTGGCAGTTCAAATCTTATCAGGCTCAAGGTTGACTCAGCCTTCCATCCTTCCGAGGTGGGTAAAATGAGGACCCAGATTGTTGGGGGTAATACGCTGACTCTGTAAACCGCTTAGAGAGGGCTGTAAAGCACTGTAAAGCAGTATATAAATCTAAGTGCTATTGCTATCCACAACTCATCATGAGATTACATCATTCATTGTAGTCTCAAATAGTACAGCAAAGAAAGATTCTTATCCTCATTTCCTTCTCCCTCCATAGAAACACCATACTTTTCATGTTACAAAGGAATAAAAAGCAATTTATTATTCAATTTTACTTTTATTCCTAAAGACTTTTTATTTTTGGGTTCATTCATCAGAATTGAGTTCTTCCTCATTTTGGAGGGGGGGCACACTGAGAGGAAATCTTTCTTATAACACAATACCCTGAATCATCCAACTAAACCGAACAGTAAGCAACATGGGGCAGATTAAAGGAAGTACTACTTCCTACAGCACATAATTAATCTATAGAATTTGCTACATCAGAATATAATGACGACCACCAATTTAACAATCTAATTATCTCTGTGGATAATAAGGTTCTCCAACATTGTATATGCTATCTCCAATAAATATTCTGAATAATCAGTTGCTGGATATAACTGGTATTGCCTTCCTGCCTTGTTTAGGTTTCCAACTTGCATCTAATTACTTATGGAGGTAACATAAGAGAAGATTCTTCTCCATCAGGCCCTTATGAATTTGCTATGCAGTTAAGAACACGGACGCACTTAAGCACTGAAAAATCCAACTTGCTTTTTGGTTCAGGAATTAATTAAACTTTTTCCAAAATAGTTTAGTATGAAACAAAAGCAATCATAATAGTTATCTGACAAGATCAATTAAGTTACCTATGTCAGCTGCAACAGTAGGGTAGAAATGCAAAAAAATAAGTATCAGCAAGAGTTTTGAGAAAATTCATTTTTCAAAATAATCTCTGTTATTTTTACATAATGTAAGTTCTTCCCTTTCCTATATAGCATCCACACCAGGAGTGGGTTCTAACTTACCTCGCCACCGGTTCGCTTCCTCCCATGTCATGTGGCTGCATGTGCATTGCATGCTGTGTGGCTGTGCCGTGTGAGCGTGGGCGCGCTTTGCATGCACGTGCACGCATGTGCAATGCCAAAAATTCAGCTTCTGCACAGGCGCAGAAGCAAAAACCAGCTTAAGCACATGTGCAGAAGCCAAAAGCTCAGCGCCTTTTGATCTTTCTCGGGCGCGGAGAAAAGCGACCCTGTGAAGGGACCAAGCCTGCTTCTGAACTTGGAAGCTGAGAGGCTTCTTTTCCACCAAGCCGCTGGTGCAGGGCGCTGAAAACTTGACTTCTGCGCATGCGCAGAAGCAAAAAAAAACCCCAGCTTCTGAGCATGCGCAGTAACGAAAAACAAGATGACATTGCCTATGGCGCTGCCGAGAGAGCTGGTTCATGGGCGTGGCCAGCCGGTGATTGCTCCCGGTTCAGCGAGCTGGGGGGAAATTCCTGCTACTGGTTCTATAGCAATAGCAATAGCAATAGCAATAGCAATAGCACTTACTTATATACCGCTTCATAGTGCTTTACAGCCCTTTCTAAGCGGTTTACAGATTTCAGCATATTGCCCCCAACAATCTGGGTCCTCATTTTACCCACCTCGAAAGGATGGAAGGCTGAGTCAACCTTGAGCCTGGTGAGATTTGAACAGCTGAACTGCTGAACTAGCAGTTCAGATTGCAGTGCTGCTTTTAACCACTGCGCCACCACAGGCTCCTATAGAGCCGGTCCGAACCAGGATCACCTCTGATCCACACACATCCACATTCCCCAAATACATATTTAATGGACTTTATGTAAGAGATGACCAGGCTTAGTCCGAGGGCGGGGTCAAACATGTCATTAGTTTGGAATCACTACCCTCCCATAAGAAACCTAAGACAAGCCCATCCGTAACTCTTTTCTAGGGCCAACTTCCCTTAACTGTTACTAAATAAGATTATTGTGTACAGGTAGCATGAAATAAACTCATAGTGCTTATGAACTCTATCCTAGCTCCTGGTTTCTTGCACCTGACAAACAGAATTATGGATTTAAGCTTAGATTTCAACTCAAGTCCCACCAATAGGACATTCTGCAAAGTCCCTTAAGCTCCTCTGGAAGGGGGAAGGAAACCCACATTTTCCTTCCAAAAGCAACAGTCTCAACAGGATCAAATGCCCTTGCACAAACTTTAAAAAAAATCCTTTTTTTCTTAGAATGGAAATTTTGGGTTCACACCTTAATGTGCACATTTATTTGCATTAGACTCATATCTCTATATTTGTTACTAACAATTCTAGTACTTCTCAATTATCTACTGTGAACCAGAACATTTCCATAATCTATTTAACTTTTTTGTTGTTATTTTAATCTTCATAGATTTCAAACACACTTCTACTTAATAGACTCTGTTGGACTAACAGAGTCCAACAGAAAAGTCTAATATCTTTTCCAGCTAATGCTTTTTATAAAAAAGTATAAAGATCTTTAGGAAGTGAACTGAGTTAATCAATGATAGCAAACAGGAATCTTTTGAAGTGAGCTGCAGCTCATAAAAGCTTATACCTTTTAGTAAAAGGTGTTACCAGACTTCTTCTGATTTTTGCACTTAATAGTTAACCCCAGTGTATGCATTTCCTGTATACTCTAGTTTTATGTCTGCTTTTTATTCTCTGAGCGTCCTTGTTCTCGCTTCACTTTAATCTTCTCTTGCAGCTGTTTGCAATGTAACATTCCCCTCCAGGTGTCTCTCACTTTCTCTCAAGTGAAAGCCTTCCTAAATTTCATTTAACGTAGCTTTTATTCCTGACTCCATTGCCAGGAGTAGTAAAACTGCCCTACTAGACCTTAAAATTGCAGTAGTACAAGAAGACATTCACAGGACTGTACTATTCTGTTTTTTGTTTTGTTTTGTTTTGTTTAATATAACAGTTCTTTTAAAAAATATTTATATCCAAGGTTTGACAAAGTATTCGTAGAAAAGTTTGTAGTCAATTTTATTTTCTGAGACTAGTTTGATAGTAGCTTATGGGGCAATAGTGCTGGAAGTACAGCAAATAATGTTGGTGTAATATCCTGGTTATGAGGTATTTTTCTGTAGGGAAGAATGTATAAAATATTGTTTTCTGATCCTACTATAAGGTGACCAGATTTTATTTTTTGTAAAGCGGGACACCATTGATGGGGGGGGTTTCTAGGGGAGCAAGATGGGAGGAGTCCTTCTCTCTTATCCTGCAGCTTTGTGCACCCCCCCAAACACCCCCCCTTCATGCAGCCAGGGGTCGGTTCCTACTGGCGCAGGCTTACCTGTTCGTCGCTGCAGAGGGGTGAAATCCTGCCAGTTCAGCCGGGCCAGTTGTTCAGCATAGAGCCGATGGAACTGGCGGCGGTCACGGTGCGGGGCTTCTCCCGCCCGCTTCCCTCACCCGGCTGGACGCCGCCATTCGGGTTATTTTGTCCACTGTGCATGTGCAGAACTAGCGGCGGTCGCGGCACGGGGCTTCTCCCGCCCGCTTCCCTCACCTGGCTAGATGCCGCCAGTTCCATCGGCTCTACGCCGAATGACTGGCCCAGCTGAACCAGCAGGATTTCACCCTGCGGGGCAAATTCAAATTTAAAAAGCGGGACTTTTTGGAAACGCCGCAGGACGTGGGACAAATTACTGAAAAGCGGGACTGTCCCGCCAAAAGTGGGACGTCTGGTCACCTTATCCTACTAGATTACTCCAGTCAATGGAGAAGTGATCCTTATTTAAAGCTTAATTAAGATATTTAATCATGACTTGTTGAACAAGGGGCATGACTACTTCTGCCTTTGTCATTTTTATTTTTTGTTTTAAATTTTTAAACCAATTGCCAAGATGGTCTATATAATAACACAATTCCTAATGTAGTAAAAACTACAAGAATTGGACTAGTCATAAAATCAATACAAAAATAGAAAAAGCTATACAGACGTAGTCTTCAACATACAACCACGACTGACCTCAAACTTTCAATTTGCTAAGTAAGGCGGTTGTTAAATGAGTTTTGCTCCATTTTACAACCTTTTTTAACCCCAGTTGTTAAGCAGATTACTAAGTTGTTAAGTGAATTATGTGGTCATTGGGCAAATCTAACTTTCTCCATTGATTTTGCTCGTTGGAAACTGGCTGGGAAGATTACAAATGGTGATCACACGATCCCTGGACAGTGCAACTGTCATAAATACAGACCAGTTGCCAAGTGCCCAATTTTGATCATGGGACCATGGGGATCCTGCAACAGTCATAAATGGGAAAGCGGTCATAAGTCATTTTTTCCAATGCTATTGTAACTTTGAATGGTCACTAAATGAATGGTTGTAAGTCAAGGACCACCTGTACAGAATAATACAGAGACCTGGCAAGACAAAACTGAAAAGCTGTGATATTTATGATAGGTGAGTTTGTCTGAGGAAAGCATCCAAAAGAAGGGATGGACACACCTCCACACCCACATATACCTATACCCCGCTCCTTTCCTTAGTAATGATACTCCTGACCTCACAAGGTTGAAAAATGTGGACAACACGTAATATACAGGTAATCCTCAACTTACGACTGTAACTGTATATGGTTGTAAATCATGCTGGTCTTTAAATGGGTCTTCATGTGACCCTGCCCAATTTGGATGCCATCGACATTTACAAGTTGATAATTTCTAGCAGAGGAGTGACAGAGGAGTGATGCATTACAAAGGAAGATGGATTTGTAATCAATGGCCACATTTACCATTTTAGCAGCTTTGTCTCTCTCCATCACTTCAAATGCTCCTGGTGTACTCATTCTATGTGGAAGAGATTGGAGACCTATAAACAGAAGGTCAACATCAGTGGTGGGTTGCTCCCGGTTTGGCCCGGTTCTGCGAACCGGTAGCGTAGCGGCGGCAACGGGAAGTTTCCCACCCACCCACCCGGGACGCTTCTGTGCATGCGCAGAAACATCACGCACGCGCGTGCGAACTGGTAGTAACAGCATTTAGATCCCACTACTAGTCAACATATCTGAATTCTGAGAGAATTCTACAAACTAAGCAAGATGATATATTTTTGAAAGGAATTTAAATTTTGTTTCACTTCACAGTATTTAGAATATTGTTAATTGCTGATTTTTATTGTTAATTAGGGGTCAGTGAAGGCAAACAAATTATTTAAATAATCCTATTGATCTATGATGCAATAGAAAATATTCAAAAATGTAAAAATACGTCTTCAACGATATCTTTGTTTTATTCTTTAAAATGGAAGTCTTGGTGAATTTATACATCCACCAAATTACTACAGTACAGTGATCCCTCGCTATATCGCGGTTCACCTTTCACGGTCTCGCTGCTTCACGGATTTGCATCGTGCATTGTGTTCTGCATTCTGATTGGCTTATTGGTAAAACAGCTTGCCAAGAGCAGTGAAATACACGTGAGGGCCATCAATCCTTCACTGCCGGTAGCCGTGCTAAGAGCCTGGAGCGATAGAGGAATGCTCACGCACACCGCGTGGAGCAAATCTCTCATTGTAGCTGAGGCTAGTCTTACCGCCGCAAGGTCTTGCCTGCCCTCGCCTGGATTGCCGAGGCGGGGATTCGTGACTGCGTTCCCTGCTGTGCATGGTGCGTGCACCCAGCTGCTGGCCTCCGGGTTCTTCCCACATCCCGATAGCCGCCCGAGGAAGCAAGCAGCCTGCCGAATCGCACATAGGTACTCACACAGGTTCCGAAGGCCGCCTGCCAGCTGGGGCCAATTAGCAGCAGTCCGGCTAGCCACGGAGCCCTGTCAAGGGATGAGAGCGAAAGCAGGCCACTCCCACTGTTGCGCTGATCGCCCAAGTGCCATTATGGGCCAGGGCGCTGCTTGGCTGTCAATCTGTTAATGCGGCTGCGCGCAGCCCACCAGGAAGTCGCAATTTGCGGTCAGCTGTGGCGTGGCGGGGGGGGGCAGAGGCGATCGCCGCAGGGCCGTTGCCATGCCTCCAACACAGTGCGATTTCATTAAGGGGAGAACCCTAAGCGGGATCGCTCGTAGGGGGCATGCTGGAAACGAAGCATGTCGTATAATAATTGTAAAAAAATAAAGGTTACTACTTCACGGATTTCGCCTATCACGGGTTCTTTTTGGAACGTAACCCCCGCAAAAAATGAGGGATTACTGTACTTCAAATATGACTGACCTTCAACCCACTTTAAGACCCTCAAGAACTTGTAGAATGGTTAGCATGCATGCAGAATTAGGAAAAAGGTTTTATGAACATCCAGATGTATTAATTTTTTTTCTTTTAAGATTTCCACAACTGAAGGAGCTGCTATTGATTTTGAGATTCCACCAAACTGAAAAAAATAATAATCTTTGGTCGTGTTGGTGCTTTCTTTTGTTGAAAATTAGAGGGAGGTAAAAGAGAATTAACCATATCAGAGGCACATGGTATTTCCCTGCTCATATTACAACACAAAATCTGGGCAGTTCCTTTGGACAGGGATGGGAAAAAGAATCTGTGAGCAGAAAGGAGGCAGAACAGCAGTAAGATGATTGGAGACAAAGGTTATAAGAAGCTAACTACATTTACAGGTCTGTAAAGCTACATATTAGTTGCAGCTAAATATTTTTGGTAACTAAGCATGCTTATAGTTGGTTTACCTTTAGTTTTCTAAAGTGTGCTTTGCTGGTTTTGATTCTATTTTGTTTTGCTACTCTTTGATTCTGTTCTCAAGGTTTAACTCTCAGCCTTTCAAATTAGTAGTAGTTTTATCTTTGGCTTGACAAAATTTTAAAACTGGATGTAACAGGATTTAAGCAGGACACTTAAAAGTACTGAGCTCAAACTGCAGCTATGTTGCACAAAGTTTCCTTGCAGGATATTTAAGGTTTTTTTCCTTGAAAAATGTATCATTACATGTCTCTCAAGGAACTGCTTTAGCTCTTTGCAAATGGAAAACATTTTTTTGCAGATGCTGCTTCTGGCTTTTTAACTCATGAATTAAGGAACATTTTTACCTCTCAACTTTAGCTAAAAAGTTTGTTATTCTTAGGACAGATCAGGAGGGAATTGTGATTCAGTGTGGCATGTTGAATGCAAGCCATATGAAGCTGTACAGAGTTAAACCTCTATTCAAACTGATGGTATGTGTTACAGAATATCAGAGAATAATATATAGAGTATACCAAAGTTTTCCTCCCTGCACAAACTTCTTTTCAGTTTCTTTATCTTATGTGATGGAAAAATGCCTAGTAAGCGTCATATGCAATATGTGCAGAATTTTCAGATCTCTTAAGGATTTTTACAAACTATAAAATGTTTAATGAGCAAATTTTTAATGTTTGCTGTATAGTTAATTATAGAAACAATGCCCCCTAACTTCTTAATTGGTTCAAATAAACAGTGTTTTAAAATGATACATTCAGATGATCCCCGCCCAACAGATAATAGGTTATTTTTTAAAAAAAGAAAAAGAAAGTAAGCTGTGTTTTGCTCCAAGCATCTGTCGTCTTTTAATAAAGGATTACATTTTTTTCTATGCATGTGATAGAATGTAATTTACACAACTCCTATTAACAGTACTGTACTAATAAGAAATGCATGCTCATTTGGCTGAACAGTTGGTCCTAATCAGATTGCTTACTCTTGCTTTCGGGCAAAATCTTTTTTTTTTAAGGAATATTTTGATGAATAGATTCTTTCCAACCTTATACTTCTGTTTTGGAACAGAGGTTCTGTTTCCCCATCCCTTGGCTATATAGAAGACAAATGAAAGCCATAAGAGAATTGTTTAGTGAGTTCTTTTGTCAGTAAATCATGATGTCCCTGAGATAAATTTAAAATGCATCTGAACACATTTTTGTTTCCATACTTACCTAATTGATACAATCTGCTTAGGAGTGATGACTGACGTTTTTATGTACATAGTGAAGAAAAAGTGCAAAGGGGGTATTTTGTTCATCCAGATGTAGTTTTTAAATATTTAATATAGCAATATAAAGTGATTAATGACATTATGATAATGGAGATGATAACGCTGAAGCTGCCCTAGATTTAAAAGTAGTTTCTGCTGGCAATGGCTTCTCCAGATGTTACTGGAAGATCTCTGTTTCTTTTGGAGAAAAGCAAAAAAAATGAACATTGAAAGGCATGCTTAGGACAGTAGTTCAGCCGATCGTGGGTCTAGGACAGTGATGGCGAACCTATGGCACGCGTGCCACAGGTGGCACGCGGAGCCATATCTGCCGGCACGCGAGCTGTTGCCCTAGCTTAGCTCCAACACGCATGTGCACACCGGACAGCTGATTTTTGGCTCACATGGAGGCTCTGGGAGGGCGTTTTCAGCTTCCGGAGAGCCTCCAGGGGGGGGAGAGGGCATTTTCGCCCTCCCCAGGCTCCAGGGAAGCCTACTGGGCCCACCGGAAGTCAGGAAACGGGCTATTTCTGGCCTCCAGAGGGTTTCCGGGTGGAGGGGCAGGGGAGGCCATTTTCGCCCTCCCCAGCCATTGAATTATGGGTGTGGGCACTCGCGCGTGTGAGATAGCGCACGTGCACGCGCTTTCGGCACTCGAAAAAAAGGTTCGCCATCACTGGTCTAGGAAGAACTTAGAATAAAGAGCAGAGAGCAGAAGTTTAGGGGGTACAATTGATGAGAGCACCATTGCCCCTTTTGTATATGCATTAAGACATTGCATGGACCTATGAAAGAGATAGTGCTTGTGTCATAATAGTGTGATGTGATTTCATAATATTGATGTGAACCTTTGGGTATCTCTACAATATAGATAAGCCTCAAAGAGAAATCTGGAAAAGAGAATAATACCAATAGTAAAAAGATATGCACAAGATCCCATATATTATTCTGAAATGCACAGCCAAATTTTAGGTTTCAACAAGGATTCAAACTGTAGCTCTTATTATAGATGGATTTTTATAATAGTAGCAGAAGGTAACTCCAAAATCAGTAGCCAGCACAAAAGATACCAGAATGGGCAGGTTTTAATAATAATAAAAATGGCAAAATGAGGCCCAGAATTGGCCCAGAAGTAATCTTCTCACATCACAGAGGTCACTTCTTTAATCCTAAAACAAGATACAATTTAACTAAAACATAAAGACACCTCCTGTTTCAGGTACTGCTTCCTGAAGACCATTCCATCAGAAGATCCTATTATTAGATTTCAATATTGTCCCTTACCTTATAGTTATAGTTGAAGAAATTCTCTAAACTAAATTCTACTCTTTATTTATGTTATGTGAAATGGTTTCTGGTATTACTATTACTGTTTCAGAAACATGGTAGTTTAGGCATATTTTTGGTTTGAGATGAAACATTCCCAATCTCAGACAGGTCATATTTGTAAGGAAGACTTAGTAATTCTATGAAATAAATTAAATGCAGTTAGAAGAATTTGAGTGTTTTTGTTTACAAACAAACGAAAACAACTAAAACAGAATTGTTCAGGATACAATATAGTCTGATGCTTTTCCAGGGAATTCCGATTGTATACCCCAACTTTTTTCAACAGGCACTGTGAATATTAGACGTGTTGTTTTTGTCAGCCAGGTGAAAACAGCAGGTAATCAAGGACTGGAATGCTAATTGTTGAGAGTAGTAAAGTGTAATGACTGCAAAAAGCTGACATCTGCCACAAGTCACCAATAAAAGGAAGATGTCTCTTTTTATACAAATACTATTGTATGAACAGCACCAAGTGTGATCTGGGCCAAGCCAATCTTGGCTAGAATTTATGACCATCCTCATAAAAATTAAGAAAGGTGACAATGTTTGTTCAATTCACAGTCCTACCTGTTTGCACTCCTAGAACAAAGTACTAATTGAAACAGAGTAATTGTTGTTACTCTGAGAATTTTGTCAGATTGCTGTGGCAGCTGGCACTCATCAGAGAGGTTGGAATAGAGGGCTCAATCTCTTTTGGAGGAACTAATGGTTTGCTACTAATTTTACTTTACAGTAACATGTAAAAATATTCAGAGTTGTTGGGATTAGCCAACTAGCCATATCTATCCAGGAGCTCTGCTGCTCTGCAATTTTACACCAAGCACATCTAGAAGGGCTTGAGGGGCTTCTCAAGATGAGTTCATTGCTCAGAAAAGGCCAAGTCACCTTCAGACTCAAAATGCAAAACAAAATTAGTGTAAGGATGAAAAGATGTACAGTATATAGCCAAACAGGAGAGGGAGAAACAGTTGCATTATGTTGGAAGCTGGTTGAGGTTTCAGTGTAACATTATTAACCGTGACTGCTTAATTAAGGTACTCCAAGTAAAATTGTCCTGTCCCATGTCTAAATTGAAAAATAAACCTCAAAATGAAATAGAACTCTCTTAAATGTTTATATAGAGCATAAAAACATACTGATATAGATTTTTTTTAAACAAACCCTGATTCAGAACATGGAATATGTGTTTTCCCAAAAGATGGAATTTCTAAAAATCCATAAAATAATAACATAGGAAACAAAGAAGATTTAAAAATCATTTTATTTTTTAAAATCTCCAAAGAAGACATCCTGAATGTGTGTCATCAGCACATTTTTGTATCCCAGTTTTGCATGATAGTCTGTAGATTAGAGATCCTGGGGTGAACCCACTTGAGGTAAAAGTGGGCTTTGACTGCCTTTGTGGCCATAATGGGCGGTAGAGGTCAATATCTACCAGCTGATGATGATTGTGATTTCAGGAAGATTGTGACTTGGAATATGACGAAAGTAATTGATAAAGGGAGGGAGGAAGGAAGAGAGAAGATTGTGTGAAAGTAAGAGAAAGAGGAAGAATGTAACAGATCACCTGACCTTTAAAAATGGAATTGATGAATGCCTACAGGGAAAAGAAGGTATAAGTTCCATTATGAATGGAAATGCTAAAACACATACAGTATGAAAAACAACGGATTGGTGCCATATGTTGTGGGTTTGTTGAACAAATAGGTTGTTGATAAGTGCGTGTTATACTCCCATGAATTGTGAAAATCGAAATAAGTTGGGAATAAAATATTCTACTTTCTAATGAATGTGATCCAGGAGAAAAATTTTACTGTATTAGTCAACACAAACAGGTGGGTAAGAATGAGAAAAAGTTATTAAGTAATTCATAGACCCAAGAATGAATGAGAATGGTAATTGGTGTATAATCTGCTTAGAAAAAGGTCCCCCCCCAGATAAGGGTTTAAACATGTCTATCCATTCATACAGATGGTAATACAAATTCATGATTCTTGACAAATGTATCTTTTCTTTTATGTACACTGAGAGCATATGCACCAAAGACAAATTCCTTGTGTGTCCAATCATACTTGGCCAATAAAGAATTCTATTCTATTCTATTCTATTCTATTCTATTCTATTCTATTCTATTCTATTCTATTCTATTCTATTCTAAAGGGGCATGCATAAGTGCACCAATGTGCCTACTGTCCTAATGTCCCCTTTTATTCGTATCCATTTTATGTATTAATAACCATGTTTATACCTATATCTGTTATCTAATACGTGCTTGACAAAATAAATAAATAAAATAAAAGGAATAAAATAAATTGAATAAAACATAGTTAATTCAATTTCTTGTTATGAAAAACTAGATAATGTAATGAAGAGTACAAAGGTAATAAATAAGAGGTTCTGACTGTGGGGCAGATAATTTTTTGCTAGCCCCAAAGCAAGTACTTTGATGTGCTTTGGTTATATAGTTCTAACTACAAAATAAATACAATTGGCATATACAGTAAACTGAGATTATTCAGGTACTCTTACATGTAATTACAGGTGCTTGAGTAATTCCGTTTTTGAAAAAAATTCATAGGATGAATTTCTGTTCCTTCTCTTATTGTGATTATGAGTAATTACATGATTTTCATGACCCAATATCCAATTTCAGACAAATGGGAAAACTCTTGTAACCATATGCAAAATATTATTTGTGCACATGACCTCTGAAATAGTACAATCTTAAAGGTTTCTTTATACGTGTACAAATATTTTCTACATGCTTATTTCTACTGCATGACTACAGGTAGTCCTTGACTTACAACAGTTCATTTAATGATGGCTCAAAGTTACAATGGCACAAACAAAAGTGACTTATGGCCTTTTTTTTCACACTTACAACAATTGCAGCATTTCCATGGTCATGTGATCAAAATCCAGATGCTTGGCAACTGTAGCAAGAAAGGTAATAAAATAGGGCAAAATTCATGTAACAATTGTCTCTCTAAATCAGAGGTCTCCAACCTTGGCAACTTTAAGAGTTGTGGACTTCAACTCCCAGAGTTCCTCAGCCAGTTTTGATGGCTGAGGAATTCTGGGAGTTGAAGTCCACAACTCTTAAAGTTGTCAAGGTTGGAGACCCCTAAACAACATAAATTTTGAGCTCAATTGTGCTTATAAGTCAAGGGCTACCTATATTTTCCTCAACTTATGACCGCAATTAACCCCAAAATTTATGTTGCTAAGTGAGACAATTAAGTTAAGTGGGTTTCACCCCTTTTTTACCACCTTTCTTACTATAGTTAGTAACACAGTTGTTAAGTAAATGTGGCTTCCTCATTGATTTTCCTTGTCAGAAGGTCACAAACGGTGGTCACATGATCCTGGGACAGCTGGGACACGGCAACTGTCATAAATATGAACCAGGTTCCAAGCATCTGAATTTTGATCATGTGACAATGGGGATGCCGAAATGGTTGTAAGTGTGAAAAAGTGTAGTCAGTTTTTTCCAGTGCCTTTGTAACTTCAAACAATCACTAAACAATTGGTTGTAAATGGAAGAATATGTGTATTCATTTGCATTATCTTCTGTCAATGGATTATGCATAATGTGCAGATGGCTTGATCATTAGCACATCTTGTAATAGACAAATCATATGTTCTCTTGCCTAACTCATCTGTGTTTATAATGTTCATTTTCTAGAAAATAATTAAGAGTAGCTTGTTTTCAAGTGGAAGAAGAATGGGCAAAAGGAAGAGATTCATGTACTATGTTTGCATAACAAATATTCATTTTATTTTATTTTATTATTTATTTTATTTTATTTTATTATTTTTTATTATTTTATTTCAAAATGGGGATGCTTTAGGTGTACCTGGCCCAACAAAATTCAAGATATTTATCAAGATGAAGGATATGCTGGTTATATATTTATGAAGATGTGCTGGTTTATAGAGTACCTCATGTGTAGAAAGATAAAATGTTCACAGATGGTGATAATAAGTATATTTGGAGGAGTCATATCCAATCAATATTCTGAAAAGAATGAAGTTTATATATTTAAAAGTCGGAGATTAGGATTTTAAATTATTGAAGGACAAGGTCAAGGAAAGTATAGGTGACTATGATTTTGGAAGGCTCTTTGGTTCTAAAAAGAGGAAACTCTTAGCATGGCCAAGTAAATATGGCGGTCAAGCTTTTGGTGTCCACTTGTCAAATGATAGGTAAAGGGCATATTTGCTCAGATGATGAGAAATATTTGATTTTTTTCTGAAATTTATCAAGAATTACTGCATCGACAATTGGATTTTTCTAGAAAACAAGAGTAGCTTGTTTTTAAGTGGAAGAAGAATGGGAAAAGGGAAAAGATTAATGTACAGAAAAACAGGTTTTTTATGTTTAAGTGCCAGTTCTTTGTCTTTTAATAAATTTGTCTTGTCTCCACTTGAACAGGCAAATAATATATATAATTTATATCTTTGAAGCTAACCACACTGATAAAATATTTGCAGAATTAGACCACAAATTTATCTTTTATTTATTTAAAACCATCTTGATAAAGAATTAGTTTATACACCACAAATTATTATAGAAAAGACCACAGCAACTTCCTGTGGTAAAAAAGAGAATATAATCTGTAATTATCAAAAGAAATCAAAACAGGCATTCTAACATGATTCTGGGTTACAATGGAAACAAACTCCAAGCTCATTAAAAACTTACCACACATATAACTCAAAGGCATAATCTGACTATGTGCGCATAACCCACCTGAAAGGCTGCTATTTGAAGATAAGTGCTTATAAATTGAATTAAAGCTACAGTCAACTCACTTACCGGTATGTCTCTTATCATCCAAAATCTGGTGAATTTAGCACGAGACTGAAGCTTTCAGATTTTCTTCAATCTATTTTCTAGTTGAATCCATCACTTATTTGCTTATCATATTCAAGCACAATATTTTCCCCAGCATATGACAATCTGCTTTGAAAACTGAAACAACTTTAATAATCTGTTTGTTTTATATAAAGCTTGCTGTTTAAACAAAGGCAAAAGTTAATCTTGTTTTCTATTTTCAAATCCTAAAATGTGGTAGATTAGATTACCGTTCGGAGTATAAGACGCACCTTTTTACCCCCCAAAAGAGGGTGAAAACCTGAGTGCGTCTTATACACCAAATCTAGCCCCCCCACCCACCCACCCCCACACTTTGGCCTCTGTCTTCCAGCAATTTACCTGCTTGCAGGAAAGAGGGAAGAGCCTGTAAAGTCAAGCAAGTCAGTAGCAGTTTCCCAACCTACAGCTGATTAGGTTTGCCACGTGGGAAAATGAAAGTGAAACTAACTGCAAAGAGGCAAATAGCTGGGAGAGACAGGCAGATTTTTATTTTTTGCTGAACTGGATGGAAGGGGGTAAGTGAATAACTATAAATGTCTGTAGAATGTTCAAATTATTAGACTTATTTTTTAAAGTCTATTTTTATTATTGTTCTAGAGACAGGGGTCTCCAACCTTGGCAACTTTAAGACTTGTGGACTTCAACTCCCAGAATTCAACAGTCAGCTTTGTTAGCTTTGCTGGCTGTGGAATTCTGGGAGTTGAAGTCCACAAGTCTTAAAGTTGCCAAGGTTGGAGATCCCTGTAAATCTAGACAACTTAACAAAATAAAGAAGCTTTTTAAAATAAATGCTTGCTCTGAAGAGGCCCAATGCTATTGTATCTTCTTTTAAATAATAGAGAATAATGTATACTTCCAGAAATTTTAATTAATTTTAACCGCTCTGTACAAGTATAGTCTGAAATGTAACAGTGTCCTGTTTAGTATTAGAGTTTAGTTACCTTGGAGTAGATCTATTTAAATAATTGGGAAGAGTTAGTGTGACTACATTTAAGAAAACTTTCTGGCATAATGTACATTTCTCCAATTCTTTGCTATTTCTATGGGTCAGGCACACATGCACAGAAATACACAGCAAACAGTGTATATCATCTGTGCTGTTTGCTGTTTGGCAAATTGCTTGGAGGCAGAGGCCTTTTTTCCTTGTTTTCCTCCCCCAAAACTAAAGTGCGTCTTATACTTCGGTGCGTCTTATACTCCGAAAAATACGGTATATTTCAGTGTGGTAATTG
This sequence comes from Diadophis punctatus similis, assembly GCA_023053685.1. Classification (NCBI taxonomy): domain Eukaryota; kingdom Metazoa; phylum Chordata; class Lepidosauria; order Squamata; family Dipsadidae; genus Diadophis; species Diadophis punctatus. The sequence goes on from JALIGW010000002.1 coordinate 198,121,367, forward strand.
GTATCCCATTAAATACATTCTATAAGATGATTTAGCATAATAAATCTTCCCATCATTGCATGTTTACTTTTTTTGTCCGTAGAGGTGAACTTTGCTGCATCTTATTTTATGAAATGGCATCTTATTTGACATTCTATTCAAGTTTTCAAGGTACTACCATAGCTGTGTTAGCTCAACCCTTTATTCATCTTTCCTTAAGGGCTAGGGTTCTCTGGAAGGAGTGCAGAGAAGAGTGACAAAAATGATTGAGGAGTTGAAGGCTAAAACCTATGCAGTCTAGTTGCAGGAATTGGGTATGGTTAGTCTGGTGAAAAGAAGGACTAGGGATGACATGATAGCAGTGTTCCAATATTTGAGAGGCTGCCACAAAGAAGAGGGAGTCAACCTATTTTCCAAAGCACCAGAAGGCAAGAAGTGAAGCAATGGATGGAAACGGAACAAAGAGAGAAGCAACCTAGAATTAAGGAGAAATTTCCTGACAGTAAGAACAACCAACCAGTGGAACAACTTGCCTTCAGAAGTTGTAGGATGTCCAACAGTGAAGGCTTTTAATAAGGGACTGGACAACTATTTGTCTAAAATGGTATAGGGCAGTGATGGTGAACCTTTTTTTGCTCAGGTGCCAAAAGTGTGTGCACTTGCGAGATAGTACGCGCACACGTGCACATACCAATAATGCAATGCCCTCCACCCGCGTATGCGCACAGGCCTCACTGAAGCCTCCGGACTTCCAGTAGGCCCGTTGGGCTGTTTTTCGCCCTCCCCAGGCTTCAGGAAACCTCCTGAAGCCTGGGGAAGGTGAAAAGCGGCCCAACGGGCCTACCGGAAGTTCGTTTCTGAACTTAGGGTAGGCCCGTTGGGTCCGTTTTTCGCCAATCACAGCTTTCCTGAAGCCTGGGGAGGGCAAAAATGGCCTCCCCCCGCCCTCCAGAAGGCCAAAAATCAGCTGGCCAGCATGCACATGCACACTGGAGCTGACATAGGGCAACGCCTTGTATGCCCTCAGGTATAGCTCCGCGTGCCACCTGTGGCACGCGTGCCATAGCTTTGCCATCATGGGTATAGGGTCTCCTGCTTGAGCAGGGGGTTGAACTGAAGACCTCCAAAGTCCCTTCCAACTCTGTTATTCTGTATTCAGTTCTGCTGCCTTCATAATTATATTATTTAGATAACAGTAAGAAACTTAAATGAAACAGAATAACTTCATGCAGTTTCTGATTTGAATTCTTTCTTTGGCACCTTTGGTATTTAAAGGAATCTCTAAATAATCCAGCAAGTCCAGACAATATGCAATTCAGGAAATGACCGAAAATACAGTTTCAAAAGGTTACACTTCTGTTGCACTTTATCATATAAAAATGGACATCATAAAAATCTAGTTACTCTAAGGTGGAAGTTACTGTAGTGTGGAAAGAACGTGCCAGCTCAAGGCTTGGTGAGGCATTAATTAATTCTGCTAGCAAGACTATAGTTGAGCCTTATATTGAAATGTATCTTCTCTGTTCTCTGCATTGCAAGAAAGCATCCATGTTTTTTATTTATTTATTTATTTATTTATTTATTTATTTATTTATTTATTTATTTATTTATTTATTTATTTATTTATTTTGTCAAGTGTGTATATGGTTACAGACAAAGTATAAACATGAATGTGAATATATAAGATATACAAGCATGGTTATGAGTACATGATATTTTACGAATACATGAGGACGTTAGGACAGGGATGGTAGGCAAGCTGGTGGGCTTATGCACGTCCCTTACAGACCTCTTAGGAATGGGGTGAGGTCAACGGTAGACAGTCTAAAGTTAAAGTTTTGGGGGTTTGGGGAAGAAACTACAGAGTCAGGTAATATATTCCAGGCATTGACCATTCTGTTGCTGAAGTTGAATTTTTGGCAATCAATTTTGGAGCAGTTTACATCAAGTTTGTATCTATTGTGAGCTCGTGTATTATTGTGGTTGAAGCTGAAGTAGTCATTGACAGGTAGGACATTGTAGCAGATAATTTTGTGTGCTACACTTAGGTCAGATCGAAGGCTGCATAGTTCTAAACTTTCTAGGTCCAAAATTTCAAGTATGGTGGCATAAAGTATTCTGTTGTGAACAGAGGAGTGTAGAACTCTTCTTGTGAAATATCTCTGGACATTCTCAATTGTATTAATGTCCAATATGTAGTATGGGTTCCAGACCGATGAGCTGTATTCGAGAATTGGTTTAGCAAATGTTTTATATGCTCTGGTTAGAAGTACAATATTACCAGAGAAGAAGCTACGCAAGATTAGGTTAACCACTCTTAATGCCTTATTAGCAATGCTGTTGCAGTGGGCTCTGGCACTTAGATCATTAGAGATGAGTACTCCAAGGTCCTTTACTGAGTGAGGATCATCAACAAGGTTGTGATCATCTAGTTTGTATTTTGTGTTCAGATTATTTTTGCTAATGTGTAAGACTGAGCATTTGTTGATTGAGATTTGAAGTTGCCACTTGTTTGACCATTCTGATACATAGTCAAGGTCTTTTTGAAGGGTAGTAGTATTGTTGGTGGTGTCGAATAGTTTTACACCATCTGCGAAGAGGACGCAGTTGCTTTTTATATTATCACAAAGGTCATTTATATAAAGAATAAAGAGAGTTGGTCCTAAAATGCTGCCTTGGGGAACACCGCTGTTAACAGGTACAGGGTTTGATAAAGCGCTTCCTATTTTGACCACTTGTTGCCTGTTTTCATCCACTGAGATATCTTACAACAGATAAATATGTGGATACTCTGTTGGATCTTATCTCTTTTATCACAGGAGGGATATCTGATTCATTATTGACAGCTGGCCATCTGATTGCTAAATGTAACAAATACAAGTAGGCTGAGGAATAAATCAGTTTCTTCTATGGTTGAATTCCTCTGAAAAGTGTTATCTGTCACTCAGGAAAGCTCACTTGTGAACTACAAAGGGAAGACAAAGAGAGTGGTACAGGGAGGGATTACATTTTAAAAAGTGCCTTATGTACCTTTGCTGCATTACAAGATTACCAATTTGAGAACAGGTATGATTGGCAGACCTTTCTCAGGAAATTGAATATTGTTCAATAGTCTGAGTATTTGGGAGATCAAAGGCTAAAATACATTTATAGGAGAACATTAGTGATCAGTTTTGTACTCTCAAAAATATTGAAACTGATAGAAACAGCTGGAACTAAACTGTTGGAGGCTGATATGGAGGAAACAAAATATGGCCCAATTGACATGTTACTGGATTGGCACAGCATTTAACTATCCATCATAGAAATTATGTTGCTTGGGTAATTTATTCCCCCCCCCCACATAGACTCTTAAGCTAAAATTTATTGTGACACAAATGTTCTATGATCTCTTCAGAATTTATTTGCAGCCTTTAATCAATCCTGTGCATTGTTTTGGAGATCTGACTAAAATAACACTATGAATTTGCTAGGTTTAATTGAAAATTCAGAGGAGACGGAAAAGAATAACCTTGAGTTGGAGAGCTTCTGTATGTTAGTGTCAGATTTAGATTATTCTGGCTTAATTTGGTTTGAAACAACAACAACAACAACAACAACAACAACAACAACAACAACAGAGAGAGAGAGAGAGAGAGAGAGGGAGGGAGGGAGGGAGGGAGGGAGGTAGCAATGGCAAAATAACAGTATATACTGTACTAGTAGCAGGATACCCGTGCTTCACTACGAAACTGAACTCCTTAGCATGGAGTAGAATGTCTAAACTCCCAGTCCACAGCCCGGTTGAGTCACACACTGGCCATGCCCACTGGCAGTTGGAACAGAGTTCTTTTCAGGTGGGGAGGGGGAGTAGACCTTAACTCCTTAACATCAGAGTGTGTTAATAATAATATAAGAAATAACTAATGATCTGATGGTCATTTCAAAAAATCCTTTCTTAGCGAGCACCTAGAAGCCAAGAGGAACATACATGCCAAGTTTCAAATTTGTAGGCTTTATGGTTCTGGAGATTTCGCGATGATGCATAAGTGGCATTTGGCATATATATATATATATATATATATATATATAGATAGATAGATAGATAGAGAGAGAGAGAGAGAGAGAGAGAGAGAGAGAGAGAGAGAGAGAGAGAGAGAGAGAGAGAGAGAGAGAGAGAGAGAGAGAGAGAGAGAGAGAGAGAGAGAGAGAGAGAGAGATTCACAATATAAAGTTTAATCAAAGTTAAGCAGGAGTGATTATCATATATAGTTATAATGTATGATGCAGCATGGTAAATATAATCACAGTTTGGCCTTTAGGGGGATCTTTAGAATATTATATATCTTCTAGTACATAAGACATTTTGATACATATTTGACATAGGTATCAAAATAATATAATATACTGTGAAATTTTAGAACAATATAATAAAATAATATATATAACTCTTCCACCTCCTTGTTCCAATAATTTAATCAATTTTATTTTTGTGTAGTTTATCTGATGACACGTGTGTGTGTGTGTGTGTGTGTGTGTGTGTGTGTGTGTGTGTGTGTGTACACACACTGTATGTCATTGGGTTGTTTGAAAGATGTGTTAGCAATGTAGAAATCATTGGATTGGCAAAAATTGATAACTAATTCTCCAAATTATTTCTGTTTTCTAGGCAGAACAGAGCAACCTTTTTGGAATTTGCAATGTTAGCATTCTATTCTCCATCTACAAGCAGCATAAATGTGGATAACTGTCATATTAAATGGTTATCCAGGGTCCAATTGACCAATTTTTGGTCATCGATTATACTGTATCCAAATACTATCTTTGCTGTATCTTTTCTGGCTATGAAAGCAATGGCATTTTTCTAAGTTTTTCATGGCCTGAATAGTAAAGAGTTTGATCTTCTGACTGAAACTATCCAATTCCAGTCCATTTCAATTCACTGATGCCCAAGATATCAAAGCACACTGAATTCATTTACCGTATTTTTCGGAGTATAAGACGCACCTTTTTACCCCCCAAAAGAGGGTGAAAACCTGGGTGCGTCTTATACACCGAATGTAGCCCCACCCACTCACCCACCCACCCACTCACCCCCACCCTTTGGCCTCTGTCTTCCAGCAATTTACCTGTTTGCGGCAAAGAGGGAAGAGCCTGTAAAGCCAAGCAAGTCACTAGCAGCTTCCCGACCTACAGCTGACTTGCCACATGCTAAAATGAAACTGAAACTGAAACTGCAAAGAGGCAAATAGCTGGGAGAGACACACAGATTTTTATTTTCTGCTGAACTGGATGAAGGGATAAGTGAATAACTATAAATGTCTGTAGAATGTTCAAATTATTAGACTCATTTTTTAAAGACTGCTTTATTATTGTTCTAGAGCCAGGGCTCTCCAACCTTGGCAACTTTAAGACTTGTGGACTTCAACTCCCAGAATTCCACAGCCAGCTTTGTTAGCTTTGCTGGCTGTGGAATTCTGGGAGTTGAAGTCCACATGTCTTAAAGTTGCCAAGGTTGGAGACCCCTGTAAAATCTAGACAACTTAACAAAATAAAGAAGCTTTTTAAAATAAATGCTTGCTCTGAAGAGGCCCAGTGCTTGTATCTTCACTTAAATAATAGAGAATAATGTATACTTCCAGAAATTTTAATTAATTTTAACCGCTCTGTACAAGTATAGTCTGAAATGTAACAGTGTCCTGTTTAGTATTATAGTTAAATCCTGACTTACCTTGGAGTAGATCTATTTAAATAATTGGGAAGAGTTAGTGTGACTACATTTAAAAAAACTTTCTGGCATAATGTACATTTCTCCAATTCTTTGCTATTTCTATGGGTCAGGCACACATGCACAGAAATACACAGCAAACAGTGTATATCATCTGTGCTGTTTGCTGTTTGGCAAATTGCTTGGAGGCAGAGGCCATTTTTCCTTGTTTTCCTCCCCCAAAACTAAAGTGCGTCTTATACTTCGGTGCGTCTTATACTCCGAAAAATACGGTAATCGTTCACTGTGTTTCCCGTGTTCAAGCTTTATTATGTCTCATGTTCTTTAATTCTGTCTTTGCACTTTGGGACTTTCCTTTCCTGCACTGCAATATCAGCAACTAGACTTCCCAAAGGCTTTCATTTAACTGGATCATAATACTCTGAAAAACTCAGTACTTTCTCAATAACAGGTTGAGTTCCATCTGACCTAAGGGGCCTATCATCCAGTGCAATGTTGTCAATCACTTTTATCTTGTCTATATATGTGGCATCTTGCTAAAACCCAAGAGTGTTTACTGTTGTTTATTCCCATGCAGCATGAAACAATGCCTTTACCATTGTCACTAAAGTGATCATCTGCCTCTAGCATCTTTCTACATCCCAATTGCCCAGTACAATATTTTAGCTGTGAAGCTGAGATGATCTTCAAGCCTTGGGTGATCCTGAGAGAGTATATATCTTTGGCATGTGCTTCTTTGCTCTTCCCTCTAAGGAACACCCCTCCCCTTCCCAGCTCCTCAGGATTTGAAGAAGGATCCAAATACATCCACAGTTAAATCCTCACCAGTTTCTATGGATTTTATATGAGAAGGCTATCTGGTCTTTGTTTTATAGCTGCAATTTGCTCTTTCTGTCAACAATCTCATTCTTTTTGCTTTCCCCAAATTGTACTCTGCGGTCTCATTTGTGGTGCACTCAAACTTTTTGCTGAGAGGATTTATATCTTGGGCAATTTTATTCACTTCAGGAAGAATACACCAGGTAACTATCAGAAGAGAATAATGGTGAGGATAAGAGAAGGGCCATGCGAGTCTTGGGCCCAGTTCAAGAGTACATCTGATTTTCCATCACTGGAAATATGTATTTAATTTGAACAGTGTAAGAGAGAGGAAAGGAAGGTTCTCGTGAGAATTGCCCAGATGTATGATCTTTCCAATGACACCTTCCCCCAACCAGACTTGGTAAAACAACTGGCTATTCATAGAGCCTGGGATAACATTCAACTATATTACTAAAAGCACTAAAAAAGAAGCAATGATTTAGTTAATACAGCTCAGTCCAAAAGACAATATTTATAATGGCATAAGAAAGCTATTCATTTTATTTGCATGCTTTCCATTCTCTTAGATTATAGCAAAGGAAGCATGTAAGCCCATTGTAGACTGAAAGCATGGGAGGCCATTGCACAGAGACGAATCAACATTGCAGCCTTCCAGAAAACAGATACAAAGGCAAATTCTTCTGAGAGGTTAGTTTGATGCCTGTCAAAGTTATCAAATCACTTAGGGTTCGTGTTCTAAATGCAGACAGGGACTCATGAAATACTGCAAAAATATCTCTGCTGAAATCTGTTTCTTTTACTCAGCGCTTGAAGTTCTGAAAAATTAACACGGGCAGATTTGTAAATGAAGGCATAGAGAGACAAGGGGTGGCAACATCATTTTTCATGGTTTTTCATGGTTGCTAGTGTTGATGTTTTCTATTTGTTACGATACCATTACCAGACAGCATCTGGTGAGCATCAGATTACAAAAGATGAATGTTTGCCATTTTTTTTCATGGTTCCTTTGACTTCTGTTCATCTTCTTTTTTTTAATGATGTTCATCCACTCTTGTTTTGGTAAATCATTTGGTAAATCTTGTAACGTTCTTGAAATGTAATAAACAGTGGTTACCATGTTCTTATAGCTTCTGCTACCAGTATTCTTGCTCAGGTAGTTGTCATTTAGCAACCACAAATAGGACCGGCAACTTAGTCATTAAGCAAAGTGGTCACTTAGTGAAATTGCAACCATGCTTACGGTTTTGTTCAGCTTTCCTTTGCTTTACCGACCTGTGAAAGTTGTATAGGTTTGTAATGCAAGGATTGCTTGTAAAGCTTCTTTTTCATCCCCATTGTAACTGAATGGTTGCTAAATGATGGAGTTTCTGGTGCCAAGTAGGGTCATTAAGTAGGAACTACCTGTATTGTAAATTATTGGGAATATGTATAAATGCAATAAATGAAGATGTGATTATTAACAGTTAATTAATATTATTTAGCAGGAGCAGTTAAGGCAGTAGACATGGAAGAGGGAGAGCTAGGTTCTAGTCCAGGGTTGGCAAAGTTGGCTCTTCTATGACTCGTGGACTTCAACTCCCAGAATTCCTGAGCTAGCATGATTGGCTCAGAAAGTCTGGGAGTTGAAGTCCACGAGTCATAGAAGAGCCAACTTTGCCTACCCCTGTTCTAGTCCATTGTCAGCCATGGAACCAGGGGCAGGTTCCTAATATTTTTACTACCACTCTGTGGGCGTGGCTTATTTTGTGGGTGTGGCTTGCCAGCCATGTGACTGGGTGGGCGTGGCTTCTCAGACTGCTGAAGGGAGGGGAACTGAGATAGGTCCTGCCGCCCATTCCCCCTCCCCTCAGCAGCTTGAGAAGCTTCGAATGTGCAAAAATGCCTAGGATCATCACCGCGTGTTCGTGGCTTCTCGGACTGCTGAAGGGAGGGGAATGGAGATAGCTCCTGCCGCCTGTTCTTTCAACGTCTCACACGCTCCCTCAGCCATCCTCCCCTGCTTGGACTCACTGTGGGGTAGGAAGGCAGCGCATGCGCAGTGCCGGAAGCTCGGCTTCTGGGCATGCACAGAAGAAATTTTTTAAAAAAAATTAAATAAAAAAAAATGGCAACACCCAGGCACCAGCAACCAACCGCACCGGTACTGTGACATCACCAGTGGGCCGCTACCGGTGCTATAGAGTGGACCGCACCTGTAGGAACCCACCACTGCATGGAACCTATCTGGAGACTCTGCACCACACATTTTCTTAGCCCAAAGTGCATGTGGGAAGAGTAGGGAAGGCTATCTTCTTTAGTTGCCCAGTGAAAGAAAATGCGTGAATCTAATAGACAAATAAGTAGTCAGTTAAGCCTGAACTTCAGAATATATGGAGAAACACTAGATGTTAGCAAAGTTATCAGGTTCCTTTTGCTATGTGCTTGTCATCTGGAGTTTAGAGTCCATATTTGACAGCCTTACTATTAATATCAAGTTATTGTTAAGTAGTGTTTTGACTGCTCAAGTTCTGGATAACTGGGAAAAATATATAATACCTCTCTTAAGGGATACTGTGCCAGTTATCCACAATTAAGAGAGGCAGCAATTCAGTGTAAGATCAAACCTCAACTACAACGCTGTTCTCTGGTAGTGAGATCAGAGAAATAAACTTGGAACAAATTACGCCACATCTGTTCAAATAACTGGGTTTCAGTGCAGTGCAATTCCTATCAGATGCCTGGTCAATTGGGGTTCCCAAGGCTTCATCAATACAGCTTTTTAAGAATCATGTTCTTTTTTCCAGGCTCTTTTCCAAATCGGCGCGGTTGATGTGCCCAGCATTTCAGTTGTAACTGAACTTTGATATTTTGGAAGGATGTTTTAGCTTTCACAGGAGATTGGGTTTTGTTAATGCTTTTTTTTCTGATTGCTTGCTTGTGGTAAGATCAGATTTTAACTCTATAAAGCAAAAGCTTATTTGCGTTGCAGTTTTGATGCACATGGCTTTAAGAAGGAGCTTGTGAAGGAGTGCCTCAGTATGACAAAAATTTGGCCCAAATGACTTTACAGTATTTCATTTTGTCTGGCACAAGCAATTCTGGCTGGTGAACACAGTTGCAAACATCATACAATGATGTTTTGTTGCTTGATTTTGATCATTGACCAGCCTTGAAAGTTTCAACTAAATTCTTTAGCTGCAACAGTTTTCAAACCGAAGCAGGGATCTGTTTCAAAGCAACAGGTTGAAGCAGATGGCTGCAAAGTGTTTTGTGGCATTTCAAAGAGGGTTATCGATTGAATGGCTTTTTCTCTGCTTCTGGGATTGTTAACAAAACTGCTGCCATTTTATTTCTATATATGGATAAAGAGGAGGGAAGGCTGAACGGTATAAGGAACTTGCTGAGTGCTGGGTAGTAAATTTTGTCACTATATTAGACTCTTCGTCTGCCAGAGCTCCTTTCAGGTGCCAGGTTAATACAGCTGTGAGTCTACATTGCAAACTCTTTACTTTTTCAATGTCATCAGCCTTAAACCTGGTTAGGAGAAATGTAGTAAGAGAGATATTTTGTTTGTTTATTCACTTACTTCTGCACTAGTATTGCCAGTGCACTGGAAATTCACTTTAGCTTTCTGCACATTGAATAAAGACACAAAGGGGACTAGTCCGGGAGACACTCTTGGATTAACTGTTTCAAATGTGCATGAATGGGCAGTTTTAAAGCTCTCTAAAATGAGAAAATGGCTGCTAGGCCAACGCCTAGAAGTGCTAGGCCAAATTTTATAAATAATAGACCCATGATGGTGAACCTATGGCACGTGTGCCACAAGTGGCACACGGAGCCATATCGGAGGGCACGCGAGGCGTTGCCCTATGTCAGCTCCAGTGCGCATGGAGCCCCGGAGTTCGAAAAACAGCCCAATGGGAAAACCAGAAGTTCAAAAAAATGCACTTCCGGTTTGCCATTGGGCCATTTTTTGCACTCTGGAGGGCTCAGGGAAGCTTCCTGAAGCCCCGGAGTGCGAAAAATGGCCCAATTGGCAAATTGGAAGTGCATTTTTCCAAACTTCTGTTTTGCCCGTTTTGCCGTTTTTTACTATCCCAGGCTTCAGTGAGGCCTTTGTGCATTTGCAGGGGTGGGGTGGTGTGCGCATGCATAGGGGGCAGCACGGGGGGGTTGTGTGCATGCGTGGGGGGAGGGAATGGTTGTGGGCACATGTGCGTGCGCTAGCGCATGCACGAACCAAAAAAGGTTTGCCATCATTGTAATAGACAATATCAGACTTATAAACTCCCTTTTTTCTATGCCAGCCTCTTTCTCCATGACTTGGCACTCAGTGTCATTGTATTTATACCAGATTGTGACTGCCACCTCTGGTAGTATAAGTTATCTGTCGTAGAATATTGTCAGCAAACTATACTACTGAAATACTCGGGTTTTGCTAGTATGTCAGGTATAGGGTTATCAGACCTCTGGCAAAAGGTGGACATGTCTTCTTACTCCTCATGTCCTCCTTTTAGAGAGCATAGCCTTAAAATCAAATATTGTCTGGCTGTGTGTGTGTTTTAGTGTCTAACAAACTTACTTTTCCTGAGCAGCTTTGCTCTGTGTGGGGCAGCACTTCCTTAAGTGCTAACCATAAGTTAACAAGCTCTGCTCTGTGTCTTTAATTAGTTGATTAGTAGCCTCCAGCCAGCTTGTCCTGCTGCATGAAAGGACAAGACCTTAATCAGTTCCAGACTGAAAGCGTTTGCCTCTTAACTGGCTCTAGCACATTCCTCCAATTGAAAAACCAGTCTTTCTAATGCTGGTAAAAGGAATCTCATATGTATGTAGGCCTAAGTACATTTTGTTTGCAGCTTTCTACTGTAATTTTTGTTGTGGATGCCAAGAAACTTAAACAGTTTGTATTTCCTTCCCCTCATTTATTCTGCTTTCTAATTGTCTTTGTCTTTCTTTGCCTGTTCAAACATCTGATAACCCGAACCAGGGGGTATTTTCCAAGATTGTCAGTCAGATGTGCCCACCCTCTTGTTACTCCACAACAGCCCCCAATTTTGGGGGTGCATTTTTGTACATCAAGTTCTCAGGCTTTTGAGAGCACACATACAAGTGATATTTTTAACAAATCACTGTAATTGGGGTTTAAAATCATTCACAACCATACGTGGGAAATCTTTTATGTTTATGACAAAAGAAATCTTCCTGTCCTTAGATGTCATGGGCTTTTGTTTTTAAAATATAACATTGTAATATCATGAATAAAATAAGTTGAAATGTGTCAATTGCATATACAATTCAGATCAAGGACTAAGTTTAATGAGAGATACCAAGAAATGAGAGAAGATAGATATTTCCTGAAAAAGCTTGCTACCATCCTAGCTGAACCCTTTGTGTACAATTTTTGAAGTATCGTTTCGAACTAGTTCCCTGCCTGATCTATGGTCATCAGCTATAGTTATACCAATTTTTAAAAAGGGTGACCCTAGTTCAGTTGAAAATTATAGACTGATTTCTTTGTGTTGTGTTACATGCAAAGTTATGGAATCAATTATAAACCAATCCATCGTTCACCACTTAGAGACAAATAATTTGCTATCCGACAAACAGTTTGGCTTTAGGAAAACCTCGTCCTGTAATTTACAACTTTTGCACTGTAAAAACATCTGGACTACATGTCTTGATCACGGTAAAGCTGTTGATGCAATGTACATAGATTTTTGTAAGGCTTTTGATACAGTGGTACATGATAAACTGCTGTTGAAATTAAACTCTTATGGCATTTCTGGACCTTTGCACAAGTGGATTGCTGCTTTCCTGTCTAATAGACTGCAGAAAGTCAAAATAGAGAATTCGCTGTCTAATCCTGCATCAGTTAATAGTGGTGTTCCGCCAGGCAGCATTTTAGGTCCCACACTTTTTTTGCGCTATATCAACGATTTATGTGATCAACTTAAAAGCAATTGTGTCAGAGGTGGGATTCACTTACCTTCCCTACCGGTTCGCAATTGTGAGCCTGCATGCACTAGCTTTGCCTCATCTGCACATGCGTATGGCCTTCTGCGCATGTGCAGTGCTCACGCGTTACATCCAAGCTGGTGGGCAGAGCCTCCCACAGTGGGCACTACCGGTTCGCACAATCCAGAGAGAACCAGCTGAATACCACCACTGAATTGCGTTCTTTTTGCCGATGACATAAAATTATTCAATTCTACAGATAATTCTGTTGTTTTGCAAAGTGATCTTGACTATGTGTCTGAATGGTCATCTATTTGGCAACTTCAAATTTTGATTAATAAATGCTCTGTCTTACATATTGGTAAACGTAATCAGAATGTCAGGTATAAGCTAAGTGGCATTGATCTAGCAGATGACCCTCACTTTGTTAAGGACCTAGGTGTACTTATCTCTGATTATTTATGCTCCAAAGCTCACTGTAATAGCATTGCCAAAAAGCATTAAGAGTTGTAAACTTAATTTTGTGAACCTTTTTTTTCTGGAAACATTGTATTGCTAATTTAAGCTTATAAAACTTATGCTAGACCAATTTTAGAGTATTGTTCAACTATTTGGAATCCCCATCATATAGCTGACTTTAGTACAATCGAGCAGGTTTAGAAGTACTTCACGAGAAAAGTCTTGAACTCTTCTGTACACAATAAAATTCCCTATGCTACTAGGCTCGAAATTCTCGGTTTGGATAACTTAGAACTGCGTCACTTGCGGTGAGGCCTAGGTATTGCTTACAAAATTATACGTAGTAATGTTTTATCTGTAAATGACTTTTTCTGTTTTAATCGCAATAATACGCGCACGAACAACCGCTTTAAACTCAATGTAATCGTTCTAAAGTTGACTGTAAAAAATATGATTTCTGTAATAGAGTTGTCAAAGTCTTGAATGCCCTACCTGATTCAGTTGTTTCGGCTACAAATTTTCACAGTTTCAGTCACAAATTGACTTCTGTGGACCTTACTTCATACTTAAGTGGTCAGAGGGGGCGTGCACAAGTGTAGTAATGTGCCTATCATCCCTGTTATTGTATTTTTATTCTCTTATTCTTGTTTTTGTTTGACAAATTCCAATAAATAAAATAAAATAAAATAAATAATAAAATAAAATAAAATAAATAAAAAATAAATAAATAAATAAACAATATATATAAAATAAAATAAAATAAATAAAATAAATAATAAAATAAAATAATTAAATAATAAAATAATTAAATAATAAATAAATAAAATAATAATAAATAATAAATAATAAATAATAAAATAATAAAATAATAAAATAATAAAATAATAAAATAATAAAATAATAAAATAATAAAATAAATAAATAAATAAATAAATAATAAATAAATAAATATATTGTAAACATGTCAATGTGTGGATTTTGCTATGAGATTACTTTCATATATTCTTCATATGACTTTCAGAGAAGGACAGTGTTTGATATTGGTATAGCTGAGATTATGACTCTCGAATTCAACCATCCTGGGTCTTTAGATCAACTAATGCTATCTAGACTTGGTGTCCAATTGTCCACAGAGATTCTCCATAGAATCCAGGTCATAGCTGAACTTTTTTTTTTAATGCTTCACTTCTTATCCAAGTTCTGAACTGAAGTAACTTTTTGGATGAGACATAAAACATTTTAAAACAAAACAAAATCCCCCCAAGAAAGTCCAGTTGCTTTTTGAGGGCATCCGGTTGAGAAACTTGTGCTAGAATGATCAGTGAATGGATTTTCCCTTTTGATGCCAAGTGTGCCAATACATTTCTTTTGTATCGTCTTTATGTCAATTTTGGTTTAACATGTTGACTTGGAAGGGGCTTAAGCCAGTATGTATCATCTGTACCTTCATGTACAAAAGTACGTGCTAAAAGATTTTTACCATCACCATTTGAATTGTATCAGTTTTATTTTCAATTCAGATTTTAATTGCTTTTGTAATGCTATATTAGGTGTAAATACACATCTAATAAAAAACAGAAGTCTTCAAAGCAAACCAAAGTTTGTTTGCTGGTATGTAGGGTTTGTGGGTGCATTTGAAGCTAGATGAATATTCTTAGGTGGGTGTCCAATGTTTGAATAGTGAAAGTTAAAAAAAATATTGTTGCAAAGAATTTTAATAGTAAGTTTATATTTTATGAGTGATAAAGGAAAGCAGTTCAGACATAGCCACTGTGTTCTCCCCAGCTAATATGCAGTGGAGCCAATCTTTCCTACAGGGATGTCCAGAATCATGAGGGTTAGGAGTTTCGCTTTCAACATCATAGCAGAAGTAGATCGACAGAAGTAATTTGTTTCCCTGACTCTGCATGACATTTTGACCTCCTATTGAGATGTGTTGCTGTATGGTCATTTACTTTATTCTTCGGGTACCACAGGAAATAATAACAAATGTTCTGAGTAAGAACATAACAGTACCCAGATCTTTATAAAAATAGTGATATTCCACTTGACCTACAAGATTGAGAAAGGACTCAAAGAAATACCTTGTGTTCAACACTAAAGACAAATGATTTTTAGACCAAACCAAGTGAACCTTTGGCTCTTCTGTGCTCCCAATAATACTTTAGTGATAAAGACTCATGTTAGGTGCGATAACATTGAGAAAATAGTTTCCTGATTTCTAATATCCCTATTTTCATTGCAGGTCTTTCTTATGGTTCCTGGTGACCACACATTGTCCCATGCTTGCTCATTACAGCAGTTAGTGTTTCACAGAGGTCCTGCAATGGACATTTACTGCAAGTAAGTTAAATTAGAGGTGAGAAAAATTATTTTGGTGGAATACAACTTTGGTGGAATACAAGTTAAATTCAGACTCTATTGGGCCCAAACTAATTCTAATTAATATTTTGATGCTATCTTGCCATTCATACCTTCATCAGAAAACAGAATGAGATATCGTGCTAAAACACATTCAGACTGTATCAGTATGAGAAATAATTCCTTTTTTGTCAATAATTATTTTAAAGGTTAGAACTAAGAAAAATACACCAGGGGCAGATTGCTCACTTATCTCACTGCCGTAGCCATGCGCGCACATCTCCATGCTTCGGGGGCGCGCAAGCTCGCTACGCACGTGTGCCCCCTCACGTGATTTTGCTTCTGAGCATGTGCAGAAGCAAAATCATGCCAAAATCTCATGATGGGACACGTGCGCGCATGAGATTTCGGGGCAATTTTGCTTCCGCGCATGTGCGGAGGCAAAATCTCACCGAAATCTCACCCCCGCGCGCGACCCCCCGCGAGATTTTGGTGTGATTTTGCTTTTGTGCATGCACAGAAGCAAAATCGCCCGAAAATCACCAAAAATCACCGGAAAAAATGGCCACGCACCGGGTGGACCGGCAGAGAGGGCTCCGGAGCGGTTGCGAAATCCGCCGCTCCCTACCGGAGCTGTGTATTGGGCAGCTCCGGCAGGAACCCACCTCTGAAATACACCCAAGAATATTAAATCTGTAAAAAGAAGTACCACAATAAAAACTTGCTTTTTTATTTTACTTGGTGTTTATTTTATAAATAGATAAAAAGACATTTCTTAAATGCTTTTTTTTTTAAAGTAAGAGAATTAAGAAAGTAAGAGAATAAATTTTAAAAATGTAGTCTAAAGTTTGGTGTCTATACTTGGATGGGGTTTATGATTAATTTTATGTCGGTCTCCAGATGTTGGAGCTTTATCCATTTTTAAAAAATATCTCTAATGTTTACCAGGATATGTGTGAAGTATGTTCTTTAACAAAGTTCTCTTTCATAAACCTAGGCTCTAGTTCCAAAACAGAATCCAAGGAAATATTTCTAACCAAGAGCTGGATGAACAAGAAGTTCAAGGGGATAGTAAAGAAAGGAAAAGAAGCCCATAATAGATTAGAAAAACTGAATGCTTGCCAAACATATTTAGGAAGATTATGGATAGGCACCAAATGTTCTATTTACATTGTATGAACACTGTCCTTTTGGTGCTTATTTGGACTGCCATTGCAACAGCACAGAAGGATTGCACAGGTGTGGAGTGTAAGCAGCCAGAAAATTGCATTGAAGAAGTTCTAGAGCCTGGAGAATGCTGCGCCTCTTGTCTGCAGAATGGCTGCACTTGCGAAGGATACCAATACTATGATTGTGTGAATGTAGGCTTTATCAATGGAAAAGTGCCTGAAGGAAAGTCCTATTTGGTCGACTTTGGAAGCACAGAATGTTCTTGTCCCAAAGGCGGGGGTAAAATCAGCTGCCAGTTTATGTTATGTCCAGACCTTCCACAAAACTGCATTGATGCTGTTCTACCAGCAGATGGATGTCCCGAATGTGGAAGAATAGGCTGTGTCCATGAAGACCAGAAATACGCTGCAGGACATACATTCCACATGCCGACGTGCAAAGTATGCCATTGCCCTAATTCTGGCGGTGACCTCATGTGCTATCAGCTCCCAGATTGTAATGAATCCACGTTAACCTCCCCTAATCCATCTGATACCATGGAAGTAGAGCAGCACTATGATGATCCCTACAGTTATGACCAAGAGGCACCAGAAGGAGACACCACTCAGGTGGAGCCACCCAAAAAGTACTACAGCTATTCAACACAATTGGAACAAGAGAGCATAGGCCAAGAACAAAGTGAGGATTATGACTACCTTGCAAGCAGTGTTACTCCACCTTCACTGACTCGGTCTATTTCAGATCCAGCAACGCAGCAGCAAACCAGCACAAATATCCCTCTCCTAAATCATCCAGAAAACAGGAGCAACAATGAAAATAGTAAGGTCAGGATGAATACCAGCACAGTATCAACAACAAAAGCACCACAAAGATATAAGATAACCACTACAAGTAGTGTGTTAAAGGAAGAAGTCATGGCAACAACTGAGACACCCCGGAATGAGGCGGAAGTGGAGAGACAAAACGCGATCAACGATAAGAAAATTGAGCAAGGAGAAAATCCTCATTTTAGAATGAAACTAAACATGAAAAAAGACCAGAAATTAAAAGTACCCAAATCATTGGATTTCAAGGAATCCAAAAGAGATAACTTCCCTGAAGTCAAATTTAATCCAACACCATCATCGTTGATTGCCTTGAAAGAAGACCGTAATTGGATAGCCCCCAAACAATCTCAAACACTTTATCATTACCAGCCTGATGAAGACGTGGATCCCAACTCTGTTCATAAGTCCTCCAAATTATCAGAAGGTAAGATGTTGGTTTCAAAGATTCAAACCTTTATTGTCAGAGTACAACATGTGTACCATGAGATTGGCTGAGCCTCTCTTGGTGCATCCCCCCAACACAATACAACTCACAGTGAAAGACAGAAAATCCCTAGCCCAGTGAATCCTACTAACAAACAAACACCCGGTCCTATTGCACCATGAGAACGTATTGCATGTTGCGCCAGCCCCGCAAGTCAATCATACTATGTTGTTGTAAAGTTATTTTTCATTCAGGAGTCTGACATCCCATGGATAAAAACTGTTCTTCAGCCTGTGTGTGCGGCTGCCTATGCTTCTATATCTCCTTCCAGATGGTAGGAGAATAAAGAAGGGCTGACCAGGGTGTGAGTCGTCCCTGAGGATTTTCCTCATTCTTCTAAGGCAGCGAGCCCTAGTGATGTCGTCTAGTGGTATCAGGAGACAGCCCATGATGTTTTGTGCTGTGCTTACCACCCTCTGTAATGTCTTTATAGAGTCGAGGTGGCGCAGTGGTTAGAGTGCAGCACTGCAGGCTACTTCAGCTGACTGCTAGCTGCAGTTCAGCTGTTCAAATCTCACCAGCTCAAGGTTGACTCAGCCTTCCATCCTTCTGAGGTCGGTAAAATGAGGACCCAGATTGTTGGGGGCAATATGCTGAACTCTGTAAACTGCTTAGAGAGGGCTATAAAGCACTATGAAGTGGTATATAAGTCTAAGTGCTATAGTGCTATTGCTATTTCTATCCGCGGCTGTCAAGCCAGCATACCACACCGTAATTCAATGAGTGAGGACGCTTTCTATTGTGGACTGGTAAAAGGAGGTCGTCAGTTGTTGTTCCACTTTATTTTTTCACAAGACCTTAAGGAAGTGGAGTCTCTGTTTGGCCTTTCTGGCTACCTGGGTCGTGTTGATTTTCCAGGTGAGATCTTCGCTGAGATAGACTCCCAGGAATTTAAAGGAGGAAACTCTCTCCACACAGCCCCCCTTGATGTAAAGTGGCATTCAGTAACATTCAGTGCCTTAATGTTAAATCAGTAAACAGTAAAGTACTGCTGCCTGTTTTCTACAATAATGAAATGTACAGATAGTCCTCAACTTACAACACTTCATTTAGTGACTGAAAAAAGTGACTTATGACCATTTTTCACACTTACATCCATTGCAGCATCCTCGTGGTCATGTGATCAAAATTCAGATGCTTAGGAACTGGTTTATATCTGTGACGGCTGCAGTGTCAGGGAGTCATGTGATCTTGTGACCTTCTGACAAGCAAAGTCATTGGGGAAGCCAGATTCACTTAACAACCGTGTTACTAATTTAACAACTGAAATGATTCACTTAACAACTATGGCAAGAAAGGTCGTAAATGGGGCAAAGCTCACTTAACAAATGTCTGACTTCGCGACATAAATTTTGGGGTCAATTGGGGTCATAAGTTGAGGACTACCTGTAGTCTAAGTAACACTTGCAGAGTCAAGGGATCACAAAAAATTCTTAGCTCTTTTAATGCATAGTTTTAATGAAAGTGAGTGGATAGCTGGTCAGCTGTAATGTAATTTACCATTTTTTCTCTTTCTTGAGAGGTTATCTAACATTTGGACTTTTTAACCATTTGATTTGATGGCAAAGAAACAATATTTGGATTTTTTTTCTCCTAAATGAAAAAAAAATGGATTACATTTTCATGGTTGGGATGTAGGCATTTTGAATTTATATTAGTTCTGATCAAGAAGGGAGTGTGAGTATTTTGCTATCTTTTATTGCATAATAATTATTAAAGTTTTTCAACTTTTTAGCTTTGGAGACTTTCTAAACAAGATATCATAAGAATGCTCCTCCTATGGAGAAGTAGAGGCAGCCAGTGATGAGAAATTAGCATCTTCTACCAGTTACAAAGAGTTCATAACCACCCCCAAATCTCAGGAATTCCCCCACCCTTATTAATGAAAGTATACTGTGAATACAACAAGCAGGTAGCCTTTTCATAAACAAAGATACTTTTACAGGATTGTTAACATACAGTATCATACAATCTTAACATATCATAAAAATGATATTGCTATCTATTTTACTTTAATTCATTTATCTTTATTAAATATACATTTGATTTGACTTACTTGCCATTGATAAAGGAAAATTAAAGTTTGGATTCAAGTGGCTTTCAATATTTGATGAAAATATCAAATTATTATCTTTATTGAAAAATTTATGCGCATAAGTGTTTGGGCAATGTTAAGTAAATGTCTAATCCATATTTGTTACTAACAAAATTTAATATTAGTTAAATTTTGACCCAATTGACTTTGGTATCTCCTGCATATATTATGTAACATTAGCTCAAACAGCAATGTGAACTGGTTTATGACCTGTACTGAAAATGAAGCTGCTTGCTGCTTTGAAAGAGAAATTCTTTGTTAATAATGGCTTTGCTAAATGAGCAGTGTTTATGTCAAATCCCTCTGTGCATTAATAAAAATATTAGCCCATCTCTTAGGACAATCTTTGTAGATTTGCTTGCTGTAGATAGCTTTGTCACGTGTTGAGAGGAACCAGTGATGTTAACAATCTGAAATTGAAACAGAGGAGTGATCAAAGTTTCCATCCAATCAATGGGAACTTCCAGTGAGCCAGTCACCCGTTGTATAAGGACACCGAGGTTATGCTCTCATAGCAAAATTGGCCAGATGCGACCATCCTATATGCATGAACAGAGTTTGTTACAATGTTATGTCAGTCTATGTTATGGAAACTCTAGAAATGATATGTCTATGGAGATTCTCAGTCATCCAGGTCATGGTTGTCCCAAAGGTGCTTCTTCAAAAGACAACTGGACTTTGTTTTTCCTTGAAGACAGTTTGCTTCTCATTCAAGAAGCTTCTTCAGTTCTGACTGAATGGTGGAGGATGGAAGGATTTATATTCCTTGGGGTCATCTGATTGTTAGCACTCTTTCTGAGAGTCGTTAAGCCCACTTGGAGATTTATCTGTGCCCTCAGGGTCACCTGAATAATGCAAATGAGTGTGGAACCTTCTTGGAACTGCTGAAAGGACTGAGTTGTAAACAGAAGATAGGTGGTGTCTTAACGAACTGGAAACATTGATCACTGCACATCCATTTGCACTATTCAGGCGACCCTGAGGACCGCTGAAAAGAAAGAGTGCTGACGACCAGATGATTGCAAGGAATATAAATCCTGTCATCCTCCTCCATTCAGTCAGAACTAGAGAAGCTTCTTGGAGGAGAAGCAAAACGTCTTCAAGGAAAAACAAAGTCCAGTTGCCTTTTGAGAAAGCACCTTTGGGTGTAGAAGTGACAAGAATGAGATTGCAGTTAGAGTAATCAAAAGACCACTGTAGTACTATGGAGTTCCCGCTATAGTTACACTACTTATTATTTTCAGACAAATTGATATCACTTTTCTGGCATGAAAATATTTCAATATGCTGACCATCATATTCAATTATGCCCATGCCACATATCTGCAAAAACGTACAGGAAACCCTGATTGTTAAGGAGCTTGACTTTTGTTACATTTCTTCTCTGTAACAATGAGCCATGAAATGATCCCTTCCTGTTCCCACTGTGATAAGATGAGAAATGAGATCAGATCGTAATGGATGTTGCCCAAAATAAACCATGCTTGTGATCTAAAGATTGCTGGGCTTGCCTCTCCCTTTCCTGTCACTCAGAGAACCTCCCTCCCCGCTTGCATTTCTCATGTGTTTTATTGCCAGGTCTAACTTAATTGGTTGTGCTGGCCATCCTAATCAGAGGGAGACATTATAGGTTTGGGTTTCATAAAAATAATATCCTGACTCAGGTTAAAAAAAAAGTCCAGTGCCAAAAGATAAAATCCATTTATTTGTACAGTAACTAGGCTAAATTCCTGGCTGCTGAGCGTTAAATTTGGGAAGCTGCCATCTCATGACCTAAAGCCCACATGCAGAAGAAGAAGTTATCTATGGAGAAAGAGAAAGAAAAAAGAGATTATTCTGCATATTGGCATCATTAAACTCCCAGTGGAGTGAGCAACCGGTTCTTCCATTAAACAGTGGAAGGCATGTGGAAATAATTTCACAAGATAGCAACCCTTGGTTTTGAGAAAGAGGACTCTTGAGCAAGATATCCTCAGTGATTCTCCCATCCCTTGACAAATCCACTCCCTGCCAAAGTTCCCACTAGTCATTCAGTCATCTCTTGCTATTCAGAACAAGCAGGGGCGTCAAGCACCAGGGAAATCAGGCACTTCAAATGTGTATAAAGATTTATTGTAAGTTTAAGCTCTCTACAAGAATCTGAACTAATAACGGTCAAGGGAAATTAACAGGAGTTAAGAATAGAAAGGAATTCAAGGTGGGCCTGACTTAGATCTCTTATGGGCATGCAGGGACTCATGACTGATGATGCATTTGACCCATCCCTCAGGCTCAGCCTGGTAATCTCCTACAATGAGGAAACCATGGCCCTCCAGAGCTACATCTTTGAGCAAGCTTGGCCAGCAAGGCCAATGATAAGTACTGGTGGAAGTTGTAACTCAGCAACAATTTCTCCATACTTTCTGTAAACCATACCTGCACTGGTATAAGAAGTAGATGTTTGCTTTTTTTTTCTTTATTTATTCTGCCTTAATGAAAGAAAGAATATCTGGAACAAGGAACCTTAGAACCGAGGGTTTTGGTGACTAACAGATTCTGTCCTAGGATACAATCCTTTCAAGGAAACACTGCTTAATACATGTTCTGTATCCTAGGATATATTGGTGCTTTACCGTGTATTGGTGCTTCCAGTCAGACTAGTTGAAACAGTCTCTGTGACAAAGCTGGAACAAAATGTAATAAAATACAAGTTGGCTGCTAGCAAAAGCAACTTTACATATCCTTCTGCTTCTCTTCCCAATGACAGTAGGAAAGCTGTGATGTCACTATACTGTGTCCGGTTTTGGCAAGTAGCATCCACTGATTATGATGGCATAATGCTAGATATTACTAGATGTTTATGTGTAGAAATGTTAAAAAGAGACGACTCTAGTTTTCACGGGTGGTTTGGCATCTTTTATCCTGCTTAAGAGAGCCACTGGAAATTCCTAGGCCTAAGCCACAGAGATCAGCACCAAATCAAAGATTAGAGCTCAAATCAAAGTTAGAGAACAAGCTAAAAGTAATTAAAAAGGTAAAAATTTGTGAGGAATTACTTTTACAACTTAAACTAAGAATCCTTTATGTTTTTTGGAAATTATATACCGTACATCTACAGCAAGAAAGTTTCTCACAAGGTTGCTGTTTTGGGGAAAAAGGAGGAAGGAATATTGGGTATGTTTGCTGTTTTGAGTTATTTATAAAAAAAGTAAAGGGATATAAATAAATAAATTTGGCAAAAAAGCAATACTCATACATGCAAAATGTAAATAAATAAATAAGTAAATAAGTAAGTAAGATGTTAGAAGCATGTCACAATGGAAGGTTCTCCCCTTTTCAATTGCACCTTTATTAAGCTACAATTGATCATGAAGTTTTGTAGTAAGTGGTGGTACTTAGCCAGCTTTGGACTTGGAACCAAAGCAAGTGAAGGTGGCTTCTCAGATAGGAAGTAGCTAAATTAGGAAGTACACATATCTGCAGCATTGTCAAGAAACCTTCATGGACATGTTCACAAAGTCATCAAGAACTTGACACAGACTGAAGGAAGGTTTACTTTTTGTGTATTTCATTTGTGACATATCAGATAGTTTAAATCTGAAGTATTCTGAGATGTGTAAATGTGTTTCTAATAAATAAATGATTGTACTTCTTACAACTATAAACCTTACTTGCACCCTCATATTTAGAGGTTACTGAAATAGTTCTTAGTACTGTTTTAGGTGCTGCTCAATTTCTTTAGTCTTCCCAATTATTTCATACTAACGGTCCCAGTGTAGGCAATGTGAGGACATTTGGCATAATTTAAAAGATTGGCAAAAGTCTGTTGATGTTGGACTGGATAAAGTTTTGCAGCTGTACTAGTGAATTTTCTAAGCTATAGATTAACAATTTAGGCTCTAATGAGAGAAATACAGAAATAGCTAGTACCTCCAGAAATAATCATACAAATTTTTAGACCATGATTATACCTTTCCCCAATTCTGTCCTTCTAATGCTTAACTTCATTGCATCTTGAGCAATGGTCCCAATTCCACAATAAAATTTCAATAATAAACTCAGAGCAGTGGAAATAAGATCCAAATTGGTGATTTAGAAATTAAAAAGAAAACTTTCTATGCATTTTAAAGCTTTTTTAAAAAATCCACCCTTCATTAATCTCAAATTAGGTTATATTGATTAAAATAATTATGTAATTTCTGGAGTGAATCCACTTTTAAGAGCCTAAGTAACATATGAGAATTAGTTTTTACAAAGGCCAACGTTTAAAATACACAGAAAGGCTGGAAAGTGACCTTAACATCTGGCTGGATGAGGTGGAAGAAAGTAGTTAGTTTCTGGGCTCCAGGGAAGCAATTTTGAAAGGCCCTTTCTCTTAACATTTCAACTATTGCCTTCTGGAACAGCTGCAATTTTCAGGCCAACTTCAAAGGCAGCCCCAGGTAGATAAATGCTAGCAGTTGTCTGAATGGAGTTCTTGGAGCAAGGATAAGCTTGATTAGACTTGTTCTTGTTTGTATATCAGTAGAA
Source organism: Diadophis punctatus similis (assembly GCA_023053685.1). Lineage (NCBI taxonomy): Eukaryota > Metazoa > Chordata > Lepidosauria > Squamata > Dipsadidae > Diadophis > Diadophis punctatus. Next base: position 198,145,717 of record JALIGW010000002.1, read on the forward strand.
ATGTTGCAACAACACAATGGTGTACATAATCAGGACTGCACACATTTCACAAATCAAAGTATTTGTGTTACATTTTCTTACGAAAACAGGTGATCCGAACACTTTATTTTTCAAAACAGGAATGTTACAAAGAATGTCATCATCAGGATTGCTTTCTCTCATTGTTGGGAGTGGAATCAGATTACAAGCCTGGTGATGCTTGTTCCTTTCCTTGGAAGTAATAGTGACTCATTTGACTGTATCCATATGTGTTTCATGATTAAACACACATGTCAATGTTTCTTTCTTTGCAATTCCTTGAACCAGCACCATTGATGGCTGCTGCAAGAAGGAAAATCAGTGGGACAGAATGGTCGGATGCTTTTCCTTCGGTAACATTTTGAGTGCAAGATAGAGGAGATGCTTTTAAAAATGCTTTGTGGTGCTTTAGAAGTTCAGAGTGATTATCCTTGCTGACAAGAGGAATGAAATTATCTTTTTAAAGGGTCAGTTGCTAAGTGCACTGCTCCCTCTGCCTCTCACCTTTCCCAGTTTTGGCTTAAGTAAGGTGAAAGTGGTTAGCCCTTTCCAGCTTAACAGGCCCTGACATTCCTGAAAAAAGCAATCTCCTGAGTAAATTAATTCCCTTTTTTTTGACAGTTTAGAATTCTTACTTGGATTCCTATTGAGCCCAGCTAAAGAGGGCAATGCATTTCCAAAGTGGTAGACTTTTCTCAAATCCACAGGGTTTAAGGAAAGGTATTTAGCTCTGAATTACACTGGGCACAGCTTCTCCTGGATATATACTGGCAAACTAAAAGCCACAACCATACAGCTATTTAATAACATGACACCTTTTTGTTAGTTGAAAATCAAGAAAATTTGCAAGAGCTCATAAGGGCAGGGGGGAAAGGAAAAATAACAAGTCTATGGAAGACAAAAGCAATGTTAGGCAACAGGATTGTTCATATATTTATTTAGCATAAGGCCATGATTAGTGAATGTGTGCTTGATAGTGAAGAACCAAAGGTGGTAGATCAGCAGTGTTAAACTCGCATCATCATGGTGGCGTAATGTGACATATTGGGACCTTCACCCCTTCGCTAAACTGGGCATGGGCATGGCCAGCATGTGACGCATCCGGCCTGTGGGCCGTGAGTTTGACAGCCCTGTGGTAGAACCTTCTCTCTTCTTGGACTCAAGAACAATTTAAGACGAAATCTTTTTTATTGCTTATTGTTATGCTTATTGTTTTTTTAAAAAAACAATAAAGCAAAAGAGAAGGGCTGTAACAGTTTTAGGATCAACAGGTAATAATTTTTTCAAAAGCAACCAAGTTCAGAATAGTTAAAACAGTGGACTTTCTGATTGGTAAGGCATGTCTGTGAAAGCCACATATTGAAAAAGAAAGAGCAGAAGATGGATTGTCTCCCTGAGGCAGTGATTAGCCGAAACTCACCTGCTCTGGGGATGTGGTACAAGGAGATGATGGCTTGGCAAAAAAGGACTACTTTTATCACAGTTGAAGGGAAATATAGATAGTCCTTGATTTACAACAGTTTGTTTAGTGACCGTTCGAAGTTACAACGCACTAAAAAGTGACTTATGACTTTTTTTCACACTTATAACCATAGTGCTGTATAGCGTGGTTGGTGGGCGTAATAATTGATAACTCAGGTATTGCTTTGTACATAACTTTAATTCACCTCAGATAACAATATCTCAGAACGAACATATAACGAACAACAACCGCCAGTACCGTTGACAGCTCCTTAGTCAGCTGTCAAAACGGCTTGGCCAATCACAGGCTACTATTGAAGCTGGTTCCTAGAGTGGCCCCCTGGCGGCTTCCCGGTATATTACACACAGCATCATCCCCATGGTCACATGATGAAAATTTAGATGCTGGGCAACTGACTCATATTTATGATGGTTGCAGTATCCCAGAGTCATGCAACCTTCAAGCAAAGTCAACGGGGAAGCCAGATTCACTTAACAACTGTGTTACTACCCTAACAACTGCAGTGATTCACTGAACAACTGTGGCAAGAAAGGTCGTAAAATGGGGCAAAACTCACTTGACAACTGCCTTCGTTACCTATGGAAATTTTGGGTTCAGTTGTGGTTGTAAGTCGAGGATTACCTGTATTTGTTTAAGTTTCCTAGCCCTCCTCCCCATCCAATCAGTTGTGGTTAGTAACATCGTGCCTTTAAACATCTGCTTGCATTTTCTTATGTCTTTTTACTGCCTGGTGTTCAGATTTTAGCTTCTGAAATGTGTAAGCTTTTAACTTATGAAGTTTCACATAATAATGTTGAATTCGTGTAGGTTTTTTTTTTGTGTAGTTTCTATGATTTCCATTTTTCATTTGATTTTATAATTTTGCATTTCTTGGAAAGAATAACACTGAAGGGCATGGAATAAGTTAAGATAATTAAACTAGAGGAACGTTTTCTAACAATGTAAGTGTGATGCAGACTTCGAGTGTTGCAGCCCTTCAGGAAACTAATCATAGGAGCCAAAGAATGCAAATTGCCCTTTGTTAGTTCAGGTGGGCTAATCTGAAACAGACACCAGTCAAAGTGATTTATGATGAGTGGACTATACTTTATAATTAAGTGGAATTAAAAGTTCCTGCTTTTAATGCCAAGAAAGATGAATTATAGTCTATACATTTCAGAATAACAACATACTGTATATGGTAGAGGTATAAAAGGCTATATGATAACTAGACATCTTTTCAATGTTTATGCTTTTTGTCATCTTTACTAAGCAAGGATAATGCATGTTGATTCTACCTTTCCGTGGTTTGGCTTTATCATATTGAACAGTGGTGGAATTCTATTTTTTTTTACTACCGGTTCTGTGAGCGTGGCTTGGTGGGTATGACTTGGTGGGCATGGCAGCGGAAGGATACTGTAAAATCTCCATTCCCACCCCGCTCCAGGGGAAGGTTATTGCAAAATCTCCATTCCCACCCCACTCCAGGGGAAGGTTACTGCAAAATCCCCATTTCCTCCCGATCAGCTGGGACTCGGGAGGCAGAGAATAGATGGGGGCGGGGCCACTCAGAGGTGGTATTTATCGGTTCTCTGAACTACTCAAAATTTCCGCTACCGGTTCTCCAGAACTGGTCAGAACCTGCTGAATCCCACCTCTGATTTGTTGAATCGTGAGGGGTAAAGGGAGCACCTCTTCAGATCAGATTTATAGTAGTGAGAATAAAATCATCTGCCCAATCAGGAATTCTTAACAAGAACAGAATAACAGAGTTGGAAGGGACCTTGGAGGCGTTCTGGTTGAGCAAAGCTTCCTTCATCGGGAGACTTTTCTTTCATCAGGGGCATATGAAAGAAAAGTCACTTATGCTTTACTTGTTCAGGATTATTACATTTTTTTTTAGCCTTGAAGAACAAGAACACTGTTATTTTTCAGAGTATACTGAAAAATAATTGCATGTAATACTTTTGAGCTACATGAAGTAAAGGATTATTTTATTAGATTCAGATGCATGCACATCAAAACTAAGTTTATACATCACTCAAAAAGCATGGTTGATTGTGTAAGGGAAAATTGATAGCATTGTTTCAGTTTTTAGACACAAATGTAGTCTTCATTCACATAACAAGTCACACAGCCTCTGCAAAGGAAATAATATTTATAGCATTTCTCTAATTAAACTATTTAAACCTGAATTCTTACAATTTTTCAACATTTTCACAGCATTTATTTTCTGTTCATTATTTTTCTTAGACATTAATATTCATAGCATTAGTTTCCAATTCACTTTTAAACATAGTCTCTTTGTCACTGAAATTTTCCAACGTTTTCATTATATTTAAAGTAATTTTCTTTGCATGGTGGCTCACAAGATTAGAACACTGGATTGACAATTGGTGGCCTCGCATTCAAGACCTGTTGCTGCCACGGGGCAGGGTGAGCTCCTATCATATGCTCCAGCTCCCACCAAGCTGGTGGTTTGAAAGTGGGTGATTGCAAATAGACGAATAGGTACCACTTTGGTGGGCAACTTCATGGGGATGCAAAAGGAGCCCCCAACTGGGCATCCTCCAGGCAACAGTGATGTCACCGGCAAATCCTTTCACCATGGAAGCATTTTGGCGCTTCTGACACAGAAGCATTAGTGTTCCTTTCAATTTTCTGTAGGCATCTAATTTAGCCCGTTGACTTTCAAAGACATGTTTTAATTCCATGAAAACCACTTGGTCTTTTTTCATTTTTGGTCCTTTTTCATTTAGCTATGCAGTGTTTGGTTCTGAGGTGGAAAAGGAGTTGGTGTAGGCATATATACCGTATCTCTTGATACTTTCTTAAAGTTGTATCTTTTCCGCCTCTTTCTCTACCCTGGGCTCTTACGATAGCTGCACAATCCTGGGTAGACACTTGGCCAAAGGTATGCCCAGTTTGGGGAGCCGATAAAGTTATTCTGCTGAATAATTGACGGAATTGTAATTCTGAATATGTAACTCTGGTCATCTGCTGAGCTGTCATGTTTTCTTCCAAGAAATCTTGAAGACTGTAATCATGTAGCCGCCATTCGGTATGGTTCATTTATATCCTATTAAATAGATGATATTTGTAGCTCATAATTTATTGTAGGAACATTTATTCCGGATGAACAAAATATTTCAGGCCTTTCCATAGATAACATATCTTAACTCTTTAGGGATTTTAAATAGCAAGTCAAAAGAAATTAATAGTTGACAATGATTTTTCAAGGTGGGGGAATATTTTATATTATATTGACTTTCACCAAGCTACTCTTACCAAGGTGTCTTGTCACTCACTCAAAATCTTTTAGTTGAAGCCCTTCAGAGGTATAAAAGCTATTATATTATCATTAAAATTAGCAGAGCTCAATAGCAAGTTGACCCTTCTTGCCTTTGTCAAGAAGCCTTAAGGAATCATTTTTAGAGCATTTTTAAAAAATCTCTGTTAATGGATTGCATGCTTGAAGTCTTTCATTATGGATTTACCATATATATATATATATATATATATATATATATATATATATATATATATATATATATATATATATATATATATATATATATATATATAATGGCAAGGATTCGAAACTCAAACTTGGCTTGTATTTTGCATTGTGACTGCATAAATTATAAGGAGCCCTTCATGGCTTAGGACCAGGTTATCTCCGGGACCGCATTCTGCCTCATACTTCCCTCCGACCGGTTAGGGCCCACAGAGTTGGCCTCCTCCAGCTCCCGTCAGCCAAGCAATGCCGGCTGGCGGGTCCTAGGGGGAGAGCCTTCTCTGTGGCCGGCCCCGCGCTCTGGAACCAACTCCCCCCAGAGACCCGAACTATCCCCACCCTGCTGGCCTTCCGAAAAGCCGTTAAGACATGGCTCTTCCTGCAGGCAGGGGGTAGAGCTTAATTCCATCTACACTCTCCCCCGGGTATGTCTGGCGGTTGAATGGTGCTTTTATATTGAAATTTTTAATTTTTATATTTTGATTTTAAATTGAATTTATTGGTTTTCTTGTATTTTTCCTGTGTTGTAAGCCGCCCTGAGTCCCTCGGGAGTGGGGCGGCATATAAGAAACCATAAATAAATAAATAAATAAATAAGGAGGAATGATAAATACTTTTCATGATTCAAGGACTTCCTAGCTTTCTGAGTGGAAAATTGAAATAAAGAGTTTGAAGGGAAACTTGTGCCGATGAATTTGGCTCGCTTGACTGCAATGTTTAAAGTTGCCTCCCCCTCCCTATTTTATCAACCACTTCAGTTTTCTAAGCTAAATTTTGAATAATTTGAATTCATAAGATTCAAACTAATATATAAAACATAGGGAATGAATACAAAATGAAGGACAGCTCCATTAATAATAACAGAAAATCCAAACAAGGCAAAACTTGTATTAGACCTACTCAAAGTCACAAACATATTCAGTGAGCTATTTAAAACCTCAGACTAGATGAAGTTTTTGTCAGGCTCCAAAAACCAAGAAAGACGCATTGAGATTTTTCTGAGCAGCTTTCTTTATTGTTCCTCATCTATAGACAGAAATAGGCTGACTACTTGCACCATAAAATACATACTCTGGGGTCTATTAGGGAGGAGCCATAGCAATAGCAATAGCACTTAGACTTATATACCGCTTCATAGTGCTTTACAGCCCTCTCTAAGCGGTTTACAGAGTTCAGCATATTGCCCCCAACAATCTGGGTCCTCATTTTACCCACCTCGGAAGGATGGAAGGCTGAGTCAACCTTGAGCTGGTGAGATTTGAACAGCTGAACTGCTGAACTAGCAGTAGCCTGCAGTGCTGTATTTAACCACTGCACCATCTCGGCTCTTAACCCTCTTTCTCTCACACCAGCCATTTAAACTGTGTTGTCTCTTGCTCCTCTGGAATTCACTCCTTCCCTCCTGCGAATCCAGATCAACATTTCATTACAGGTTTTTTTTAAGGTTAACAAAAAAAATTCATACAAAAAAGGGGATGATTAAAAATTGTGCTGATATTGAATTTGAAGTGACTGCATTGTCAGAGCCCAGGATAAATGTGGGAAGGAACAGCCGACCCTCAAGCTGCTTGGGTAGGGGGTTGGACTAGATGACCTACAAGGTCCCTTCCAACTCTGTTAATCTGTAAGTTGGTTTTCTCTGTAATGATTTTCAGATTTCAGACAGGGTTGTTAACATATTTTCTACAATGAAAAAAGTGCCAAGTTGTCTTTAAAAACACAGCCAAAACATACTAGGATGACTTAAAACCTAATCACCAAAGCACGGTGGTTTTGTATCTAAGGAGATGGGACATAGTATATAAAGTTATTTTGAAAAATAATAAAGTTGCATATAATTTGGGCTTCATGAATTTGTTTATAGATAAGAGGTGGCATATGGGAAAAACATTTGTTGTATTTTTAACAGAAATTGATAATTAAATTGTTTATACTTGTGGTGATGAAGAGGGAAGTCACTTCTTTAGATATTTCTTTTTTTTAAACTATATTCTTATTTTTTTCTTCCTTTTCTATGTCTGATTCCCCCCCCCCCCTGAGCTGCACATATGATGGCATTATAAAATGGTGATTCAATTAATCATATCTGAGCTTTTCATTAAAATCACTAACAATGTTATGGCCAAATACCAAGCTGTTTTTCAATGAAATCATTTCAATGGCAGGTAATGTTTGATTCAATTGATAACATTTATGCTTTTCTTGGTTCGAAACCAAAACATGTGAATAATAACAGTTTAATTCAAGAGAGACATAAGAAACATGAAAGTCTGCCAAGTTTTTAAAGTCATGAATTGCAGATGTGAGTGAATATTGCTGTTATCTATACGGACCTAACTTAAATTGTCATTTGGGCTCTAATACTGTTCTGCAAGCTCACATTTTACATATGTGTAGCATTATTAAGATTTCATTGTCAAACAATTGATCACCGATAATAATCAGAGAAAGATGGAGATGGTCCTATCCTGTTATTCACTAATGGTAACAGGTTAAATTTCTGTTAAAATATGTTTTGAGCAATATATTTGGCATCACAAAATAAAGAAAAGGAAAAAGTTGTCAGGATTAACAAAAAAGTGGATATTTTATTATTGTAATGATATTTACAATATATTAGGAAAAATATAGCAAAACTATCTAAGACCTGTCTATAGCAGCAAAACAGTCAGCCAACCCCACTCACCCTCACACTAATAATCTTACCTAGCCTGGAAATGAACATCTGCAAGAAAACAACTAAACTCAAAATCAATAACCACATGAATAACTGAAGCAATACATTAAATTATACAAGGACGAACTGAAAGATACAATAAAGAAACTCAGCCTTTTTGTCATGTTAATAAAGCATGAAGTCCAAAAATTTAAAATGGAAAGAAAAGGGTTTTATTATATATCTAGGGCAGAAGAGGAGTCCACATTTTCAGCAGTGCTATCGAGAATTCTTTTTTCCCCTGTTTAATTCTGGTATAGATGGGACAGTATGAGAGGCTTAGCCTCTTTATCGAAGGTCTGAAAGAACATTGTATTTCTACGTGGAACATCATTTTTCAGGATTTACATTATCATTTCTGAAGCAATCAGCATAGCAATTTCTCTGCAACTAAGTAGTTGAAAATTATGGTTCACAGGACAAGCTATTCCTGCAAAGTTATGTACCTGAGTGGAGGATGGGCATGCTTTTTTTTAAAAAAAGTTAAAGATATAGTTAAAGAATGTCCTACACACACACACACACACACAGTGTTCTGAATGGAACTCTCTAATATGCTAAAAGTCAAATTGTGGTGGTCTCCATAAGTTCTAAGCCAGGGGTGTCAAACCGGCCCACGGGGTGCTTAGATCTTGCCCGCGGAGCCGCCTTGGAAATAGCGAAGGATCAGCCCGCGGTACCTCTGCCAGCGAAAACAGAGCTCAAGGGGCCATGCTCCATTTTCACTGGCAGAGGGTTAGCAAAACAAACTAAAAGCAAAACAAAACAAAAGGAGAAATATTTCTCCTTTTGCAGGTGCCCCCAACACGAGTGATGTCAAACTTGCCACGGCCCTCCAGCCAGGCCCCCCTGGCCCCCCAAGGTCAAACACAATCCTGAAGCAGCCCTCAATGAAATCGAGTTTGACACTCCTGTTCTATGCCATGCTGAATCCCAATTTGTCATACATAGGAACTCAGCTTTGATGTGGAGAATGTAAATCACATGGGTTGATGGCAGAATTCCCATTGGCACAGTGTCTGGAAATTAAAATCTTCCCATTTCATGAGTTTACTTTACTGCAAGAATTTCAGATTTCAGTGGTGTGCTGATTTCTTCCACCAGAGGGTGAATTCTTATTTTCAAGCAAGGTCTCTATCAAGATTAAAATTGTTAAAGAGATGGATTCTTGCAAGTAAACTATATCATTCTTTCTTCTAATCAAAGTTAAGGCTATCTCTAATTTTAGAGAAAATATGTCAGCTTTGCCTTCATTATCTTTCTGAATGTGCAAGAAAAACATGAGCATGTTTTGGCTTGAACATAAAAAGCTCTTCCAAAAAAATCTAGTTGCCACACATTAATTCTGCTTTGGGGACTTTGAATATTTGGCTGCTAAGTACATGTTTGGAATTTTTACTGTGAATGTTACTGTGGTGTGATGACATTTTCAATGATTTCTGGCAGTTCTGTTCACTTGGATAAGCAAATAATGTTTTGTTTTATTTGTTTCTCTAATAGTAACAGTTGCAAAGCATATATGCATGAATCTGTCTTAAAATGTCAGTTACACAACTTGTGGTCCTCCAGATGTTGCCGAGTTACAATCTCTGGAATCCTTTGCTATTAGCTGGGGTCATTGGGAGAGATGCTTCTGTTTATGGCTTTCTGAAAAAAACAAACTAGCGTTTCTCAACCTTGTCAACTTTAAGAAGTGTGGATCACAACTCCCAGAATTCCAAACCAAGCATGGGTATTGCTGGGTTGAAATCCATGCCTCTTAAAGTTGACAGTTCTTAAAAATGAAGGTCATGATTCTTAAAGTTGACAAGACTGAGAAACACTGCAATAGACCATGACATTCGCATGAGTCTCAAGCTAAAATAAATTTTCTGAGATTTCCAGAAGATAGTCTAGGACAGAGGTCTTCAAACTTGGCAACTTTAAGACTTGTGGACTTCAACTCCCAGAATTCTCCAGCCAGCTATGTAGTTGCCAAGTTTGAGAACCCCTGGTCTAGGATATACATCATCTGGGCATTTGAAGTAGGCATCATTGACATGCCTCTGTTCCATTTTTCATGTTTATCTAATCCTGGAATTGTAACTTATGTGCAGTTTGGAGTCGGTAATGGTTTGTACACGGAATGATAATTGAGATCCAGACAACTCTGGGTATGTTGGGCATGACAATCTATTTGATACTGAATTGGTGCTTGTCTTACCTTAAGCACCAAGTTTGGTGTTTGAAGGGAAAATGAATAACTTTTCACCAGCTTTTATTTTCACCAAAGCTGTGACCTTGTATTGGAAAGAAGTTGTTAATATCAGCCAAAACCTACAACCGGTCCAGAATATGGGAGTCTCTTTTTCATCAACGTTATTGTCAGAGCGTTTGCAGCGTGACTACTATTAGGAGACAAACCAGGAACCAAACACAGCACCCAGAGCCTTAGACATTTAACAGTGGTTTATATACAAGACATATACAGAAATATAAGTGGTAGGCAAATAACTGACAAGCAAACAATCTTCTTAACTCTACACAGAGAACACAGCAATGGAGAGAGAAATACGCCCTCTCTTGGCTGCTTTATATAAACACCTCTTAAAGTGGTAAAAACCTTTGTGGACCCCTTCATAGTCTACAACTGGCAATACCAATGCTGATTCATCTTCATTACATCAACCTTACAGTTGCATCAGCTTTACAGGTGGTTAGCTCTTAAATATCAATACCTTAACAGTTACGCTATGTCCCTGCTTTTTCCCCCAGTTTGTTCACCAAGTCAGAGTGCAGATGTTCACCTTTAAAACCTTATCTCTAGAAAAAGTAGAGTTTTTTTTTCTTGTTATGGACTGTATTACCACAGTGGTAATTCTGATGAAGCACATGCCAGTTGGACAGCTGAAGTGGACAAACAATGAGTAAAGACAGATTCGAGCAAATGCACCCTCTTGTCTTCTCATCCTCTTCCCTTTCCAGTCAGCAACAGCAGCAGACTGTCAAGAAGGGACCAAGGCTGTGAGTTGATCATTTGCAGAGGGCAGTTGAAATTAGCTCAAAATCTATGTGAAATTAGGCTGAAGACTGTGTGGACTGGCTATCTTTTTTCAGTACTGTCAATTATCTGGTTCAAGTTACAGCGTCTCATATATTACTCTATTTGGAACATATTTGTGTTGTGTTTCAAAGACTGAAGTCAGTTCACTAAAATTATTGACCTATCTTATAATTCATTAACCCCCAGAGATCTTGTACAAAAAGTCTTTGTCAACAATAATGTAGGAGACAGCAGCTGTGGAAGTTGGACTAACTACTTCCCAATTAAGTCCGAAGGGCTTTCTTTCTTTTTAATGGCAAAAATCAATCTTGGTTCATCACAATTCTGAGAGATATTAATTATACCTCATTTGACTTCTTTTATTGTAACAGAACTTTGTTGGTTATTATTTTATTCCCTAGCTTGCACATACGATTATATTAATTGGAACTGAGGTTGCAATCTTCCGCAAGCATCAACCTCAGTGGGAGGTGCTTCTCAACAAACACATGTTTTTAGACTTCTTTGGGTTTACATTTTCATAGAAAGTCAGGATGTAAATATTTTTATCTTCCTCTGTTTGCACACAAGTATATCTGGGCACATATGCACACAGATTTGTAGCCTGTTTTTCAGAGCTGGCATCAGTCAAGACATCAGCATGGAATTTCAGTGATTGTGTTGCTCTGGACGTAGATTTGCCAATTGACACAAGTCAGAATGCTGGCCCTTGAACTGTATAGTCTGCCTTTTATGATTTATTTCCTTTCCAGTTTTTCCCTTGGTAGGTGGTACAGAATAGGCATTTAATCAGTTGCAGGCTGCAGACGCCAATCCAGCCCCTCAGATTGTTTACATTTCAGAGCCAGACTGAATTTGGAATGTACTGTGTGGTTGACTGTATTTGAGCCTCTATAGATTTCTTAGCTTGCATTTACGAGATGATAGCCATCTTCTCTGCTGTACTGAGAAAACTATTATTCACTTCCAAATAGTGGACATTACTGTTAATTGTATGGTCATAAAATCCTTGGAATGATACAGTTTCTTGAATTTACTTTAGGGAATGGCTGTATAGCTTTGCTTCACGTCTTTCTGGCTTTACATACTCTATAGCCAAGTTTTAATGCCCCGCCAAGTCTGTTTCCATGCCAATATCAGTGTGCTGTGGTGCATATATGAAGAAGACATCCTGACTATTTCCAATCCCTAAGGCTGCAAACAGTTGAAATGCAGTTAAAGTGTTGTATACGCAAGGAATGATTCAAATGCTTCCACATTTTAGCCTCGAAAATGGTTACCCAGAGAGCTGTTTGATAAGACTCCTGACTAATAGTGTATAGTATGTGCACCATGACTTGCTCTTAATTTATAATTCTTGGGCATAGTAAGGGTAAAACCATTTTAAGGATTACTGCTCCAATCAATGTACAAATTAAACTCCTTTCTTAAGAAGTAAACAAAAATAATTCTGAAACGAATTGTGTATAGTCAAGTGACTATATGGACAAATGCTTCCTATAACGTCTTGCCTTCAATAATAATTCAGTTCTGTTCCAAGAAGTTTCTAATAAATTACTTGATATTAAATCTCCACTTATTCACGGTCTTCCTATTCTTCTACTTTGCTCAATCTTGCCAGGCATACCTACTTTTTCTAGTTCCGTTGCACCATAATGCCTAAAATCTGTAAGTTCTGCTGGTCATCCCTTTTATTTAGTCAGCTTAATTCAAAGGCATTTATCATCTTCTTTCACTTTTTCTTGATGTCCAACTTCTACTGTTGTAGGTTGTTACTGGAAAGAGATATTGCTTAAATGATTCAATTCATTGTTGTCTTCCAAATATCCTTAACCTTCATGACCTTGATTAAACTTGTCATTATCTTACTTGCTTTGATTAATCATTTCTTTACTTCTTCAGCATATTACATCTCTTCTTGAGCCCAAAGATCAAAACTGTCTACCAATTCTTTGAGTCAACTATATATTCATTAAGCATACAGGTTGACATTACTTTTGACTCCTTAATATTTCATATTAACTGGGATTTTTCACTTTACATTTTTTATTTCATCTAGGTCTTTTCCTTCAGCTAATAAAGTGATGCCATTAAGGAAAACATTTATAAATCTGTAGTAGTACAGAAAGAATTCTCTTTGTTTTATAACTTAGAAGGTATGACAGTATAGGAGTGGCTCTTAATAAATATTACATAAGATTACATTCATTTTCCTGACTATGGTCATATTAATAATGGATTAAAGAGGGGGATTTTTTGTTCTGCCTTTTGCTACAAATTGCTCCTTTCCTGTAGCTGTTTCTGGAAACTTTGGCTTGATTTGCCTATTTGTTTTATTTATAGTGTTCTTTCATTGCGTATGCCACACTGTAATTTGACCTGTAAGCAACGACTCATCCAAAACAGTTTATTACCTTAGGGAAAGGAAAGAATAATAGTGCCTTCACTTCGTAGGGAAAAGCATGAGGTGGTCTTACATTTTATAAATAAATTGTTAACATTGGTAACAGATAAAAGAATAGTATCTTCCATATCACTAGACTTGACAATGACCAATAACTTAAGAGAATATCAGATGACTGGACTATAAGATAGAGAGAGGTAGATACTAGGACTAAGAGCTAGGTGATGAGAGGTGGGCAACTGGCAGAGTAGTATAGCTACCATATTTTAGCGTGGGAAATTGGGAGGGGTTTTTTTTGTTGGAGCAGTAGAAACTTAGTCATAACAAAATTCTTTACTCAAGGACAAATGCCTGCACCTGTGTGGAGACTGTATCCAGTTGAATGTGAAGATTTGATTGGACCATGTGATGAGCTTGTGGGTGTGGGGCAGGGTTGTGAACTTTCAACTGGGTGGGCAAACCCTGGAAGCTTTCAGATTTGGGTTTCCCCAGATGTGCCAACATGACAGCTCTAATAAATTGGAACTTTGAGGAACTTCTAGCCTTGGAGTTTTATTTCATTGGTGTGTTTCCTGGAACTCTTACAATTGCCCTATATGCTCTCTTTATTAGGTAGCTGCCCTCTTGTAAGTAGGATGCTGTCATTACTTTGAAGCAAGATTCGTTTAACAAAATGGTCTACTTTTGTATGTGGAATGGGATAACCGTTTTGCTTCTTTTCTCAGGCAACAAATTTCCTTCTCCTCCTCCTCCTCCTCCTCCTCCTCCTCCTCCTCCTCCTCCTCCTCCTCCTCCTCCTCCTCCTCCTCCTCCTCCTCCTCCTCCTCCTCCTCCTCCATCATTTTCCATCCAGGTAACTGCCTCATAAGTTGGGTAGTAAGGCCAAAGGTTGATTGTGGAAACTGATCTCTATGTGTGCCAGTACATGAAAGTTTATTTTCCTTTAACTCTGAAATTTTATATGTACAGTTTGAGGAATAGAAGGGGATAATATGGAAGGGTCTTAGGAGGTCAGGAAAAAAGAGTTTTTTTAGAAGTTCCAGTAATGGTTGCACCTGCACCACCAAACTATTTAGCCTTCATATCAGAAACACAACACAACCCCAGAAATTAGCCAAACAGAACTTGAAGTTCTTGGCTTAGCACGCTTTCAAGGAAAAGAAATATTTCAGTGGGACTATAAATTGGACAATGGGCTGTTCATGCCAAAAGTAGGTCTCCCCAAAACTGGTAATGAGAGAGAAAGAGACAGGGAGACAGGGGGGGAGACAGGGAGGGAGGGGGAGGGGGAGGGGGAGGGGGAGGGAGGGAGGGAGGGAGGGGGGGAGGAGAGAGAGAGAGAGAGAGAGAGAGAGAGAGAGAGAGAGAGAGAGAGAGAGAGAGAGAGAGAGAGAGAGAGAGAGAGAGAGAGAGAGAGGAAACCCAAGTACAATTGTGAGCTTTTGGATTTTAACCACACATAAAAATAAGACTTAAGTAAAACAAAAAAAACTTCTGTTCTCTAACTCTGACTTTTTTCAAAATGTTGTGCAACCTATTGACTTTGGTTTTCTTGATGTACATCATACACTCACTTGAGAATTGACATAGAATTAGAGGGAGCACAAATCTGAGTCCTGTACAAGAACAGCTATTCTGTATTTTTCCATATTGCTTTTAGGCACAATCCATCAGGAAAGCAATTATAGAAAAAATAATCATTTTAAAATGAAAATATTTGAAATTTAATCCATCCAATGCTGAAAACACTTACTTTCCATTTATTAAAAAAAGAACATTTGCGGAGCCATGGACTTTTGAGCAGATTGATAAGCTAGCATTGTGTGCTTGTAAGGATAAAATGAGTCTAAATCTAATAAAATATGATGTTTAAATTCATGGAAATAGAAAACTTTGACTACATGATTGGAAAAGGATCATACTACATAGATTTAATGTATTTATTTAATTAATTTCTATTTAAATAGAATATGAGTAAGCCCCTCAAAGGCCAAGGATAAATGTGGGAGGGGATAACTTCGTTTTTTTTTAAAGTGTGTAGATAGTGAGAGAGTTCATTAAATATATAGATATCCAGGGGTGGGCTTCAAAACCTTTAGCAAGCGGTTCTCTGCCCGGTTGCTGGGTGGGCGTGGCCATGGTGGGCGTGGCCTAGTTGGCCTTCTGCACCACGGCGGGGGGCATTTTTGCCCTCCCCAGGCTCTGATGCCCTCTGGAGGCCAGAAACGGGCCCATTTCTGGCCTTCCTGAACTTCCGGTAGGCCCGTTTTTCGCCCTCCCTGAGCCTCTACACATGCTCTGCACTTACCTGCATCCAAAATGGGCCGTGTGGGGACTCCTGGGAGGGCAGGGGTAGGGTTGGCGGTGCCAGCCAGGAATGGGATTTAGGGGTTCTCCAAACTGCACAGAATCTTAGCTAGAGGTTCTCCCGAACCCCTGCAAACCCCCAGCAGCCCACCCCTGCAGATATCCCTACCAACCTGACTGGTCTAGAAGATGGCAGTCTCACTTTTTCAAAGGATAAAGTGACAATGACCTTCACCTAAAGGCTCTATATTGGTAAGAAAGGCAACATAGCCATTCTTGGGGAACAGTGGAGGGCATACTACTGCAAACATGTTCTGTTTGTCGCTTCGCAATGCCATCAGGCTGCACACTGATTCAAATGTCTTCCAATTCAGCAGAATTTGTAATACTTTATAGGAAAAGGAAATATTATGCAAGGGTCTCCAACCTTGACAACTTTAAGACTTGTGGACTTCAACTTCCAGAATCCCTCAGCCAGCAAAGCTGGCTGAGGGATTTTGGGAGTTGGAGTCCACAAGTCTTAAAGTTGCCAAGGTTGGAGACCCCTGATTTAAAGCATGTATATTTTTGAAACAGAATATACAGAAAGATATATTCATGTTCACCTATATCTATTCTAAAACACTAAAGAAAGTCGAAGGGTTAGAGTTAGCTCAGCGGTTAAAGATGTTGAGTTTGTCAGCTGGAAAGCCTAAGTTCAACACCCAAGTCCTGCATGACAGGGTATGCTCCCGTTTATTGCCTCAGCTCCACTTAGCAGTTTGAAAGCATGTAAATGCAAGTAGATAAATAGGTATCCCTTGGATGGGAAGGTAACAGTATTCTGTGCACCTCGACGTATAGTCATCCTGGCCACATGACCACGGAAATGTCTTTGGACAACACTGGCTTTTTTGCCTAAGAGACTGAAATGAGCATCCCCCCACCCTAGAGTCAGAAGTGACTGGACATTTTAAAAAGGCCATATTTGTGCATTGACATGTTGCTGACCTAAACAGAAACATGGCAATCAATCCAAGCAAAAGTTGTGCACAATTCAATTCCAGACACTTAAATCTATCCTTTCGGTTGGCTTGTGATATCAAATCCCATCTCACTCGTTTCAAGGTGTCGTTCTTTTGGAGGCTAAAAACAGAGTTGAATATAGTAATACCATTCTGGAATCACCCACAAGGCAATGCGTTATTGAACTCTAGGGAAAAAAGTCACTCCAGAGCTGGCTGTATATAGAGCTATTTTTTGCAGGTGACTTATGCTTCAATCTTCAGAGTGTTTTTTTCCATTTTTTAAGCTTTTATATTCTTTAAAGATAAATAAGGTATCGAATTTTAAAAAAGTAAAATACATGGTCTGATATGTACCACACTAGGGTGTTTTTTTGTTTTGCATAGAACAATATTTGATTTGCTGTTATGCATGTTTGACATTTTAGTAAGGAAGACAAAAGTTCCTCCAGAACTGAATAATGGATGTGAGGTCACCTCACATGCCTTCATTCCAAAGCTGTAGATTCAAGCACATCATTCAAGCAATGGGTGAAAACTAATCAAGGAGAGAAGCAACTTAGAACTAAGGAGAAATTTCCTGACAGAACAATTAATCAGTGGAACAACTTGCCTCCAGAAGTTGTGGGTGCTCCAACACTGGAAGTTTTTAAGAAGATGTTGGATAACCATTTGTCTGAAGAGGTGTAGGGTTTCCTGCCTAAGCAGGGGGTTGGACTAGAAGACCTCCAAGGTCCCTTCCGACTCTGTTATTCTATTCTATTCTATTCTATTCTATTCTATTCTATTCTATTCTATTCTATTCTATTCTATTCTATTCTATTCTATTCTATTCTATCTTGCAATTCTCTTGCAAGATTCTTAGTGAAATGTTCTTAATAGGTGGCAAGTTTATGTATTTGTAAAATCACCATGGTGACACAGCATCTGTTTAAACAGAACTGTCTCCTAGAATATCTGACAGCCCAACCCTACCTCCACTTCCCATTTGCAAAGTACTTATTCCCAAATTTTTCATCCTATGCATGAGATGCAAAGAATATTTCATCCTAAAGTTTGCTTTTTACCCTTAGGTACCAAAGAATGCATATTAACTGGGAAAAAGGAATAGTGGCTATTTTATGTAGCCATTTTTTAGTTACCATTCAAAACCATCATTTGATTGAAAACAGCTCATAGATGCATACTCATAGCACAGACACAGAAAAATCTTTAAATCGACAGATGCGCGTGTACAACAGCATCTAAGTTATATAGTGCCAGACATTTCAAAAATAATATTTATATGCAGTTTTTTTACATCTTAGATTTGCCATGGCTATCTCTAACATTATTTGGGTTTTTTCCCCAGTTAATCCAATAAAAATGTAAATGTATTCATAGAGTCCATGAGGATTTATCCACTGAAGATAAATTGCACAAATTAATAAATATTACATCTAATTACAAGTTTCTATAACCATTGTGAATACAATATGTAAGCTGCCTTCTCCCCTCCCCTCCCGCAAACATACATATAGTGGTAGTATAGCTATAAAACAATTTAAAAAATAATTAAAACATTTTTAAAAACTACAGAGATTAGAATATTGTTAAAAACTCTACTAAAATTGAAATGAAGCAGGCTGAGAGGCAGATGGGACAGGGATCAGGTCTCCTTAGACCGTCAGCCACCTCTTATCGGTGAACACCCGCCGTGGGCCCCCAGGCCAATTGGCAAAGCCAGGTTTTAATACCCTTCCAGAAGGCCAAAAGGGAGGAGGCAGTTCTTACCTCTGACAGTAGATTGTTTCATCAAGATGGAGGCCACAGCTCTTCTTGACCTTGCCTGCTTCAATTCTTTAGCAGATGAGATCTGTAGCAGGCGTCTTCTGCTGGCCCAAATGATATGGGCTTGTCCTATTGGGGAGAGCTGGCTCCTCAGATGTGATATATTCTACGTCTAGGAAAAATGTGTCTAAGATGCTAAGCGAATATTACAGAGACCACTTACTATTCCATCCTGATCTCATGATGGAACAGTAAGACAAACCAGTTGCAAATGAGCAATTTGTTCTAACAAAACCCTTGTCAACGCACCCCTCCCTATTGGGCTCCAGTTGCATGAGATTATGACAAAGTCCTGGTTTAGATAGGAAAGCTTCCATATTCCCCAGGAACTTCTTTCTGATACAGTCTCTGTTAATGCTGGAAGTGCTCACTTTTGGATCATGCCTGCATCCTTTTGCAAATACTTAGAAGACTTTTTTTGTCAAATAACGAAATTAAATATCTCTGAACGAAATATGCTTTCGTTCAGAGATATTTAATTATATCTTTAATTATATTATGATTTATGGTTACCTGATTTGAGTACAATTCTTGAAAAGTGGCATATACTGTATACAAAATTAATTCAAATATTTAAAAATGGAATTTAATTTAATTTAATTTATTGTTCTTATAAGCCGCCCAATCCCGTAGGACTCAGGGCGGTGTAGGGAATCTACCCAACCTCATAAAAGTAATCCTTTTCCTTTCAATAAGACCAAGTAGAAGTACTAACTTGGTAGAAGTACTTTGGTTGCATAAATTAATGAACCCAACCTTCATTTTAGAAAAGTATCTTTGCTGATTATTAATTGGTCTGAAATCAGAATACTTGAAGATGTACCTCAGCCCAGGGGTGAAATCCTCCCGGTTCGCCCGGGCCAGTCCTTCGGCGTATAGCCGATGGAACTGGCGGCGGTAGCGGCGCGGAGCTTCTCCTGCCCGCTTTCCCGGCCCGGCTGAACACAATCACCGCTTTCCCAGCCCGGCTGACCACAATCATTCGGGTTATTTTTCCCTCTGTGCATGCGCGCGCATGCACAGTGGCAAAAATAACCCGAATGGCGGCGTTCAGCCGGGCCGGGAAAGCGGGCGGGAGAAGCTCCGCGCCACGACCGCCACCAGTTCCATCGGCTATACGCCGAAGGACGGGCCAGGGCGAACCGGGAGGATTTCACCCCTGCCTCAGCCTACCTAGAAAGTGCTGGGCCTATGACAACCCAGTGTGGCCAACTTGCCATGGCCAATTGTTGAAATATCCTGCAGCAAGTTGTCTTGCAGTGAAGTGTCCACAGCGCATTATACTACAGCAAGTTGGCTGTGCTGAGTTGGCCATACAAAGTTGGCCACAGCAAGTTGGCTGCACCAAATTGTTCCATTCTGGAATGTACCAGAGTATATATGATGTTCTCTTTCTATATTTTATTAAGGCTGTGTAAGCAATGATTGTATAAATCAAGGCTCTGAAACCTTAAACACTCAAAGAGCCATTTGGACCCGTTTCCCAGAAAAAAAAACACCAGGAGCCAATAATTTAATAACCGGTATGACTGAGTGGGCGTGGCCAACTCAACATCACTCACTCCCATCCACTGACATGACAACCCCCCCCCCCCAGCCACATCTACCCAGCCGGTCATTAGGGCAGAGAACCGGTTGTTAAAATATTTGCCCGGCCCGGCCTGGCCCCGCCTCACCCCTCCCTTCCCAGCCACCTCTTGCCACACATGGCCTCTGGTGTGTTGTTCACCTTTGTCTCTCTGTCTGTCTCTCTGTCTGTCTCTTGTCTCTATCCGTCTGTTAGTCTGTCGGTCTCTCTGCCTCTCTGATTCTGATTCTCTGGCATCTCATCTCTAGCTGGGTTTCGCTGCCCGACAGACTGCAGCAGGAAACAGCGGGTGGCTACTTCCGGCCTTTGTTGGTGCTGGACACACCTCGGTCGCTTGGGGAGATGCGCGATCTGCTCTCCACCCTGAGACACTGGCCTGACCCATGCTGCGGCCAACCCCACTGCTGTTGCCAGGGCGAGTGGGGCAGGATCACATTGTGGCTCTGTAATAGGCTCCAGGAAGAGGGGACCCTATCTCCCCCATTGTAAAGTGCACTAAATTTCACTATGCTGCGCAAGGTGCTGCGAGAGCAGCTGGCAGGCCATGGAGGTGGCAACAGCAGCGGCGTCAGCTGCAGCCGGGTTGGGCCAGTGTCTTGGGGTGGAGAGCAAGTTGCATGTCTCCCTGAGCAACTGAGGTACATCCAGCACAACAAGTGCTGGAAGAAGCACCCGTGAGACCCAACAAGAGATGAGGCACTGGAGAATCAGCCCTGGCCGCTTCTTTCCATAGCAGAGGGATGAAAGGAGGGAGCCACAGCAGAGTGATAAAAGAGCCGCATGTGGCTCCGGAGTTGCAGATTGCTGACCCCTGGTATAAATGATTGTGTGTGTATATATATTTCTCTATTTTTCTTATACTTTCCTTACTTTGTCTATAACTAAACAGGTCTTCCAGCATGTGGCTCCGGAGCTGCAGATTGCTGACCCCTGGTATAAATGATTGTGTGTGTATATATATTTCTCTATTTTTCTTATACTTTCCTTACTTTGTCTATAACTAAACAGGTCTTCCAGTTCAGACCACAATATTGAATTTTAAGGAGAACAAAAGCAACAAAAATGTGTTGATTACTTCCATCTCTCCTAGCCATTCCTCTCACATGAAGTCTAATAGCAATTACAGCTCAAGCCACAATGATTTCCTGGGGATTTAAGAGCCCTCCTAGTTAAAAGAATCAAAGAACAACTTAAGGGTCTCAACTTTTTCATTAATCCAGAAACTATTCCCAAAATTGTGCACAAACATTGATTACAGAAGCTAATAAACAGAGAAAGCTTCAGTAGTTAGCTGGTATTGATTTTATGTTTATTTGCTTTAGTGTAGAATGAACATGTACCATGTCTATACCTTTGAACTGAACCTAAGCCTGCTTTTTAGTTTGTACCGTTGAAGAAAGTTTGACATCTTCTTCAGTTCTGTTTAGAAACTGCTGCTTTGATGCCTCAAACAGTGGCCTTGGGACAATCATTGTCTCAAAACATATTTTTAATGAAATGTACTTGCCTTCAGGGGGTTCCTGGGCTTTGTAAGTAAATATTTTCTCATTGCACCACATCAACCTGATTTTGATTCTGTTTCCCCATCAACAAACTCACAAATGCTGAGACTACAATTTGAGGCCTTGCTATATATTCCATATTTCCAAGAATGAGACAAAAAAGATTTTATCTTCTGTCTAAATCATAGGTGTCCAACCTTTTGGCTTGCTTGGGCCACATTGAGTAAAGAGGATTTGTCTTGGGCTGCATATAAAATACATAATATATTTAATATATGTAAATCACATAATCTTGTGGGGCTGTTTTACTAGCCATCCAGGATAGCATGTGGCCCATGTTCTATGGGTTGAACATGCTGGTCAAATTCCTTTGTCCTGGGCCAGCTGATGCAAACAGAAAGCCAGGCAAACTTAAATTTGAAAGTCTGAATTGGTGCATTGTCAAGCACCTGACAATAGCTAGAGAGCTGCTAATACAGGTAGTCCTTGACTTACAACCACAATTGAGGTCAGAATTTATGTTGCTAAGTGAAAAATTTGTTGAGTGAGTTTTGCCCCATTTTTACGACTTTTCTTACTACATTTATTAAGTGAATCACTGCAGCTGTTAAATTAGTAACATGGTTATTAAGTGCATCTGGCTTCCCCATTGACTTTGCTTGTCAGAAGAGCGCAAAAATGATCACATGACCAACATTCTTGCAATGCAGAAAAGTAAGCGCACCACTGTGCCTACCGTCCCTGTCCTACTGTCCTATTGTTCTCTTGTATCGTTACTTTTTACTTACGTTTATACAAACTACTACTATCCTATACATGTTTGACAAATAAATAAATAAATAAATAAATAAATAAATAAATAAATAAATAAATAAATAAATAAATAAATAAATAAGTGCAGCTTGCCTTCAGAAATCCTGGATGCTTCATCACTGGAGGTTTTTAAGAAGAGACTGGACAGTCACTTGTCTGAAATGGTATAGGTTCTCCTGCTTGAGCAGGTGGCTGGACTAGAAGACCTCCAAGGTCCCTTCCAGCTCTATTCTAGAGTAATAAAATGCACAAAACAGGAAAGCAGAATAAGTATTTGGAAAATAAACAACAACAAGCAAACATACAGAGAGGAGAATGATTGCTGTAAGATAAGGATGAGAGGCATTATGCAATATGTATTCACAGGAAAAGATAGTTGCAAAAACATAATGAAACTGAACAAGAAACAATTAAGATCAACAGATGCAGTGAAAATGCGACTTTGGAATGTGTTTTGAAATGAGTGAATTCCAATGATTGTAGATGACTAAATAAGGAACCTCCACAGAGTGAAAAGAATTTAAAGAAATAAAACTGATGAAACTAAATTTGGGATGAAACTAAAGAAACAGTGACAGGAATGCTTTACAGATTTGTATGGGACTGATCAGAATATGTTCAAGAGTGGAGTTAAAACAAATGCTAGAAATATTTGTGTTCAAGACAAAATTGATGAAGCCATATGTGCTGTGACAATTTTGAAAAATTGTAAATTTGCGGAGGTAGGACATATATTTATTTATTTATTTATTTTATTTAGGGAATCTATATTGTTGCCTATTCGCACATGGCAACTCAAGGCGGCTTACAGAATATAAAACCTCATGTAAAAACAATAAAACTAATAAAAGAGGAGTTATATAATAAATTAATATAATAAAATCACCCCACCCCACACCATGCCCCGGCGACAGCACCTCACACAAGCCATTTAATGGGCTCCATCCCGCTCTGGGTTCTCCAAGCCTGCTGGCAGAACCAGGTCCTCAGCGCCTTCTGGAAGAGTGCTAGAGTGGGGGCCATTCTAATCTTTGGGGGGGATGATGTTCCAGAGAGATGTTCCAGAGAGATGTTCTCCACCATGGAGAAGGCCCTTCTTCTGGGTCCCACCAGGTGTATCTCCCTAGGGGATGGGACCTGCAACATTCCCTGCCTCCCCGCTCTGATGGGTCGGGTAGATGTGACTGGCAAGAGATGGTCCCTCAGATAACCTGGTCCCAAGGCATGAAGGGCTTTAAAGGTGACAACCTGCACCATATAATTGCACCTGGAAGTAAATCGGCAGCCAATGCAGCTCCCGCAGGAGAGGGGATACATGTGCACACCGGGGTCTGCACAAAACCATGTGGGCTGCTGCATTTCGCACCAACTGGAGCTTCTAGATGCTCTTCAAGGGCAGCCCCATGTAGAGCACATTGCAATAGTCAAGATGGGAAGTGACTAGCAATAGCAATAGCACTTATAGCACTTAGACTTATATACCGCTTCATAGTGCTTTACAGCCCTCTCTAAGCGGTTTACAGAGTTCAGCATATTGCCCCCAACAATCTGGGTCCTCATTTTACCAACCTCAGAAGGATGGAAGGCTGAGTCAACCTTGAGCCTTGTGAGATTTGAACAGCTGAACTGCTGAACTAGCAGTCAGCTGAAGTAGGTTGCAGTGCTGCACTTTAACTACTGCGCCACCTCGGCTCCTAGAGGCTAGACTAGAGTATGAGTGACTGTGAGTAGGGATTGTTGGTCCAGGAAAGGGCGTAACTGGTGCACAACACGGAGTTGCACAAAGGCCCTCCTGGCCACGACCGCCGCCTGCTCTATATAACTTCAGAAATTGAAAAATATGGATGCAGTTAACATGGGGTGGCTGTGCAACTTGCTTAACTTGTGTGAAAGCTAATGATTGTAAGTATGCTGTTACCATTTTCCTATACAGAAGAAATAACAACCAGAGTGAATGCAAATTAAGTTGGCCTGGGAAGGTGATTGATTGAAAAGTGATAATGAATAGAATTTGTAAGGGGAAAGGGGGGGGAAGCATAAGCTGGGTGGGAGCTGTACAAATCAAGTTCTGCTTTTCAGCAGGATACTGAGAAATGCATGGATGTGTCACGGTGTGAATATTGTCAGTTGTATGTCTATGCAGGGTGATGCATCCCTATCCTAATATTATGGTACATTCCAATACAAGCAGGACACGTGATGTGATCTCCTGCGCATGTGTGCATTCCTGATTCTCCATTATTCATTTCTGCCTTTGACTCTGGCCGGAACGGTCATGATTTATTAGCAAGATGTAACTATTCATGATTTATTGTTTTTGTACCGAAATAAATATTTTCTATTAGAGTTTTAATCTCGGCTTTATTTCTAAATGTTTGAATTCCAAGAAAAGATCCACATTGCCTCTATGAGATTTATCCTCACTTTAACACACACTTTGTGTGTGAGAGAGAGATAGTACATGACAAAGTGAATTGGGCTGAATTGTTATTATGTTATTTAATGTTCTGTGTGAGTATGTAATTGAAGGTGGCGGAACATAATAAAATTGGTAAATGAAAGCATTGTGAGAAAAAAACTAAACGGTTTGATGAATAGTTCAATTTTGAAGTGGGAGGGTAAGAAAGATTGTGGAATGCCCCTTGGTTTAGTTATTTATAGATAAATATTATCGTATTGTTGGCTTAGAACTTGAATGATTTGCAGGAAATGTTAGGTAAACTGTATGAGGCAATGAGGAATATGAATCTGAACATCAATGTATCAAATAAGACTGGATGATTGCAATTTACGTGCAAATGGTGAACAATTGAACACATAGATGAAACTATGTACCGGATAGAAGAATGACTAAAGATGGGGGAGTATAAAAAAAGGAGCAAATGTAAAGAGGTCATATATGGTTTGTTGCAAGCAATGAATTTTTGTCAAAACTGGTTGGGTTTAAAAGCCTATTTTGTTATGTGGAAGTAATAGTTTTGTACATCAGGAAAAACATAAAAGTAAATTGAAAACGGTGGAAATGGGGTACTTAAGAAATTTTGTTACACAAAGTGATTGGGTCTAGAATGTATGACTGCTGAATGACAGAGGACTGAATACAAAAGTGAATAAACAATATATGGGAAAAAGTACATTGAGTGGTTTGTTATTTGGAGAGAGTGAATGAGGCTTGAATTGCACAGCAGATACAAGAAGGAAGAGTGAATGAGTTGAAAAGAAAAGAAAGACCAGGAAAGTTGGATGTGGTTGGATGGAGTTGAGAAGAACCTAGAAAAGAGGTTAGTACTTTAAAATACAAAACACAATATATGAATTTTTGGATGGACATAGTGAAATTTAAGGATGGTTTGCAAGGATGGAACAATATGGAGCAATAAACAGTAGTGAACAGTATGTGTAAATAAACATTCTTAGCTCACATCTTAGCTCACATCTCTTATTTGTTGAGTTCCTATCTTTCCTTTTTTGTGCTCTACATATCAATGCTTATCTTGTGATTGTCATGCCTTGTATGTAAGCTTTCTAAATGATACTAAATTGTTGGAGATATATAAAACAGGGTAGATTGGATTAGGAATGAAAACAAAAATGTCTCCTTCCCATTTTTGGATGTTGGGTGGAACAAAATTTTTTTCCATACAATGTCTTTTGTGATAGGAGATGAGGTTGGACAAGTTTTAGTTAAAAAGGATAGATATTCTTGGCACTTTTCATACATCAAATGATATCCTGGTTTTGTATTTGAGAGTTCTTGGAAAAGTATGTGGCATTCAAGGTGCATTGTGAAAACCAGCTAGCTTGATCAAAGATACTTGTGTTTTTCAAGTACTAAACACAAGAAAGCCTGTTTAGTATGCTCAGAACCACAGTACAGAAACAGTAAGTTGGGCATTGATTCAAATCTTCTGAGAAATGACTGCATGTGGTTATTTACCTCTTTTGTTCACTTTCCATTAATGTTTAAATATGAATGGTTTCGAATCTTTCTGGCATTGCTGCTGCTAATATTTTGGTTGCTGGAGAGTAGCAGTAGCTGCATTAATATCAGACTAGACAAGGTAACAAATTATGTTCCACATGAATCACAATGTTCATTAATGGGCTAAATGAGACAACAGAAAATATTTTCAGTGAAACAATAATAGATAAAAATCTGCATGGCAGGATAAACTTTAAAAATTAGTTCCATGGATTGCTGCAGTTTATAAGCAATAAAAAGAATGGTGCATAACAAAGCAGAAAGTATATCTAAACCCCAGGGCTATTTATTTATTTATTTATTTATTTATTTATTTATTTATTTATTTATTTATTTATTTATTTATTTATTTATTCGGCTTTCTTATATGCCGCCCAACTCCCGAAGGACTCAGGGCGGCGTACAGCATGGGAAAATACAAGAAACCAATAAACAAAATTTAAAAACATAATATAAAAATTAAAAATGCAGTATAAAAACAACCAGGCAACAACCAGGCATACCCGGGGGAGAGTTCAGCTGGAATTAAGCTCTACCCCCTGCCTGCAGGAAAAGCCACGTCTTAACGGCTTTTCGGAAGGCCAGCAGGGTGGGGATGGTTCGGGTCTCTGGAGGAAGTTGGTTCCAGAGCGCGGGACCTGCCACAGAGAAGGCCCTCCCCCTAGGGCCCGCCAGCCGGCATTGCTTGGTTGACGGGAGCTGGAGGAGGCCAACTCTGTGGGCCCTAACCGGTCGAAGGGAAGTGTGAGGCAGAATGCGGTCCCGGAGATAACCTGGTCCTAAGCCATGAAGGGCTTTAAAGATGATGATCAACACCTTGAATTGGACCCGGAGACAAATGGGTAACCAATGCAGCTGGCGGAGTATAGGTGTCACATGGGTGTACCTTGGTACACCCACCACAGCACGCGCAGCCGCATTTTGTACCAGTTGGAGTCTCCGGATACTCTTCAAGGGTAGCCCCATGTAGAGCGCATTGCAGTAGTCCAAACGGGAGGTGACAAGGGCGTGAGTGACCGTGAGTAGAGCCTCCTTCTCCAAGTATGGCCGCAACTGGTGCACAAGGCGAACCTGTGCAAAGGCCCCCCTAGCCACAGTAGTAAGATGATGCTCCAATTTTAGCTGTGGATCTAGGAGGACCCCCAAGTTGCGGACCTGGTCCGAGGGAGTCAGTTTCATTCCCTCTAGAACCAAGGAGGGACAGTTGTCGTAGTCCTTAGGAGGCAATACCCAAAGCCACTCAGTCTTGTCGGGGTTGAGTCTGAGTCTGTTCCTCCCCATCCAGATCCTAACGTCGTCCAGGCACCGGCACATTACATCAACTGCCACACTGAAGTCAGACGGGGTGGTGATGTACAGCTGGGTGTCATCAGCGTACTGGTGGAAACACACCCCATGTCTGCGGATGATCTCACCCAGCGGTTTCATGTAAATGTTAAATAGGATGGGCGAGAGAACCGACCCCTGGGGCACCCCGCATAACAGGGGCCTAGGGGAGGATCTCTGCCCTCCTGTTAACACCGACTGCATCCTATCGGCGAGATAAGAGGAGAACCACCGTAAAACGGTGCCTCCCACTCCCAACTCACCGAGATGATGCAGAAGGATACCATGGTCGATGGTATCGAAAGCCGCTGAGAGGTCAAGTAGCACCAGGATAGAGGAATTTCCCCCATCCCGGGCCCGCCAGAGATCATCTATCAGAGCGATCAAGGCAGTTTCTGTACTGTACCCGCGCCTGAAACCCGACTGATAGGCATCTAGATGTTCTAAAATGTACTTAAAATGTACTTAAAATGAACAATGACTTAAATATAAACTAGAAGTTTGATGTTCCTGGTCAGAATGAATGCCATTGTTAGTGGCATGAAAACTAAGCATAATGACAATGTTCCACAAACATAAGGGTTTGACTTCATACATTGTTTTCTCATCCCATTTTAAAAGCATTCAGAAGTTTCCTTAGGCAACAGGTTTTAAAAAAAGGAATTGAGGTCACATGATCCTACTAGCTGGCCCCATCTTATCTGGAACCAATTTAGCAGTATTTGTGAATGGAGCTCTGTAAGCAGAAATCTTTATTGAAAAGCCAATGGTGATGCAGTTTCACTGCCAAAGTAAGTCCTAAAGGAATGGAAATGAATTATTTCTCATTTATGGTCTCTCAGTGAAATACCTGTTAGTACTTAAATAGGAAACCACCAAAAATACCACAACTTTAGTTTGATTGGGAAAGTGATGAAAACATCCCCAAAGATAGCAGTAGGAGATATCAAGCAAATAATCTGGTTATGGTATTGAAATCACCAGGAATTGAGTTATACTTGAAATATGTTTTTTTAAACCTGAGGATAGGAGAGAGGTTTCAAAGTAGAAGTTCTTTTGAGTATCTGCAGAGTCTTCTTTCTCTTCCATTCAAGCTTAGCATTAAAAATGATTGTCTCATGAAAATGTAATCTAAATATCTAAATTAGCTGATCTCTGTCCCAGATAATTCAAAGTATTCGAAGTATTCATCACTATAGTCCAAGAGAATATTAAATGTTCATTTGTTTTAGGAAGAAAGTCAATCAGATAATATAGCCTGATGCTTATTCTATTCTGCGCATGAGATAAGGAGATACATCTACTTGTCCCATTTTGGCACTCCAGATTTTTAATTTAAAAAGCTAAGCATAGATGAATTATTTATTGAACACAGATTAATTTAAAAGATCCTATTACTGGAAGCAGAGCAAAGATCTAAAAAATTGATTCTAGGAGGAAGCGATGTATGAAAGCATGAATTTTGAAGGATATACCACAAGAAATTTACAAAAAGGGAGAAAAAATTGTGAAAAGGAAATTGGTACATAAATACTTACATGTGTAATTGGGGCTACATAAGCAAAGTTCCAACCAATTTGTCTTTTTTGCCTTCATGTTAAGCCTGCAATCTTGAATTTGGTGCCCAGGATCCTATATGTTGCAAAATGTAGTGCTGACCCCCATTAACTTTATACTCAAGAATGACTCTGGATCCCACATGGATTCTAGAACTTTGCCTTCAAAAAATAACCAAGGATGAATAACTACAGATCAAGGCTTTCTCTGGAAGTATGCCCACCTGCCTAAAAGACAAAGTCTTGCAGGATTATATGGAGCATGTAGGACTGGGAGATGGCACTAAAATAAGTGTAGCTAGCATTTTATGAAAGTGGTACTTTGCAACTGGTTATGTTCCTGATGGCTGATTTGTGAAAGCATCCATAATATGTTATCAGAATCCCAAACTCAAATCTCTAAAATGTTGAAGCTCTTCAATGTTAGTTATACAATTTAAAAAACACAAGATACAGGTTATAATAGCAGTTGCTTACAAATAGATGGGGGAATATCTTCACTGAAGATTTGGAAGATCAGATAATGAATGGAATGAAATATCAAGGAAAACTCTCTACAGATGTAATTCAGACCAGGGCCACTGACAAACTAAACTATCTGATTTGTTTAAACTATTCTTTCTTCTCTTGTGGGGATGTTCTACAACTTCAATTGATTATTCTTTGAATATACAGTAACAGATTTTAAGCATTTGTACTTGTCCAGTCACTTGGTTGTGTTGTCGATATAGCACTTCATGCTAGAATCATCTACAATTTAATTATTTCAGTACCAGGTCATGATCTTTCAACTAGAACAGAGGTCTTCAAATTTGGCAACTTTAAGACTTGTGGACTTCAACTCCCAGAATTCTGGGAGTTGAAGTCCACAAGTCTTAAAGTTGCAAAGTTTGGGGACCCCTTGAACTAGAAGGTAACACCTAGTGAGCTAAGCTGATCCCAGAAGCTAAAAAATTCAGGCCTAGTTAACATTTGGGTGAGAAACCACCAAGAAAATCCAGGGCTGTGAGCTGAACTAGAAAGTCAAAAGCGTATCCCAGAAGAAGACTGACAATGACAACTGATTTTTATGGTATTGTAAAGAAAATTTTGAGGGTGTGTCCAATAGTCATCATTAGTTAAGGTTGATCAGAGATCTTCACAAAGCTATGATCAATTATTAGGCGATCAAATTTTGCCCTGTCCCTAAATTTCAGTGTTTGATTCAAATATTTGAACATTAGAATGACCTGGTGTTTGAAGAAGAAATCCAACCAGATTTGATTCAGGATTTTTATTCATTCATTTATATGTATCCCACCTTTATTATTTTTATCAATAACTCAAGGTGGTGAAAATACCTACTATTCCTTCCTCCACCTATTCCATATCTGTTGCCAATATGATGTTCGGTTTTCTGCATCACAGAAGAAGATGAATAGTCTAATGATGGAAAAGATGCATCTTAATTCAACAATGTTAATCTTAAGCTTAGAAAAGTAAGCCTTAGGGTAACACATTTTTGTTCTGTGTGTACTGTGTTTGACTTCAGAATGCAAATAAAAAATCCAGTGAGGGAACAAAAATGATATGGTGATCAGGATGATTTAAACATCCTTGGTCCTCTTTCTCTGGCCTCACATCAAGTAATATCTCACATCACAATATTCCATTTCAGAGATAGTTTAGAGTAGAATATTTTCATAGCAATAAATTAGACAAGGTAATGTAAGCCCTATGCATCTCCCTGATTTTGCTTTCTGTTTTTTTTCAAATTCTTCCTTAATTCCTAAACCAATTAAAATGTTTTCACTTATTTCAGAAAAGATCTCTCCCATCACAATATTGCATTTTAGAGTAGACCTAATCAGTCCTTGCCCTTTCCATTTTATTTATAAGTATGTGCAGAAGGCCCTTCATTTGGATCATGGCTCTCATTCAGAGAGAGCGGAAATTTGATCTCTTCTTCATTATCTGTTATTTTTCATAAGCTGTACTTGTCAGATTCAGAACATACGGGTTTTTTTTATTCTCTTTCTAGGTTTTTCTTTGGAGCAGAAATTAAAATTCTAGGGATTTTTTAAAAATGCAATTATTTTGATGAAATCTAGCACTAGGAGCAAATTTATCAGTGACCATATGGCTACGTTTTCTAAACCTAGGTATCCTATGGTTTCAGACATTAATGGTATAGAATATTTAGAATGACTTTGGCATTGAGGAGCTGAGATAGCGCAGTGGTTAAAAGCAGCATTGCGACCTTCAGTTGATTGCTAGTTCAGCAGTCCAGCTGTTCGAATCTCACTAGGCTCAAGGTTGACTCAGCCTTCCATCCTTCCGAGGTGGGTAAAATGAGGACCCAGATTGTTGGGGGCAATATGCTGAACTCTGTAAACCGCTTAGAGAGGGCTGGAAAGCACTATGAAGCGGTATATAAGTCTAAGTGCTATTGCTATTGCTATTTTTCGGCAACAAAATATATGTGAATTAATGTTTGTCAACCGTAATTATTTGTTCTACTTGGTGACGCTAATTAGCCTTTCATTAATACCTCATTTATATTTTGTGCATGTATTTATCTTGGCTTACCTTGGATGTTAATATGGCATTTATATCTGTTTTACTGATAGATTGAACTCTTGAGTGGCTCATCAGCTTCAGGCATTTCTGCAACTGGACAGCTAATTTATTATGTCTCAAATTATGGACCATAAACTACTCAATATATATCCTATTAACCTTCGGTATTGAGCACAGAAAGTGTATAGATCAGCAAAGTTCAGCCTTTATCAAATTAGAGGACTTC
The DNA here is from genome assembly GCA_023053685.1 of Diadophis punctatus similis. Taxonomy (NCBI): domain Eukaryota; kingdom Metazoa; phylum Chordata; class Lepidosauria; order Squamata; family Dipsadidae; genus Diadophis; species Diadophis punctatus. Next base: position 198,177,570 of record JALIGW010000002.1, read on the forward strand.
ATCACCCCAAGAGAATTTACTTTTCAACTAATATTTGACAGTGATGCCTTATGTAATATTTTTGGACAATGATTTAAAAAAAGACAAATCATTCTTAAATAGTTGGACAAAATTGGGTCAGTATAATAAATTTTTATTCATATCATTAGGTAAAACAGGTTAATTCAACTAGGTTTTATTTGTAAAATGACCTAGAAAGCTTCACAAATATGCTTTAAATAATTTGTGAAACTTTCTAGGTCATTTTTCAAATAAAACCATTCTTGAGAAAGAAATATCACTGTTATTCAATCATATAGATTGATTCTTTTTTTTAAAAAAGTCAGCTTTTAAAAAGGTTGCTTTTAGAAAGTTTTGACTCTGAAATGTTTCCTGTGCTACCATTGACAATACTGTCTGCTGTTGCATAACTTCTTTTCTTGTGTGTTGTCAGAAACCTGCTTTTCCAAGCACTATTGGAAAAACACTATTGGAAGTCTATGTAGATGGAAATGAATGTGCAACCTTGTTTTAGAGGGGACAGGGAATGGCATGTGTAATGTAAAAATGTGTTGACTTAAAATGTTTATTAGATTTCAATTCTCATTTTCATCCTATTTTTCAAGGCAGTTTCATATAGTATTTCTTTCTCCAATTTTATCCCCACTGTCTCAATCCTCTGAGACAGGTTGGGCTGAAAGACTACAGTAAGTTATAAGCCAAAAAGCATCTGGTGAGTTTCTGTACCTGAGTATGAACTTAAAATGGTTCTCTTCAGTCTTAGTCTAATACCTTAGCTATTACATACTGTGGGTAGTATGTACTACATCTAAATGGAGCCTGAAACAAAATACAGAATGTATGGAGGGCTTTCATCTATTCATCCTTTTTCCAGGATATAACATTTCATCTTCCCCTATGTGCATTTTTGTTCCCTCCCTTGTTCAGCAGTCAGCCAATATTCTGTGGTCACTGAACACGGTTCTCACTATGTTCATTTGGAATCTATTTCCATATAAAAATTTGTTTTTGAAATACTGATGTTTTCGTGAGCTTGCTGATCCCTGTTTCTTGTGAGTGGGTGGTACCATTTTAGAGTGGTGCTGTGTCTGTTTAGAAAGAAGACATTTTCAATAGGGGTTGTTCCAGGGGCGGGTTACTAATTTTTTTACTACCACTCTGTGGGTGTGGCTTATTTTGTGGGTGTGGCTTGCCAGCCATGTGACCGGGTGGGCGTGGCTTCTCGGACTGCTGAAGGGAGGGGAAGTGAGATAGGTCCTGCTGCCCATTCCCCCTCCCCTCAGCAGCTCGAGAGGCCTCGAACATGCAAAAATGCCTAGGATCATCACCATGCGTTCATGGCTTCTCGGACTGCTGAAGGGAGAGGAACTGAGATAGCTCCTGCCGCCCGTTCTTTCAGTGTCTCACGTGCTCCCTCAGCCATCCTCCCCTGCTTGGACTCACTGTGGGGTAGGAAGGCAGTGCATGAGCAGTGCCGGAAACTCGGCTTCTGGGCATGCGCAGAAGAAAATGTAAAAAAAATTTTTTTTTTAAATGGCGGCGCCCAGGCACCGGCAACCGACTGCACCGGTACTGTGACATCACCAGCGGGCCGCTACCGGTGCTATAGAGTGGACCGCATTGGTAGGAACCCACCACTGGTTTGTTCTGTTTAATTTGTACAATGATTGAAGCCTAAATTATAATCAGATTGTTAAAGTCTACTGACATATATCATTGGGAATCTGCACTACCCATCTCTAGAGTTCATCATTTGGGGAGAAAGAGGAAACAAGAATCAGATTCAATCTAATTACTGAGAAGCTTTCATAACTATCTGGCACTGTGCTCACACATAAGAGAATGGTATCAGTGGACTTGAAAATCCTAAATTTTCAAAGATTCCAAAATAGTTTTAAGTTTGGGGAGGGAATAGAAGTCCAAGCTTCCAATCTTAATTCAAAGTGTTACTATAAAACCTCAATAATTTGAGAGAGTTCCACTCACCCAAGTATTAAGATCAATTAAGAGGTTCTTTTCTAAGAGGTTCTCCCATTGTTGGGAGAGGTACATTATGAAGAATTACTGATGTTTATTCCATTGATATTCTTTACCATGATATCTATGATATAGGCTAGGTAAGAAGTGTTTTTCCAAACATATATGCATAAATAGCAATAGCACTTAGACTTATATACCGCTTCATAGTGCTTTACAGCCCTCTCTAAGCGGTTTACAGAGTTCAGCATATTGCCCCCAACAATCTGGGTCCTCATTTTACCGACCTCAGAAGGCTGGAAGGCTGAGTCAACCTTGAGCCGGTGAGATTTGAACAGCTGAACTGCAGCTAGCAGTCAGCTGAAGTAGCCTGCAGTGCTGCACTCTAACCACTGCGCCACCTCGGCTCTTATCATAAAAAAGGCCAATTTATCAATCTTATCATAAAAAAGGACAATGTTGATCAAGCATATTCAGGTTTCTTGGAATTCTAATTGTTTACAGAAAGATTATTACATCCAGGAAATCTAGGATGGAGGAAGGGGAATAGAAAGGAATGGCCAGAATCCTTTACAGTGGTACCCCAAACAATCCTATTTTGTTACAGGTGTTATCAATCTGCTCTGATGTCCCAAACATATTTCATGTAACTATATAACTGCTATTTTTCAGATTCAACAAAAGATTTAATTGAAACTTGCTGTGCTGCTGGACAACAATGGGCTATTGATAACAATGAATGTATGGAAATTCCAATAAGTGGAACAAGTGGTGATATTTGCAGGTAGGTAAAATAAAAGTTTTTTTAAAAAAAAACCAAGCACAAAAATTTGAGTTTACAAATATCCTGCACACTATAATATAATCAACTTGCTATTCTTTATGTCAGGTCGATACTAGGTGGCATTACGGTCAGATATATTGCTTAGATTATTATTATGAAGCTTTTCAGGTATTTTCTAATTATATTTGGGTTTAATGTTGTGGATATACTTAAATGTTCCACTCTAAACATCTCAGATTTCTCAAATCTGTTCACATCTATTATCATAACTCTGGAAGAGGATTGTGCATTGTCAGACCTCCATGAATAATGTTTTTTTCCCCAATGCAACCATCTGCATCTTATCCTTTACAAAATACTAGCTGCCATGTGAAGGCACAGGATTCTTTTGTGCAAATTTTAAAAAGGTGTCCCTGAAATGGAGAGAGTTTGTGTTCCCTATGCCACCCTGCTTGCAAACGGCCTTCTCAGGGACACGCTGCCCCCCCCCCCATGGATGAAATGCTCCCGGTTCGCTCATGCCTGTCGGTCGTTGGAGAGCCGATCACGAAGGCAAAGTGAGGCTCCGCCCACCTGCCTAGACACCGCCATTTGAGTTCTTTTACCCTCTATGCATGCACAGAACGCTTTGCGCATGCGCAAAGGGTAAAGAACTCAAATGGCGGTGTCCCGGCGGGTGGGCGGAGCCTCACGCTGCCTTCGCAACCGGCTCTCCGACGACCGACAGGCACGAGCGAACCGGGATGATTTCACCCCTGCCAACCCCATTTGCTGAGCCACTCAAATGTCCTTCCTTCCAGCAGAGATGGTAGACCACTTTTTTGTTGTTGTTCTTTTATCCAAAAACTAACAACTCTCAATTATGATGCCTTTTAATAATGTTTTTTTAATATTTTGATTTTATGATTCTTTTTATTTTAAGCTGCCTAAAGTCACTTTATGGTGAGATAGGTTGCTATAGGAATATGATAAGTAAGGAAATAAGGAAAGTGCCACAGATTCTCTGTACTTTGCTGGTATCCCCTCAATGTGGTGCCCTTATGCAAAGCTCAGTCTAAATGACTGAACATAGTGACCCCCATCAACACTGACAGGGCAAGCTACTGTATATACAGTAAACAAATTGCAAGTCCCACTCCATTTGGCACTGAAGAAGTCTGGTATCAAAATGACTGCAAGCAAACAACCAAGCTCAGAAAGCACAAAAGAGTTGTATATTCTGTCAACATTCATATGACAGTTTGCAGATAAGAGTTCAGTTCGTGTGTGTGTGTGTGTGTGTGTGTGTACTGCATATATATATATATATATATATATATATATTCTGTATATATATGCACATATATATATATTCATTCGTAGAATTACCCTGGCATACCCAAATATGGGAGGGAGCATACTGCTTCCTTTTTGCCTTTTGGCCCCTCCAGGGGCCATCCAGGCAATTGCTATAGACGACAAACTATTTTCTCTATGTGTAACACATTTTTGCTGATAATGAAAATAAAGGCAGACTAGTATAGATCTATTTCAAGCTATTTAGCTCTCATCAGCTAGCCATACCCTTACTGGGATTCGAACCTGGCAGCAGTATGGAGTAAAGCAGTAAAGCAGTAAAGGAAGCAGTATGCTCCCTCCCATATTTGGGCATACAAGGGTAATTCGACAGAAAAAAACATATAACCCTTCCCTGGTACAAGCTGATGCAGGAGGAGAGCCTGTGGCTTGGATGTTAAAGGTATTGCCTTACAGGCTGGCTGCCCAGGTTCGAATCCCAGTAAGGGTATGGCTTTTCGACAGAAAACACACACACACACACACACACACACACACACACACACACACACACACACACACACACAGACAGACAGACAGATAGATAGATGTAACACATTTTTTGCTGATAATGAAAATTGCTGATAATGAAAATATATCATATAAAGATATATGAAGGAACAGAACTCTTGATCTAAAACAGTAGAGGTATTTCATAAAGAAAAGAAATCTAATCATTCTAGCTGTGAAGAGGAAAAAACACAGTCTAGCACAATGGGAAATTAAATTGCTGAAGTTCACATTTAAAATGCTCCCCTAGTAAAGAGGTGTAGTATTTTAATGGATCTTTATTTTCATTTCATATGCCAGTGTCAGGCTGAATGCCTGCTCCTAAAATTCTATTAATTTCACTCACTGTAACATATTTTATAAAACATAGCTAGTCTTTATATTGTGACTTTGCAAAAGAACTTGTCTTGTGATAAAAACATGGCATTCAGTACTGTGACAGAATGGAGAGAATAAATACCATCTGCCATTCTGCCATGTGATCTTCCAATCATACAGACTATTTGTGATAAGGGAGGTAGGAAAAGAGCTTGGGACACACACATAAACAGTTTCAGGGGTTAAGAATCTGGCAGGGAGTTAGCCGTGTTGAGCTTTGAAGGGAAGAAGAAATAAAATGACTCGTGAATAAAGATGCCATTTGGCAGTCTTGGGCTGCTGAACAAACACAGATTCCAGGATGATTTTGGCATACAAATTGCTATGCAGGGAGGAGAATGACAGGACATGGGAACTATCTAGTGGGCTCAGATTTCCAGAGACAGAAAAATTCAATTCACCCTAAAGAAGATCAAGGTTGTTGTAGCCATAGGAGATGGCTAGCAGTCAGGCTCTAGACATTTGGTTGCCCTAGGCTAGGGGTGGGCACTACAGCTCTTTGAGGACCTGTGGACTTCAACTCCCAGAATTCCTGAGCCAGCCATGCATGCATGGCTGGCTCAGGAATTCTGGGAGTTGAAGTCCACAGGTCCTCAAAGAGCTGTAGTTTGCCCACCCCTGCCCTAGGCAAAATCACCTTCTGGCACCCTTTATGTTTTGGCTCATCTTCCAATTTTATTAGAAATTACAAAAATTTCTTTTTTTCTTTGAGTTTTTGAGCTTTATACTTCTGATTTTCAGCCCCAGATATATATTTTTTCTTGGACATTTTCACCCTATTTACACAGCAAATAATTTTAATTACATCAGCATCTATTGTTGTCATTGTACTGATTCCTCTGTCAAGAATCTTGAACAAGTCAAGCCATGATTTTCAAACCTCACAAACATCTGCCAGGCTATCTCACTTCTTTTACAACATGGATGATTTTGCAGCTCTGTGGGAAAACACCATCTAAAATGGAGTCCTTGAATGTATCTTTTTTTTCTGCTCTTTTTTCTATCTATGCATTTTATCATAAAATGTAAATGGTACATGTTTGGGTTATAGCTTAAGGAGATATGAGGAGTTCTATCTTCAAAACTCAGTAGTTTTTTATAGGTTTGATTTGTTCTCCATTTTTAGGGCTAACCACTGGCATTTTTATGCCTAAAGCAAGACACAAATTTGATTGTACTGACTCCTATATAACACCTTCCTGCACCATTTAGGTACAAGTTTCTGTGGTTGTACTCCATTCTATTTATTCAGCCTAACCACCTGCTAGGTAGTTTATGTTAAGCAAAATGATATAAATAGAAACTGCCAGTTGTATGACTTGGTATAAATATTCATTTAAATTTGAGATGACATATTTTAAACCTATACTGCTTGTATCCTATGTGTTTCATCTTCACTGTATAAGAGTGTTTGCCAGTAGCAGCCTGTGTCCTGAAAGCAAATTTTTTATTTGTTGCAGAATTGCTCAAAAGCAGTGCTGTGTCTCATATTTAAAAGAGAATAGCTGCATTGCTGGCATGATTGCTGCCAGAGAAGGTGATTTATGTGGATCAGACGAAAGCAATACCTGTGGAGGATCATTTTATAAGGCAAGATATTCTGCTGAATCTTTGTGACATCCTTGCTAATACAAACCAGCTTATGCTTGGACCATTTTAAACCTTTTTAAAAAAAATCCTGAATTTTACTCAATTGCAGAGCATCATGGGTAGGAAATAATTTTTTAAAGTTACTTAGCTAAGTAGTTTGGCTGTTTGCTTCTATTTCAGAGCTTAGGCCAGATGTACAATTTATCTAGCTGATAAGAATTTCATTAGTGCTTTGCTTAAGCAGTCTGTCTCCACTATTATAGTTAACAGCATGACAGGATTTTTTTAAAAAAATGATCACATTAGAGATAAATTGTGGAGTTCCATGTGTGGCTTAAAAGTAAACCGAGCAATTAAACTGATTTAAACTTTAAAAATATTTTATCTGATTATATTATTCTTTGTAAAGGTAGTGTCTGGCAAAACCTGAAAAACAGCTTAGTTTCTGCAACTCAAGGTCTGAGTCCTTGTGTGTGAAATCTTTTCTTCCAGATCTTAACCATATTTAAGATTTCAAAATTAATATTGAGCACAGAATAATTTTGATTGATTATAGTTGGTTTTGACTCTTAATGACCATATATCCTGTTTCCCCCAAAATAAGACATGTCCTGAAAATAAGCCCTAGCATGCTTTTTACACATGTGGCTAATATAAGCCCTACCCTTGAAATATGCCCTTCTTAATTGCCTGCGCAGCCGCCAGCCTGCCCATTCTGCCTGGTTGCTTGTGGTGCCACCGACATGAGATGAGCCGAGAGGTGGTGGTGCTGCCCCATGCGCCCCGCACCGGCTTACCTCAGGGTCCCCACAGTCAGGCCATCCACGCTCCAACAACTGCCTTGTGGTTGCGGCACTGGTGTGTTGGGGCTGTGAGCAAGCAGAAGTGGGCCGGTGCCACACGGTGTTCTGCTGGACAGGGCTGCCAGAGCTGCTGTTACAAGGCAAGGCAGGTGTTGGGGCATGGGTGGCCTGGCTGTGGGGGCCCTGAGGTAAGCTGGTGCAGGGCACGTGGGGCAGCTCCATCCCTTGCCTTGTGGCAGAAACACTGACATACCATGCAGCCTCCTGCCCCACAAGCAGAAGAAGTGGGCCACCCGTACATGGAAAAAAAATAAGACATCCCTCAAAAATAAGCCCTAGTGCTTATTTCGGCACCCAAAAGAAAATAAGACTGGGTCTTACTTTTGGGGAAACACGGGTAGATTTTTTTCCCCATCAAGACCTGTCCCTGGTCCCTAATATCTTGCAATGGTGTACTCATTGTTACTTTTATTGAGTCCATCCAGATGGCTGCTGGTTATCCTCTTTTTCCCCTCCTTTCAACTTTCTCAATGTTAGAATCTTTTTGGGAAAGCTAGGACTTTGCATAATGTGTCCAAAGTAGGATATTTTGATTCTGACAGTATATTTAGTCATTTGATTCTCACAAGTATATTTTGCATAGCCTTAGCAAGATATGCATTAACTCTGCCTCATTAGGTAATATCCAAATATCTAGCAAATATATATTCATCTAGCAGAATGAAATTTATATACACTGGTTCATGGGACCATCCAAGCTGTAATTACTGAATGATTTATTGAAAATATTATTTAATGTTTTCCAAAACATGAACAAATAGTAAAGCTATAGATATCCATATGGGGCCAAGGATGAAATGTGCTTTGTGACCTTAGAATGGAAGCTCCATCTTTGATGTATGTATGTGGGTGTGATGTCCTGGTGCAAGTCTGAAAGAGCGGAGCTGTGCTATGGTCACAATGCATGTTTTGCCTGTTTGAGATTGTGGCTATGGGTGGATGCCTATGATGATTTAGAGTAGAAGTCATTGTGATACAAATGTATATTAAGCATGAATAAGAGCCGAGGTGGTGCAGTGGTTAGAGGCAGTACTGCAGGTCACTTTAGCTGACTGTAATCCGCAGGTCAGTGGTTCAAATCTCACCGACTCAAGGTTGACTCAGCCTTCCATCCTTCCGAGGTAGGTAAAATGAGGACCCAGATTGTTGGGGGCAATGTAAATATATACATTGTTTACTGGTATAAACCGCTTAGAGAGTGCTTGCACTGTGAGGCGGTATATAAATCTCACTAAATAAATAAATAAATGAAATGAAAAAGTGAACTCTATTTTATTTGTATTTGGAGTACCTCAGATGGCAGATAAATTATATGAAGCCTTTAGTATATTGATTTATTGTGGCCTTCCCATCTTTGCCCTCAAAGTAAGTTTCTACTACCCACATCAGTGATGTGAAGATTGGGGTTATGGAGTCCAAAATACATAAAGAAAAAAAGAAAGATTAAATAGTGGGTTTTGTTGTTCTAATGCATTTAATAATAATAACAACAACAACAGAGTTGGAAGGGACCTTGGAGGTCTTCTAGTCCTACCCCCTGCCTAGGCAGGAAACCCTACACTACTTCAGACAAATGGTTATCCAACATCTTCTTAAAAACTTCCAGTGTTGGAGCATTCACAACTTCTGGAGGCAAGCTGTTCCACAGATTAATTGTTCTAACTGTCAGGAAATTTCTCCTTAGTTCTAAGTTACTTCTCTCTTTGTTTAGTTTCCACCCATTGCTTCTTTTTCTACCCTCAGGTGCTTTGGAGAATAGTTTGACTCCCTCTTCTTTGTGGCAACCCCTGAGATATTGGAACACTGCTATCATGTCTCCCCTGATCCTTCTTTTCATTAAACTAGACATACCCAGTTCCTGCAACCGTTCTTCATATGTTTTAGCCTCCAGGCCCTAATCATCTTTGTTGCTCTTCTCTGCACTCTTTCTAGAGTCTCAACATCCTTTTTACATCGTGGCGACCAAAACTGAATGCAGTATTCCAAGTGTGGCCTTACCAAGGCATTATGAAGTGGTATTAACACTTTGCGTGATCTTGATTCTATCCTTCTGTTAATGCAGTCTAGAACTGTGTTGGCTTTTTATATATATATATATAATATAATATAATTATATATAAAATAAAATATATAATTAAATTAGATTTATATCTAATTATCTCTTAAATAATACTTTGCAGTATGAATTGCACTTTATTATTTCTCTTAGCATTTATCCTTCTGTGATTGTTAGGAAAACATACTCTGGGACCCAGAGCAATTTAACTTAATTATTCAATTTCAAATGCTTAAATGTGCAAGCATTGCCTTTCCGTCAGTTAGTGTCATGAGCCTGTGTGACACCAAGGTACATCAACCTCTAAAGTAATGCTTCATCTTCATAGAGTCTCAAAAAAGATCCCCTCACCTTCAGAAACTGCAACCATGTGCGTACTAACATATGTAAGTGGTCATATATTATGTTTGTGTCTCAGATGTGAGATCTGGATATGGAGAGAGATTTCCATGTTCCCTTTCCAATGTTCAGATCAGGTTCTGACTGCTTTCTGATCTGTCATCTGCAACCTCCACAGAAGAAGTGCCATTCAGATGCTCTACCCTAGGCACCTGATGGATCCAGCAGGTTCCCAAAGTGGAGTTCCATAGCAATCTATGAGTTGTAGGCAGTTCTAATTAAATGAGCCACTGGGAATTAGAGGCAAGCCAAGTGGTGGACAAGATTGCCCCAAGCAACCTCTTTCTGCTGGCCTCTTTTAATAGACTCTTTGGTTTACTGAGAACTTCTGGGAAATAAAGTACCCAAAAGGATATCTAGAGTGTTTAGTTGAGAAAATGAGAAAATATTCTGATTAAACACAAGTTTACACTCATGTTTGGTGATGAGAGAAATGAATCACTTTTACTTTTCCTCTCTTATAGTGTCATAGTGCCATTGTATAATAGCTTTGTTTTGGTTGATCAACTCTCTATTATGAAATAATTAAGACCAATTTGCACCATATGTTGCTGATATAGTTGTTCAGATTTGCCAGAATCTCAGTGCTGACTTCCGTCAAGACATAGATGTGGATAGTGTGACTCTCCTGATCCTTTTATATATCTGTATGGCTTTTGATACTATCAACTGTAGTATTTCATTGGACAGCATTATCAAGTAGTGACCGGAAGCACTGTTTTGCAATGGTTCTATTTCCTCCTTACTGGACAGTCTCAAGCGGTTGTGGTGGGGGAAGAGAAGTCATCCTCTCTGGTGGCCCAGTGGTTAGATTGCAGTATTGCAGGCTGGCTCTGCTGACTGCCAGCAGTTTGAGTCTCACCGGCTCAAAGTTGACTCAGTCTTCCATCCTTCCGAGCAGAGGTGGGTTTCAGCAGGTTCTGACCAGTTCTGGAGAACCGGTAGCAGAAATTTTGAATAGTTCAGAAAACCGGTAGCGGAAATTTTGAGTAGTTTGGAGAATCGGTAAATACCATCTCTGACTGGCCCCGGCCCCATCTATTCTCTGCCTCCCGAGTCCCAGCTCATCAGGAGGAAATTGGGATTTTGCAGTAACCTTCCCCTGGAGTAGGGAGGGAATGGAGATTTTACAGTATCTTTCCCCTGCCACACCCACCAAGCCATGCCCACCAAGCCACACCATGCCCACCAAGCCACGCCCGCAGAACCGGTAGTAAAAAATTTGAATCCCACCACTGTTTTAATTCCTATTTTTATAAAAACTTTAGTTCTACATAACACACCTGTACTACACACAGACAAAACTCAGCAAAGAAACTTCCTCTAGAAATGTGATTCCTTCTGCTCCACCTTCAGCAAGGTATTTATTGTGTAGTATAGGGATGTGTGCCAGTTACGGAGAGTCAGTCAAATTCTCATTCAGCCATAAAGTTGACTGTAAATTTAATTTTGCTTTCATAATTGTTGAGTTAAAATGGTATAAGGAGAAAATCTCCATTCACTCTGAACTTTTGGGAGGAAGTATAACATATAAAGCATTAAATGGATAAATAACTTGATTCTCTGCTATAATTTAAGGCAATGTTTTGTACCTGTTCTGGTATTAGAAGTTGTTTTGTTCTGTAGTCAGCTTGTAATGGATTTAGATAATTCTCCCCATGGCAACTGTAATAAACCATAGTATACTGTTTCATGGATGGACATAATAAGCTGTAGTGTAATTTTAGCCAAAAACATATGTTCTGGGTTAGCATGGTCTCTTTTGTCTTCTATATGCTCCATATGTAAAGGGAGGGGGTTGTGTATATGTTTTTCATTCTAAATGAAAGGAACTTAAAATCCATTCTATAAAGAACCATTTTCCTGATTTACTTCTTCTCTAAGGGTGTACTAGAGAAGGACCTCTGAAACCTCCTAACTCAGCATATGTCATGTCAGAATCATAAGTTTGTTCATGGACAATACAATGGACAGTCCTGCAAATATTTTGTAACAAAATCTATTTTTCCTAAATTTCTAAATTCTAAAGCCTTATGGAATAATTTGTGGTTTTACAATGCTGTACAATAGAATGGAATTTCGGTATAATCCAAACCCTCAATATAGAGGTAATGGCACTATTGCACAGATAATATCTAAAAAAGAAGAAGACCAATAAGTTTGAGTTCAGCTCTTTGGAAAAGCCCACTGAGTTATCTTGGCCAGAGTATGGAAATGGTTTATTGCTGTCTTGAGTGATGTTTTTTGAATTCCCAGTAATCTAGAACTCTGTTTTTTCCTGGGTATCCAAGCACTAGCTAGGTTTGACAATGCTTAGTTTTTCCTAGCCAAGGTTAACTAGGAAGACAGAGAGAGGTATACATTTTGTTGCCAGGAAAAAAAAAACATGAAAACTTACTTTTAAATATTCATGGAATTTCTGTATAATTGGTTGGTTTGCAACTCTAGGCAGTAAAATGTTTAATTGATTATTACTGTGGCCCTCTAAACAAAACAACCATATTGTCAGGGTTCCAAGTAATAGATCCATTGCAAGCAAGAACTCCGAGGCAGGTAGATTCCTCAAAGAATAGCTTTATTGGAAATATCAAATTGGCACATATCTGGTGAAAACCAACTCTGGGAGGCCCCTTGGTTTTCACCTAATTAAAAGTAAAAGTTTTCCCCCTCAACTCAAACAATCAGTCACATGGCCCAATCAAGGCAACGTCTGCAGGTCTGGTGACATCACTCCTCCTTCTTCCGGCCAGGTGTTAGAACATCCTTGGTTCCCAGGGGAATTTTGACTACACAACCCCAGCTATCTCTAATCCCCCCTTCCCTATCCCTCACTCCTGTATGGCAACAGTGAAGCTCCAAAATAGCTTCAGCCAGGTCATTTTCAGGGTTGACACATATTACAATCATTATAAAGAAGAGTATAAACAGTATAGGTGCTAAAATATTTTTATTTTATTTTTCAAACAAGCAAATATTTTTTGGGAAAAGACAACTGAACAAAACTTTTAGGACTCTTGGAAAAGATCAGCAGATTGACCCAATGAAGTTCTCCTAGAACAAAGTCATGAAGTAGATCTTATATGACTTTTGGAATACTGGTAATGTTTGGTGCACAAACTACATGGTTTCAAGACATTGTCTCTTAGGGATGTGCTTATAAGAAGAATTGGGGCCAAATGGTTTCTGGGTCAATGCTGATGTTAGTTTTTTAAAAGACTAGCTTGGAATTAAATTGAGACATGTTACAACCTGTCGTGTGTGGTTTCTTAACTTAATTCAGTTGCAGACATGGTGAGAAATGCAGCAAAATATGCTCAAGGTTGAGAATCTGATTTAAATATTTATTATGCCCTTTCCTCATTAACCGTGTAACCAGTAAAGCCATTAGGGGACCGAGCTATGGGAATAAAAAACTATTCTGACTGAAGCAGCTTGGAAGAAGGATTCAGGTTAAATGGCTTTTTAAAAGGAGTCTTTTAAGTTTGCCTGGGGTATATATCATCTTGCAAAGATTTTATTTCATTGAATATGTGAAAGATGATTTTGGAATAAGTTGGTACACTTTTTATCTTTTGCATTTTTTTTTTGAGAAATAAATGTGTCTCCCCCCACCCCCACCCACCCCAATCTTTATATAATAGATTAGAAAATAGCTTCTATTAGTCTTTGTGGTGATGGTTGTACTTTGGAGATTGCATGCATTCCTTCTATTTGCTGTAACAATTTTCAAATAGATTTATAAATTGAATATTTTCGGGGTAAATATAATTACCTGCTGAGATACATTAACTTTCTCAGTAAGAGATAACAGGTCTGTTAGAGGCAAGTTGCAAATTATTACACTAACAATAAAGTAACTATGGATGACCTCAAGGACAGATGCAGCTGTGGAGGATCAGACCACCAGAAAGATTGAGCTAAGGAAGTCCACAGACTGGACATGAACAGAATAGTTCAGGTATTTTTGAACAATTTTCTTGGCTGCAGAATTGTTAGTGCCTTATTCTGAGATGGCTTTGACTTCACAGTCTAGCCCAGGGGTAAGCAAAGTTGGCTCTTCTATGACTCGTGGACTTCAACTCCCAGAATTCCTAAGCTAGCATGATTGGCTCAGAAATTCTGGGAGTTGAAGTCCACGAGTCATAGAAGAGCCAACTTTGCCTACCCCTGGTCTAGCCTAAAGCCCAGTATTATCTTGTGATCTTCTGTCCAAGTATTAACCAACCCTGTTAGCTTACAGACCCAGAGAACATCAACTTGAGGCTGCTGAGGTGTAGCTCTTTAAAAATCAGTGATATACTCTACTTGAATCTTCAAATTCTTTATTTTTTCCCCTCTACTAGTATCAGTGGCAAAATTAATGAGATGTAGTAAAAGATATAATGGAAAATTCATCTCATGTTTTATACCAGGGGTCATATGTGATTACTTATTTCATTTTCTATGGTTTGTTTAGGCTCTGGGATTTCTTTTCCTCAAGCAATAGGTTTGATTGCCTTATAAACAATGACCTTTTGCTACAGAACTTCCAGCTCTTCTGAAGGTTTCTATATTGCTCTCAAAAACACAAACAAAACAAAACTTTCATCATCAGCTTTATTGGAATGGACCATTTTTTTCTGTTACTTGTTGGCTGGATTAGATATTCTAGAAGTCCAATTTATCAGGAAGAAGCCTGATTGGCAAAGACTTGCTTAGGTTCATTACCTACTTACCTATATACCTACCTACCTATCTACCCTATCTCACCTACGTATCCTCTTTCTATCATCTCCTGCCATTTTTATTCACAAACTGCATTTCACCCCAAATATATGTATTTGTTTGTCTAGTGTTGAATGCCAAAATAAACAAAAAATTATAAAATAGGAAAACCTTGGGAGACTTTCCATTAAATAAAAGTTAGGTATTCTTGCTCAAAAATGGCATTCCAAAAGTCTCAGAGATCATGTAATAATTGAAAAAATAATTATTCTTATTTAATATTAGGGTCTTGTGGATGCCATCTAGGGGAGGTATCTGTATCTATCTGCCCTATGGGCAGCTTCTAAATTTGATAAATAATTTTTAAGATCCCATAGGCACTTTTTTGGCTAACCCTTACTTTATATGTTAGCACTCAAAATTGTCAGTGATAATATAATGGTCAGCACAAAGAAGGTTTGGGAACCAATTTTCTAAAGCATCTAATGTATAAATATTAAAAATCCCTCCAAGGAAAAAACACTATCAAAATGATGAAATAATTTCCCTTTGAGATATGGTATGTCAAAGTTAATATGGTAAAACAGAAACAAAGCAAGGCATAAAGAGAAAAAAAACCCAGCAGCCAACAGAATATTGCTATTGTTGGTTTATTTGTTTATTTCCTTTGGCTGTTTCTCAAACAATGTTTGACAAAGAGTGAGTCTGACTTGAGTGCAAGTAAGAACCTGTATTAAGGAATGCCTTGTGGCAATAAGGACAGTGAGATCTGCTTATTTCTTCATCATTGTTGTACAGTATTTACTGATAGTTGCCTTGTGGCTCTGGTTTGGATGATTCTGGATTCCTTACAGGTTTGTCATAACTATTTCACTAAACATCTTTTAGATGGCTCATGCTGGTCCTATGGAGATGATTGAGGTCAGTCTTGTCTGGTTATCTGATGGAATTTGATTTGATAATACTTGAAGAAGTGAACAGGGTCTTAGAATGCTTCATCCTGCCACCTGTGTGTTAGATCCATGTCCTCCTGGATAATTAGAGTTTTCTGGAAATAACAAGAAGCAGGGGTAAGAAGAGGGGGGGGGGGTTTCAGCCTGCTCTTAAGAAATCACTGGTTTCTCCTCAAGATGCCATCACTGGGACCAGGCTTTACTTGACAATATTCATCCATCTCCAACCTTGCATTCTGGAAAAGCTTGTGGCTTCAGGGATTGCTGGCCTATTGCTGTCAGAGTTCATGCTTCAATAGAGCTCCAAGGCAATTGATTGAATTTGTGGATGATCTCTAATGGCTTGGGAAATATAAAGCAATCATGTTGTTGCTTGAGAAAAGAAAAATCCTAGACCTATACATGCCACTGAAGAAGAAATAGCATATGAATCCTTGATACAAGCCATGAGATTCAATTCCCATTATGTCTAACTACAATTGTATTAATTTTGCACATGACATGAAATATTATCTATTTGTTTTTTAAAAAAGTAGAGTATTTTAATACGATTTTCTGGTATGGGCAAAATGAAACCAAGAATCAATTAAGGCAGGGAATTTAAAAAATTGCTTCTCTTCATATAAAATATGACCATAAGTGGCAGGAGTTTTGAGGCTTCCAGTTTGGAGAATAAGTTTTAACCAAATTAGGTACAATAAAGCCCACCAGAGGCTCTGTGTAGCTTCTTTAGGGCTGTCAGACAGCAAAAATGCTAATAAAATGTCAATTTGTTTTATATGGATGATCTGAAGCTTTATAGTTAATCAGAAATTGAAATCCAGTCATTGACAAACACTAAGAATTTTTAGCACTGGAATTTGGTCTAGAAAAAATATACTATATTAGCAATAAATTGGGGTAAAATCACTATTAATAATTGATTTTAAATGCCGAGTAACCATTCCACTAGGAACCATGCAGATGAAGCCTACACATAATTAGGCATTTTGCAGTTGAATAACATCAAACATGGGCAAGTGATTAGCAAAGTATATATCCAAAGAGTTTAAAAAATTGTTTAACACAAAAATGAATGGTGGGAACACCATCAAAGCCGTCAGTACCTTGCCCATACCCCTACGATGATACACTATTGGAATTATTATCTGGACAGAAACCGAACTGGATAGTTTATACTGAAAAACTGATATCTATTCACTATGTAGTATACCCCCATAGTGATATTGCTATATTACACTTGCCCTGTAGAAATGGAGACAAAAGTTTACTTTATGTTAAACAAACTGTTGAAGAAGAAAAGAATGCATTGGTTGATTATGTAAAAAACAGAGCAAAAATTGATGCAAGTTAAAAATTGGAATTTACTGAATGCACGGGAAACAAAATATGAATACTGAAATAATGCTGTAAACCAAGAACACAATACTGGCAAGGAAAAGAATTACATGGTCATTTTCTACAAAAGAAAAGGAAAGTGGATAAAGATAAAACCTGGCAATGGCTTACAACTGGAGCATTAAAAAAAGAAACTGGAGGCTTGATTTTGGCTGCTCATGAGCAAGCTATTGAATCAATTCAGTCAAGGCCAGATTTTTAAAAAAATCATCAAATGATCCAAAGTGCAGATTATGCAAAGAAACAGAAGATGCAATAAATCATATATTCAGCTCATTGCAAGAAGATTGCACAAGCTAATTATAAACAATGACATAACCCAGTTGCCAAAACGATTCACTGGAACATCTGTAAAATGTAATGAAAATTGGTGGGAACGTGTAGTTGAAAAAGTGGTTAAAAATGTGCAGGCTGTAATACAATATAACCTGATAAAGTCTTGGCTCATAACACATGAGATTTAAATGTGGTTGAAAAGAAGAATGTGTGGATAATTGATGTGGCAATGCTAGGGGATAGTAGTACAGAAGTATAGTGATATAGAAGACAAAGAATTGGAGAAAGTCCCAAAAATCTGAAAATCAAAGTTGAATGATTATGATGTAAACTGCCTATAGTGGCCCCATTTGCACACTGGATGAAAAATTCTTGGATAGCACTTAGAAAATCTGCATTGAAGTAGAAAGAGATAAAGATCTTAGAGAGGAATATGGAAGGCAAGTCAAAAGAAAAAAACATAGCAATTAAAGTATCGAAGCGGACAAGATATGATGGATAGATGATTTTTTGTTTTTGGTGTTTTTGATTTGCTTTGCTTTTCCTCTATCTTTCCTTTCCTTTTCTTTTTTTGTAGGTAGTGACATGATTAGAAATTAGGTAGGATAGAAAGAAAATGTTTTTAAACACAGATGATTAAAAGTTAGAATAAGGGATAGAAATAAGAGAAAAGAGGAATATTAGTGTATACACTTTTATATAATAAAATAAGAGCAATAATAAGAGAAAACATGGAATAATTGAATAATGATAGATTGCAACTTTATATAAATATGTATTATTATTAGAAATATATAAGTTGGTTGAAAGTAATGACTATTACTAATGCTATTAGTTTTATTTGTATTAGAATGTATGACACCCAGGTGCCACACTGTTCATGCATTGATATGTTTGTAAAAAAAATAAGAAAAAAACTTATTAAAAAAAGAAAAAAGAAAATCTGCATATTGACAGTTTCCATCTGTCAATTGCAAAAGACCACACTGCTGGGATCTGCACATATTTTACCTCGATACATTATGACCACCTAGGTTTTGGAGAAGAACTTGATGCGTATGAAGGCCAATATCACTAAAGAACTGACATTTCATATTGTTATTTGTATAATAATATATACAAGTAGTCCTCAACTAACAACCATTCATTTAGTTACAACTAACAACCATTCATTTAGTTACATACGAAGTTACAACAGCACTAAAAAGTGACTTATGACTGATTTTCACACTTACGACCATTGTAGCATCCCCATGGTCACGTGATCAAAATTCTGCTTGGCAACTGGCATGTATTTATGACAGTTGCACTGTCCCAGGATCAGATGGTCATCATTTGTAACCTTCCCAACTGGCTTCCAATGAACAAAGTCAATGAGGGAAGCTATATTTGCTTAACAACCAATGATTCACTTAACTGCACTGATTCATTTAACAGCTATGGCAAAAAAAGATCATACAATGGGCAAAACTCATTTAACAATTGCCTTGCCTAGCAATGGAAATTTTGGCCTCAGTTGTGGTAGTAAGTCAAGTACCTGTAATAATTTCTACATTTAAACATTGTAATGTCAGGGATCCTGAAGCTTCAGTAATGAATTTGAGGGCTTTGTGAGAACTGTAGATTTGCTATGCCTTTAGAACTATTTTATAGGTGTGTTTTTTTATGTTCCTCCATCTAGAAAAGCTGTCTTGGTCGAAACACAAAATAAAGTTTGATTTGTGGTCAGTTCTGAAACTGTCTTTCTAAGACTGGACTAAGTTTTTCTTTGTTATTTTTTAGGTGAATTATACAATTTTTATTTCTTCTGAGTTCTGAGTGGTGTTTTTTTTTAAAAAAAATTATGACTTTGAAGTACTGAATTTTTGCAGTTTGCAAATATGTAAATAGTATTAGATTCTGTGTCACACTGGCTTCTCTTTAGCTGGAAAGATGATTTAGAAATAAATTTATTAGTTAATTAATAATCCCTATGGATTCTCTATGAGTTTGCAAGAGCAGTGTTTATAATACTGCCACTTTTTGATATCCATATACTTCGATCAGCTTAAAGCATTTTGCTAGTACTAACTTACACTAACATAATTGCTGTGTTAATGACACCTTTCTCTTTCAGCAATGTTGTGATTGCTGCATGTTGGGCCAACAAGTAAAAAATGAGGGTCAAACCTGTGAGTCGAACCCAAATCTTGGCTATCCTTGCAACCATGTGATGCTTTCCTGTTGCGATGGAGAAGACCATCTTATCTCTCCAGAACTGAAGAGACAGCCTGAACCATTGTCAACAGTGACACCTGAAAAATGTAAGAGCATTATTTATTGTCTACAACAGGGGAAGGCAATTAATTTTTCCAACAGGCCACATGAGAAACTGGGACTATTGTGGAGGGCTAAACAAATAGGCTGAAATTGGCACCCATATGTTGAGGGAGGAGAAAATGAGGAGCCTCACCTCACTTCACCTCACCTCAGCCTGACTGCCGTTCTTTTACTGCAGACGCAGAAAAGTTCTTTCTTTTTTCAAACTATTGACTATTAAAAATAGTCAAACCTGAAGGTACACAAAATACTGCATTTGTTACCAAAGCAACCTGTTTTTCTTTTTTGGCAAATCAGATCCAAGAAACACAGGTGACTTTTAACTTCTATAGCAACGTTTCTTTGTGCAAAATTTGATTCTGTTTCTATTTCTCCTAAATGGCTTTTGAAAGATACTTATGGAGAGGCCAGCAAGTTTTTAACAAAAAAAGTCAGGGCAGTGTATATAATCCTATTAGTTTCATTATGCAATTGTTATCCTATATCATGTGCTGCCCATATATACTAGGAAACTTGCTGAGGTTGGATTCTTCTGAAATCAAAGAGATATTAAACCATATAAATATATACAGTAGGTATTATGGGTTAGAGATGGTGCCATGTTTAATATGTAGACTTCTACATAAAGAATGCCTACTTAAATAAAGTTCATGATTTTCCTTTCGTAGAATATATACATCAAATGGGGGGGGGAATCTTGCATAAAGGCAAGATGTTTGCACCTCTCTTTTTCAAAATATTTATTAGCAAATGGCAGTTTTGAATTTTATAATAATAAAATCATCAAGAACAAAAACACATCTTTTTTAAAAAAAACCTATCTTCCAAAGAAGACAGTAGATACACCCTGGCCTTTTTCATTATGCATAGAAAATTATGCAGGTGAATACATAATCAAAAAGAGTTTTAAAGTTGAAGTTTACCTTATCGCCATGCATGATATACTTTTCTTGTTAAACAAAGATGTTCAATTAGTTTGTAAAGTTAGCATACTATAAAAACATATATCCAATATGCTCAGATATAATAGTATTTTTTTTAAAGTTCTTAAATCTATCTTGCTACACTGAATGTAGTCACTAACTTGGAATTAACGGTGCAGGACAATATAATATTTTAAAGTGTCATTTTTATCATAAAATGAATCTAAATTTAAGAAACATGCTTTCCTTGGTACAGTTGAAAGAAGAAAGGGGAATTCTGCATAACATCTATCACTTATGGATGGTGGTGATCCTATTACAGAAGAAGACCATAGCACCATATTGGCATGCTGGGTGTATCAAATTATTTTCCCCACTTTGAGGATGCTATAATCCATGACCCATCTGGCTTTTAGACTCAGTGGCTGGCATTTTACAGTAATATTTGTTACATGGCTAAAACATAGCCATAGAAGTTCTTATGAAGTCAATAGAACCTTCCAAGTAGATCCTCTCAGGCTGTCCTCAATTGAGAACTGACTCTGTTATTTCTAGTAACTGCAGCCAATTTCTTTCCTGACTGGACATAGCAACAATTGCATACAAATAAAGAATACATATTTGGCATCTTTTAATTACTCAATCCATGGTGAAAATACACATTTGCCTTATGTGTGGATCTGAGTCATCATTGGTTTATTTCTGGAATTAATAAGTGGAAAGATGTCATTATTTTGTGTCAAGTTACATCCGTTATGATAAATGATAGATGTAGTCTTTTCAATAGTTACAACAGAAGATTGGAACATGCCCATTTTTCCTGTAGAGGCTATATGGGTATAATTAAATTATTTTACATGAATGTTCCATAAATTATATTTCTAGAGGTAGACAATAATTAATGAAGTACATTATTGTTTTTGACATTTAATTAGGTTTTAAATAAAACAGGAACCAGTCATGTAATATAGGAAAATCTATTCCAAAAATAATGTAGTAGAAAGAATTATGCATTTCATTTTTTAAAGAGAATGAGCTAGCATATAGAAAATCTGGAAGGTTTAAAATAAAGTTATTTTAAATGCGTAGTGTCATTTTCATGGTAAATATACCTACTAACAAAATAAGCTCCTAAAAGAATGTGATGAAATTCAAGAAAAGGGAGTTGGTGATGCTATGGCTGTGATGGCGAACCTATGGCACGTGTGCCACAGGTTGCATGCGGAGCCATATCTGAGGGCACGCGAGGTGTTGCCCTATGTCAGCTCCAGTATGCATGTGTGCACTGGCCAGCTGATTTTTAGCCTTCCGGAGGGTGGGGGAGGTCGTTTTCACTTTCCCCAGGCTTCAGGAAAGCCTTTGGAGCCTGTGGATGGCAAAAAATGGACCCAACAGGCCTACTGGAAGTTCGGAAACTTTCCAGAAGCCTGGGGAGAGTAAAAAACGGCCCAATGGCCCAACCGGAAGTTCATTTCCAAACTTCCGGTTGGGCTGTTGGGCCATTTTTCATCCTCCCCAGGCTTCAGGAGGCTTTCCTGAAGCCTGGGGAAGGCGAAAACTACCTCCCCCCGCCCTCCGGAAGGGCAAAAATCAGCTGGAATCCATTTTTAGTCATCCACAGGCTCCGGAGGCTTCAGTGAGCCCTGTGCACATGCGTGGGGAGGTGGCAGCGTGGGGGGGGGCTTGTGCACGCATGTGGAGGTGGGAGGCATTGCATTATGGGTGTGGGCGTGTGCCCTTTTGCCACCTGAGCAAAAAAAAGGTTTACCATCATTGTGCTATGGAAACTCAAAGGTACATGAAATAAAAGTAGAGCTATTGCAGTTTTTTTCTTTTATATACCAGGCTTGGTAGATTAACTATAAATAGGCATTTGCACATTGTCTGAAAACCAAAAATTAAAGGGAAATACTAAAACACTTGCATGTACTACATATGGAGTATTTTGAGAGAGGGTGCATTTGAGTTAGTATTGATTCCTGACAATTGTCTGGATTAGTCCTGGCAGTTTTCTTGACTAAGATTTTTTAAAAGTAGTTTGCCATTGCCTCCTTCCTAGAGATGATAGAAAGTGAATGGCCTAAAGTGTTGTCCCCCCCCAAACTGGCATTGTGTCTAAGGTGGGAATGGAAATCCCTGTCTCTAGCCCGGTGTTTTAACCACTGCACCAAGCTGGCTCTTATATGGAGCATGGTGGAAAGAATTTCATCCCTAGTTCTTTCCCATTCCCTCTATGCATTGCACTATTTTGATTCCTATTTCATTGTCCCTCAAAATCCAAAAGAGCATATGACCTGCACAGAGGAATTGCATCAGCAGTGAAATCTATTTACCTTCCCTACCGGTTCAGAAGCACGTGATTTGCTTGCTTTGCATGCGCGGGGGCCACTATTGCATGTGCTTTTTCACCCCTGCGCATGCGCAGAAGGCTTTGCGCATGCACAGAGGGTTAAAAAAAGAAAATGGTGGCATCTGGGCGGGTGGGGGAGCCTCACGCTGCCGCCGCTACCAGTTCTCTGAACCACCGGCATCCGCTGCTACCGGTATGCCCAAACTGGTAGCATTTCGCTCAGGGGTGGGTTCCACTTACCTTCGCCACTGGTTCGCATTGCAATGTTTTGCGTGTGCGTGTGAGCAGAGCAAGCACTCGCACGCGCATCCCCTTGTGCAATTTGGCTTCCACGCATGCTCAGTACTGGTAGTAGAAATCAGCCCAAAACACAGCTGAGGAGCTGATCAGCTGTGCTTCGGGCAAAGAAATAAAGGTCAGTATTAACCTGGGGACGGGCGGAAGGGCCCTTTTTCAAGCAGTGGAAGAGGAGAAGCCATCCAACCACAGAAAAATTTGCAAACATTTTTTAAAAAAAGATGGTGGCACCCACAGACCGGCACTGAACGAATCGGATCCGTGACATCACCAGCGGGTGGCTACCGGTTCAGGCGATCTGGTCCGAACCGGGAGGAACCCACCCTGATTTCACCCCTGAATTGCATCTAGGAAGGGAGAAACATTTGGTTGGCAGTCATCCAGAACGTTGTGGGAACTATCTGAAGTGAAAAGGTACAGCTAACGAGTAGACTCCTATAGAAACTGGATAGGAATCTGAGCAGAAATGACTTCTGCTATAATGTCATTTTAAGTCAAGACATGATATATCATTGAATAGAGATAGGTATCCAAACTCCAAGGAACAAGATTTAATTGGATTCCTTTGCTTCAACTTTCTTTTAAAATATATTGAATATTTTTTTATCCCAGTCTCAAATAGTTCATTTTTCCCTCAAGCCTTCTATTTTTTCATATCATTAACTATGAAATTTAAGGAACACCACAAACCAAAACCACAACAACAAAAAAGTAGAGCTGTAAAAGTATTCAAGCATGAATTCCATTAGGAGCAAATTTAGCTGTTCAGTTTCCACTGGACTTCTCAGTGGCTTAGATGTTTGCATCAAATGAAATCTGATAGGGTTCATCTTTCCCTAATTAAAAATCTGCAAACACTCTCCAATTAAATGAAACTGAACTAAATTAAATTAAAACATGGTAATTGAAAGTTGCACGCAAACAGCAGCCATTACGTATTTTTAAAAGCTAAGATAGTAAAAGACTATTGGCTGGAAGTATGAACTGTGATCTATATTGTAATTGCTTGTCTGGAACTTAGTCCAGTTACCTACATGGATTAAGTTCAGAATCCTACTGCTGGTTCACCAGCAAATGGAAATTGCCTGGATTAGAAGTGATGAGAAACAGGACCTTTGTGTTAGCTGTGTCGTATTTGCCCTGGGGGAACATTATCCATGGGGTATTTGGCCTGGAGGAACATTGTCCATGGGGTCGTGATGGGTCGGAAATGAATTCGCAACTAACAACAACAATTTGACCTGGGATGCCTTCTCCTTATATCAGAAATGCAAGAATTATTTTTATTCTGTCGCTTATTGCTTATTACTATTGCTTTGATTTATTCAATGTTTTGGGGGTGACAGATGGTGGAATTTATGCTCTAAGCAAAAACACTCCCTTGTGGGTTCTTTTGGGTAAATGGTGGTCTAGAAAAATTAGTAAGTTGTCATGTTACTCAAATTTTAAAAAAAAGATTGCTTTTCTGTTTCTAATAATAAACCAGGTAGCATTTGACATGAAGTCATAAGAATGACTTTTGAGCAGAGGGAACAGTGCTAGATTAATCTTGGGTTTTTATGGGTGGGTCCCTCTATTTCATATTCTTCTTGTTTTGAGCAAACTTTTTTTTAAAAATGAGAGCTTTATCTGCTTTCGCTATTTCCACCAGCAGCTCTGTCTTAGCTCATGTCATCTAAGCTAATTACTTTCCTGACCAAGGAAGACAGAAGTTGTACTACAACACATCTAGATTACATCAGGTCAGGGTAGAGTGAAACAAAAGCTTTAAGAGAAAGCATCAGTTTTTTATGTTAGAGACAACCTGAAGCTCCAAAGGCTGTTTGCAATCTTTGAAAACTTTTGGGCTCCTCTTAGAAGTATCACAAAATTATCATTCTTAATGTGACAGAAATGTAAAATAATTAAATATGCGATAGAGAGTAATCGTTACATTTTTTGATAAATAAAATTGAGTCTAGTCCCCGTTATACCAATCATAGGCCAAATGCAGCCACCCACCATCTGGAAAAAATTGTGAACCTTCCACGAAACCCATACATACACATGTACACATCCATAGGGACACAAACACAAAACAGCTGCGAGTTCTTATCATTTATAAACCCACTTGTTTTAAATCTGAAAAGCAAGAGTATACAATCAGCTCAATCAGAAGATGGTGAAATTTATACGGGCCACTGCCTGTTGAGTATGACCAGAGGAAAATCAATTTCCCTTTTATCCGCTTGCCCTCTGTATTTGCTGACCAGATGAACTGTGTACTTAGAGCTGAAGCAATTGCTTTTAATCAATGGGCATTTTAAAGTTCAGCTCTCCTCTCTGAGTTTTTTCTCCTGCCGGTTTACTAGATCAATAATGCTTACCCTTTAGTTTCCCTTCCCTCTCCAACTCACAGCAATGAAAACAGAAGAGCTAATTTATCCCATGTGTTAATGTTTCGGCATGTTTTGAGCTTGCCCAGAGCTTGCAAGCTTGTAACCTGAACTTGAAAAAAAAAGATGTTTACCATTAAAAGCAAACCTTTTTTTTCCATACCCGTATTTCCCCCAAAATAAGACCCTGTCTTATATTTTTTTGAACCCTGAAATAAGGGCTTGGCCTTATTGCCATGCACTCAAAAGCCCGATTGGGCTTATTATCAGGGGATGTCTTATTTGGGGGGAAAACAGGGTATATATTTCATTTTTTCTGTTTTACCTCTGTTGCAAGTGAAGCTAATTTTGGAAATCACTGTTACGTGTTATATCATTCATTGAATATGAACTTTTTTTTTTTACAAACTGACCTGTGATTATCTTAATAATCTTTATTTGTAAACCATGGTGCGTGGTGTAGAAATTTGATAGCTATCTAGCTAGATGGATAGATAGATGACAGATAGATAAAGTTGTTCTGCTTGCATAAAACCTCTGACCTGTTGCAAGTTTTAATTCATGGGTCAGTATCTTTATCGCTCCTTATCCTATACCTTTGCCTATCATGTAGCATTTTTGCAATATGGAGTGCCACAAATAAGAACTCTTGGGATCCATCACTTGGCTGTCTAGCAGGCATCCTGCATCCTTCTTATCCTCTGCAGGCTTATATGGGAAGGTTCAGTAAGATAAAATGACAGGGCTGACAGTGATTATTTGCCTTGGGAGTGGGGGCATTGTCAAGGGAAAAGCTGCCCCAGGGCACTCAATAGGAGGCAAGAGCTGTTGACAAGAATCTTGAGCTGGATGAAGATCAAATTATCTATGCCCATTGAGGATCCCCTGTCATCCGTAGTACTGTGTCCATTATTATTCAGAGGTGTGTTAAACCATCCTGTAGAAGAAGTTATTTCTTTGTTAACATAGTCCCCTACACATAGTCCTATAATATGCATAGACTGTTTTCCATGAATTCTCATCTCGATTGATGACTAAGGAATGTTGTCAGTGACAGAGATAGAGGATCACCACGAAGCCTTGTCAATTAGTCATGAAGCTGAAATGTCAAACAGCCTGCCTGGGGATGACCAGGATGAGTGCCTTGCCTACCCAGGAGAGCTTTGTCAACACCTCTGTATCAACACTGTGGGGTCCTACAAGTGCTCATGTTTCCCAAGCTTTACTTTGCAAGATGATGGACTCAGCTGCAATCCAGGTGAGAAAATTAACCCAGGTAAGAATATGTATGTTGGATCTAACTATAACAGCATTACTTTCATAGTTAGTGTTCCTTCATTAATGAAGTACCCGTTTGTTTCTAAATATATTCATAACTTAGCGACTTAAGTATTTGGTGAACTTTGATCCTCAACATTTTTTGTTTGTTTTATCACCTTTATCTTTGCTCTTACAAAGATGAGATATTGCATATATATAAGGTGGGTTCCTGCCGGAGCTGTCCGATGCGTAGCTCTGGTAGGGAACGGCCGATTGCGCAATTTGCGTGCGACCGCTCCGGAGCCCTCTCTGCCGGTCCATCGTGCATGTTGCCATCTTTTTCGGTGAATTTTTGGCCGATTTTGCTTCTGCGCATGTGCAAAAGCAAAATCGCGCCAAAAGCTCTCTCTCGCGCGCGTCCCCTTGCAAGATTTCAGCGAGATTTTGCTTCTGCGCATGCGCAGAAGCAAAATTGTGTGAGGGGGTGCATGTGCGTAGTGAGCGTGCGCCACCCCAAAACATGTAAATGCACGTGCAGTGCACCAGCACCGGTAAGGAAGCAACCCGCCACTGATATATATATATATATATATATATATATATATATATATATATATATATATATATATATATATATATATATATATATATATATATATATATATATATATATATATATATATATATATATATATATATATATATATTTAGCATTCGTTCTTATTTTCTAGGGCTTGTTTTTTACTCAAACATTGTCACATCCTGAATAATTGGACATCCATAACAATCTCTATCAGACTGCCAGTGATATGCAGCTGTAACTATCTTGTTTTACTTAGTAGAAACTAGTTTAGGAATTAGTGAATAGAATATTCTACTTAAGCAACCAGAATGACTTTATTATTTTGGATCAATCAGATGACAGTCTTCAAGAACATCCCGATGGAAGTAAGAAATTATTTTTCATTGTCAGTTGGTTCATTCCGTAGGCCAAATGTTCTTCTTGCAGTCATCTATCAGGTGCAGCCCTACTGAAAGAGGAAAAGATGGTCACAAACTTAAATAACTTTGCAAGACTGTTTGTCGTGATAAGTACATACTGTTTCCAGGACCCAGAAGCAATTACGGTATATTGCTGGGAAATGGAAATTACCAGCAAACAGCAGCCCTTTTGAGGGTTATGGGGTTCTGAACACTATCTGGATAACCAACATGGCCTTTAATTCAGCAATTTCTTTTTAAGATCTACTAGTAGACATTGTACTACAGGTAGCCCTCAACTTACAACAATCAAAAGCTGGCTGGGAGACTTTCAAATGGCAATAAACACATACTGGTCATAAAATATACATGCCAGTTGCCAAATGCCCAAATTTTGATCATGTGACCATGGGTATGCTGCTAAATGCAAGGATCAGTCATAAATTCTTTTTTTCAGTGCTGTTGCAATTTTGAATGTTCACTAAATGAATGGTTGTAAGCTGAGGACTACCTGAATATCTTCCGAATTTAATTCACATTTATAGATATTTCCAATGTTCTAAATGTAAATTTTATCTTTATACATCTTATCTTTATAAAGTAGAATAAGTAGATTGTTCACTTTCTGCACTGTGAGGCACAAATTATCAGTTTTTCCCTTCTGAGTATTTCTGATTTTTTTTAAAGGAAAAAACTGCATGACAATTTGTATTTTCAATTTGTCAGGCCTCCTAATATTTATATGCTTTTCCTAATACAAATAGTTTTACAAGCAGCTCCCTGCAATAAATACATATATTTTATAGTGTATGGTATTTTGTATAAGTTATGCATAACTTTACATATCTTTTTAAAACTATGTATTTTATACATGCATAAAAATCAGAGATCTACAAATTATAACTGCATTCTGGTTTATGTTGCAATTTGCAGGATGCAAATTGGGTAGATAAATATTAAAATGAGAACCAAGTACAATTCTCCCCCATCCCTGCTAATAATAATCACATTGGTTAAAAAAGTAAAATCCAAAACACATAAGCATTTCCAGGACAACCATCAGGCTCATATATAAGCTGATAAAGAGTTTAAATTGACACTTCAAATGTCTTTTTTCCTTCTTCTCCCACCTAATAAGAGAAATAAACACAGCATATGTCATGAGATTATTGAATTGTGCATTAGTAATCTCAGCTAAGCATCATTGTACTGCTTCAGGTGCTCCACAGAACATGGAAAGTAAAAAGGGGAAGAAGAAACACGGAAGTGGAAGAAACGATATATTTTATGTAGCCTAGGTCTGCAAATGGATTAGTTTCCTTTGAGGTTTTTGTTTGTTTGTTAGTAAATAGCACAAGGAGAAAGGAGGTATTAAAAACACTATGTAGTGAATCAGAGATTCTATTCAGAGTCAATCAGAACCTAACCAAACCATCTTTAAGCTTAGCATATTGAACAGATTCGATCACATGAATATATTGAGCACAAACCCAAACCCTCAAAATTAACCCAGTAGAAATAGTTACGGGTAAGATAATCCTTACTTGTGAAGTCACTTGTGCAAATACTACTGAAAAGTAGAATCTACCTGAAAATTATCTACCTTGTTCAATGCAGTGATTTCAATTCTTTTTCAAAAGAGGAGAAAATATAGGAAAGGTACTATCTTAAACTTCTGCTTTCCTTCCAGTGTTCAGAAAGTGTTGGAATTAATGCACAATTTCCTTGCTTAATGACTGCCCTGTTTAGTGACCATTGAAAGTTACAGCACTGACAAAATGACTTTGTGACTGGTCCTCGCACCACAACCATCACAGCATCCCTGCAGTCACCAGATTAACATTCAGGTGTTTTTCAACCGTGAGGCATGTAGGACCATTACAGCATCCCAGAATCATTGCCTTGTGCACCTCACAGCTGGCTTCTGACAAGCAGAATCAATGGGGAAGCTGGCAGTAACATTGCATGTGATAGTCATGTGATGTCTCCCTTAATGACTGTGGCACTTATTGACAGAGTTATTGGTCCCAACTGTGGTTGTTAAGCAAGCGCTAACTGTATTCACAATGATTAGATTACTTTCCCTCTGCTTTCCTATATGCACCCACTTTCTAATTTTTGCTCCTAGCAATAAGGCAGAGAATGGGAGAGTCATCCAACTTTTATGACAAGATAGGATTGGGGCTGGCTGTTTCCATGAACCAGTGGAAATGGAAAGCATTCAGATCTTTATAAAACTATCTTCTCCACAAAAAGGGTTGCAGTTTTGGGGTGAATTGGACTGAACCAATATAAACCTAGTGGACTCATGAAGTAAAGGTAGTCCAATACAATCACTTTCCCAGAAAACTTCGTGGCACGCCTGCTCTTAATTATACCTCAAGATAATGTGAAAATGTGTTCCTTTGCATGGTTGTCAGCCTTTTTATTTTGAAAAGTTGGTCCAAGCATTTATTTTTTCCCCTGTCAACACCAATAAACCTTCCCCTCTTACTATCGCTATGCTTTTGTCCCATTTTTGCTTCTTCTTTTGAGGAAAATTCAAGAAAATATCCTTTGAAAAAGTCATGTTTTATTTGAAGAATAATTAGCAAGATTTTGATTCAGTGCAAAATGTGCAGTCTGTTAGCCATGTGTTGCATCTCATTTTTACCATTCTATTCCATCTCTATAAATTCATTTGGTTCAGGTTTTTATCCTCAGTAGAGAAGTTGTTGTTGTTATTTTTTTGCTTCAGTTATTTCAGAATATTTCCACTCATGGAAAATTAAGAAGGAAAAATAAAATACATAAAATTAAATTAATTTAAATTGATTTCATCTTAGCCAGTAGCTTTTATTAGAAAATCAAGTTAAATTGGGCAACAATCATTCTAATTAGGGAGAACAAATAATGTTAGCTTATTTTTTCTTTATATGTTGTCCTCGTTGTTCTGTTTTTAAATACATAATATGTGCAGTTCTTAAAATTTATGCAATAAAGATAAAAGCTTTCTGATGTTATAGTTTGAGATCTTGTCATAGATGCTGATGTTTTAAATTTAAATTCAAATCTGTGATGTCAGGATCATATCAAGTTTGTTGCTATGGAAAATAGACCAGTTTAACTGTACTCTATTGCACTTGTTTTCTTAAAGGAACAACAAATCAAAAATCTGAAACTTGACATTTAACATTACATCTCTTCCTCTATTATTATTTGTCCATTTTTATTAAGTATTTACAATGCTAAAAACATTTTGTTACAAGGCAAAATTCAGTGTAATATAAAGGTTTCATAGTTAAAAATCCATATGTGAAGCAGAATGTGTTGATTCTGTAATACTAATTTCATAGTGGATTAATATTGGCATTTTTTCTTTTCAAATTATATCTATTCACATCCATTTCTGTCTCTACAGAAGTCAAAATTTAACACTTTAAGTACTACCCCTGTTTCCCCCAAAATAAGACATCCCCTGATAATAAGCCCAATCGGGCTTTTGAGTGCATGGCAATAAGGCCAAGCGCTTATTTCAGGGTTCAAAAAAATATAGGACAGGGTCTTATTTTCAGGGAAACACAGTACTTGAAGTGAAAAATATTTAAATTCCAGCTTAATGTTTTTTTCTTTTTATGACCTTGTAATCAGCTGAATGGATTTCAGATGTTCGTTTCTGAAAAGATTGTTTATGTACCATCAAGTCAGTGTCAAGTCTTAGTGACAACAAAGAACAAACAGCAGCCCTTTTGAGGGTTATGAGGTTTTGATCCTAGGTAACTAATATGGCCTTTGATCAAGCAATATCTTCTGAAGATAGATCTACTAATAGACATTGTACTATAGGTACTACAGAGCAGGAGGAATATGTTTATGTACAATCAAGTAAGTGTCAAATCTTAGTGACCACATGAGCCATGATATTCATGAATGGACCATGTTTATAGTTTAATCAGATTGCACACCTGTTGGCATTCCTAAGATCAAAGTAATGAATGCAATCACCCTAATGAATACCACCTGGGGCATTTGAACATTTTTTAAAAATTCATTTGTATTTGTTTTTCTTTATCTTCAGTTTTTACTTTAATAGCAATAGCAATGGCACTTAGACTTATATACCACTTCATAGTGCTTTACAGCCTTCTCTAAGCGGTTTACAGAGTTCAGCATATTGCCCCCAACAATCTGGGTCCTCATTTTACCGACCTCAGAAGGATGGAAGGCTGAGTCAACCTTGAGCCGGTGAGATTTGAGCAGCTGAACTGCTGAACTGCAGTGCTGCACTTTAACCACTGCGCCACCTCGGCTTAAATGTTCCTGTTAAGGAGTTGCCAGTTAAGGAGTTATACCTATGTTTTTCTAATAGTAGAACATACATTGCTAGTGGATTAGTCTCTCCTTCATACAACTCTACATCTATTTCACAAGACCTTCTGAAGTATATTTGTTGCAAGGAGATTGTAGGGTAGAAGAAGAGCAAAAGTAATTTCCATTGCATGGAAGTAGATTCCAGAGATTCTGAAAACTAAAGACAGTCTTGGTCACTGATGAATGAGAAATATGATAGCTGCTTTACCATGAATTCCAAAGGTCAAAATGGGAGAGTTTGGTGTTATATATACATACACACTTTTAATAAAATTATATAAAAGTTTAATAACACACATACATAATTTTATTAAAAAATTAAAACAAAAATTAAAAATTATACAAACTGATATAGAATAAGAAATGAAAAATAAAAAACAAAGATAGCTACAAGTGCAAGAAAGAAAAAGAAAAATCGAAAGGAAAGAAAAAATACAAAAGAAGTCACTTTTGATCTTCTTTACAGCAGTTATAAGTACAATTATAAATTTATCTCTTTCTCTATTTATATCATGATTCTCTTCTTTCTATAATCTGTCTAATCATCAAAAACATTTTTTTTGTTTTACACAAAAAGTTTATAAGGGATTTCCAGCCAGCAGTAAACATATTGTCTTTTCTCTGATCAAAAAAGTCAATCATTTTCATCAATCATTCCTCTATTGTAGATATGGCCAAATCTTCCAAACGTTGTGCATACAAAAATACACAAACACACAAGAGGGGGGGGGGAGAGAGATTGTGACTGACTTTTCTTGTGGTTCACATTTCCAACATAAATTTGAAGTGCCTTTATACACTAGACAATTTTTCTAGTGACATATATCAATGATACTTTTCCTTTGCATCTGGTATTTAACTCATGTTTTTTTTCCTTGCCAAACAAACTTAGATATAGCACTGTTTAAATCATAGAAATTCATAGAAATTTTCCAGTTGTAGTTTCTCCCATCTTAACATTTTAACTTCATTGCATCTCTTACCATAGTTATTTTGAAATAGCACACAATTAGAGTTGGACATGACTGGACAGGGAAAACATTTACCTTTTAAAATATTTGTCATAGTGATACTCACCTATTTTATTTTCTTCTCCATCTGAAAACCTGTTTTATTCAACAATTATGTTTGATTCCCTATTTTCTTCTTTTTGTTAAAATTTTCATTTTTTTGTTTATAAATTTTAAAACCAGCTGGTGTGCCAATTTCTTTTAATTTTCCCTTTAATGTTTCAATTCCCCTTAAAAGACCTTCCAAAATCAAGACCAAGTCATCTGCAAAAGCCCTTGACTTATAAATTAATTTTTAAATCTTTACTCACACATCCCCACTTCTTTTCTGATATTTAACATTTCAAGGATCAAAATAAAGAAGATGAGAGCATGAGACAGTAGGCATCCCTGTCTTATTTCTTTTTGTATCTCACAAGGTGGGAGAGTTTAGTTACTATGTTTCCCAATAAACTATAGAGTCGTTTGTATATTCCAAAGAAAACCTTTTTTGGAAATAAAAATATATGAAAGAATGTAATTAAAATATTTCTGTAATATGTACTTTTTTAGATTTTGAAGATGATGCACAAAATACTGCCTTGGAGGAGAAAACCACTCCAGCCCCAGAAGCTTTAAATATTCAACCTGCAACCAACAACACTTTACAAGTAGAACAAGATAAATGTAAAGGTATGTCTAATTGGGAGCAGGAGATTATCTATCCATCTATCATCTATCTATCTATCTATCTATCTATCTATCTATCTATCTATCTATCTATCTATCTATCTATCTATCTATCTATCTATCTATCTATCTATCTATCTATCTATCTATCTATCTATCATCTAATTTATATAGCCACCCATTTCATAGAACAAGCAACTCTATATATTGTTTTTCATGTGTTTGAAAATCTTTAAAAGCTTCCTTGGCAATTTTTATTTCAATACTAGCCCAAACAGCTTCCAGTAGGTTGACAAAAAAGAAAAACAGAAGCTCAGAGGACAATGTGCTGCATAATTGGAGGTTAACTTAAAAACTCAAGGTTATTTAATATTAGCTGTTTAGAGTTGTTTGTGCAACACAGCTGTGTGTAGTAATTTCAGCCTCATAGATAAGCTTAGCTCAGGTGTGTTTACCAATAGAAGAAAGATTCTAAAGAATGATTCAGCATATGAGGGTATGTGGTTTATTTGCACGTTTACTTTCTGATTGTAATGACCAGGATATAATTATAATATAAAAGGAATTCACTTTAATTGTTTTTAACGTGTTTTGAAATATTGTGTTTCCCAGATAATGGTCCCTGCAAGCACATTTGTAATATGATGGAAGGGGAAATTGTGTGTTCTTGTTCACTTGGCTTTGTCCTCCTGTCAGATGGTGTTTCCTGTGAAGGTAAGTTTGTTGAAATCAAAATCCTTACTTCTTAGTTCTACCTATTGAAGGACCTTTAGATACTGTCAGAATGGTTCTATTATTTTATTTACTTGAAAAGATAAATATCCCTATAAAGCTTACATATTATATCTCTAAATTAGCTTTTGGTCTATTTATTTTACAAATAGTTGTAAAACAATTCAAGCATATGCTTTACCTTCATTTACAATTCTCTGGATGCATTGCATATTCTAACTGGTCACACTATGAAAGTTAGTTCCTTCACTGCAAAATATACAATTCAATTTTGCATAATTCGTAGGGTGCTTCCATATGGCTGTGTCCTAGCAAGCCTAACAGAAAGGCAGGAAACACTAATTCCATGTATCTCTCCTTAACGGATATTCTGTAATAAGAAAACATGGGGAGGTTTCAGTTTCAAGAAAGGGTTAATTAAACTCCTCTTTAAATGGGCAGGGTAGTTACCTCTTAAAAGCCTCTGGTAGAGCTACTTTTCATCTTCATTCCCAACCTATCCATACATGGGATTTGATTATAAATGTACTGAAAATGTAAAATATGCCATTAAAATCAATGTAATACAGTGATCCCTCGTTTTTCACGGGGCTTACGGTCCAAAAAGAACCCGTGATAGGCGAAATCCGTGAAGTAGTAACCTAATTCGCGCTACACCCGCTTGAGGGGGGTTTTCTGTGGCTTGCCTGACTGCGCCATTCGATCAGTGGCAGTCTGCATTCGGAGCGGTTTGGCGCGTGCACGCGCTGGCTTCATATCCCTCCCTATTCCCCGCCACTCGATCAGCTGGCAGTCGGCATTCGGGGAGGCATAGGTGCGCGCACGCACTGGCCTCATATCGCTCCCGATTCTCGGGCAGCTTGTGGGAAACAGAGAGGCTACAAGGCCAGCTGCTGAGTCGCGCAGCGCATGAAGCAGGACTCGCTAACGTGCCTCCCCTCCCCGGCAATCCGGGAGACGATGGACAGCATTCGCTGAGCAGCGGTTAACCTCGCTAGCAGCAGGCGCTCCGACTCATCACGGTGGGCATTCCCATTGCCCCAGGCGCTTTGCACGGCTCCAGGCAGTCAGGTATCGGAGTTAAGCTCCATGACGGCTTGCGCTGGAGCAAGAGGGAAGTTTTCACGTGTATTTCACTGCTCTTGGCAAGCTGTTTTACCAATCAGCCAATCAGAATGCAGAACACAATGCATGATGCAAATCCGTGAAGCAGCGAGACCGTGAAAGGTGAACCGCGATATAGCGAGGGATCACTGTATTGTACTTCTGCTAAAGTTTCTTCTTGGTAATTCTTTGGAACAGCAACACTCCGACCAACACTTATAGGGCAAGCTAATGTATATAAACAGATAGCAAACCCCATTCCCTTTTAGCACAGGTGATGTTACCTAGTTTGGTAATGAAACGTCTGCAAAAAAAATCCCCAACAACAACCAAGCAGTTTTACTTACACAATTTTATTTTTCCCGCTTTTAATGTTAAAAGTGTACATATCCATAGATACATATATACATACACATGATAAAACTTGGAGTAACTTTGTGATACTTTAACTCTTGTTCTGACAGTTTAATAGTATAAGTAAAATGCCATAACATTTCTGGCTTATGTTAACATTATTGGTGTTCTTGGTTTAGGGCTCTGTGCTACAAGGTAATTTTGAAATGTGAAAATGGTTCCTATATTGTATTGTTTGTTATTTATTACATTATCCCGCTTTTCAGCCAATGAAGCTCAGTGTAGCAGATAGCTAATACCAGTATGATTCCTGCTGCAGGGTGGGAGAATCGATGTGTTTGTTATGTCAACGAAAACTATTATAGGTTTCCTTGGTGTAGAAACTGTTTGCATTTAGCATCAGTATACTGGTTGTCTATAATTTTGGTTCTGGTGACTGAATAGCTAAAGGAAGTAGTTAGTCAGGCTTTTAGGCAATAGCAAACGTGAACCATTGGCTCCAGACTGCAAATAATTTATGCCAACCCAAGAGAGGCAATAGACCTGCAAGAGTCTGGAGAAATTAAGTTCTTAAAGAACACTGAGATCCCAATGGGTTACTCTTTTCTTGACCATTCCATTTGCTTTCAGTAATTAACAAAACCCTCAGATGGAATTTCTGTTAATAGGAACCATTTCCGAGCAGGAGTAATTGAGTTGCCAACTGTGAGCAAAATTTGTATATGCTTGGGGAGGGAGGGAGTTAGCCTAGTTTAAGATTTTTAAACTAGATTTTATTTTTTGCCCCATGTGCAGAAGCGAACCGGTAGCGACGGGTTTTAGAACCCAC
Organism: Diadophis punctatus similis; assembly: GCA_023053685.1. NCBI lineage: Eukaryota > Metazoa > Chordata > Lepidosauria > Squamata > Dipsadidae > Diadophis > Diadophis punctatus. The sequence continues at coordinate 198,214,346 of JALIGW010000002.1, forward strand.
TACTGAACCATTCCCATTTGCATGATACTCTGTGTACATGGGGACCTTTACCATCTTACTGAATAGTTTACAGGGAATGTGTTCTTCACATTAATAGTTAAGCTACCCCGCCCACATCCTTCTTTTCAGTTTTAATTTAACATGTGAATAGGCTTCCTATATTTGTGACAAATCACAGTATTATGTCTTTACCTCTGTTGTACGTGTTGTGGCACATGGAATACATTTGTTATTGTTCATCCTTATTTAATTTTGTGTGTGTGTGTGTGTAGTAAACTACAAATGGATGATGTGTTCTAATAGTCCAAGTTGCTGTCACAGACTCTTGTCTCCATAATCCATCATTTTAGAAGTTTGTTGTTCTTTCCTTTTTCTGGGTTAAATTGTTAAACGATTTAAATTCTAGTAACATTCACAAATAGATTTATTGAATTTCTGATTTACTGAATTTCTGATTGAAGCAAATCTGTTGGAAAAGTCATCATTTCTTTGTGCAATATATAAATATCTCTTTTGCATTATCATTTGAATAAGTCCTTGCTATGTGATGTTTGGAAGCTTTGGGTATACCAAAGATAACCATTCATTTGGTAGGGTTGTATATGCAAGTGTCCCTGTGTGTTCTATATCGTTCTGCTCAACAAAGCACCTTATTGACTTCTCTTTGTGAGATTTATTCACATTTTTTTGGAAAAGACTGTGGTTTTAGGCAGAGGATACATTATGCTTGCTGAAGATTGCAAGAGCTAAGAGACAGGTAAAGTGGTGCAGCTTTATCTAAGAATCTGAAGAAATGTTGCCAGTCCAAGGGCCCAGCTAGATCAGAGTTTCTCAACCTTGGCATCTTTATCTATGGACTCCAGTTCTCAAAATCTGGGAACTGACATCCACATATCTTAAAGCTGCCAAGGTAGATAAACAAAGATTCTGATGTTTGGCATAGGCAGTAGCCATTATTAATTCTTGAAAGTGTCAAGTGAAATTTGTTTGTTTGCTTATAACAGTGATGGCGAACCTTTTTTTGGCTCAGGTGCCAAAAGGGTGCGCGCACGTGGGATAGCGTGCGCACGCATGTCCATACCTATAATGCAATGCCCTCCCCCTGTGCATGTGCACAACCCCCATGCTGCCCCCACGCATGCGCACAACCCCCCGCACTGCCCCCCATGCATGCGCACAGGTCTTACTGAAGCCTCCGGACTTTCGGTATGCCCGTTGGGCTGTTTTTTGCTCTCCCCAGGGTTCAGGACAGCTTCCTGAAGCCTAGGGATGCCGAAAAATGGCCCAATGACCAACGGAAGTTCGGAAACAAAAAGGAAGCGGAACTCCCCTACTACCTACCTTTTTTTTTAATTCAAAAAGTTTTATTAGTACAAAGTACAAACATTTTTATCAATTTTCTCCCCCCCATCCCCCCTACCCACAACCCACTACCTCCCCTCCCCCCCCCGGACTTCCCAGAAAAAGTACAGGGCATAGTATTCAATAACATAGATTTAAATTAAATTAAAATAACTTCTTAGATCCCTCATTTTATTGGCATCTTTAACTCCAGATTAAAACTATTCAAAATGTTAAAAATTAAAGAGAAAGTAAACAAGTGAAGAACAAAAATAAGCAAAATAACAAATAAAAAAGAAGCAAAGATGAACCTCTTACACTAAACTTAGTCATAACTCAAACATTATTAATAGCATAATTTTACAATATACCAAAGTATTAACTTCCCAATATTTAATATATATAAATATCAATAATAATTGACTAACCCCTTATATTTCAACACCCTTAAACTTAGTTAAAATCCACCCACTTATTAATAACATAATATTATATATATAACATTTCCTCTGAACCTCAAACCGTAAAATACACCTTCATAACAATATTCCTATACCTTAAGGTATCGCCTCAGAGTATATATTGTCTACTATACTAAAAATAGTAACCAAAATATAATAATAATAATAAAAAAAATAAAAACCAACTCTTTATACCTCTAAATTTTTAAACTTAATCCTATATCCTCAAAATAATGATACCAAAATATTACACTATATCCAATTTATAACTTCAAAATATTTGATATGAAAATACCATCAATAAACAATATTAATATTTCAGGTCCCCAAATTATTGATAACGAAATACTCTATATCAAATTTATAACTCCAAAATATATAATATATATCTAAAAAACAATCTAGAAATAAAATATAATACCAATAATAGACAATATTAATACAACATATGTAAAAAAAAAAGAAAAAAATGATTACAATCTTGTTCATCTTTCCAACCATCCTATAAGTTTCAACACCATCTGTCCTTTGGCCATTTCCAATCTGTCGCTTCAGCTGTCATCTGATCCTATTCCTCCGTCTCCTTATCCACGTCATAAACATCTGTCTGGCTCTGCCACTCTTTTGGAATCATCGAAATTATTTCCTCTTGAACACATATATCCGGATTTCCCTTCTCCTCCTCCCTTATTTCCATGCCTTTTTCCACTGGAATTTTAGAAATATCAGCCTTTAAAACATTGATGTAGAATTCTGTAGCTTTCTTTATTGTATTTAGTCCATATCTTTTTCCCAAGAATTTTACAGTTACTCCTGTTGGTACATTCCATTTATATTGTAAATTTTGTATTTTTAATTCCTGAACCAAAAACAAATATTCTCTTCTATCTTTAAGCATCTTGGCAGGGATTTCTTTCCATATCTTTATTTCTTGACCATTTGCCTGAAGATTTTTATTATAAGTCGCCTGTATAATTCTGTTTCGCAAAGCTCTGGTAGTGAAGTATATTACAATATCCCTTGGCAAGTGGTTTTGTTTTGCATACCAAGAATTGATTCTGTATACTTTATCAATTTTTGTAGCCAATTCATCTTTAGACAATCCAGACACCTGCTCCAGTGCCTCTGTCATTCTTTCTTTCAGATTTTCAATTTTTTTTTCTTTCAAGCCCCTGACTCTTATAGTAAATTTCATCTCTTGAAATTGAGAGATCATCGCTTCTTTTTCCAATTTTAATATATCATTTTGAACCTTGGTTATATATTCTTCTGAAATTGTTATATTTTGCTTATTTTTTTCCAAATCCTTCTCCAAAATTTCCATATTCACTGCTAATCCTTTGCAAACTTTCACCACATCCGCTCTCAATTGTAGATTCATCTTCTCCATAGCAGCCTGCATCTTTTTTTCTATCTCAGCAAGTTTTGAATTAAATTCTAAAATTAACTCATTTTTCAAAAGTTTCAGGGTATTAAAAAAAGTCTCAGGTGTTAAAGAATCAGGCATAGGTTGTTTCTTTAAAATATGATCAAAGGAGTACTCAGTTCTTTTATTCACTACAGTCTTTTCAAGTTTAGAAGCCATTTCAATATTTTCAAAAAAAAGACAAAGAAGAGAGGAAGAGGAAACCCAGATCTTTACTTAAAAAAGAAAATTCTTTTCCAAGTCCAGAGCCATTTAGATTTTTCCTTCTATAAAACTATAACTTAATTCCAAAGAAGAGGAAAAAAAAGGGAAAAAAAATCATCCTTCAAATCAAAGGTTTCCAGAGGAAAGGGCTGGTAACAAAGCAAAAATAACTTTCTCTTTTACACCACAGTTGCCAATCGCCATCTTGTTGCCACTCCTTATTAAGTTACTTTGTTTCTTCCATCTTAAAAACCCAGGAATGGAGTTAAAGTACAAACTATTACCTCCAGGACTCCTGTCTTCTTCTGGCTGCTCTCTGTATTTTTAAATTAATTGTACCTCCTTTAAAGCAGCAGCGGTGGTCGCGGCATCTTGCTCCGCTTTAAAAGCGGAAGCTTCCAATCTTCCGGAGCAGCTGACAGGCTACCTGGGGAGCCCTTACCCTACGCGCCCTAAGTTGGTTTTTAGGGCACTAGGAGGGCTCTACCCCACCTGTCTCGCTCTCATCTCTCCCCTTCGCCCGGGGAGAGATTTTCAAGCCGCCAGACAGCTGTTCTGGCGGCTTTTACAGAAGATCGGAGGTGCGCCCTGCAAAGAGCGCCAGCGACGCCGTCGGAGCCAGAACCGGAAGCCCCCCTTCTACCTACCTTCAGATAGTTGCAGCCAGCTCTTGCACACCTCAGCCCATTTCTTCTGCAGCCGACAAGGCTTTCCTGAAGGCCTCTGTAGCTGATAACAGAGCTCTGGATCGATCTAGAGCTCTGTTAGTGGCTGCAGAGGCCTTCAGGAAAGCCTTGCTGGCTGCAGAAGAAATTGGATGAGATGTGAGAGGCCTGGCTGCAACTGTCCAAAGCCGAAGAAGTTCCTGAAGATCTCTGACAGTGAAAAGGAGGCTGGGGGTGATGCACACAAGTGAACTTCTGGTTGGTCCATTGAGCTGTTTTTGCCGTGCCGAGGCTTCAGGAGGCTTTCCTGAAGTCTAGGGAGAGTGAAAATGGCTGAAAAGAAGGCTGAAAATCAGCTGGCCAGCGCGCACATGCATGCTGGAGCTGACATAGGGCAACACCTTGCATGCCCTCAGATATGGCTCTGCATGCTACTGTGGTACGTGTGTCATAGGTTCGCCATCACTGGCTTATAAGATTTCTGTCCTATATTTCCTTCAGGAGATGCTTTCAAGTTTACATATGCCTCTCCTATTAAACCTATCATTCTATCTACTGTAACTGAAGAATAGTCAGTTGATATATTAAGCAAAAGAAATAACTGCAGAGGTGTTCCCCTTTGATCCATAGGCTAACACCTTGCTAAGTTTCTCTGTAAGTGAGAATTCAGAGTAGACTCAAATCACAACTTTCTATCACCATATTCTGGAGACACCAGAGTAAAGTTGTTTCCTTACCACCTCATAGTTAACCATGTATGTTGCAAATGTATGTGTGATAGAAAGGTTCGGCTAGGGCATGGCAACATTAATTCCTCCATATGAGATAGTATTCAAGAAATGGTAGGGACAGTTTTGTTCTGGACTGCAATGTGCTTATTGCAGAAAACTACCTGTACAACATATTTCTATCCTTTTCCCAATCTATAAGAAGTGAACTGAGAGGAACCAGCAGTGATAAAAACTTTAGGAAAGTGCATATACGTTAAAATTTGCCAATAATTGATTCCAGAGTATGCAGTGGAAAAGCTTACTATGGGTCTATTTCCAATTCATACTTGAATAAAACTCATTAGAGAAAGTGCAATAAATATGTGCAAGGGATTCCTGCAAGTACTCAGAAACAGTTTCATTGATATTTCCCTTGATTATCCAGATGTTTTATAGGATGCAGTGTTTATAGGATGCAGAGTGGGTCTTAGAAAAACTATTTATTTAATATCTAAAAAGGGTCAATTTAAAATCTCTGCTCGGGTTTCAAAATATCAGCAGAACTATAAGTTAATTTCTAGAAAGGAATATGGAAGATTTATCATAGAATCTTAAAGTTGGAAGGGCCTAAGAGGTCCAACCCAACCTCCGGCACCTTGTGAAATTTATTACACCATCACCAATAGATTATTATCTAGCCTCTGTTAGAAAACCTCCATGAAAGGAAAGAAACCACTCCAATCAATAATCTCTTCCACTAATTGATAGTTATCATGTCAAGAAGTTCTTCGTAGTGTGTATCTGTGTCCTTGAAACTTCATCACCTTAGTTCTAATCTTACTCCTTGGAGCAAGTGAGAATAAGTCTGAACCCTCTGCAATATGACAACCCACCATATTCCCTCTCAACTTTCTCTTCTGCAAGCTAAACATACCTAGGTCTTTTAGCCATTCCTCGTAGGACTTGGTTTTTAGAATGACAGAACAGAATAACAGAGTTGGAAGGTATGTTGGAGGTCTTCAATCTAACCCCCTCCTCAAACAGGAAACCCCATACCTTTCCAGACAAATGGTTGTCCAAAATCTAAAATCCTCCAGTGTTGGAGCCTCTACAACTTCTGGAGGCAAGTCATTCACTGTGGTTTCACCATCTTGGTAACCTGTCTCTAGACTTGCTCCAGTTTATTTTAAATTGGAGTGTGTAGAACTGAACCCAATACTTGAAGCAAGGATTATTATTGCAAAACTAGACCTTCTCCAATATTCTGGGCCCTTGGCTGTTCTTCAGAACTTCTCAGAGGTGCTGTCCTAAATGGTAAATCAGTGACACTTCATTTGTAACTATAACAATATTTCAAGGAACTTGTAACTCATCATTCTATAAGTGATTAAGTTATAATTCTACTATGAGCTCTGTTGAGTCAGCAGGCATAGAATCAAGACTAGAAGCTAACTTTTCTCTAAACGTTTAATTAAAATTTTATTTTTCCAAGTATTTCATAATTTGCTTCTGCTTGCATTACTGGAAATGTTGTACGTTCATTTTACATTGAAGATAGGGAAAAATGTTCCGCATAGAGATGTTCGTGGTTTTTATTCTCCTTTCTGCTGAAGACAAGTTCACATTTTGCATTTCCTCTCCCCAGCCAAGACCCTGCATTCAGCTGAAATAAATCAACATGCAAGTAAAACCTGTGAAATTGCTTTGACATGTACATTTTCCCAGGAGAAGCTATTTATAAATCTTGCAGATGCAGAAAATAATTGGACACTTCTCTGTTTTCTTGTTTCCATATCGTTTGAGTTTTGATTAAATATTCAAGGTCACTTAGGGATTCACTGTACATTCTTATTTTCTTTCACCTGTAATCTCTGAAGCTTTTTGACAAACACCATGGCTTGTGGAGGATAGTCTTGTAGGTCAACCTTTCCCTGCTTGGTACTTTCCAGATACTTTGAAATTGCAGTTCAGCTGGGAATCAAAATTCTAGTAGACTTGAAAGACAACAGAATGGAGAAAGTTCCTTTCCTTGGGGCAGGAAATCCAAGTGTCAGGATGCCTCTCCATTGTTTAAAGAGCTCTAGCAAAAAAGGGCAATAATCATCAGATAATTGTTTCTTTTTAAAAAAAAACTTTTTTTATTAAACACAATAAACTACAACAACATTTAACATTCAAAAAGCAGAACATATAACAAACAAATGGGGCATTTGTGGCCCCCTATCCATCATAAGCTATTATCGGATATATTCTTTTTACATATCATTTCCTTTAAGTATTCATATTGCTCACAAACATATTTGCCTATTCTACTATATACATTTAAGATCTTTACATAGTTACTTGAGTATACACCATTAAACTTTTTTCCTATTATTAATTGCTTCTTTCTTTCAACCAATTAAAAAATTTGTTCCAGACTTTATAGAAATCAGATTCCTCTTTTTCTTTTAATTCTCTAGTTAGCATATCCATCTCCGCACAGTCCCTTATTTTTTTAATTATCTCTTCCTCTTTGGGTATCTCCTTGTTTTTCCAGGACTGTGTGTATGTAATTCTTGCGGCAGTTAGGATATGAATAATAAGATATTGTATTTCTTTTTTTATATACTTTGTTGGAAATACCTAATAAAAACAGATAATTGTTTCTGTTATCCAGCTACTTCTTACTCTGCAACGGTTTGCTCTATTTAGCTGAAATCTGTTATTCTTGCTTAAAGGTTCTCTGTTTCCTTGTATGGTCATTCATAGAATTACAGGATGTTTCTTCTGCCCTGATATCTTTTCTTGATTGCAGTGTTTGATTGCCTATTTTATTCCTTGCTGCTAAATGAGATTTCTACTACTTTTCTGCCTTTAACTTTATCTTAGAGATACAGTTTGCTTGACTGAGACACAATTATTCTATCTGTAAAATGTGCTGTTGGATGCACAGTTTGTTTGAGGAGAAGGCCTAGTAAGCTACATTATGTTTCCTTCTCAAGCCCATACTATTTGTGTGTCCATTGTAGCACATGAAGTATATATTAAATTGATTGAGGATTTAGAAATGAAAGGGAAAGAACTGAAAGGTTTCTCTGACCCAGCCTTTTGCTGTTCCTACCCTTATAATATCAAATTGAGCTATATATGTATTACAAATTAAGGTCCTTCATGTGTAGAAGTTGTGGTGAGATCTTGACATTTGAAATGGAACCTAATCATTGCCATAATTTTGAATTAGATTGTATGTCCACCATACTGGCGTACTTCGTGCCCAGCATATAATGATAACAACAAAACATTTCTAGGATTGTAAATTATACAGGAAGCTGGGAAAATAAAATGTGAGATGTATAAGGATCCATACAACCTAATAATCCATATGCTGCCAGACACGCTAGGATCACAGACAAAGTTCATTCCTCATTAACACATGCTGGGCATGAAACATACCACTGTAGACATACTACCTAATTCAAAATTATGGCAATGATTAGGCTCCATTTCAAGTGTCAAGCTTTCACTACAGTTCCTACTTGATCGTATAACACAAGTTATTCTTATGAGCTTCAAAGCATAATTTTTCCTTCCTACTCATTCCTGTGGTTATTCCTTGGTTGCTTTGTTACATTATTCATATATGTCTTTTGTGTCCTGTGGTGACCAAGTGATTGCTTCTCTTGTGAAATTGAATTATATTTGCTATATGAATTAGGAATATTTTATATGTAATATGTGTGCTTGCGTTCATACTTTTCTGAATTCTGTATCCAATTACAGTAGTTAATTACATAATGACTTTGAATGCCTTACTCAAAGCAAAATTAAAGGTAGAACACCTCCTAGAATTCCCTATAAATTAAAATATTGTAAGCTGTAAAATTGGCAAGAAATTTTAAAAATGTAATGATATAAACTTTTCTTTCTGGACAAATAATTTCTGCTATATCTTTATGGGGTTTCTCCTCATGCTGTAGTAAATTTGAAAAAGATCTATTCTTTGAGGTATGATATGCTGGCATGTGGTCTTTTCACAGATATTAATGAATGTGTATCAGATACTCATACTTGCAAGAGAGGAGAACATTGTATCAATACAATTGGATCATTTACATGTCTTCAACAACTCAGCTGCCAATCAGGATATGAATTTAGGGATGGTGAATGTGTTGGTAAGATTAGAATTTATTTTTGCATGAATAGCACTGCTTTTTCAAGCAGTTTGTAAACTTATTTGTCAAAATCTTGAGCTGAAGTACTTACAGATTTTGAAGAAATGAATTTAAAGTTATAATTAAATTTGTTGTTTTCATGAAATTAAATGAATTATTTTGTGTAAACCCCCCCCCCCACCAAAAAAAAACAACCTTGTAAAAGAAATGAATTGTTAAATAAAACAATATATAGCAATCTGTGATCCCGGAACAGTAGTTACACAATTTATGGTTGTGAAAGAGATATTCCCCAAAATATTGTTGGAGCAGTTGAATTTTCATTGTTGATGCTTTGATAATAATACAGAGGAAAAACATTCACTCAATTTTAGCTTGTAATTTTGTTTGATACTTTCCAGACAAAGTGGAAAATGCCTCTATTTACCTCACTGAGTACCGGTTACCAAATTTTGGGAAGTACCGATTGCGCTGTTATAAATTTTCCATGCTTCCCCTACAGAATTGCTTTGTAATTATCAATTCTTATATAGCACACTAGGGATTGTAAATTCTTAGACATTAATTCAGAATACTCCAAACAATTGTGATACTATTCTCATATTGCAAACAAAGAAGGAACAATCATATTAGCTACCTACTTATTGCAATGCTTTTAATTCTCTTTGTATGCAAGAAGACACAACTGTTGAGAGTGATTTACTTTGTTGACAAATTGAAGCTTTCTCAGGAAACAAAAATTGCTACCCCTTCTTTAAGTTAATTCAATGGCCTAAATAAAGGCACAGCTAGGTAATTTGAGAATCTAGACTTAATGGGTATTATCTCAATTGTGAAGCATACAATTAATGTTGTGTGTATAAATTAACACACAGCCCACCCTGGAGAAAGGCTGGTGGGGCCAATAACCTGTATGCTACTCCCTTCCATGTTTTGATCAAACATTTTGAAGCAACAATGAGAAGAAATACTTAATCTATTTCTTGCTACTTTAGATATTTGCAAATATTGTGGGGTGTTTTTTTGTAAAGTATTACTGTAAATCATTCCCAGCAGTGGGTACTGATTTTGTTTAGAGATGTTGAGGAGGTAGCTTGACCACAAAGATAATGATTTTGTTACAGTCACATTTTCCATAAAAGTATTGGAGTAATATAAGTATTATTAGAGGACAAAGGTTATATTTGAGAGTGGTCAGCATTCCAAAGCTTTTTTAAAAAATACATTTTGACAACTCTGACATACAGATTTCCTATGTGCACGTAGTCCTCATTTAGCAACTATCTCAGACAATGACCACTAATAGTTACAATGGGGGGATGAAAAAAATAACTTTGTGACCAATCCTGCATTTATGACCTTCACAGGTGTGTAAAGCAAAGGAAAACCTGAAGTAAGAGCACAGTCACAGTTTCATTTAACAACCATTTTGCTTAATGGCTGAGTTGTCACTCCCAAATGTGGTTGCTAAATGATGACTGCCTTATTTATAAGCATCCAGCAGCCACTTTTCATATCCTAGTTGATTTTAAGTCTAGCGTATTAAAAATGACAAAGCAGGTTTCTGTGTGGTTTTCCAGTTAATTCTTGGACTCTGGGGTCTATAATAAGCAATCATTATATTATATTAAGCAATTTCTAATTATTTGCTGTCACATCCATGCTTTTGCTTCTGGTGGGTGATATTGTCATATTAAACTATGATTATGTGTCATCAAGTTAGCATCATTTCTCTACAACCCTACAGATAAATAATCTCCATGATATTCTGTCCACTGAAAAGAAGTGGAAGATGGGTTGCTGATTGAATTAAAGACCAATAGCAATGTATTGATATGCAATCCACTGACATTAAACAGTAAATGATGGAACTCCAAAAAGGCTAAGAGATGATGGATAATGAGAAAATATATTAATAAAATGGAAAAAATAGAAAATACAAATAGGGAAAGTAGTAGCATATATATTAGCAGATAATAGAATCTATTATAACTAAAAATAAGCTAAGATTAGTAGGCATAAATTTAGGATTAGGTAATCTAATTGTATTATTAATATTAATAGTGTGTTAAATTATATTGTGAATTTAAACTTTTAAGGATTAGAAATTGTGGGGATTTTGAGATATGTTCCCGGGATTGATTAAATTTTGTTAATAATTGGCTTTATTAGTAGTCCTAAATATTTGGGATATTGAAATCATGGTGGAATAATTTTTTTCTAAAATATTAAATATTAATAATTTAGTAGGGGACATCAAATACAAGGTGCAAAGAAATGTTATTTAAGTTTAAATGAATTAATGGAAAAAATGATAAAGAATTATAAAGAGAGAATGGTATCATAGAAGTTGGAAGACTAGGATTATGCATACTTTTTTGTATTATTACTGTTAGCATTGTTTAAAAAAGATTTGACCCAGTCAATACACTGTCCACAAAATATGTATGGTGTGAAAAGAAAACTGCAAATAAAACATGAATTCAAAAAAACAACAACCCCCACTGACATTAATGAGTGTATGAATGCACCAGCACCATTGTAATTGAATCCATCCATCTTGTTGTGGGTTGTCCTCTTCTTGTTTCTTCTACCTTTCCCAGAATTAGAATCTTTCCAGAGAGCTATGCTCAAAGTAGGATCATTTGAGCTTGGATATTAAATATAGAAGGGTATTTGTTCATCCTTTATTTTTTTTTTTACCAAGGAGATCTGGAAATTTTAATAACAAACAAAAGAATTCAAATATGACAAATATTTAAATGCAAAAAGTATCTGACTTTGGATTTCTGCATCCACATTTGACTATAAATGTAGAAGGCTGATTTTCAATTTTGTTGAATTCCCTTAAATGGATTGCATATAATTTTCCAGGGTTTTTACACGTCAGTATGGCAGATATTCTTTCCAAATGGAGTCAGACTAGAAAACAAATGATTGCTGCCTTAAAGCATCTTACATTTACTATTAGCTGTTAATAGTATCTTGCATTGTAGCATTGCTCTCTATAGACTTACACATGTACATGAATCAAAAGATGCCACAAGAGTATTAGAAATGGTATAGCTAAATTGTTTCTTTTCTTTTTTTTACAAAAGATATTGATGAATGTGAAAGAGGAACTCACAGCTGCAAGATAAACTTTGCATGTCAAAATACAAAAGGATCATTTTACTGTGAATCAAAGCAACGATGCATGGAAGGATTTTTACAAGATCCGGAGGGAAACTGTGTCGGTGAGTATTTCTATTCCTCAATTAATGAGTTCCAGATGCTATTCTATCACCTGCGGTACATTTAATTACATTCAGTCATCTTTAATGTTATACTGTTTTTCCACTCTTAAATTAATTACCTTTTAAAATACAATAAAATAAGAAGTAAATATTAGATTTTTGAAATATTACAATTTTAACTAGGGGCTAAATAAAACCCTATCAGTCTGGAATTTATTGCACAATAAATCAAGACCAAGTGAACAGGAAAGGAGGAACAGCTGGAAGATGGGTTGCTGATTAAGTTAAAGACTGATAGTAATATATTAATATTTATTCCACAGACATTAATGAATGTACATCACTTCCTGAGCCATGTAAGGCTGGATTCAATTGCATCAATACTGTTGGGTCTTATACTTGTCAGAAGAACCTCTTAATATGCAGCAGGGGATATCATTCAAGTGAAGATGGAGCCAAATGTGTTGGTAAGAGTCAGATTAGAGAATCTGGCTGTAGATACGGTTAGATTTACCGTCTCTCTTTAATCTCATTTTCAAAGAGTTTTGATACATTTCTGTAAACATACATGTTCTGAATTCTAATCAATACATAAAAGCATCTGTTGCAAATCTTTGTGGTGCTGGTAGAGATACATTCAATGTTCTTTGGCTTACAATGGATGGCCTTAGTTGCCATCCAAAAGAAATTGAGTTATATACATTGTCTACCTGCTAAATCTTAAAATAGACTTCAACAGATGAGAAACACAAGTCTGCCAAATTCTTGGCAGTGAACAGTGTTACTGATTGCTGTTGCTTTTCACTAGGCAGTGTTATTCATCAGGAAATGTTGACATTTATACTAGTGTTTGCCAAAATAATTACTCTTCTCCTTGTTAATGCCAGCAAGGGAAATAAAATCTAAAATAATTATTTCTAGGAATTAATATAATACACATACATGCATCAATAGTATAGATGTTTTAGTGATTCATGCTTCTTTTGTTTCTTGTGATTTCTAAAAACTGAAGCAAGCATAACTCAGGCATACACTGAATCATGGGAAATGCCCTTTTATGGATCAGTACGTTTTACTATACAATACAGAGAATGGGAATAAAATAACATGTTTTTAAATGGATGTATATAAATAATAAGGCCATCCAGGAACATGGACTCCAAATCATATGTGAACAATGAAAGATAAATTTTGCAAGTAAAATAAAGTGAATATGGTGGGTTCCAAAACAATGTTTTCAAACAATGATAGGAGACATTAGCCCTGTAAAATTCATTTTACAGTGAAGTACACTGGGACAAAAAGTTATCTATGTGTATTTGTAGGTACATCCCAAACATTAAATCTTTCTTCATTAGTCTGTTTCCTTAGATCATTCTGCAATTCTCTAGTGCAGGGCTGTCAAACTTGCATCATCACAGCATCATCATGTGATCTATCATGACTTTCCCCTTTGCTAAACTGGGTATGGGCGTGGCCAGTGCGTGATACATTCGGCCTGTGGGCTGCGAGTTTGACAGCCCTGCTCTAGTGCTTCAATATCTTTCTGGAGATACTGTCTGTGACAGAACTTTACACAATCTTTCAAATATGGACACACCACACACTTAAATAAAACTATTAATAATGCGCAAATAATTTACAATTTAGGATTTGTTTTTTCACCATATTTATCCAATGGAGCAGTATCAACTACAATATTGAAACTCCTTTCTTCAGCTCTGATCCATACCCACATTTGGAACAGTCTGTATTGTTCTGGTCATCACTTCTTCGCTCCCTTCCTCTTTTTTTGCATATTTTTTAAAATTTCATTATAAGATAAAAGTATAGAAGAAACAAAAAGTTTAAAAAGGAAAGAGAAAGATGCAAAGAGAGAAGAAAAAAAATAATTACTTCTGTCTTTCTTCGGTGCAACAGAAATAATACAATACTAACCTTTTGCTTTACATTTCACATTTTAAGCCATTTCTATAAACTCCATCACCTTTCCCATCCATTCTTCCATTGTGGGAACTAGTGTATCTTTCCATCTTGGTGCATATAAAATTCTCACCATTGTCAACTTATGTAGTAATAATGTTCCAGGTTTTCTTTCAAATTCTTTATCCATCAATCCTAAAAGGAAAACTCTTGCTTTCAGTTTTACATTTATCTTAAGAATCTGCTGAAATAAAGTAGAAATCTGATCTCAGTAGTTCTTGGCTATATTTCAAGTCCATCAGAGATTATTAAAAACTACCCTCTTTGCAGTTCATTTCTAACACCCATTTGAAACTTCCTTATGCATTTTTGACAATTTCTCTGGTTTTAAATACCAATGATACATCATCTTACAGACGTTTTCTTTCAAATTATAATTCAATGTGAATTTCAATCCATTAGAGTACATCTTTTCTCATTGGCCAATCATTATGCTTTAACCAAAGTTCTTTGCCCATTGGATCATACAATCTCTAACATATTCATTCATTCCCTCCCTCCACCCCACTTTAAATGAACAACTCCAAGAAATGAAAATAATCAAGAAACTGGACAAACTTTCTAAAATAATAGAAATCAAATTATGCATGACTTGGAAAAAGTAGATATTCCTTCTTTATATCCTTGAAAAGCAGGTTTATATAATAGTTAGATCAAGTTATATTTAGGCTAGAGAAAAGAAGGTGCTTCTTTACACTGTCTCAACCTACAAAAGTCTCGGCTTTATTTATTTATTTTTATTTTTATTTATTTGTTTGTCAAACATGTACAAGATAGCAGGTATAGGTATAAACATAAGCAAAGTAAGTACAGATAAATGAGGACAATAGCACAGTAAGACAGAGACGGTAGGCACGATGGTGCGCTTATGCACGCCCCTTACAGACCTCTTAGGAATGGGGTGAGGTCGACAGTAGACAGTCTAAGGTTAAAGTTTTTGGAAGAAACCACAGAGTCGGGTAGTGAATTCCAGGCATTGATCACTCTGTTGCTGAAATTGTATTTTCTGCAGTCGAGTTTGCAGTGGTTTACATTGAGTTTGTATCTATTGTGTGCTCATGTATTGTTGTGGTTGAAGCTGAAGTAGAACAAGTAGTAGAACAAGATTAGTCAGATTAATCTGATCCTAAAACTCTTGTACCTATTTGATTGTTTGTAACCCTGAATTGGGGGAAATGATGTATCATATCATAGGGAACAATTTTTGCTCAAATCAATTAGCTTACAGAATGCATCCAAAATCCAGGACTGAATTGAAATTTAGCAAAACTCTGGCTGCTTCAGTGCTGGAAGTTGCTAGGGCTTCAAATTCAAATGTAATCTTAGTAAGGTGAATGAATGACTAAAAGCTATTTGGTATTCTGTGAAATCCATCAATGAATATTGATTAGGCAGTAGTGATAGTGATGTAATGCAAGTAGAAAGAGTATACGACATAATTTGTATGCAACAAATCATACAGCTTTCTTCAATGGTTGGTGTCGGGTTTTAAACAGCAGTTCAGTTGAGTAATAACAATGTGTTATTTTGGGAGAGTCTCGAGGAAAATTAAGAACAGCTTGGCCAACTATCATTAACCAGTCTAGGAATAGAACAGTGCTTTGAAAAATATCTCTGCTATACTAACGTGGTGGAATGCTGATGTTGGTGTGAAATTCTTCATCTTGCTCATTTACCCTATCAATTACCTAATTTGCTTAGCACTAGTAAGACTTCTTTAGAAACTTTTGAACTTATAGAAATTAGAGCTTTGTTGTATCTAGAAACTTCATAGTTCATTGTAATATTAATAATGAAAACATTGTGCCTCTGGCCTTATAAGTATACTCCTATGCTTACACTTTAAGCACTCTAATGCTTGTGTGTGTGTGTGTGTGTGTGTGTGTCTGTGTGTCTGTGTGTGTCTGTGTGTCTGTGTCTGTGTCTGTGTCTGTATTAATAGAGTGAAAGCATAAGCAACCAAATAAAAACTCATTGTGGTTCTAATTTTTTTTCTTTTGCAAGAAAGAATACAATGGATAATTAAATTTTAGATTGGATAAACTTATAGTTCTAGAAATAGATCATTGGGACAGGTTATGCAGAAGAATGGAATTGTGGTTGCTTCTTTTTGCTTAGAGAATTCTCAACAAATTTATTCTTTTTAATGCAATAGAGTGGTTAGCAGCAGTTTCTTCCGACATTTAGCTGGAAAACACTAACTGTCATGAAATGGGATGCTCTTTTGACAGAATAATGTACTGAAAGTAATTAAAAGCAGAAGTGATTGGAATGCACAATTTCAAAGAAAACTAATCAAAGACTTTAACAAATGAATTAAAGGCAACTTATGTTGTTAATTGGCAGATTTAAATTATTATTAAAATTAACATTTTAATGCTTGCTGAAAAGTGAACAGAGATGCAAAGAGATGGTGCTTTAATTTAAAAAAATCACTTTTTGATTCAAGATATATTGCTAGGCTCATTGAAAACAAGAGTGATTAAAAATAGATGAAAAGAGAATCTTTCTAACCAAACTCAGGTTTTGTAAATTTATAGTACTGTAGATGTATATGCCATTTATTTATAGTATTGGCCATAGAAATGGTATTTGAAATTCTGATTATAATTTATTTATCTCCAAATAAAGTTGTCTACAAGTAAATCCAAGGATCCCAAAGGTTATAAAAACTGTTATCCATGCTCATGATATTACAGTATATGCTACTGCCTAGTGTGATGCTAACACCTGTACTGAGAACCAATATTATGTAGTAGTTAAGATATTAGACTGGAATGGAGGTCATATGAATTCAAGTATACTTCATCCATGGAAATCTACTGAGTAAAATTAGCTCTGTCTTTTCCAGTTCAATTTATTTCGTATGGTTGCTATTGCAGTAAAAATAGGAGAAGGAAGTACTATATACACCTTACCTTTAGCTTTTGAACGAAAGGCCAGATATAAAACAAACAAACTAACTAACTAACTAAATTAATTTTAAAAATGTAAAGCATTTTTTGGGCACATGTGAATGGATGAAAAGTATTATCAGTCCTCAGAGTATATGACAATTGCTTGATTGATATGGAAAGAGATCAAAGAAAGATTTCAATTTGTAATGAAATCTAACTCTGCCTTTATTATTTTACATAACTGAATTTGTTTCCTATTATCTGAAAATGCTGGTTTAATAACAGAACAGAATAGCAGAATAACAGAGTTGGAAGGGGCATTGGAGGTCTTTTACACTTGGCCAATAAAGAATTCTATTCTATTCTAAATTACAGGGTTTGTCTGTAAGAACCACAGAGCTGCAGGAGGCCAGCTTTGGCAAAGGGAATTGTAATCACTAATCATTGTACCTGCAGTTTCTGGGGAAAATTAACCCACTTCTGCTCCTGCTGCATGCTCAGGCTGCAAGCACCTTCATTCCACATATTTGCTGAAAATTGTGATACAAAAGGAGAGTGGCCATCAACTGGCTCTGGTGGTTAGAGTAATTGCTACTTTTTGCTTCTATAGATGTTGATGAATGTCAGTCTGCCACACACCGCTGTGGAGAAGGACAGATTTGTCACAATCTACCTGGAGCCTACCGCTGTGATTGCAAGATGGGATATCAGTATGATTCATTCAGCAGAACTTGCATTGGTATGTATGACACAATGGAATTGGTATTGCTGATTGTTGAAATATGGACCTTTGGACATATTTTATATGCTATTGATTTCAGCATAAGTATTAATTCCACTGTAAAGGTAAAGGTAAAGTTTCCCCTCGCACATATGTGCTAGCCATTCCCAACTCTATGGGGCGATGCTCATCTCCGTTTCAAAGCCGAAGAGCCAGTGCTGTCTGAAGATGTCGCCATGGTCATGTGGCTGGCATGACTAAATGCCAAAGGTGTTACCTTCCCACCAAAGGTGGTCCCTATTTTTCTACTTGCATTTTTTACGTGCTTTCGAACTGCTAGGTTGGCAGCAACTGGGACAAGTAACGGGAGCTCAGTCCATTACATGGCAATAGGGATTCGAACCACTGAACTGCCGACCTTTCGATCAACAAGCTCAGCGTCTTAGTCACTGAGCCACCGCGTCCTTAATTCCACTGTACTAAAGCTCAAAATAAGAGAGCATGATTGCTTCTGAAGTACCCTTCATTCACATGGACTAATTTGTCTGTTTGATAATTGCATGCTCCAGTTTTATTTCAAGTGTAGCAATAGATTGAAATTAACCGAAGCCAGTACTGAAGCCAGTATTGATGAGTTAAAAAGTCTCCAGCTCTCTGTTTTCTGAGTATCTTCACACTTGCAAAGAAAATAGGTCCTGAGTGATTTGGATGCTAGGTAACAATCTGCCAGCTATTCAATTTCTGAGTGGATGCTATAATCCAGTCAGTGCAAGTAGGTGCTGTAGTCTCCTTATGACAAATGTCAAGTCATTTAATTTAATTAGACAGAAATGGATGGCAGATTGTTGTAAAACTTTCTGCATACTCACACACAGTCACACAGTATAATTGTTTAAGCTTAGCTTGGAAGGTTGCCTGAAATTAGAAAGAATAGTATGAACATTTCTTCCCTTCCCCAGCTTTCTTCCCCAATGGGATTCAAATTTTGGTGGGATTCAATTTTTTTTACTACCGGTTCTGTGGGCGTGGCTTGAGTATGGCATGGCTTGGTGGGGGTGGCTTGGTGGGGTGGCAGGGGAAGGATACTGTAAAATCTCCATTCCCTCCCCACTCCAGGGGAAGGTTACTGCAAAATCCCCATTTCCTCCCAATCAGCTGGGACTCGGAAGGCAGAGAATAGACGGGGGTGGGGCCAGTCAGAGGTGGTATTTACCGGTTCTCCGAACTACTCAAAATTTCCACTACCAGTTCTCCGAACTATTCAAAATTTCCGCTACTGGTTCTCCAGAACTGGTCGGAACCTGCTAAAACCCACCTTTGTCCCCAAGGTAGCATTGAAGTCAAAATGAGTTTTGAAAGGGATGATCATGGAGATATGCTTGAATATTTTGACCTTTGCTAATTCCTATACACAATGCATGTTATAGATTATACCTCACTACAAGAACTTCTGGGTGTTATAATTTATAAGTGAATGAAATTGGCAATCTCAGAAACAATCAGCCAGTTTGTGCTCCTTTGAGATTCCAATTTCAGAAAATTAGAAGAAGGAAGAAAAGGGAGGGCAGAACACTCTTACTTTACAGAATTGCTTGCAAACTTATAACCACTATAGACCACTCTAATGATTATCTCCCCTCCTGGTCTGTTTCTATCCAGGTTGGATATGCTCTGATTCTAAATGATTTCAGCTGAAGCAGAATATCTAAGAGAACTGATTTATTCACATTTATCATGATTGGAAAAATGTACATGAATGGAATCTTAAGAATACTGATTTGGAACAAACAGATTAAAGGTTATGAGGCTTAGAGTCTGGAAGAAAAAACACAGAGAGGGGTTGGAGCTTACATAGCTTCAACACGCTGAGCAAAGAATGTCTTCTAATAGTGGTACAAGTAGATTGACATTGCTGGGCCATGGGACAGGGCTTTGATGGGATAGAAATGGTAAGAGATTGACAGTTGAAAAAGGAGGTTGTGTCCCTAACTTTAGCTAATGAATTACCTTGCTTACCAAAAAATTAAACTTCATAAATTGTCAGTCTAAAATTCTCTAATTGTAGAGAAAAAAAAGAATATGACATTGACAGAAATATGCAAGCTCCATTGCCAAAGTGACAAGGCATAAAAGTTACTTCACAACAGTCAGATAATATTGAGAAGCAACTCAGATGGATGCTTCCCTAATTCACTGAAGTATAAGTAGGAAGAGGAGTCATCAGACTTGCATGAAAGTAGTTTTAACCTTCCTGTGGAATTCGTTTCTTGGTCTGGTCCTACCTAATGGGACACATCCATTGGTATAACTTCATATTCTGGATGTTTCCAAAACCATTCTATGTGCTATAAGTGATTTGGTAAGTCAAAAACATAGAATATAAATCTAGAAAATTTTGCAAAAATGAAGTGCTGGTTTATTTGATAAGGTGGTAGCTGCATTTTTCTATACTTCTTTATTTCACTATACTGAGAAGCAAATAAAGTAAGGAAATGTAAACATTCAAGATGGAAACAATTACACAAATCTTCCTCTAACACCTTTGCCCTTTTTCTGCCTTACAATTTCCCAGGTGTATTTTATGGTTATCAGTTTTGTTTTTGTTTTGCAATAGACATAAATGAATGCTGGAATTATCCAGGCCGACTCTGCCAGCATTCGTGTGAAAACACTCCTGGATCCTATCACTGCTCATGTTCTTCTGGATTTCGCTTGGCTTATGACGGGAAACATTGTGAAGGTATTTGTAGATGAAGCTATCTCAAAAAAAAAAGTCAGTGGGGCTGGATTGCACAGTGAGAAATGTCTTGCAGAAAACAACACATTCCTAAATGCAGGTTTTGAAATCCTTATGCTTTCTTTTATAGTATTCTATCCTTTACTTGTCACAATTAGCATCCCAGTTTTCCAATGTATTTTGTATAGTATAATATAAAATGAAACCCTGCCTTAACTGCTATTGGATTTTTTTCATGTATTTGTATTTCACTGAAAATGAATAACTATAGTCTAATTTAATTTGCATTACAGGCCTATTGTTTTGAACAACATTACAACGATAATAGCATGATAAAAATGAGTTGTGTTATAACTGTTGTCAAAGGTGGAGAAAGAGAGGGCCAGGTCTGTGTGCAGACTGTTAGCATCTCTTTGGGTCCTAGAGCCTCTTCCTCCGGTAGTGCAATGCCATATTGACAGCATCACTTGCTGACCTATTCGTTCGTAGACAAAGTGCAAGTAGCTTTGAATAAACACTAGACTTGGCAGCCATTAAGTGAGAATTATCTGTACTTTGCATATGTTTATATGAAAAGTTTAAGACTTTCAATGAAACTTAAACTTCCTGAAAATGTCCTGGCTCCATCTCTTTCTGGATTGTGTGATACAACTTTCTGTAGACCTCGAGCTACCACAAATGATACATCCCACATCTAAGTTACAGTTATAATCATCTATGACTTTCGAATGCTTATTAATATTATCTCAATTTAGTAATTTAGTATTTTAATCAGATATATTTCCTGCATGTATAAACCACTGTCCGTCATACTGTATCTTCAGGCTTAAAAATGCTCCATGTTTTGTTTTATTTTTAAAGGCAACCCATTTAGTTAAGGGGTTTTTCTACTTTGTCTTCAATGACAGCTATGTGGCAGCAATTGATTTTAATGTCTCTTTGATACTCATTTTTCAACACAGATGTCAATGAATGTGACAATAATCCATGCAGTCAAGAATGTGCTAATATTTATGGTTCCTATCAGTGTTACTGCAGGCAAGGCTACCAATTAGCAGAAGACAGCCATTCCTGTAAAGGTACATCTGATTTGTTCCATTGCGGTACTGGTATACATTTTTCTGGGAGAATAAAGCCGTTGCCCTCACATGTTTGCTAATGTACCAATTCCAGATATTGATGAATGTGCCCAAAGTGCAGGCATCCTGTGTACTTTTCGCTGTCTCAATGTGCCTGGGAGTTATCAGTGTGCTTGCCCAGATCAAGGATATACAATGGCCGCCAACGGAAGGACTTGTCGAGGTAAGAATGAGATTGCAGAAAGGACAGGGAGAAAATTGTTTCTTGCCATTAGATCATGATGAATTGACATAATTTTCATTTACCATCACTGTATGTGAATAAAATCTTCATTTAAAAAAATGCAATAAAGGATAGGAAGTTAAACATAAACTAGGAATATGTAAATATCTAAGTGTAAGTGAACCTTACATACTCAACAAAGTATTGGGGAAAACCACTTATTTAAAAATACATGTATTAGGTGAAAAATGTTGAAATACAATTTTAGGGAATCTGCTATAGCATCACAAAAGTGCACGTATTTTTAAGCACAAATTATGCACAAAAATGCAAGTAGAAGTTAATGCAGACATTTAAAAATGTACACCTAAAATTGTTCAGCAAGGGAATCAAAAGGTTGGGAAAATGATAAACTTAAAATATTAAACTTACGTAGATTTGTCTGTAGGAAAACACTATTATCTGGGTAATTGTTTCACAGTATTTATTATTATTAAAATTACAATAAAAGCAACCACAGTCACTCAATGGCAGTCCTTAAAAATAAGTATCTAGGTAGAGGTGCAATTTTCCCCCACCTGTGGCTTATTAGAGGATGGATGTGATTCTCCCTAGCAGAAGGTTGTGGCAGCCAAAAAGATTTAGGGTGAAGAAGAACTGAGTCAGTATTTTCATCATTGCCTTTTGTTGCCCTACTGGAAGAGTTATAATTGGTCAAATCGAGACCATATTAGCCAAATGTTGAAATAAAGTTTCATAGGTTCATTATTCCTTTAATTTGGTATCAATACATATGGGAGTCAGCTAGCATCAATTCCCAACATAGATCAGTTTTTATATAGAACAAAGTCAGTCCACGGTACTACTCCATAAAGGAGATCACTGGTGCTTGTCTCTGATACTTTTTCAAATAATATCATATGACGTAAGGAACAGATTTAAGTCTAGGCAATAGGTAGATTGGAGGTTTTGCCTCAACCTATCATACCTCATCTATGGTATTCCTTATATGGCCCTGACAGACTGCCTTGGTGCTTCCCCAGCTAGCCTGCTCTTCCCATACTACCTATGATGTGGGCACTTTTGCTGGGGATACAACAGCCTTGCAATCCCTTTGAGAGATCTCAAAAGAAAAAAAAAGGGAGAGATATCTCCCAGTCTCCCATTCACCCTTTTGCTTCTTTTATGGTGGCATGTCTCAAATTCTCAAAGAATTTGAGACATGCATGGATAGCCGCTGGGAAATTATAATACCAACACAACTGTTGGGTAAAGCATGTGTACAAGCAGGTCTCTGAGGGAGGAAGAAAGTAACTACAGCTACTAGCAGTATAGGTAAGCATTTTAGGCAAAAACAAAACCCCAGCCTTGATGTGCCGCTAGGACACCTGAGCAATTGATTTGGTATCTCAAACGTATTGTTGGGGAATACAATTTCACGTGCGCCAGCACTTTTCTGCACTTCCGGTTTGCTCATTTTGCCGTTTTTCGCATTCTGGGGCTTCAGGAAGCTTCCCTGAACCCTCCGGAGTGCAAAAAACAGCCCACCGGCAAACAGGAAGTGCATTTTTCCACACTTCCAGTTTGCCAGTGGGCAACGCTTGCATGCCCTCCGCTATGGTTCCGTGTGCCACCTGTGGCACGCGTGCCATAGGTTCGCCATCACGGTTCTAGGGAAACAATGAGTACATTAATTTATGTATTAGGGAATTTTGGCATATATTATTTGCGAGATTTAAACACTGTAACCATTTGTGGCCCTTGAAAATCTTGAACCTGGGACAGGATTGGGAAAATATATCTTACACCCCTAATATATATAACAAAAAGTATTGTTTCTACCCGGAAGAAATCTTTGCTTTTTTTCCTTTCCTTCCTTTCCACTTCCTTCAGGGCCATTTTATGGCTTAGTGAATTAGAACTACCATAGTACAACACTATCACATTGCGTTATGGATTGTTGTTTTCAAAACTGTGTGGTAAAGCTTCAGAGAGTAGTAAATCTTTTTGCAACATCAAATTCCATGTGGGAACAATTTACCTTTTCACCTAATTTTATGAATCAATGAGGAGGGACTTAAATGATTTTAGTTCATTTTTTTATTCTCCATTTAATTTATTTTCTTATGTCTTTAAACAAGCCACACTCCATGCAAGAGTGATGTTGATTTAGGAGACTGTCTTCTCTGTAAAAACTGGCAGGTTTCACTCCAATACTTAGCTCGTGGATTGTCTGTTAGCATTTATTTTAGTGGCAAACCTCTGAATGCTGTCTAGACATTTGAGATTCTTTCTTTTGAATGGCTGAAGAGTTAAGCCAGGATTTCCTTCCCTGTCTTTTGCAGCCATCATAAATCAACAAATGACTATTTTGTTATCTTGCTCTTCAAAGATTTTCTTGTAGGATTTTCATTCTTATCTTAAGTATCCTATGTAGAAATAAATTATTGTATCCCTCAAACACAATGGCACAACAACTGGAATTGATGAAATGCTGGCCTTAAAACAAAAATCTGTAAGCCTCCCAACCATATAGAGAAGTATATATGCAAGGAGGATTCTGCAGCCATTTTATCAACATGCCTCCACAGCAGTTGGAGATCCAGAAATGGGGAAATCAAAATATATTTAGGTCCATCCTTAAAAGCAATCCTATTCAGTCATGTAATTAAAAAGCCCTGCAGATTGCAGGCAGAAATGGAAACTGATTTGTGTTTGCCTGCCTCTGGGCGCTTCCACACAGAGCTATGGTACTACTTCTGCAGGGACACCGTGTCCCATGCGATTGTACATTTCAGCCCCTTTTGAGAGTTGAGCTAACTCTTCTGGCTGTTCTGCTGTAGAGTTCAAACTACAATTTGCAGCTTATGATTTGTGATGCTTGTGATCTGCAAGAATTGGAAGAGTTCTACTTTTTGCCTTATTTTGCCTTACCCCATCTCCAGAGATCTCCAAAAGATGTCACAGTTGAATTTATTAGTTTATCCAGGCTTATTCTCTCTAGTAAACATTGCAATGGTTTCATAATTCCTGCTTTAAAAAACCTGAAATGGAGAGTCTCAGTCATCCAGGTCATGGTTGTACTAAAGGTGCTTTTTCAAGAGGCAACTGGACTTTCTGGTTTTACTTTGAAGACATTTTGCTTCTCATCCAAGAAGCTTCTTCAGCTCTGACTGGAGAAGTCCATTTCATTCCCCACCATCCAGTCAGAGCTGAAGAAGTTTCTTCAGTGAAACATCTTCAAAGAAAAACCAGAAGGTCCACTTGCCTCTTGAAAAAGCATCTTTGGGAAGAGGGAACATTTACTGTTCCTGGAGCTGTAGAAATTTAGAGACCTGAGCATTAAAAAAATTAATCAGCTTGTTAACTGGAGCGGTTATCTTGTTTTTTCTCAGCCAGCTGGGGTCGCCTGTAGTGAAGACCATATCATAGATGACTACAAAGTGCTTAGGAAGGATTGGGTCAGGTGTGAAAGTGCCTTTTTCCCTTACCTGTTTCTTTAACTATTTCACTTTATTCAGTGAAATTCAGTGTATTCAGTGAAAAACAACTTAGAAATATCAGAGGGTGTGGGGAATGGCTTTTGGTTCAGTTGAAATAGGAGCGTCCAATCTAACCCATACGTCTCCTTAGTCTTTCCAGGATATCTTCAGCAACAGAGAGAATAAATTCTATCTCAAATTCCCCACCTTTTCTCTGACTTTGGACAGGGAAATTTAACTACGTTTATTATTCACGACTATCCCGGAGGTGATCTGAGTACAACCTTTGTGTGTGGAAAAAGTACTGGATTGGGGTGGTCAGATTTATTTATTTTACTTCTTAACTGCTAATTATTACCAAATACTGATCTTAAGGTAACTCAGAAAAGGTGCCTACATTCTTGCCTTAAGCATTTTATAAAATGAGTCCATAACTTATGATCTGTTTTAACTAATTGAACTGAAACCTTTAGCATGGTGAGGTGAATGCTTGCATTCTTTCTTTTTATTAATAGAAATGAGTCGTTATGATTGATTTTCCTACATGTAACCCAGTGGAGTTGGTATGATTTGTACACTTGTGGAAGAAGGATGCTACTAAATTGCCATTTTTTCGTGTGTGCTTCATCCTCAGATATTGATGAATGTGCAATGGGGACCCACAACTGTTCATCAGCAGAATCTTGCTATAATATTCAAGGCAACTTCCGATGCCTTTTAATTGAGTGTCCACCGAACTACAGGAAAGTGTCTGACATGTAAGTCTAATAATTGCCCTTCACACTCCTCTACATGGCAGCCAATTACATTAATACTCGGAGCTTTTAAAAATTACTCAGCTGAACATAGGGTGTGTGTTGCACTTCTATTTGTTGTGGTTTTTTCAAAGATCTAATCCATTAATACCAACAAGTTATTTAATTTTTAAAGACAAGCCTGCTACAAATAGCTTCAGGCAAGCAATTGGGGAACCATGTACCATTGATTCTACAGTTCGGAGTAAATGTGACCATAATCTGAAGTGGGTAGCTCTAGTTTCACTGGAAAAGAACTCATGGCAGACTTTCTCAATATCAAACATACATTTTACTTACATGGATACACTTACACACCAGCCTCATTTACACTTACTCCATTTTCTCATGTGAATGTATTCCCTACACTTATCCATATTTTTGCCTTTCCAAACTAATCTCCAGCAACTCCAGCAACAAAAATGTGATAAATACTACCATGTAAATTTTCTAGAAGCCTGTTTGCAGTCAGGGCATTACATTTGTATATCATAAAATGCTTAGATAAAATTGAACTAGATACATTTAGTTATTCTGATGAACAGGCCACAGCCTCTTATGGCCATGGGTTCTTTCTTTCTTTCTTTCTTTCTTTCTTTCTTTCTTTCTTTCTTTCTTTCTTTCTTTCTTTCTTTCTTTCTTTCTTTCTTTCTTTCTCTCTCTCTCCCTCTCTCTCTCTCTCTCTCTCTCTCTCTCTCTCTCTCTCTCTCTCTCTCTCTCTCTCTCTCTCTCTCTTTCTCTTTCTTTCTTTCTTTTTATAGTCTTAACCATTTTTTGATAGTTGAATTTCATGGTGATTTAAAAAAAATGGTGCTGTAAGAGCTATGACATTAAAAGCCATGCAGGTGCTCTAAGGGACAAAATGTACTGGTAATTTTATCCCTAGATGACTAGGAATGAATGAGGATCCAAGGCATGTTCCCGTTAAATAAAAGTTTTAGAAATAAATGGCATGGTATTCACAATAAATGATCTCTGGATCTTATATTACTCCTCAGTTAATTAGAGAGAACATTGTCCTACAGAAAATGAGAAGCTGGAAACTGACATTAGGGAGACACTGGGTAATCCATTTTTTAAATCAGAAAGTTACCAAATAACTAATGGGAGAATATCTTTGATAAACGATGACCTTAAGGAAAAGGAAGAAGATAAATGGCACATCTGGAGAAGGCAAGATTTAGGGCTAGATGGCAAAAAAAGTCCTTCTTAACAGTATTAGGCACCAGTGATGGGAGTAGGGAGAGAGCAAGAAGAGAGAAGGGTCCAAAGGTAAAAGGGGCAGAGAAGGAGGGACTGCAAGCAATGGCTTTTTACTGGAGAAAATTATTTTTTGGAGGAAACCATGTATTTAGAGTGTAGAAAAAGACACAGAAATCCATAATCCAGAATTACAGTATGTGCAAGGAAGGCATTGCACAATTGGACAGCGGTTGGGATTTTCAGCCATAGTTCATTTGAAAGAAGAATAGAATAGAATAGAATAGAATAGAATAGAATAGAATAGAATAGAATAGAATAGAATAGAATAGAATAGAATAGAATAACAGAGTTGGAAGGGACCTTGGAGGTCTTCTAGTCCAACCCCCTGCTTAGGCAGGAAACCCTACATCAGGGGTCCCCAAACTTGGCAACTTTAAGACTTGTGGACGTCAACTTCCAGAATTCTGGCTGGAGAGTTCTGGGAGTTGAAGTCCACAAGTCTTAAAGTTGCCAAGTTTGAAGACCCCTGCCCTACACCATTTCAGACAAATGGTTATCCAACATCTTCTTAAAAACTTCCAGTGTTGGAGCATTCTGGAGGCAGGCTGTTCCACTGATTAATTGTTCTAACTGTCAGGAAATTTCTCCTTAGTTCTAAGTTGTTTCTCTCCTTGTTTAGTTTCCACCCATTGCTTCTTGTTCTACCCTCAGGTGCTTTGGAGAATAGTTTGACTCCCTCTTCTTTGTGGCAACCCCTGAGATATTGGAACACTGCTATCATGTCTCCCCTAGTCCTTCTTTTCATTAAACTAGACATACCCAGTTCCTGCAACCATTCTTCATATGTTCTAGCCTCCAGTCCCCTAATCATTTTTGTTGCTCTTCTCTGCACTCTTTCTAGAGTCTCAACATCCTTTTTACATTGTAGCGACCAAAACTGAATGCAGTATTCCAAGTGTGGCCTTACCAAGGCATTATAAAGTGGTATTAACACTTCACATGATCTTGATTCTATCCCTCTGTTTATGCAGCCTAGAACTGTGTTGGCTTTTTTGGCAGCTGCTGCACACTGCTGGATCTACAAGAGATCTCCAACTTTTAAAAGAGGACTATAATTTGTCTCCATCCCTCTGAATGAGCCATTCACAATTATGGTGGAAATATAATGGTGGTTTTTTTTTACTGTTTTGAAGAAGGCAAAAACTAAGGTTCCTGCCCTTTGAAACATCAGTCCGTCTGAGATTAGACTGGTCCCAACCTCACTGGCCCTTTTAAGAATCTGGAAACTCGGTTTTGTGGTCCTGAGTATGTGATCAGGTCCATCCCTTGGTTTTGCAGATGGTTGTTTTTATATTATGTTGCTATGAGTTTTTATTTTTATATTGTATATTTTATCTGTTTATTGTAAGCTACAGTCACATATATAAGATGGGTGGCTATATAAATAGAATAAGTAAACATTTAGAAAATCAGATATAATGTATAAAGGATATAAATGTTAATTCCTCAGTGAAATCTGAAAACCACTGTTTGTTACATCTTAAGAAAACTTCACCTTATTTCCAGTTGCTGAAATAAAAAAAAAAGAAATTGCTATTGTTACACAAATCTTTACCAGATAAGCACAGATCTTGGAATATTTGTTGTATGTGAGAGATTATCCTAGCCTAGGAAAGTAGATGGATTCAATTTATAGAAGGTTAAGTTTACAAAAAGAAAATTTACTCAAATTATAAACTAAAAAGAACTATTCAATTACTTTAGCTTATGAGAGACATATAATTTAAACAGGATATAAGTACCTGGCTTTAAGAATGCACCACTGATCCCCATAGAAATGAAGAAATCTTAGTGGAGATATTTTAGGTTTGCAAAGATGTGTGATAATAAGGTAGAGATAGTGCAAAGAAAGGCCCAGGCCAAAGATCAATACTCACGCAATAAAAACATCATTTGCAAAACCTGCTATCAGTACAGCAACTTTAATAAATTCTAGGAACAATAGGATCAGTATTGATTATTTACTAGTATTTACAGATAAATTATTTACTATAACTTACATGGTGTCCATTTCCAGAATCAGACTAGCTTACTGTATTAATATCAGCAGCTTAAAAACAACGAACATTTCTTACAATTATATCAATTCAGGTCCATGTGCTACTGTTTTGCATTATGTTGTTTATTCCTAAATGCCTTTCTGAAGAGCTGTGTTACAGGTCTGGAAATGTAGTGACAAGGGTCTAAATATCTAGGTCTAAAGTATTCCCAAGGAGGGGTCCATCATTGAGAAGGCTCAAGCCAGAATGTCCTAAATATGACATTTTCTCAGTGATAAGATCTTTAGCAAACCCTCTCTTCCAGTTGTTACTGACTAGCAGTTTCAACCTAGGGAAGGTGTTCATGACAATATCTAAGCCCTGAACTATACAGAGCTTTAAAGGTGACAACCAGCAAGTTGAATTGCATCTAAGGCTAACTCTTAATCAGTGCAGCTCTCACAATAGTTATGAACCCATAAGTACCCAGGATCAGTGGTGGGTTCCTACCGGTACGGTCCACTCTACCGCACTGGTAACAGCCGGCCGATGACGTAATTTGCGGTCATCTTCACTGGTCTGTCATGCATCGCCATCTTTTTTTCAGAATTTTTTGGCTTCTTTTGCTTCCTGCACATGCGCGGAAGCAAAATCTTGCGAGGGGATGCGCGTGTATGTGAGATTTTGGCGATTTTTTGCTTCCGCGCATGCGCAGAAGCAAAAAAAATCACCAAAATCTCTCTTGCGTGCACGCCCCCTTGCGACATTTTGCTTCCATGCATGCACAGAAGCAAAATTGTGAGAGGGGCCGCGCATGTAGCATGCGCGTGTGCACACAAAACATGGAGATGCACGCGCAGTGCACCGGTAGCAACTTCGAGAGGAAATCGCCCCTGCCCAGGATGTTTCCGGTTTCATCAGCTGAAATTTAGGGTTTCTCTTCTAAGGAGTGTCATATAGAATGCATTGTGATAATCCAGTAATGCAAGGTAACTGATCCAGGAAAAATCCCACCTGGCACACAAGATGCTCTTCTATAGTTTTATAAAAGTGTATATAGCACAACCTGGTATCTTACTCTGACACTTTCATTTGATACAGTGTGTTCAGCCACAGAACCATTCCAAAAAGTGTTGCATAATGCAAGTTTTGCATAAGTCAGATTGCTGTGCAATTAATAAAACACCATTTTGATATGCATACATACATGCTTACTTTACATGCACAACAGAGTTCCATGAAGGAACCATCACAGTAACTTTCAGAAGGTAGAAATGATGCTAACTTTGTAAGCATGAGTCCCAGGGATGATCAGAATACTGTGATTGGATGAATCTGACCGTTCATTTCCAGACCAACCTGTGCAGAGTAATTTTCTAAACATTCCATTAAGTTCATTGCAGTTTCCAGGAGAGATTTTCATGTTCATGATCTTTTGATACTTGGCTGTTACCTTGATAGTTGCATTGACATAGTGATGGTTATATAGGAAGAGCAAGCAGCTGCTAATTGTACAGTCAATAATATTCAACCTTGCTATCTATTGCTTAACACCAGAGACAGATTTCCTGGAACTCTGTACGCTGTCCAAGAGCTTGCCTTCAAAATCCCAGTTACTAAAGTGCTAAATATTTCCTATTTCTCTTCTCTCAGGAGATGTGAACGTATCAACTGCTTCAACTATTTGGATTGCCAAAACACTCCCCTTCGCATTACTTATTATCAGCTTAATTTCCAAACAAACACTGTTGTTCCAGCTCATATTTTCCGAATTGGTCCCTCGCCTGCTTATGCCGGAGACAACATAATCCTTACAATCAACAAAGGAAATGAAGAAAACTACTTCAATACCAGAAAGCTTAATTCCTATACCGGTATAGTCTACCTTCAGAGGCAAGTGAGGGAACCCAAAGACTTCTTGCTAGATGTTGAAATGAAGCTTTGGCGTCAAGGAACCTACACAACCTTTCTGGCCAAAATTTATATTTTCATTACATCTCATGCATAATAAGATGGATGTATTACTGTTGAAGCTCATTGGTGCTATTTTTTTAAAAAAAATATTTCCTGTCCAAGCTTGGGGTAATAGAGAAAAAACTGATAGAGAAATATAACCTTTTGTATTTTTTCTAGCTCCTAAAATATCTTTGTTTTTGTAAAATTAACTTAAAATGTATTCACCTGTTTCTCTTTTAACTCTGAATGTTTAACTGAGCAAAATAAGGCTGTTGAGCTTTGATGCAAATATGTACAGTAGTTATTCTGTCCTTTAAAAGTTATTTTGATATTGCACCAATGACAACCTCAGAATTAGTTATCAAGGTTGGGGGCATGATCTGGCCAAACTTACATAGTCCAGATAAGATGGATTTCAAAGGGAAAATAAATATGTAGCCGTTAAAATCAATTGTATTACAAAGATGCTTAAGTGCAATTCAGTTGAGCTGATGAGAGGGCAGAAGGCCAATTCCCAGTTTTTAAAACAACTAAAAAAAGAAAGAAATTGCATGTCAGACAGTGATTTTTTTCCCATTTAATGACAATTACACAATTGTAGTTTTAAAGAGACAAAAATCTTCATTTGCTGAAGATGCCCATAATATGTGATGAGAACTTGCTGTGCCAGTCAAAGTCTGTTTTTATTCCTCCATCCTCCTATAACATATCAGTGAATCAGATATTGATCTGTCCATATGTTTCCCCTTCATTGATATCCCCACCAAGTTACTAAAGCTGCTGCCTCCTCTGTTTAAGTTGGAAATTAATGGCTGCAGTGCAGAGGAACAAATAAGTGACCAGGAATAAGTCTGACCAAACTTAATATGCATATAGGCCTCACAGTTAATTCACCTTAAAAAAAACACCTCCCCATATAGTATTTATATAATCAATATTTACTTTTCCCATATCTTAGCAAATGTCACTGTGAGACATTTCCATAGAGTTACCTTCCATCTTATTCAAGGTTTGTTGTTAGTTGCGAAGTCGTGTCCGACCCATCGTGACCCCATGGACAACGTTCCTCCCAAGCCTTCCTGTCCTCTACCATCCTCTGGAGTCCATTTAAGCTCACACCTACTGCTTCAGTGACTCCATCCAGCCACCTCATTCTCTGTCGTCCCCTTCTTCTTTTGCCCTCAATCTTTCCCAACATTAGGCTCTTCTCCAGTGAGTCCTTCCTTCTCATTAGGTAACCAAAGTATTTGAGTTTCAAGGTTATTGGTGCTCTAATACCATAGGATGTGAAGGTTACCCGGTAACTTCTGAGACTTGCTACTTGCTGTGCTTCTTGTGTAAATTCTTGTGACTGGCCATGCCAGGAGGCATAAATGTATATCCTCCTTTCTAGTATGTTCATGCCAGCACCGTAGGTAGACCTCGACTTACGACTATAATTGACCTCAACGTTTCTGTTGCTGAGTGAGACATTTGTTGAGTGAGTTTTGCCCCAATTAACGACTTTTCTTGTCATACTTTTAAGCAAATCACTGTAGATTTTAAATTAGTAATTGGTTACTAATTTGCGCTTGTTAAGTGAATCTGGTTTCCCCATTGACTTTGCTTGTTCCGAAGATGGCAAAAGGTGGTCACATGACCCCGGGACACTGCAACCGTCATAAGTGTCTGAATTTTGATCACATGACCAATGCTCATAAATGTGAAAAATGGTCATAAATCACTTTTTTTCATTGTCCTTATAACTTTGAACAGTCACAAAATGAGCTGTTGTAAGTCGAGGACTACCAGTATAAAACTGTTACCACACTTTGTTGGCCAATAAAATTGTTGTATAAATCTCTCTCTGCTCCAAGAAATACATGAAGGCTGAACATCTGTGTCAATGAATAACATAGAGCAGGGGTGTCAAACTCAAGCTGGAGGCTCCCAAGAGCCTTCTCAGCAAATCCTGAGAGTCCAGGGCAATGTTCCCTGTAATATCAGAAAACGGCGCGCGGCAGTTAGAAACTGCCACGCAGCGTTCTCTTTTCATCTGCAGGGGTGTCAAACTCAAGGCCCTCGGGCCAGATCTGGCCCATGGGGTGCTTAGATCTGGTCAGCAGGGCTGCCCTGCAAACAGTGAAGGACTGGCCCATGGTGCCTCTGCCAGTGAAAACAGAGCTCAGGGGGGCACATGCCCTAACCCTCCCCAGGTCCGTTCTCACTGGCAGAAAGCTGCAGGAGGCCGTCACGGCTGAAAGTGGACATCGAGCTGGCCACTCTCCCCCCCCAGCCCCCTGAGGTAAAACACAATTCTGATGCGGCCCTCAATGCAGGAGTGAAATGCTACCAGTTCGGCCTGGTTCGGGTGTACCGGTAGTGGCGGACGCCAGTAGTTCGGAGAACTGGTAGCAGCGGCAGCATGAGGCTCCGCCCACCCTCCCGGATGTCCCCATTTTCTTTTTTTAACCCTCTGCGCATGCGCAAAGCTTTCTGTGCATGCTCAGAGGGTGAAAAAGCGCACAAAACACACGCTTCCGAACCGGTAGGGAAGGTAAGTAGATTTCACCGCTACCTCAATGAAATCGAGTTTGACACCCCTGACATAGAGGATACTCTGTCATTCACTCACTATTACATTTTTTCTTCCCCTTGAAAGTGATGCACACTTAACAGACAATCTTTAATTTAAAATTAAATAAGGACTTAACACCGAGAGGCAGTTGATTTACACTTAAAGTGAAGTAATTTCAGGTCAAAAGAAAACAATGGATGCACAGTGCTTTCTTGTTGAAATATAGCTTGCTAATTGGGGCATTTGCTTGGCTTGGTTTTTAATTCTATTATGAAGGGACACTTTATTTTCTAGGAATGTTAGATTCAAGATGTATTATAATTTTTCAAGGAAATATCAAAGATGAACAATGCCAAACCAAGATACTAAAATGTTACAGTATTGAATACCTGATTGTATTGCATGGCTATCCAATTAAGATAAACTTGAAGTAGAGCGATAGGTATGTTTTCTACTTTTCTAGCTTGAATTGCCCAACAAAACTGGAAGATTATTTGGCAATGTATGTAGACTATATCACATACTAATAGCCCAATGCAAAATGTACATTTTTATATTGCTCTTACTCTATAAAAATAACTGAATGAGATTGAAGTCTTTAGCCCATATGCGCTAATAGATACCTTAATCAAAAGATTTGTAGAAATTTACAAATGAACGGTGATTGTTAAAAATAAATATTTGGGTTTTTTAGATAAAATAGTTTCTAGGATTCAACTTCTATTTGAATATTATTAACTTGGTTATGTAAAAGCTAACTTCTAGCTGTTTGCTAAAAGCATAGCTACAATCCACATATTCATGTATTTGTATAGCACCTATTTTTGGTATGATTGAAGTCCTTTGGTATGTTTGAAATATTTTCCTAATTGTGAAGACAGTGCCTCCCTCCAACTAAGCTTAACCTTTGATGCGTTTTGTCATCCATGGAATTTTCTTGGCAAGATAGAATCACAGCCATCTCTGATTTGTTTTTTCTTTAATTTCCAGTCTAATTCACATATTTTCTGGTGGCGTCCTCTTCAAGAATT
The DNA here is from genome assembly GCA_023053685.1 of Diadophis punctatus similis. NCBI lineage: Eukaryota > Metazoa > Chordata > Lepidosauria > Squamata > Dipsadidae > Diadophis > Diadophis punctatus. Next base: position 198,249,245 of record JALIGW010000002.1, read on the forward strand.
AATTAGGTCCCTGGTAAGTGTTTTCCAAGATCCGTTAAGGTCAGCTTGATGCTGTACCTGGTGTGGCCCAGATGCTGTGGTGCAGGGGTATCAAACTCGCGTCCTCACAGCAGCGTCACATGACATATAGCAACTTTTTCCCCCTTCGCTAAAATGGGCGTGGCCAGCGTGTGATGCATCCAGCCTGCGGGCCGCAAGTTTGACAGCCCTGCTGTAGTGCATCTTGGATACTACAGCTCTTCCTAAGAATTGTTGGAACGTGACATATTGGAACGTGCACGGGGGCCCACTTTTCAAATCATTACAGCAAGCACAACATTTGTAAGGCTTTGGAAGCATTTCTTGGGCTCTCTCCAGATGCAAAGTGGCCAGACAAAAATCTTAGCAGTGCATGAACAATTTGAAAAGAGGCGTTGTGGTGCAGTGCTGTTAGACCTCTTTCAAAGACTGTTTGCAGCCCTTTGTACAATAAGTTGCTTCTTTTCAGCACCGTTGTGACTTCAAATGGTCACTAAGTGAATGGTTGTAAATCGAAGTCTACGTGTACACACAAGACATGCAGTATTCAAAACTGATTCTCATGAAATATCGTATGAAGAGTGATTGTGAATTCAACTTAAATTCAGGAATTTCAAGTTGGTTACAGCAACCGTAGCATGTTTTTGCTTATGGCCCTGCTGTAACACAAAAATCGGTGTATGTTAATATACCAGAAAAAGCACCCATCTTTCATCCAGGATATTTCGGTGTTCGATATTGTTTACACATTTCATAAAAGCACTGGTTTGATTGTCATTCTATTAGGTGCCAAAAGATCAATAAAATTATGTGGGGACATTTGATTTCCAAAGGTAAATGTTACAATTCCCCCCCCCCCAAAAAAATCTTCAGACTTTTAAGTGTAGATAATTAAGAAAATGGAGCACTGTTTAATATGTATTATTTAGCATAGACCAGTGAACTCATGCAAAGAAAACGAGTCCTTGTACATTTTTAATGCATTTTGAACAAAAATAGGATATTCAGCAACTTCTCCCCTCTTCAGGGCATGTCTAAGTACTTGGGTCAAAGGAAGAAAAAGTGGTGAGAAAAAGAGGAAAGCCAAATCTCCCTTCTGTCTTGACCTGTGTAAAATCAGCAGTACACAAGAAATGGCAACACCTCAACGATGGTCTTTCTTAAAGACTCCATAGCACTGTTCTGCTTAGAAAATAGGAAAATGTTATTATAGCATGTGGGGTTCATAAATTGGTCTCCTGGATTAAACTAACCTGAAGACACCAGTTGCTAAAGTGATAGTATTAAAAGGAAAAGGAAAATCAAGATATTATCAAGAGTTTTTTCCCCAGTATGGTGTCTTTCAACCTCAAATAAATAAATAAAAGTAAAAAAAGGGAAGGTAAAGATTTCTTCAAACTTAGCTTGACACTTTGTGACTTCATGGTTATGTCCATCATATACAAACAGAACAAGTGATTTGCCATTGCCTGCCTTTTACTGTACATGTTGTTTCTCTCTTCTCATTCCATTAAGATTTCACATTTAAAAGAATGTTTCCTTTAATATCACTGCAATTTAAATCCATTAACTGTTGTCTACCCACTGGTGCAGCCAAGAACAACTCTGCTGTCTTCTATATGACAACACTGCATTTCAAATATCCTCCCTTCGTCCATATTGAGCAATTTCTTTAAGCCACATTATTATAGACAATTCATATTTAACAACGCTCTTCTTAAAATATGAAATCCAGAACTGGACATAATAATCCTAAAGTGACTTGAGAATAAAATACCGATTTCTCCCTATAATCTTGATACAAGGATTTTGTTAAAATGTGTTATAGCTTGAAGCCAAACTGCATTTTTTTGTGTAGCAGCATTTCACTTGTGGATTATAATTATCACAATAATACTGTGATTCACTAACCATAGGCATGTTTATTGGGATGTAAGCTCTATTAAATTTAATTGACCTTAATCCAAACTAAATGTGGAAAGGGATGCAGCCTAAGACGCCCAAATGTTTTGCACATGTGTTGCTGCCAAGCCAGCTCATTCTTAGATAATAATGCAGTTACTTTGCCTGTAACATGATTAGCAAAGCACTTCCCTCTTCAGGCACGATCAACTTTGCCATACCTTAATCCTCAGACCCTGTTCAATTTTTTTTTAAAGGAAAATGTCACAAGAAGACAGCTTTATTGTTCATTCATCCATGCCTATCCATTTTTTATAGACGAGTCCTCTATAGTTTAATTGAAGCATGAGAACATGAAATGCCACATTAATTTTCAATTGTTATACTGCACTTGGTTGCATTTTGATCTCATTAAATGGTAAACAACAAACTATGTGGCACTTACAGAAAAAGACCACTGCAGTGGTCTTCTATAAGCTTTCTATTAAAGCTTATAGAAAATCACTGATTCACTGATTGTGCACCATCCGATGCTGGATTTCTATTTGCTGTCACAAATACCCTAAGACGGGTCAGCAACCCGTGGCTCTGGAGCCACATGTGGCTCTTTCATCCCTCTGCTGCGGCTCCCTGTTGCTGGTCAGCTCCACAATTGATAGGGCTTTGGGTTAGGACAGGTAGAGGAAAAAGGATGCCGTGCTACGAGGAGACTCTGGTGGGGGAACCGGACTTCTGGTTGGCTCCAGAATTGAACGGGGGGGGGCATCCAGTTAGGGCCTTTGTGGCTCTGTTTAAGTGTTTAAGGTTGCCAACCCCTGCCCTAAGAACTTGATTTCTTATATTTTAACACTTGGTTTACATTTCATTGGTATTTTGCATTTGCTTATATTATGAATTCTTTTTAAGCAACACACAAGCCTACTATCAGTTTCTACTATCTGGTCTCTTTTTTTATGGTCCCAATCTCTATAAAGAGGATTTCTTGATTGCAGAACTGTGATTTTCACCTTTTCTTGAAACAGCCAAAATATCTCTAAAATGAAATGATTTTAAATCATTTCTGAGATTCTGAGTATTTTTTAAAAGTAGCGTGTTTTTTCAAAATTCTTGCAGGACTTACTCCACTAGCATAATGTAACTTTTCAGTCTAGAAAGCAAAAAGTGTGTGTGTGTGTGTGTGTGTGTGTGTGTTTGTGTGTTTGTGTGTTTGTGTTTGTGTCTCTGTGTTATTTGTTTGTTTGCCAAATTGTATTACTGTTCTGCAGGGCAATGGTCCAAACCAGAGTAAAGTAAATTCTTTTGGAGATCTTGGTACTTGCTGATCTTGGTTTTCTTCTTGCAAATGTTTCATTATTAAAGCACTGACAACATTATGTGGTTTGGTAATGAAATGTTTGGAACAAGAAAACTAAACTCAGCAAGCAGCAAGGTCCCAACATTTCAACTCTACACTATATGCATTCTCCATTATTTCCAAAGATAGGTTTGGAAGGAACTAAAGACATATATTAAGTGGGCATCCTAAAGTGGTCCAAAGTCACTTTATATTTTTGGATCTGAAACACTGAATAGTCTCCTACTCACCATCAAATGGAGTTGGGATGAAAGCTTTAATCTACTAATAATATGGTATTCAAGCAAACATTCCCTGAAGCTATCTAACTGAAACACAATTAAAAATGTAATTAAAATGTTTAAAATTCATAGTAACAAGAAGTGTTCTCATTAGACCTACATCTGGGCCAATAAGCATATTTTGGTTTTTCTTAATTTATAGTATTTTTACCCTGCCCATTGGAAAGACTTTGAGCAGGATACAATAAATGTATCATTGCAGAATCAGTTAAGTATGTATTTATTCAACACATATGCCTCTCTGCAATTCTTCTGAAGGAATAATTGTTCCATCCTTCCCTTCTTCACTGTCCAACAAAGATTTTCTACAGAATTATATTATTGCCAAGTAGGACTAATAGCAAGGAATATTGTTGGCTTCAAATGCTCTGCTAGGCTTTTTCTATTGCATTGGCTTCATGTCTGATGTAGTTAAATTACTGGGGGCCAAATTAAAATACCACCTACTTGATTGGTTGAAACCAGCTGTTTCCTTACAATCCCAAAATGTGGATAGTTCGGCCTCCATTATCAGCACTATACAGAAACTGTTCTTCTAAGGCACTTTGTTCGTATAAGAGCTCATAAAAATTCAGTAGATCTGAATTTTTGCTGACCTTGCAGCTTTATCAAGGGAGCTTTATCCTCCCTCTGAAAAACCAGACTTGTCTTCCTTGAAGGCACCCATGAAGCTGGTGACTAGCAAATCATGAATTTTCATTGACTGCTTGGTAATTTGAATCTTCAGGCTCATCTGAAATTTCTTCCTGACGTATAGTGAATGGATTGTGTCATCCAGTCAATGTGTCAAGGGTATTTTTCTAGGGTATTTTTGTAAATCCTTAAGTTACCAGGATATGGGAGAAGAACCAACCATAATGCTTATTGCAAGAACATCCTTTTACCTCATTAAATGAAGCTATATGACCCACCCATAAATAAAACCAGCAAGTTCATTGAAGTTAGATTTTAGGAAGAAATTACATGACTTTTAGTAAAGAAATGCTAATCTACCTATCAAACCATGATACAACTTCTACAATTATAAAGAAATCTATACTTCAGGATTTGCATAAGTCCTAAGTATAGATTTCATTATAAAAACACACTTTTACTCACCAAAATTGGGGTGAGGAATGAGAAAAATGTTTCCTAGCCTTAAACTGGTATTAAACTGTTGCAATTTGCAAAATGTTGGTAGGCTGTAACTTGCTTTGGATGATTTCTCTCCTGGCATAGTGTGGGCCAAATGACATTTTTTTTCTTTCCAGAATAATCATTGCAATTCCTTAGGGGTTATAATCAAGTCTGAATGTTCAGAAGCCTGTAAACTATTCAAAGCCTAGAAGAACTAGGTAGGTTGAAGAAACATACCTTAAATTATGTTATGCGGCTTCTAAGATATGGGGAGGGGGAAGAACATCAGAACTTGAGGAATGAAAAACATTGCTCAAGGAGACAGATAGCTGAGATGAAGGTTGTGACCATATATAAGCAACCTCATAAGATTTACCTCACCGCTCTGGTAAAAAGGTAGAAGAAAACCGTGCCTCAGCTTGGGTAATGCATTATTTGGAGACTGATCCAGTTGAGAGATAATAGGAAGCCCTTTTTCCTTCCCAATCAGTTGGGCCACCAATCTCTAGATTAACTTAGATCTTCAATAAAACATACCTGAAAGCAAGGAGAAGAAGGAAACAAGAAAGTCTAAAGTCATGAGCATCAACAGTTGGATGGAAGATGCATGAGATGAAATATGTGTTGTGATGCAATTGTGGAGCTTATTTGGTAATATTCCAACACATACATACTTAGTACAGGTAATCCTCAACTTACAACCATTCATTTAGTGACCATCCAAAGTTACAACAGCACTGAAAAAGTGACATTGTAATTTTTCACACTTAACGACTGTTGCAGCATCCCCATTGTCATGTGTGTTGTGGCCCACCAGCAGCCTGCGCAGCTGGCACCTGAGTCGGACAGTGAGGAGGCTGGCGAGGACTCAGTGCCAGAGGCAGGAGTGCAGGAACCTCCAGCACCTCTTGGCAGTGATGAGGAAGGGGGGGGCTTCTCCTCCTCTGAATGCAAGAGCACGAAGGGCTGCCAAGAGGCAGGAATGGTTACTCTGGAGGAGGTCTCCTAGGGAGTAAGACTTGGGCTAATTGGTCACTCCGTCTACTTAAGAACATCAGAGGCAGCTGACAAGCTGCAGGAAACAATAGTTCAGACTCCAGTATCTGTTGTGCATTGACTTGTGAATTCTTGCTTTGGATTTCTTATCAAGAAAGACTCCTGGGCCTTTTGCCAAGCCTTTGGACATTACGTGAGATAACCAGAACTAATTGTCTTGTTTTGAACTAAGACTGACTGAACTTACGCCAGCTGCTAATGAATACTAATTAGCAGCTGACTTTCTGCAAGCAAGGTTTGCTTCTGTTGATTTGTGTGTTTTGCCACTGCTAAGCCATTCATTAGCAGTGGTTCCTTAATTAAACTAAGTTTGTTCAAACGGTGTGTTTATGTTACATTCGTAACTGGGGACAGAACAATGTGATCCAATTTTGGATGCTTGGCAACTGGTTCCTATTTTTGATGGCTGCAGTGTCCCAGGGCCACATGTTCATCTTTTGTGACCTTCTGACAAGCAAAGTCAATGGGGAAGCCAGATTCACTTAACAACTGTGTTGCTAACTTAACAATTGCAATGATTCACTTTAACAACTCTGGCAAGAAAGATCCTAAAATGGAGCGAAACTCACTTAACAAATGTTTTACTTAGCAAAAAAAAATGTTGGGCTTAATTGTGGTCGTAAGTTGAGGACTACCTGTAGTTCATGTAATCTCATAGCAAACATCTCTGACTGCTGATTACTGTCTGGTGAATAGATTGAGTAGACTGGAGAGTGGCTTTCTACTCATGTGGAAACTTACTTAATGGTAAGGCCCTCACTGAAACAGAGCCTGCAAGCTGCAGCTGCTACACCCCAATAATCCCCCAAAGGGAAATCAGTGGGAGCTGGGAACCTTGCCAATATCCTGCGACCTTGAAACAAGTTGGTTTTGTTCCTATCGATGCACTGCTGACTTGTGCAAGGGTTGTTTTTCCCTGTAATAAATACTACCGCCCACCGTTTTCTTAAACTTTGCCAAGCACGTCTGTGACTCTTGCAGCACCCCAATGCTTTGCCATTCTCTATCAGCCCCACCACTGTTATGTCATTTGGGGATCGGAAAGGGAGAAAGACAAGGTGAAAAAGATGTGTCGGGAATGCCAAACCAAGGTTTTCTCCTGAAAAGAATTCATTGAATAAACTCTCTCCTTTTTTGGGTGGGGGACGGGGGAGATACGCAAGCTGCTGTTTACATGGAAAAATCTGCTTTTGGAAGCTCTTTGCATGGAGCAGAATCATGCGCTGTCTGCTTTGCTGCATTGAGACTCCAGGGGGGATGATCTCTGGTGGACAAAATCTGAAAGGTTTGTGCTCCAGCTGGGGGGAAAAAATTATTCACTGATACCATCCATTTCAGTTAGCACTTAGTAGAGCACCATCAATGTAATTTACTCTTCTTTTGCCAGCAGTAATCCCGAATTCTTAATTTATTTTGCTCTTTACTCATCCTTGCACTTTGTGGGATTTTTTTGGGGTGGGGGTGGTAAGGCTCTAGCATGCATGTAAACATTCAAAATCCTGTGTGTGAGTGAGTAACTGTACTCTCAAAGTTAATTTGACATAAGTGCTTAAACAGAAGCTGGATGTCACCAATGTCTTATTAGTAGATTGCTGGGCTGATCAGGGTATTTTAGTAGATGACCTCTAAGCTCCTTTCCAATTCAATATTTTATTATGAAGTTGATGGGGCATTTTGCTGCAAAAGCATCTTTGGATGTCTTGGTCTGATAGTTTGCTGCAGTGTCAGTTTTTCTTTGTATTTGGTTTGGGTTTTCTGCTGAGCTGGGTATGTGCATTACTGTAACATTTGTTCTGTGTGCTGCAGAATAGTACCGATAAATGCAATACGTTTAGGATGCACAGCAGGAAGGAAATAATTTCATGTTGCTGGTGTTTTTTTTGGGGGGGGGGCAGTTCATCTATCTGCCTGTCTTATAGAAACTGCAAATCATTTCTTTTCTGGCATTTAGCCAGTACTGGATTGCCCCAAAGGGAGAAAAAGTACATATTTAAAAAACCCAACTCTTCCCTCCAGGAGATCATTAGGTGAGAGCAAAGAGGGTTTTTTCCCCCTGCATTTCTTTGTTGCCTTCTAAAGCAGCGGTTCCCAACCTGGGGGTCAGGACCTCTTTGGGGGTCGAACAACCATTTCCCAGGGGTCGCCCCGGCATCCTCAGCTCCCCCCCCCCACTGCCACAAGCCTGGCCATATCGCGCCCCACAACCCACGCCCCCACTGCGCTCCACCCCGCTGCCGCCATTTGGGTTATTTTACCATCTGCGCATGTGCAGCACGCTTTGCGCATGCGCAGAGGGTAAACGAACCCAAATGGCGGCGGCGGCGGGTCACAGTGGGGGCGCGGGGTGTGGGTCGCGGCATTAGGAAGGTTGGGAACCACTGATCTAAAGGATCGCCAGATCTCTACAACTTCAAAATTCTGCTACTTGCAAGGAGATTCTAGAACCGCTTTCTTTGGGTTTCACATTGATGAAAATCTGAGCAGACAATTTCGGGTGTCATTCTGGATGCTGGGTGTCCCAGAATGGAGGAGCAGAACTTATAGAGCCCTTTAAATTGAGCAGTAATTTAATGTTGATGTTAATGTGGAAACAATAAAAAATATTACAGCTTCAATTACTGTAATAAAACATTTGTATTTTTCAAGGTTGGATTGCCAATTGTATGCAGCCATCAGGAGAAAACTACTTAAAATAAGTTCTCTTTTTTTTTTGTACCTGATCACATCAGATAAATATAGATTGGATTGGACTGAACCTCCTATTTAGGCTTTGGAACATCGTACCATTGCTTTTACTTACTGAGACATAAATGTGAAATTAACTCAGTTAAAGATGAGTTTCCAACTCATTTTCCCCACCCCCATTTTTCTGCAGTGTGAACTTGGCAGGATTTAGAAGACCAAGAAAAGGAAAGGAGGCCCAATTGTAAACTTCCTCATCATTTGATGCAAGTGCTTTGCCAAAAATAACCTGTGTTGAGTGGCAAAGATCCAGAACGTCTCCACAATCACTTGGAGAATGTAGATTCCCAGGGAAACGTGATGTCTGCTCTGACTACTTCAACAAGACAGGAATGTGCAAAGGGCCACAGAAACTGAAGTGGCAGCCCATACACAGCTCAAATGTTTTCCCTGTCACCTCTCAGCATTCCACAATACAACTTTCAGAGACAGCCTGGCATTTCTCTTCACTCTCACTTCTCCTTTGACACCCAGACAAAGGATTGTGTTCAGACCAAGATAAATGCTGGCTTTGGAACATGCTTCACCCCCAGAATGCTCTCATACCCTTCAATGTCATGTTCCTCATTCAAATTATACACGTGGACCAAGCAAAGTGTCACTTTTTTTCTTCCTTTTTTTTCTATCAGTTCATCAAAGAAAAAAAGGCAGGATAGGCTGGGTTAACTAACCCTTCTGTTAGTTATGTGGTGCAGATGCACAACAAAAATAAAGATCTCATGGCAGAAGTCAAATAAAAAAATAATTAACTGTGTTGTTGTTGTTGTTGTTGTTGTTTAAAAAAAGCATGCCAGGTTTTCCATCATTTCTGGGATGAATTCATCCAATAAACATTTATTGTTAGTTAAAATTCTAGGCAAAGGGTTTTATTTCCAGGATTTGATGATTATAGCCTATTAACCTTTGGGTGTTCAAGGTGAATGGATTATGAATCCTCCCTCCTGCAAATTTATTACCAGAACAACCTTCTGAGATAAGTTGATCCAAGAGAGGTGACCAATCTGGACTGAACACCATGTCAAACTGTCAATGTATTTTTCTCTTCTCGTTATTCTATGGCTATGAAACAAACACAGCAAAGTCCATAGTCAAAAGACCAATGAGGAGCAATGCTGTTCCTTTCCTACTGAAGAAAGAGTGCTAGACTCAACACCATTAGGGGGCCTCGCTTACAATTTTTCCAAATGGCTGCAATTTTCAGGTCATAAGTCAAAGCTGTAAAGCATGCAGTCTGAGTTTCAAGATGTAATAGGAATAGTTTCAAAGAATCTTATTCAAAAATAAGCTAGCAGCAAAGTACCCAAGATCACAGCAGCAAGAATTAGAAATTGGGCCAAAATAAAGTACAAAGCAGATCTTCATCACTATTTTCCAGGAAAAATCCACACTGTATATGGCCTTTTTGTCAATTTTGCTTTATTTATAAAAGCCAATCATCTTTTTCTACTATGTTCTTCTAGGGTTTCTTTGGAATACTGTGGCATGGGATAAGGAGAGGAGGAATGCTAAAGCACTCTGCCTAGGCAGCCTATCGGATCATGTGGTGCTGTTATAATCCATTAAACGGAATCCTTGCTGATCTGGTTGGTCAGGCATGAAGCTATAACAGAATGGTAGAGAGATTGACATGCTGAGAGCTTTCCAGTTTGCAAATTGTTGCTCATTATAAAAGCAAAAGAAAAGGGCAAGAACTACAGACTTATGGCCACACATGCTGTTTCCATCATCTAATGGCAGGCCTGTCCAGGGCTGGGAGTGATGAACTAGACAAGAGCATAAATGGACTTTCAAAATTCCCCAGTCAATTTATAGGCAGAGAAAGTGGGGGGAAGATGTCTCTCAATTTCTCCAGGGAAAGTGGATATTCTCCAACAAGGCAAGACATCTGACAATAGCACTGTTACTGAAAAAAAACAAAAACAAGAACAAAGGAATGAGTTTTATCATGACACCCTCCCTGGGAATTGAACTGAAGAATGTCAAGGCTGCAGACTATTAGAACAAGAACTGGAGAATGAAGGAAAAATATTTGCAGAGACCCTCAGCACAAGAGTGCCCCACTCCACTCATTTAAATTTCATTAAAATTTTTCATTAAACAAAATTCTCCAATGAAATAAATTCCAAGGCAATTTTTTTGTTCAAACTAAATGAAAACTGGTATTTAAAAATACCCCCAAAGAATTTTTGATGTGCTGAATCACTGTGCTTAAATCAGGTTATATCAGGATTAGGAGTTCATTGCTGCCAAGGTCTCAATATTATTTGAGCAAACTCTACACCATAATTAGCAGTAAGGGGGAAGAAATTCATTTATAGCTATGTATGTATAACATAATATTTAAATGAAAGATAGTCTTGGGAATTCAGTGGGATTTACCACTATAAGCATATACAGAATCTTGATGCATGACTGAATAATATGCACAGAGATCAGCTTGAATTACATCTGAATAATGTTTTACATACATAGAAACACACACACACACCCCTACATAGTTCCAGTCTGTCAATTCAAATCAATTTGAAATACAAATCAATAATAAATTTGGTTCAGTTCATTGATTTGGATGTAAACATTTGATTGATTTTAAAATTTGATTCAGTTAGGACGAAACACCTTCTGTAACTGGAAATGGTCAAAGCTTCATTCAATCAACATAAAGATTTGCATTAAAAACAAGGCGTAAAATTCCTTGGAGAGAGGTGTTTTTTTAAAAAAAAAATGCATACAAATATTTCCAGAAAAATACTGAATGCTGCTTTATCATGCCCTTTCTTGTCCCCTCAATATCAGCTTTTAATTTGCAGACTAGTGTTGCTCTAAAATTTCTTTGGAGAAAATACAACTGATGTCAGCAGCATCATGTATTCTTGGCCATTAGTATTCTGTATCAAATTTACATCTGTGAATGATGATACTTCAAAGCACCTGAAGGTACCAAGTCTGAGAAGGCTGGTGTAGAATATGAAGTTAGTTTTAGCTCTGCTACACCATGCATAATGCATTTATGAGGAAACAGGAATAATTGATGGTACAATATTATGCATGAAATGAATAATATTTAAAATATGATCCAAAGGTTTAATAATTTCTCTGGGAGGGTAGATATATGCTTTACAGCAGAAGTCTATGTGTCTTTATGGGGAGGAAGCCCTGGAGTTGAACTCAATGGGACTGAAACTGTGCTTATTGATAGCTGATCAGCTTTGTTTCAGGTTACCAGTTTTACAAAGTGTTTACTGGGAAATGAGAATAAATTCTGAGCTGGTTATCTCTTTCTCTCTTTGTCAAGATAAATAGTTTAATCCAAGAAGTTTGTAAGAGCAATTATCAAATATGTTTCATTGAATTGGATGATTCCATTCAATGTCTTTGATTGGGAATAATGGTGAAAAATGGAACCAAGACCTGTTTTGTTCAGATTTGAGATAATACCTTGATTACAAGCACTTACAATACACTACAAACCTAAATGTGTAATTGGAAGTGAATTCTGCAGAATTCAGTGGTGTTGTAATAGATATGTATAAAAATGCAAAGATCCTGAAACAAATGGACATGTTTGAGATTTTCCTTTATTCTGACTGAGTTGGTAACTGTACCAACTACATTTTGTCAGGTAGACATTGAACTGAAGAAAAGGTATACTCTACTTCATTTCCATAATCAAATAAAAAAGTTTTGTGGAATTTATTCTTGTCCTGTGGCAAAATATCTCTATTATGGGAAATATAGCTCTTCACTTAATATCCACCTTTTTCAGCACCACATTTCTTTTTTCTGCTTTTCTAATGCATGTGTTGAAAGAATAAAAATCTCATTGATCTCCACCTTCACCCCAATTTCAAATTAGAAATATAACTTCTGATTGGTAGCTTTTTTTCTGAGTGCCATGAAACTTTCTGATGGATTAAAAACTATAGACAAGGCATTAGAGCAACATCTTTAACAAGGGAATGATTAAGGGGATGGTGGCTAAAATGTATGAAGAACAGTTGGGTGTGTCTAGTTTAATGAAAAGAAGGAATAGGGGTGATATGATAGCAGTGTTTCAATATCTAAGGGACTACTACTGTACAAAGAGGAGGAGGTCAACCTCTTTGCCAAAGCACCTAAAGGCAGGACAAGAAGCAACAGATGGAAACTTATGGAGGAAAAATCCAACCTAGAAATAAGGAGAAATTTCCCGACACTGAAAACAATTAATCAGTGGAACATTTTGCCTTCAGAAGTTGTGGGTGCTCCATCACTGGAAGATTTTAAGATGAGATTGGACAGCCATTTGTGTGAAATGGTATCAGGTATTCTGCCAGAAGACTTCGACGGTCTCTTCCAACTTTATTATTCTATATTTCCATCAATATGCGGCCATTGGCTTCATTTTCTGGGGCTCCCAGGTGGGAAAATATTGGACTGGAGAAAACGAAACAATGGTCACGTTTTCCTTAGTTTGCAAAAGACACAGGAAAGAAACAGAAATTAAAATAATTAGCAGGCGATCCATTGCTTGTAGATAACTAGTCCTAAGTAAAAATTGGAAATGAGAGCTGATGGAGTTCAAGTGAACTCAGGCTATGATGTGACTAGAGGAGTCTCTATCTACACATTGTCAGCTCAGCAACAATTTATTAAGGCAATTGGCCTCTCTTCCTGCCCCACAGAATGATAACTGACTGTATAATCAAAAATGTGACCTCATCAACTCAAAGGTATTTAGGAAGTCTCTTGGCTTTCAGACTAGTAAATTTCAAGTCCAGTCAAGGACTAGAATTTATCCTTATTTCAGAAATAATTTAAATCTCATATTTTGTGTCTTGGAGGAGAGATGGAGTAAAGCTGAAGAGACTAAAGTTTGCTTTGCCGTGCTCATTAATTTAACCGCTGGAGATTTATTTGCTCATTTAAAGTGATGCACTGGTGTCTGAAGTATGTTGTTGTGCTTATGAGGATCATAATTCAAAAACATGAAATGCAGCCTTGCAGGGTTTTCTCAAATAAAATTCAGCCATTATCTTGCATGAATGTGGTTTTATTTCTGACTTAAATAAAGAAAAATAAATACAAACATTAAGAGAAGGCATATTTAGGAGCACTCAGAGTACAATAGAACATTCAGTGCTTAATTTATAATTCTACATGAATTCAATGTTCCTTTTATATGTATAAAATATACACATGTATAAGTACACAGTGTTTACATGGGAATAGAATATCAAGAGATAGATCAAATTGTATTAGATCGCTGATTTCAAATAAAACAGGCAGCATCTTTTAAGCAGAAATGTCTAGCACTTTTCATTTTGGTGGTCTCCAGTTTGGACTGCTATGCCCATTATCACAGTCACCATAATCAGACTTTGGCTTACTGCAATCAATGGCAAATATAGCTCAACATAATTGCAGGCATGGATTGGGGAAGGTTTTTACACTTTGGTACTTTGTAATCCAATTTTTAAAGCTGTGCTCCTGTTCTCCATATTTCCTACCATGAAATGCTCCTAATTGCATACAATGATATGTCCTTCCGAGTATAAATATAAAGGTTTTGTTATGTTGAGAAAAAAGTAGTCTAACTGAAAAGATTAGAACTCCTGAGATTTTAGAACTCACCACGGGAGAGGGTGCTACCAAGGAATGTAAATTGGTCCACTGCTTGCAGCTTTTGTCCCTTCACTCAGGGGTGGGTTCCTGCCGGTACGCTCTTACCTGTTTTTTCGCCGCAGAACCAAAGAAGGCGGTGGTGTCCGCGGCGCGGGGCTTCTCCTGCCCGCTTTCCCCCGCCCACCTAGACGGTGCCATTTGTGTTCTTTTGCCCTTTGCGCATGCGCAAAGCGTTCTGCTTGCGCAGAGGGCAAAAGAACGCAAATGCCGGCGTCCAGGCGGGAGGGGGAAAGTGGGCAGGGGAAGCCCGCACCGCGAACGCCACCACCTTCTTCAGTTCTGCGGTGAAAAACAGGTAAGAGCGTACCTGCAGGAACCCACCCCTGCCTTCACTGTGATGATAGGCTCTTGGTGTTGGGCATTCTGAGCTGGCTGGTGCATCACTTCGGTCTTCTTTGTTTGATGAGGAGGCCAAAGTTGTCACGTGCTGCTGTGAATCTGTCCACGTTGGCTTGCATTTCCTGCTCTGATCCAGCATGCAGAGCACAGTCATCAGCAAAAAGGAGGTCTCATAGCACAGTCTCCTTTATCTTAGTCGCAGCCTGCAGTCTTTGCAGGTTGAACAGTTTCCCATCGGTCCTGTATCTCAGGCTGACTCCCAAGGAACTGTTCTGGAAGGCGCCTGACAGCATGGCTGAAAACATTGTGCTGAACAGGGTCAGTGCGAGCATGTACCCTTGCTTGATGCTGCTTTTGATGAGAAAGGCTTCTGAAGCTTCTCCATTGTCCAGAACACGAGCCATCATGCTGTCATGGAATTGATGTACCATCAAGAGGAATCTATGAGGGCACCCAAACTTCGACATGATATGCCACATACCTTCACGACTGACAGTGTCAAAAGCCTTGGTGAGATCCACGATTGTGGTGTACAATTCACGAAGCACAATGGTGGTTTCACTTAGCTACTATCTTGCTTAATAAACAAGTGGCCAGCCCCAATTACTAAATAAGGATTATCTGTAAAAGTAGCTGCCACACTGGGCTGCCTTGAAGATTGCCAAGAAACTTCAACTGGTTCACCATGCAGCACCACAAGCAATGATGGGCATCACTTGGTATACCATATGCTATTATTTCATGAGCTGTATTGATTGAGAGTTTGCTTTTGGGTGCAATTCAAGATGTTGGTGGTTACCTATAAAGCCCTAGATGGTAAAAGGCTGGTTATTTAAGTGACTGTCCATCTCCCATATCATCTGCCTGACTGATTCAAGACTGCAGGTTGGCATAGTCTGGGTTCCTTCAGTTAAACAGGGCCATCTATTGGGATCTTAGTAATCCACCTTCTCTGTAGCAGCATTACACTCTGGAATGATTTTTCTACTGAAATCCAGATGGCCCCAACTCTGCTGTTCAGAAAAACCATGAAGACCTGGTCCTTCATCCAGGCATTTGGTAAGGAAGAGTGAGACCTCTGACTTCATTCCATGTTGTTCTGGCCATCTTTTATCTTTTATTGAAATTATTGTAATGTCTTTGATTGTTGAGAGCCGTCCAGAATCATTGGGAGTACATGCAAGTTTAAGGATGATGACGATGATGACAATGATGACAATGATGACAATGACGATGATTTGAAAGTCCCTGACATCCAACTGTTATATATGTAGCTTCATTCAAGTGTTCTGTAGTAACACATCTAACATAGTCAATTCATATTTGTGAATCTCCTGGAAAAGCCAGTCTGCCAAGCTGAGCTAAGGGTTGGGAGGTGATTGATTTTTTGTTCAGCCCAATCTGATTTCTTGATTGCTTACTCCTATTTTCATTGATGCATGAAGAGAATCATCATCTAGAGATAAAGGATTTACACAATGCCAAACTTCATCTAGCAATCCAAACTAACTTTATTTTTTAAAGCAGAATATTGTAGAGGCAGATGTAGGGTCTCCTGCTTGGGCAGGGGGTTGGACTAGATGACCTGCAAGGTCCCTTCCAACTCTGTTAATCTGTATGTTACAAACATTTTTGCACTGCAGTGGGCAATTAAGTGTTTTGTGCCTAACTTCATTCTTTTCTGTTAAAAAAAAATCTAATCTGGCCAAAGTATTTCTCAGAGCTTTCTGCCAAGTCTAGCTGAGAAGTTGAGCTGAGGCTGAACTTTTGGAAAGTTAGTGATTTATTGCTAAGCTCAAGTGTGAAGCCTAACAGTAATTCTCTGTTAGTAAGTGTTACCTTGAGTCCTGCCTTGACTGGTTTTTATAAGGCATTAGACATTCAGAATACAGGCAGTGTCATCACTATCATTTAGCCATGAATACTTTCTGGATTCTCCAGTTTTAAAGCAAGGGGCCCATGTCTTCTCAAAGGTTAATCCACACGAAACCCTGAATTGATCAAGCCCTCTGTAGTCTATGCTGTTCTGATACTCTTCCAACCAAGTGCAATTATAATAGTAGTTTAGAAATTGTAGATGGTTTTTCTAAGCAGAAAATGCTCATTTTAATTTTTAATTGATATTTTTTGCATTTGCTATAAATCCAACTGGATAATGAGAGAACACCAGTACTAGAGCAATTTCCTTTTATAGCAATAGCACTTAGACTTATATACTACTTCACAGTGCTTTACAGCCCTCTCTAAGCTGTTTACAGAGTTCAGCACATTGCCCCCAACAATCAGGGTCCTCATTTTACCCACCTCAGAAGGATGGAAGGCTGAGTCAACCTTGAGCCTGGTGAGATTCGAACTGCCAAATTGCAAGAAGTAGCCTGCAGTACTGCATTCTAACCACTGTGCTACCGTGGCTCTTATGCTACTTTTCTAAACTTGGTGGGATTCACATCCATCTAAGCATGCTTTGAATTGCATTTCAAATTTGCGTAAAAGGAAAAAGAACCATTCAGTGAAAATAAATGTAGCACATGAGCAGTAAGAATAAGAAGAAAAGATTAATGGCAGGAAGCCAGCTGATGTATTGATGGAGGCACTGAATCTGCTGTTATTTTCAAAAAAAACACCAGAGAATTGTTTTGTAAATAAATCTGTATGTGTAGTAGAACAGGCTTTAGTAATTTTTTTAGACTGCAACAGGGAAAAGCAGCCATAGTTCCAAATAAGAACCCTCTAATATAACAGAAAATAGAAAATTGAACAGAGTAGCTAAATCTAATTTATAAATGATCAAATCGCCATGATTACCATACTGTTGTTGTTACCATACACTCTAATATCTAATATAATGAATAAACTCTATAGTAATCTGGTTTCATAATTATCTGTGCAGTCATCAGCAATGTGAGTTGCATTAATGTGAAACAAAGCCTCTATGCCAGGGATAATTTAAGCGCTAATATTTTTCTAGGATTCAGCTCTTTACCAAGAAACATTATTTTGCTATTCTTCTAGAAACTGGCTTATGGGAGAAGGGATAACTGGGTCAATCATATATATAAATCAATAGAGGTAAGTTATTTCCAAACCCACACTATGCCTGAATAAGTGAGGCTATATAGAATAATCCAATGCCACAGAAAGAGGAAGGGTGAGGAGTACTCAAACCACTGATTTCAAGCATGTAGTAATCTTCTTCCACATTTTTCTGGTTCCTAAAAGAAAACATGGTGCAATTAAAAACTGTCGCCTTTTTTTTACAGCCTGCCACAAATGGCTCTCATTATTGGTGGCTGTCCTATCTCTGTAGCATTTTATCTCATTGTGCCAGCCTGCTGCTGATGGTGCCATCTTTGTTTAGTAGCTTACTGTAGGGAGCCAAGGAGATGACCTTGAGGAAAATATCCAGAGACTATTAAAACACTAACAGGTGAGCCTGGGAAAAAATGGAGAGTATTAGGAAGAAATTCAGACTGGATTCTCCCTTTCCTATAAGAAAAGGGGCGAGGGAGTGGTAACAGAAAAGTCTGATAGAGTCTATCTCACTAAATATAGTTCTAGTCTTCTTATGGAGTCTGTTCCTGATCTGGACAACATCATAGTAACAGTGCTAAGATAGAGCATTGCTAACAACCCCAAAACAAGGAAGCCCTGCGAATTTTAAGAGGGTAGGGATAAGCTTGTCAACCCTTCTGGAACTTCAGAAAGTCAAAGATTTCAAAACTAAGTCATAAAACAAAGGCAAATCACTGGTAATCAGTCTTACTCAGAAGAATCCAAGTCTGCCCTTGTATTATGTATAGCTTGGCATCTCACTGGAGGCAATAATTAATATTCTTCCCTATCTGCCAATTTTTTTTACTAACTTACCTAACACCTTTCAAAATCCTGATAGAAGCAGCAAAGCTGCACCACCCCATAGAGAAGTATGTGATGGCACTTTGATGTCACCCCAAGCCTGACATCCATTAAAAGCAAGCAGAAAGGTAAGAATTAGATTTTTGAACATTTATGGCATGTTTTTATTTTTAAACTGAAGTAGACTTTTGCTGTGTTCGAACAGTACAGCATAATCTGACGGCTACTGCGTTATCCATTCTTTATCTCAGCTATCTCTACCTTAAAATAGGTCGAGGGAGAACGCTTCAAAAACTGAAATCCCTTGAAGGTATATACCGTAGCTGAAATCTGGCAAGATTAACATCCTCTAAAGCAACATTTTGAGCAGCTGGGCTGCCATGTGGCTTAATGAGTTCTAGTATGCTTTTAAAAAAAATGAAGGAAGCTTTTTGAAAAGTCCCTAATATGTTTCCTGACTCAAAAGTAATTGGATCCACTGGTAAATAATTTCCTTGTATTAGTGGCTATAAATGGGTTTTGACTTCTCCAGAGCACCATTAAAAAAAATCTTTGTGCTCTTCCATAAACATTTTTCTCAAATTAATGGTCCTTCCTTTTTTGCGTACTGAGCCATAATTATCTCAGCATGTGCTGTTGGTGCCAGTGTGATGCTATTTCACAGAGATAAAGTCAGATTAGTCATAAACAAAGTTGGCATGTCTGTTATTCTGCCCATGAACAGATACATGGTTTATTAAGAATATGTAGAAGCTCTATAGACATACAAAGATACTGGGTGGGAAGGGGCAGCCCCACTCCCCATCCCTGATGCTCTGTCTACAGCATCACTATAAACAAACACAAAATAGAAAGTTCTTGTATTTCTTTATGATCTGGAGTATTTCCTTCTTTACAGATAAATACAGGTCAAACACACCCTGGCACCCTCTTCCCTTTGACAGGGTCCCTTGACATCATACCCTTCCCAGATCTAAGACAACTTTAAGTCAACCTTAACTGTTCTGGCGTTAAATCACTTTGCAAAATATGACATGGGCTGAGGTTGGTGCTGAGTCAGGAGACTGCAGAGGATGGGATCCGCCTAGTACCTATCTATCGCTTGAATCGCTTGGATCGCTTGAAACAACTGTGGTCAAAGACCCCCTTGTCTATGGTCATTGTATATTCTCCTTCAGGACTATTCTCTTTGGGGGGGCAGACAACCCAATTTTTTAACATCTACATTTCTGTTGAATCCCCTTTCCACAAGACAAAGAATGCTAAGCTACCCTCCAGAAAAGCTCACTAGACAGCTGATCATTGGAAGGAGTCTACCATAAAAGGATCTTGATCTAGACCTAACTGAAGATTGCCATCCCTCTTGCAGCCAATGGGAACTTTCTGAGCAGACTATTATGCTGACTTCAACCTAGCTGTTCAAAAAACCCTGAATAATAACATGTCTGCACATAAGACTGTGTTGTCTTAATCTCATTAGCTTCTAGAATAACATTCTTGCACTACAGTCACATGTATTACACATCCGCATGAAAGACAGATTCATGGCTGACTTTTCCCGTTAAATTTCATCTCCTCCCCATACCATTTGTCATTGACAAATGGCTTTGATGTCTCAAGGCAACAGAGTGTCTTAAATGGTGGAAACTGCTGTACATAATTCTATGTAAGATGCCAAGAGTCTCTGGACTGCAGCGGGATAGAAATGTGGACAATAAATAAATAAAGAGTGGCAAGCTTCACAGTGGGAAAATGCAGCTGCACAAAGGAATTCATTAGTTGACATTTCAAGAAAGTCTGGAAGTGAAAATCCATTCAGTAACATTTAATGTGAAATGCAAATTGGAAAAATCTTCTGAGCCTGCATGAGGTGAGGGTTTGTTATGGACTCAATGAGGATAATGTGAGCTTAGGAAGCAGTTACGCTGTTGACCAAATGCAGTTCTTTTATTTAGGTGGAACTGGTGCAAAATTGTCCTGTAAAGAAGTGATACTCATTACACTGAGCCGAGGTGGTGCAGTGGTTAAAAGCAGCACTGCGACCTTCAGCTGATTGCTAGTTCAGCAGTTCAGCTGTTCAAATCTCACCAGGCTCAAGGTTGACTCAGCCTTCCATCCTTCTGAGGTGGGTAAAATGAGGACCCAGATTGTTGGGGGCAATATGCTGAACTCTGTAAACTGCTTAGAGAGGGCTGTAAAGCACTATGAAGCGGTATATAAGTCTAAGTGCTATAAGTGCTATTGCTATTTTGCTAGGAAGGGCGTGGCTGGGAATGGCATTGAATATGTCTTGGGAGAGCCACAAAAGTGGGACAACAGTGCAAGGAGCATATGTTTGGGTCCAGGATTTTCTCCCTGATTTCAGGCGAGGAATGAATGCTGGCATTCCCCTATTTATTTATTTATTTATTTATTTATTTATTTATTTATTTATTTATTTATTTATTTATTTATTTATTTATTTATTTATTCATTCATTCATTCATTCATTTATTTACTTAATAGCAATAGCAATAGCATTTTACTTATATACCGCTTCATAGTGCTTTACAGCCCTCTCTAAGCGGTTTACAAAGTTCAGCATATTGCCCCCAACAATCTGGGTCCTCATTTTACCGACCTCAGAAGGATGGAAGGCTGAGTCAACCTTGAGCCGGTGAGATTTGAACAGCTGAACTGCTGAACTAGCAGTCAGCCTGCAATGGCTGCATTTAACCACTGCACCACTTCAGCTCTTATTTATTTATTTACTTATTTACTTATTTATTTATTATTATTTTTATTATTATTATTTTTTATTTCATTTATGTATTTATTTTGTCAAGCATGTATTAGATAACAGATATAAGTATAAACATAACTATGAATACATGAAATGGATACGAATAAAAGGGAACATTAGGATAGGGACGGTAGGCACGCTGGTGAGCTTATGCACGCCCCTTAAAGACCTCTTAGGAATGGGGTGAGGTCAACAGTAGACAGTCTAAGGGTAAAGTTTAGGGTGTTTCTTCTTCTTCTTTTTAAATAAAAAATATGTAAGGCTTATTTTACAACTTCCATTATTGTTTTTATCTATTTAGTAGTTCGAAAGAAGAGGACCAGGATTTGAGGACTACATACAGCCTCAAGGCTTGGGTTGGCAATCTGGTGCTCTGTTTTTTAGATGGAAGAGGGGTGAAAACCTTTCTTGGGGGTCCTGTTGGGCAGTAGAACATTGTAGTTGGAAAGCAGAGGTACAGAATAATAGTAAGGATTCAGAAAGCTCACTTCAGGTATGCAAGGATCTGAGGTTCTTTTCTTCCACAGGGATCTCACAACAATGTGTTTGTGTTTAGAAATTTCTTCTCAGTTCTATCCTAGCCATCCTGCTCACTCCTCCAAACGAGAGGCACAAAAGCAGGGCCTTTAGGGAGGATTTATCTGGAAAAAACAGGGCATTTCACTTTTATCTCAATTGATTTTCAAAACCTTCAATGGAAGTACAATTTCTGGTATCTGTCTGTAACCCGTAGTCTCCCTGGCTGTCTGGAAATGTGGAAGGGAAGATTGCAGCACTTTGGGGTTCTGGGACTGTCACTGCTTCTCAGTCAATGACTGAAAAACCAGTTGCTGGTCTTGGGAGAACATGGTTATAGAACTAGCAGGAAAGGAAACAAAAGTTGGAGCCGAACATGTTTGGGTTCAGTGCACCAAAACAGAAAGATGATTTTGTGGAGAAATGAAAAAGCTAAAGATTAAAAACTAGTATCCTTAGCTTGATTAGGGTATGAGTCAGTTGGCAGGAGTGTAGATAAACTTGATCTGATAAAACAGACTGGCCAGATGTCTTCCTGGGGGAAGGATTCTCATGCTGGGGTATTTAGCAGGCTAGAGAGAGTGAATTAAGGTTTTATCTACTTTTAAAGATTTATTTAGAAACAAAATCAACAGGGAAAAATTCTACACATTTATGTTTCTAGGATTTTTTTAGTGTGACCTTTTCACCTTTGGATTGCTTTCCTTTTTTTTTTTTTTTTTAGGATGTGGAACTCTCTTCTTAAAATCAAACCCTCATATTGAAATGCAAAATATCATAGTCCTGCAGGAGATATTCTGCAGTACACATTGGGCTAAATCAACAGTTGTCAGCCTACCTTCTGATTTTGTTTCTATAAACTGAATTTCTTTAAATGTTTCGTGAATGAACAATAAGAAATTTTGAATGCAGAAAGTTTGATCAGAATAGAACTTCACATCAGTAATTTCTCTCTATGTCTCAGGAATAATACCACAAGGAATAATGGGCCCTTTCTGCTTGTCAAAACACAGGGATCATATTTCTTTCATACTACTACTACTACTACTACTACTACTACTACTACTACTACTACTACTACTATGAAGAAGAAGAAGAAGAAGAAGAAGAAGAAGAAGAAGAAGAAGAAGAAGAAGAAGAGGAGGAGGAGGAGGAGGAGGAGGAGGAGGAGGAGGGAGGAGGAGGAGGGAGGGAGGGAGGGAGGGAGGGAGGGAGAGAGAGAGAGAGAGAGAGAGAGAGAGAGAGAGAGAGAGAGAGAGAGAGAGAGAGAGAGAGAGTATAAAACCATTGCATTTCTCTTGGCAGCTCCCATCAAACTGACAGAGCATTCTGATATTAGAAGAAGAAGAAGAAGAAGAAGAAGAAGAAGAAGAAGAAGAAGAAGAAGAAGAAGAAGAAGAAGAAGAAGAAGAAGAAGAAGAAGAAGAAGAAGAAGACAGCATACCCAATGCAATCCGTCTTTTGGGGGTATGTGTTCTTTTAAACGCTTTCACCCAGTAATTTTATTGCTGAAGAGTAAGGGACTTTGCACTTACATGAAGAATATTGATGAAATCCTTTTTCTCCTGGTCTCATTTGTTTCTCTGCATTATGCTGAAGGAGAACTTTCTTTAGAACTTCCTATTAACTGTCATTGTCAGAGTGGGAAGATGAGGATAACCTTTCACTCCCTTACCAGGGAGGAAATCAATGGCTTTATTAGGACCTCAGTGTGCTTTACTGTAAAAGCTCAGCAGTTGTTTAGGTTATCTGCTTAAATTTGGATTCATCTGTGCTTTCTGACAAAAATAGCTAAAGGGCATAGAGTACTTCACCAGAGGGCAACAACAAATTGACACAGCACTGAAACCACTGCAGATCGTTATCTTTCCTTCCACAGAAGCCTTTCCTATTTTCAGTGAGCTCAGATTATGCCGATTTTGTCTATAATGACAAGCGTGTGATGGACGGGACTGTGTCAGCAGGAAAGCCTGGGGAGGAGGAGAGGTGTGATTTTTATTTTTATTTTTTATTTTTATTTTTTGCTTAGATGCAAGTAGTATGGCTGTGCAAAACTTTAGACTTTTACTTTGATGGTGCTTTGAACAAAGCATCCTTTCAATGCTGTTTTGTTAAACATCCTTGAACTGCACCCAGTTCAAAAGGATGATGGAAATTGGCTGGGATGCTTTGCTTTGCAACCATTCAATACCCATACAGTACAACTGAGGATGCACAGAGACCTCTTCTGGTGCCTGGATGCACTGAAGGAGGACCTGAAATGACCTGAAGCCTTTAAGGAGACGAACTCATCATATTTGTGCCTTGACCAGGTAAATATCATAGGACAGGGGTTTCAAACTCAAGGCCCACAGGCCGGATCCGACCCACAGCGTGCTTAGATCTGACCCACGGGGCTGCGCTGGAAACAGTGAAAGGCTGGCCCGCAGTGCCTCTGCCAATGAAAACGGGCTCCCAAGCTCCATTTTCACTGGCAGAGGGTTGCAGGACGCTGTCACAGCCAAAAACGGAGCTCGGGAGCCAATTCCCCCCCCCCCAATAAGTTTTATTTATTTTTGGTCTTTCAACATCTCATGTTGTGAGCATTTGCTTTCTGAGTTTCATACATCCATACAATAGTCTTAACAATATATATATTTAAATGAAGTGAAAAAATAAGTGAAAATATTTACTGACCCCTCGCATCCTGGACATAAATTGTTTCAACCCCTACCCTCAAAACGACGCTATAGAGCACTGCACACCAAGACAACTAGACACAAGAACAGTTTTTTCCCGAACGCCATCACTCTGCTAAACAAATAATTCCCTCACCACTGTCAAACTATTCACTAAGGCTGCATTACTATTACTATTAGTTTTTCTCACCCATCTCCTCCCACTTATGATTGTATGACTGTAACTTGTTGCTTGTATCCTTACGATTCATATTAATATTGATTGTTTCCTGATTGCTTATTTGAACCCTATGACAACCATTCTTGACAAATGTATCTTTTCTTTTATGTACACTGAGAGCATATGCACCAAAGACAAATTCCTTGTGTGTCCAATCACACTTGGCCAATAAAGAATTGTATTTTATTCTATTCTAAATAGTTACAATTCATTATCATTTCATTTTTATACATCTCTCATGTTTCTTTTTATCTTAATATCTATCTTTTAGTCTTTTTCCCCTCTTATTTTATTTTTATTTTAATCCTCTTTTCTTTCCCCTTTTTCCTACTCTTCTTCCTTTCCAACAATCAAAGATGTGGTCTTTTCCCACTTTGTAAATTTCTAATATACATACATACATTTCTAACTTTAAAATATTTTACTTCACTTATCCATATCATTCCTACTCTTTAATACAAACTAATTTTATCTTCTTAATAATTAATTCTATCATTTTATCACCTATCACTTTATCAGTTCAAAACTAATTCTTATCTTTTATGTCCCATACAAATCACATTTCAAAATTATCAATTATCAATTTTCATATTTTCTAATGTTATTTTATAGTTTCCTTTCTATGTACTAGTTCATTCATGTGTTTAATACAGGTTATTTTTTCCACATTATAGCTCTTCTATATTCATATCTTATATTCAAATGTGTTATTATTTTTTATTCTTATCACCACAAAAAAACAATTTATTCAAAATTATTTAGTTCTATTATACTAATTTAACATACACATTCTTATTCTTTTTTAAAATCTTTTTATCTCTTATCTTTTACCCTGTTCCATATTTTTCTTTTCTTTCTCTTTTTGGGTTGCCTCCCCCAAGTTTCTTTCAATTCTTTCATTTCCATTCTTAATTCCATTTCTTTGCTGTACTCTCTATCTTTCTCTCCTCTCTTTTTCTCCCTTTGTTGTTTTATTTTGCTTTCATCTTTTCTCCCCCTTTTCTTTTCTCTGCCATCTATGATCTTCCCCTTCTGTTCCAATCTCTTTTTCACCCTCGGTGTTTCCATCATCCCTTTACTGTATTTTCTTTCTTGGTTTTTTCCCAGTTCCTCTGTTTCCTCATTTATCTGTTCTGCACTTATTATTCTTTGTATTATATTCTCCAGTTTTAGTTCAATGCAGTCCATATCTTCAAGTATTTCTTTCATTCCCATACACTGTTCATTTATAATGTAAACAGTAAAACAAAAATTCCAAGTGCTGCACCCTTCTTTCTTTCTTTAAGATGGCGTTTGTGCTTCACATCAGTATTATTCCTCTTTGTTCTGCACTTTCAATTTCATTAACTCTAATATGTAGATAAGTATTTAATAATCAATTTAGTTTTAAGAAGGTAAAGGCAACTTCCAGTTCAAATGTCAATATTTTTTCTTTAAAACAAAGTATCTTTCTAAAATCACATCTTCTTTAAAACTTCCTCTTAGTTCTCAAAAAGTTTTTTTCAAGATTTTCGTATCCTTGTCCTGCCGCTAACATTTAGCTTCCATATTTTTCCCCCTCGTATTTTTGGGGTCACTTTTTTCTTTTAAAAGGCAACAATCCCAGATCGCAAATCACTCACTTTTCCCTCCTACTCAGTCTTGCTGTTCTGGTCTTCCTTTGGCTTTGTGGCAGCCATGTTTGCTGCCTCTGTACCACGTCGTTGGCTAGGGGCTTTCAAGTTCAGGAGGGGGAGATGCGGCTTCCCTCTTCCTTCCTGGCATCCCCCTTTATTTTTCCCCCTCTCCGGGGGGGCTTAGGTCCCATTCCGGGACCCTCGGGCATGGGAGTATTGGAGCTGGCCGCGGAGCTTGCGGTCCGGCTTACGATGCCACCGAAGGAGAAACCGGAAGTCCTTGGGAGCCAATTTTCGCTGGGAGAATGCTTGGGCCACCATAGGTGCCAACATGAGTGATGTTGAACTGGCCACACCCACCATGGCCATGCCCACCCCAGCCTCCCGAGGTCAAACACAACCCTGATGTGGCCCTCAATGAAATCAAGTTTGACACCCCTGTCAGAGAATCATTGTTAAATGTTGATTAGTTTAACAGGGTCCCCTCTGCAGCACTAAATGCTCTTCTTCTGAAGCAAAAAAAAAAAAAAAAACACCCCACCTTGCCCAGATTCATCATGAATAAAAAGTTAGTTCCCACCATGCAGCTGCTTCCTTGAATTCAATGGAAAAGTAATCCTGCCTGTCTTTTCCCTTTCAGTTAACTAATTTTTGTACTACCAGACCGCATAAAAACATAACACTTTGGGCAGCACACCAAACTAAAATCTATAAACATTTTATACAAAAGGGAAAACAATATGGAAATAAATTCAGAAAGAATGGCAATAAACAAATCATCGTTAGCAATATTGCTAGCAGTGAATACAGTAAAACAAAACAAAACACAAAATCTCAGTAGGAAACTGGCACTAAAATAGCATGAAACTGTTTTCAGACCTCCCTGCTCAGCCGGGCAGAAATCAGGCTTGGCATATGTGGCTCTGCAATTGTAACCCACTCAAGTATAGCACTTGAATAAGACTTTAGTCTGCCTCTTTGGCATTCTGGCTCTGAAAGATTAATTCTGCATCTCATGTTTTCGGATGGCTTAGAGTATCTTATCTCCCTGCAATGAAACCAGTTGGAATAACTGAGCAGCAATATTTTTCATTACAAAAGAAACTGAAACAAAAGGACCCGATATTAGTTAATGTATCACACCTCCACCAAACTATGCTGTGCAACAGCTATAGTAACAACCCTGTACTTTTTCTTCAGCAGAATAGAACATGGGTGGGTGCACTCTATCCAAATACAAATTATTAACACATAAGCATTTTCAGCAGAGCAGATTAGAAGCAATTAAAGCAATTATATTGGCATTCTCCAATCTGGTGCAATACACAGTACAGAATTCACACCAGAAACCGGTTGCTAGGTATTTATGAAGAGTATTAGATCTGCACCTGGTTGATTAGAGCTGCATCTTCTTTTTGCAGCTCTAAGGGAAAAAATAGCTTTAGTTTACTTCTTTTGGATGTGACCTGCTGCCGTGATTATTCGGTGAGGAAATTCTTCTCAAGCCCTGACTTGAAAGAAAAATGCATTTGGGGCCAAAGAACCAGCAGACTAGGTTCTAGAGAAACTGCTTGGTGCAACACAGATGGAATCAATGTGCATAGTGAAAAGGATCTATCAAAGATCATAACAAATGCAGGCAAGCAAAACAAGTTAGTTGTGGGGATAGGAAGGATTTGCAGATCAGCCAGAGTTATGGTGAAAAATCTTGATAATAAATCACATTTCGCAAGGCTATAAAAGGAAATACCTAGATTAAATAAAATGAATACCTTTCATTGTAATCTAGCCTCAGAAAGGAACAGAGAAACATTATTATAGTCTTGATATCTATCAGGTTACAAAAACAGTGATAGTTGTTTGAATGGGCTACTTAGGATTCCCCCCCCCCAAAAAAAGTTCTCAAAATTCTTGATATTTCTATATGGAATCAACTTGGGCAGCTGAGCCATTTTTGTGACATTTGCTTTCCATTTGTATGTCAGCATATCAGCCATTACATTTCTAATGAGCTTAATTAGCCTGTTAAGATAACTAAAGTTTTATCTCAATGGGGAATCCAAGATCATGGAAGGATGAGATCTTTTGGCTCCACTGCCACAGTCCTCTGATAAAAATATATTTTGATTCAAGCTTTTAATACCAGGGCAGATCAAATATAGTGGCTGTATTTGAAGAATGACTAAAACTCCCTGAATCTGGTGAATTAATGAACTTTGGTTCATCGATACAACAAGCTTAAAAAATTCTAAGCATGCTGAAACAGTTTTCAAATCAAATAGTCTTCACAGCAGATCAGGCCAGACTTGAGGAAGGAAAAGACCACCTATATTAATATATATGTAGCAGGCTCCAAATCCATCTAAAAGCTGCCCTAGCACTTCACGGGGTTTTAGGCAACAAGAATATAGCGCTGGTAAATTAATTGTACGGTCTGGCTGATTCTTCCTTTTGCACATTTTTGGCTATTGTATTGGGTGGCAGTCTTGTAAATTGGTAAAGAATATAGTATTAAACTCTGTAAATTCTAACAAAAATCTGATTAAAATTAAGTACATAAACACGGTGAATAAAGCAGTTAATTAATCTGCCAAAGCACATAATTAGGCAGTAACAAGGAAGCAGCAGCAAATTTGTTCGATGGATAAACAAAACACCCAAATAGGAGGAAAAATATAGATGTTCTTTAACAATCTTCCTGTCATTTCTTCAGGCAAGAGAATGCAAAAAAAATATGAGGTGGTAAAGATTAAAGCAAAAAGCAGGCTTTAAAGCATGATGTGTTCTTCTGTTTCTGAGCCACACACAAGCATATATCTGTACGTTGGGAGCTAGAAATGAAACTCAATATATTTTTGTTTAATTCATTGTGGGGGTAAATTGCAACAAAACAGCAATCTTGGGAAGATTTTTGTTTTGTTAAATACCTTTAGGGTGTGCTTCCTTTCTGAGCAGAGCTAAAATCTTTCCAGACAGTTCAAGAGTGCCATCTACAGGATGTATCATCTTTGTAGGGAAGGACACCTTCCACACCATGATTTTTAGTTAGCTGCGTGTGTATAAGCTGGTATATTCATTCCGAGCATTTGTGACCCTGATTCTAGTGTTTTGATTTGCATCCTGGTGCCTTCCTTTGCTCCATATCAGACCAGTATGATTACATTAATTTTTCACTATGAAATGAATGCAAATTGCGTTGAGTATAGAAGTTTGAAAAATTGATGCAGGTGCTAAAAGACCCTTGGCTGCTTTTTAAAAAAGATTTATCAGGAGATTGAAATTTGATCTAGTATATCATTCTGAGAATGTCTATTAAAAACTTCTCATGCAAACATCAAATTGTCTAATAATCATTATATTTTTAAGTGAATTGTGGACCGAAAACTGGGTTGCTATTCCCAGGACCATTTCTTCATTCAGTGCACAGGTGAGAGGATGCGTTGTCTTACTTTTTTCAAAGATATGCACCTCAAGGTGACAAGCATACCTTCTTCCACCTCCTATTTCCCCCCCCCCTCACAACTCTGTGAAGTGAGTTGGGCTGAAAGAGAGTGAGTGGCCCAAAATCGTTCAACTGGTTTTTCATACCTAAGTAGGTACAAGAAATCACTGGCTTCTAGTTCCTAGGCCAGCACTTTAACCATACCACCAAACTGGCATTCTTTCTCCATTGTGCGGTCAAACATATTTGCTGTAATTACATTTTTGTTCTCCTGTTCCAAAGGTGGTATTTTGCTGGTTCAGACCGATGCGGGCGAACCGGTAGCGGCGACGCCCCACCCACCCGCCTCGATGTAATGCCGTCCCATTTAGCCACATTTTCGAGGCTGGGCGCATGCGCGGAAGGCATGCGTGTGAGTAAAGGCACAAAGCCTACTGGATGATTTTGGGCTGGTCATTCTCCCTAAGCTCTAGGAAGAAGACACTGGCAAACCACTTCTGAAATCTTGTCAAGAAAACTGCAAGAATACAGTTCAAAGGCAGCAAAAAACCAACCAACCAACGAAAGTTTGAGAAAGAGGGGAAAAAAGCCAATCCAGGGGTTGAGCCATGAGCTCTTTCTAGAGCAGTGGTTCCCAACCTGTGGTATGTGTACCACTAGTGGTACGCGAGGGCCTTCCAGGTGGTACGCGAACACTTTCGGGGTCATGAACGATTTTTAGTTAGTTATTTTTTACTTCACAAAAATGTTTACTGCCTAACACAAGATAATCTGGCAACGATTTGCAACTGTTGCCACACGCCACCCACCTGGTCCCAGCAGCCCGAGAATCCAGTTGCTGGATGCGCGGGGCCAAAAAAGGAACGGTACTTATGGAAATAAAGTGATATCTGATCGAATTTAGTTTCTCTGGAACCAGGTGGTACGCGGCGACTGTACGGGACCTCCAAGTGGTACTCGATCACAAAAAGGTTGGGAACCACTGTTCTAGAGCCACTCTACAGATTACTTATTTAGAAAGGAAACTTGGAAGCTACTGATGGAAGCATTCCCTTATAATAATCTGCCAATGGGTATTTGAATTGTATATATGTTTCATGTCTTTAGGCCACTACGACTAGGCCTTGAGTTCAGATATGTGTGGAGCTATAATAAAAATGATTCCTAAGACTGTTTTTCTCCCATTTGTAAGGACAGGCATTAGTACTATTAATGTTTTTAGGCTAAAAAACAAAATGTTCCTAAAATATAAAGAAAGAGGAATTATATGAATGCTTAATTTCTAGGAGTATTAATGAAATGAATATTTAATGACAACCTGGGCATAGCAACCATTGGCTTTTTACTAAATTATTGTTTAAAATGTTAAAAAAATGCAACCCCAATGCACACTCTAAGCATCCGTAAACCTTCCCTTTAATTTGTGAACCTCTTGTGTTTGCACATTCTTGTAATTTAAGGAGTACAAAATTGATTTTTCGTTTTCAAACATTTTTAAAGTGTTTCTGGGCTTGCAGCCAGATGTCAAGTTCCACAAACATCCTTTTCTTTTTCTTTCTTTTTGTTGAAAAAAAAATATATTAGCAAGCCTCACGACTCATTCATAATGAACATGCTGAACTCCATATTCAGATTTAACTGTGGGCCTCCATCCAAGACAGGCAATCTAGATTGCGATGCTCACATACTGGGGCTACTAATAGAATTTATCTTCTTGCAAGCAAGGAATGTTGATGGCTTGCAACAAGACCTCCTGTACTATAAAATGAAGAAATGGTGCTCCTTAGCAGCAGTTTCCACTGGGGAAACTGGGAAAGGAAAGCCAATCAAAAGGTTAAGGGGAAAGGACAGTGTTGCCCATTCCTTGACTTTGTCATTTATGATAAGCCTTCTGCTAATTTCATTACTCAGCAAGCAGTTGGAATTGATTTTGGTTTCTCAGCTGTTAGCAAGAGGGAATTTACATTTTTAGTAGATTTCTGCCTTTCAGCAAAGAAAAATGAGCCAATCAGGGTTCATGATTGGCAATTTTTTTTCCTGGAAATTAAAGGTGCTGGAGAGGTTCTGTATTAGCTGCCTGTGAGTTAACAGGAAAGGAAAGGAAGGAAGGAAGGAAATATGATATGTAGTTCTGTGTGGATCTTAAAGAAGTCAGTCCTCCTTTAATGTAAATCTCTGTAAAAGAGGCATATTATACATGTATTTGTAAGATTGTCTAAGAAATTGCAGGTTAGGAAGAATATGTTAGACTGGAAAAGTAAAGGACATCACTACAGTATGATTGCATTTAAGCTTAATTCACAGTCAATTTCCAGAAGGAGATCTAATTAAAGCAGGATGTTGAATAAGAGGAATCCAATCAAGTGAACTCAGAAATAACTCAGAAGTTGCATTCAGAAAAACTAGAATCAATTATGGTGTTCCCAACAAGCTGAATCAAAAACACTACCATCCAATCAAATTATTTATTTTCACAGTGATTTGATACTAGAATTGAATCAACTTGAGATGTGAGTTGATGCTAGGGAGAAATGCATGTTGTATACTGTAATATACAGTGTATATTATATAAAAAGTAGCATATTCAGTAGTTGAGGCTAAAGGAGAAATAATGCATCAAACTATAAGTTAGATATAATTATTTCTACTGAAATAATTGAAATGTATGCTGAACTTCAATCCTGTTGGATTCCAGGTATCTTACACCAGGTTTGGATGTTATAGGCCAAAATCAGAGCCTTGGGAAATCGATGATTTCCCCCCAGTAGGCCTGCAAAGAAATTCTCAATTTTGCAAAAACCGTCTTCTTTGCCTTTCTCATTGATTAGTGATAAGAAGTAGCTGGGGGGTCAAGAAACCTAGAGCAGGACAGCAGAGGCCACCTTTAGATACAAGCCTTCATACTTTACTGAGGTTATAAGTACAGCTGTCTGGTCCTCAGGAGAAGCCACTCAGATAGGGTGTCCACTGTCCAATGGTGAAAGAAATCAGTCAGGAATTTCTAGCTGCATGAATTCAGGGTAGGTGGAAGGTAAAAAGACAAAAGAGTGTTAATCATCTCCTTTTCATGTGCTGCTATTTCAGCAATGGGCCTGGGAGGTTAACAATGAACATCCATGAGGCCACCAGGGTCTCTAAGGCCACCAGGGTCCCTTTCCACTTCAAGCCCTGGTTCAGCAGACCAGACCAGTGCCAGTGACTCCTCTTTCACTCATTGCAAATACCAAGGTCTTGTGAACACAGCTGCTCTTGAGAACTGAGGTGCCATGGTATCAGGACCACCTTCTAAAGGACCTGAGGTACTCTCATGGGATACAGGTACACTAGCAGTTTGCATTGTCAGTTTCTGCCTGAAGCTCCATCTCACCCTTTGTGCTGCCCTAGGCAGATTATGTTATGCCATGAGCATGCATGAGCTGACATGGGATGAGTGTTATAAGGGCTAAAAATGTGGAGACTCATAGGCTTTACATCTCTGTTGCTATGCCTACTCTTGGGAATCTCCCTCCTCCTGATATCCAATCAGCCTCCATTTTATTAACTTTATGTGAATTATTAAAAGCAGACTTATGTAGAAAAGCTTTTGTTTAGAGAAATGTTGGCATCTATTTATTGGTTAGTTTATCTTGTGGTTTGCTATGGTGGATGGCTTTGATGTATTCTTTTGAAATGTTTGGTGTTTATTATGAGGTGAAATGATGGAATGTCAAGAACATTTGCAATGGACACGTTACAAAAAAGATACCTCAGTTTCAGAAAAGTAGAAAGTGTGAAATGCTCAAAACAACTCCACCTTGACTGTGTTAGGCATAAGTTGAAGTACAGGGGAGCTTTTGACAGGCTTTCAAGATTGCTGTTAACCCTCATAGGTAGGCACAGTCAGGGAACATAAATACCTAGCAGTCATGTAAATGTGAATGTAGTTAGGTTATTATAACAGAATTATGAAAACCTGTCACAGCCCCTCTGTACTTCAACTTACTCCTGGCACAATCAAGGCAGAATTATTTCAAGTTTCTTTCTCATGTTTTCCACATCCCAGGATGAATGCACCTTTATTCTTTGCAGCTCCAAATTCTCCTGACATTCCGTCATATTACTGTACTGTGGACATTTTAATATATTTAGTAATGATACTGTAGGTTTCCGGAAGTCTTTCAATTGTGAAAGATAGAAATTTAATAGATGTACACGTTCATTTTTTTTTAAATGAAGGTCTTAATTAGCCAAGTCCTCTGAATTTGCAGGCCTCCACACTTTCACGATATTTACATCAATGCCATCCAAGATTTGGTGTTGAATTCCAGCAACCCATTATCTCTCGGTGGGACACAAATTTCTCTTTACTTCAACTACCAAAGGAAGAATAGTGGACTGAAGACAGTTCTGCATAAGTGGAGCTGATACCTAAGGGAAAGAATGAAGAGCCAGCCAGTTTACTGGCTCTTCAAACCTCAAAATGGACCAGAAATCACCCACAAGTGCCATACACCAACAGTTCTGACCCATCATCAGAGGAGATCCACAAAGGCTTGAAGAACAGTTATAATTTAAATCTTGAGTTAAGTCTTGGTGGTCTGTGGCCATGGTCCATGGCCACAAAAGGAATTTAAAGAGGGTCTGAAAAAAGTTGAGAAAAGGTTGAGAACCACTGCCCTAGACCATTGCTCCTTGTGAGGACACAAGTGAGTGGTCTCTAGCAGATTTTGAGTACTCCTAATTCCTAATGTACACAATACCAAGAAAGAAAACTATACTTTTATTATTCTACAACAGGCCTGTCAAACTGGCGGCACGAGAGCTGGATGCGTCACGCACAGGCCACACCCACCCCGGCTCTGCACAAGCAAAAAACATCATGATATGTCACGATACGTCACATGGCGCGATCGAGTTTGACACCCGTGTTCTACAAGATAGGTATTTCCTTTGCCAGAGAAAATTAGTCTGTGTTTAAAAGTGTACCAATCACGTTCATCAACCCTGCTACTTTTGTAATGTTAATTTTCCCCCCCTTTCTAATACTATAAACAGAATAGGAATAAGAACAACAAGGTTGGTTTAGTTAAAATGTGATTTATTTGGTTTAATTAGTATAGGCATATTCCAGGGGTGGGTTCTACTTACCTTCCCTACCGGTTCGCACAACAATATGAATATAGTATATAGGGGAAAGCTGTACATGGTATACAGTTCTGGAATAAATTGTTTATAGAGTCAATATGTGATACTGGTGACCTCTACTGGTTGACTGTGATAATTAAAGATTCTAAAAGTTTTCTCCTTTACAAACACATTCTTGGATAATTCAGACAAGTTACCAATTGTTTCATTGCAATAAATAAATAAATATGAAAATATTTAGAATAAAAATGTAAGCATTGTAATAGGTTGGAAGAATCAAATATATTTTATTTAAATCAGATTTGGTTTTTTGGTTTTTTGCTTGTTGTTATTTTTTTTCTAAAGTTAACAATACAAGGCTGGCCTTTTATATGTACATCCCATTAAATTAAATTTAGTACCTTAATTACTATCAGTCCAAAATATTTACGAATCTGGAACTTTTCAAGAATAAATCAAAAGAATATTTGATATTCACACTATTACTTGAATTTATTTCCATTTTAATTCATGGCATTTTGCATATTACAACTTTGAATATAAACACACCACCGAGAGATGGACAGATATATAAATTTGATAGAAAAGTAAATAAATATCACAGAAGGAAGATAAAATTGAGTATTGCTACCTGAAGCAATTTAAATGGAGCACCCTAGAACAATCTAGAAAATAAATTACCAAGCAGGGCAAACTATATAGAAATCCTCACAAATGCCATGTTATTCTTGATGATTCCAAGCTGCTACATAGACAGTTATACACTATTCAGTATGTTGTCTTAATCTTATTCTGTAAAATCAGATGGTAAATTCTGGAAGATGCTGTGTTCATAAATGCATTACAATTTCTCAATTACGAATTTGTTAGAATTGCCAGAAACATGGGAACTAACTGACTTTCTAAGCATTGGGAGAGCTTAATTCATATGGATTTCCAGACAAACAGGAAATACTAATTCACAGTAAATTCCTATTAAGCTACTTGTTTCACATTTTCAATTCAATCATTGCACAGTTAAAATGCACTCAAATCTATATTTGCATAATCTGTGGTTCATTAGCTCTTAGTTCTTGTTCATCCAGAAAAAGTTTGGGAAATAAGTGCTTTAGATATAGTTTGGGTCATAGTTTTAAGAATAGTTATTGAGAACAGTACAAGATTTCTATTTTTTTTTCATACAAGTGCACAATAGGTGATTTCACAAAGAATCTGTCAACATTCCAGAAATGCAGAAACTCTTTTTACATAATTCAAGATCAGTGGTGCAAGTAATTAATTTTGTTTTGCAGAACAAATTGCTTTAGGTTTTCTTGCAGTCGAGCTGCATGTGCATGCACGTGCACGCTGGCCCACTGCTCGCACGGCCTTGTTCACTTCTCCCTCCCCCAACCAGGTGGTCAAGTTTGGGGACTGCTGGTCTAAACGACATTAAGCCATTCACATAATGCACTGTGGACCTGTGAACTAAACTTTTCAGTAGCTCCTTCACAGAGATCTGCAGTTCTGTTTTATATATATGAGCTGGATACAGTATACAGTATTTCTTTTTCTGTAAACAGATCAGTCAGTCATGAAGAAGGTTAATAAGAAAGAAAAAGCAGAGTTACTCAACTCCTATTTTGGTTTAGTCTTCAACATCAAAAAACAATAGTTTCCATCAAGAATTTGTGAAAGGCAAAACGAAGGGGCAGGAATCCATCTACTTACTACCTATCCATCAATCAGTTTTTATAGCACCCCTCTCCCCAGACTCAAAAGACTTTGAGCATGTTACAACAAGTTAAAATTAATATAAGTGAAGATAGGAATAAATCAATTTTTTAAAAAACCCAGTAATAATAAAGTTTGAGAAAGAAATTGTGAATACTTCTCTACTCTGAATGACATCAAAATCTTTTGTATCAACACATTAAAAGAAGCAGATGATCTGTCCAAATCCAAGTATATTATCTTGGACAAATCCAGAAGAAATAGTAAAGTCCTAAGAGCAATTGTTTTCAAAACTTATTTTCAAAAAGAGGTGAACACAGACTTTTCTGGGTTTAGGAATGTGATCTAATGCCCAGGATTCCTTGTGAACTTTTTCTGTTTCATTAACACAGCAAAGCAAGTCAGACAAGTTTCTACTTTTGATTTGAGTCAGCATTCCTTTGCAAGAGTTATTTCCAACTAGCTAAGCCCAAAGCCTTCCCTTGGCTCTCCCGCTCCCTCTGCCCACTTGATTGATAACGGCAATAAATTGCAGCAAGTTAGAAGTGACTGCCCAGGCATTTTTAAAGTCAATTGTTTTCCTCTACAGAAGACATAAACAACTAGAAAAAGTTTCTTGTATATAGCGAAATCTACCTTGTTATGAGCTAAGCCTAACATATAAAATGTTAAGTATACATTTTGCTATTTTTTTTGTCTAAATTCCCTTTCTAATTAGAGATATGAATGGGGTTTATTAAACTGGCTAATTTTTTTTCTCCTCTGGGCAAACACAGAAATGGACTTTGGCTTCCTCTCTGGCTGGTAGAACTGGCTGGTAGATCAGCCGCCTGAAGAGACACTTTGGGTACTTGGTAGATTTTGTTCAATTCATTGGTCTTCTTCAGTTGCCACTGCATTCTCTCAATCTAAGGAATTCCAGCCTCCCCTCAAGCCAAGAAACTTCATCAGTTCCATAACTGCCAACTTAAGGTGGTCCGTCACCCATCAGCACTTTTTTCTAAAATTTTGTTGAAGGAAACTTCAACAGTCAACCTTGTCTTGAATCCATCACAGTTGTCCAGTCATCATGTCTCGAGTTCACTTTATATAAAACTTCTTTCCAAAATCTCTTTTTTAAAGACTAGCTGTTGGGATTGATTGATTGATTTGGGTGGCACACAATTTATAAAAGAATACATAATTTAAAAAGGAATGTGACCCCTGGACAGAACTACATGAATAATGTACAAAAAGTTGCCAGGGGCTCCACAAGGACCCTGAGAACAGAGCCAGGTCTTAAGGAATTTTTAGAATATTTGAAGGTTGGGAGCCATGCGTACCTCTGGGGCATGTTGTTCCAAAGGGCAGAGAAGGCACACTCCCTCACTTCCATAATTAATTAAAGAGACTCAAAGCTTATCCACTCTGCCTGACCATATCAGGCTGGCAGAAATAATCAGAGACAGGTGGTCTCCAAATAACTAGATCCTGTGGCATGATCCTGTTCATATTAATTAATTAAATCCAATTTTGAAGCTTCCAAATCCTTGATGACTATGGAAGGTTGACAAATAAAGGAAAAATAATTCAGTACTTCTAAAAAGAGAACACGACTGACTGGAAAAACAGGTGATGACCTCGAACTGCACCCAGATGCTGGTAACCAATGCAGTTCATGAAGCAGCAAAGGCATATGGACTTATAAGAAGCACCCATTACTACCCATGTCACTGTATTTTGAACCAGCTAGGGGCCACGGTGGCTCACGTGGTAAGACGCTGGGCCTGCGCACCGCTGAGGTTGGCAGCTCAGCAGTTTGATTCCCGTGAGCAAATAAACCGTGGAAGGGACAAGAAAGGAGCCTCCCCCAACTGCCTACTGGCATTCAGGTGTCCCACGGGTAAAGATAACACCAGCCAAAAAATTACTTTCACAGAGGCAGCCAGCCACCTCAGTGATCCCTGGCTAACATGTGCCATATGATAGATAGATAGATAGATAGATAGATAGATAGATAGATAGATAGATAGATAGATAGATAGATAGATAGATAGATAGATAGATAGATGATAGATAAATACAAACAAAAACAAACAAATAAATAAATAAATAAAACCAGCTGAATCTTTTAAAAGAAACTGTGTTTCTGTTTAGGTGGCTATGTTGCAGGATACTAAAGAATTATGGACAATAGCAGGTTGATACAGGGGAAAAAATATCCAGCAAAACACAATCCAATCAGTCTGACATTTATTTATTTATTTATTTATTTATTTATTTATTTATTTATTTATTTATTTATTTATTTATTTATTTATTTATTTATTTATTTATTTATTTATTTATTTATTTATTTATTTATTGGTTCTTATATGCCGCCCTACTCCCGAGGGACTCAGGGCGGCGTACAGCAATATACAAGAACACTAGATAATAAACAGTAATTCAAAAACCAAGTTAAAAAGTTAAAAAAAAATTGAACAATTAAAAATATTCACCAACCAGATATACCCGGGGGAGAGCTCAGATGGACTAGTCTCTACCCCCTGCCTGCAGGAAAAGCCATGTCTTGACGGCTTTTCGGAAGGCCAGCAGGGTGGGGATGGTTCGGGTCTCTGGGGGAAGTTGGTTCCAGAGCACGGGGCCCCCCACAGAGAAGGCCCTCCCCCTAGGGCCCGCCAACCGGCATTGTTTGGCTGACGGGACCTGGAGAAGACCCACTCTGTGGGCCCTAACCGGTCAAAGGGAAGTATGAGGCAAAATGCGGTCCCAAATGTAACCTGACATTCTAGCGCAGATCATGTAGAGAATGATCTCTAAGCACCATGAAAACAATATGATAATTACCAGTAGTCAGTATGGCTTTGTTAACAAATCTTCCTAGGCCAGTGATGGCGAACCTATGGCACGCGTGCCACAGGTGGCACGTGGAGCCATATCTGCCGGCACGCGAGCTGTTGCCCTAGCTCAACTCCAGCATGCATGTGCGTGCTGGCCAGCTGATTTTTGGCTCGTGTGGAGGCTGTGAGGGCATTTTAGGTTTCCAGAGGGCCTCCGAGGGGGTGTTTTCGCCCTCCCCAGGGTCCAGGGAAGCCTCTGGAGCCTGGGGAGGGTGAAAAACAGGCCTACCAGGCCCACCGGAAGTCAGGAAATGGGCCATTTCCGGCCTCCAGAGGGCCTCTGCGGGGGCGGGAGAGGCCGTTTTCACCCTCCCCAGGTATTGAATTATGGGTGTGGGCACTCACACGTGCGTGACAGCGCACGCGCACGCGTTTTCGGCACCCGAGGGAAAAAAGGTTCGCCATCACTGTCCTAGGCAGTTGATCCCCAATTCTGATTAGATCGTGGAAACATTAAAGGTATAATATACCTTGACTCCAGTAAAGTATTTGACAGTTACTCATGACATATTGATTAGCAAGTTCTTTATGTTTAGGTTAGTATACATAACTATTAAAGAGCTTTACGCTGTTAATTGAAAATCATATTCAATGACTGTTCATTTGTGGTTTCTCATCAAACTGGAAAAAGGTATAAAGTAAGGCACCACAAAAGATCTGTGGTGAGTCCAATAATTTTCATTAATGATTGGGATGACCAGGAAGAGTGAACACTTATAAAATTTATGGATGATAGAACATCGAGTGAAACAAATAATACATTTGAAGACAGATATAAAATTCAATGCTGCCTTTATAGAATAAGCTGAAAGTAGCAAAATAAAATTTAACAGAGATGAGTGCAAAGCTTTTTACTTAGGAAACAAAAATTGACTATTCAAATATGGTATGATAGGGGATACCTTGTGCGGGGGAGGGGGGTTTCGCGTCTCCCGCATCCTTCCCTCCTGTCACAGGTTTACTTGCTTTATATGTCTTGGTAGCGTTTTTGTTTAATTTTCCTTTTATATCTCCCTGACCAAGGGTTGCACCCCCTGTTTCACTTTTCTCTCTCTCTAGAGGCTTGCTTCTTCTTTTGGAATATCTCTAAGCTCTGTAGGATTGTTTAAGATTTGCTTTATGTGAGGAATAGACAGACATTGACATGTTTCTTGAACAAACTATTAAACAGTTTATTTAAATACAACTTCTCAGTAATTGTCAAGTGAATTTGTTACAGACACCAGCTCTTCAATTCTTTCTTTTCTCTTCTTCACTCTCTGAGACTCTCTTTGCTTTCCTGACTAACCCTAAGCAAATCTAATTCTTCTTTGTTTCTAGGCCTATAGATAAGAGTACGTTTCACCATTTATCTCTATCCACAGATTATTCAATATATATCAATCACTCTTGTTCCCTGACCCTGGCTCCTGCTTCCCACAGAACTGCCTAAGGCCTAACTTCTCTCTTTGGAAGTCACACACAGAGCTCCTCAGCTCTCCACACTAAATCTTCCTTCTTTTGAAAGTTACCTCATAACATAACAGAGAGAGCTCTTCAGCTCTTCTCACTAATACAGACAGAGAGCTTTCTTCTAGCTCTTCTTACTAAATCCTTCCCTACTGGAAGTTACCACATAACAGAGAGCTTCCCTCCTTTGGCAATTACCTCATAACTTAACAAAGAGCTCAACATTTCTCTCAGCCAGGCCTTTTATAGTTCCTGGCCCTGCTATCTATGCTCCGATTGGCTGTCTCTTGTGATGTCATCTATCCCTCCTCCCTCCTGGAGCACTGGGATAAACACCTCCCCCTTTCTACTTACCATGCATTTAAAAGCTGTTTGGCTCTATACTTACTTGCTTAAACAGTTCCTTTTAACAACATTTTAACTTTAAACAACAACTTACAATTTTACATTCAGTACCTGCATGTGGGCACCACACCTTGCTTGATAACATTATTGTGTAAAAATGCTGCAACAGAGTGTATTATAAAAAGAATATGAGACAACTCAGTGATGCGTCTGGGAAATGTAGTTTTATGAATGAAGGCAAATATACTGTATGTGTTCCAGGATAATGATGCGAGATGAATTTGGGTTGGTCACCAGGATCAGACAGTTGGAGCCCATCTTTATTTATATTTATTTATTTATTATTTATTTTGTCAAGCATGTATTAGATAACAGATACAAGTATAAACATGATTATTAATACATGAAATAGATACGAATAAAAGGGGACATTAGCATAGGGACAGTTGGTGCACTTATGCACGCCCCTTACGGACCTCTTAGGAATGGGTTAACAGTAGACAGTCTAAGGTTAAAGTTTATGTAGTTTTAGTCTGCATCAAAGGAAGTATCATTTCCATATTAGAGGAACTAATTAGCCCACTGTTTTGTAAATTGATAAGATCCCTTCTTGAGTAGTGAAAACAGTTTTGACCATTTTTTGACAAAAGGGTGGATTTAAATTTGCAGTGAGCAGGTTCCAGTTGAATTCTATGGGGAAAATAATCTTACATTAATAGAAATTTGTTAACGAAACCCCTTCATAGGATACTTTCAAGTAAAGACTAGATTTGCTATTCTTTAACTTGGATTCCTACAATATTCAGGATGTTGGACATTATATTTTAAATATCCTCTTCTAACTCTGTGATTGTTTAATTGTTACTATTCTTACTTCTAAAATTCTATTATTATATTTCCCGGTTGCCGCAAGCTTTAAAAAGCTGCATTTTATATTCATTGTTCATTACTATGTGATGTTCTAGTGTTTTTCTCAAATGAATAACCTCTAAATAAAAGAAATTACATCATTCATCATTTTAATTTAGTGATTGGAGTATCCTTCCATAATGTATTGATTAAAACCAAGAGCTACATTATAATGACTCAACAAAGTAGCTACAAATAAGGATTGAAGGTATTTCACTGATAGATTTTTTAAGCGATATATATGATTATGAATAAATATGATTATAGTAAGTGAAATTATCTGATCTTTGTGGTAGGTCTGAAAATAACCTTCAGTAAAGGGCAGCATTAATTGTTCTGTTCTAAATATATCAATGCTGGAAAGGATTCCTAAATTGTATTCATAGACCTTAATTACTTTTTAAAAGTACAATTTTCGAAAAGTAATCTCAGTATAATAGCACTGTTTTCTTTTTCCACTGACTATACAACCATGGTTATGATTCTTCTCCCCCCCCCTTAAAATTATAATTCTGCTATTACCCTCATAAATCTTCAGTTGTGTTGAAAGGGTATAGGCTCTTTAGGGAAGAGGAGGTAGGGACGTGGGTACACTAGCTCTCTCTGTTCCCCTCCACATGTAGGTAATGTTTCCTTTGCCTACAAATGTTTTCCATGTGAAAGTCACTTAAAAAGCCAGGCTTCCCCATCATAGGCGCCTCTGTAGAATAACAACAGAGAAAACAAAAACAGAACAAGAATATTAGACCGAGCTGCCCTTCCTAGAGTGTAGCGTCTCAGCACCATCAAAGTCTTGGGTACAATTCCCAAAGACCTCCAGAAGTTCTTCCTAGTGTTTGGTCCTGAACCCTAAATACATTTTGATTGATTGATTGATTGATTGGCTCTTCCTAAATTGTAATACTTAATGTAACAAGAGCGGGAAAATAGTAACTAAATGACTGGAGAGTAAAAACATCTACTATTTTAATTTCTATTCAATTTAAATATGTAAAATAAGATTTGT
The DNA here is from genome assembly GCA_023053685.1 of Diadophis punctatus similis. Taxonomy (NCBI): domain Eukaryota; kingdom Metazoa; phylum Chordata; class Lepidosauria; order Squamata; family Dipsadidae; genus Diadophis; species Diadophis punctatus. Next base: position 198,292,254 of record JALIGW010000002.1, read on the forward strand.
TTTTTATCTTTATCCCACATATTAGAGTAGGAAGAGTAGACTCTGGCAGACATTTTCAAAGATCAAGCATGGACCTTGTGTAAAATTCAATACTTTTAGGATGCTTAGAGGAAACTGCTTTGTAACTATCCATTCTATTTATCTGAGGCAGGGATCAGGGGTGAAATTCAAAAATTTTCCCTGTGGGCGTGGCTTGGTGGGCGTGGCAGGGGAAGGATACTGCAAAATCTCCATTCCCACCCCACTCCTGGGAGAAAGATATTGCAAAATCCCCATTCCCTCCCCACTCCTGGGGGAATGATATTGCAAAATCTCCATTCCCACCCCACTCTGGCATCAGACAGAGGTGGTATTTGCCGGTTCTCCGAACTATTCAAAATTTCCGCTACCGGTTCTCCAGAACCTGTCAGGACCTGCTGGATTTCACCCCTGGCAGGGTCCTATGAAATGCTATCAAAGCCTGGGGAATATTATCTGGGATGTTAAACTGAGTTTAAACATGCTTGGGATAAACACATGTCCATCATCCAACAAAAATGAAAAATGAAAATAAAATAAAATTTTAAATAATAAATAAATTAATTTAAAAAACAACAACCCGGAAGAAAACCTCAAAGGGCTCTCTTGATGGATCACTAGGTCTTTTTCTGCCATCAGATTTCTGTTTTTTTGTTTCCATCCTTCCTATCTTCATTTACAGCTGTCCCTTCTCATTAACATTTTCTATGCAGCATCCCCCCACCCCCCATTTCTGCAATACGAGGATATTTCAGTCCAATGTTTGACGTGAAAAATATTCTTTTTCATCCTTTCCCCAGTTCTTGGCTACCTTGCTCATCAATGTCTTGGTTCTTGGCTTCCTCCAGGCCCAAAATGTTATTGTTTTAGCAATGTTAGGCTCCTCCACCTTTGTCTGAATATCCATAAATTCTGTTACAGCTGATATACGAATGAATGGAATAGCATAACTAGCCAAGTGCTTATATTGAGAAAATAGGAAATTAGAGCCAGAAAGCCAAGAGGACTAGGAAACGAGGACTGTAGATAAATTGCTCAATTCCTTATATTGTTCATTTAAAATAATATGCACATCATTTCAATATATACTACCATAATTATAGGAATGTAAATTCCAATTGCTGTGATATTTGTCACCAGCACTGTGCAGCCTTGAATTTCTGCCATAGTTCTGTGTGAAATATTTTGGAGGTTCTGCTTTTATCCTATTTCATTTATTCACAGACATAAGAGTGTATAAAACTCTGTTTCCGATGTTCATAAGTAAGTGCCATTGTCAATAAAACCTACACTATATCATCCTCAGGAAGAGAAAACAAGCGGAAAGTACAAATATCATTTTGCAAGAACCGTTTAAAGTGGTTTGGGATCAGATACGGCGGGGACCAAATACTGATCATCTTTTATTTTATTTATTTATTTATTTATTTATTTATTTATTTATTTATTTATTTATTTATTTATTTATTTATTTATTTATTTATTTATTTATTTATTTATTTATTTATTTGTGAGATTTATATACCGCCTCACAGTGCAAGCACTCTCTAAGCGGTTTACACCAGTAAGCAATGTATATTTATATTGCCCCCAACAATCTGGGTCCTCATTTTACCTACCTCGGAAGGATGGAAGGCTGAATCAACCTTGAGCCGGTGAGATTTGAACCGCTGACCTGCGGATCACAGTCAGCTAAAGTGGCCTGCAGTACTGCCTCTAACCGCTGCGCCACCTCGGCTCTTCCTTGACCACTGAATGCTGATTAACTAAAAAAATAATGCAAATGGAATGGAGCATTTTAAGGAGAAAATTTTCATACGTAGTTTTTGGAGTAGTATGGTATTTCAATAATACAATTAAATAGGTAATGAAATAAATAGAGAATGAATATACAAACAAAGTAAATATGGTTCTTATCTTTATTGTTTTGAACCAGCATACAAGAAATGTTTAATGCAGGAAACCACAAAATAGAAAATACATACTACTATCTATAATTAAATGGTCAACAAAAAACTGAAATCTATTGTGCAATAAGCTTCCTATCTCCATCATTGCATTTCTTCAGAATTTGACATTCGTATATAGTTAGCAAAGATCTATGATGTTAAAACACCCTGCCCCAACCCAAAATGTGGGTAAAGGACCCACACATTGAAATATCCTTAAAACCGGAAGAAAGAAAAAGAGCAAAGAGCAGCTTAAGAGCAAGAGAGGGCGACAAAGATGATAGAGAAGGGAGAAACTTTTTATTATTTTTTGAAAATTAACTTCAGGTAGGTTTTTTTTACCCCCAAAAAACCCTCTTTGGACCTTCCCTTGTGTAGATGTAAGTGTGATGCTGGGATCAATATACTAGTTCAGACCTGTTCTACACCTGCCTTTCACACAGAAATCAAAGCAAAGAAATAATTCTCATGTAATTTTATCAACTTTATGCAGAAAATACATAATAGAAATTGATTCATTTTGGAAAGTATACCAATATTATTTTTCCCATGTTGAGTTTATCTTTCCCACTCAGGCGAAAGGAGAAAACAACAAAAATGCTATTTCAGAATTCAGCAGAGAAAAGGGATTCGCTGTATGTATTTATCAAGTCAAGCAGGGGTTTAAAATCCTCGCATTTGGATTGTTAACATTCAACAGCTAAAACAATACCAGCTAGCCAACCACAGATTATGTATTATAAGAATATTCATATTTTTGGAAGAGATCTTTCTTAGAATAAATTTAGTGATGATAATGAGACAAGCCAGTCATGGCTAATTTGCCCCATAGATTGAATGACACTAGTTTAAATATGTTTCAGTAGTTTAAATATCTGGAAAAAAAACAGGGCAAGGTATGCCTGCTAAGGAACTGCCTATTGAAAGAATTGGTCTTAACTCAGTACTGTGAATATATGAATGTAGATTTTAGGAGAGCCTTCAACTGTTGCTTCCCTTTTTTCTAAGACAGGGCCTCTTCTTCAGTAGTGGGTTGTACATTCCGTCGCTACCGGTTCGCTCGCGCACGCTCACAATGCTTCTGTGCAGAAGCGTCCCGGGTGGGTGGTCGGAGCTGCCCGCCACCGCTACTGGTTCACCGAATCGGGCCGAACTGGGAGCAACCCACCGCTGCTCTTCTTCCTTTTGGCACAAATTTGGGAACTGTGGCAGTATAAATGAAATTCTCAAAATTCTTTTGAGTTGATAATAATAGCTGTTTGTACTTTGTACTAATATGTTTGTACTTTGTACTAATACAACTTTTTGAATAATAAAAAAAAAATAGTAACAACAGCCCCAACCACCCACAACAAAGAAGTTTCTTTTAAAGCTGTCTTCAGTCTGAAGTGTATTTTTCAAAGAGAAGAGTTATTATCTGCTCCATGGTGAAGGGCATTCCACGATTGGCATAAAATGGGCATGCTCTGCCCTTTGCAGGACTTACCATAACAAATGATAGAATAATTTTTCTGGAACATTTTAATGAAAATGGAGGAAGGTATCTAAAAAGGGCACAGATGTTCAGAGTTCCATAAAGATTCAACGGTTCCTTGGATTTAGATCAGCCAAAATGTGCTGTTTGTCAGAGCCACTCATGCTCTGGGATGATAGAAAACAATTCTATTCTCCATAGTGGGTGGAGCTAGCCTCCAAGAATGGGTTAAATCTGCCCTCTAGCCAATAGGACCGAGTCTTAAACAAGGTATAAATAGTGCCCTTGTAGATTGGCACCCCCTCTTTTAATCTCGGTCTTTAGCCAGAAGGATTAGTGCTTTTCCTATCTTGAAGGCTAGTTCCACCATGACAACCTCTACAACCATCTTTCTGTGAGTGTTTATTCTCCTCCATAAGTCTCCGCAGGGTGACAGCTGTCAAAGCCCTAGGGTGGAGCGCGGCTCGGGATGCTGCCCAGCCACATTTGGCTGCCTAATTAAATCTCAGGACAGCTAGAACCTTTCAACTGCAGCCACCTCGCGAAAACAGCTTGCGACTACGCCGCCAGCAACATCGTTCACTAATTGTCAGGGGGAAAGCCAGAAGTGACTCTTTCAACAAGCCGCAGAAGCCCAGCGCTTGGGTGGCCACCGGCTTTCCCCCTCCGGCTGGAGCCCGTGCTCCCATAGCCGGTTGGGTCCCTCCCCACGTTTCGGCCGTCCCAAGCAGGGTATTCCCGGCTAGGCCTTGTTCCAGCAGTCGGCCGTCACCAACAGAAACGATTCTGTCAGGCCTCGTACTGCACCTGTCAATCCTGGGTGAGGCGTCTCGGTGGGAAAAACCGTTTTCGGATCGGAGGCCGGTGACGTCATCCGCCGCCATTTTGAGGCACCCGGAGACGGCGATTTCATTGGCCAGCGTTGTTTGAGGAGCCAGCCAGCACCAGCTCTTCCTCTCCTGCCGGCTTGTCAAGGCGGAGCCTCTGCGCATGCGCAGTGTGTCTCCGCTCCTTGCCAGGGTGCCGACGCGGAGGCCAGCGTCGTCTGAGGAGCCGAGCAGCAACAGCTCGTCCTCTCCTGCCGGCTTGTCGAAGTGGAGCCTCTGCGCATGCGCAGTGTGTCTCCGCCCCTTGCCAGAAGTGCCGACGCGTAGGCTGTACCAGCGTGCAATAGAGCTCTTCAATAAAGTTTTTGTTAAAAACAAATGAGCGGTTTCGGCGAAAATACCTGCAGGTAGCCTTATCTGCCGATCGGCCCTGCCGCTCCATTGCGCTTGGCGCGAAGGCAGTTGCCGCCCACTGAGGTGATTAATGGTTTGCTCCGACAGCCGAGGCCCTGGCTCGTCTTGATAGCAGGGACAATCTGCAAGTCACACGTGGCGACTTGTTCCTACACTGCTCGTTTGGGCCGGATCCGTCTTGGCAGCATTCCATCAGCGAGGATCCGGATCATCTCGTTAGCAGGGACCGTCTTGCAGACACACTTCCTCTGCTGCCCGTTCGGGTGCACCTAGGAGCCTCGGCACGACCCCCCACCCCCCCAATAAAGGGCCTGCCGGCAGACAACGTAACTGACGACAGGGCTCAGTGCGATCGGCCCAGTGACAAATGACACACAGGGGATGTAGAACGTTCCCTTCTCCCCCCCCCAGGCCATTCGGGGCGTAATTCCCACTGGCTGCAAGTCCGCTGCCGCCCGCAACTGGCCTATGCACTCTCCGCTTCCAGGGCGGAGAAATGTCAAGCAGCAGTATGTGAATAAGCCCGGGCCTTGACAGTCTTGGGGAGAGCTATTCAGTGGCGGGGCACATTCAGTGGGGCCCAGAGAGCTCAGAACGCCGGCTGCATGTTCGCCCTGAGCCGACCAGCAAACATATCAAACAGCAGGCGCTCCTCTGCTCAACGAGGACGACGTCGCAGCACCCGGCAGATAGGATCGGTGTTTTTTCCTCCTTGCATGATTTAAATTTGCCTCGGGAGATCGGCGCCGGCGCCGCGGCCATGAGCTCCGCCTATCCGAGCCGCGCCGCAGCTGAGGCTATTATTAGCTCCCCTCGGCGCCTCGCGCAGCCGCATTCAAGTCTCCTAGGCCTCCTGGGGCTCTGGTCTCAGTGCCTGCCTTATGTATTTGGATAGGACGGCGGGGTGGGCTCGGCTGTCAGCAGCAGCCCTTCGCCCGGCCGCAGCTTTACATATTCTTCAAGGGACTGCTGAGAGCCGCGCGCAGCCGCAGTCCCCGACGCAGGCCCCGTAAGACTACGTCGTCACTAACTCCGCTCCCCACAGCCGCTCCTCAGTGCTACAAGTGGATCGGATTCTCGGTGCGCCACAAGCAACTGTCTCGGAGATTGCTTGGCCAGATAGCACCCTGGGCCCGCACAGACGTTGCTACAGGCAACGTGGAGCACCACAGGGGTCCCCTAGACTGGCCTTCAGGCTTCTCTGGCTTAGTTGCTTGGGACTTTCAGGGCCAGATCGCCCAGGCTGGGGATCTCCCGTAGGGACTAGCAGCCGCCCTTACTAGCAGCCGCATTGACAGAGCGGCTACGGCTACGGCCTTGGCAGCCCAATAGGGATTCCCCCACGCGAATTCGAGTCCCACCCACAGCGTGACGTTTTTCTTCTGTTCTCCTGCGCAGACCTCCCCTTGATAAAGCCGGGTAGTTACAATCAGCGGTGAAAGGGGGCCACGTCAGCTAAGGGAAACTACGTCTACACCAAGCCTTGGCAATTGGTAACCCCGCTGTTACCACAGCTGCCGCTGCCTCGGGCTGGGGTTCTTTCTTCCCCCACTGAAGCACTGCGGTCAGTGTCCCTGACCCAACTGAACAACCAGATATTCTACCAGGCCTCCCAATGTAGGCATCCATGTTGAGATCCTGAGGGGATCTAGAGTTTCCTCTGCGGTGATGCCCTCACAACAGAAGTTACGGGCTCACCAATGACATGTTCCACATGTCATTTCTCCTAGCCTAACATTCCTGCACCTGCCTCGGAGGGTCCTCTCTGCTGACCCCGATGGCCTTTGCCCGGAAATAGTTGTAAGGGGGTTTCCCATTATCAGGTGCCTACCCCTGGGAGGACGGCAGGGCTGGAATGACGTCAGCAAAGTGCTCGGGCAGTGTCACTGTGACCCACGGCCGAGGAACCGACGCCTTCAGCAAGCACCAGCCAGGCGTTGCCCAACAGTCAGTCAGCGCCCTCCCAAGAGACCACTCAGCAGACATAGTCCGGCGTCTCCTCAGCCAGCATTTATGCCCCCTTTTCCAAAACTAGCAGTTACTGCAGGTGCAGCTCCTGTCAAAAGCTCTCCGAATCACCGTACGGCAGGTTAGACTACCGTTTCCGTTCCCCCTGAGCGGGCGGCAACACCTACATGCTGTAGGAAGACGGTCCTGGCTGGGCCCCTCGGTTACGCAGCCATCGGGCCATGACCTTCGGTAGCCACGCAGGCTCCACCTGCCTATAGGGCTGTGATCATGCACAGGGCCATTATACAGGCATTGCTCTGGGGGCCCATGGCTCTGGCTCTCATGCAGTTTCAATGCTGACAGTGAACTCAGTCGCCGCTACCTGTCACCAGATCACGGTACGACAGAGGATAAGCTGTACTGAGGTGATCACAGGGATCAAAAAAGGCCGAGGACTAGGGAGCTCAGGAGGTTACACATGGCCTAACAAGGTAGATCGGTTCAAGTTTCTATGTTTTGAGGAGATGGACAGTTTACCGACTGGATTTAGTCTTTTGCTAGTCCTTCCACTCCATTGAAGTCCTAGCCAGAACTGACCGTTAGCACACCAGCCTCTCTCACGCCCCCGTCAGGTCGTCAAGTCCGACTTCTGTCTCACAAGGAAGACCCATTGTCGCCCAAGTTCTGGCAGTCTCAGACCCTGGACACTTGGACCGGGGTTCTACCGTCCCGTGGCTCCTGGCGCTTATTCTGCAAGTTGGAGTCGCGACGGTGTCCAGGTCATCCGCTAGGGTCATCATGCACCACTGGGTGGCTCCCGGATTAGGGTCTGGCGCGTCTTTAGGGGTAGGCCAACCCTATCACGCCGTCCCTAGTCAGATTGCAACAAGCAGATACCAGCTACTGTTGCGCGGGGGTACAACAACAACAACAAAAAAAATAAAAAAAATAAAAAATCCTGTCATAGCTGCCGCCCTCAGCTGGGACGCTTTATGTCCACATTCTTACATTGGGCATACCGGCTGAAGGGCACGACGCTGTTCTTGGACGAACGCCGGAGGGACGCAGTCAGTCTTTTCATTGACTGCAGCCCCTCTAACACCAGCTCCATCTGTCCTCACCGGACAATAACCAGGGATCTTCGTATGCTCCTCCCATTGGTCTCCCAGCTATCCATTTCAGGTCCACTCCATCCCCTCCATTCCGACGTCCCTTAATCCTCCCCCTGACGGGGGTTTTCTTCCCACAGCTCCCAGGGAGGGAGTCGGGATGACAGCATACATCACGTTGCCACTGGGCGTAACGGGCTTCTCATTGACAGATAAGTGGCTCCCGTGAAGGTGTATGCCACAGTTCAGTCCACAGCCCCAGTGGGTGCCTCAGTCGGAGGATGGATCGCCATGTATCTATATCTATATCTATCTATCTATCTAGCTATCTGTCTCTATATATAGCTACATATATCTATATAAACAGAGAGAGTACATGGAAGGGGCCCACCATGGAGTTTGGCCTCATGGGTCCATCCTAGTGAGCCTCGCTCTGATGCTCTGACCCATGCTCCCGGGGCCTTCTGTACTGTATACAGAGCCTCCTACACTGATCAGGGGACCCTCAGGGATCCTGATGCCTGCATCACTGGCACTGCCTGAGTTCAATTCCTTGAGACTTTTTACTCTATCTTTCTATTGCTCATTGCTTGCTGCTCCAAGGGTTTCTGCCCCATGCAAGTCGGCCCTTGTGGGCGCATTAACGGGCCTCCCCATTCAATTCCAGTATATTGTTCATCGTGACTCTCTTGTCATAATTCTTAAGGCCCTGCAGCCTTATATCCAAGGACTGACGATATGCGTCTTCCCCAGTACTGGGGAGGCAGCTCACCAATCTCTATCCGGGAGCCCGCTCCATCCAGGAGCCATCCTGGCCTTGCCCGTATAGGGTATGTTGGTGACCGGTTCCCTGTCGCATTGTCCATCTGTTGATGATTCGTCACGGGGGGGGCCATTCGCTCCGCCGCAATTTGGCGGCTCCTTGCCGGTACTCTCATGTCACTCCTTGCAGTATCTACCGTTTCATCATACCGTACCCAGGAGTCATGTCATCTATATCCCCCTGTAGCTCTCTGGTATTCTGCCTGAGATCGGCCCATAATCATCTCTTCGATCTCTGGGGAGTCCTGATGGTCCTTGGTGGACATTGTCGCCCCACTGTTAGGTTCTAGTAGGTAATCTCTGATGGCGTTCCGGTGGTCCGGGACCTATCGACCCTACGGTTTTCCCCATCACGGCGGATCCAGTGGCTGGTTCTCCCTGACAGTGTGATGGTGCGGTTTTGTCTCTCCCTGACACCCTTTGTCCGGCATTACAAATTGGACATTTATGCCTCTGAAGAGGCGGATTTTGGCAGGCGGGTGTTGGGCCAAGTACCTCCAGTGAGCGATCTTACCAGCCACAACGGTTGAGCCCGCCCTAGGGACATTATGCTTTGGTATGTCCCATTCTTGGAGGCTAGCTCCACCCACTATGGAGAAGGGACGTTGGTACTCACCTGTGAGACGTCCTTTCTCGTAGGGTGGAGCTAGCCTCCAAGTCCCTCCCTCATTGGGGTCTGGCTGGGCACGCTCGCATCATTGTTCTGTACATAGTTATTGCTATCTGATCAGGGATATGTTCCCTCCTATACATAGTTCATATCTTCTCTGGTTGTTTTTCTCTGTAAATAGTTAATAAATTGTCTGGTTGGTTTGGAAAAGCACATTGAGTCTGTTTTGTCCCTCGATTAAAAGAGGGGGTGCCAATCTACAAGGGCACTATTTATACCTTGTTTAAGACTCGGTCCTATTGGCTAGAGGGCAGATTTAACCCATTCTTGGAGGCTAGCTCCACCCTACGAGAAAGGACGTCTCACAGGTGAGTACCAACGTCCCTTTTCTATCTGCCTATTCTCGGCGTCCTCCTTACCCAAAAAAGAAAGTTTAATATTATCTTTGGCATTCATAAAGCAGGCCATGTTTACTCTCTCTGCTTCACCTCCCCCTCCCATGATTCTTCATGGTTTACTCATGGTTTCCTTGCTGAAGCTCGTGCTCATGGTTTGCTTATGGTTTCCTTGCTCAAAAATCTCGAAGAATCATTTTCTAGATAGTTCTTCAGTTACAATGCCTACAGCTAGAATATACTGCAATGTTATGATCCTAGTGGATTATACAATTCAGGTATCTGTTTACAACTGCTTAGCAATGTTTGCCCACTTTTTAAAGAGGAGGAGGAGGAAGAAGAAGAGGAGGAACAGGAAAGAGGAAAGAGGAAGAGAAAAGAAAGAGGAAGAGGAGGATGTAGCAATTAGGACAAAATCAAGGGAAGAAAATATTTTCTCTACCATCTCTGAAATAGTTTATTGGTTCATAATTTCTCCCTCTATCCCCTATCCCTTCAAACTGTAGCTGAACATGATATCTGTCTTTGCCTTTTCTTTCTGGTTGACTGTAGATAGGATGGAAGAATGCATTCTTATTCAAGTAACCTGGAGACCATATGCAGGGAACCGAACCTTCTATAGTCGCCACTCTCATGAAGAGCTCTCCCTTATTAATTTGTAGCTGTCTTTTTACTGAGGGAAAGCAAGGTTTGACAAATTATTCATTTCCACCATTCACTTTATCAGTGACAACATCCTTGCTTGACAGAATGCCAGTACATTTTTTGGAATACCTAAGTGTAGAAAATGAAGCAGTGATATCCTGTCTGAATGAGAGATATTTATTTTTTGTTTCTCAGCACCAAAAGTCAATGGAAATAAATACAGAAGAAGAAGACTATCATTTCTGATTATGTTTAAGATATTCATCATTCTTCAACATGGAACCCAGAATTATTTTTATTTATTTTTAACAAGACTGTCCTTAGAAAACAATAATATGAGTATCCGTTTTCTATGACAAAATATAAAATGCAGCTTTTTCGTAGGTACATAGCAATGTTTAGCTTCCTCCTATTTGTCCTCAATTCCAGTGCAAATCAACTATGGCTGGACTTTCAACTTCTAGTGCACTAAAGGACTATCATATGAAGAGTCTTGGGTGTTAATGCCCCATTTTTCTCACTTGATTGCCATATCGTTTTTATTTTTATTTATTTATTTTGTCAAGTACGTATTGGTAATATACATAGATATAACATTGTTTATATACATAAGATGGGTACTGATAAGAGGGAACATTAGGACAGGGACGGTAGGCACGCTGGTGCGATTAGATATTAGGCAGATATTAGGCAGGTGATTAAGAGCCAGCAGGATCTGTTTTGGAAGAGTTTAATGGATGAAATAGATGCATTAACAATTTGCAAGGTTTTAGATATTGCAGCTCCCACCCAGTGCTATGTCTTCACTCATTATGGCAATGACTTTGGGGATAAAAAAATGTATATGGGAAATCATTGTTTCCATACCGAGGCAATACTTCACAGCCTACCTCTTGTCTTCCTCCTATTTAATCTCATGCACAGCTAAATTGGCTACTGCCAAGGATATGGCTGAACCTCTCACCTTCTTTCTTGGCACAAGTGGCCTCAACTAGAAGGGAACTGTAGGGACAGAAAGGTCAGTAGAATTAATATTGGTGGATAGCTTAATAGTATGGGGTGTGTGTCACGGTGTGAATATTGCCAGTTGTATGTATATGCAGGGTGATGCATCCCTATCCTAATATTATGGTACATTCCAATACAAGCAGGACACGTGATGTGATCTTCTGCGCATGTGTGCATTCCTGATTCTCCATTATATTCTTCTGCCTTTGACTCTGACCGGAACGGTCACGATTTATTAGCAAGGATGTAACTATTCATGATTTATTGTTTTTGTACCGAAATAAATATTTTCTATTAGACTTTTAATCTCGGTTTTATTTCTAAATGTCTGAATTCCAAGAAAAGATCCACATCGCCTCTATGAGATTTATTCTCACCTTAACAGTGTGGACATGAAGTCAATGCATTTGGAGATGGAAATGAATGTGTAAAGACAGAAGATATTTGGAGCACACATGAAACAGAGGGACAAAGTAAAAACACCCCTTCCTTCCTTCCTTCCTTCCTTCCTTCCTTCCTTCCTTCCTTCCTTTCTTTCCTTGGATAAAAGTACCATCTAATCCAGCATTTGGTTGCAAAAGCAAGTAGCCAGATGCTTTGAGGAACATCTCATGCTGGGCAAAAAGATGTGATCTTTCCCTTGTTTACTGATTTATTTATTGGATTTTTATCCTGCTTTTACTTTATAACAAGGTGGTGAACATACCTAATCCTCCTTCCTCCTCCTATTTTCCCCACAACAACAAACCTACGAGGTGGATTGGGCTGAGAGAAAATGACTGGCCCAAAGACTCCCAGCCAGCTTTCATGCCTAAGGCAAGACTAGAACTCACAACCTCCTGGTTTATCTCTGTAACTAGGGTTTAAAACTATATCATGACACACATGCAATGAATATATTTCACAGGTGGAAATATTAAACAAATAAATACTTATTTGGGAACTTAAGGTTTTGAGTTTATAGTTTTTTGCTATAGCAGATCTTTTTAACTTGGGATGTTTTCAATTACTTTGGCTGCTGAATGTTTTTTTCCCCCTTATTATAAGCAGAAAAGCCAGAGAGAAATCTGATCAATATATCTTTATGGACTTGGATAAAAGTCTGACTCCAAATACTGCCACATCTAAACAGACTTTGGGTGATTACACATAGGGAATTAACCCTATCTCACCACCACCAGGGTCGGGTTCCTAATTTTTTTACTACCACTCTGTGGGCATGGCTTATTTTGTGGGTGTGGCTTGCTAGCCATGTGACCGGGTGGGCATGGCTTGCCGGCCATGTGACTGGGTGGGCGTGGCTTCTCGGACTGCTGAAGGGAGGGGAACTGAGATAGGTCCTGCCGCCCATTCCCCCTCCCCTCAGCAGCTCGAGAAGCCTCAAACGTGCGAAAATGCCTAGGATCATCACCGCGCGTTCATGGCTTTTCAGACTGCTGAAGGGAGGGGAATGGAGATAGCTCCTGCCGCATGTTCTTTCAGTGTCTCACACACTCCCTCAGCCATCCTCCCCTGCTTGGACTCACTGTGGGGTAGGAAGGCAGCGCATGCGCAGTGCTGGAAGCTTGACTTCTGGGCATGCGCAGAATAATTTTTAAAAAAAAAATTACATTTTTTTTAATTTTTTTTTAAAAAATGGCGGCGTCCAGGCACCGACAACCGACCGCACCGGTACTGTGACGTCACCAGCAGGCCACTACCAGTGCTATAGAGTGGACCGCACCGGTAGGAACCCACCACTGCCAGAGGTGTATTTAAGTCCTGCAAAGTTTTAGCAGAAACCCAATAGAACCCATAATGGCAAAATAGGAGATGGTCTTCTAATGCACTAAGAAGGTCTGAGAGGTGCAGTGGAAGAGCTCTTCTGAAATATAGATAATTGCTATCAAATAGGCCATTTGGAAATAGGTGGACCAAGTCTTACAGCAGCTTTATAAAATTTATCGTATTAGAAGAATGAGGATGCAGGGAGCCTGTCTACTTATCTATTTTTGGCATTTTACAGACAGGCATAGATGCCCCTTTCTGTTGATTGTGATATCATTTGTGTGCCACTTACTGATTTATGTTCTCTGATCTGTTTTGCTAGAGTGGTATTTACAGATCATATGTACATTTGCAGAGGGGATTCTAAAACATTAAGTGAATTATACAATGACCTGGTTGCTAATATGCAGTCTGATGGCAGAAATGCAGGCAAAAGAGTATTCTATATCCATCTATTATTATTCAGTTGTAAGAAGTTGTAGAAAGCAGACTGTTTTACTTTTGTTCATTCTGTTGCAGAACCACTGGAGGGCAGAACAGAGATAAATCTGTGTTCTAAGAAGACCTTTAAGGTAATCACTGAAGTTTATTCTTTCATATCATTATTTAAGTACACTGAAATTTCTCCCCATTCCATTATGATGGATAAACCTGTACTGTTCCTCAGTCATGCACATACCAAAAATATCTCTAAACTTATACAGTTGCCTGATCAAGGCAACCTGAGGTATTTCTTTAATTGACAAAAGTAAATCTAAAAAGTGCACTGCAAAAAAACATAATGACCAGAAAAAATATATAATAAGTTTAAATATGTCAAGTGTCAGCTTCTGGAATGAGACATGTTTAGCCTCAGGGTTTCTATTCTTTCTTATCCAGTTTCAAGACTTTAAAAAGAAAATGGGATAGAGAACTCTCGTTTTTTATCCTTTTCATGAAGGAAAAGATACACAAAACTGCTGGACAAATTATAGAATAGTTCTCTGTTCTGACTTACTACATGGAAGTGCTAAGATAAATATTTCTTTAAATTTTATCTCCATACCATCTACAAATGAAAATGTGTGTGCTTTTTGATTTACCATTTACTTTACATTTTGAGTACTGCCATATCTGTTAGACAACATGCCTATAGTGAAGTAGTCTAGAAAGGGCAAGATGTGAGATTGTCAACAACTAAAAACTTTATCTTTACTATTCAAACATACATTTGGGTATCTTAATGAAAGTGAGAAGTTATGGCATTTGGCTGGAAAACAAGACAAATAATAGAGGCTGAATAGAAGGATCAAGAAAACAGAAAAAGCTTCCAAATTTCTCTGCCATTTTCCTCTTGTGAGAGATTCCAAGGACACTTTAGTTGTAGATTATAAAGGGATATCAAAAGATCCTGTGAACTGTTTTGTGAGTTTTTTTATTTAACTAAAACAAAAGGAACAAAATAAAATAAAATTCGAACCTTTCATTATACTTTAACTTAAAAATCTAAATATGAAATGGACTACTTTGTCTATGACGCTGCTACAGATCAAATCAGAACATAACCATTTGTTTTATGTGTGCATGTGACAACTGCACAAATAGAAATTGATCGGCGATGGCCATCCTTCAAAATTGCCTATTATGTAATCTAAGCTATCTTCAGTCTTCGGAATTACAGGGAATGAACATGTTACTTTTAGGAAAGCAAGCAAATGGAGCACTTTCCCAAGGAGAGCCTTCTTAGTAGGCCTGTTTTTGCTGCTATACCTGCTGTTCCCTGAGGAGAAATGGAGGAAATTATTTGTCCTGTACATGTGCAGTTACCAAGACATATTTGTGTTCCTTGACACAAGTGCCATCCCATCAGATAAAAAGTGATACTTTTCCCACTATGTCCTCATAGCTTTCAAACCAAAGGATTTGGATACAACTTAGAGGAGGAAGAGCCTAGAGTTCAGAGACTTCTGGGGAAAAAATGGCAGACTGAAGACAGTTCTGCAAAAAGTGATTGAACAGTCTCTAGTACAGGGGTGTCAAATTCAAGGCCGCAGGGTATTTAGATCTGGCCCATGAGGCCACCCTGGAAACAGCGAAGGACCGGCCAGCAGTGCTTCTACCAGCAAAACAGGCTCCTGAGCTCCATTTTTGACTGCCACGGCCTCCTGCAACCTTCTGCCAGTGAAGCTCCATTTTCATTGGCAGAGAGTTGCAGGAGGCCGTGGTAGCCAAAAATGGAGCTCAGGAGCCCGTTTTCGCTGGCAGAGCGCTCAGGCCACCACAGGCGTCCCCAACATGAGTGATGTCAAGCTGGCCATGCCTACCCTGGCCACACCCACCCTGGCCCCCCGAGGTCAAACACAACCCTGATACGGCCCTCAATGAAATCGAGTTTGACACCCCTGCTCTAGTGGGCTTAGAGCTCTGGGAGATGAAGGAATAGCCATCTTGCTCACATCGTGGTTGGTGACTTTGAAAGGACACTGAGTTTGCATACTTCATTTTCTAATCACTTTTGGAAATTGCTTGTTAACTACTTTTCAGCAATTAAGAACCTTTGGATTGATAGGTTTTACAGAACACTGATGATTTTTCTTAAATTCTTAGCGAAAGAAGTTATAATTACAAATTTTAAGGATTTTATTTTTTTTGAGGGAGTTGTAATAAATATTAAAAGGGTGATGAAAACTTTGATCTTAGAAAGTTAGAAATGGACTAAGGGTCCAGATAAACTTGAAATAAGATTTTGGAATTAATTATAAAGCATGCTTCCAATCGGAAAATGCTTTTGTTTTAAATATTTTTTAAAAAATAATAAGCTAACATTTTAAAAATTGGACATTGGAGAGAACTAGAAGGAAATAAATATTACAATTAAAGGAGAACACTCAAATTCAGCTTACAAATAGAAAGTGAAGCAAAATATTTCAACACTGGACATAATGAAGGATATATTTGAACAATGGTCCTCGGAGTTAACCTTAAGAGTATAGGTAGATAGACTGTGCTTAAAAGATATTATGGAAAGGGAACTACTTGTACCTGACAAGATTGAGATTGATTTGAACTTGTGTTTAAAAATGACTGGCTAGAAGAATAACATAGAAAAAGATGTTATGCTGGGCATACAAGACACTGAGTGATATCTTAATAAATAAATGGGAATACACAAATAAGTAACAAGGAGAGTGACCTGGGTAATTTTTCTATATTGGATTTACAAATGAGGCTTATTAAAGCTTTGAAGAATTTTGTGAGAAGGACAAAGAAAAATGAAAATAAATTAATTTTAGGACATTATTTGAAGAGAATAAAGACCAAGATTGTTAGGAGTAAAGCCAGCCAGATGTTTAGACTGAATTTGGCATTTTTGTCTACCTATCAAGTCCTTCCCAAGGATCTGAGACAGGCAGGTACTGTTGTTTGACGGTGTTATAGTCATCATTGCAGGATGTAAACTATTCCAAGTTTGTTGCAGGATTATTATTGTTGTTGTTGTTATTATTAATTACAATTACTGTATTTTACAGTATTTAACTTTAAATAGAAGCTGTTAGAGCATGGGACTAAAATTTATTTGGCAGAATGAAGCAAAGTAAATTTAAAAGGCTTGATGGTCTGCATGAATCTCAGAACTTTTAATACTACACTCAGCCTTATGTTCAGGGGTGGGTTCTAACTTACCTTGCTGCAGGTTCGCTTCCTCTCGCGGTGCGTGGGCACACCTTGTGGGCACCCGCGTGCTACGCTTGCGTGCATGCGCAGTGCTGAAAAATCTGAAAATAATAATAATTTAAAAACCAAAAACAAAATGGCGACCACATGCACATTGCCGGAAACTCGGCTTCTGCACATGCTCAGAAGAAAAAATAAATTCAAAAAAATTCAAAAGAAAAAGAAAAATTTTTTAAAAAAAGATGGCGGCACCCACGGACTGGCACAGACCGAACCGGTTCCATGACATCATCGTGAGATCACCAGTGGGTTGCTACCGGTTCGGGCAAATTGGTCCAAACCGGGAGGAATCCACCTCTGCTTACATTAGCCTCTTATCCCCAATGTATATCACATGTATTGAGATTTGAGATAAACATTTTGGAAAACAAGGAAGAAAGCAAGATTGGAATGGTAAGTTTTGACATGTGCTTTATTTCAGAAGAGGAAAAATTTATTCTGAAACATCACAACACAGCACAGCACAGCACAACACAACACAACACATAATTCTTCACCCAGAAAGCCCTGGTCCAATCAATCTCCTTATCAAGTGTGTTCTGACAGCACATAATCAATCATGCCAACTTGGTGAAAACCTCAATGGTTCAGTTCAGTTGATGAACTGAAAAACTGCCTACTCTCCTAGTTGCTTTGCATCCTGGAAGCTCATGAACTAGAAAAGGTATATTAAGGTTTCCAACAATTGTCACCTTGATTAAGCAGATAAGTAGTAGGAATTGTGGCTTTGCTACTATTGGAAACAGGTTTAGGGTTGCCAGGTTCTCAGCAGTGAGTCCTCAATGGAGTAACCCGCTATTTTTGTCTGTGTGTGTGACCTTTCTCAAGGGCATCCCCTTGGGGAACTAAGCAGTGGTGGGATTAAATTTTTTTTACTATTGGTTCTGTGGGTGTGGCTTAGTGGGCATGGCATGGCTTGGTGGGCATGGCAGGGGAAGGATACTGTAAAATCTCCATTCCCACCTCACTCCAGGGGAAGGTTATTGCAAAATCCCCATTTCTTCCCGATCAGCTGGGACTCGGGAGGCAGAGAATAGATGGGGGCGGGGCCAGTCAGAGGTGGCATTTACCGGTTCTCCGAACTACTCAAAATTTCCGCTCTCAAGAACTGGTCAGAACCTGCTGAATCCCACCTCTGCAACTAATACGTCAATCAGTCATTTGATTGGATTTTAAATGAAGTGGATCTAGTTTATCACTGCAAATTGGATTTGTTGTGGGATAAATTTAAGTGATTGGTCATTTATCCAGGTAAGCTGATCTTTTAGGGACATTCCCACAACACATTAACTTACATTAGATGGCATAAAAATCAAGATGGTAGACAAGGGCATGTGATTAAACTCCAACTCTTTTGTTGAATGTTATCATCAATATACATAAATGAAAAGCCAAGACTTCAACTGCAGTATTTCATCCACCATCTTCATTTCTTTGATGCACCCATACAGAGCAGATTCTCCTAGGCCTCTTTCATTGGCCCAGCTGAGTTGATTAGTTGAAAAGAGCCAATCAAAAGTCTTTTCTAAAACCATCAATTTTGTGGTGCTGATCTAGCTTACAGCAATGAAGAATGAATTAGTCATATGATGGAATGGATTTGGGACAAAACACAAAGCTAATTATTCTCCTTTCTTTTACTGCATGAAAAGTAATGAATAATGCTTGGAATAATAGCAGAGCCAACGTTCCAACTGTTAACAAACATGTATGAATAATCAAGCATAGGTGTTTAACAATGTGTATTTGCTGCCAAAAAAGTACATTTTCTTTTTAAAATTATTTTAATTGCTGTCCCACCTTATTACAAATTAATTCTGTAAATGAGGGTTCATTCTGTTTTTAGTTTACATTTACTCTATAGGCTCATTACTGAGAACAGTGTGAATCATAGGAATTATAAGGTCAAGATAAGAAATTGTATAAATAGGAACAACCTTTTTATGCTATCTATGACACATTTCCTCTTTAATGTTTATAGCCATTCAGTTCCTTTCCAAATCATGTTTAGTATCATTACAGCATTTGCTTGCATTGGTCATCCGTCTCCTCATTAAAGAATGAATCTGCCACTTTTTAATTTTCTTGTCTCTTGAAGATTAAATAAAACCTATCGCAAATAATTGTTTAAACTCATATATGTACAGTAAAACTGAGACACGGGGAGTGGATAATTATTGGTGTTGTTACATATCTCTGAAAGGTACCTATAACTGTCTACATCCATTTCAAAGAAGAAGAACTTTTCTATGGAGTCTATGGATTCCATTGCTTCTGTATATGAAACAGAAGAGGGACAATGGCTTTTCTTTCTTGCACCCTAGCCATGCAATCTTCAAAGCTGCTCCAGAAGATCTTCCATCTCTGAACTAAATGTTGATGGTGAAGAAGGTCTTTAAAGAGAAATAGCAATAGCAATAGCACTTAGACTTATATACCGCTTCATAGTGCTTTACAGCCCTCTCTAAGTGGTTTGCAGAGTTCAGCATATTGCCCCCAACAATCTGGGTCCTCATTTTACCGACCTCAGAAGGATGGAAGGCTGAGTCAACCTTGAGCTGGTGAGATTTGAACAGCTGAACTGCTGAACTAGCAGTCAGCTGAAGTAGGTTGCAGTGCTGCTTTTAACCACTGCGCCTCCTCGTCTCTCTGCACAATGTTGAATTCCACTTTTTTAAATGAGTCCATTCCATAATATTGTCTAGAAATGAACTAATTGAAATTAGTTGAAACTAATTGAAAAACTAAACTAATTGAAATAATTACTTAAGGAATGCTAGGAACATTTGCACCATGTTTGCTTCAAGCTCAATTCAATTTAAATATTCTGGGCAGTACAAATTGCCCCATCTCACCAGTCCACATTATATATCTGGTACCTAGCAATAAATATAACCAAGGCTCCAGCTAACACTCCTGATTAGCTCATGTAATTAGGCTGAAATTCTGGACTAATGTACCCAAATTGAATATGGCTTACATCTAAATAGAAAACACTTTTACCTTTGTCTCTCCTGATTAGCCAACTAAAATACCACATATAAATTAGGAGTAATTCCATACAATAGGCTATGTTTCTATATAATCCAGACATTAATGCTAATTTATTGTTCACTTTTATCAGCTGTTCAATTTGGTACCCAGAGTGATCTGACTGTTAAGCTAAAACTAATTTAAAAATTACATACACAATGAATCCCAATTTCAATAACCCTAAGAAGAAAGTAAGCCAATTGTAATATCACTTCATATTTACAATTTTAAAGTAATTAAATTTACAATTACTTTAAAACTCCTCATGCAAAGAGGAGATTACCTCTGATTTTAAAAAATCTATAAGCAGAGCATGGAGTTATCCTGTAAAAGAACAGGACATTGAAAGGGGCCTTGTCTTCATCCTTTGTTTACAGACTCCCTAGAGACCTCTGGCTGGCTCCTCTGAAGATAAGAGCCCTGGTGATGCAGTGGTTAGAATGCAGTGTTGCAGGCTGACTTTGCCTACTGCCAGCAATTCGATCCTCATGACTCAAGGTTAACTCATCCTTCATCATTCTGAGGTAGGTAAAATGAGGATCCAGATTGTTGGCGGCAATATGCTGACTCTGTAAACCGCTTAGAGAGGGCTGTAAAGCACTACAGAATGGTATATAAGTCTAAGTGCTATTGGTATTGCTATTCTCATTTGGGTGAGGGGACTGGTTTAGGATTAGCCCATTTTTAGGGGCATCCATGAGGGTTTAAAAAAAAACCCAAGATACATATGTGATCCTGTGATAAAAAACCCGCTCCCATTTTACAAAAGTTGCTGCATGTCATAGACACTATCTTTGACTTTTTGGGACCTCCAACCCTTCCAATCTCATAATTATTCAAACAGCAAGTATCATGCCAGCTGAATCTCACAGTTAGGGACAGTTTAACGTGTAAAAACAATGGGTGTTATTTCAATTTCCTTTCTTGGTTTAAATTTCTTACTAAACATTCTGTTTTTAATTCCTTAACATTTTGCTGCTGGAAATCTTACTTCCAGAATTAACAAATCGTTTTTCTTCCCTCTCTTGAACAGATAAACCCCCGTAGGTATTCCTAATGTTATTTTTCCTTGTGGCTAAATTTGTCTTTGCAGGGAGAGCAATCGCCAAAGCTTGTTACCAATACAATTCTAATGTTTATTTTTTAATATGGCAGACAGGTAGTCTCTTGTCAGAAATAAGCACATCTGCAAGTGCAATAATTACTGTTTAATTAAGATAATTATAAAAGAGGAATGTAAACACTTAAGGTGCAGTATGTCTGAACATTCTTTCCTTTCATATTATTCAAACATTATGCCTTATACCTGATTCCTTCCTGTCCCCTCCCCCTCCCCAACCACTACATCAATCCTGGATAATTATAGCAGCGTAGACATAAAACAACTCAATTACTAAATTTAAAAAGGGTGGTTCATTGGATCTCATCTCGAACTCCAGAATACACATTTTGTCCTCATGTCATGTGGTCTTTCCATTGCACTCCCTTTCCATGTCCTCTCCTGTTTGTTTCCTCTGTACTGATAAAAAAAATTACCCAGTGACACCCATTAGCACTAAAGCCAACACCCTGGAATTGCTTTTTTAGAGTTGCATTTTTAAGCTTTTAGTTTTGTTTGTTTTTCAATTTGACCATAATCCTAGCTACCTCTTCCACATAGCTAGTCAGAAATTTCTGATTTGGTCATTGATCTCTTACATACAAAAGCGGGCTGGTAGGAATGTATGTCTAATTGGTCCAGCTCAGAGCAATTATATGAGAACTTTAAATACTGTCTTTGAGTTCATTTTCCTTGGCTCTTTTATCTCAAGTGTTATCTAGCAGGTTATCTGGAACATCCCTTCAAACAAGGAAAGGTGGTAAGTGCAGCTGCTTGGATCCTTGCTTAAAAGAGTGAATAAAGGGAAGATCCTTCCAGTAAAGTCATCTAGTCACCCTCTCCCCACCACCTTTCTTTTCTATGTAAATAGCAAATCAGAAGGAGAGGAAGACAATTAGCAGTGCCTGTAGCCTCTAAATTGAACATACAAACCTTTTTCTCTCTGAGAAAGAGTCAGCAATTAGCTAAGTTAAATAGTGTCCCCATCGCATAATCGAGCACAGTTTGAGTATGTCAAAGAATCATAGGTTTGGAACGAATCTTAGAGGTCATCTAACCCACCCTCTGTTCAGAAATTTCAGAAATATATAATTTTAGGTCTTCCAAAAATATATCTCTTTTGGAAGACTTCTTATATATTCTTCTCCCTCCCTCCCTCCCTCCCTCCCTCCCTCCCTCCCTCCCTCCCTCCCTCTCTCTCTCTCTCTCTCTCTCTCACACACACACACACACACTTTTTTTCCATAAATGTAAACACCCAACAATACTTCATCTTTTGGACCTTTGCTAATTGCTAAAGTATAAATGATGATCAGATAACCTATTTCTAGAAAGCATTTTACCTTCATTATCAAGAATTTGACCGAATCGTACAGACATCACTGAGTATTATTTGTATAACTCTTGAGAAAATGAAAGGAATTTATTATATGTTGACAACTGCTAAATCACAAGGTTCACTGCTTGTCCATAAACCATTATGGTTATAACTTACTGTATACTTTTTCTCTCCCATATTTCCACCTCTTTAAAATCATGAAATAATAATTCCTCTCCAATTAGGGATGTAGTGGCAATTATTTAATTGCTGTCTGCAAACTCTTTGAAGTTAAAACACCTGCTTCTCTTTGGTCTTGACAAGACTAATCATCTGTATAGGCTGGGCTAGAAGGATGTCAATCATACCTTAAGTTCATTCATACCAAAATAGACACCCATTAACTGCAGCAGCCCCCAAATAACAGTCTAATTATAAATCAAGAAAAAATTAATACCCAACTTATCTGGAAGCAGTCATTTGTTGCAGCAGAGAGGTGAAAGATAAAATCATTCATGTGGCTCCATTATCCACTCCTTCAGCAGCTATTTCATCATATTCAAGCAGAGGGACAAATGGGACTAGAAAGCAGGGGTGGGCTGCTGGGGGTTTGCAGGGGTTCGGGAGAACCTCTAGCTAAGATTCTGTGCAGTTCGGAGAACCCCCAAATCCCACTCCTGGCTGACCCCACCCACCCCACCCCTCCCCATGCAGCCCATTTTGGATGCCAGTAAGTGCAGGGCGCATGCGGAGGCTCAGGGAGGGTGAAAAATGGGCCTACCAGAAGTTCGTTTCCAGCCTCCAGAGGGCCTCTGGAGCCTGGGGAGGCCATTTTCGCCCTCCCGGAGGCTCGAGGAAAAACTCCGGAGCCCGGGGAGGGCAAAAACACCACCCGTCATGGTTCAGGAGGCCAACTAGGACATGCCACCATGGCCACACCCACCCAGGAACGGGGCAGAGAACTCCTTGATAAAATTATTGAATCCCACCACTGCTGGAAAGTCACCACCTATGATTGTGAAAGTTGGATCTTAAAAAAGCAAGACAGGAAGAAAATCAATTTGTTTGAGCTGTAGTGCTGGAAAAGGTTCCTGCACATTCCTTGAACAGCAAAGGTGACCAACAAACAAGTATTGGAGCACATAGCACCAGACATGTCATTAGAAGGCAAAATCATGAAACTGTGTCTTATTTACTTTGGCCATGTCATGCAGGGGAATTCACTGGAGAAAGCAATTATGTTTTGGAAGAGTTAGTGGTAAAAGGAAACTAGGCCACCAAAGAACAATGGCGGCTGGACACTATCAAAATTGACACCAGCCACACCATAGAAAAACTCAAAGAAATAGTGCAAAATCGGAAGATGTGGAGAGACCTGGCCCATAGAATCACCAAGAGTTGGACACAACTGAATGGATGTCGTCGTCGTCGTCGTCGTCGTCGTCATCGTCCTCCTCCTCCTCCTCCTCCTCCTCCTCCAATGAGCAACATTGACCTCCCCTCTCACTCAATTCTTTCAATTCAAATTAGGTGTTGGAAATCACTATGGCTAATAATACCTTCCTGGTACCGCAACAAAATAGATATGGCAACACTCAGTCTTCACCAATGACAATCTTGTCTTCGACATTAGGAATATAGCCTACTGCTTTCTTCCTGTTTTATAGCACCAGAGGAGATAATAGTGGGTCTCCACCCAGGTCCTCCCTCTCTTAAAAGAAAAAACAGTAGGCACCCAGTATTGGGTAATTAGACTTGATGCTTGATTGAGCTTCCTTTCTTCCTACCACACACCCTTACTTTCCTTATTCTTTTAGGTTTAGATTGTAAACATGCAGATGGGAGAGTCTTCTTGATTTTATGCAAGTCTGTTCAATGATGGCATAACAGTAACACAATTTTATTGAATGATAAATTATGTCCATTCTCAGATAAAAAATTAGAAACTACCTCCATACTTAAACTAAGTTACTAATTATTAATTTTGAGCTGAAGAGGAATGATAAGAAACCTGTGTCCTGTCAAATACTTTTGACTCAGCACTTTCATAGGTCATGCTGGCTGGAGTAGATAGGACTAGAAATTCAATATCTGCAGACCACAAATGGCCACCCCAAAGGCTGGAAATGAAAAGGCTGAAATATTTAGCTTTTGTGTAAGTCAGTACCTCTTTAAAAAATTAGAATAGCTACATCTTGTACTTTGTCTCATTTTTTTTGACATTACATTTTTACAGGTGTATGCCATAAGAAAATACATATTTTATTGGATCATAGCTTCCACCTAAGCTTTTCAGCAGTTAAAATTTATTGCATATTTCTAGCAAACAAAGTACTGTAGGCAGATCTAGTCACAAAGCAAGAAAGCTGACATTCCATGAGTCAAGCAGGTGATTTGGGAGGATAAGTTACAGTGTTAAGTGCAAACATGCAGACCTCAAAGAAAAAGAGATGCTAGTTATCACGCAAGGAAGATTCTGTTGCTTCACTCTATGTTGGGTGCAAACAAAAGGCTTGCAGATAAATAGCTCTGTTATTTTTAAAGAGATATTCAAGAAGGGAGGGAATCCTTTGCATATTAATTTCAGAGAAGATTTTATACATAGGATCAACTTCCAGAAAATGGGGCATTGGAAAATTGGAAATTTTAGTTTCAATGTTCAAATATAGTTTTGTTTCTAATAGGTGTTCAAACTCACATGGAACAATGGTTTATATTTACTAGAATCGATTTTCCATCCTTTTCTCACATGTAATGTTTAAATTTATAGTCTATGATTTGGATTTCAGGATAATTTTTAATCTTTAAAAAGGCAGTGCATTTACAGTATATACATTTCAACAGAGGTTGAAGTTCCTGATGGGGAGAGAGAGGGAGGGAGGGAGGGAGGGAGGGAGGGAGGGAGAGAGAGAGAGAGAGAGAGAGAGAGAGAGAGAGAGAGAGAGAGAGAGAGAGAGAGAGAGAGAGAGAGAGAGAGAGAGAGAGAGTATGAATCCCATGCCATATTTGCATTTCTCCCTCCTTTCCCCCCAAAATATCTGAATTTAACCTCCATGCTATATGGGTTATCCAACTGGGATTTGAAAGTATTTTCCCTCCCATCTCTTGAATTGGCAGTTGGATCTGCAGAAGCACAAGGTTCACTTTCAGTTCAACATGATAATTGATCAGCAATTATGTAGCAGGCAGGTGGAAAATAGGAATAGGGTGGAATTTGCCTGAGAGGAAAAAAGGATTAGAGAGCTCTGGCTGTATGTGTCAGCCTGTAGTTCCTTTCCTGTTTCTAACCTTGGGGTGGTAAAGTGATTGGTATCTCGTTCCTCTGGGGGATTCCTCTGTTCTCTTTCTCTCTCTCCCACCTCTTCTCTCTCCCTCCCTCCCTCTCTTCTTCCTTCATAGGCATATTATGTCATTTATACTTTCTAACACTATTATTTGTGAATTTAGCCTGGTTTTCTTGGGCTATGGAGGCAGTAGAGGAACAGCCAGTGTGTGTCAAAGGATGTTAGAAAAACCCATCAAGGCACTGATTGTGTTTTCGATTTGGAGCTTAATGTTGGAGCAATCCTGGCTCACCCTCAGATAGTAGCTGTGTAGTTGAAAGGGAAGATTAAAAGCTATTAGGAATAAATGGCTTTACTTAATTAATTTGTTTCTCAAGCTTGTCCCTACAAAAGGAAGGAATTCATATAAAATCATCACAGGAATATACTACAGTTAAATAACAATCCTGTCCTTTTTGGAGGGGGTGGAAGGAGAGTTTCTATTTCATCATGAAAATGTGTAAAGTTGTGACATTCAAATTTCAGGTTTATAGGGAAACCTGGGAATGGGATTCAATGGGAATCGCTCTATGCAAGGCAAAGTTGGGCATTCAAGAAAGAAAGTTGCAATCTGTGAGTGCAAAAACTGGCATCAGCTACCTGAGAATTTTCTCCTAACTGGTTTAGGATATACAGTAAAGATCTACTGTATATCCTATTCTATAGTATATGAATGTACGTTCCTTTGTGCCATATATCAAAAACCAATAAAATTGCAGTGAAACATTTACCAGATCAATAGTTCCCAGCCTTTTCCTTCACATGAATTACTACTGTACATCATCACTGAAAGTTTCCATGGAAGACCACCACTTTGGTATTCTCCAAAATTTGACAATGTGGGTAATGCACTTTCTAATATCTTTTTCCTTTTTTTAAAAAAAAAAGAAAAATATAAAATAGACAAAATCATGCAAGATTTTTCAATCTTATATAATCTAGGAGAGATAGGTAAATAGATACCTAGAACATGACTCACTGCAATATCCCAGTT
Organism: Diadophis punctatus similis; assembly: GCA_023053685.1. Taxonomy (NCBI): domain Eukaryota; kingdom Metazoa; phylum Chordata; class Lepidosauria; order Squamata; family Dipsadidae; genus Diadophis; species Diadophis punctatus. Next base: position 198,318,723 of record JALIGW010000002.1, read on the forward strand.
TGAGAATCATTTCACTAGATGTGTGCAGTGCAGGAAATCAGGCGTCCGGGCAGTTCAAATGAATATAGGTTTATTGTATGCTAATGCTCTCTACAAGAAATCTGAACTACTAATGGTCGAAGTGAGTTGGTGGTAGATAAGAGTCAATGGGATTCAAGGACGACTGGACTTTGATCTCTTGTGGGTATGAAGGAACTCAAAATTGATGATGCTCTTGACTCCACTCTCAGGCTCAGCCTGGTCATATGCTACAAAATGCTTTTGATTTAGTTGATATCTAATATTCACCGAATAAATTTAAGCATACATTGATGTGAGCTTCTTTTGAGGTCCTCGCAATTCGTACATTTTTGCTGCCTCTACTACTTGAATCTTTATGCAATACAGGGGTGACAGCATTAAGCCAGATGTAGCCAATATTTATTTATTTATTAGTTGCATTTGTATGCCGCCCACTGCACAGAGACTCAATAGCAGGAGTAGCGCTGGTTCTAACTTTAGGCAGACAGATGGCCAACTATGGTGACCTGCAGGGGCTGTATTACTGCATGAGCTGCAACTATAGTATAGAATAGAGAGCTTAGTACATAGAAAACTTCCTTTCTAGACATCTAGGACAGAGGTGTCAAACTCAATTTCATTGAAGGCCGCATCAGGGCTGTGGTTGACCTCGGGGGGCCGGGCGGGTGTTGCTGACTGGGTGTGCGTGGCCAGCTTGACGCCACTCACTGGGCATGGTGACTGGGTGGGCGTGGCCAACTGGGTGTGCATGGCCAGTTTGACACCACTCCCCAAACTGCTGGCATGTTTCCTCTTTCCATTGGGTAGACTGGGCCGAAGCCACACTGGCCCGATATTTCCTTTTCGCATTGAGTAGACCGGGCCAAAGTGATGTGGGTAGACCAGTCCCCACAGGCCAGATCCGACATCATGGGCTGCATCCGGTCCGCGGGCCTTGAGTTTGACACCCCTGATCTAGGACATGATACAACTTTACCAAGAGTTTTGAAGTAATATTTAGCTATCACGCTCATCAGCTTCTGGGTATTTAAAAAGGAGCATCACTTAGTGCTTTGTCTCAGACTGTCACATGATTGTGGCAGTCTACAAATCTAATAAATAAAAATTGGGCTAGAAAAATATGCTATTGCTATGGAGGTTCTAAATGATATATCCATTATCCATATGGCAAATGTACTGTGCATTACATGTCAAAGGGAAGAATCATTCATGGTAGTAAGGTAGTGTCAGGTGTGACAATCCAAGAAAGAGAACCCCAATGTTCATAGAGAAAGGTACTTTTACTGAGTATGAACTGACAGCAACAAGATGAAAGCAAGATCTGAAGCTAAAGGCGTGAAAATTACATATTGAAAGCATTCCAAATCCCTCCCCGCCAAGGACGCAGGCTGAATGTCCAATCCCCAACCCCCTGGATGTCATGTGGGGTGCATCTTTAGGTGGAGCCATCTATCTGAACAATTAATCCGTGGAACAGCCTGCCTCCAGAAGTTGTAAATGCTCCAACACTGGAAGTTTTAAAGAAGATGTTGGATAACCATTTGTCTGAAGTAGTGTAGGGTTTCCTGCCTAGGCAGGGGGTTGGACTAGAAGACCTCCAAGGTCACTTCCAACTCTGTTGTTGTTATTATTATTATTATTATCTGGTATGCCGGGACGGTGGACCTTGAGTTGGCTGTAAACAAGTCTATTCAGCTGCGCAGTAGATGATGAGAACTTTCGTCCCTTCGCCTCCCTATTCAGACACACAAGGAGACATCCCCTCCAGCACTCTTCCCCCCTCCAAATACCTAAGCCTCCCCCCTCCCCCCATTTCTATGGCAGCTGATAGCAAGCAAGCAGCATGGAGGCTGACAGGTAGTTTATTTCATGGCATCTTTTCAGAAAAGTACAACATAGATCACTGATGGGCACATACTATTATCCAAGCCAAGGTCCCCTCTTGATCTTTGAATAGTGTACCAAGGTTTTCATGTCAAATAACCAGTTTGGTGTAATGGTTAAGATCCTAGAGTAGAAACATAGATTGTGTGTTCTAGTCCTTCCTTAGACATGAAAGCCAATTGGAAGACATTGAGCCAGTCACACTCTTTTAGCTCAACCCAACTCAGGGAATTGTTGTTTTGGGGGAAATAGGAAGGATTATTATGTGCACTACTCTCAGTCGTACAGTGAAGGAATATAATTCTAATGAATAAATAAACTTCAACCATGTCATCCAATTATAACATTTTCACCACTAAAGTGGAGAGGTAGAAAGCAAACTGCAGATCGAAGGCTACAAGAATCGCTACTAGAGAAAATGGCCAAATTTGAGTACATTTTAGTAAGCACCAGAAAAAAGAAAAAGAAGCAAAAGAAATTGGTTATTTGAGGACCCAAATTTATTATTTGGAATCCCCCCCCCAAAGGGATGTTGAAGGGGGTCTGAAAAAAGGAGGCTTCAAGATGGCAAACTGTTCCAAATCCTATTCTTAAAACTTTGAAAAAGCAGAGCAATGTTTTACCTCAATTTTCTTTAATGATGTTATAAGTCAATGGCCTTCAACCTTTCCAGTTTTGTGGACTGGCAGAGGGGCGAGGAGAGGGGATGGTTCTATGTGAGTGGCAGGTGAGCATTTGCGCCCGCAGCTCCATTTGTGCGAGCGCCGGGCAGGTGCGCCTGCTGCTCACATAAAAGGAGCTGTGTACCCATGGGTTGCCCATCCGCTGTGCGTGCAAGTGGAGCTGTGTGCACGTGTGCGCTCACCTACCAGTTCCGCAGCCTGGTTCCTAATGGGACACGGCCTGGTAGTGGCATGTGGCCCAGGGATTGGGGATCCCTGTCATAAATCACTGGATGGCCTTCTGTGGCCCTTTGGAAAGTTGAGAATTTTCTCTTTGAGTCTTTCAGTGTTATGGTCCTCTGATTTAGATTGCAGACTATTGTGGCATCCTTAGTGCTCTCTGAGCTTTGTTGTTTTCTTGCAGACATTTCATTACCCAAATAAGTAACATCATCAGTGCTAGAAGGGAGTAGGATTTGCTGTCTGTTTATACTTATTATTGACTATTCCCTAGTTAATGTACCTCAAAGTATCATGAAGAAAACAGAAACTACCTTGTAGGAGGGTAGTGCCTACGTTGATGTTTATTTATCAATTGTCACTATGTGACATCTGACATATAGTTATCATCATCATGCTAAAATGTATTTTTATAGATTTCTTCAAAAAGATCATTTCCAAACTCTGGGATATATTGTTTGGTAGCTAAGATTTTAAAAGAAACAAATATTGATTTCTAGCTTTGGGGTTTTTTTTTTCTTCAGTAGATTAGCAATGATTTCACTCAACTGTTAAAAAAAAAGCCTTCTCAAATATTAAATGCAGACACTCCCAAAGGCGAGGCTTATTTTAAGCCTAAGTATTTAAATGATAAAGGAATGGGAAAATATTAAAATCTCTAGTCTTTCCACATTATAGCATAAAGTCTTGAGATCACCATTCCTTTCGGAGGAGGATACTTTCATTTTAGTAATCAAAAATATTTCTCTGACTAATTGTGCATCTTATGCAACTCCTATAATATCATGGTGTCAATTCTATAAGAGATTTGATTATGCAGGAATGCATTAGTTCCTGACAGCCATGGCCAGAGGCTAGGGATGTGCTTCAAATTGCCAGATCAAGGATCCTGTTCCAACAGTAGTGGAGGATTCGAGTTATGGAATATATTTTTCTGCCAATATTTCTATCTCCTCCTTCCTCATCCCCTTTTTATAAACATATTTGGAAAGAGTTAATAAATTCTACTTCCAGTTTAGAAAGTGACACCATAATAATAATTTTAGAAGTTTTCTTTTTTTCACCATATTGCAAAAATCATAAGCACTGCACTGCTCTGGAAAATGTCTCATGGAATACTGTGGTATTTATTTCATATTAGATATCGTTAGCATTGTGCTATTCTGGTGTAGATTTTATGTATATATCCTGGATGAAAAGTTGTTTTTCTAAATCAATTTGTCCTAATAATAGAATTATGCTCTTATTATATTGGGGCTTAAGTGTCACATTTAATGTGTGGAACAGTCTTATAGGCATACCAAGGCTGTGTGCATAGGCTGTGTTTGTATCACATCTAAAAGAAAAAATTCATGCCATACATATACAGGATATGTATGTGTATACAGAGGTACCTTTCCTATTTGTCATGAATAAAGAACATTATTTTGATTTTAAAATAAGTTATTCTGATCTTACTAGAAGTATTTCACAGCTTTCCCCACTATTTTGGAAGTGTTTTTATGCTTACAACAGCTTTACTTCCAGTTCAGATTAACCATTAGGCATTTCAATAGGGTCGTTCTATGGCTCTGACTGCCAATATAATTGGTGGAACAGCCTCAGTACAGTTTCTGTAATGATGTTTTCAAGTGTCTTCAATGTATTTTACATTCAAATACAAATGTGCATATCTATATTACATGTATCAAAAAAGGAAATGGAACCCAAAGGCATTCATTGATATTTTAAAAACAATGCATGGAGGGAGAACAGGGCCACATCCTGCCCCAAACGTCTATTTCTGATTTCTCACATTGACTGGAAACACCTAATGTGTAATACAGATGAATGCCATTATTGTCTCTGTGGAATTTGATATCCTGAACAATTGGGATTCCCAAGTCTGTAAAGTAGTACAACTGTGTTGATCCAAGCATGGTTATATGTTCACTCCAAGCTTTCTGCTCCAGCAGAATGTCCCTATTTCTCATCCATTTTGCCATTTTTTAATTTTATTTATTTATTTGTTTGTCAAACATGTACAAGATAGTAGGTATTGGTATAAACATAAACATTAGCAAAGTAGGTACAGGTAAATTTTGCAATAGGACAGTAGGACGGGGATGGTAGGCACAATGGTGCGCTTAAGCACCCCCCTTACAGACCTCTTAGGAATGGGGTGAGGTCGACTATAGACAGTCTAAGGGGTTTTTTTTGTCTACCATTTTGTCTACCATTTTTTGTTTACCATTTTATCTACCATTAACAACAGAGTTATAAACTCTGTTTATAAAACAGAGTAGACAAAATGTCTACCATTTTGTCTACCATTAACAACAGAGTTGGACCTCCAATATTCAAAGTACACTGTAGTATTATTAAAAGTCTCTGCTTTGCCTTATCACTGCAAATAGTGTGGGGAAAAATTATTGTCATATCTCCTATCCATGGAAAGAATGCATGTTACTTTGTTTCTTTTGTTTTCTACACCAAAGGAGGATATGTGTGTGATGGGGATAATAAGCAATCCAAAGTAGAAATACTGAGGGGGAAAAGGACAAACCTTAAGGGCAAACTCTATGGAAATAACCTTACCTTATGGAATGTTTACGATTCTAAGCACAACATCTTGAGCTCATAGTTATTGTTTTGTGATCAGGGATAAGAATGATGCAGGCGACTGAAAAGGGAGGAGGAAAATGCTCTACTCTATTCATAAGACCAAATTTCAGCTTGCTCAGCTTCATTACATTCAGAGCAAGTAGCACATGTATGTAATGGCAGACTTTGGCCTAAATCCAAGAGACTGATTACACGGTCACCAGAACTAATCACAATCAGCTGTGCCAAGAAATTAGGTCATCCTAGTCCCTAACTCAATAGTAGTATGTACCTCAGAATGATAACAGGGACACTGCCAAGATGAAGCAACACAACACAGAAAGAAGGCAGATATAAGCCCCAAACTCAATAACAAGGCAGATAGGAAACCTGAGTGAAGGCTCATTCTCCTGTTCCCTGAATTAAAGCACAAACATGCTTTGGAAACTATTTGTATAGGCCCTGTCTCAACCTTAGCTACTGTTTAAAAAGTATAAAGTCATCTCTCGTTAATCCAGTTTTTAAAAACGATGTTTTTATTTATTATTATTTTATTTATTTTATTTGGGAATTCTTCTATGCCGCCCTACTCCCTAAGGACTCAGGGCGGCGTACAGCATTTTAAAGAACACCAAACAATAAAATCATTAAAAACAATTTTAAAAAGTTAAAAAAAGACATACAAAACCATGCATATATGGGGGAGACCTCAGATGTAAAGTTGTCTCAAAATCACCCCGCCTGCAGGAAGAGCCATGTCTTAATGGCTTTTCGGAAGGCCAGCAAGGTGGGGATAATTCGGATCTCTGGGGGAAGTTGGTTCCAGAGAACAGAGAAGGCCCTCCCCTTAGGCCCCGCCAGCCGGCATTGTTTTGCTGATGGGACCCGGAGGAGGCCCGCTCTGTGGGACCTGACCGGTCGAAGGGAAGTATGAGGTAGAATGCGGTCCCGGAGGTAACCTGGTCTTTCATCATGTACATATGTTTGAGCATGTGTTTATTTACTATTTCCTTTTGATCAACGATTTGCTTGAGAACAATGTCAGGGATAGCACCTATCAGTCACTTTAAGCTGCCACAGATGTATCCTTTGCCTTCCAGTCCATGGACAATTTTTGGTGCCATTCTGCTTTAGAGGTAGGTTCTCCCCATTTATCTCCCCAAGTTTCTGAACTAATTGCTGGCCTAAAGAACTGAACTGGGCTAAGTTACAATTGACTAACAATGTCAATAGGAGTGGGGCTTCCATGATAAAGCAGGAAAATGAGAGGTGTCTATTTTTCAGAGCTCAAGCTCCCATCATGTCATTTTGAATATTACACATGATTTCCCACTAGTAATATTTGTCAGACCCTCAATTACAGGAGAAATGTATAGCTTTTTATTCCATGGATCAACTCCACAATTGAGAGAGACCTGGCAGTTAAAGAATTGGCTGCCCTCTGGCCTTATTTCTGTGACTGGGGATCTAGTGAGTCAAATAACTGAGAAATATGGTGGGATTAGGGTGATAAAATGGCAGAGAACCTGCTTCATCCTTAGGGCCTGTCAGTTGTTTGGGTTGCTTTTCAAGACAGATTTAGCACCCCTTCATAAGAATGTATTTAAAAATAACTCAAGAAACAGATAACAGTGTGGACAAGTAGCAGTTTTAAGGTGAAGAAGGAAAGGCCTGTCCAACTGCACCAAACAACTGCACTTTCCTATGGAGAGCTGTTAGGTAGGGCACTTTTAAACATGGTTTCACCTCTCTTCCAAAAGGATACCAGACCTATATTTAAGAACATTTAAGCTCAGAAGAGTACTAAGTCCAGGCTTAAAAATACCTTCTACCCTGAAAATCAGCTACTAGCAGGATGAGGGGAGGGCTGCCAATCCATCCTACAGAATCATCTGTCTTGGCACTAAGTTTTGAGAAATGATTAAAGCTAAGTATCTAACAATCTATCAAAACTCTCTCCACCATCTGCCTCAGCTCCATCCCACATTAGGGAGTAATAGTTATATGTTGTTTGTTTTTTCACAATGAAACTTGCAGGAAGGGAAATGAAGCCAGGGGAATCTGCAAACCGCTTTTCTTAACCAGCATTAAACTGAAAGGACAGCACCACTCACCAGCTTCACCATTCACCATTCACCATTGAGAGTTGAGGTTAGGACTTGACCAATAGGCTTAGTTTTCAGCTAGCCCAGGAACCTATCATCCTCTGCTGTGTGAACCACATTCCATATTAGAGTGTTCCTTTATGATAGGGTATGCAGTGGCTCAGTGGCTAAGACGCTGAGCTTGTCGCTCAGAAAGATCAGCAGTTCGGTGGTTCGAATCCCTAGCTCAGCGTAACAGAGTGAGCTCCCGTTACTTGCCCCAGCTTCTGCCAACCTAGCAGTTCGAAAGCATGTAAAAATGCAAGTAGAAAAATAGGGACCACCTTGGTGGAAGGTAACAGCGTTCCATCCACCTTCGGCATTTAGTCATGCTGGCCACATGACCATGGAGACGTCTTCGGACAGCGCTGGCACTTTGGCTTTGAAACGGAGATGAGCACCGCCCCCTAGAGTCGAGAACGACTAGCACGTATGTGTGAGTGGAACATTTACCTTTACCTTATGACAGTCATACTGGAGATGTATGGATTGAAAGGACCATAACATTTCCAGGTGAAGAAGCACCTTTTGGGGGGGGGCATTTTGTGCCTACACAAAACTATCTAGGCAAGCTATATGGTTATGCACTTACCTTTTCCATAAAGACGAGTAAAATGCCTCAGATATTTCAGCAATGATGAACTAAATCATAGGTTACTTTTGTCCCATCATATAAAGTCCCTCCTTTCATAATGTGTTCCAGTGATAGAGAGGCAGAAAAGATAAGTTTTTTACTAGAGTAGAAAAGCTTCTTGAGATTTCTTTCCTAAGCAGGAGTTTTTGTAGACATTGCTGACATGTTTGTTTTTTGTCCCTGGGTAGGACTATCTCTGTTGCTTCCAGAAGGGTTCATCCAGGTTCATGGGCATTTTATGGAACAGATTTTGTAGTAGCAAACTTCCCAATCCTTCCTTTCAAACTGCCAGAGAAGGAAAATGTTGTCTATGTGGCTTGCACAGGAAGACACAAGGAACCATGACCATAAGGTCAAGACATTTGTTAGTCTCCAGAACATGGCAGAAGATTTATTAAGTAAAAAAACTAAGCCAACAAGACATTAGTGTGGGAGGTTTCTTGTCTTGGGTTTATCAGCTATTTGACCAAAATCTTATGCTTCCTTTTTCATTAAATGTATAAACAATCTACAATAGTAAGCGGTTAGGTTTGGGCTCATTTGTCTCAAACAGACAAGAAATATTTTCTCCTGCTCATAAATTACAAATTTAATAATCCAGGACTTTGATTACTCTATGTGGTCTGACCTGCATTGTAATCTAGGAGAGACTATTTGACACCATTCCAAAAGTCAGTTCCTCTTGTATATGTTACAAGATCACAGTCTGGTGTAAGTATGTTTTACTGGTAAAGAGTATCATAAATGAAAATTTTTGTGACCTTTGCTCCCTTAAAAAAAGTTTTCCAGAAAGTGGTATTACGTTTTTTTCCTTTAAAAAATATGCAGTTTCTTATTAACTTAAATCAGTGTTATCTTATAGTTATATATCTAATTCTGTTTTTTTCAGATTACCCAGAATATGTAATTCAAAATAGGACTTCTATTTGTCCCTACAGGAAAGATCCCCAAATATCAGAAGCAAACATTTTGGTCAGGGGTGGGCTTCAAAATTTTTAGCAAGGGGTTCTCTGCCTGGTTTCAGGGTGGGCATGGCCATGGTGGGCTAGTCAGCCTCCTGCACCACGGCAGGGGGGCATTTTTGCCCTCCCTGGGCTCTGGAGGCTTTTCTCGAGCCTCCGGGAGGACGAAAACGGCCTCCCCAGGCTCCAGAGGCCCTCTGGAGGCTGGAAACGGGCCCATTTCTGGCATTCCCGAACTTCCAATAGGCCCGATTTTCACCCTCCCTGAGCCTCTATGCACACCCTGCACTTACCTGCATCCAAAACAGGCCACATGCGGACTCCTGAGAGAGGAGGGGTGGGGTGGGTGGGTCCAGCCAGGAGTGGGATTTGGGGGTTCTCCGAACTGCACAGAATCTTAGCTAGAGGTTCTCCCAAACCCCTGTGAACCAGCAGCCCACCCCTGATTTTGGTTATGTTTCAAGGTCAAATGAAGTTCCTTGGAGTTTAACAGAACAGAAATAATCGGAGCTTCTATTAGTGTGAAACATTGCATCATTTAAAAAAAATACAAAGACTTGAATGGAGAATGATGGGTGTGTATGAATTATACTTATCTGAGGGCCTTTTCCCACTACCACCTAATCACAGCTCAGGATGTCCTGGCAGCATCATTTTTCTGCATCTACTCTTCATCTCATTCCCAGACTGTGGGTGAGACAGCTGCTCTGGCTTCTGCTCCCTTATTCTGAGACCATTCTGTGACTAGCCATCATTGTCTTGAATGGCCATCAATTGACCAGAATAGCTTGTAATAGAGACAGGCTACAGACACCAGCTGCTGTGGCCTAGAGGTAGAGTTCTTGCTTCACAATCAGGAGGTTGTGAGTTCAATCCTAGGTAGAGGCAGATGTAGGGTTTCCTGCTTGGGCAGCGGGTTGGACTAGATGACCCGCAAGGTCCCTTCCAACTCTGTTAATCTGTAACACTGGTAAAGAGGACAATCCATTTCAGGCATGTATGGAGTTCTTGTCAGTTGGAGCAGCTGCCATCTTATATCTCTACTCTTTGGTTCAGTGCTTCAAGATTCTACTATCCTCTTTCTCACTAACTCCAACTTATGTACAATATCTGGCAAAAAAAAAAACCCTGTACAAGTGTTACAAGTTGATAATTCCATTAGAATAAAGGATTTCTTCTATATGGGCAAACTTCTCTTTGTATTTATTGTAAGATAGATTGGAAACACAGAGATTATTTTAAAAAAATAATAATGATAAAAGATGGTGGGAGGATTAATAACGCATTAATAATGAAGCTAGCCCTTGATTTATGATCATTCATTTAGCAACCATTCAAAGTTTCATTGACACTGGAAAAAGTGATTTACAACCAGTCCTAACATTTCCAACCATCTCAGCATCCACATGATTGCAATCCATGCATTTGGCAACTGGGACACATTTAGAACATCCTATGATCACATGTTCACCATTTGCGATCTTTCCAACCAGATTCCAATAATCAAAACCATCAGGGAAGATTGCAAGTTACAATCACATGGTGTTTTGCTTAATGGCAAAACACTTTTCCAGGCCCAATTGTGGTTATAAATTGAAGATTACCTCTAGAATCTGGAACATAAAGTAAGTCAACCCAAATACCCAGTAATCTGTGAATGCATTTAAAAAGAACGTCCAAATTCATCTATTTAAATATGCCCAAACATAAAAATAGTGCAGCAAGAATTAAGAAAATGTAATTATAAAATAATAAAGGATATGGATGTTACTGTGAAATATTCCCACATATGTCTTCCCACATATGTTAACCACATTGAGTTAACCACTTTAAGTTTAGTGATATCTTGGAAAATTCTTTATTTGTAATTTTGATCATCTTTAACATTTTCCTAAGCTTCCCAGTTATTTGGTGTTGTGACTAAAACAACCTATTCAGTTTTCTCCCTGTTAGTAGCATTTTTCTTCCATCTAACATAAAGGTGTATGTAACACAGACTTTTGTTTGTCTTGATGAATATCTCATACAAGCCATACACAGGGACTTGTATCCATACAGATTCAAAGGAATATTAGTGCAATGGCTTGCTAATTCAAAATGGAATCTCATTCTTCCAGAGATTAGAATTGCCCCCACCTATAGAGCTTTCCATAAGGTCCTAAAATGTGGTTTCATGGCTGAGCTGGGGTATGTGGTGGAGCCAGAATCATGATTCCATTGACTGTGTGATTGATTTTATCTCAGTTCCTGTATTTGTTATTGTTTTACTAGGATGTTTTTATTTTGCTCTTATTGTCTTTTAGCCACTCAGACTCATATATTTGAAATGGGCAGCCATATATTTTTTCAGTTTTATCCCAATTTTATCAGATAGTAGCCAGTTTGGTGTAGTAGTTGAAGGTGCCAGCTTAGGAACCGGGAGGCTGTGAGTTCTGGTCCCACCTTAGGTATGAAAGCCAGCTGGGTGACTTTGGGCCAGTCACTCACTCTCAGTCCAACTCACCTCACAAAACTGATTAAGTGTTGTTGTGGGTAGAAGGAGTATTAGATATGTCCGATGCCTTGAATTATTTATAAAGTAATAACGGAGGGATAAAGGGGGCCTTGCATGGGGGGCACAGAAGACCACACAACCATGGGGATGGCTAGTCCCATGAGAACCTCCCCCCCCCTTGCAATAACTGTCATTAAATGGCCATCTTTAGATTTATTTTTATTTTCCCCTTTTGATGTTTAATTATTCTATAATTTTAAAAGTTTAAATCCAAATTTAATTTTAATGTTAATTTTCATATGTTGTTTTATTTATTGGTTATATTATATTGTATACCACCCAGAGCTCCTCTTTGAAGGACATGGGAAATTTAGAATATAAAACCTTAATATCAAAATCATCACCTTGCCTTCCAGAAAGTTGGTTACCCATGCATTGCTCTTAAAGTTCTTTCCTCTTTCTCTCCCCAGCTCTTTGCAGTTTGAAGAGCTGCAATAAGGAAGAAGGAAAAGCAATCCTTACCTCATTGCGACTTGCTTGGTAAGGTTGCTGATTCATCTCTAACAAATGACCTGTTTCATACATTGCATTAAGCCATAAAAGAGGAGAAGGGTTTGGCTCAAAGAGTTGGTGTGAATCCAGAAATCTGTGGCTTATTCAATAACCTGGTTAAGGAAGCTACAGTCTCATACAATATGTGAAAAGGCAGTTCCCAAGTTTGAAAATTTATGAAAGCTTGGCTTCACTATAGAAGTGCAGTTATAATGCCACCATTAACATCCCAAAGCTCTTCATTAAAAGTCATTCATTTAAACAGACAGTAGAAAAAAAGGAACTTAAAATTCACAGTAAGTCTTTCTACTTTTGAAGGCCAAGTTGGCTGGTTGCCTCTCTGACAGCCTTTCGCCAGTTGGTGAAGACCTTCTTAGGAAAACATTTGTTTCTCAGGGAATGCAAATTTTATTTGATGTTTTATTTTAGCTACTTAGTTTGCTGGCTTTTAATATGACATTCCCATGCACTGTTTTAATTGTTGCCAGCTGTCCATGTTTAAGCCCTTAAAGAGTTATATATTGGGGCTCTGTAAATCCCTTCCAAAAGTCATTTCAGAATGCATATACAAAACACGCACATACACACACAACTTTTCAAATCCGTTTTTTGCATTCCGGGGCTTTAGGAAGCTTCCCTGAACCCTCCAGAGTGCAAAAAATAGCCCAATGGCAAACCGGAAGTGCGTTTTTCCACACTTCCGGTTTGCCCATTGTGCGCATGCGTGGGGGGGCAATGGGTGTGGGCACGCGAACCAGAAAAGCTTCACCATCACTGTGATATAGTAATTAAATATCAGAATGCTCTGTCAGTTTGATGGGAGCTGCCAAGAGAAATGCAATGGTTTTATACTGTATATTTCAGAGATATCATATAAGTCATGTATAAATGTCATGTATAACTTAGTATTCTTATTTTTATTTCCTCCTTTACTCTTTGGGTGTCAAGGTTCTTGTTCTTCTGGCAGCCTCAACCATTGTTATTTGATGTCATTTTAGTGTGTCTTTGATGTTCTCTCTCTCTCTCTCTCTCTCTCTCTCTCTCTCTCTCTCTCTCTCTCTCTCTCTCTCCTCCTCCTCCTCCTCCTCCTCCTCCTCCTCCTCCTCCTCCTCCTCCTCCTCCTCCTCCTCCTCCTCCTCCTCCTCCTCTTCTTCTTCTTCTTCTTCTTCTTCTTCTTCTTCTTCTTCTTCTTCTTCTTCTTCTTCTTCTTCTTCTTCTTCTTCTTCTTCTTCTTCTTCTTCTTCTTCTTCTTCTTCTTCTTTGTCTGTCTCGTGTTCTTTGACCTTCTCCCCTTATTGTATATGCCTTGAAGGATATGAAATCTCAAGGTATCCTCTCCAGCAAACCACTTTATTTGCTGTTTTTGTGTGTAGTTTAAGATTGGTTCTATGCCAATTATTTTAGATTAAATTATGCAAATAACTTAGTAATATTCTTTGTACAAGCCTCTTCCAAAGTGGGGTTTCTGAATGTGCTGGGACTACAATCTTCAGGGTTTCCCAACTAGCATAGACTGCCGGCCACCTTGACTAGAATTCCAATAGCCAAACACCAAAAATAATGCTTAGTCATCTGTTACAAACTGACCTTTCACTGGAAAACTGGATATGTTTCTAATTCATTTAATCTGCTCTAAACTTATAAAATTAGCACAATTCATTTAGAAATGTGATTGTAATCACTAGAACAAATGTTGAATGTTGTCAGCTTAATCCACTTTAGAAATTACAAATTAATTATTTTGCAATTGGTACAATTTGTTCTGTCTAATTTTTTGTATTTTGTTGTTTTTATGTGTTCCCTTTTTGTGAGGAACAAAGAGTTGAGGAGCTAAGTCAGGGGTGTCAAACTTATGGCCCGCGGGCCGGATCTGTCACACGCTGGCCACCCAAACCCCCATTTTTGTGAAGGGGAAAAAGTTGCGATACGTCACGTGTCATTGCAAGTTTGACACCCCTGAGCTAAGCCATCCTGGTAATGTCATAGTAATTTGAATTTGAAGTCAAATTGTAAACGGTGAAAATTGCTAAGACTAGTATTCCTTTCTTTCCAATAATTAGTATTCTTTAAAGGTGTCAGTTCATTTAAAACTTTTGAATATTTATAGCTCAATGAAGTTTGGTTGGTGTGCTTTTATCAGAGTGTCATTTTCTAGAGACTTCTGAACATGATTAACAATTAACTTTGTTTCTTATTTTGATGATTAATGTTCTTATATGTGATAAATTTCTGCTAAGAAATTTATTATTATATGTAATGTATCTTTATTATAAATGACCTGCAGTCATTGGGTTTATTCTATGATACCGGGCTTTTTCACATCACTTACTTAATATACATTTATTATTTATTACCACTGAATAAACTGAATATTCATAAATCATTGTAAACCGGAACTGTGATTTTTCTAAATAAATCTTTCACACCATGCTTACTATGACTGGTGATCTAGGGTTGTTACTACGTCCCTCCAATAACAAATCAGGATTTAAGGTAGCAGGGAATGGTAGGCAATTTTCAGATTGCATAATATCCTTATGCACTAATAACTGAATTTTGTCTGTGCATTTTATCTTATTTCCAAATTGAGGCAACGTAGCCACAAATGTCAGGAACTAAGCGCACATTTGCACTGTGACTTCCAACTCTTAGAAAATTTGTAAAATGGCCATTAAATGCTTTTCAGGTTCTGGAAAGAGGTCAATGGTGAGAATAGGTATGGTTTGCTTCCCTATTGTTCCTTTTCCCACTTTCAATCATTCTTAGATAAAGTGTCCTCAACTTACAACCACAATTGAGCCCAAAAATTCTGTTATTAAGTGAGACATTTGTTGAGTTTTGCTCCAATTTACAACCTTTCTTGCCATAGTTGTTAAGTGAATCACTGCAGCTGATAAGTTAGTAACCCGGTTGTTAAGTGAATTGGCTTCCCCATTGGCTTTGCTTGTCAGAAGGTCACAAAAGGTGATCATATGACACACCAGCAACTATCATAAATATGAACCAGTTGCCAAGCATCTGAATTTTGATCACATGATCATGGGGAGGCTGCAAAAGTCATAACTGTGAAAAATGGTCATAAGTCACTTTTTTCAGTGTTGTCGTAACTTTGAATGGTCACTAAATAAACTGTTATAAGTCGAGGACTGCCTGTAGTCCAAAGATCTGACTATATCACCAAGTGGTTTTCATTCAGTCAGTAGCCTCAGTTTCACTGAACCTTTAGCGGTTGTCTAATCCCCATTAATCCAGTTTGGGTAATCTGATGAATAGTTTACTGGAGAAGCCATTTGGGGAGGTAAACATTGTTTTTAACTATGATAAACCTATTTTAAAGTCTATAGTAACAGTTCCAATCCTTTTATCTCCATGTGCCAGCAGTAACAATGCTGGCAGTGGTGGCAGGAAGGTGAGGGGATGGTTTTGTGCCCGCAACCTTCCTCCTGCACATGCACAAATAAAGCTTCGCACATTTGCCCGCTGCTTCTGCGGCCCAATTCCTAACAGGCTGTGGACCGCTGATTGGGATTGGGGACCCCTGACCTATAGTACAATTTTCATATATTTCCTATCTAAAAATAGCAATAAAATGAATTGTTAATTTTCAGCCATCATGGTCAGTAGGGGTCTTTAGGGCTATAAAAAGCAGGCTCAGGGGCTTTAAAAAAAACTCAAACAATTTTTAAAAATTCTGTGATTTATTTAACTGCTCCTCCTGGTAGCAAGAGCCAAGAAAGAGTGTTTGAACAGCATGCACTCTTTTGCTACCAATTTTATGTGTGCAAACTCTGTGTGTTGTATACAATGACACTTCACTAAATGCATTATCATGGATAGATAGAAGGATTTCAAATTCTGTACCAAGAGAGAATCTTAAACTATATAGGAATAACCAAGTTGACCATAGGCTTCAGAACAAATTCTCCAGATGAATGTCAGAGGTTCAAACCTTGGCATCTTTCATTATTTCTGTAAAATCTGTTGTCTGAAATCCTGAGAAATGATTGTTGGTCAGTGTCAACAATACTGGGTTGAACTCAGGATACGGCAATTTCCTGAGCTCTTATGTCAGCTGAAAAGGAATGGCCAAATTATAGTAGGAAAAGAGCTCAATGCATTTTCAGTGCTGTTTTTACCATAAATAATCAGTGGAAGCAAAGTTCAGAGTGACATGTTTTGAAAAGAAATGTATGGCAACTTCATACATTGCATGAAGATTTCATTATCATAGTCTTTTTTGTTTGACTTATTTGAAAAACTCAAACTATAGGTTCTTGCGCACAACTGGTGGACCAACAACTCTTAGTTGAGCAGAATGTTCGACGTGTTACTTATTGTTAAGTTTCAGGTACCACCTAGGCCAACAGAAAACTGACCAACTGTGGTGTCCACCTATCCTTAAAACTGCTACAACTTATCTGAAACTATTGTTTAGGCTGAAACAAGTCCATACCGCAATACATATAAAAAAAGAGCATGTAAAGGTCATCAATAAAGATTTTCCTTCCGGACTGCAGCCAAGACTTGTACGAAAACTCATTTGTTCATGGATTTGGCAGCAAAGACTGACATGAGCATTTAACCATGGAGACTGTGTACATTCCTTGCAGTGTGTTAAATCTCACCATACAATGCAATTCAATAGTATATTTTGTTAAATTAAGTGGATCCTTGACACTTATGTTAATGTATGCTTTCGCTTAGAAATATATAAACAGTTTTGTTATGGGTGGTGTTTTTTTTAATCCATCACTGAAGTTAGCACTTGAGTAAGTCCCTTTCTCTGTTTTTTTTCCCTGTACCTTAAACTGCATATATTTATTCATAAATAAAAGACCACCTACAATATCTTGCCATCCCATGCCCCAAGATATCTCGGGGTTGTTGTTTTTTTAACCATGAACTGCAACAACTTGGTTTCACAATAATAATATAACTTTGATTGTATTTATACACTTTCTTTTTTTTTTCTCCAAGTTTTCCTTATGGGATTCTTGCCAACACCTCACCCTCAGTAATCAGAGGCAGAGCCTGCCTTATTGTCCTCCGTGCAATTTCTTATGAAAAAAACTGCCACCTCTTCCTTATTTCTCAAATTCCCTAGCAGTACATTCTTATATTGTTATCATACTTCATATTCTAATTTAAGAAAATGACCTTTTGTTCTCTCATTCCTCATTTTGGAGATTCTCAGGCCCTGATAGCACTTAAATCAAGCACTTTATTTTCTCTGTGTGCACTAATTCTTTAGGTCACATTTATTCTCTCCATTGTGTCCTTTTTCTCCTGAAGGATTCAGTGGCCTGCATGGTGTGTGTGTGTGTGTGTGTGTGTGTGTGTGTGTGTGTGTGTGTGTGTGTGTGTGTGTGTGTGAAGCATGGCCTAGCCCAAGGCTACTTTCCCAAACTTGCCATCTGCAGTGAATGTTTTTCTACAAGACTGCAATATCCAGCTGCTTTTGACAGAAGCAGACTATCAGTGAATGGGACAATGATCCTTGACACTTAGAATTTTTCATCCAATTCTGGTCATAATACAAAAGATATAGAGAAAGAGTGCAGAGAAGGGCAACAAAGATGATAAGGGGTCTGGAGGCTAAACCATGTAATGAATGATTGAGGGAACTGGGTATGTCTAGTCCAGGGGCGGGTTCCTAATTTTTTACTACCACTCTGTGGGCGTGGCTTATTTTGTGGGTGTGACTTGCCGGCTATGTAACCGGGTGGGCATGGGCCTCGGGAGCTTGGCAGCGGCCCTGCAGCAGGAGCAGCAAGACCACAGCAGCGGTTCTTCTAGGAGGCTCCGTCTGGCCTGAATGCTTCTCCCCATTCGATGATCCTAGGCTCCTGCCGCCCATTCCCCCGCCCCTCAGCAGCTCGAGAAGCCTCAAACGTGCGAAAATGCCTAGGATCATCACCGCGCGTTCGTGGCTTCTCGGACTGCTGAAGGGAGGGGAATGGAGATAGCTCCTGCCGCCCGTTCTTTCAGCGTCTCATGCGCTCCCTCAGCCATCCTCCCCTGCTTGGACTCACTGTGGGGTAGGAAGGCAGCGCATGCGCAGTGCTGGAAGCTCGGCTTCTGGGCATGCGCAGAAGAAAATTGTAAAAAAAAAATTTTTTTTTAATGGCGGCGCCCAGGCACTGGCAACCGACCGCACCGGTACTGTGATGTCACCAGTGGGCCGCTACCGGTGCTATAGAGTGGACCACACCGGTAGGAACCCACCACTGGTCTAGTCCAACAAAGAGGAGAACTAGGGGGTGACATGATAGCTGTCTTTCAGTACTTGAAGGGCTGTCACAGAGAAGGAGTCAACCAAAGCACCTGTGGGCAAGACAAGAAGTAACTGATGGAAGCTCATTAAAGAGATGACTAACCTAGAACTAAGGAGAAATTTCCTGACAGTGAGAACAATTAATAAGTGGAGCAGTTTACCTCCAGAAGTTGTGCTTTATGACCGTAGGTTTTTAAGAAGAGATTGGACAGCAATTTGTCTAAAATGGTATAAGGTCTCTTGCTTGAGCAGAGGGTTGGACTAGAAGCTCTCCAAGGTACCTTCCAATCCTATTATTCTATGTTCTGTGTTTACGCAGAACTGTACCATACAGGCATGTATAACATGTATAGCAGGGCATAGTAGGGCAAAATTCCCGGTTTCCCATAGTAGGGCAGAATTCCCCGTCTCACAAAATGCTTACACACCTTCTAGTGAAATCTATGAGAAGGAATTGAGATCTATCTATGAGAAGACATGATAGCAGTGTTCCAATATCTCAGGGGTTGCCACAAAGAAGAGGGAATCAAACTATTTTCTAAAGCACCTGAGGGTAGGACAAGACGCAATGGGTGGAAACTAATCAAGGACAGAAGCAACTTAGAACTAAGGAGAAATTTCCTGACAGTTAGAACAATTAATCAGTGGAACAGCTTGCCTCCAGAAGTTGTGAATGCTCTAACACTGGAAGTTTTTAAGAAGATGTTGGATAACCATTTGTCTGAAGTGGTGTAGGGTTTCCTGCCTAAGCAGGGGGTTGGACTAGAAGACCTCCAAGGTCCCTTCCAACTCTGTTATTCTGCTATTCTGCTATTCTGTTATTCTGAGTTGACTTTTTTGCCCCCAGTGATATAAACCAGACAGAATGAATATGACTCTGTCTGCTGCTACATGGCTTCAGCCTTGGACTTTTTTTAATGTCCTATTTAGGCACTGTAGGGATGGGCTACCTATAATATAGCATTTCCTGTTGCCACATAGAGAGACTCCCATATGTCTACCCTCTTCTTGCCCTTTTAATGTATAGGACTTTTTACAGTTTTATCTACAACTCTTGGGCTTTGCTTCTAACACTGTCAAGAGGCATAATTCTGGGTTGAATATGGATTTGATGCTCTCTTTTCAGATATTTTTGAAGACTTATCAGTTATACCTGAGTATGGATTTTGTTATACATTGGTCTGAAAGCTTTTATCTAAAGGATGACTCACACGGAGAGGGGGCGTGGCCAATGTTGCAGCACTATGGGTGTCTCCCGTGCTCCACAGGAAACCCCGAATCCCAGCTGTTTGGAGACCTGGAACTGGATTGGAACCAGGTCAGATACGCCCTGGAGGGGTGTTGAAGAAGAGAGGCACCAGTCAGTGGTCTGGGGGGGGCCTGCAAACCCCCCAGGGTGCTGGCACTAGCCTCTCAGCCAGCAGCTGTGGAAGACGACTCTGTCACCATTAGCTGGGATGGCCACGATTGGAAAGATTGAAAGGGAGAGATCGTGGATTGCCTCGTGGGTGACAAGATCTAAGCATTTGTGCTGGAGAGAGGTGAAGAAGTGCTGAAGCTGGGTGAGTGTTTGGCCAATTTAATGACAAAAGAACAAATTTAAAATTCAAAAGGAGTCAAAAGAGACTCTAAAATGGAGTGAGCGGCTATCTAGCAATTGGAAATACCATAGAGAGAATTAAAGGAATAAGTTTAAAAGCCCAAATTTGAGAATATGTTTAAAATTAGACTTGGTGGAAATTAAAGAGACTGAAAAAGAATAAAGAATTTTAAGAAAATATCTTATAAGTGCTAAGTGGGCTTAAAATACTTTGGAGACTTTTGTAAAAGAGCTGTTTTGTTATATTGGGAACATAATGGCATCTGCTGGTTAAAAGAAAATATTGCAATAGACTGTGGAAAGCTCGAATTAGCTGACAGCTGGAGACTGACCTTGCCCACAAAAAGATAACTACCGGTAGGAGCTTGAAAGGACTTGAAAGCAGTGTGTTGTGCTAGTGTGTTTGATGGTGCACTATTTTGGTGATAGAAGATAAGAGGATTTTGAACTGGATTGGACTGAAATACAAAGAGATTATATGGATTTAAGCTGCAAGTTTAAAAAAATCTATGAGCTTTGTGAATTGTGAACTTGACAAGAGGGCGCAACTGGAACATCAACGTGGAGGGTACTCCCATACATACAAGGGGTGTCCGAAACTGCTGCACGCATTCTTGCACCGCATGGGGTCAAAGTGGCGCACAAACCTGACCAAACATTGAGGAAGAGAGTAATGCGCCCAAAAGAAGCTCTACCAAAGGAGGAGACTTCCTCAATAATCTATCGTATTAACTGCAGCAATTGTGCAGGTCACTATGTAGGAGAAACAGCAAAACGACTAGGAACTAGGGTGCATGAACACAAACTAGCGATCCGTCGCAAGGAACAGCGCTCCCAGATTTGGATGCATATGGAGGAGCATGGTCATGAGTTCAACTTCCAGGAGATGGAAGTCGTTGCCTATGATGAAACAAAAGGAGGACGCCTCTTGAAAGAAGCCTGGTTCTCTAACAACAACTCTCTCAATAGACACATTGACATACCACCGGCATACCAGGCATTAAGACACCAGGAAGGACTCAAGGGGGGTCGGTCACTATGCCTGAATGGAGATATGGGGCAAATTACCCCCTTTAGGCATAGAGATTGCCCCAATGAAGGTGTGACAACCCCTAACTGCACACAAGGGAGCACAGTAGAGGAGCAGCAGAATGAGAGAGACAGGAGGGGTGAAGAAGAACAACGCAGACCCATCACAAGATCATGGGCAAAACAGATGAATTTAGAGCAGGCAACCTGTGTGCCTAAAAGGGGGAGGAATAACAATGTGGGGGAGGAAGCCAGGAGAAACACCTTCAAAGCAATGCCTGATAGCCCTGCTTTACCCCCTAGGGAGAGAAAGAGGCAATACACCATGGGGAAATCTTCATCTGTCAGCATGACTAAGGCAGAAACAATTAGGTCAATTACAGGAGAGAAAAAAGGGTGTGGACCGGTTACACGTGCAAAGTCTAAATTGACAGGCATTACATAAATTGATAGGCATTCTATAAAAGCAAGCATCTCTTCCATGGGGATTTTACACTCTGACGAAGTCAACAGGGGTTGACGAAAGCTTAGCAATTTTAATAGTAGTTTTAAATAAAATTTTAAATGTTCCAGAGATCGTGATGGCTATCGCTTCTTTATCTGTAAATATGCCATATATATATATATATATATGTTTATCTGTAAATATGCCATATATATATATATATATATGTTTATCTGTAAATATGCCATATATATATATATATATATATGTTTATCTGTAAATATGCCATATATATATATATATATATATATATATATATATATATATATATATATATATATATATATATATATTCTATATATATAAATATTCTATATATATAAATATGCCATATATATATATATATGTTTATCTGTAAATATGCCATATATCCCTTATCCATATATACACATGTATACGTATATGTATATGTGTATGTGTATGTGTATGTGTATGTGTATGTGTACACATACACATACACATACACATACACATACACATATACATATACATATACGTATACATGTGTATATATGGATAAGGGAAAAGAGATAAGTTTAAGAGTAGCACCAATGTTGGTATGAAGTTAGGGTTTTGAATTGCTCATCTGTTAACTCAAAAATGGATTAGAGGTACTCAGGGAAGGATAAGAGGGAGGTAGAGGAAGTAGAAAGGAAGGGGAGAGAGGGAGGAGGGAAGTAGAAAAGAGGGAGAGAGGGAGAAAGAAGGTGGTGGGAAGAGAGGGAGATAGAGGGAGGGGAGTAGTATGAAATATAGAAGGAAAACAGACGGGAGATAAAAGTACAAAAGGTGCAAATTTAGGATATTTGTTTATGGCATTTTGGACAGAAATGTATATATGTATGTTTTGATATTATGGTACTGTATATGTATGGATGTGTATGGGTGAAAAAATAAAAAATTCTTTTTTAAAAAAGGATGACTCACACATACTAAAAATAAAATGAATACATCAATACTGGAATACTCAATCTGATTTTTTTGTGTATAGTTCTATGCTTTATATAGTTTTTATACAGCTATAAAATTTTGTACATTTCCAAACATCTGACTGTACAATCAGAAAAAAATGTATTATAGTTTATAAGATATATTGCTGAGATATTATTTCCTCATTGCTATTTTTTAGCAGCAAAGGAGTGGCTTTTAATAATATAATGTTTATATTAGAATAGGACTATTTTTAAAGAGGAGCACAAAACATGTATTTGTTTTAGCAGATATTTAAATAAGTCCGCATTAGGTCTGCTCTGATAACAAGTATCCAATTTAGATATGACATCACTGACAACATAAAAGCAACATGCAGACTTTTAATTCATTCCAACCTGAGATGTTAATCCTTGAAACATTCCTCCTGTAAGTGATATTTCATCCTGCGTGCAACTTACACTTGTGATGCTGTCCACCCCTTCTTTAATCGAGTGGGTACAATTTGAAAGCAGTGATGCACAACTAACTGCTAGTGCATTGTGTTCAGTTCCACCCATCTGTGAATGATTTCCAGAAGTTTATTATTCCAGGATGAATTGTTTTCTAACAAAAAGTATGTGGAGGTTTGCGAAACTGTGGCTCATATTTGCAAATACCAAATGTGTAACTTTAACCAAGTGTCCAACTTCATTGATAAATTAGTCTTCAATTTGTATGTTCCACTGACTATGTTCTTTGATATTTAACAATACACTGCTCATGCTTAAATGATATATGTGGTCATGAAATATTTAGAAATGGTTAGGTGTATCTGAGTGCAAGCTAAGTCAGTTAGGTTATTAGGTTCCCTTCCGAGGGAGGGAGGGAGGGAGGGAGGGAGGGAGGAAGGAAGGATGGAAGGAAGGAAGGAAGGAAGGAAGGAAGGAAGGAAGGAAGCAAGGAAGGAAGGAAGGAAGGAGGGAGGGAGGGAGGGAGGGAGGGAGGGAGGGAGGGAAGGAAGGAAGGAAGGCCACTACTGGAGCTCCAGTAATTTGTTTTCTTGTTATTGTTTCTGCTTCTGTATGTTGTCCATTGGATTTTTCTCAAATTCCTCTGAGAAAATGATATCTCAATCTGGCTACATTAAATATACATTTTTCAAAGAAACTTGTCACCCTTAGCAGGAAAAATATTGAGACTCCAGCCACTCACTGCATCAATCAGGAAAGATGATTGGGAGATTAAAATCCTATTACTACCCACAGTGAATAGTCCTTTGTCAGATACTGTATTCCTTCATTAAAGCAGGGGAATGAACTTGATGTTCCAATTATATAATTCAAAAAGCAAACACTTGTTCTATTAACTTGTGGGAGATTAAATATAAATTAATATACTATAGCATCTGATTGCTTTTATTTGTTCCTAGTTTCTGGCACAGCCTTAGCACTTCCTATTTGCTAGATCCCAGGGAGAGTAAATTGTAGTGCAGTTGTTGAAAAGGGAAAAGTAGGATTATGGAAAAATCAGTAGGGACTTTCTGTGCTCACTGAAAGGACCTTCATCCCATTTCTTGGAATCTCTCTTGCCTCCCTACCCCCCCCCCCCTTGCACAAAATGGACCCTTCCAACTTTGAGGAGTCTGGGAAATACGTCTCAAAAGACATGACTCAATGTGGAAATTTGCATTTGTCCATTCTGAGGACAGATCTATTTTAATGTTCTGTATTCTCACCAATTTATATTCATTCAGGCATTCTCTCTCTCTTGCTCTCTCTCGATTTAACATACTGTAACTAAAAATTCAGACAAGCAACTATAAACTCATAGCTGAACTGTCTCAGAAACAAGTGTTTTGCTTATTATGTAGAGAGGGTTCATAACTATTAAATATAAGCAAAAAGTTGCAAATCTAGTTTTAGGAAGTATGATGACCCTAAAAAGAAATCTTAACAAAAATGAAAATGAATTTAACCAAAGACGAATATGATACATGAGATGCTATTTCGAAAGGCAAAAGAAAATAATTGCAACTGAAAATAGGCAGTCTTTTGGCCTAAGTGAGAAAGTTGATTGATCAGGTGTAGGTGTGTAGTTGCAGGAATTTTTAATTTATTAGAAGCCATTATCGGCTTATTTGTTATGAGTTATTCCTAAGTAGTATCTTAGAACAGATCTTCACTATGGTTTTGTTCACACATCACATCATCATTTTATTTTAAAATAATGTTTACACCCCAGAAATTGCTTCATCTTTAGCTATTTCCTCTTTCTTTTGGTCGCCTTTCGAATTCCCATTATGAAACCGATAAGATTCAGGGTCGGCCCAAACAACCATGGGGAGGAGGCCTAGAAAGAAGGAAATACCTGCCCTTTTTAAGATGTGGTTCCCATGGAAAGAATACAGATACATTGCAGCCAGTGAAAATAATTAGAGTCAAGAATAATTAGTACAAGGTTGAAGGAAGGTTCATTCATTACTTCCACAATGCAGGTCATAACAAAATGTAAATCCAGTTCAATGAAATATAATTTTCCCAGTGCAAAAATTCAGGAATTTTCATAAAGCTGATTAATTTCCCATGACATAATTGAGAGGAAAAATAAACAGTCTTGTACTCATCTTAGAAGGTAAAAGCGAAGAGATGAGGTAGACAACCCATGTCCTGTTGGGTCATCCTTTCAGAGGTATTTCCTTACCTGATGTTCGTCCATCGAATTCGAAGAGGACCTTGACATCTATAATTGGGGGGATGTCAAGACTTGCGCGTGAATTGGATTAAAGTGAGGAGAGGTGCGCATAGTCAGCCTCACTCTCTTTTCCCAGATTCCATCTTGCTCCAAATAGCAGGACAAGAGTTGAGACAGTTGGAGATGGGCTGGGCGCAGTGGTTGACCAGGGCGTCTTTTGTGTCTTGCCGTGCTCTTAGCGTACCACATCGCTTACAGAGACTGCCTTCATGACCGTTGTCCTATTCTAGTAGATTTCATCCACTCAGTTCGCCGGAATCTGTCTTCACATGCTCGGGCCAGCCTGTTGAAGCTGTTGCCCAGGGTGTGGCCACTGCGCATGCTACAGCTGCTAGGAGCCACAGGTGAGAGCTGAGTGACAGGTGGGGACCAAAGGTGAACGAGCTGCCCTAAAAGCTGCCCTAAAATGAGCTGCCGTAAAGGACACAACATGCCCCTACACCAGAGGTGCTACCCCTCCCTGAGCACCCCATACACCCCATTTCCTTACCTAAACAGAAGCAGAATGGCCAGGACGGGCAAAAAAGCAGTAGGAGTAGGAATGACTTCCAATTTCCTGCCAGCTTCCCCATTGAGTTTCCTTGTGGGAATCTGGGAGGGAACATCAGAAAACTCCCTCTCCCTTCCCTTCCCTTCCCTTCCCAGCAGGCAGGTAAATTGCTGCTGCTGGGTGGGGGTTGGAACAAGGGATTGTCAGATTGGCTAGGAAACTGTTCTGGAACATTGAAAATGAAGATCATATAACCACAGCAGCAACCCAGCAGCAGTAGAAGCCTGACAACCTCCTGAGTTTCATTCCCTCGGGAGTCATGGGTCCTAGTTTTTGGACACATTCTGTAAGTTGGCCCATGTGAAATATCTAGGTAGAAAAATTGTTGCACTGTGATGCACTGTTTTGCTCAGTAAACTGTCATGACAATGTGAGTTTTAGTAGTATATAGATATTTATAGTACTCTTTCCAGAACTCCAGTTGGGTTGTTTTCCTGCTGGGGTAGGCAACATTTTTCAATCTTGGAGGAACTCTTGGTTTTTGAGCCCTTTGGAGGGTTGAACAGTAATGTAATGATATTACTCAGTCGGATACTATAAAATTTTCAGCCTGTGTTTTATTAATGTTTGGGAGGAAAGCAAAATATATTTTGCTAGTAAAGTAGTAAGCTCTAAAGTAGAGCTCAAGCTCTTCAACTTAAGCTCAATTCCTTGTGACCTGTGGTTTTCTACAAACCTGGTTTGCCATTATTTTGTTTTGGGATTTGTCAACCTTGTGTGCTAATCAACTGTGATAGTGTTTCCTGACAAACTCCCATCATGTTCTAACCTGGACTAAACCTGCTTAGCTTTAAAATTCAGATAAGAGACAGGATAAATAATATTAGGCAGCACACACATTTTCTAAACAATAAATATTAAGGGAGAAAATATAAGTCATTTGACTGATAAAATTATTTGTATAATATCCCAGCTTGGATAAATCTGTTATTGAAGTGCCAGTGATGGCTGTGATGCATTTCAGCCTGCAATTCTTTTAATAATATTGCCAAGGTCCTACAGCCTAATTGAACTATAATGGGAATTTTTTGCTTCTATGGCTGTTAGTTGAGCAAATGCTGGATTGTGTGCAGACTAGAGATACATTGAGGAAATTGGATACTACCTCTATTTAGAGATAAGTTATCAAAAAAATTAAAAACTTAATTTCTAAATATTAGCAATTTAAGGAAAGTTATTTACCATGTGAGCTGTTTTTCCAGGAAATCATGGATGATTCATGGATGATTCTCCCTTCACTTGAGAGCTAAGAACACAATTTCTTCCATACCATATCATCATCATCATCATCATCACCGCCGTCACCGTCATCATAACCTAGAACAGGAGTCAATTAATACATGATTGGCATAAAACTATACTGATTGATATTTCAAACTATGTTGTAACACAACTTCAAGGGTGAAGAATCAGGATAAGGTGAAACAATATTTATTTGAAGAAAGAATTAATGCTTCTTGAACAAAAAGGTTTCAACATCTCCATGTGACCTTCAAAAGTGAAATTTAAAAAAAAAGCAAGATGCAGGAATGGTAATTTCATAAGGTTTGCATAGCATGTTGAGAGCTCCACTCCATAACTGGGCAGGGCCATGATTTGTAGTAGAGTGTCTAGTTTGGGAATGGTAAGTGATCGGATGAGTGCCTTAAGCATCTGCAAGATTTAATGTACTGATTTTGTCTGTTAGCTCCTAATCATTCAAAGTACAAACAGAGATCTAATTTTGGCCCACCCACTCTGATGTAGGGAAGCATTCTATCTGAAGATATATAGAAGGGGAAAGACCAAGAAGCACATTCTCTTCTTGGAGGGCAGAATTCCTGAACAATTTTTTAGGTTTTTTCATTTGCCCTCTGGAAAGATGGAGGGTTAATTTCATATAATATTCCCCCACTTATAAAAAGTATAAATTATGAGTTACCACCATAATTCTCAAGTGGAGAAGTCAAACCTATGGTTAGCTTGATTTTATTCATGCAATTATTTAGTAAGGATATTTTGTTGAGATCAACATAAAATCATCAGCCTTGATGTTATGATCATTCATCTTCTGCTCAAATATTCAATATTTGAACCTACCAGATTTAGCCTAAGGAAAAAACCTTGTAGCCATCATTGTGATTCATTAAATAATAATCACAGACAAGCAGAAAATTGCAAGCATTAGTCCTGTTTCAGGTCTCAAATTCACATACATAGAATTACTAAGTAAGGAAAGCAATTTACTTAAGGATGAACAGATAACAGACAAAAAAGAAAAGTAAATGAACAAACTCTCTTGAAAATAAATTGTTTAACATATTTGCTGTATATTGCCTAGAGTAACTTTTTTGAGATGGATAACTATATAAATTTGATATATAAATAGATGAGAAAGAAAAGAAAAGAAAAGAAAAGAAAAGAAAAAGGAAGAGAGGGAGGGAGGGAGGAAGGAAGGAAGGAAAGAAGGAAGGAAGGAGAGAAAGAAAGAGAAAGAAAGAAAGAAAAGAAAGAAAGAGAGAGAGAGAGAGAGAGGAAGGAAGGAAGGAAGGAAGAAAGGAAGGAAAAAGAAAGAAAGAAAGAAAGGAAAGAAAGGAAAGAAAGGAAAGAAAGGAAGGAAGGAAGGAAAGAAAGAAAGGGAAGGAAGGAAGGAAAAAGAAAGAAAGAAAGAAAAGAAAGAAAGAAAGAAAGAAAGAAAGAAAGAAAGAAAGAAAGAAAGAAAAAGAAAACAAGCAAGCAAGCAAGCAAGCAAGCAAGCTTGGTGGCTTTGCTTTCAACAGGAGCACACAGTAGAGTAGTCAAAACCAATCCAAAGTCCAGAGATTCAAATTGGCTTATCAGACAGACCAAGATCAAAGTTTCATGAGCAGCATTCACAGGAATGATACACCAGAGCAGGAAATAAAACAGTTGTTTCCAAAAACAGTCAGTTTCATATAAGTATTGGTGCAAAACAATCATTGCATAACTGTATTGGTACTAGGTGTTTAAAATGGTTATAAGAGGAATCAATGGTAGTATAGTGAGCATCTCCACTGAAGACTATTTATGCAATGGCAACATTCTTTAAAATAAGTAGATTTAAGCATAATAAATAATAATTCAGCTTAAGGGATCTATCATCTTACTATGTATATCAGTTTTGTTTCTATATAATAATGGCAATACTATACTGCTCATATTACTTAGAAGTAATGTATTTTGCATTTTATTTGAAACCACATTTTTCATTTGACTTTCTAATAATACAAACAATATTTCATCATTATTAGCAAATTAGTAGGCTCTGCCTCACCTACTGTATGTATTAGCTTTTAACCACTGTGACAGAAACTCAATGAATTTGATCTTTCTGGCCCAGTGTTAAAAGGTAAGTGTAGTTTTCATTACTATTTTGCTCAGAAACTATATATATATATATATATATATATATATATATATATATATATATATATATATATATATATATATATATATATATATATATATATATATATATATATATATATATATATATATATATATACACACACACACACATACATACATACATACATACATACATACATACATACATACATACATACATACATACATATATATATATATATATATATATATATATATATATATGGACTGGCAATATTTAATGTTGCCCTTGCCTTTAGCATTTTATTCATCAATGTGTTTTTCCCATAATATCCTGTCTGTACTTCATAATTATGCCATATAAGATAAAAACTTGTAAATCATTATGCTAAAGATCCTTCTTATCCACCTGAAATCAAAGCAACACCCATACACAAACAAGGAATAGATAAATTTCCCATCTTTAATTTCTCTTATCCTCCCTCTCCCCTCCCCCCCCCCTCTCTCTCTCACACACACACTATGTTTGGTAAAACATTTCAGAAGCGATTTGCCTTTCATTTCTTTCATTTCATTTCTGGAAGTGAGGAGAAACTTTCTGATGGTGAGAACGATCAACCGGTGGAACAGCTTGCCAGCAGAGGTTGTGAGAGTCCCAACACTTGCGACCTTCAAGGAAAGACTGGACTGCCATCTGTCTCAAATTGTGTAGGAACTCCTGCTTGAGCAGGGGGTTGGACTAGATGACCTACAAGGTCCCTTCCAACTCTAATAATAAATCTAAAATCTTCCTAAAAAACAAGAAGGTGCAGTGCCTCAGTAGTTAAGACACTGGGTTTGTTAGCTGGAAAGCTGGCAGCCCAGGTTCGAGACCTGAGCACCCATCATTGCCCCAGCTCCTGCCAACCTAGCAGTTCAAAAGCATGCAAATGAGAATAGATAAATAGGTACCACTTTGATGGGAAGGCAACAGTTCTCTATGATGTCATGCTGGCTACAGATCAGCACTGGCTCAATGGCCTTGAAATAAAGTTGACCACTGCCCCCTATAGTCAGCAAGGACTAGCGGAGTAAAATCCACAGGGACTCCTTTACTTTTACCTTTAGGGCTGAATGAGAGTGATTGAGCCAAGGTCACATAGCATGGTCTCCTGGTTTCTAGCCTGGTGCTTTTAATAACTACCGCTACATGAAACTATCTCTCTATCAGGCATTTTAATATGAGTCTGAGTTTTAAAAAAATGAAAATTCATTTTTTGTGTTCAGGGACTAATTTATTTTATGCATATTGTACCTACTTTTTCATAATATGCACCTTTTTTGGGAAGCAATACTCTTAATATCACTCTTTTATTGGTTCTCTTTAGTCATATATGATTTTAATATGTTTTATCATAGAAATAACAGCACATGTTTCAAACTTCATTTATTAGCATTACGCTACTGTCTCAAAACAAGAGATCTGAAATTCTGCCATCCAAAATATACAACCTCCACCATGATTATCTGTTTAAATGTTAGATTATGTAAAGTTTGATGAAAGGATAGGGTCTCGTTAAAAAGATCTCAAGTTCCAACCCCATAGAATCTTAAAAGGTTATTATAGATGGCCACATCTTGTGTACACAAGGTAAAAATAAAAGTAAAGTTTTAAAAAGTGGGGGGCAAAAACTTGTGAAAAATTGCAAGCTATGTATGTTTTTGCAAAATGTCAGATTAGAATATTAGAGGTGGCAGCCATAGTGGCTGAGAGGAGGGAGGAAGAATATGGTGGTAGGAAAATAGAGGGAAAAGCAGATAGCACTAGCACTTAGACTTATATACTACTTCACAGTACTTTACAGCCCTCTCTAAGTGGTTTAGAGAGTTAGCATATTACCCCCAACAATCTGGGTCCTCATTTTACCAATCTCGGAAGGATAGAAGCTGAATCAACCTTGAACCGTTGAAACTCGAACTGCCAAACTGCTGGCAGCTAGTAGTCAGCAGAAGTAGCCTGCAGTACTGCATTCTAACCATTGCGCCATCACGGCTCCTTGATGGATCAATGAAGTTTACCACTCTTGAAGTTAAAGAGATGAGAGAATAGGGCTCACCAGCTGTATTATACTTTCCCTGTAGGATCATTCTAAGATCTCTTTAGAAGTCCTCTGGATTTTATTTTGTTATTCCCATTGACATTCATGACATCGCATCTGCAGCATAAACCAGCGAAGAGGTTTTCACATCAGCAGATTTTAAAAAATTAAATATAAATGTAATCCTTTGGGGGAGGAATATAAACATAACCAAGCTTGGAATATTTTATTTGAGACTCATCCTGAAACCAATGGAAATCTATATATTAAAGGTAAATACGTAAGCTACTCAGAACTGTAGCTTAATTTTTCCCCAGATTCCCCAGATTCCCTAAATTGGATTTAGCACAGTAGAGATGAGCGATTGTATGTTAATTCGTAACACTGGCTTTTGGTGTTTTTAGTTTGCAGTTTTTAAACTGGCAGCGCTATTTCCTTGGTTATACTTTCACTTAGTACACATATTGCTAATGTTTGCTGAAAGTGAAATAGAGATTACGCAACCTCCAGATTTTTTGATAATGCTAAAAGCTGTGTTGATGAAGTAGGCTGCCCTGCGGGATCAATTCATTCCTGTTTCAAAGCATAGAGTATATTCTCCAATTCTGCTGAGGCAGAGATGCTTCTCTTCATGTGTCCAAATATCTTTGCCAAACAATCAAAGCAGATGCAAAACAGGAGTAGCCTTGTTAACATATTTTAGAGATTTGATTGAATCATATTGCATAATGTAACAAAAAAAAGTGCTTAATATATTATGAGTGTGCTCTGCTTGCAGCCCATTAAGGCAAGGGAGGGGGGAAAGGAATAGAACATTTCTGCATTTCTGCAGCCAATCCTGAACATCTGTGGTTTACTTGGCTGTCACAATTGCTGTATTTAATGGAGCTTGTAAATCTCTTACTTTGGAATTAGTGCCCATTAATCATTATGTTATTTTAATATTTTGATCAAATCCCCAATCCTAGAACAAAGAAACAAAGAACCATCGAACCTAAATATTGTACTTGTAAAGTTTTATACAAAGCAAATATAGCAGGAACAATATAAAAGAAAAATGATACTGTAGATCATACGACGTTATATGGACTATAATCTAGTATATAAAAGTGTATATGGCATGTATCCTTATTACCTTAACATTTTAAAGCTTTATATTGTTGTTTTTACTTTGTGGTAAGCTGCCTAGAGCAGGGGTCCCTAACCTGTATCCACTAATGGGCCGTGGCCTATTCACAATTGGGCCATGTGACTGGCTAGCCGGCGCAGCCCAACTCTCATGAGTGGCAGGCACCAGTGCTCATATCCCCACTCGATTGAGCGGCACCACTTGTGCTCACGGCATATGCCAGCGCTTACAGCACCACTTGCGTGAGCGGCAAGTACCAATGCTCACAACCCGACTTGCATGAGGGGCGGGTGCCTGTGCCCATCACTCATGCAAATAAAGCTGGGCACGTGCGCCTGCCCCTCACACAAAACCATCCCCTCTTCTCCCCTCCCTCCCTGGCTGCCAACCCAGAAAGATTGGGGAAGGCTGGCTTAGAGTCACCTCTAGGTAAGATGGGTGGCATATAAATTAATAAATAAATTAATGTATCTAATATACATACATACATACATACATACATACATACATACATACATACATACATACATACATACTCTCTTTATAGAATGCATATGTAGTCATATATTATTTATGGATAAAATGCAGAATCAGAGAACAATGGTATGCATACTTCCTCACAAATGCATCTTTGAGTTAAATCCTTTCAGAATTGATTTGACCACATTCCTTCCTAGGTACAGGATTTTCTTCCCACTCTAAATTTCAATTCAGCAAATTGTCAGCCCTGGAGGCCATATTTTTCTTTGGATCTTCAGGGCTGCCACACTTGGAGGATGGGCATGCTGTGGGAACTGGGGGGGGGGGGTTGGATGGCGACAGGGTGAGATGTATAGCCATAACAACAACAACATTCTTTCACTGGGACTCAAGGACATTCAGCTGCACCTGGAGAGGAGTGACAGGGAAACAACTCCAATTAGGATGGTGACCTGATTGGACCATGTGATGGACATGTGGGTGCAGGAGAAGGGACTTTTACTTTCCTTTGGGTGGGGAAAACCCGGGAGACTTCAGATTCGGGTTTCCCCAGATGTGCCAATATGACATCTCTAATAAAATGGAACTTTGAGGAAATGCCTGCCTCAGAGTCTTCCTTGGTTGGGGGACTTGGAACCCTGACACAAATAAATTCAAAACATGCCCTGCAGAATATGAATTGCTTCATCCAATCAAAGTCTAACTCTTAGGCTGAGATGGAGATTTAATTTAATTTAATTTAAATTAAATGATGAACTGAACATTTGCCCTATTTTTTTTACCAGCCTTTCAATTTCACTGCTAGCAGGTGTGAGCTAGGTTGGGACCTATGTGAAATTACAGTTTTAGGGCTGGAACAATATAAACCAGATGAGACATGGGGGGGAAAGCCTAAAATAGGAGTTCTCCAACCTTAAATTTGTGCGATCCTCCTCACAAGTGAAATTAATTAATTAATTAATTAATTAATTGCCTTGATTGGTAGAAGGCTTTGACAAATGGCTAGACCCATAGGTTCAGACATGTCTCAAAATACATTCCCAGCTTTGTTCTCTGATTAATCTGTGCAACTTCAATCAGCTTTAAAGTTCTTACAGAACACCCACTTTGCTTGTGCAAGCCTGAGCAGCCTAGCTGAGAAATAAATATTTCCAAGAAGATTTGAGAGCTCATGAATATGTTGAGTTTCTGCTACTGTAATATTTATAGGCGTTTCAGGAGTCATTGCATGTAATGTATTTTTAACTTTGTACTCTATGTAGTGATGCTTGGCAAGTAGAATATAAACATTTAAAATAAATAAAGAGTGCAATATAAATCGGATGAGGGTCCAGGCATAGAATGTTAGCCAACGTTAGATCTGTGAAAATAAATTGAATGGGACTTCACTTGTGGCACCAATGGAACAAAGCATTAAAGCCCTGAATCAGCCATCCTGAGGGAAGGGTCTTCAGCCCACCTACAGGTGACATGTAGGTGACCTGGGAAGGTTTTAAAAGTAGTCCCACCAGTGATTAAGAAGCCTCTCGATGTTTTGAGGAGCCCATCCAAACAGTGGGCCTTTGCTCCACTGGGAACTTATTCTGCATTTTAAAAACTTTTTGTCATTCAATTGAGTGGACAAGATGTGGTTGTTTTCTCCTGAAAAAGAACATGCCAGTGATATTCTCATAGCTGGGATCAGTGGTGGGTTGCTACCGTTTCGCCCCAGTTCAGGTGAACCAGTAGCGGTGGCGGCAAGCTCCGCCCAGCCACCTGGACATAATCACGGACAATCTGTGCATGCGCAGAAGCGGCGTGCACATGATCAAGCGAAGCAAGCATGCGCACACACACACACATCTCCGAATCGGTAGCAAAGGTAAGTGAAACCTGTTACTGGCTGAGATGCTGTGTTCCATTGCTCAAACATATCTCCAGGAATCTGCAGCCTTCCTGACTTCCAGGTCCAATAAGGAAATACATCAAGAAGGAACTCTTTGCATAGAGTACTTCAGATGGGAAAGCCTGAGAGTGTGGGGCAGGTAGGGAGGGCAACTGGAGACTTCTCCAAAGGAGACCACAGCATGACAGCACAAGGCCAGTTTGCCTCTGTCGTCTTACAACAACTCAAGAATTCAACTCTAAAATAAAGAACCTTGATCATGATCTACAAAACTTTATAGCTTTCTAGTAAATAAGGCAATAAAATTTGGAGGATACAAAAAAATGTCAGCATGGTATTAGAAAATGAAATGTTATCATTAAGCATATGAGATGGGTGGGATTCTATCAGTTCGGACCGGTTCGGGTGAACCGGATGCTCCAACGATCAGCTGGGAGTGAACCAGTTTGCTCTGATGATCAAGTGGGCCCGCCCCTGCGCTTTACTGACCTATATCTTCTCGGCTGATTCACGGGCAGAGCGGATTGCCGCACCTCAACTGTGTTTCTCCCCAGCAGTAACCCGGAAGGTAAGTTTTCATAAAACTGTGCATGCGCACGCAGTGCATGTCAGGCACGTAGACGTGAAAAGCGCATCAGGCACGTGCATGCGCAAAGCACGAGATCACCAAACCAGTTGTTAAACTGGCAGGATCCCACCACTGATATGAGATGAGGAGAACTTGTTTTTCCCCAAAAAAGTATTCAGCTTTACATCTAGGTCCAGAACAGATTTTTAAGCAGATTTATGAAGATGGACTATTTTACTTGAATACTTTATTTGTCCAAGTGTGATTAGACACACAAGGAATTTGTCTCCAGTGCAGAGGTTCTCAATCTTCTCTTCTTAGATACCTATAAAGTGATTAGACACACATATAGTGATTTCCTAAACACAGAAACTAATCATAATGATATAGCAAGTAGTTCATAAGTTGTATGTCACTATATACTTTATATATAAAGCATCTAGTGGAACTTTATACCTTTTGTGAACAGTAGAGCTTTCTTCTTCTTTGTAAATGTCTCAGCACATTTTACTTGTTATTAAAACATGTTAAAGTCTTTTATTATTAACTGGCTTGAGGGAACCAGTCAATGCAAATAAAATTGGCATAAATCCCACTGTATTCTGGGGATACTAGGGATTAAAGATGCTAACTACCAAACAGAATGATAGCAATTAAAATTAATGAAAAAGTTAGCACATAACACCCACACGTACCAATTTGATTCTTTCAACACATTGCAGCATCCTAGAAATAGCCATTATAGAGGATCTTTTGAAACAGCACAACAGATTTTAAAAACAACTTCAGAGTTTAATTAATATTTCCAAACAAACTGGAAATAGTATTTCTTTAGATTAATCTATAATTATGGGATAGTGAAATAAATGGCTATTGTACAGGGTAGCAAATTACAAATGCAGCCAGTCTTCTGTGTATTAAGGCTACATGTGAGAGATTTAGCTCAGCAGTTAAAATGATGCAGTAATACAATATTTTCAGCCCCACAATATTTTCAAGATATGTCAGCCCTTCAAGGTAATCCAAACAAGAAACCAAAACACTACCTTTATTGTAAGGTTACAGTAACAGAATCTCACATGTCTGAAAGCACATCTCTCCTCCATTTCCTTTCCTGGGAACTAGAAAGAGTCCCTTCTCAGATGCTCACCATATCTCCATTCTTTCTGGGCTGACCTTTCTCATGCCTGACTGTTACACTAGTTGTGGTTCTTTTTCCTCCTTCTCTCAAGGATATTCCCATAGGCGGTTATGTCATCTTTAAAAAGCAGAAAACTACTACTATTTAGCCACAAATGCATAAGCACATCCTGGTAAGAGGCAAGGAGTCTCCTTAAAACAGGTGAAGTGTTTTGGTCACGCTGATGGATGATCTCTGGCGAGCCCAGGATGGGGGTCATTCCTCCATCCTGGTGCTACTTGACCTCTCAGCAGCTTTCGATACCATTGACCATGGTTTCTTTCTGCGCCAACTCAGAGAGATGGGAGTGGGAGGCACTGTGTTACGGTGGTTCTCCTCCTATCTCTCTGATAGGTCGCAGTCGGTGTTAGCAGGGGGACAGAGGTCATCCCCTAGGCCCCTCGTTTGCAGGGTGCTGCAGGGTTTGGTCCTCTCTCCCCTTTTATTCAACATCTACATGAAACCTCTGGGTGAGATCATTCGGCGACATGGGGTGAGGCTCCAGCAATATGCTGATGATACCCAGCTGTACATCTCCACTCCGTCACAATTCAGTGAAGCAGTAGAAGTGATGTGCCGGTGCCTGGACGATGTGAGGGTCTGGATAGGAGTGAACAGGCTCAAGCTCAACCCTGACAAGACTGAATGGCTGTGGATACTGCCTCCTAAGGATTATGTTGACCATCCATCCTTGGTTCTGGGGGGAGAGAAATTAATCCCCTCAGAACAGGTTCACAATTTGGGTGTCCTCCTAGACCCACAGCTGAAATTGGACCAACATCTTGCAGTTGTGGCTAGGGGGACCTTTGCACAGGTTCGCCTGGTGCACCAATTGCGACCCTACTTGGATCAGGAGGCCTTACTCACGGTCACTCATGCCTTCATCACCTCCAGGCTTGACTATTGCAATGCACTCTACATGGAGCTACCCTTGAAGAGTGTTCGGAGACTTCAACTGGTCCAGAATGCAGCTGCGCGAGCTATGGTGGGTGCCCCGAGGTACACCCACATGACACCAATTCTCCGCCAGCTGCACTGGTTGCCGATTGGTCTACGGGCACAATTCAAGGTGTTGGTTATTACCTTTAAAGCCCTACATGGCTCAGGACCAGGCTATCTTCGGAACTGCTTACTACCACATACTTCCCTATGACCGGTGAGATCCCACAGAGTTGGGCTTCTGCGGGTCCCATCAGCTAGACCAGGGGTAGGCAAAGTTGGCTCTTCTATGACTCATGGACTTCAACTCCCAGAATTCCTGAGCTAGCATGATTGGCTCAGAAAGTCTGGGAGTTGAAGTCCATGAGTCATAGAAGAGCCAACTTTGCCTACCCCTGAGCTAGACAATGTAGGCTGGCGGGCCCATGGGGGAGAGCCTTCTCTGTGGCAGCTCCGGCTCTCTGGGACCAACTTCCCCCAGAGGTCCGCACCATCCCCACCTTGTTGGTCTTCCGGAAGGCCACCAAAACTTGGCTGTTCCGGCAGGCCTGGGGATAACTGATCTTATTAGATAAAAACTCTGACGATCTCCCTTTTACGATAAGTATAAGTAAAATTGTTTTTTTTAATTTTTTACTGTATTTTTAATAACTTATTTCTATTGTTGTTTTTATCTATTTGCTGTAAGCCGCCCAGAGTCCCCTGGAAGTTGGGCGGCATACAAATATAAATTAATAAATAAATAAATAAATAAATAAATAAATAAATAAATAAATAAATAAATAAATAAATAAATAAATAAATAAATGGTCATCCATTTGGCAACTTCAAATTTTGATTAATAAATGCTCTGTCTTACATATTGGTAAATGTAATCTGAATGTCAAGTATAAGCTGATGACCCTCACTTTGTTAAGGACCTAGGTGTACTTATCTATGATGCTCTATGCTCCAAAGTTCACTGTAACAGTGTTGCTAAAAAAGCACTAAGAGTTGTAAACTAAATTCTACGAAACTTCTTTTCTGGAAACATCGTATTGCTAATTAGAGCTTATAAAACTTACCAGTCATAGAATACTGTTCAACTGTTTGGAATCCCTACCATATATCTGACATTAGTACAATTGAGCGGGTTCAGAAGTATTTTACGAGAAAAGTCTTGCACTCTTCTGTACATAATAGAATTCCCTATGCTACTAGGCTCGTAATTCTCGGTTTGGATAACTTGGAACTGCATTGCTTGCGGTCAGACTTAGGTATTGCATACAAAATTGTAGGTAGTAATGTTTTACCTGTAATTTGGTTTTTTCTGTTTTAATTGCAATAATACATGTGTGAACAACCACTTTAAACTCAATGTAAATCATTCTGAATTTGACTGTAAAAAATACAATTTTTGTAATAGAGTTGTCAAAGTCTGGAATGCTCTACCTGGTTCAGTTGTGTCAGCTACAAATTTTCACAGTTTTAGTCACAAATTGACTTCCGTGGACCTCACTTCATACTTAAGAGGTCCGTAGAGGGGGCGTGCATAAGCGCACTAACGTGCATATCGTCCCTGTCATTGAATTTTTATATTATTCCTGTTTTTGTTTCTGTTTGACAAATAACAATAAACAAACAAACAAACAAACAAACAAGAGAATTCATTAACCAAAAAGGTGCCCCCATGGACTATGATACTTACAAGATCCCTTCAAACTCTGTCTGTGGAGATTCTCAGATATCCAGTCATAGCAGTCTCAAAAGTACTTTTTCAAAAGGCAACTGGACTGTTTTTGCTTGAGTAAGAACAAAACATTTTGTTTCTCATCCAAGAAACTTTGTCAGTTGTGATGGTTGGGGGAGGAGGAGGGGGAGGGAAGGGACTGTTCAACTCTGTTATTTTGTATTCTGTAATTTCCAGAATCTATCACATTTATGTGATAGATTCTTGACAGTTCTAAGTTGGTTGTTCTACCTAGCATTAGTTTGGTCTTCTTAATCTTTAATTTTAATGGCTTTTTTTCTCTGTGGTCCTTGACTTTTATTATTAGAGTTGACAATTCCTTTTCATTTTCAGCTATCAGGTACTGTGATCATCAATGATGATTATTCCTGAAATTTTAAAATGATCATCTTCTTCCAATCCTTTAATATAGAGAGAGTGAATAAATAAAGGGACTGTGTACAGCCTTGTTGTACTCATTTGCTAACCTGGAGTCATTCTGCTATATATTTTGTCTACACTATGGCTTCCTGACTTATATATTGATTTCTTATGAGGACAACAAGATATTCTGGAATTCCCATTTTTCAAAGCACATTCCACAGCTTGATATGATTAAGACAATTAAAGTCATTTCTATAATCAATAAAACACATAGTGACTATCAGTTATCCAGAAACATGCTATTCCTGAAGAAAACCTCTCTCTATATATATATATAATTAACTTGCTGTTTTTCACCCATGTTCTTGGGATAAATGATTGAAAAGCTATTTCAGTATTCATTGTTACTGGTTTTCATGTGCTCTTAATGGCTTTCTAGGACAGTAATTCATTTGGCTATATTGTCTGCAAAGTTCAAAGAAAGGTCAGAGAGAAAAGGGTAGTTTTTGGGGAGCACAAGGCTTATAAAGAGGAGAAAGAGTCAGAAAAGACTAATAGCAGTAACTAAGTTCTGTTTAATGTAGCCCATTTGTTAATATTAGCATATTACAGGTAGTGGGCCAAGGATGAGAGACAGTGTTTGTTCTTACTATCTTCACCAATGATACATTGGTGAAATTCTGATTATTTGGACATTAACTGTTTCATACCCTAAAATATATGCTATATTTTTTCTTTTTGTTAAGCCACTATCTTTCTGTCCCAGATCCTCCAAATAATTGGACCAAAACTCTCATTATCCCCCAATAGTTATTGGTTATGATGGGAGATGAAGTCCAACGCATCTGAAGAGCATCCATTCAGAGAAATCTGTTTGAAGCAAAGAGTTCTCCTTATGGTTTGTAAATACTGGAAAGTTATTAAAAATTCTTATTACCATTATCTTTTTCAAAAAACCTTATTAATATTATTCAGATGCTGCAATGTATAATATGAGTGGAAATTAAATTTATTTTTAGAACTTTAATTGCTTGACAGACAAAAGAGTGTTACATAAATCAAAGTCAGAATTTGTAGAGCCCTGGTATCATCTAATGTCTTGGAATGGAATGAAGGAAATCAAGATTTTCAAGCTGCAGTCTTTATTAACCAGACTTTGATTTCAGAAATTGCATTGGATGCCTTCAATGAGCCTTCTCCAATCTAGCAACCTCCAAGATATCTAGAGGTTGTCAGCTTGGGGAAACTTCCCTTAGATATTGTTATGGATCTCTACATTCACACAATTACCGTGTCATGGTTTGATAGCTGGGAAATCACAGACCCGGTCAAATCAGTGGAACAAAATATTCTGACAATACAGAATATAAATATTGGGCATACTTTCCTAAAGAGAAACATAGAACATAAATAGCACTAAGTCTTTTTTTCCTCTCCTTATCAAGTGTTAGGCATTCTTGGGGATTTGGCAGAATTCCTTAATTCCTCAAACTCTGGATAATTTATTGTTCTCCATTATGTTCAGCAAAGTAATGATGTACCAGCTGCACAGTTCGTTTACCAGTGGCAGTCTCCTACTCCCTAATCCAAATCTGTATGTACTGAGAAAAGACCGATGTCTGCATCTCCCTAATTGTAAATTAGAACAGATTTTATCCCTTTGAGCTATGACCTTCAACTGGATATACTGTGACTTGTTGCTTGATTCCTCTTTAGACCAAAAGTAGTGTATGGCTCTATTTTCTTTACTTGTCATTCTAAAATGGTTTATCTAGTTGAATGCTACTAGTTTGATTGAGCCATTATGTTTGTGTTTTTTCACAAGAGAAAGACAACATACAGAATAGGTTATTAGATAGTTTTCAGATAATTAATGGCTATGTAAAAATATTCTTGATAAATATCTACACCATGTATCCTCTGTAATAATTTTCTATCATAACCCCACGTTAAAAAAATAATATTTAAGTCTTGCAAGGCTCTATATGCAGTAGGTAGTAATATATCAGTAAGACTACTGTACATAGATAATTGGAGAATACAAAGGGTTCTTCTTTACCCACCCCCACCCAGACTTCTATCTGATGTGCAGAGATCCTCCACAGGGCAGAATTTTTAGATTTGTTTTAGAAGACAGGATAATGAAAGAGATTTCAGTAAGGCATGAGCAGACTTGCTTTGGGAAGTGGTGGACTCAGTTTTGTTTGTATTTAAATAAGAACTGATGGCCATTTGTTAGAGATGCTGCACATTCTTGCATTGGGTATGAGATTGGACTGGCTGATACCCAATCCTTGCTCTCCATGAAAATGTATGTAGACTGCTAGACTCACTATGGTACCTACCTCCATTGGTTGGGGCTGGGACATTTGACATTTCATTCTACTGAGATCAGAGGTGGCATTCAGCTGGTTCAGACCGGTTCAGGTGAACCAGTAGTGGAAATTTTGAGTAGTTTGGAGAATCGGCAAATACCACCTCTGGCCCCGCCCACCTGCCCCCGCCGTTCCCTGTCCTACACAGTGATCCCTCGCTATATCGCAGTTCACCTTTCACGGTCTTGCTGCTTCGCGGATTTGCATCGTGCATTGTGTTCTGCATTCTGATTGGCTAAACAGTCTCTCCTGGATGTCGGCATCTGCGTTCTTTTGCCCTCTGCGCATGCGCAAAGCGTTCTGCTTGCGCAGAGGGCAAAAGAACGCAGATGCCGGCGTACAGGCGGGCGGGGGAAGTGGGCAGGGGAAGCCCCGTGTCGCGAACGCCATCAGGTTGTTGGGCTGTGCGGCAACCAACAGGTAAGAGCAAACCGGGAGGATTTCACCCCTGGTTCACTCACATGTATTTATTTGTTAAACAAATGCTTGGGCCTGTAAAAAGGTTTTGTTCTTTGGTTTCAATGTATTATGGAGTATTTCATTGTATAATAATTGTAAAAAAAATAAAGGTTACTACTTCACGGATTTCGCCTATCACGGGTTCTTTTTGGAACGTAACCCCCGCGAAAAACGAGAGTTCACTGTATTCCCTTGTTTTTTAGCTCAGCTGATTTGCACGCCAGAGCGGATTGCCGTGCCTTAGCTGAGCAAAACAACAGCTCAGTTCACCAGTGCTGACACCGAGGGTGGTCTTTGAGTGCTGCGCGCATGCACAAAGCACATGTACGGAACATTGCACACATGCGCATGCGCTCACATTTGCGAATCGGTAGGGAAGGTAAGTGAATACCACCCCTTACTGAGATGCTTTTCCCAGTAACCGAACAGCAATGGAGAAATGTTTTTTCAGTGCTGTCCCACTTGTGAAATATTTTCTTTTGGGAGGCACTTTTGGGAGTACCAAAACATCCATATTTTTGTGCAACACTTTTCTTGCTCGTTTTAAAATGCAAGAAGTGCCCTGCTGGAATAGGGCTAAGATTTACCTAGTCCACAAGAAGAATATGAGGGCAATAAAACCCTCTTTATTATAGTCTTAGGAGACAGATTTCTAGAGAAACTCTGCTTCTTCTTTTTAAGAGCTGTGGTGGCACAGTGGATAGAATGCAGTATTGAGGGCTAATTCTGCTGACTGCTGACCGCCTGCAGTTTGGCAGTTCAAGTCTCACCAGCTCAAGGTTGATTCAGCCTTCCATCCTTCCAAGGTCGGTAAAATGAGGACCCAGATTGTTGGGGACAATATGCTGACTCTGTAAATCACTTAGAGACGGCTGTAAAGCACTGTGAAGTGATATGTAAGTCTAAGTGCTATTGCTATTATTCTTCTGTAAGGTACTGTAATCATCTCTATTAGTAGCCATTA
Organism: Diadophis punctatus similis; assembly: GCA_023053685.1. Taxonomy (NCBI): domain Eukaryota; kingdom Metazoa; phylum Chordata; class Lepidosauria; order Squamata; family Dipsadidae; genus Diadophis; species Diadophis punctatus. Next base: position 198,362,017 of record JALIGW010000002.1, read on the forward strand.
GGTTAATTCCAGTTGTATGTTTCCCCCCTCACCCATCAAAAGTTTTAAAGTAGATTGCATGAAAGTGGAAGAGTTTGTAGAATTGAAGGAGAAAAGGTGAATATCTGATAATATCTGAATATCTGCTGCCATGGTTTTGTCCTCCATGATTCTGGCCAATCCCTTTTTTCAGTTTTCCAAATTGGTGCCTTCCAGGGAGGCTATGGGAAGCTAGACATCCCTCCCAAAGCAGAGCAGTGTTTATAGTGGAGATTGGTGCTTGATGTTGGAATCTGGCCAGCCAAATCTGTCTGGAAAATTGACAAATTATGAGATTGCCATGGGCAATCCGGACAGCTGCTCCTCATGAGTAGACAACAGGAACAGAGGTTTTTGCCATTGGTTTATTTATTTATTTATTTATTTATTTATTTATTTATTTATTTATTTATTTATTTATTTATTTATTTATTTATTTATTTATTTATTTATTTATTTATTTATTTATTTGTGATATTTATATACCGCCTCATAGTGCAAGCACTCTCTAAGCGGTTTACACCATTAAGCAATGTATATATTTACATTGCCCCCAACAATCTGGGTCCTCATTTTACCTACCTCAGAAGGATGGAAGGCTGAGTCAACCCTGAGCCAGTGAGATTTGAACAGCTGAACTCAAATGATCAGTCAGCTAAAGTAGCCTGCAGTACTGCTCTCTAACCGCTGCACCACCTCGGCTCATGAGGTAAGTTGAGTTTATGAGTTGAGTTGAGTTTATGAGTTGAGTAGCTGAAAGTTATGGGATACTGCTTTTGAAATATTAATATCCCAAAGTTGCTTTTTCAAGAGGCAACTGAACTTTCTGGTTTTTCTTTGAAGACATTCTGCTTATCGTCCAGGAATGGATGAGATTGGAATGGCAAGATTTTATTGTATTCACTGGCTGAGTCTCCTTCTCCTTAGAAAAGATACATACAACTTTAAGGACTTAAAACAGTATTTCTTTTGGAATAAACAGCAAAGTGGTGTTTAGAGTGTTGATTCTGAACAATTAAAAATAGTCCAGTTGAATTTGGAATACAAATTTGAAATTAATTATAAGAATCCACTCCATGGGAAACTTGATATTATTTGAGTTTTTTGGAAAAAAGAACATGATACAATGAAACTTTGAAAGTTGGACATTAGAGACAACTAGAAGAAAATAAATATTAGACATAAAGAAAAATGCTTAAATTTAACTTGTTAACAAAGAATGGAGCAAAATATTTTATGATGTCTTGAAGGATAGTTTTGAACAATGTGCTCAGAAATTAATTTTTTAAAAATCTGGTATGATAAACAGTGTGTTAATGATGTCACAGAAGAGAAACAAGTTATACCAGATAAGACTGGAATTGATTCGAATGTGGATTTAAATATGAGAAGTTACAAAAATTACATGGAAATGGTGATATTCTGGACATAAAATGAAATTGGTTGATGTTTTAATATTTTAAAGGAATATACAAAATATCGAACCCAAGTAATGATTTGGATAAACTTTTTTACTGGATGTACAAAAGAGATCTGTTAAAAGTTTTGAAGGGACAAAAAATTAAAAATAAAATAAAGGGACAAAAAATTGAAAATAAATCAAGTTCTATGATGTTATTTGAAAGCATCAGCAAAGGATTGTTAAAACTAATATAGAGTTGGTTTATTGGATCAAAGTTAAAATAGATATGTAATTATCTCTGATAATCCTTAATGGACTTTTGCTGGTAAGGAATGTTGCTGGTAAGGAATGATCAAGCTTTTGGATCTTGTTTATAGTTAAAAGATGAGATATGAGAGCATTGTTGTATTTTAATGGATGGTGATAAAATTATACTTATTATGAAGAGGAAAGTTACTTCTTTTGGTTCTTTTCTACACTTTTTATTTTTCTTTTTATTCTTTTTTTTGGTAATTAGTATGAGCTTTTTATTTATTCTACTTATAGTCTAATAGAATTAATATTAAAAGAAAAGGAACTGGTCCCCATTGCCTCACTTTCCAAAAATTTGAGTATACCCTGAGTTAAAAAGCACTTGCTCTTCTCTCTCCTGCATTTCTCACTACTTGGCTTCAAAGGTTCAGCTGGAGGATAATATTTATGAGAAAAAAAATCAATCATCTCCATGTCATTTATCATTTTAAAACTTCCATGCCTTCCTTCCTTCCCTTCTTTCTAAACTAAAATATTTCTAATATAATATTGTTAGTAAACCAAATACTATAGGGTTTTTTTTTTCCATTATTTTGGCCACCCTGTATTCTATTTATTTGCTTTCTTGCCTGTGTGCCACTTCAGTCATACAATTCCGAACACATATAATCCATATGCAGTAATTTAATTAAAATATGATTAAGAACCAAGGTAGCTAAATAAACCAATCATATAATATCTAGCAGTAGTGAGAATATAGGACAACAGTTGTTTACTCTGTCACTACATAAGGGATCATAAACTCAATCAGACCCCCCCCCCAAAAGTCCAGGTTTTAACAAGTCCAGGCAATCTAATCTCCACAGAATGGGGAGAAGAGTAACAAACAAAGCCAGCCCCATGTTCTCATGGCATACTCCCTAAGAGTAGACATTCCTTGTAGATCACGGGTGTCAAACTTGACATGTCACATTGCTGTCACATGACATTTTGTGACTTTTTCCCATTTGTTGAGCTGGGGTGGGCGTGGCCTACATGTGACGAATTCGGCCCGCGGGTCACCAGTTTGACACCCCTGTGTAGATCTTATCAGAAGAGTAAGTGGTGATATAAATACTCAGGACCTGAGCCATGTAGGACTTTATAGCTGACAACTATCAGTTTGAATAGCACCTGGAAGCCAAATGATAGCCAGTGCAATTCTCAAAACGGTAATGTTACATGGCCAAAATAAGTAGCACCTGTAAACTGTACAAATGAACAAATGTAGTCAGGTGCTGCATTTTGGAACAGCTGTAGCTTCTGGGTAGACTTAAGAACAATCCCATGTATGGTACACATTCCAATAATCCAGCTGAGAGGTGACCAAAGCATGAGTGAATCATGAGAAGGGCTTCCTGATCCAGGAATGTTTGAAACTGAGGCCATGAGCCGAGGTGGCGCAGTGGTTAAATGCAGCTACTGCAGGCTACTCCAGCTGACTGCTAGTTCAGCAGTTCAGCTGTTCAAATCTCACCAGGCTCAAGGTTGACTCAGCCTTCCATCCTTCTGAGGTGGGTAAAATGAGGACCCAGATTGTTGGGGGCAATATGCTGAACTCTGTAAACCACTTAGAGAGGGCTGTAAAGCACTATGAAGCGGTATATAAGTGCTATTGCTATTGCTATAAGATGGCGTTCTGCTGTACATAATTTATTAACACAGATGTTATTTTGGGAGTTTAAGCAAAGTGTAGCTAAACTGGTATGATATCAGCATGACAGCATCCATCCATATTTAAACTGCAGTTGCATTTTCTTCCATAGTGAAGTGGATTAACATTATGCCGTCAGTCCATTTAAATTACGCTGAATTTAATTTTTAATCACAATCTACTCCATTACCTTGAGTTTCTCTCAGAGCACTTTCTAATCAGATGATGAGCTACTACCAGTTAGTGCTGCTGGGAGACAATCTGCATTCCTACGTGTTCTCCAACCTCCCCCTGAAATCCTCAGGGATTTCACGAACATGCTTATATTCATTTTGATTGATGCTTTTCTAAGTATATAGTTAAGGCCTTGGTGAGTTATTGACTCAACATTTCGAAGAGATATTTGAGAGGGTGTGACTAAGTGTATTTTAATTGCAACCACACAGAAATTAAATGCAATTAAAGTGTATTTTAATCTAAATGATGCAACTCCAATTAAACTGCAGTTTAAATAATGATATGCTCCTTGTATAAATATTAGCAGAGGTAAACTGTGGTCTGTAAGAGATGGTATACACTGTGTTGAAGATACTAAAGAAAAGTGGCATTTGATTTATTTCTCAAAAAAGTTTTCCTGTTTGTTTTCTAAAGTACATCCATATCTTTAATTCCTAGTGCAAAGTAAACATTATTAGATGACGTCATTGGTTTTTATATGATAGTACTGTAAATGGTTCACACATCTTCTATAGAAAGCTTCTCAAAAATTGTTCAAACAGGGAAGTTTTGCAAGTGATACCAAATGGTTTACAAGATTTCATTTTACAGATCCAGTGAGGAAGTCCACCCACTTCTGATGTCTACAATGGATTACCCATTTTAGGTGACTGGAAACCAATTTTGGCATAGACAAAAACTACAGTGGGCAGAACAGGGATGAAAAATTGGTGTAACTCCATTAGATGTGGGTAGATCAGAGTTTTCTGCTATTTTTGCATCTTTGGGAAATGAGGTATTCCTGATATTGTTCCTCCTTTCCATATGCTTTCACCTCAAAATGATGGGAAAATATACTGCTTAATTTTGGAATCAAAGGTCTCCAAAACAATAGTATGCAGTCTTGGGGCTAAAAGTGGTCTTTCCTGATGTAAAACCCCATTTTATATACTGTCAGGACCAAAACTGCCTGATATCTTTTTTTATTCTTCCAAATTTCAGACCTATTCAGGGTGAAAAATAGAGAAGGGGAATAAATAGCTGAAAATCAGTGCTATATGTATTCTCTTGAGGACAATCCTCTAGTTCAGTGGTGTCAAACTTAATTTCATTGAGGGCCGCATCAGGGCTGTGGTTGACCTCGGGGGGGCCAGGTGGGTGTGGCTGACTGGGTAGGTGTGGCCAACTGGGTGGGCATAGCCAGCTTGACACCATTTCCAGAACTGCTGGTATGTTTCCTCTTTGCATTGGGTAGACCGGGCCGAAGCCAAGCTGGCCCAATATTTCCTCTTCACATTGGGTAGACCGGGCCGAAGTGACATGGGCTGGCCCTTTACATTTTTCTGGATGGCCCCACAGGCCAGATCCAACCACGGACCTTGTGTTTGACACCCCTGCTCTAGTTGAAGCATTTGCAAAATATATTATTGGGGCTTGACAAAGCACTCTTTTATTTGAAGGTTACTTCTATTTCAAGAATTGCATAGATTAAATTTATTTATTTTTAAAAGGTTCTCAAGAATGGGCTTGATGAAGACTTGGATGAGTCCTTCAAGGACTGTTAGCAGTGCAGACAAGAAGAAGGCAAACCATTTATCTCCTGCTGTATTTTTTTAAAAAATAAATGTGTGCATCTCTAGATAGATAAAAATAAGATTGTACACTTAGTGAAAAAAACCAACTGTATAGGTACAGAGTAGGTGAAACTTGGCTCAATATCAATAACTGTGAGAGGGATATTGGAGTCCTAGTGGACAATCTCTTATATATTAGCTAGCAGTGTGCGGCAACAGCCAAAAAAGCCAAGGCAATCCTAGACTGCATTAATAGGGGGATAGAATCAAGATCTTGTGACATTCTAGTACCACTTTACAAAGCCTTGGTAAGACCGCATTTGGAATACTGCATCCAGTTCTGGTCACCACAATATTAAAAAGATGCTGAGACTCTGGAAAGAGTGCAGAAAAGAACAACAAGGATGATTTGGGGGCTAAAGGCTAAAACATATGAAGAACAGTTGCGGGGAATTGGATCTAGTCTGGTGAAAAGAAGGACTAGGAGAGATATGATAGCAGTTTTATAATATTTGAGAGGCCCCTACAAAGAATTGGTCCATAGAATTGCCAAGAATCTATCATGATTGAACAGATAAGCATCATCTCATGCCACCATCTCAGCTGCTGTTCAAGCACTAGATGAATATTATTTAATGTAAAAATGGAATCATTCATCACAGTAAAGCATTGAAAAAAATATTTTGTCATTGTTTACAAAAATGTATCTGATGAGTTGCAGAAAATTCAGACAAGTATACTAGATGGTAGGGAAAATGGATTTCTCTTTGTTGTCATTTAGGTCTCACAATTCATGTAGTTGTGATTTTTAATGTTATGGCATTTCTTCTAGCTTATTGTAAAGATATTTATCAACTGCTTTGCTTTTAAAATAGCAGATCAAAGTTCCTGGTAGGCAGTTCTGAAATATCCATGTTAGTAAATATAAACCTGCAAAAGATAGTTCAACTATTATTGTGATAGAATTCACAACTTCAAAAGATTGCTGATAGCTTTGTGTCTTTTGTAGCTTTATACATTATATGGAATAACCACAAACTCTCTTTCCACCCACAAAAAATGTAAACACAAGCATAGGGTACCCCAAACTTTCTCTCTCCCTAAAGTAGGGAGAAAAAGTTTATTGAATTTACAGAGTCTCTCTCTCTCTCTCTCTCTCTCTCTCTCTCTCTCTCTCTCTCTCTCTCTCTCTCTCTCTCTCTCTCTCTCTCTCTCTCTCTCTCTCTCTCCAACTGAAGATAATTGAAATTTGGATTAGCATTGTGTTCTTCTGATCCATTTCATTAGAGAATTTGAGGTCCAATTCATTGGTCCATTTCACCTCTGGTCCATGTCATTGAGAGCATAAGATCATTTCAATAAAGCTTTAGTCCAGGACTTAATGTATGCAGAGGTTCTGAGGTGAAGAGAAAATATATTTTGGTGAAATAGATAAAAATGCATTTCATCTGTCTTATGGTATAGTAACTTCCTAAAACATGAAGGGAAAAGGGAAAAAAATCTAGGCCTTTAAGAGCTTGCCCTTCCACTCACATTTTCAACACCTGACTAAGGGAGGCTTTGGTGTTACAAAGACTGATGACAGATCCTTACAGAAGCATTCTGTGTGGTGCTGCCTGCCTGTCTGTTCGCACACTGCTATTTTGTAAAAGTAGAATTGCTTTACAGCTTGCTTGTTTTCAGAACCAGAAACACATCCTTTTGAACTTAAACCATATGACCTACAACCTGGTATTAGTCACCTCCCTGTGACAATGCGTTTGGAGGAAAAATGATATTTTCCATAGGTAAATCAAGTCTCGTGTTCTTTATGAAGCCTTTTTTTTTGCCTCTTTGGCTTGAAAAACTGGAGGGGAATGACATGAAGTTCTGGATTTCAACAATTAAAAAGTGGCATTAAGATAAATGAGCATGGACACTGGCAAGTAGGATTTGCTGCCTCCTCTGTTTTCATTTTCAAGAAAGAGCTTGTTTGTAGCTCTTTTAGAACCCATAACAAACTGTATTAGTCATTAATTTACATACTTTTATCAGAAAGGCCTGTAACTTTATTTTAGTAATTGTAACTAAATAACAGTGCTCGCTTTGAGTCTCTAAACATTTTAAAGAAATATCCTGCCAATGTATGTAGTCCATGTTGGTTAAATAATTTTAATTACCGTATTTTTCGGAGTATAAGACGCACCTTTTTACCCCCCAAAAGAGGGTGAAAACTTGGGTGCATCTTATACACCAAATGCAGCCCCACCCACCCAGCCACCCCCACCCTTTGGCCTCTGTCTTCCAGCAATTTACCTGTTTGCAGGAAAGAGGGAAGAGCTCTGTAAAGAGCTTGCAGGAAAGAGGGAAGAGCAAGTCAGTAGGAGTTTCCCGATCTACAGCTGATTAGGTTTGCCGCGTGGGAAAATGAAAGTGAAACTAACTACAAAGAGGCAAATAGCTGGGAGAGACACAGCAGATTTTTATTTTTTGCTGAACTGGATGGAAGGGGGTAAGTGAATAACTATAAATGTCTGTAGAATGTTCAAATTATTAGACTTGTTTTTTAAAGACTGCTTTATTATTGTTCTAGAGCCAGGGGTCTCCAACCTTGGCAACTGTAAGACTTGTGGACTTCAACTCCCAGAATTCAACAGCCAGCTTTGTTAACTTTGCTGGCTGTGGAATTCTGGGAGTTGAAGTCCACAAGTCTTAAAGTTGCCAAGGTTGGAGATCCCTGTAAATCTAGACAACTTAACAAAATAAAGAAGCTTTTTAAAATAAATGCTTGCTCTGAAGAGGCCCAGTGCTATTGTATCTTCTTTTAAATAATAGAGAATAATGTATACTTCCAAAAATTTTAATTAATTTTAACAGCTCTGTACAAGTATAGTATGAAATGTAACAGTGTCCTGTTTAGTATTAGAGTTTAGTTACCTTGGAGTAGATCTATTTAAATAATTGGGAAGAGTTAGTGTGACTACATTTAAGAAAACTTTCTGGCATAATGTACATTTCTCCAATTCTTTGCTATTTCTATGGGTCAGGCACACATGCACAGAAATACACAGCAAACAGTGTATATCATCTGTGCTGTTTGGCAAAAAGCTTGGAGGCAGAGGCCTTTTCCCCTTGTTTTCCTCCCCCATAACTAAGGTGCGTCTTATACTTCGGTGCGTCTTATACTCCGAAAAATACGGTATGTCAGCTTTGCAAGATAATCTAGTATTATGTCACTTGGGGAATGGGGGAAGAATTTATATAGGTCCTCCTTCATCTTGCATTAGACATACAATGTAATGGCGGGGAGGAGAATGTTCACAACAAACCATCCACACCTCTCATTTCATTCTATCCCAGTGCCTTCTTTATGGTTTTCCATAATGGGCAGGAGCTCCCAGATTGCTGGGAAAGGAGATTCTAGTCTCATAGGGTTCTGTTTTATTTTTTGAAGGGATGCAGTGGCAGGGGACTGAAGCAGAAAAGCAATTGATTGAAGTTATTGTAGTGTTCTCAGGAAGCTTCTAGAGCAGGCCTTAGTACTAATAGTATAGTTTTCTAGGACTGTGCAGAGTTTTGAAGATGTACTTCACTTTGACAAATGTTCAACATTCCTACTTTTCTTCTTTGAACAAATATGGTTCCCTCCCTGTACCTTTGCTTTTCTGGAAATGAACAAATGGTAAAGCAAGTCAGTCATAATTGAGACATTGTTGGGTAGAGCATCACCTCTATGGTCAAAAGTATTTTATTGATCCACCTTAAAGGGACTGAAGCTTTAAGGAGTTTAGATCTATGAAAGGTAATCTTAAAACTCTCAGCTATGTTCCTTTACTGTTCTGAATAATTGCAATATTAAAATAGTGTGTTGGATTGACAGTGCAAAATATGTAGGTTTCAGATACATGCATGTGAAAAATGAGATTCGCAAATGAGTGAAAAATGTATCTCTTCAGCCAGGTCTCAAAAACTAACAATTGTACTATTTATACCCTGAGAGTTTGGCCTTTGTAACTTAGGCACATGCTTTGCTTCTTTTATCCAAAAGCTGCTTTGAGTATTCCATTTGAATTGAAAAGTGGATAAAAAATAAATGAATTGATAAAAAGCATATAATTAAGATAAAGTATGAAGCATTGTCTTAGAAATCACCGGAAATTAGTTGGTAAATTGGTGTTCCATTAATTTATTTATTGAAGCTAATGATACAGGTCAGATATATTCAGTTACAACTCCTTAACGTAAGACATGCTACAAGCAGAGGTGGGTTCCTCCAGGTTCGGACCAGTTCACCCGAACCAGTAGAGACCACTGGTGATGTCACGATGACATCACCAGACCGGATCGGTCGGTGCCTGTCCATGGGCGCCGCCATCTCTTTTTTTGAATTTTTTTGGAATTTTTTTGGATTTTTTTGGAATTTTTTTAAATTTTATTTTTTCTTCTGTGCATGCAGAAGCCAAGTTTCCGGCACTGCGTGTGCGTCATCATTTTGTTTTTGGCTTTTTTGGGGGGGGTTGCACTGCAAATGTGTGCACGTGCTTTGCGCACGCACGCCCACGAGGCATGGCCATGTGGCGCAGGAGGAAGCGAACCGGCAGCAAGGTAAGTTGGAACCCACCCCTGGCTACAAGGTATATTAATTCATTCTTCAAGACAATTGTACACATGCATCATTGTTGGGGTACATGGTTGAAACGATATGAAATATACCATAATGTTAATAATGCTTATTAAAAATTTCCATTTCTTTCTTCTCATAGAGTGGTGCAAATGGTGTCATGTAAAATAGATTAGATAAGTATAAACATAATCTTTTCTCTTTTTCTTCAAAAATAATCTAATTCCTGAACATGAGAAGGAAGCTTCTCGTGTTCTTTAAAGCCCTTCATGGCTTAGGACCAGGTTACCTACGGGACCGTATTCTGCCTCATACTTCCCTTCGACCGGTTAGGGCCCACAGAGTGGGCCTCCTCCAGGTCCCGTCAGCCAAGCAATGCCGGTTGGCGGGCCCTAGGGGGAGGGCCTTCTCTGTGGGGGGCCCCGTGCTCTGGAACCATCTCCCCCCAGAGATCCGAACTATCCCCACCCTGCTGGCCTTCCGGAAAGCCGTCAAGACATGGCTCTTCCTGCAGGCAGGGGGTTGAGACTAGCCCCATCTGAGCTCTCCCCCGATATGTTTGGTGTTGAAGATTTTAATTTTTTTAATTTTTTAACTCTGTTTTTAACTGTTGTTTATTGTATAGTGTTCTTCCACAATGTTGTACGCCGCCCTGAGTCCCTCGGGAGTAGGGCGGCATAGAAGAACCAAATAATAAATAAATAATAATAAAATAAATAAAGCTAATGAGTAAGTGCTGAAAGGCAGCAGGAAGAGGAACAGTACCCTGAGAAGTTTTACTATTCTAGAACAATAACTATGCCAATAGGGACAGTTAAAAATAAAATCCAACAACATTTGGAAGTTTCAGGTGACAATAAGAAACAAACTTTCAAATAGAAAATTGACCAAGTCCCATAATCCCATCTTTAGTATGAACTCCTTTTCTCTAGTATTTTTACTTTAATCTTAGAGGTAATAAATATACTGAAGTATACAAAGCAAATATAAATCAAGTAGTACACAAAATACTCCCCTTCTATTTTTTAGCTTTGTATCTTAGTTCATTACATTTCAAAAGAGCCATTCATTTAACCACTCAACCATTTAATCATGCTAAATAAGCAGGTTTCTGCTTAAATCAATTCCTGGAAAGTAAATATTTTAGTTTGTTAATAGTCTTAGATTATCATTATTGGAGCTTACTTTTTGTGAACAAAATTTTAGTTGATCATACGAAAAACTCATTGGGTGACTTTATACCAAATAATTGACTCTCATCCTTAACAGCAGCAGAGCATTAGGGAGAAAATAAAATGGATCAAAAGAGGTCCATGTGGACCTCCTGTAACTTCTCAGAGGAAAAGGCGGGTTGTACAAATAATGAATAATGGGCGAATCTTGAAAACCAAAGCGCTTGAATTTCCATATGAATAACCAATGCTCCCTGAAGAAAGACTAGTTCACAGTGTTTCAAAATTGGGATCATGCCAAATCCTGGGCAGTTTCAGAGGAAAGAAACCAGCATCCATGGAGATACTGAAGCGTTGAATGGAAAGAAGAAAATTCACGGAGGAATCTAAGCTTCAGACAGCATCTATAATTTAGTGTACCAATGATGTTTTTGCTGTATTAACAAACAAGCCTGTCAGGATTGCAAATATTAGACTGGATGTTCATTAAAACCAGTCTCTGGGAATTGTTTCATTCACTCTCTTCCTCCTGTACAATATAATGAATTTTTTTTTTACTTTGAAAATGAGTTGTTGTGGCCTAAAGTAACAAATCAGTTTTGGAATGCATGCTGTCTGTTGTAAATGATTTGGTGGTAATAAATTTTCTGTTACAAAGCAATAGGCAGAGTTTTCATAATGTTGAAAAGTTTGGACTTGTCTTGAAGTGAACAGTGTCACTAAAGCAATGCTCTGGTTCCAACTATTTGTTATTATAAAAGGTGAACTTTTTTTTTGTCCTTAAGGTAGAATCCTCATCAAATTTCATTCTTTGCTGTAACATGTTTTATTTCATATGTAGAACAAATTTTTAAAAATCCAGGTTTGTTGAGTTTCTGTTGTAGTCTTTAATGTAAACCACCTCTGGCTACTTTGTAGAGTAGATTTCTTATTAATGAATAAATCAATGTGTGATTAATGCTAGCATATGGGTTTTTAAAATTCCTTTGTTATTTAGTTTTCTTGTTATAATCAATATGCAAGCAAAATGGAAATTCTTCAGGTGTATATTTATGGATTGATAGTTTTTATTACTATTGAAGTATACATTATTTAAATTATTTGAACCTTATTTTAAAATTATTTTTCCCAAAATGGTTTATAAAAGAACTTCATAAATAGTTAAGAACAGAACAAAGATTATTAATAAAATAAACATGAACATAAATGCATGACCGTTACTGCTTTGTCCTTCAAGACAGGGATTATTATTCTAATTTCTGGAATGTTCTGACTTTCAACTTTTGCTATTGCTGGAGCACTCATATTGTTACTTAATTCTTCTCTTCTCTTCTCTTCTCTTCTCTTCTCTTCTCTTCTCTTCTCTTCTCTTCTCTTCTTTTTTTCCACTGTTTCAGGTATGCAATCATATACATTAAATATAAGAGCATAATAAATGTGTAAATAGCTGGCTTATGAAAGAACAAAAGCTATTAGTTACCAAAAATGAAAATTCTTGAATAATATTCAAGCTCCTGAACCAGTTGCATTCCTTTGCTGACTTTTTTTCCTCAGCAAGCCGTAAGACTTCAGGGTAAGAAAGCCTAAAGGAAGAATTCAGTATATGTCTTAATTATAAACAAGTCAGAAATTCTCTTTAAATTTCTTTGTCCACAGACTAATAAGACTCCTATGGCTATTCCTGGTAAACACATAGAGAAAGCAGTTCCCTGAGGATGGGCTCCAGCATGAGTCCAAGAGCTTGAAAGACTAAATCTGGTCCCAGCGACCAACTCAGACTGGATCCCAGAACATTATCTTTGAAAATATATATTTGTCTTCATTTGTGACAGATTCAGGCAGCTAGCACTTCGAACACTTTAACTTTGGTAATCCTTCACAGTGATGCAAAGTGTCCTTACGAACAACTATGCTTCTTACACCAATGCACTTGGAAAGGGGTCATTCCATGCAGCCTACAATACCAACCACCAGTTAGTTTGGAGCAGCGGCAGGTTGCTCCCTTACTGGTGCCAGTGCACTGCACGCGCATCTCCATGCTTCAGGGGCACGTGCGCTCACTACGCGTGCGTGCCCCCTCGCGTGATTTTGCTTCTGCGCATGCGCGGAAGCAAAATCGTGCCAAAATCTCACGAGTGGATGCGCGCATGCAAGATTTCAGCACGATTTTGCTTCTGCACATGCGCAGAAGCAAAATCTCGCCAAAATCTCTCTCGCACGCGCGTCCCCTTGTGAGATTTTGGCGCAATTTTGCTTCCGCGCATGCGCAGAAGCAAAATGGGCCAAAAATTCACGGAAAAAATGGCAACACGCGCAGTGGACCGGTAGAGAGGGCTCCGGAGCGGTTGCGCGCAAATTGTGCAATCGGCCGCTCCCTACCGGAGCTGTGCACTGGGCAGCTCCAGCAGGAACCCACCTCTGGTTTGGAGATGGGTAGATGTATGAAAAAAGCATTCAGCAAATGTATGTTAATCAATGATTGCCATTTACGATTGGGCAAGTATAAAGCAGCTATTAATATACATAAGGGGCATCATCTATCACAACCTGAAGAATAACTAGTCGCCCACCTAGAGAATGTCATTAGGATCCTTGTGAAAGAAAGACAGATGAGAAAAAGGAAATAGTTGGAGGATAAAATTCAAAAGCTAAAGCCATGGTCCCAAACCTGTGTGAATTTGGTCCATAATTTATTGAGTAAACAAGCCAGCTGGAATTACAAATAACTGAACACAAAGAGGGGTTTAACACATGAGATGCCACACCAAGAGAATTCATAGCAGCATTAGAATCTATATTCAACAGAAAGAGATTGAAGAGCCAGAAAAACAATATCGGAAATGCTGGTCATACACAAATGAAGTAATATGTTCAGCCCAATGGAGAGCCCTGAAACAAGATCAGGACATTATTACTTTACCAGCAAATAAAGGCCAGTCAACAGTGGTGATGAATGGCACAGATTATGAAATGAAGGCATTTGCCCCGCTCAATGATTCCTCAGCATATAGACCAGTAAAACCATCAGAGATGAGAACAATGGTCACATAATTGAACGCTTATCTCAGCCAACTTAAACAAAACAATTGTATAATGGAAAAGGAATGATAGAAAAATGATATGAACAGATGCTGTCCCAGCAAGATTTTATGGACTCCCCAAGATACACAAAATAGGGGTCTCCCTCAGACCTATTGAGCACATAGAGAGAAAGGTTCCCTAAGGATGACCTTCAGCACGAATCCGAAAGCTTGGAAGACTAAATCTCTGGTCCTGGTGACCGATTCAGATTGGATCCTGCAACATTATCCTGGGACGTATATTTGCCTTCATTTGTAACAATTATTCCGATCATAGCTGAACAAATTCCAGCCTAATTATAGATTTCAAATATTTTATATCAAATAGTATCCTTTTTCCTAAGATGAAAGTATATAAATCTAAACAATTGCACTTCATTTATCTAAATATTTTAATGTTATGCATTGTTAAATTTAACAACATTAGAAAACGTTTTTTTTTCTGTTTGAATTGCATCATACCTGTGATTTCTTTCTGAAATAGCTGTTTTCCTGCCTCCTTGTATCCATAATTTCCATAGATAGATTGCTTATTGGCATGAAAACAAGTTCACACCAAATGCCTCCCATTCCATTCTTTTCTACACACACACACTACAACACTTGACGCTTGACTTTTTAACTTTACTTCCCAATATGCTTAAAAATCACTTGTTATCAAGTGGTCTTAAATCAAGCTGGTATGTAAAGCCTATCCCACATGATAGAGAAGAGGTTCTATAATATGACAACGAGATGCAAAAGACATTTTTACTATTGCAACATTTCAAGATAGCACATGTTACAGTTTGGCACGATAACTTCAGTGGGTGTAACTATACAGCCATCTGAATGATTAATGAAAGCTTATAATCTGTATTGAAGCAAGCATGAAGACCACAAAACTGCCTAATACAATTCATGGTAACTGCCAAAAATGTATCTAAGAGATTATCAATATTTTTGGACATGTAAGAGCTCTTCATGGAAATGGTAGCCCAGGTTAAAAACTATTTTAAAAACTATTAAATTTTCAGGAGAATATCTTAGTAATGGACTCACTGATGTCCTGCATTTCATGTAGACAACTGATACTCCTACATATAACCCCCAACTCAATACATGGTATATAAATATACATGTATTCAATACAATATAGATGAAAACTTCTTCAATATTTACTGAAAAGGTTCCTATTATTATCCAGTGATCAAAGATCTTACATGTGTAAAAAGAGAATGTCACTGGTGACTGTTCTAAATGCTACTGTCAGGAATAACTTGCAGAAAATGTGTATTAAAATCAGATGACTTTAACAGAAACAACATGATTAAAAGAGGTGCTATAAAGTCCTTCCTGAAAAATAATCAGCAAATGCTGGTAATGCAGGGTCAATTCAAAGAATTGAATTCCCAAAGAATTGTTCGTTATGCACGCATGCATGCACACGCACAGACGCACATACAATATATGTGTGTGGTGTGTATTCCATTTTTATGGATAATGTTGGTTGTGTTGATGGTGATGATGGTGATGGTGATGGTGATGGTGATGGTGATGATGATGATGATGATGATGATGATGATGATGATGATGATGATGATGATGATAAAAACTTTAGCTATGCTTGTTTCTCTCTCTTCTCTCCCACAGCTTCAAGAATAGAACACAACTGAATGGTGAAAAATATCAGTATCATTTTCTTTTCTTTTTCTTTTCTTTTCATAATGCCATTTACAATTTGCAAACCGATTTGCAATATCTTTTTTTAATTTTTATATTATTTTCTGTTACTGTTAGCATAGACACTTGTCACTGTACAGGCTTAATGTTTTGAGGACTATAGCTCAGGAAATTTCTTAACGGTGTATTGGTTTTATTACTGAAATATCACTAATGAGATCCCTAACATCTTCCCTCTAATCTTTTTCTCCAAGATTTAATTGGCAACACTTGGGAGATTCTCAGCTGGAATTGCTTAAGGTGATAGATTTACATTCCTGATCAACTCACATCAAGGCCAATAGGGTGAGACAGACAGACAGATATATAGATATATACATGCACATTTATACCCACACAAATTATAAAATACATAATATTCACCTGAGAGCCATAATATTACTCTAATTATAATTGTAGATGATAATTGCCAATTAAGGCATTATCACATTAATGAAAGTATATTGCAGTACATTAGGAAATAATAACCCTATGGAATGTTGAAGTATTAGTTACTTAAATTAGTTACATTCTAGATATTTAAAAAATAATAATTTGAACTATTTTTCTGTAACAAATTTATGGTGATTAATACTGCCAGATTCTGCCAATCTAGGCTAAGCTGCTTCTGCCTTTTGGCTGTTTTTTAGGAAACAGTTTGTCCACTTATTTAATAAGCATCTGTTCTTCATGCTGATTTTACTTATTTATTTATTCAAATTCTAAGCCCTACCCCCATCTCAGCTAAGTGATTCTAAGCAGCTTACAATTCTAAAACTTTAAAACAATTAAGGTAATTAACAATGAGGAAAATATACAGCAGCAAAAAGTTAACCAAGTAACTGTAAAGCCAAAAAACAGGGCCTTAAGTTAACCCATTCAGAACCCAGGTACGCAGCCATTTTTAACAAGCCTTATAAAGGGCCAACAGGGTTGGGTTTGATTGGTCAGTAGGATTATGTCAGCCCAAGAGTTCCCTCGTTCTATGGTAATACAATTTGATCTCATGGATTATAATTTGTAGCCCTTCTCATTAGTTATAATATCACTGCATGATCCTCATTAACTAATAGCAATAGCACATAGACTTATATACAACTTCACAGTGCTTTACAGCCCTCTCTGAGTGGTTTATAGAGTCAGCAGATTGCCGCCAACAATTTGGGTCCTCATTTACCGACCTTGGAAGGCTGGAAGGCTGGTGAGACCCGAACTGCCAAACTGCTGGCAGCTAGTGATCAGCAGAAGTAGCCTGCAATACTGCATGATTCTAACCACTGAGCCACTACGGCTAATGTGCCAAGCAAAAAGGAAAGGCATTCTCTCTAGAGTAGGAGAAACTTGATGGCAGAACAGGAAGAAAAAACAAAGACCCATATATCTATCTAGCATCAGTTTCTTTATAAACTGATATAAACTTTATAGTCTGATGCCTACCCCTTTCAGCAATGGGGAAATTTCCCTCTGTATTCGTTATGATGTAGTAATGCTTCAGTTTGTGCTGAAATTTGTCTGTGAAACGTGAACTTGTGTGGCTGCTAGTACTCAATCACCTAGGAGCAAAATGCAACAACTAATGCATTTCAGATTTCAATGAGAGTTAAATTTAAATAGTGGATGGAAAAATGGGTTATTGGAATTACATTAGTAGCTTGTATGCAGTCCTATCTTCCATTTACTTAGCAGCATTAGACTAGCCTCTGTAAGGAAAAGAAACAAATTATACACATTACATAAAATGAAATGCCATAGAGTTTAAAAAGTATAGATCCATTACAATTGGGCACCAAAGCGGTTTATTACTTGAATTAGAATCTTTAAGTGCTCTAAGTCAAAGAAAACAGGCCAATCCTGAACATTTCCTGCCATCACCTTTATTTATTTATTTTATTTATTTTATTTCGTCAAGCATATATTAGATAACAGATATAAGTATAAACATAACTATGAATACATAAAATGGATACGAATAAAAGGGAACATTAGGACAGAGACGGCAGGAACGCTGGTGCGCTTATGCCAGCCAAACAGTTTGGCGCAGTTTACCATAAGTTTGTATCTATTATGTGCTCGTGTATTGTTGTTGTTGAAGCTGAAGTAGTAATTGACAGGTAGGACATTGTAGTAGATAATTTTATGTACTACGCTTAGGTCGGACAGAAGACAGTGAAGTTCTAAGTTGTCTAAGCGCAAAATTTCAAGTCTGGTGGCATAAGGTATTCTGTTGCGAGCAGAGGAGTACTTCAGTACCCCCGTCTCTCCCTTACAATTTGAGGCTTCTTGCCTTTTACTGGGTGGTTCCTTCTTGTTTGTTTGTTTGTTTGTTTGTTTGTTTGTTTGTTTGTTTGTTTGTTTGTTTGTTTGTTTGTTTGTTTGTTTGTGATATTTATATACCGCCTCACAGTGCAAGCACTCTCTAAGCGGTTTACACCGCTTGTATATACAAGCAATGTATATTTATATTGCCCCCAACGATCTGGGTCCTTCTCCTTCTCCTCCTCCTCCTCCTCCTCCTCCTCCTTCTCCTTCTCCTCCTCCTCCTCCTTCTCTTTCTTTCTTTCTTTCTTTCTTTCTTTCTTTCTTTCTTTCTTTCTTTCTTTCTTTCTTTCACAAACACCATTCTTTAGAAAACCTTCAGACAAATTTACAATGTTTCACAGAGGTGGGATAATTGAACAAATTCCCATAAACTATTCCTTGCAAACACAACTAACAGCTGTGATCCCAAAGAAATCCAGCCATGATGAAATAGAGGAACCGATAAAACAAAAAGAACAAACAAAGCAAACAAACAAACCCTCTTGTCAGCAAAAAATCTAATACAATTCCACAGCAAGTGATCAATATTTTGAATGAGTCCACAAAGTGGACCTAAATTATCATCCACTTATTCCTTGTAGAGCAGAGCCCTCCAGAAGGAAACTTGCCAATATCTGCCAGGTAATCCATAAAGTGGAAAAACAATAATATGTGGGCAAAAGGAATATAGCTTTCATCAACATCCATTGATTTTGGCAAAAAAGAAAGTTTTTTTTCTTTTATGGTTGAAAACATAAATTTAGTATAACATCCAGTATTTCTTGAGGGGCAAACTCATAATCAGCAAAATATGAAAAAGGCTAAGCTAAAGAATAGAACTTACACTGCATTTTCTAATGCTGTCCTGCAACTTTGCAATAAATACTCTATCATTTTGTTAGCTCATGTATCTGAATCAAATCATGCTTCGATGTATCTCATAAAAAAAATAGGCTGGGCTGCTCAAAATAATATCTAGTACTGTCCTAGTACTAGATATTATTTTAGATATTGCTTCCTTCCCCCCCTTTTTTTTGCTGTGTTTATTATCGAAAATATTATATCTTTCTGTTGTCCCTACATGGAGCTAAAATCTTAATCCAACAACTTTCACTTTTCCCTTTGAACTTAGATTACAGCTTGTGTCACTGTCTGAGCAGATCAACCTTCCTTGTCATTAAATTAAGGCAGCCAGTTAATTTACAGGTTTTACAGCAGGAGTATGTAACTTCCAGCAGCTCAGAGTTCATAATTAGACAATGCTGTACAGAAAACAATCTCCACCTCCTGGAATCTGCCAGATGTAAATTCTCTTGGCAGAGGAGACTTGCAGAATATCTTCTCTTCCAGTCCTGATGGGGCAGGCAGATGTCATCTGGGAATGCTGGTGTCTCAGATAACCCATCCATGGAGGCTTTAAAGGTCAAAACTATCTCCATGAATTAAACTGAATTGGATATGGAAGCAGATTGGCAACCAACGCAGCTCAGAAAGCAGAGGTGTGATCTGTACCTCTCTAGCATACAGATAACTACACTTTGCACCAGCGGCATTTTGCACCAAGCTGAAGCTTCTAAATACACTTCAAGGGCAGCCCCATGTAGAGTGCATTACAGAAATCCAAACGGGGTGTGTGTGGACAAAACCCAGAAATGGCATAAAAGAGCTCAGACAGAGAAATTGCTGTGCAGCAAAAAGCTGTGGTGGCACAGTGGTTAGATTGCAGTACTGCAGGCTACTTCTGCTGATTGCTGGCTGCCGGCAGTTTGGCAGTTCGATTCCGACAGGCTCAAGGTTGATTCAGCCTTCTATCCTTCCAAGGTCAGTAAAATGAAGACCCAGATTGTTGGGGGAAATATGCTGACTCTGTAAACTGCTTAGAGTGGGCTGTAAAGCACTGTGAAGTGGTATATAAGTCTAAGTGCTATTGCTATTGGTACAACAGCAGCAAATTCAACTGATATATGGGGGGTATTAAACTTTCTATAATGAAAGAATGTATAAACTTTGGACAACCTAGAAGTGTGGACAAAATCTTATAAATATAGAATTCAGCGGATAACTATATCCCAATCTACTAGTTAGTAAATTTGATCTGATAAAAATCAAAACCAAATAAAGTTGTGCACTATATTCAACCACGGGTATGCTTTCTGTTAATTGCCTTGAAGGTTGTCCACAGTCTTTATATCTTGCATTTCTATCCTGCTTTAGTCATCCTATCTGTTTTGATAATAGACAAAATTTAAAAAAAATCTTTGTAACAGTGTTTTATTTACCAATATCTCCAAAACTGTTAAAATCACACATTATGGTGAAAAGGTTCAGAATGCCTCTCTTTCTCATTTGATTTTGATTATAGTTTTAGAGAAAACAATTTCCTTCTAAAATGTCTATCTAACATCCATTTCTAAATTACTTATAGTGCCTTTTTGGAATGAGAAAGAAGGAAACCTGGAATGGCTCGTTAGTATTTTTGTTTTCACATCCTCTGTATCACCAGCCAAAGAATGTGCTTTCCATTTATACCTACCTGGTATTTTACATGGGCTGACAAACACTTCAGCGCATTTTAAGAAATGAAGATGTATCATAGTAATGATATGTTATTTTCCCCACACCCTTCGCCTGCTACCATGTGAGGAGTAATTTACATCAACTTCCAAGGCATGCCTTGCATTACTATGCTGAAATGTAGGTAAGTCAAACACTGTGAATGGATGGTGTAGGAGGAAGAGATTTTTTAGAAACCTCTAAATCCATATCCAGAAAATTAAATCATATTTCATTGATTGGTAGTTGCATTTTCTGTAAATATATTTTCAGAATTTAAGAACTCCATAAAAATTTTATAAACAAAGTGTTAGAATATTCATGACTGGGAGAGCCAGTGTTAACAAGATAAGCCAATGAATAGGCATAGCAACTGAATCAGCTAATGGGAGTTAAACTGAGTCTGTGCAGAGAATCAAAATTGAATACTTAAGCTTAAGGCTGGGTGTGACTCCAGTCTCCACTCTGTACTCTTCCACTCTGAACTCTGCTGAAAATGAAACTAACTCTCCTGCTTGTGTTTACCTGTAACTGCTTGTGTTTACCTGTAACTGATTGAAGAACAATTCTACTTGTGGTATTGTAAATATATATATATTACTATGTTTGTGTGTGCTTCTGGTTTTGATTTTTACAACAAAATTTAATACAAAGAATTTATTTTCTGAAAATAAAAATATTTTCCAGATATATAAACTCAATTCCTGTCAGAATATAAATTAATCTGGGAATAATATTAATTTTGGGAATGTTCATCTTTCCCTAAATGGTGAGGTTTAATTACTCCCATCTAGTGATCTATAAAGAAATCTCTCTATATCAGAGGTGGTGTTCACTTACTTTCCCTACCGGTTTGCAAATGTGAGTGCACGCACTCCTTCCGTGCATGTGTGTGGCCATCGTGCTTTGATTGTACGCGCGGCTTGCATGCATGCGCGTGGCTTCAAAACGTGCCTAAATAGCACCCGGGTGAGTGGGCAGGTCTCCACTACCGGTTCGCCCGAACCAGTCTGAACCAGCTGAATACCACCTCTGCTCTATATTGTATTTATATTATATACTACTAATTGAGTTTTATCATTTGATATACACATACTTAAATATTTAATAGATTTAATTTGATAGAACTGCAGACAAAACAATTACTGCCAACCTGCCTTCCATTGAGGACCGGTATACTGCACGAGTCAAAAAGAGGGCCGTGAAAATATTTACTGACCCCTCACATCCTGGACATAAATTGTTTCAACTCCTACCCTCAAAACGACACTATAGAGCACTGCACACCAAGACAACTAGACACAAGAACAGTTTTTTCCCGAACACCATCACTCTGCTAAACAAATAATTCCCTCACCACTGTCAAACTATTCACTAAGGCTACACTAAGACTATTAGTCTTCTCATTGTTCCTATCACCCATCTCCTCCCACTTATGACTGTATGACTGTAACTTGTTGCCTGTATCCTTACGATTTATATTAATATTGATTGCTTCCTGATTGCTTATTTGTACCCTATGACAATCATTAAGTGTTGTACCCAGACGTGGGTTCCTGCTGGTACGCTCTTACCTGTTGGTCGCCGCAGAGCCAAAGAAGCCAGTGGCATTCGCGGCGCGGGGCCTCCCCTGCCCGCTTTCCCCTGCCCGCCTGGATGCTGCCATTTGCGTTCTTTTGCCCTCTGTGCATGCGTAAAGCGTTCTGCTTGCTCAGAGGGCAAAAGAACGCAAATGGCGGCGTCCAGGCGGGCGGGGGAAAGCGGGCGGGGGAAGCCCCACGCCGCGAATGCCACCAGCTTCTTCAGCTCTGTGGCGACCAACAGGTAAGAGCATACCGGCAGGAACCCACCTCTGGTTGTACCTCATGATTCTTGACAAATGTATCTTTTTTTTATGTACACTGAGAGCATATGCACCAAAGACAAATTTCTTGTGTGTCCAATCACACTTGGCCAATAAAGAATTCTATTCTATTTGATACAAATATAGACTTGATATTTATATTGATCTGGAATTGAAAATTGATACTGATAACGAAACAAAAAAAAATTCTTTTGCCTTTGTGTGCATGGGGAACATTAGAAAGGGAGGGAAAGAAGAAGAGGAACTGGATAACTGATAGATGTTGTTTCCATCCTCAGTGAAAAAGATGCCACGTTTGCTTAATCAGAGTTTTTGGAGAATAATTTGTTATTCTCTTCTATGCTCTTTCCTTGTTCTTTCTCAGCGAAACAGGAATGTATGAAAAAAAAATATGAAATTACAGGTGGGAGTTGCAGTTTTTGCTGTTTCCAAAGGAGATTTTCAAAAAGCAACTGGACTTTCTTGATTTTTTTTCCTTGAAAATATTTCACTTCTCAGCCAAGATTCACCAGAACTAAAGAAGCTTCTTGGATGTTTTCAGGGGAAAATAACCCAAGAAAGTCCAGTTGCCTTTTGGAAAACGCCTTTAGAACAACCATGACCTGGGATGATTGAGAATCTCCGGACACTTTTGGTGTTTCATATTTTTCCTTCCAAATAACCACATTCTCTACATCAGGGGTCCCCAAACTTGGCAACTTTAAGACTTGTGGACTTCAACTCCCAGAATTCCCCAGCCAGCTATGCTGGCTGGAGAATTCTAGGAGTTGAAGTCCACAAGTCTTAAAGTTGCCAAGTTTGAAGACCTCTGCTCTACATTCATGAGGATTTTCCTTTTTGTGCTCATCTGATTCTTTCACAATCTGATTCTGTCTCTAGAAGTTAACTTTCGTCTTCTGTTGATGTCACTGATATGTTTTTATGCTACTTTAATCCGTATCGTTTTTCCCCCTCCCTTCCACTTTTGGCCCAGTCAAATCATGTTCTATGTTACCTCATCTAGTTCTTAGACTAGCACATATCAGTAAAATTATACATAATTCACATAATGTTTTGTGGTGAGTGAATTCTCTAGTTTGCTTTGTACACTGTATTACCTGTGCAAACATTTATTTTGCATGTAAAAACTGGTGTGAGCTGAGTGACATACGAAAGTATTTTTATCTAGTGAAGCGTATTCTAAGTAACCACACTTTTTAAAATCAATATGAAGAGTTTTGAGATTATAGTAAACCATGGGTGGTACTGCTAGGTAGAAAAAGCAGAGTCAGAAGTTGTTGGTCCTGTGCTTAGTTCAGTTGAGATGCTGTACCTTCAAAGAAGCTATAAATAAATGTATTGATCTATTATTTGCAGATAGGAGCTGTTTGGAAAAAAAAATAGCTGTTGTCATCCCATTTCTCAAGCTGATACTACCAGAAAGAGGATGTTTTTTGGGGAGGAGATGAGAAACTGAAAAACTGAGAAATTGGAACAGAGACCCTGGCAGCAGTGAATCCATTCACAGAAGATGTAGAACAGTGGTTCCCAACCTGTGGTACGTGTACCACTAGTGGTACGCGAGGGCCTTCCAGGTGGTACGCGAACACTTTCGGGGTCATGAACGATTTTTAGTTAGTTATTTTTTACTTCACAAAAATGTTTACTGCCTAACACAAGATAATCTGGCAACGATTTGCAACTGTTGCCACACGCCACCCACCTGGTCCCAGCGGCCCGAGAATCCAGTTGCTGGATGCGCGGGGCCAAAAAAGGAATGGTACAATTATGGAAATAAAGTGATAAAGTGATCGAATTTCATTTCTCTGGAACCAGGTGGTATGCGGCGACTGTACGGGACCTCCAAGTGGTACTCGATCACAAAAAGGTCGGGAACCACTGATGTAGAAGAAGATTTCTAGTGGGCACTGAGGTTCCCAAGGGAGTCTCTGGTGACCTAAGCTGATCAGCAGATAGGAGATCTCTTCCACCTATTTGCTCTCTTGAAGAAGGACATATTAATGAAGATTGGGGAAAAGCCGAAACAGAAGCACCCATACCACCAGATGGTTCTCCAATGTTTATCATAAATCAGTGAGTATGTAGAGGACCAGCATTAAGGCAATAGATCCAAGTCATCAGAGAATGCAGCGTAGTCCCACTTTAAGGAGACAACAGATCCCAGGTATGCTATTTGATTATACTTTGAAACTATCCTAGCATAGACAGGCACTGAGAGTGCTATGTTCCTACAAGTCTGGTCTTGAACTTGAGAAGACACTTTACAAAAATCAGAATGCAAAGCATTCCAGCATCAAAGTCACCGTGTTGCGCATATGTCTCTGAACTTTGCCAAATTTCATCCCTTCAATCTCTTTGCCTAGAGATTTCACCCAGTTATATATATATTTAAATGTCATCCATATGTGGATTTCTTATGGCAGCCAACAGGAGGAATTATGTTTACGCTTCTAAATCTTCCTTTGAATTTAGTTCAAATTGGATAGTCTCTAGTTTGCTTTGTGGCCATTTCCTCATTAATGATTTATAGCTTCTTATATTGTGGTGATATAAAACCCGTCTCCATTATGGTACATTATATATGGATAATGCCATCAAATGCTACAAATTATAAGAAAATAGCTTCAGTTAAACTTGATTGCTTTTCTAATCACTAAATTTAATATTGAGTGAAATCTGAATTACTTATAGAAACCTCTAAAGGGGAATGAAACCTGATGGAGTTGAATTTATTTTCTGGAAAATAAAGTGATATAGCAATAGCACTTTACTTATATACCGCTTCATAGTGCTTTACAGCCCTCTCTAAGCGGTTTACAGAGTTCAGCATATTGCCCCCAACAATCTGGGTCCTCATTTTACCGACCTCGGAAGGATGGAAGGCTGAGTCAACCTTGAGCCTGGTGAGATTTGAACAGCTGAACTGCTGAACTAGCAGTCAGCCTGCAGTCGCAGCATTTAACCACTGCACCACTTCAGCTCATATAAGAAATGAAAGCATATTAGGTAAATAACAGCCTGATGTCTACTTATTTAGTCATTTATTTGTTTCCATTTACACAGCCACCCATCTCAAATTCATGATTCTGGGTGGCTAACAATAATCAAAAATAACATAAAAGTCTAAAGAAATTAGGAACCATCAACGTATATGTAATCCATAGCCAAATAAAAAGCCACAACATAGATCGATACAGCAATTCCAGACATCAACTCAGACATCACCCAGATCCCCAGGCTCAGTGGCAAAACTTTACAGAGACAAAACACTTTAAAGGCAGGAGTGTCAAACTCAAGGCCAACACCCTTGCTTTAAAGCCTTGCAAAGGGGTCAATCTAAACTCAAGTGGAATGGTTTTTCCAAAGGTCATCACAAAAATTAATTTTCCATTTCATTCTGCATTATAAGGTTCCAATAATGAAAAAAACAAGCAAACTATAAAGAACAATGTCCATGAAAGGAAGAGTATGGAAGTCCTGTGCAGACATCAAGGGTGAGTGTACTAAACTCAGTTAGTTTATTAAGAAAAAAACAAGGTGACAGATCACAGGCTGTTGTCAGAGTTGCTGCACCTCTTCATCATAAATAACCAAGAAACACTAAATTTTAACAAGGAGAGAAATAAGGCTGAAAGGCTCCCATTACATATAGATAAATATTGTTCTGCCCAAAATAAAAGTCATCTGTAATACATCTGAATTTCAGATTGTGTCAGATCTGGCATGCAAGCACATGGGTAAGTGATACAAATAATAAAATTAAAGGCTGAACAAGAGGATAGATGTTTCTAAAGGAGACAGGAATGAGCGTAGTAGTCTCATCTTCTTCTCTTCCACGAATAGAGACAAGCATCTCAAGTGGGGAAACTTCTCAATGGAACCTCTCTCTATGAATAGACAGACTCTCCACCTCAGACATTCATCTTCTAATAAGTGGAAGGCAATGAGAGAACATGGGGATCAGGGGTGGGTCCTGCCGGTACGCTGTTACCTGTTGGTCGCCGCAGAACCGAAGAAGGCGGTGGCGTTCGTGGCACGGGGCTTCCCCCGCCCGCTTTCCCCTGCCCGCTTAGACGCCGCCATTTGCGTTCTTTTGCCCTCTGCGCATGCGCAAAATGTTCTGCTTGCGCAGAGGGCAAAAGAACGCAAATGCTGGCATCCAGGCGGGCGGGAGAAAGCGGGCAGAGGAAGCCCCACGCCGCAAACGGCACCAGCTTCTTCGGTTCTGCGGCGACCAACAGGTAACAGCGTACCGGCAGGAACCCACCCCTAATGGGGATGTACAGTATCTATCTACCTACCTACCTACCTATCATCTATCATCTATCTATCATCTATCTATCTGTCTGTCTGTCTGTCTGTCTGTCTGTCTGTCTGCCTGCCTGCCTGCCTGCCTGCCTATCTATCTATCTATCTATCTATCTATCTATCTATCTATCTATCTATCATCTACCGACCGACCGACCGACCGACCGACCGACCGACCGACCGACCGACCGACCGACCTATCTATCTATCTATCTATCTATCTATCTATCTATCTATCTATCTATCTATCTATCTATCTATCTATCTATCTATCTATCTATCTATCTATCTATCTCTATGTCTATCTCTATCTCTATCTCTATCTATCTATCTATCTATCTATCTATCTATCTATCTATCTATCTATCTATCTATCTATCTATATATCTATATATCTATATATCTATATATCTATATATCTATATCTATATATATCTCTATCTCTATCTCTATCTCTATCTCTATCTCTATCTCTATCTCTATCTCTATCTATCTATCTATCTATCTATCTATCTATCTATCTATCTATCTATCTATCTATCTATATATCCATATATATATATATATATATATATATATATATATATATATATATATATATATATATATATATATATATATATATATATATATATATATATATATATATATATATATATATATATATATCAAGTATATATATCAAGCAGGAGACCATACACCATTTCCGACAAATGGCTGTCCAATTTCCTTTTGAAAGTCTCAAGTGTTGGAGCTTCCACAACCTCCAAAGGCAAGCTGTTTCACTGGTTGATCGCTCTCACTGTCAGAAAGTTTCTCCTTATTTTCAGGTTGAATCTCTCCTTGGTCAATTTCCACCCATTATTCCTTGTCTGGCTTTCTGGTGCCTTGGAAAATAGCCTGACCCCCTCCTCTCTGTGGCAGCCCCTCAAGTATTGGAACACTGCTATCATGTCTCCCCTGGTCCTTCTCTTTGCTAGACTAGCCATGCCCAGTTCTTGTAACCGCTCTTCGTATGTTTTAGTTTCCAGTCCCCTGGTTGCTCTCCTCCCTCACTTTCTCTAGAGTCTCGACGTCTTTTTTGTAGTTTGGTGTAGTGTAGTGTGGTCTATCTATCATCTGTTTCATAATAATAATCTGAACTATTCAGATATAGTCTGATGTGATCTCAGACAAGGGGTTTGGCAAGTAGAAATGCTTGACTGCACCCTATCTTAACTTCTCTATCCCTTTGTAAAACTAGGCCATGAAGATGTGGCATTTTGTAGAATCATGTTTCTTCATTCTCTGATTGAAGAAATAGTATAGAAGAAAGTAGGTAAACTGATATATAAGCCATGGTTGCCCCACACTTTCATCTCACCTTTCTGAAATTGAACTAAAAGTTTAAGGTAAAGACCAGGTGAACTTGTTTTTTTATTAAGGCCCTTTTATTACTTCCTAAATATAGCTCCTTCCCAGAAGCTTTTAAAAGTAAACTATCTGCAAATCAGCAACTGGATACTTGAGTGACATTTCTAATATGCATGGATAGAGAGTATTATATAGTAGTCAATTTTGTGTTGTCAAAATAGGGCACCAAAGCTTTAAAAAGACACATTATTGCTAATTTTCACTGAAGTGAAGGTTCAGTGGTCACGAGCATTTATTTGATCAGGTGAAAAGAACTGATGAAAGATTCATTAAGTATACTTCAGTGCTGCAGTAACCTGTCCTGTGGATCATGCATTGTTTTATTTACCCAACTTCTATTTTAAAATCAGCAAGAAACATTAGTTGAACCAAAATAAACTCTGCGAGAATGGAAAGGATTACCTACTTTGTCTTCTAGCAGAACTCAACTGAATGCAGTATTAGGGTTTTTGAGTGTTCAGTGAGTGATCCAGCAGCGTACTGTGTTCTGTGTTTGCACCTTGTTTTGGTAAGCAGAAGGAAGTTTTCCTTTTAAATATTCAGTTCATGGGCATTATCCGTGAACCACAGAAGTCTTCCAAATGATTCTGGAAATAGGCAGCCACATCTTCCATAGGGAAGAAAAAGGTGATTTTCATGAGGTCCGGTGCTCAGAAACCTTCGGCTGATCAGGTTGCAGCCTCTCCTGCCAAGACTTTTTAGCAACAACAACAACAAAAGGAAAAATAGAATAGAATAGAATAGAGTTGGAAGGGACCTTGGAGGTCTTCTAGTCCAACCCCCTGCTTAGGCAGGAAACCCTACACCACTTCAGACAAATGGTTATCTAACATCTTCTTAAAAACTTCCAGTGTTGGAGCATTCACAACTTCTGGAGGCAAGCTGTTCCATTGATTAATTGTTCTAACTGTCAGGAAATTTCTCCTTAGTTCTAAGTTGCTTCTCTCCTTGATTAGTTTCCACCCATTGCTTCTTGTTCTACCCTCAGGTGCTTTGGAGAATAGCTTGACTCCCTCTTCTTTGTGGCAGCCCCTGAGATATTGGAACACTGCTATCATGTCTCCCCTAGTCCTTCTTTTCATTAAACTAGACATACCCAGTTCCTGCAACCGTTCTTCAACAAACAAAACAAAACAAAACAAAACAAAACAAACAAAACAAACAAAACAAACAAAACAAACAAAACAAACAAAACAAACAAAACAAACAAAACAAACAAAACAAACAAAACAAACAAAACAAACAAAACAAACAAAACAAAGAGAAAGGGGGAAAATACATATACAGTATATACATAACATAAACTGTATATTATAGCAAAGGTTGAAATGAAAACATGATAATTATAACAGAGATTTAAGCAAAAGTTTTTCCTCTGTATCCTCTCCAGCATATTTTTTTTAAATTGTCCACAGGGGTGCTAAATGCACATAAAAAATTATGGGGCTTTGATTACATCTTTGCATCCATTGGCCTTTTTTTTTCCAATCCTCCTGCAGATGCCCCTGATTATGTGCTACAGAAAAGCAGCTTAGCAAATCACCAGATGAAGTGGTTCTAGCATATACTTGGATAGATGTCTGCTGGGTCATAATTAAGGCTTATTTTGTTTTTAACTAGAAAAGGGAACTTATTTTGCTTCAGTCTCTGCCTAATAAACTTTAGATGGGGAGGCACAGTTACTTCTAGCCTCCTGACGTGCTTCTTCCTTCAACTCATCATATAGGGTTCCTGTCTTCTTTATTTGATGCAGAGAATATCTGATGTGCTGCTCACAAAGCATTTGTTCAGCCATTTTACCAATGAGAGATAATTGATAAGGTAATTGGTACATTGTATGGACATCACCCTGAGGCATCTCAGATCTAGCTGCACCACTCAAGCAATTTCTCAGAAAAGTCAACCATAATCAAACTGAGCTTGTCTTCTGTTAAATTTATGGGCAGGTCCATATACTGTAATTTTCTCGGGCAATAATACCAAAGTAGGTTCTTACAGGTTTGTGGTTTTGCTCTGTTGTAATTCCCCAAACTGATTCAATGTTTTAACCACGATCATTCATGTTTGAGAGAGAATATATATGCATAAGGACATAGATTTATAATTCCATCTTATGATAGCACTTCTGGCATCTAATATTAATGGAGGAAGAGACTCGATGGGCCAAGCCAAATATCTCACAGTAGTCATCCAGTTGCATCCAGGAAGCGCCAAAGCATGAGCAAAGTGATTAGAACGTGAGATTTGCAAAAGGATCCTCTGTGGTTGGAGACAAGATGTAGCTAATTCCTTGTCTCCCAGTGCCCAAACCCATGGAAGATCACTGTCCTGAGGTTTCCCCCCATGGAGCACAAGTGGGTGATCTCTCATCCTCTCTTTATCTAGAGAGATTCTGAAGAACCAGCTTACTTACCAGTTACTTGTACTTTGCCACAGTTGTCAGCTCCACTTTGGTGAAAACATTTTCAATTCGACATGCCTTCCCCACAAATTCCTTTATCATTGATATGCTTATGACCCAACTCCAACAATCTTTTTTTTAAATAAAGTTTTTTATTTTTATAGACAAACAAACATACAATACATAATTAATCCATCAGTGCATCATCTGCGTGCTTCTTCTGTGCTTCTCCCTATTCCACCATTATTTCTCATATCCTAATATTATAACATTTCACCCCTCTTTCTTTACAATATTATTCTATACATATCTCTTCTCCAGCCAATCATAAAATTGACCCCATATCTGAAAATATTCCGATTCCTCTCTTTCTTTAATGATCAAGGTCAATCTATTCATTTCTGCACAATCCACTATTTTCTTAATTATTTCTTCCTCCATAGGGATTTTCTCTGCTTTCCATCTTTGCGCAAACACTATCCTCGCTGCCGTTATCACATGTACAATCAAGTATATATTTTCCTTACTGAATTTCTCTGGTAAGATACCCAATAGAAGCAGTTCCGGTTTTAAATCTATATGTTGCTGTATCATTTCTTCTAACCATGTTTTAATTTTAATCCAATAATTTCTCAGCTCCACTTTGGTTAAAACATTTTCAATTCGACATGCCTTCCCCAGAAATTCCTTTATCATTGATAGGCTTATGACCCAACTCCAACAATCTAAGGAGAAGCTCAGTCACTATTCTGAATATAAGTTAAAGTCCCATGTTGCGTCATTATGAGAAAAATAGATATGTATAATGTGTGTGTATCATTATCATTATCTTCATCATCATCATCATCCTTTCTAGCCATTGTGTATCCACTGCAGGATGAAAGCCTCTTCCAGATGTTTCCAACCTATACGGTCCTGAGCTTTCTTTTGCCAATTGGGCCAGCAATACTTGCTGATGACATCGATCCATCTTGTTTTAGGTCTCTTTCGTGGACACTTTTTATCAAGTGGGATCCATTCTATGACTGCCTTGGTCCACCTGCCATCAGTTCTTCTTGCTATGTGACAAGTCCATTTCCATTTCAATTCTTGTACTCTCTTTATTTTGGCATTGCAATTAATCAAAAGTTTGTGTTATATTTAACTCCCAGTAATGAAATCATTTTTTCTACTTAAACCAAATGTTCCCTAAATAGCCAGTGAAAAGCCACATTCTGGTTGATCACTGCAGTGACTTCCAAAACTTTGGTATGAAACTATAAAATATAGTTTGTCTCATGCTGTGTCCATCTCTGGGAAAGCATCAGTAGCAATATGAGGCATTTCAGTACGCCAACCATCTGTCTAAACATATCCATTTTTTGACTCAAGGCTATTTAACTATTTACTACATTTATTATTGAGATTTGGCTGTACATCTGTGAGTCGCACAGAGAACAGTTTGATTTTATATAAATATTTATATAGCGAGTACTTGCCCCCAATCTTTTTTTATTTCCACTAAAGCAAAAATGATAACACCGGGGTGATGTGAATTGACTTACATGAAAACGTACTTAGATATATGCAGCAGGTGCCTCACAAATTCTCAATAACAACATGTTCTTCATTATCATTACAGAGATTGGCTTTAGGCTAATAACTTTTCTGCTTTGCAGCTAGGCTACTGTAGGAACCATAGGTGGGAATGTTTTGTATTACTTTCTTCCATGAAGAAGTGGTACAGTCAGAACTGGTTTTATTTAATTATCATGGGAATCTATAATACCATATTTATTAAAAATGAAGCATTTTTTCCATCTGAGGAATACCTTTGAAATAGGAAGTTTTCTTACTTTGCCAAATAGATCCTCACTGAAAGTATTTCTTGAGAAGAGGTGCATACAAAACTTACATTAGGATCGAGAATGTTTTAATTTGGAGGCATCACACAAAAACTGTAAGCCGGTTTAGTAGAGTAGCTGTACATTGAACTAGAACTAGGAAGTTTCAGGTGTAGATCTACCATCAGCCATGAAGCTCATGAAGCAACTTAGGGATCTGTTGTAAACCAGTCTATCTTGGTATGAGGTAAAATGAAGGGAAGAAGCTATCTTGTGCTCAAGAGAAAAAGTGAAATCAAATCTAAGAAACAAATAAGAGCCTATTTAATAATTTTAAAATAAAAATAGCTTGCTTTAAAGAAAACCTAAGTCCACATAATATCAATTCTTAGGTCTTCTTTGAAAAACAAATTTGGGGGGAGGGGAATGGTTCAGTGAAATAATATAACTGGATTTGCACTCAACTTTACATTCATAATGTGCATTGTATTTAAACAAAAGCTATAAACTGTAGTGCTTGGAGTCCTGCTCTGAGATCAATCATAAAGAAAGCAATCTTCACCACTACTGCAAAGCAACACACTTTGAGCCATTGATGCCAAATTGCAGCCGATGAGTCCTTATACTCTCAGAGTACTGTACACCTCTGATGTCATTCAGAAAATGGATAGGAAGCAGACCAGTGTGGAGTGTAATTGGTCTACCTTCATGATCCTGGGGCAGTTCCATTACTTAGAAGCAGGGTACCACAACACTCCTGCTCTTTGGAAGAGCATTTCATTTGAACCATGATCAGAATAAGAAGTTCCTTTGAAGATCAACCCAGCTCTAAAACACACACACACACACACAAACATAATAGTTTTGATTTTTTTTGAATTCCATAACTCTATCTAGCTTTAGTGTAGAGTAAGCTATAAATGTGATTTAATAAACTGGAACATTCTGCTATATTGATCAGTTTGGAACTCAGTTGAGGACATGGAAAATTGGGCCAAATTTAACTGGTATAAATTCTAATTAAAATTTAAAATGTACTTAACTTTTGATTTATTTTATATCTCTACGTTTCAGTCTCATAAGACTATCAGATAATTTATTGTATAAATAATTTAATAAGTTGCAAATGGAACTGCCTGTATTCTTTCTATAGATAAAAATAATATATTGACTCTACCCACTAGACACAGATTTGTCTTTTTTCCATTGTATTGAAACTATCAACCTCCCTCTGCCATTCTACCTGTCCATTCACTGCAATTTGTTTATGGGTGATCCTTAATCTTTCCTTTTCCTCTTCCCTGTCATCTCCTTCTTAAAGTGATTAGAAACCTTCCTCCCCTTGAGGAATGGTATGTCACAAACAATATATCCAGATGAAAGGGAAATACTTGACCAAATCACCTTGTCAGCTCTTTGATCTGTTTCTGCAGCTTCCAACATTTCCTTCAGCAAAGATGAACAAAGGAATCACTCTCTTGTTTGGACAGAGAAATCAGCATGTTTTACATACAAGGAAACACTGATCCTGTGCCACTCATTTTGTGCAAGAAAAAAAGATGGAGCCTTATGAAATGGAAAATGTGTGTAGAACAAATGTTTTCATGCAAGTGGGCCAACTCGATGTAATATTACATATTTTAATAGTTTTTAGAATATTATTTTCTATGGATTTCTATGGAATGTCTTCTCCAAATTGTTAAAGTGCAGATAGTTATTACATGTATAAATCCTTACTCTTTTTTGTTATTTATTTCATTCATGAAAATTGATGGTGTCCACACAAGAAAGTTCTTGGTTCCAGGTAGCAGAAGCCTATCCCCAAATTACCTGTAAGAGGATCATTTCCGAATCTTGAATGATTTTTTTTACTTTACAAAGTTTCAAGCAAAGAACCCACTTAAAAGTGCTTTTCATGTATCCCCCTTGCTTGTAAGAACCGAGACTACCATGTTGTTTTATGAGGTTCTGCCTCAAGCCCTTTGAGTCTTCTCCTCTAGAGCTCACATTTTAGCAGAAAGCCAAGACACGATTTCTTCTCAGCATTGGCTGAAGCGACTGTGAGTTGGGCAGTTTCAGCATCTGCCACAAGTACCTGCCTTGCCGTCTGAATCATTGCAGACTTGTCTGGCCTCAAGGCCACTTGACATACATTGGACATCTTCCAGGGTAGGGGATTTCAGCACCCTGCAGGCAAAGCCACAATCCACACATGGCAAAGCACATCCATGGTCTCCTTAGCTGGCTACTTTCGATGACTACAGCAAGTAGTTCCACAGAGCTGGCCTGAATAAGTTCAAGGCAACACTAATTGTTTTATCAAGGTGTACAGTGTTAACTTCATAGACAAAGAGAATCGTTCATTTCACCAGTATGAATCAAGTTCCCCAGTATGAATTCACTCACCTGATTGAATTTGCATCTGCACATACCTAATTTGCAAAGCTATTCAGATCTGACATCAATAGAGCAGTGTTTCTCAGCCTTGATGATTTTAAGATTCTGGGGGTTGAAATCCACCCATCCTACAGTTGACAAATACCACACTAGAGGATTCTCCTCAGTGTTCAAGGTTGGCAACATACCGTTCTTTAATATCAATATAGTTTTGTTTTTCATGTGTAGCCTATGATGTCACAAAGTGCCATTATAAGCTCCCTTTGTAAGGAGCAGATTGAATCCTTGAATATTGTGTTATATTATTTATGAACGTTGAAAACTGCATTAATACATGAGAATAAAACAAGATTAAAACTTTAAGATAAATATGTTCTGAAATATGAGCGAGATGAATATTTAAAGAAATGACAACAGCCCACAAAGAAAACTAAATAAACTAAACAGCTGTCAGCAACTGGCAGCTTCTTTCTTCTTAAAATTAATTTAGCAAAAATATGAAACTCAGTTTCACACTTTGCTTGCTAGAATTTCATTACTAAAGGCACTGAGTTCATCTGAAAAAAATGAAAGCACATAATTGACATGAAGATGTCTTGCTCACACATGTTGTGGCAAGCTTTACATAACTTTATTGCAGTAATTATGGTATGCTGCTGATCAAGAATAATTATCATTGTCATGGCAACCTCTTATGGAAGAAATTATTGGACACAGAGAACAGAAGAAAGCTATACTTTCTTGGAGACTATTCCACAGTGTGTGTATTTTTTGTTTGGAATGCCATCAAATGCTTTGGTTTATGTTCTGATAAAATAATGCATTGAATATTTTATTATAATTCATCTTAAATGAACAATACTGAAATACCTAAATTCTCTAGAATCAGAAGCTGAGTCAAGCATTAATTATTTAGAATTAGGGATTCCATTCAACTACCTGGTTGTAAGGTCTCACAAATAATTCCAATCTCTGGGCACATTTCAGAAAAAAACTTAAACTCATTGAACCCCTATTGTAATCAGCATGCATTAATTTTTTTATATGTTTTTGTTTTATTTTTATATATACGTCAACATCAATACATGAACAGTGTGGCATCTGGGTATCATTCATTTTGATATAAATAACAATACTAATATCAATAATATTTGTTACATTAATTAAACTTACATCCTCCTAGTATTAATACTCCTATTTGTATTAAGATATAAACCTTCATTATTTAATTATTCAATATTTCAATGTATCATTCTAATGCCAATTACAACATTGTCTAAGCATGCATAATAATACTATCTTTCAACCTCTAATCTTTCCATTTAATTCTTTAAATTATTCTATTTAATCAGGTCATCCTTACTAATCCTAGTATAGTACACATATTGTATTAAAATTTAATTTCCTTACTCCATCCTGACAACAATCACCATATTATTTAAACATATTAAATCTATCTTTCAACCTTTTAACCTTCCATCTATTTATTACTTTTATAATATGTATATCTTTTATTTCTACTTCTAACTTTTAATCAGGCCCCCATTATATTAAAGAAAGAAGGGAAAAAACCCAAGAAATAACATTTCCTTTCTATCCATTATCTCTTGTCCATTTTAATATTTCAATTCTTATTTGTTTTTTTGTCATACCTCCCATACGCCTCTCTTGGATCTTTGTCTCTATCTACCTCTGCATTTTTACTGTTTAGTCTAAGTATTCCTCCCATCTCTATCCTCTTATACTGCCAAGCCTCCAGGGTATCTGCTCAAACCCCTATCTCTTTTTCAATGGCATCTTCCCATTCCATTTTTAAATCTCTTAAGATACTTTTCCCCTGATTTGTTTCATTAATCATTATGGTCTTTATTATCCTCTCTTCTTGTTTTGCTTGTTGATTTATCTGTTCTGTCTTTTCCTCCATTCTTTCCGTTGTCTCCTCCCTCTCCTGGGCATCTTGGTCTTTATTCATTTTCCCTTGTAGAATATTTTCTGTTTTCCCATCTATGCTTTGCATTAAATTGTTTATCTCCCTAAAGTTCTTTGTCATAGAGTCCTTAATGCTTTTGAACATCAACAATATTTCTTTTGCACTTCCACTCATTTCCCCCATCTCGTCTTATTTTAATAAGTTCCATTTTTACTCAATAGTTCAACAATCATATGTTCAGGCCTAATGTTGTACCTCTAATAATACTATAGTCACAGTTCTTTTATATCCCAGGGTTATTTAATCAGACGTTCAGGTAGTCCAGAAAACTCTCCAAATATCTCCTTATGTCCCCTCTATAAGTTTAATAGCATTCAAAAATTGCTTTACTTAGGTATCTTCCTTGTTCTCACCGTTGAACCTCCCATAGTCATAAGGTAGATAAGTATAGCACAGTAAATATCACCACAGTTCTCCAAATAAATATTGTTTACTTTTCTAATCTAAAATTTTCCCAGGGTTGTAGAGTATGGTATATTTTCCTTCATCAGTAGATGGCGATCTCAACTGGCATTGTCTCAGTTCTAACAGCTATTAAATCCAATTTAAATCTGATTTATAAGAGCAAAGTAAATTATGAAAGTAGATAGATCCAGCATTATGAAATTCTTTTCCAAAATAACGCCTACCCAATTTAGCCATCCAATTTTCTGTGCTTTTACATTTTTAACTTTTCCTCTCTTAGTTCTTTTCTTTCAAGTCTGTAGTTTTTCTCTATGTGATTATTTGCCACTTTAATAAATAGTTAAGAGACTCTCAGATTTTTCCCCTCTTTTCTTTTTAAGGTTAGGTTTTGAGTAAAAAAGGAATCATCTCACCCAGTTCCATTCACTGTTCATTTACACCGCTCCTGCACTTTCTTTATTGCGTCGGCTGTCCCAGCTTCATGGCAGCCATTTTTGGTTGCTTCTTCTCCTCATCGTGAAGGAGAGGGGGGAAAACCCTGAAACAAGCGGGAGAGATTGTGACTCTCCGCGACCTGCAGGGTGCCCCTCTTTTCTTCACCACCCCTCCAGGGTGGCTTTAGCTCCTTTTGGAGCCTTCTAACATGGAGAACTTGGCATGGGAGTGCAGAGACCCGCTCCTCACATCCGATATCACCGCAACATCAGCCAGAAGTCTCAACACTTAATTTTGTATTAGATTTCAATGGAACTAAGTTCATTTTATTAAATCTTCTGACATATAGGCAGTCCTCAACTTAAAACAGTTCATTTAGTGACCGTTCAAAGTTATAACAGCATTGAAAAATGTGATTTATGACCATTTTTCACACTTACAAACATTATAGCATTCTCCTGGTTACGTGATCAAAATTCAGAAGTTTGGCAACTGATTTATGATTACAACAGGTTCATATCCTGGGGTCATGTGACCACCTTTTGTAACCTTCTGACAAGCAAAGTCAATAGAGAAGCAGAACTGTGTTACTAACTTAACAACTGCAGTGATTCATTTAACAACTGCAGCAAGAAAGGTCTAAAATGGGGCAAAACGCACTTAGCAAATGTCTCATTTGTCCCAACGATGCAATTTTTTTTCAAGAGGCAACTGGACTTTCTTGTTTTTGTTCGAAGACATTTCGCTTCTTATCCAAGAAGCTCTGATTAGGTGGTGGGGAATGGAAGGATTTATATTCCTTGAAATAAGAATCCTTCCATTCCCCACCATCCAGTCAGAGCTGAAGAATCTTCTTAGCCATGGCAACTTTACAATGTGTGGACTTCAACTCCCAGAATTCCCCAGCCAGCATGGACAAGTCCACAAGTTGTAAAGTTGCCAAGGTCGGACACCCCTGATTTAGAATGTCGTGTTGACAGAATAATAAACAGTAATGTGGATTGCTTCCCATTGACAGGTAGCTCTAATCTTAGGAGCTGGACCTTTTCATTACAACTGCTTTAAGACCCACCAATCGAAACAAAGCTCCTCAATTAGAACTATTTCATCTTGATAAAAATTATTTGCTAAATTAGCTGTGCTTCCTGAAGAGCAAATAGTTTCACTGAAAGTTAGGGTCAGTAACTGCCCCTTCAGTCTGACAAGAAAAATAAGATCTTCAGCAGATATTAAAAGAGACTGTTTGCTTCTCATTCCTCATGTCATCTACAATCTCCCTTGGCTGCAAAAACAGCAAAGACAGAAGGCATGTCCAACATCTTTTAGCAAGCTTAGTCAAATATAAGTTTCACTGGCATAATTGGTATTCTCTACATTCTTTAATGAACAGATATTACAATTGCTACATATAAATCATGAGTTGAATCATGAATTTTCAGATGGTGGGCTATAAGTCTTATAATTTCAAACATTGGCTATGCTGGAATCCAACACTATGTGTACAGCCGTTACTTTCTCTTTTCTCTTCTAATGGATTATGAAAATTGTTGAAAACATCTGGAGAATACCACAAATTTCACAGATGCCTTGAGAGGTCCCCAAAATGCTCTTCTAACAATATCTTTCCAGATTTTAAAGATTGCTGCATTGGAATCTAGGCAAGCTTTTGGGATATTTAGCATGAATGGGCGTTAGAATTATCAATCAAAACCTCCCTCTCTCAGAGACAGAGGTTTAAGAGTATATATTTGGTGCCAGAGGTGTCAAGAATTGGAAGCCTATGGATATATTGTAATTACAATTATTTTTAAGTTATTTAATAAAAATTAACTTGTTTAAATGTTATTCAATATTATCAAAGTGATTGTCCTGTTCTGTTATCTTCCTTATAGAGCAGAAAAATAAAAGAAGGTCCAAATTAGAAAGCCAACTGGTCCTTTAGAGATAATGAGATAATGAGAAAGAAAGAAAGAAAGAAAGAAAGAAAGAAAGAAAGAAAGAAAGAAAGAAAGAAAGAAAGAAAGAAAGAAAGAGGGAGGGAGGGAGGGAGGGAGGGAGGAAGGGAGGGAGGGAGGGAGGGAGGGAGGGAGAGAAACATGCCCAAGTGAATTTTTAGTTTAATCTCTAATAAGAATAATTAGTATTGTGGCCTTCCATCATAATTCTATACAGGTAAGCCTCAACTTACGAGCACAATTGAGCCCAACATTTTTGTTGCTAAGTGAGACATTTGTTAAGTGAGTTTTGCCCCATTTTACAACCTTGCTTGCCATAGTTGTTAAATGAATCACTGCAGTTGCTAAGTTAGTAGCACGGTTGTTAAGTGAATCTGTCTTCCCCATTAATTTTGCTTGTCAGAAGGTTGCAAAAGGGGCTCACATGATCCCCCTGGGACACTGCAACTGTCATAAATATGAGTCAGTTGCCAAGTCTGTTGTCAGTTGATCACGTGATCATGGAGATGCCGCCACAGTCATAAGTGTGAAAAACGGTCATAAGTCACTTGTTTCAGTGCTGGTGTAACTTCAAGCAGTCACTAAATGAACTGGTGTACGTCTCTTTGGAGAAGAAAGAGCCAATACATTTCGTGGGACTTATTCTAACTCTAAGAAAGAGAATATTGGAGTAGAGTCCTGATAAGCACTATGGCAAACTCTGTCCTGTTTGTTCCCTGGGTGAAAGTAAAATTGTCCAGAAAAATGGACAGAAATTAGGGTGAAGAATATTGTAGATGTTCTTTGTGGGCAAAGTGATATCATCATGCTGTCTATGGAAAAGCAGATAGTAAAGGGAGATACATTCTCTTCTTTATTTTCAAAGAATACAACATGTCTTCTACTTATCTGTTTATTCCAGGAAATTTTCACCTTAGAATGCAATCTGTCACTTGACCAATACTGCATGGCCAGATAAAGGGATGAAGCAAGACACTTGAAACAGAAATATCGGTACATCCTCCAATGTAAGGCGACCTCTTTCTGTTCCTGTTTCCCATAACATTTTCTTTTTACAGAAATCCTATTATGACCTCCAATAAAGGGGAGAAAAACCCACTGTATGTCATACTTTATTCACACTGAGAAAAATAATTCTGAACATTGGGTTGGGATTGGGTTCAGCATGAGTGTCAGTGCACGGCCATCCTAAATTTCTTTGGAAACATTTAAAAGAAAATACAGTTAAGTGCCTCGCCCTGCTCCCAATGTACCCTTCTCACTACTTCATCTATATATAGAAGCTGATGTGGTCATTAGTATTATTTGTAAATCATATTCCACACACTGCCAAAGGCAAGTACATATAAAATGTTTCAAAGTGCCATGCTCAAGGCTAAATGACAGCTTGAGTCATAACATTGCAAATTATCAGTTGTGTGTTCTACTCCGCTCGTCGGCAAAGTACATAATTAAAACATTAGTGCTGAGTTAATTAAGACATTTGCCAAACGTTTGAAGTTGTTGCATCATTTGGGTGTAATTTTTTTTTCACGTTGTCATTTTTAAAATTTCTATTATGAGTAAGGGCCTCAAATGCTGGAAGCGACCTAGGTTTTCTGATTTTGGGAAAGGGACTGAAAACAGTTGTGATAAAGTATATGCTTTGTTTGCTTTATCAGTTTATGAAATAAGAGTGAGTCAAAGAGAACAAAACCAAAGACAGTGGCTTCCATTGACAGGGATCAGATTGGTTAGGAGGTTTAAAGATTTAATCTCTATTTCACTATTTGGGGTCAAATTCCAAGTTAGGCCTACTGTACTTTAAATTGGATATGATAATTAATTCTACTGAAATCAGTTTGACTATCATCTCAATATTTTAATAAATAGAAAGAAAAGAAAGAACCTTTTTAAGACGATGTTTTTAAGAAGATGTTGGATAACCATTTGTCTGAAGTGGTGTAGGGTTTCCTGCCTAAGCAGGGGGTTGGACTAGAAGACCTCCAAGGTCCCTCCCAACTCTGTTATTTCTATTTCTATTTGTCTAGATCTGATAGATACACTAGGAGGATAGGATAGCAAATACTCTGTAGACCAGATTTTACATGTCCTGAAAATAGATATGCTAAAGGAGGTCAAAGTGATTATCAATTCCCCCTTTCATTAGCCCATCAATTTAAATTTATCTGTTTCAAAACAACATATCATTTAGATTGAACTACAGGTCTCATCCTAATTTTTTCCTGTCATTAATTCTACTAACAATTAATAGCAAAGAAATACAGATGAAAAGTTTATATATAATCACCCATAATTTCTGATTGCTTAACAAGAAATTTAGTTTGAAGGAGCACATATTTCAGCTTAAAACAATTGTAACAATCTGCGTGGAAGAGATTAAACAAAGATAACATTTTTCTTTTTATACCAAGGGGACTTGGTTGTGTTGATAAATCAATGGAATTACCGTATTTTTTGGAGTATAAGACACACCGGAGTATAAGACGCATCTTAGTTTTTGGGGAGGAAAATAAGGGAAAACAATCTGCCTACCAGGTATTCATCTGGCTAGCATCCTTAGTCTGGTCAGCTTCAGCACATTATTTTATCCCCTGGTTAGGACTTAAAAAAAACCTTCTTCTGAGAGAGTAACAATGAAAGAGCATGCAAGCCAGTAAGAGCTGGGAAGTTCGTTAGCACCTAGTTAGGGCTAGAAAAAAACTTATTCAGAGCAAGTAGAGCAATGAAAAAAACCCTGCAAAGACTTAGGGCTGGAAAAACATTCTTCTGCGAGAGTAACAATGTAACAATGAAAGAGCCTGCAAGCCGGTAAGAGCTGGGAAGATAGTTAGCACCTGGTTAGGGCTAGAAAAAAACTTATTCGGAGCAAGTAGAGCAATGAAAAAAAATTCTGCAAAGATTTAGGGCTGGAAAAACATTCTTTGGAGAGAGTAACAATGAAAAAGCCTGCAAGATAAGAGCTGGGAAGATCTGTTAGCACCTAGTTAGGGCTGGAAAAAAGCTACATTTGAAGTATAAGACGCACCCAAATTTTCAGCCACTTTTAGGGTATGTGGTCCTTACCCAAACTAGGTAACGTCATCATTAAGTTATCCATGTCCCACTGATTTTAATGGAGTTGTTCTAAGCATGAATAAGTCTGGATCCAATAATCCATGAATAAGTCTGGATGGTATGTGGGAATGGCCTTGAAAGACAGGAGAAAGACTGTTGTCTAGACTGCAGGTGTTTGTCCAGTCTCCCAAGGTCATTCCCACGTACCATCACACTAGGTCATTGTCCATTTAGCATGCACACATCCAATAATTATGGAGATGTAACTGAAATAAACTGAACACATAATAGTCGAAACAATGAGCAACATGGAACTCTGAATAATTTTCATAGGGAAAGGTTTATACAGCATACTGTATCACAAACTGCAGCATATTGTACCTGTTTCTGCACAGTGTAATAGTTGCAGGGGTAGATGCAAATAAAGTCAAGATGGTAGCCATAAGCATGTGATCAAGCCCTACCAGTGGTGAAATCCAAATTTTTTTACTACCGGTTCTGTGGGCGTGGCTTGGTGGGTGTGGTGTGGCTTGGTGGGCGTGGCTTGGTGAGCATGGCAGGGGAAGGATACTGCAAAATCTCCATTCCCACTCCACTCTGGGGCCAGCCAGAGGTGGTATTTGCCGGTTCTCCGGACTACTCAAAATTTCCGCTACCAGTTCTCCAGAACCTGTCAGAACCTGCTGGATTTCACCACTGACCCCTACCCTTTTTTTACATAGAGAAAATGATGAAAAATGTGGCAACTTAGGCAGAAGAATCATTCCTAAAATTTCAGAGGAAAGATACAGAGGACTTTCAGGATGATGTCTCATGACAACCAAATAAGATGGAAGATGAAAGCCTTGGGCGACAAGTAGGCCCTATGATGACTGAATATAGATACCCGTTTATTTGCTTGCTTGCTTGCTTCTTTTATAGAAGCAAGCTTCTATAAAATTATACTTTTAATAATGTTTCCTCCTAGTACAACCTTCTTGCAATTTGTCCTTTTAAGCAAGAAAAGACAAGGCCCTGCATTCAAGAATGTTAAGAAATATAGAGGGGAAAACAAGAAGCATGACAGATGTTTATACAATGATAGATAAATTTGCAGAGAGATAATATGTTTAGGTGTCTGCTCCAATTAGAAAGTGAGATATGACAAGCAATAGATCAACAGTCATAAAGGAAAAACACCAGGTGCAGATAAAATACCCATTAAACTATTAACAATTGCTGAAAAGGAAGAAGTTCAAGTGCTAACAGCTCTATGTTAACATCTATGGAACAAGGCTGCATGGGCTCATGTTTGAAAAGTCTCACATTTGAAAAGTCTGTATAATTACACTGAAGAAAACATGCACACTACCAAACCTTATCTCATGGTTTTTGCCAAGAACCTATGAACAAGTATAAAGCCATGTATAAAAAGATAAATTTAAATTTAAAAAATAAAAATAAACACATTTTAGAATGATAAAGGATCATGAGAACAGATAACTGAAATAAGATAGATATACTTTACTTTTTCAACGAGCTTCTAGCTCTTAGCAAGGAATATATGACAACCTTTTTTTCTTATTATTTATGGGTTGTTATGTTTAATTATAATGGACTTGGGGAAGTATTTTTAGATGTTACATTTTATCAGTGGTTTTACTGTACATCAATTACCCAGCAGGCAGTATAGAAATAATGCAAATAGATAAACAGGAGAGCAAGAAATTATAAGAAGCCAATTTATCTTAGTTTTATTGATCACATAGATCAGGCAAAAATAGGGAATATATTACAGCCAATTGTTCTGCCAAAAGTCCTGTATTTACTTCTTAGAAACTTTTACAAGGAACAAGAAGTACTGTAGGAATTAAATTTGGAGAAACAGAGTCACTCAGAAAAGACAAATGAGTGAGACAAGAATGTATATTATTCTCGTAATTATTGGACTTACAGACCAAAAGGAAGAATGATAGGACTGGAAGAGATGACAGGAATAAAATATATGCCAAAATATTAACAATTTGGTATATGTAGACAAAAACACTTTGTTAAAAAGAAATAAGGAAAAATTAGAAGATACCAAGAGGAAAGTAAAAATGGAAAATGAAAAAAGGTTATATTTAAAAGACGAAGATAATGTCAGGCCTTGTGCTTAATGAATTTACAATTAAAAGTGGAAAAGTGGAAAAAGGGTTGTTGTTTTCAAACTTCAAATAAAGATAGATGGTGTATTGGAAAATAAATTAATCGTAAGGATGAAGGCAGGGACAAACCTAGACAGGATCATGAAAGTTAAGAATTATTTCTAGGACAATAAAGATTAGAATAGTTAAAACAGTGGGTCTTCCTAATAGTAATATATGGCTCTG
The DNA here is from genome assembly GCA_023053685.1 of Diadophis punctatus similis. Taxonomy (NCBI): domain Eukaryota; kingdom Metazoa; phylum Chordata; class Lepidosauria; order Squamata; family Dipsadidae; genus Diadophis; species Diadophis punctatus. Next base: position 198,406,975 of record JALIGW010000002.1, read on the forward strand.
AAAGCTGGACATTGAGAAAGAAGAATTATGGATCTGGAGACAATTACTGTGTACCATGGGCTGCAAGAAGAATCAATCAATCAAGCTGGGACCTAACCACAAGGTGACTGATCCCTTAAGGCTATGATCAGCAAGCAGATGCTTATGGAACTAGAAGTAAAGTCCTATGAAAACACTGAAGGCATTGAGTATATTTAGCCTTGAGAAAAAAAATGACTGAGGGTAAGAGTGCATTCTTCAACAATTTGAGGCGATGTCGCACAAAAGAATGCCACAGCCTTTTTGTTATCATCCCAAAATGCGGAAAATAGGTAAATGAACTCAAGTTACAGGAAGACAGATGCCAGTGGAATGTTAGAAATGTGCTCTAGCAGTATGAAGCATTGAGTGTGAACCCAGTTGCTCCTTCACTGGATGGGTTCAAATGTACCACACAACCAGTGAACAGATCTGTTGGAGTCCACCACTTAGGACTGGGTTGGACTGAATAGTCTAAATATCTCCTTCCAACTCAATGATTCTATGATTCTATAATCTATACTATATTACTAACTAAATGGGAGTAGTGATATTTTTCAACTCTGCATGTTATTTTTAGCATATAACATATACTACTGTAATACATTATCATATCCATACAAAGTTTGTATACTTATTGTTATTATTCCCCAACAGTAAATTGAGAAGGGTTAGTAAGCAGTAAACTCAAAGATAGGTTGTAATGTTGATTATTCACTTCCAACAGTAGAGTTTTAGCTTTGCTATATTATAGCATCTCTTTACAAATAGTCCAAAAATGGAAAGTTGAAAGAACTTATTGCCAAGAGTTCAGTAGAACTCTCCCATAGATTGTGATAATGTGAAGTTAGATTTGTTCGCCATGATTCTGAAGGCAATTTCCATTCTGTGATTCTATGCAATAAGGTGACCATTAAAACAAAATAAAAGCAACAACAGAAAACAAAACAAAAGCAACAAAACATTCAGTCTGCAGTTTTGGATTCCATCAGATGTTACTTTGCGCAAATTGATTCTAAGGACTTAAGGATATACTAATCAGTGTCATTTGAAAACAAATATACCGGTACTTCAATGGCATGAGACCAAAGGCTAGCAAGAGAAAACTCTATAATTCAAATTAGGTAGTATGTTGACAACAAAGAAATAATTAGTGATCTTTTGTAGAAAGAAGGCATTTCTCCTAAAATGAGTGATTCTCAGATATGTAATTAGGAGTCTACAATAATAGTTTTTGTATCTTTTCCTTTGTGTGTATCATAAAAGGGGATATCCATCCTATCAATAACTCTAGCATTGCAAATATGTCTCTTTTTACCTTTCCATTGATCTCACTGTAAAGAGATTCAACAATTTGTCTTGATTTGCTTTGGACAGAATTTCTACCACTTGAATGATTGTTCACCTTTACAAGTTCAACTGAATTATCCTTTTACTTCTGTATCACTTGTGTTTTCTCCTATATGCTAAATACATTCTGGCTTCCTTTTACTGTAAGATGTTTCATCTTTTATTTGTGACAGGGAAATAATATATTCAAGGAATTAAAACTACCAATAAAACATTGTGCAGCCTGCAGAAGGTTTCAGCCCAGATGGAGTTCATAAATAGTTTGATAAATATGTGCACAGATAAAATTATGAGTTGAAATAAGACAGATTTAATAATTTAATATTTTGGTGGGTTTCATGTCCTATTTCTGTTCATTTGAACTCAGATAAAACAAATGAGCAGACAAGAATGATTCTATTTTTCTTCTTTCTCAATTCTTCCCTTTATCTATCCTTAGTTACTCTACTAACCTGCCTCTTAGATGGCTGTTAAATGCCAAATTATTACTGTGCTAACAGAATAATTACAATCCACAACTTGACTATGAATAAAAAATGTTAGACCCTTATATCAATAAAACCTGGATATTTAAGGTAAGGATGATCAATTTTATTTGTCTCCACCTAAGGATCCAATGCAGCCTTAATAAGATATAGGAAAGTGGTACCAATTCAGGTTACTTTTTAGATTTTCTGTAGGATGCAGGCATTGTTTAGGATTATCTGTTTTAGAAAACTTAAGAAGCTTTCTTTTTAATTTTAAAAAGTCATTGGAATACAGTTTATTTCGTGTAACCATATTTGACCCGAAGTCCCCATCACTCTATAGAATGTGGAGATAACAAAAATGGTTGATACCCTCACATCTAAATCTTCCCTTTTTGCTTAGTGATGCCTAATCAGAATATTTGATATTTATTTATTTACTCCTTTTCTATGGCTGCTCATTTGTATAAGACTCTGGCTTATAAGATTTAAAACCGCTTACAATCTTTTTGGACTGTTGCCTTCTGGCAGAAGATACAGAACAATTAAAACTCGGACCACACACTTTCTGAACAGTTTTTATCCCAGAGCTATAATTGCACTTAATAATGAATTAAAGGGTCACCATCAGTGAGCTGTTGGATAGTATTACTTGGTCTTTTGTATGGATGGTTGAGTGGTTCAGGGTGGGGAATTCATGGCGGGTGGTGCGTGTTTTTAGGGATTGCTATGTGTGTTGGGACTGGTCTTGAAGCGTTATGTGAATTTTGTTGTATGGATATACTGTGTATATATGCACAATGACAATAAATTATAATTATAATTATAATTATAATTATAATTATTATTATTATTATTATTATTATTATTATTATTATTATTATTATTATTATTATTATTATTATTATTATTATTATTAAAATCACAATAATTAAAAATTAATTTGCCAATTAAAAACAGATCATTCAGACTTAATAGTGAATTTTGTATAACATTCTGACTCAGAACCTGGAGAAAGGTGGAACTTGAGAATGGTCTTGAAGGATGTCTCAAAGGTGGGATGCCATTCTAGAGGGTAAGTACAGGGGCAGGGAAAGCACCCTTCCTGGAGCCCAAAAGACAACACTTTTTAAAGATGGGATCAGTGGTGGTGTTCAGCCAGTTCTATCCAGATCGGGTGAACTGGTAGCAGTGACTGCGGATGGCCCCGCCCACCCAATGCGACGTAAACACGTTGCATTTTTGAGGCTGTGCGCATGCGCAGAAGTCTTTGCGTGCTCACATTTGTGAGCCGGTAGGGAAGGGAAGGGAATACCACCTCTGGATGGGATCCAAAGCATGTTCAATCCTATCACATTTTATCAGATGGGCATATACAAGTGGAGACATATACTTATAAGTAACCAGGTTTTGTGTCACATACTGTTCTATAGAGAACTGCCAATACTTTTAATTGCACTTGGAAGCCAGATGATGACCACATAGACACACAGTAGAGATATTAAAGGGGCACACCAAGATACACTTATCACTACTTGCACCACCATATTTTAGACTAGCTATAGATTCTGAAAAGTCTTCAAGGACTGCCCCATGTAAAACACATTGCAATAGTGCATATACAAGGTGATTAAGATATGAGTGACCATGACTAGACTTCCTGATCTAGGAAATAGTACAATTGGCACACTGGATGAATCTGAGAAAACTTTTTTCTTATTGCAGCTGTTACCTGTTCACTGAGCAAGAGATGCGAGTCCAGGAAATCCCCAAATTATGTGCCAATTCCACCTAGGAAAGTACAGGCTGAAAGCACTGAAGCAATGAGCTGCAGCCCAATCAGTGAAAAATTCACAGTGAAGCAGATTAAGATTACGGCAAGTAGGGTTTATTGCCAAGCCTAATAACAACAGATGTGGTCTTCCCAGAGGTGGGTTCCTACTGGTTCAGACCAGTTCTATAGAATAGGTAGTAACTTGACGGCCTGGGTCGCTGGAAACGGCAACAACTCCCACATGCCCCCGAGCCAGTTCTCTCGGCGGTGCCATAGGCGGCGCCATCTTGTTTTTTGCTTCTGCACATGCGCAGAAGCCTTTTTTAGTACTGCGCATGCGCTGCACGTGTGGCGCATCCCTGAGCAAACCGGCAGTAATATAATCCGGAACCCACCCCTGGGTCTTCCTCATAACAGCTTTTCTTCAAGGTGGTATGAAGCCTTTTGCAATTGGTCCCTTCTATATTTTCTAAATTACCTTCAAAGGACATCTGTGATATGATCACCAAGCACATTGGAGATGACATTTTTTAAAATATCCATATTAAGTTTCAGTAAACAATAAAATACAAAAAGGCAAAAAGGGAGGAGTTAGGGGGAGAAAGGGTTAAAGAAAAAGCAAATGGAATGGTACAAAGAGAAAGAAAAAGGGAAAGTGGAAAAAAGAATAGCTTCCTACTTTTTTGTTCAGATATATATTAAACTCTCAGTCTAAAATCAACAATAATACAACAATAATAGTATTTTTATGTGTCAAATCCCAAAATTAAATTTTCATTTCTTTCCGTTTCTAGCAAAATGTCCAACAGTTCAAGTTGAAACAAAGTTATACAAAGGCTTTTCTCTAATCAGAATAATCAGTGAGGCCATCTCATCCAATTTCATTAACTTCACCATCCATTCTTCTGGAGACTACACAAAACATGGATGTAACAGTTGAAACAAGTCAATGTGTGGAAGAGGTGTGAATTTTATTCCAATCCTGAATTTTCATTTTTGAGGTTTCAGGATGGTACATGGTATGTGAACGAATCCATCCCATTATGTATTACTTAATCCTTTCCCTTCTTGGCTCATTGGCTTAGAAGTGAATTGTTCTGTGCAATGAGATTAGAAAGAGCCAAGTATGATTCAATCTGTTTTTAAAGATGCAGTGATGTGTATACTTCCAAAGAAGTCTAGTCTCAATCTAGAAGTCCTTAACAATTGTTAGCTACCTGCTAATCTTTCTTTAAGCTACTTGTTTGACTAGTTCTTGCATAACCTCTTGTCTGTTGATAGATCCACATCATCTGAATTAATATCTGGTGTTGGCATACAGCATCTTGCTAGATGAACCATGGGATATATGTCAACTGAAGCTTACCTCTTGTTCTTTTTTTACTCTTATTGAAGCATGTAGAACACAAATCAAAATCTGGATAACCGAACAGCAGATGGGGAGGGGGAAATTCTCATTTTACATATCAATTTAGAATAACCAGCCAGGAAAAACATAAAGGCTGAATCTGGATCGCAATAAAAATCTGTCTAACCCAGCATTTCATTTCCACTGAGCTTAACCACATGCAAATGGAAAGCCCACAAGTTGGACACTGGAGAAGTAGTATCCTCTAATTTGTGTTCCCCAGCAACTGGTATTTAGAGTAATAACATATCTGATGCTGGGGTGGTAGATAATCAAAATAATGACTAATGACTTATTTCCCATGAATTTATCTTTTTCTTAAAGACAACCCATTTTAATTTTAATTTTCTAGTTATCTTTGATAAGAACCAAAGTAATAACAGTGGACACTTTGATTGGGGATGGAAGAATTAAATCAAACTTCATTTCTCTGCATGCTTCAGAACTATCAAGTACATTGTTTCAGTGAGTCATGAACTAAGTTGCTTGTTTAACAACCGCATTTGCCCTGTTTTAAGGGGATTTATAATCATACACATTTATCAGATGTGTTAAGTACTCCTGTTGCTGCTGTCCGTTTTTTAAAAAATATTTCAATATATTTAAACTACTGAGTGATTCAATATAAAAGCCAATCAACAAAGCATAAGATTACAATTCTTAAAAAGACTTACAATAACTCTTTGTTCCTACCTATGACATATTCTCTTCTGCATTGCCTGAAACCTAGCATATTACATTGTAAACCTTCACATATTTCCATGAACAACAGAAACTAATAGGGGTTTGGGAGCTGCAAAACTCATCCATGAGGAATGCAATTTTTCATGTTTCTTCAAAAAGAGCAATTGCCACTTGGCACCCAGCCTTCTTTTAAACACAATTACTTGAAAGTAATTCTCACTGAGGTCAATGAAATTTTTCCTTCTAGTTACAGTAAATGCTTGGATTCTGACATTTGACCCTAAAAAATTTACCTGGAAGTAGACTCTGCTATTTTCAGTGGGGCTTCCAGCCAAAGGATCAGACCCCCAAGGGAAAAAAAACTGTTTGGCATTCCTTTCTAACAATGAAAATAACCACAATTAATGCATTAACTATTAACTATTTTTCATTTCCCCCTTTGTTGGATTAGTACTACTGACATCAATTTTCTCTACAAGAAAAAAAATAAAACTGCTTGCTGTAGGAAAGTAAGATAGAAAATAGAATAATATTTTAGAATAGAATGAGTAAGCTTTCAGAGCAATCTGCTACTGTTCATTCTGTGCCAGGATAAATCAATTTTTGTCAGAATCAGAATCAGAATAGAATAGAATAGAATAGAATAGAATAGAATAGAATAGAATAGAATAGAATAGAATAGAATAGAATAGAATAGAATAGAATAGTTTACCCTTTTTAAGAGATGGATGAAAATGCAAAGCACACATTCATATTTTATTATTATTTTACTCTGTTTTCAGAGTAAATATTACTGTATTTCATAAGTATTTTTTCATTCACATCAACACCATTTCATTTACCACTCAAAGAATTCGTAATGTCTCTGATAAACTACCTAGTTATTTATATGTTTGTGTGTGTATGTGTGTGTGTGTGTATGTATGTATGTATATATATATATATATATATATATATATATATATATATATATATATATATATATATATATATATATATATATATATATATATATATAGTGTGTGTGTGTGTGTAGAATGTATACACACACACACACACACACACACACACACACACACACATATATATATATATATATATATATATATATATATATATATATATATATATATATATATATATATATATATATATATATATATATATATATATATATATATATATATATAGTATTATTTAATTTCCAGCTTGCTGCAGGTGTAAGTTAAACATACAGAAATAAAGTTGCTAGGAGCCTTTCATAGTCAACAAATCAATACACTCTGATAAATCTGGAGCCAACCATATAAAAAAATAAGTGTGTTATATCAACAAACTAGAGTTACAGCAGAATGCATCAACTCCCAATGTAACAATAATTAAAGTATGGCAGTTAAAAAAAACTTTTAAAATGTGGGTGGCAACATCCCATTTCTGAGAAATTTTGCAGTTTGAGATGTTCACTGAAAATAACCTAATTTTTTTGTCCTCAAAAGATGGAGATCTTGAACTGAGACTTTTGTGGTTTATTTTTATGAGATATTTATTTAATACAGTTTTGTAGATTAATCCATGACTTAAGGTCTGTTGAAACAGCATCTCATAAGAATAAAAGGGAAAAGAAATCTATAGCAATGGCATAAAATTTATAGAACAAATTAATATCCAAATGATCATTAATTGACAGCAAAGTGAAGCAAAAAGCTAAATTTTCTGTCATCTGGTGGTCATAAAGATTTTTACATCCCACATACAGTATGGTTGACCTCTTCAATAAGTTTGATTAATGCCATCAAGTAAGTTTCAGTTTTAGGAGCCACATAGATAGATTCTCTCCATGATGATCCTTTCCTACTTCTTCCAATGATATACTTATCTTTAGTAGGACAATATAACTAAGCAAGTCACTATAGTTTGTGTGTCACTCAGGGTTATATGGCATAAGATAAAGGGCTATATAACTCTTTTAAAGAAAGAAATATTAAGTTGACACACATTTCAAAATAATACACAAAATTGGTACAGGAAGGATTCATGAAAAAGGTATGCATGTACCTGCCTAGGACAACAGTTTCATAGTTGAGATGGAACCAGTGAAAAGGCCATTTCTTCCAGGTAAATACAAAGTTCAAGAACACTTCTACCAGTAGAAATGGACCTTCACATATCACATATCCAGGACTCAGAATTTGCAGATTCAACATGATGGCTATCTAAATGCAAAAAGTATGTAAAATCTTATACTTAAACTCCTTAGCCTACCAAAACAGACTTCTCAGAGCAAATCTAAAAAATCAATTATATTTTGAAAGCTTGATGTCTTTCAGGTTCAGTTGTAGTTTAGAGAGGAATCATTCATCACTATACTCAGACTTTTCATTGTAACTATTCCTTCATTTAATCTCATTTCATATTTTACCTCCTCCAAAGTTGGTGGAAACAAACATTTCTATTCCTTCATTCCAGTGGCGAAATGCTCCCGGTTTGCTCGTGCCTGTCAGTCGTCGGAGAGCCGTTCGCGAAGGCAGCGCGAGGCTCCTGCCCGGACACCACCATTTGGGTTCTTTTACCCTCTGCACATGCACAAAACGTTCTGTGCATGCGCAGAGGGTAAAAGAACTCAAATGGCGGTGTCCAGGTGGGTGGGCAGAGCCTCGTGCTGCCTTCGCAACCGGCTCTCTGACGACCGACAGACACAAGCGCACTGGGAGCCTTTCACCCCTGCTTCATTCCTAATTGGCCAATCTCACATATATACTTCATTATCTGTGATTTCGGTTCACAAGCAGTCTTTGCTATATATCATTCTACAGATCAAGGCTTCCACCCATATGAAATTTATCACACTTCTTGCAGTTAAATATCTACAATTATTTACATGTCCACAACATCCACATGCAAGCTAAAGCAATTATCTTCTGTCTCTTTTGTAAATGAGATTCCAAATTATTTAGCTGAAAGGGGAACAGAGGGACCCATGTTTTTAGGGCCTGTAAACACAATGGGAACTTTGATCAAAGGTAATCAATCTGCTTTCAAAATGGTTGCCTTCTTTTCAATCTCTTTTTCCGACATCCGCCATTTTATTTTATGAAATATCTTTGGAATTATGCAGGATACAGAAGTTACCATCAGCAAGGCAGATTTTGCTTGGAGCTAAAGCTTTACAGCGTGTTAACTTTGCTTTTTAAAGTAAAAATAAAATAATATAAATAGTAGGACAGGGAAACTGATGAACATCAAATCAGCTATCCGATGCATTGGTGACCATTGGCATCCTGGTTTCAACTAATCCAGGAAAGAGGGGGCGAAAGTGTTACATTAAAATCCTATTGCTACACTATTCTAGATTTAAAATAATAAATTCTTGAAAAGTGCATTATACATCTAAAAGTATAAACTGTTCTTAGAACATTGATTCAAACTACTCTCAAGAAAGAGCAGCACAGGATCCAAGAACTGAGAATCAACCTGATAATCATCTGAATTGTATTTTTTTCAGTATGCTTCATATTTAATTGTGAGTACAGCTGTAGATTTCTTTTTAAAGCCGATAGAATTCTTACTCTGCATCTGAATCTCCCTCTCTTTCTCAATAACACTCATTGTATCAATCCAATAAAAAAGACTTCCAAATTGTGATTTGTTTACATTTTCTTCATTGTATTTATATCCAAGTCAGGCAAGGTTTTTTAGGCAAATCTTGGGAAAAGTTTAAAGGGCTCAAAAAATAAATAGAAGAAAAGCAAAATAAGAGAAAGTAGAGGAGGAAGATGAGATAAACTTCATTTTCTTCTCCCTGTGAGACTTTTCAGAAATAAGCAAGAATAACAGTAGGAAATGCTAATTCTTCTAATTCAGATTCTTCTAACCACCTTTTTCTGACAAATAAAATGCCATCTTTAGAAGCGGTTTTTTTTAAAAAAATCTATGAAATGTTGGATAAATTGCAGTTCCATATTATAGTTCCATAAAGTCTGTTCGAATTAACAAGGCTTAATTTGGTAGAATATTTGCAGTCTTCTTAAGCAAAATTAAACAGTCCTTCCGGAATCAGAGTCCATTGAACTAGGCATCAGATTTTGAATATAAAGAAGAAAAAACCTGCTTTCTCCCTCTCCATTTTGGTTAATTATTTTTGTTTGTTTGATTGCACTTTTCCATAACAACAAAAAATAATGGTAAGATTTAGGACACTTGTTGCTATAATACTATATATTTAATATGATCAATTCTTGTAAACTAAATTGCCTACAGAGGAACTTCATTGCTGTTCCAAAGCAAAAACCTAGGGGAGGGGGAGACAAGGATCCTGCTAATGATGAGACCCACCTCATAAATTGTTGAATAGTGTTATCTTCCATTCCAGGAATATTCATCAAAATCTCATCCCTTATTTTGATGCCTGCAAATCCTAGGGAGAGTTTGCTACTTAATGCCCACTGAACTTTCATGCACGTGGAATGAAGTCATAGTCTGTTTGCAGATATTGTCTTTTCTAACTTAGCCAGAGTCAGAGGAAAAGAAACTGTGAGGCATGTGCTAATTCAAGATAGCAGAAGCAAGTTCTAATACAGCTGCACCCTTAGATGCTCTGGGTTTGCTATGTTCCAACCAACTGTAATGGGGATCATGAGAGATTTATTTATTTATTTAGCGATTCTTATATGCCGCCCTACTCCCTGGGGACTCAGATGAGCATTATTATTAATGCAGATAAAGCAATCAGAACCACCAGGTATACAAAAACCTGCAATATCTAAGCAAAAATAAACACTTTCCAAAAAATGGAAAAAATATCTGATGCAATTTAGCTATAACTGAACAAGATGATTTCTCAGCTACAACCATCATTGTCTACACTGGAAGAAGCAAAGTTCAGAAATAAGTCTAAAGCTTTCATTTTGCAAAACTCCAAACAGTTATTTCCAAATTGGACCACCAGGTTAAGGAACAGCAAACAGTGAGAATATATAGGATTGTGATATATAATTCTCTTTAAACATTTGCATAGATGGATTAAGAACTACTGTACATACTCTGAAAAATTTTACTAAGGAAAAACTGGATGAATTTTTAATATATAGGTGTGACTTGCTGATAGAATATCTATGTAAATTTTAACACATGTGACCTTAAGGTATAGTTGGAAAAATACTGTTGTTGTTCTACCTTACAAAGAGAACGGGGCGTTGTTCTTACCTGAACGCCCCTTCTCGTAGGGCAGAGCTAGCCTCCAAGATTGGGATGATACAATCCAACAGCCAATCAGGACTGAGTCTGACTATATAAAAACTGTTCCCCTTGCTGAGAACCCCCTCTTGAGACGAAGAATGAAGTCAGACCCAAAGTGTCACAATCCCCAACCAAAACTTTAATAACTGCCGTTAACAGAACAATGAACAGCATAACAACGGGAGGGACTTGGAGGCTAGCTCCGCCCTACGAGAAGGGGCGTTCAGGTAAGAACAACGCCCCGTTCTCCATAGTGGGCGGAGCTAGCCTCCAAGATTGGGACATGCCAAAGCAGTAATCCCCTTGGGGGGGAGTCAAGACAACTCATCCAGCCTCGGTGCTGAAAGCACCGTTTGCAAAACTCGACGGCCAAATGCCGCATCCCTAGCCGCATAAGCGTCCAGCTTGTAATGTCTAACAAACGGCACGGGCGACGACCACGTCGCTGCACGACACACCTCTTCAATAGAGGCGTTGGTCGTCCATGCCGCCGTCGTGGCTGCACTACGCCGTAAGCCTCGCCAGCTGCGGAAGGTCTTGCAGTTCGTAAGCCGAAGCAATGACCGCCCGGATCCAACGACCGATCACCGCGGAGGACGCCTTCTTGCCCATTGACGCGGTGTGGAAGCCCAGGAAAAGCGACTCAGACCGTCGGAAAGGCGCCGTACGAGAAATGTATATTTCCAAGGCCCGCCGCACGTCGAGGCACCGACCCCGTAGGTCTGTAGACTGGGCGTCCTCGAAGGCCGGGAGAATCAGCTCCTGCGCCCTGTGGAAGTATGTGTTCATCTTGGGTGAGAACCCCGGTTCCAGTCGGAGGACGACCCTGTCCGGATAGAAGACGCACAGATCCGAACGCACCGAAAGAGCGGCCAGTTCCGAGATGCGCCGCGCTGATGTGATCGCCACCAGGAAAGCCACTTTCAGGGTAAGCAGGCGGAGGGAAACCGTAGACAACGGTTCATACGGCGGCCCGGCGAGCGACTGAAGGACAGTATGTAAGTCCCATGTCGGGTAACGATGAACCACCGGCGGCGAAATGTTGGAAGCCGCCTTGAGGAACCGCCGTACCAAAGGGTGCGCTGACAGCTGCTCAGTCATCGGGCAGGAGAGCACCGTTGACAGCGCGGCCAACTGCCGGCGCAAGGTATTGGGCACCAAACCCCTATCTAAGCCGGCCTGCAAAAACTGTAAGATGTTGATCACCGTGAGATCTACGGGACAGATTGAGGCCGTTGAGCACCAGTCGCAGAAGGTCTTCCAGGTGGAAGCGTAAATGCGTGTCGTGGAGGCCCTCCGGGAGAGCAACAGCGTTTGTATTATGTTCTCTGGAACCCCTCGAAGTTGTAGGGTGCGCCGCTCAAGCGCCAGGCGGTCAGTTGGTACCAGTGTGGATCTGGATGCCGCACTGACCCCTGGGAGAGCGATGACTCTGTCGGAGGGATCTGCCACGGCGGGGAGACGGACAGCGCCCGGAGATCCGCAAACCAGGGTCGCCTCGGCCAATGGGGCGCCAGCAGTATCACCTCCGCCTCCTCGGCCAAGATCTTCCGAATGACGCGAGGAATCAGCGGCAGAGGGGGAAAGGCATATAGGAGGCCCTTGGGCCAAGGGCACCGTAGGGCGTCCACTCCTTCCGCCCCGTACGACCGGTAACGGCACAGGTACCGTGGCAGTTTGGCGTTGCCAGGCGTCGCAAAAAGGTCGACAATCGGGCGGCCGAAGCGAGAGGTGAGTTCCCGAAACAGGCTGTCGTCCAGGCTCCACTCCGCGGGGTCCACTTCGTGGCGACTGAGCCAGTCTGCAGTGCGGTTCGACACCCCGGAAATGTGCTCCGCACGTATGGAGAGGAGATGGCGTTCCGCCCACAGGCCCAGCTCCTTGGCCTCCAACATCAGACGACGGGAGACCGTGCCCCCCTGCCGGTTGACGTGGGCCTTCGCCGTGATGTTGTCGGTCAGGAGAAGGACATGCTGACCCGCCAGAAATGGTTGAAAATGTTGGAGCGCTAGGAAGGCTGCCTTCAACTCCAAATGGTTGATGGTGAGAGCCGCCTCCGAGGCCGACCAGGTGCCCTGGGTCACATGCGACAGCGTGTGTGCCCCCCATCCCTGGAGACTGGCGTCGGTGGTCACCGTGATCCTGGGAAGGTCCAGGAAGGGGCAGCCCTTGGTGATCGCCGGAGATCGCCACCAGTAGAGGGAGCGGCGGACGGAGGCCGGCAGAATGACCTTGATGGAAGATGCGCTCTGGTGTGCCCGCTGAAAAGGCAACATAAACCACTGTAAATCCCGTGAGTGCAGCTGGGCCCAGGGTGTGATGTGAATTGCGGATACCATCTTTCCCAGGAGTGAGGATAGCATGCTCAGGGAGATCCTGCGCTGGCAGAGGACCTGCTGAACGAGATCGGCCAGGCCATCCTGCCGCTCCTGGGAAAGGTAGACCCTGCACTCTAGGGAATCAATGATCGCCCCCAGGTGAATGATCCTGGTAGCCGGAACCAACTGGCTCTTCTCGAAGTTAACTGAGAAGCCATGGTCGCTGAGGGCCTCTAGGGTAACCCGGAGGTCCGTCTCTGCGTGTGCCCGTGTGGACGACTGGATGAGAATATCGTCCAAATAACATTGAACCCGAACCGGGCGGGCCCGCAGTGCGGCCGCGAGGGCCGCCAGGATCTTGGTGAAGACCCGGGGGGCGGATGACAGCCCGAAGGGGAGGGCCATGTATTGGTAGTGATCGTCACGGTAACAGAATCGTAAATACTGCTGGTGAGCCGGCCGTATGGGGACGTGGAGGTAGGCCTCCGTAAGGTCGATGGAAGACATGAGGTCCCCTTCCCGGATCCCACCAAGAATAGACTGCAACGTGTGCATCTTAAATTTTTTATACTTCAAATATTTATTAAGTTGCTTGAGATTAAGGACAGCTCTCCACCCGCCCGAGGACTTCTCTACGAGAAACAAGATGGAATAGAAGCCCTGGCCCCGCTGGTCCTCCGGCACCCGCTTGATGGCATCAATGTCCAGAAGGTGCTGGATGGCGGCCCGCATGAGGGACCGCTTCCGGAGATTAGAGGACTGGGGGCACCTCAGAAAGAACCCCGGGGGGGTGGAGATGAAATCCAGGGCGAGACCAGATGACACGGTCTCGCGAACCCAAGCATCGGTGGTAGTGTCCTCCCATCGCCCGGCGAAGAAGCGCATGCGACCCCCAATGGGAGGACCGGCCTCATCTACTTGTAGCGGCGGTAGGGGCGACCACCTGCCCCCCGAAAAGACCGCTTAGAGGTCTCTCTACGCCTATCCTGCCCCTGATTTTGCCTCCCGCCGTACTGGTTCCTGCCTTGGTTGTAAGGGGGAGCCCTGTAGTTACGCCGGGGAAATGAAAGCGTGGTGGCGGTGGCCGGGGCGGTAGAGGTGGAAGCCTTGTTTTGCCCCTTGCGTTACAATTGGGCAAAATCTTTCTCTTGTCCTTGGATTCCACCAGATATGGCTCCAAGGCGTCGGCAAAAAGTGACTGGCCCTTAACTGGCGCGATGGCGAGGCGCCATTTGTGTTGGGTGTCGGCCGGCCAGCCCCGCAGCCAGTGCATCTGGCGCGCCACCACTGCCGAACCCATAGCCCTGGCGGCGAAGCGGGCGGCCTGCAAGGTAGCATCTGATGTGAATTGCGTTGCCGCAATTAATTTGTTTATGTCCTGCCTAGCCCGGACATCCGAGGAGGGCGTGTGGTCCTGGAGCAGGTTCAGCCAGCGGATAGATGTGCGGCAGAAAAATGACGCCGTAGCTGAGGCCTTGACCGCCCAGGCTGCCGCCTGGTGGGCTCGCTGAAGCGCCTGCTCCGTCCGGCGGTCCTCTGGTCGCAGGAGCTCCTCGGAATCCCCAGGCATCTGCGCTGTAGAGTAGAGGGCCTTTATAGGAGGATCAATGGGTGGTACCGGCATGTGTTGGGCCATGCCCTGGGCCACGTTAAAATATCTCTTATCGAGAGGAGAAGGGACCACCCCCGCCTGTGGGTTCTGCCATTGTTTCAAGACTGCCTCGACAAACAATTTGGGGGCAGGGATCACTTCTGTTTGAGAGATGGTCTCTTCGAACAGGGGGTCCACTTCCTCTTCCTCCGTAGGTTTTGGGTCAGCAGAGGACACCTTGGCTGCGGCCTTGGCCTTGTGGAGTAAGGACTTAAACAAGGCCGGGTTAAACAGGCCGGAGACCACAGGGGCCTCTGGGGCGACATCTTCGTCCTCAGAAAGTTCGAGTTCCTGCCCCCGGTGTTCGTCAGGTTCCAGCGCAGACCCTGGCGACTCTGTTAGAGACCCCTGGTCCCCCTCGAGAGAGAGCAATGCCCCTCTATGGGTAGCTAAAGGGGTGGCTCGGGCAGAAGGTGTGGAAGTACCTGGTGTGGCCCGCCTTATCCCTGCCTCAATGCCCCTTTCAATTGCTGCCTGAATCATGGCCTGTAGTTCAGGGGAATTAAACTGGGCAGCCACAGAAGGAGAAGGTGTGGCCGGTGTGTGGCTCGCAGCCCTGCCCTCAGATGGCCTGGTGTCCTCCCAAATGTCACCCCCCCAGCCGGAGGTCAGGGTTGTCCAGGGACATGGCACCAGATGATTGCCGGGATCTAGGCAGGGCCGCTGTCTCCTTTGAAGAACGAGAGCCAGAGACTGAGCGGGGGGGGAATGGGCCCTGGACGAAGGCTTATCGACTGCCTTGGCCCGTTGACATTCCTCCCCCCCAGAGCCCTTTGCCGGCCCTTTAGCACGCTCCGTTGAAGCCCCTCTGTGGGGGGAACGGTCTCTGCAGTCCGAGGGAGGCGTGGCCGAGCGTCTGGCCCTCCCTTCGGCCTCCCGGCCGTCCTTGTTGGTCTTGGACTTGCTCTTGCCCGATTTGGCGCTTTTATCGGCCATCGGGCAAGAGGGTAAGGCACAAGCGTAAAGAAACAAGAAACGGAGGCTCCGAGCAGTCGGGCGGGGCGAGCTAGAGCGCTAGCAGCGATTGACTCGATCAGCTGTGTGTCGGCTCCCTTCTGCGCCTGCGCGACCAGCTCCGTCGATGGTGGGGGCTCCTCCTGACGCGAGCCGAGCTGTTACCAGGCAGAAGATGTGAGCCGGTAAATGGGCGTTCCTGCTGCAGCGGTAATGGCCGACGTCTCAAATTTCTGACAGGAGCCCCAGCGCGGGAAAGGTCCTTTCGCCCTCCGATTAACTGCCCGAACCTCGCCGCCGCTCCAAATGCCACAGGCGGGCGGCGCAACGATCCCCTGGGGCCCAGCTACTTTAATAGGTCTCAGCTGGGCAGCGAGTGTGGACGCCGCGCAAGCGCTTGGCTTCTGCGGTCCTATCAACACCGACAAGTCCACACTCAGAAGGCGGTCAGTGGCAAAGCCACCCTGGCAGGCGGCCACGCAAGCGCCGGGCTTCTGTGGCAATTCTCGATGTTCAGGAAGATTGCCAGGCCGCAAGGGGACGTTAGATATACAACCACCCCCCCGGAAAGCCCAAGGGCCAGGGGAAGGGGGCCAGCAAGAGTATCCAAAGCCTCCCCAATGTAGATGGAATTCGTGGGGAGGGAAACACTCACTCTTTGAAGATATAGAAGGAAATAACCTGAAAGGTTGGGGTGACACAATCCTTTTTGACACAGGACTGAGTCGAAAGAGGGGGTTCTCAGCAAGGGGAACAGTTTTTATATAGTCAGACTCAGTCCTGATTGGCTGTTGGATTGTATCATCCCAATCTTGGAGGCTAGCTCCACCCACTATGGAGAAGATACCAAGAGTAACACATAAACTAAACTGAAGGAAGATCAGTTTAAGTTTTTCTGAAAAATTATTTCACAAAATTCTGATTGAAAAAGTATGAGATATAACAATAAGTAAAGTTTGACAAGTGAAGTGCAGCTTATATGGTGAATAGACTGAACAGATGAATTTGAATATATAATGGGAATGTTTATTAAGTATAAAGGATAAAGAGTTGGAATAAGAGCTCAATCTGAATTAATTTTGCAATCATGTGCTTATTTACATTAAAAAGTATTGCATATATGCCCTTAGTTGTATTTCTCTGATAGGAACTTTAAGAATTGAGTTTATTGTGATGTCACTTGTGACTATAGTGACCACTTGATTATAGAATGTATGTCTTGGAAGGAGGCAGTAAATTTAGAGATGTGTAATCCTCTTTCTTAATAACTCTCTTTCCTTCCACAATAAAATACAGACTCAGAATAGAAATTAGACCTTTGCCCACCCCAGGAATATACAATATCTGATGCTACATATTATTACAGCGGCAAGAATTGTGTATGCGCAATATTGGAAAAACAGCCAAATACCTCTGGAGAATATATTATTGGACAAAATGTACAAATGTGCAGAAATGGACAGATTGACTATTGAACTCAAAAATCAAAATAATTCGGACTACTATGAAGTATGGTCAAAATGGTACGAATGGGTCAGGAAAGATAAAGGATTAAGAAATAAGGTTGCATGTAAGACTGTAAATATGTGGAAATAGTGTATAAGTTTTGTATAAGCAAAAATAATAGATGTGAATAGGTGTAGATCTGTGTTATGATATTATGATGTTTAAAGTTGAAAAATAATAATAATAAAAAAGAAATTAAACCTCTGCCATCTCATAGCTATATTGCCTTTCAAGGAATGTGTCTTCCATGTTTTCACACCATGAAAGAAACCTGTCTCTCTCTTTATGGCTATCTTGTTCCCTTAACAGTTCTTAAGAAATAATTCCTTGATGGGATCTTCTAATTATGCATAAGTATACTGTGGCATTGTAGCGGTTGCTCTTGACTCATCTGAATGCAAGCAACCAGCAACTCACTGTAATATGCTAGCTTTGAAAAAACAGAATCTTCTTCTATCTTTGGATTGATTGGGTGAGTTTTCTTTAAGACATGCAAATGCTGGCAGAAAGGTTTAAAAAGTAGTATGACTGTTGTAAGGAATGATTTGTTGAAAAGAAGTCAAAAGGATGAATAATATACAGAAGTGGGAATTGAGTAGTTCAAGGAAAACATAAAAGTTGATTGCTGGTAGAATAAGTGATTTAAGAATGAATGGTAAATGAAGAAGAAGTAGAATTAAGAATGAATAGGAGCTGAATGATTGGATACAAAAATGAACAAGCATGAAAGAAAGTTGATGAGATGGCTGATCATATAGAGAATGAATAGGGATCAAATTGCGAAACAAGTATATGAAAGTATATGAAAGAAAAGCAAAGAGTCAGGAAGAGGAAGACCAAAATGTCTGAATGGGAATGACAAGATACTCAAAAGGAGAGAGGTGAAAAGTTTAAAGAACAAAAGACAACAAATCAAGGAGTATATGAATGTGATGAAAGCAAAGATAAATTGCAGGGATATAAAACCATTTTTGGTTCTATCCCATCTATACATAGACAAAAAAGTATGGAGAGGTGCAGTGATAGATATTGGTGTAAACCTGGTATAACTATATTTCATTTTTCTTATCTTATCCCTTAATTTCTTTAACTTACTATTTCTAACTCATTTTCTGTGCTTTGGATAATGTTACTTATGTTATTGAAAAGGGAGTAACAGGGAGTATTGTTATGTGTGCATTAATATATCAATAGCAATAGGACTTAGACTTATATACCGCTTCACAGTGCTTTACAGCCCTCTCTAAGCGCTTTACAGAGTCAGCCTATTGCCCCCAACAATCTGGGTCCTCATTTTACCCATCTCAGAAGGATGGAAGGCTGAGTCAACCTTGAGCCTGGTGAGATTTGAATTGCCAAATTGCAGTCAGCCGGCAGTCAGCAAAAATAGCCTGCAGAACTTCATTCTAACCACTCCGCCACCACGACTCATATACACAATTTGAGTGGAATATTCATGAAAAACAACTCTAAATGGAACAATGGATGGAACATTTTTAAAAAGTGAACCATATCAGTTTTAGAGTGAGGTGGTGCAGTGGTTAAAGTGCAGCACTGCAGGCTACTTCAGCTGACTGCTAGTTCAACAGTTCAGCTGTTCAAATCTCACCGGCTCAAGGTTGACTCAGCCTTCCATCCTTCTGAGGTCGGTAAAATGAAGACCCAGATTGTTGGGGGCAATATGCTGAACTCTGTAAACCGCTTAGAGAGGGCTGTAAAGCACTGTGAAGCGGTATATAAGTCTAAGTGCTATTGCTATTGCTATCTTCAGTTATAATTTTGGTTTGCTTAACTAAAATGCCCTGGAATTTCTTTTCTAAACGACCTCTTTAACTGCAAATATATAGGGGCCACAGTGGCTGATGTAGTTAGGATGCTAAATCAGAAGACTGTTGAAAGCTCAACAGCTCAGTAGTTAAAAATTTGAGAGCGAGCCGCATGATGAAATGAGCTCCCATCAATTTGTCCCAGCTCCTGCTTACCTAGCAGTTCAAAAACATGCAAGTAGATAAATAGGTACCACTTCGGTTGGAAAATACTGGGGACATGAAAGGAGCCTCCTTGGTTGTCCCCTAGGCAATGGTAACGTCACCAGCTAACCATTTCAATCCAGAAGTACCTAGTATTAGTATTAACTGGAGATATAACATTTATTTCAAATATTTTTGGCTAAGTATTCTTGCAATAAAAATAGAAGGAGCATTTCAAGAGAAACACTTTTTGAGCCTATTGATCCTCCTTTTCCTAGAGCCAAACAGCCATTTCAGGACTTTAAAAATACCAGTTTACAGAGATATTAGAGGTAGAGAGAGAGGTAGAGAGAAAGAGACAGAGAGCTTGATCAATGAACAGAAGAGAGACTACCTCATTTACCTTAATATTAATGGAAGGAAGATTTATAAATTCCTATATAACAAAGCAGAATAGTCCCTACAACAGGGATGGGTTGTAACTTACCTTGCTGCCAGTTCACTTCCTCCCACGATGGATGGGCACACGCACATGCACAGTACCAAAAACCCGGCTTCTGCGCATGCGCAGAAGCAAAAAACAGCTTCTGCACATGCACAGAAGCCAAAAACAAGATGGCGTCGCCTATGGCACCGGCGAGAGAGCCGGTTCGGGGGCGTGGCCAGCCGGCGATTGCTCCCGGTTCGGCAAATGGGGGGAAATTCCCACTACCGGTTCTATAGAACCGATCCAAACTGGGAGCAGCCCACCTCTGCCCTACAAACATATTTTCAAAGCAATATATAAGGATTTAGGCAAGTGAATCATTGATATTAATGGAAATTTTGTGACTAAACATTCAGCCATATATTACTTTCAATATTTACCTTTATGTCTTCATAACTAAATACCTTTGTAGAAAAAAGGCTGCATCTCATATACTCTGTTGGAAGAGACAGAAAGCTGTAAAAAGCTTTATGAATATTATCAACTCACTGCTTTTATAAACTCTTATTAATATTTAACTTCACTTTTTGTTATTATTCTTCAGGAATATTTTCTGATGGAATGTAACATGAGATAATCAATGAAACAGAAATAATTGGTAAGCCCTCCAGAGCAGAAAAGAGAAAATTAAAAAATGTATTGTAGGTTCAGAAAATGAATTCAATAGCAATAGAATAGAATAGAATAGAATAGAATAGAATAGAATAGAATAGAATAGAATAGAATAGAATAGAATAGAATAGAATAGAATAGAATTTTTTATTGGCCAAGTGTGATTGGACACACAAGGAATTTGTCTTGGTGCATATGTACATAATAGAAAAGATACGTTCATCAAGAATCATAAGGTACAACACTTAATTATAGTCCGGGTACAAGTAAGCAATCAAATCATATTATGAACCAGTCAATATAAATTGTAAGGATACAAGCAACAAAGTTACAGTCATACAGTCATTTGTGTGAGGAGATGGGTGATGGGAACGATGAGAAGATTAATAGTAGTGCAGTCTTAGTAAATAGTTTGACAGTGTTGAGGGAATTGTTTGTTTAGCAGAGTGATGGCGTTCGGGAAAAAATTGTTCTTGTATCTAGCTGTTCTGGTGTGCAGTGTTCCATAGCATCATTTTGAGGGTAGGATTGAAACAGTTTATGTCCAGGATGCGAGGGGTCTGTAAATATTTTCACAGCCCTCTTTTTGACTCATGCAGTATACAGGTCCTCAATGGAAGGCAGGTTGGCAGTAATTGTTTTTTCTGCAGTTCTAATTATCCTCTGAAGTCTGTGTCTGTCTTGTTGGGTTGCAGAACCAAACCAGAAAGTTATAGAGGTGCAGATGATAGGCACAATAATTCCTCTGTAGAACTGTATCAGCAGCTCCTTAGACAGTTTGAGCTTTCTGAGTTGGCACAGAAAGAACATTCTTTGTTGTGCTTTTTTGATGACGTTTTTGATGTTAGGTGACCATTTTAGGTCTTGAGATATGATAGAACCTAGAAATTTGAAGGTCTCTACTGTGTTGTCTAGTATTGTAAGAGGTGGAAGTATGTCTACCACCATTTCTACGGTTTTGAATGTGTTCAGTTCCAGATTGTTCCGGTTGCACCACAAGGTTAGTTGTTCAACCTCCCGCCTGTATGCGGATTCATCATTGTCTCGAATGAGACTGATCACTGTTGTGTAATCTGCGAACTTCAGTAGTTTAACAGATGGATCGTTAGAGATGCAGTAATTGGTATATAGTGAGAAGTAGAGAGAGCACACAGCCTTGGCGGGGGGCTGTGCTAATTGTACAGGTATCTGATGTGATTCTGCTTAGCTTCACCTGCTGCTTCCTGTTTGTTAGGAAGCTTATGATTCACTTACAAGTGTGTTCAGGTACCACTAGCTGCTTTAGCTTAGTTAGAAGAGTGTCTGGAATGATGGTATTGAATGCTGAACTGAAGTCTACAAAGAGGACCCTTGCGTAGGTCTTTGAACATTCAAAATGTTGTAGGTCAATGATGGCAAACCTTTTCTGGTTCACGTGGTAAAAGGGGGTGTGTGCACGCACTCCCCCCACCCCCACACATGCGCACAGACCTCACTTAAGCCTGGGACAGTGAAAAAAACTGGCAAACGGGCAAACAGGAAGTTCGGAAAAACGGACTTCTGGTTTGCCCATTGTGCTGTTTTTCGTACCCTGGAGGCTTCAGGGAAGCTTCCTGAAGCCCTGGAGTGCGAAAAACAGCACAACGGGAAAACCGAAAGTCCATTTTTCCAAACTTCCTGTTTGCCCGTTGGGCCATTTTTCACACTCCGGGGCTTCAGGAAGCTTCCCTGAAGCCTCCGGAGGGTGAAACGGCTTCCCCAAGGCCGAAATTCAGGTGGCCAGCACGCACATGTGCGCTGGAGCTGACATAGGGCAACGCCTCACGTGCCCTCTGATATGGTTCCATGTGCCACCTGTGGCACACGTGCCATAGGTTCGACCTCACTGTTGTAGGATGTAGTGCAGAGCCATATTAACAGTATAATCTATTGATCTGTTTACTCGGCATGCAAATTGCAGGGGGTCTAACAGTGGATCCGTGATGGTTTTCAAGTGGGACAGCACTAGCCTTTCAAAGGTTTTCATAACTACAGATGTTAGAGCAACTGGTCTGTAGTCGTTCAGTTCCTTGATGGTGGGCTTCTTCAGCACTGGGATGATAGTAGAGTGTTTGAAGCAAGAAGGAACATAGCACATCTCTAGCGATTTATTGAAGATTCGGGTGAAGATGGGGGCCAATTGGTCAGCACAGACTTTTAAGCAAGAAGGAGTTATCTTGTCTGGGCCTGGAGCTTTTCCTGGCTTTTGTCTGTGAAATAGGTCTTGCACTTCCTTTTCTGTGATCACTAGCGGTTGTGAACCCAATGGTATGGGGTCAGTTGTAGGAGGCTTGACTGTTGTTGGTGTGTCTGAGATGGGGGTTGTGGAGATAGGTGGCTGTAGTTTCCTTTCAAACCTGCAGTAAAACACGTTCAGGTCATCTGCCAGTTGTTGATTTCCTTCAGCCTGGGAAGGTGGTTTGCTGTAACCAGTGATATTTTTAAGACTTCTCACATGTTTGCTGGTTCATTTGTTGAGAACTGATTCTTTAGCTTTTCAGAATAGCTTCTTTTTGCTGCTCCTCTGATCTCCCTTGTTAATGCATTTCTGGCCTGATTGTACAGCATTTTATCATCTTTTCTATAGGCTTCCTCTTTGGAACGACATAGCTGCTTAAGTTTAGCTGTGAACCAAGGTTTATTGTTGCTATTTATTCGCAAGTTCCTGGTCGGTACACATAGGTCTTCACAGAAGCTGATGTATGATGTTACAGTATCTGTGAGTTCATCCAGGTCTG
Organism: Diadophis punctatus similis; assembly: GCA_023053685.1. Classification (NCBI taxonomy): domain Eukaryota; kingdom Metazoa; phylum Chordata; class Lepidosauria; order Squamata; family Dipsadidae; genus Diadophis; species Diadophis punctatus. The sequence continues at coordinate 198,430,165 of JALIGW010000002.1, forward strand.
CAGAGGTATCTTCAAAAATATTCCAATCAGTGCAGTCAAAGCAAGCCTGTAGTTTTAACTTTGCCTCCTCAGTCCAAGTCTTCACTGATTTAATTGTTGGTTTTTGTGGTTTTAAGTCTTTGCCTGTAAGCAGATACAAGGTGAATCATGCAATGATCCGAGTGTCCCCACAGCTGCTTGTGGTAAAGACCAATAAGCATCTTTTAGTGTTGTGTAGCAATGGTCTAAAGTATTCTTGTCTCTAGTGGGATAATTGACATGCTGAAAGTATTTTGGTAGCTCTTTCCTTAAGTTTGCCTTGTTTAAATCTCCCAAAATAATGGCCAGTGAATCGGGGTATTTGGCTTCAGCCTCCATAATTTGGTCAGCTAGAGTTCGTAATGCCTTGTTTACACAGGCTTGTGGCAGGACATACACAGCAATTAGTAGAAATGAGGAGAACTCACGTGGAGAGTAAAATGGTTTGCAGTTGATAAGTAAAGACTCTTAGGTTTTCATCACATAATTTATATATTATAGTTATATCCTGAGACCAGCTGTTGTTGATATATAAGCATAAGCCTCCTCCCTTCTTTTTACCAGAAGTTCCTGCAATTCTGTCTGTTCATTGAATCTGAAACCCTGGGATATGCAGGCTGCTATCATCAATTTATTCATTTAACCAGGTTTCAGAGAAGCATAGTGCTGCTGAATTGTAAAAATCAGAATTGTATCTGTTTAAAAGGAGTATTTCATCCATCTTATTAGCAAGTGAACATAAGTTGGTTAGGAAGATTGATGGCAGGGTTTTTTTTAGTTCTCCTATTCCTTAGCCTGATTAAAATTCCTGCCCTGTTACCTTTCCGTCTTCGTTTCCTCCGTTTTTTTTTTTTTGTAATCCATAGCTCTGGGGAAATTGCTTCTTCCTGTGTTAGAATTTCAATACAGTTAGTGTTAATGACATAGGGCCATGATGGCGAACCTATGGTATGCGTGCCACAGGTGGCACACAGTGCCCTCTTTGTGGGCACGTGAGCCATCACCCCAGTTCAGCTCTGCCGCACATGTGCGTGCATCTCCCACTGGCCAGCTGGTCGTTGGGTCTCTGCCACACATGCACAGGGGGGGGGCATGTGCGGGGGACTCCTGCATGCATGCGCAGGGGGTGGGGCATGTGTGGGGGGCTATGTGCATGTACACAGGGTGGGGTGTGTGTGTGAGGTGTGGGGGCGCATAAGGAGTGCATGCGCAGGTGCATGCGCAGGTGCATGTATGCAGGGAGTGGGGCGCATGCACAGGGGCCATTTGGGGTGTTCAGGCGCACACATGCGCATTTGCGAGCGCAAGCATGTGCTTTGGGCACTCAGTCCGGAAAAGGTTAGCCATCACTGACATAGGGCATCCAGAGATTATCAAGAGCATTAGCATAAGATGTTAAGAATATTTTGATATTTAAACAGATATCAAATGAAACAAAGCACAAAGCACATGGAGCCAGTGAGGATCTCACATTCAACCCAGTCCTTTGTGGTTCTATGTCTATGCAGTGAATCTGCCATTGCTTAGATGTTATTGAGTCCTTTATAAAGAGCTTTTTTTATTCTGATGCATTTATTTCTTTTGTCTTAAAAATGATGCATGAGAGCAAAATTATTTCAGAGCTTCTTCAGAATCGATAGTTTTGGCTTACTTAGGAAACATAAATGCTTTGTCCACATCTTCAATATTGATTCTTGGGTGATGCCAGCAGTAGTTGGAAGCAATTTTTCATCTTCTTTTTCAAAAGTTCTTCTTTACCAAATTAGCACTGATAGCTAGTCAGGATATCATCAAACATATTGAATATCCAAAACAATGGAACATATTCTCTAAGAATCATTAAAAACAATCAGAGAGGGAGCTGTTTATACTTTCCCTAAGAAAATTATTCAGATATGGGACCACCTCTTAAAGATTCCTGCCTCTTCTTCTTATCAACCTGATGGATTGATTTGCAGACTGTTGAACATGGTCCCTTTTAGCTCAGCCAAATTCATAGTGCATATAAATGGGTTATTTAACAAACTTGCTGGAGCAATTAGTTCTGTGACTATATGTTAAGCTTGTTTGTTTGTTTGTTTGTTTGTTTATTCCCACATTTATATAGCTGCCCATATCACAAACATAACTCTGGGTGGTGCACACTAAAAACAGACCATAGAAGAAACAAACATTTAAAAAGTTCCACATAAAAAACATCAGTATCATTGAAAAACGACTGTAAGATAGCACCTTCAGTATTACATACAATATAGCCATTTCACCAGTTCTCCATTTTCTTTCAAGACATCTTCAAACCTGCTAACATGAGGGGCTACCAGAATGTTGGCAGTGATAGGGAGATAGGATGTTTCACAGAGTGGAAACCAAAGCAAAAGAGTCTCATCTCCTGATTTCTTAACAGACAGGATCCACAACGTATCCCTTCTGTCCCTTATCCCTTATAAACAGCCAAGCAGTTGCAGTTTGCATCAGGCAAGAATCCTGAACCATCTTGGAACACAAAAATCTCACACAGGGCATCCAGATATCTTCTAACACTCTGACTCACTGCAGAACACTTTGATTATTTCAAAATATTTGCTAACGCCGATCATGATTATTAATACTTAATCTGAATTTGTAAGTGGTCCATTATTTAATGGAGGTTCCTTATCCAGATTTTTTTTTAAAAAATAATTTTTATTAAAGTTTTCAAACAGAATGAAAAACAATACAAATTTTGATTTAAAGAAGAAAGAAAAATAAGAAAGTGGAAAAAACAAAGAAAAAGATTTTTAAAAATGGCTTCCAATTTTCTTGATATCAGTTATAGATACATTTATATTTTACTCTTTCTCTAAGATAGGGCTTGCATCTATCTATCTATCTATCTATCTATCTATCTATCTATCTATCTATCTATCTATCTATCTATCTATCATCTGTTTATCTCCAAGTTAATGAACATGCCAAGCTGTCCAACACATGAAAGAGCCAATCAAACAAATAAAATCCATTCTAATTTTCAGACAGATAATTTTCCAAAGAGAATGGAAAGAAAATGTATTTATCTTTCTTAAATGTTATCTACTTACTGGTATTTTCAACCAATAATGGAAATTATTTTAAATATAACCCTACAATTTTGTATTTTGTATTGTCTGCAGATTTGATAAGCATTCCCTTTATCTTTTTGCCTAAGTTTTTAATAAAAATGTTCAAGAGTACAGAATGTGGATGAGTACTCTGACTACAATTTGAAATCAGCTATGTATCCATTCAGTTGTTATGCCACTTAACTTATACTTAACTAGTATAAGTTAATTGCTAATCAGAATGTCATAAGATACAATGTCAAATGTTTTTCTCAAATCAAGATATATTATGTCTATAGCATTCCTACAATCTGCTAATGAAATTACTTTACCCAAAAAGCAGGTACATTTAGTTTGGCTTGACGAATAGTTGTTATATTCCTAAATATCATCCGTCCACCATGTGGGGCTAATGGATTGTCTGATTATGTTTCCTGGGATATGAAGTGACAGGAAAGTAATCACTTTGATCTCTGACTTTAACCATAATCACATGTTACAATAAGGAGCAAACTTTTAGTTTTTCTTATAAAAATATATATGCTCCTCTGCTATGTAGATGAAGGAGATTATGAATTCCATTAAAGATATGCTTATCTTTTCCTCTTCTGCGGACCCCATGGTTAGCATCTCTATTAACTCGAAGTCAATGCTCCAATATTTCTCATATCTGGGGAGCTGACATTAAAATCTTTATAGATCATGCTCACTGCATTTAGGAATTGTCTTTCAAGCATTTCCATCACAGCTGTCAAGTCAATACTTGGGTGATGTCCAGTTTCAGAGTTAGAGGGAAGGATATAGAGGTTAATGCATTTTTTAAAAAATTACCTACTGAGGCTCTGGATATTGAAATAGATACCATTGCTTTCAAATCAACTGACACAAAGATAATCAAACCACCACTAATGCATCCCTTTCTTTCCTAGCAGAACAAACGAGTTGAACCCCTAGAGATACACATTCTGAGTCCTATTTTCAGAACGTAGAAAATATGCAATGCCTGTAGGAAGGCAAAACAACTGATCAGAATACTTATTTTCAGGATGCTATATCCATAAAATAACTTCCAGTATAACCATCCTCTGCATCGCCTTATTGCAATACAGGTAGTCTTCAACTGAAGAACACAATTGAGCCCAAAATTGCTATTGCTAAGTGAGATATTTGGTAAGTGACTTTTATCCCGGTTTACTACTTTTCTTGCCATAGTTGTTAAGTGAATCACTGTGGTTGTTAAGTTAGTAACACGATTGTTTAAGTGAATCTGGCTTCCCCATTGACTTCGCTTGTCAGAAGGTGACCCCTGGACAGGACACTACAGTACAACCATCATAAATATGAGTCAGTTGCCAAGAGTCTGAATTTTGGTCATGTGACCATGGGGATGCTGTCGTAAGCATCAAAATGTTCATAAGTCACTTTATTCAGTGCCATCTGATGCAGGAAATGCAGACACTGGTTTGCACGCTTCACCAAGGATGATGTGTGGAGAGTCCAATTCAGATTATTAGTTTACACAGAGTAAAATAGACACTTCTTAGAGTCCCTGCTGGTAAAGGGCTTAGAATGAATTCCAGAAGAATGTCCATATGGTGTTTAAGAATTCAAACCTATTAAATTCTGTTCTCATTGGCTTCTCCAGTTGTTGAACGTTATCTTTAATAAATCTAGCTTTCTTAAGATCTCCTTTGTTGAAATCCACAAAAGCAAATGTCAAAACTTTCCTTTACTTTCCCTTGCAATAGCAATAGCACTTAGACTTATATACCGCTTCATAGTGCTTTACAGCCCTCTCTAAGCGGTTTACAGAGTTCAGCATATTGCCCCCAACAATCTGGGTCCTCATTTTACCGACCTCAGAAGGATGGAAGGCTGAGTCAACCTTGAGCCTGGTGAGATTTGAACAGCTGAACTGCTGAACTAGCAGTCAGCTGGAGTAGCCTGCAGTAGCTGCATTTAACCACTGTGCCACCTCGGCTCCTTGCAATCATCTTCAGTATGGTATAATTTCTTCCTATGTTCCAACTGTTTTCTCTATCTACTAAATCTTCCTTATTGGTTAGGATCAGTTTATTATGAGAATACAGTTATTAAAAAATAAACATAACATAGAAACAACATACGTATTCATGATTCTTCAGCTTTATATAAATTATGAGAGTAGATTGTAGATAAACTGGAGCCTCACAGTGCTAATTTATGCAGATCTGATATAACTTCTTAAAGGAAACTCACATGGATAAAGATTGCATACCTGACACATTTGCATCCTCCTTGAATTATTTCCCCTTTAGACACTCATTTCTATGCACGCTTTGGCTCATAACATTTACTCCCTGCAGCTCAATCCTTGTATGCGTGTGTCTGAGTCCCTCTCAACTCAGTGGGGTTTAGCTCTGAATAGACATGTATAAGATTGAATAATAACTTACTTTCTTCAGATACAGTTCAAGTATTTAGACTTGATCATACTGAAATAGCACCATTCCTTAGTGATGAAACAGGCATTTTGCCTTGGGGTTGGAAAACTAGAAATTGAGTCATCTCAACATGATTAGAGCTCATATATATTACTGACCTACGGGCATGCATTAACAGGCAAGAGTCAGCAATGATTATAATTATTCTTTTCTTAATCATATTTCCTTGCATAAAAGCAATCCCCAATGTCGAGGTGTATAAGAAAGCAGAATTAAAGGAATTCAGCATATTTTAAATATCAATGAATAGATCAAATCAGATTTAGGTTGATAGGGAAACATCTGACTAGCACACTTTATTTCATTTAGTTAATTGCTTTCTAAACTGCTCCTTTTGTCTGCTAGGTGACCAGGTCAATGTATAATAAAAATGCAATAAAAATTACTCTTAAACCAAGAAGGCCAAATCTGAGCAGGCCTTCAGAATACATTCTATAAGTGTATCTCTGGCAAATGTCAAGACATCACTAGGATAGGAAGAAGCAGCCAGGCTTGCAACTAACAATGATGGTGTGTAAGTATAAGAGAATATAGACCAGGGTTGAACTGTGGTGTCCTATGTGCTCTCAGAGCTCCAAGGTTGGTGAGAGAGAATTCGGTCCTCTCAAGCTCAGAAATCACCAAAGACTCCATAATGATGTTGTGTGTTTCATGACATCATCATTCAAGCACATACACTTCGATCCTGATGTCTGGTGCCAGTACTTAAGTTGCAGCATTTATTCAATGATGTCATCCTGTCTGTTTCATGATTTCCCACAATTTTATCACCAGATGTCCATTGGAGGGAGAATACGTTTATACTCATCTCTTCCTTGGTGCTTCCCCTAAATGGCTACTGTAGAAAAAAAAATGCTGTTGACCCAGTAAAATTCTGCTTTTCCTGCACAGTTTTTTCCAAACATGTTTAAATGGCATGAATCAATGTGGGTCTTTGAACAGGTTTTTGTCATTCGAAATAATTTCACTTCTCTAAAATTTATTTCCAAATAAGTATTTATTTATTTATTAAATAACAACAACAACAACAACAACAACAACAACAACAGAGTTGGAAGGGACCTTGGAGGTCTTCTAGTCCAACCCCCTGCTTAGGCAGGAAACCCTACACTACTTCAGACAAATGGTTATCCAATATCTTCTTAAAAACGTCCAGTGTTGGAGCATTCACAACTTCTGGAGGCAAGTTGTTCCACTGATTAATTGTTCTAACTGTCAGGAAATTTCTCCTTAGTTCTAAGTTACTTCTCTCCTTGTTTAGTTTCCACCCATTGCTTCTTGTTCTACCCTTATTTACTTATTTATTAATATACTTATTTATTAATATACTTAATATACTTATTTATTAATATATTTATTTATTAATAAGTAGACAGAGGCCTTAATATTGAATTAATTCAGGAGGTAGTGATGACTTTACTAGGATGAATGATACAATCTCACGTTCACAGATTTAAGTGTCTTTCTTTTCATTTCTCTTTCTTCATTTTATATTCTGCTCTCCACTGTTAGTTATTTTAAGTGCATTCTACAGTAATTTAAGGTCCATAAGCAAACTATTAATGCTGTAAAAGACAGGGTATTAGTATTATTTGCTCTGCACTTTTTCCTTAAATTTAGATAGGATTTTTAGAGGTCTTCAGCTGCAAGCCGGTTCCTCTTTCTAGTGATTGTTTTTACTTACTTATTTAAATACTTGTCCAATATCTTTTTACTGGATTCAGTAACCCATAGGTAGGAAGATTTAACAAACAATAGCATTATAAATTCCCAGCACAAGAATAACATGGCAGCTAAACAGAGCAACAATAGATCCCAGTGTGTTTAAAAGATGAAAAGTCATTCTCCTCCTTGGTACAATTGTCTTAAATTGGCATTTGAGAATTAAAAGACACCATGTTAGGTTTTTTTTTCAGGAGTAAGTTTCCCAGGCTTTTCTTTCCTGTTATATCTCAAATAGTAGGATGCTTAAAAATCTAAGATCACAGAACTGGAAGATATATTCAGAGGTGGAATTCAGCAGGTTCTGACCAGTTTTGGAGAACCGGTAGCAGAAATTTTGAGTAGTTCGGAGAACCGGTAAATACCACCTCTGACTGGCCCCGCCCCCATCTATTCTCTGCCTCCCGAGTACCAGCTGATCAGGAGGAAATGGGGATTTTGCAGAAACCTTCCCCTGGAGTGGGGTGGGAATGGAGATTTTACAGTATCCTTCCCCTGCTACGCCCACCAAGCCACGCCCATAGAAATAGTAGCAAAAAAAAATGAATCCCACCACTAGGTATATTGAAAATAATTAAATCTGCTCCTGATGTTTGCTATTATTGTATGTCATTTCAGAGAGACGAACAGCCAATCTCTATTTAACAATCTCTAAAGAAATAAAGATTCTAAAGAAAGAGACTTCAACACCTGCCAACATTTGTCCAACTGCCCAACTGTTTGGGACATTCATCCTCACATTTAATCTAAATTGGGGTTGGTTTTTTTCTTTTTGTCATTTAGATCAATTTGCTCAATTCATGTGACCTTTCCAGTGATGTGGTGAGCTAACTGCTACATGTTTAGTATTTGGATAAAGTTAATTCAGACCACATGGAGTAGACCTGGGCATTTAACAACCCACGAGCCACATCTGACCCTTTGATTTCCCCTGACCGACCTGCAGCGGGGGGGGGCAGTGGTAGCCCTCCATTACAATCCTAGTTTCTCATGTGATCCCTTGGGAAAGTTAATTGCCCACCTCTGATCTGGAGTTTAAGGCAGTGCATAAAATACTCCCTCCAAATTTTCCTCATAGTAACTAAATGGTAAAATAAGCAGAACTGAGAGAGTATTATTGGCCTGAATCACCTAGCTATTGGTCTGAGTCATCCAGTTATCTTCCATGGCTGACCACCTAAACATAAACCTAGGTGTCCTTGTTTCTTGTCCAACATCTTATCTATATTATGCAATAGCAGTTTCTAATCATGGTAAACCTATGTCCTGAAGCAACTGTATCTAGCTACTTAATATAAATTTTAAGCACCGTGGGAGAAAAACTGGAATCTTAATACTTCATATCTGGAGTTACAGAGCAAAGAAGCACATTTCCAGCAGTAATTTCCAAGAACTATCTCTACCTTCTAGAGAAAAATGATTGGAATTAGGTTATAGCAAAAAAAAAAAGATACCATGCATTCCCTAGCTACTTATCAACCAGTACAGGCCATTTACTAATACAAGCAAGACAACTGACTCCCTAAACTTATAATAATTTGGAAATTGGTTTCACCCAGAGGTGATGCAACTGAGTTACTGTTCTATGCCAGAAAAGCTTTCCCAAAGAAGGTACATAGGATAGATGTCAAGCAATAGTTATTCAAATTCCCAGGGTATAAGTGGTCTCTTAAAAATTAGTGCATTCACTATTTTCTCTATCTCACATGACACACGTCTTTGACCTTATCTTTCCAGATATTTTCAAAAGTTCCCAATAAATAAAGGGCATATGGGAACCAGGTCCTCTCCTATAAGATAAGCAGAGTGGTGGAGACCCAAGGAAGTTAAGGAATGGCAAAGGAGGAGCCAGCATGGCTATTGGTATCATGAACATGGTACATGACACACTACCAATGACATGATCCATTATAGCAAATGCATCAGTGGAGTCAAATTTGCCAGCCATCGCCATCTCTACTCTGCCAGGATGCACCAGTAATGGCAGATGGGTGTATATTTTAATCTGGATTAATATAATTTGTACAGTATTGTTTTAGGATCTTGCAGTGAGGAATGATGGGGCATGATTTTCAGTCGGATCTTAAGGATCCTAACAAATTTGGATGCATTTAAATAGTTCCTATTTCAGATGTAATAGAAAACTATGATTAGATGCTTCATCTTGGCTTGTTTTCTGCTTGCCCAGAGGAGGCATGACACAGCAAAAAGAGGCTGTATGCAGACCCCTTTTGCGTGTCCTCGTGTACTCTGCCAAGACGGCAAACTCAGCCAAAGCAGGAAATCCAATCACCGTATGTTGACAGCATTGTTGGTGGGGTTTCACTTTGCTTGGCAGCTGCATCATACTGGCTCCACTTTTCCTCCAATAAAATTTAGCTTCTCCAAAGGGAGGGGGAGAAAAAGAGAGATAATTGCACTCTGCCCGCTTTGTAGTGCCAGCAGGTGGCATACAGAAGATGCTATTTCCTTTGAGAGGATTTTTCTGCCTTTCTCTGGAGATCACAGAACTTGGAGATCAAAAGATTCTGAGGTGAAAACACCATCTTGCTGAAAGGTTAACGATCAATAATTCATCATGAGTAAGTAAAATGCTGTTTGCTTAGTTCTCTGTCCAGAGAAGTTTTAAATAACATTCTGCTGTGGCAAAAAACAATCCTGGAAACAATCCGAAGTTACTATCTTTGAACGGCTTTTAAAAGATGCTTGCTGTCCAAAGGCCTGGTCCTTGGCCTTTGAGATGCTTACTAAGAGTGATGCTTCAAAAGGAGGGGGGAGGATGGGGGGAGGGAAACCTTGAGGCACTTTTTTTTAAATGTCTCTGCCATTTCAAATTTTTGTGTGACAACAGGTCAACAAGCCGAGTGCCAGTGGTAACCACGCTTGGATGGAAGAAGAAAAAAATGAGCTTGGTTTTTGTTTGTAGTCTTATTCCAAATGTCTGGGTTTAAGGAACCTCTGCTTCTCCCACATTAGCTCTCTAGACAAATCTTGAACTACCTTTGTAGCAAGCCTCTAACAAACTCTGTCACTTTGACCTAATCCGGTTTTCTGCACAGCTGTGCTAAAGTCACCTTTAGTTTTATCACATTTTAATGCAAACAAGGCCGGAAGGGTACTTGTTTGGACTGAAGAAGCTGTGACAATTCATATGAATAGGAACTTCAGTAACTGGGAAGAAAAATGTGACAGGCAGCTTTATCACTGCATTGTACACAACAATCTGAAATTATTGCTTCTTTAGGGGGCTATTCTTGCATTGAGGCCTAGCACAGTCTATGCTAAGCAGCGAGACAGAACTCTGAATGGTTTGCCAGTCCTAAAGACGGATTTTCATTCTATTGTGTGGGGGTATTCCCGACTTTTCTAAGAGGATTTCAAAAGCAGAACAAGGCAGCTCGATCCGACTTTACGAAGATTCAAGGTTTAAAATTCAAAGGACTTTTTTTTTTTACCCTCAATGCTTGCTTTGGAAAAGAAGGATGTCAAATGAGTATGTGCTCTAAAAGAAAACAGCAAACTTTATACAGGAGAAAAAGAATAGTTGACAAATAGAAGAGTGCAAATGATACACAGTTTTTACTAGTATGAGCAAGCACAAATAATATCATGGTTGAAATCAGGAGCAGAATAATTATGACTTCTGTGTGTAAATATTGAAGTTGTAATTCTGTAGGAGCTGTCCCTGTAAGGGATGAATGTGTGCAAGGAGAATTTCTGCAAATCTTGATATGTGTTGAAGCTTAAGACGATTGGATGATGATTGTTTTTATATTAAAGGATAGTTATTAGTATGTAGTCAAGATGGCTTATACCTTCATTTTATTAATTTGCCAAGTTTATTCAATCCCTTTTTTGCAAGTCTAAAACAAAAAGTAGGTTTAGGGAGAAGGACTAAGGAAGTGAATGTACTTTAGGACCAAAATATTGTATAGATAATCTCTGATTAATTTGAATTGAATTATCTATTTTCAGCACTACATTTACAGCACTAAACTGAATTATCCAGGTGTTATTACTGATAACAATTTATTGTAAACTGTGTTACTACCTACTGTTCTTTAAGAAAATTCTTTTTTAAAAACTTGAAAAAATTGACTGTCGGTGCCACTTTCTGTAATCAGACACATTCCGTTGTAGAAGAAATTGGACAACAGATGGGGATTTTACTAGAAACTAGTAGTCAGGCTTTTGGGACCAGTTGTTATCTTTAGGCAGAATCCAAGCCTAAACTGGTGGGCTTCAGCAAGTGTTTAAAATGGAAGCTTTTCCATTCCATAACAATTCCTAATGACAGGAATCTCCCACTGGGTTTTCACTCATGGACAAATAAACTTATTCCCTCTGATTCGTATTTTTCCTCTTTATATGGTTATATAATGCACAATTATAACTATAATGCACAAACTAATGATAACAGATAGATCAACCAGCCTTATAACTGACAAGATATTTAAATGGTGAAAAGCTTCTGCCTTTTAGGATCATTTATTTACAGTAAATCAGCAATCAAAAAAATATGCTGCAGACCAGCTCTTGATAGGGTAGCAATAAAGGCTTTGGAAAAGATATTTAGATACCAGCGTCAGTACTTCCAAAGATAAAAAATAGTGGAGGAAAATGTTTCCCCTGTGACACTCTCTAGTAGTGAAAGTTGACTTAGAAAGAGTATTGGCACTTTTTGGCATTGGAAAAGACTCCTAAGGTCCATGTACTGTAAATGTTAAATATCATGGGAGAATTCCACAATGCAGAAAACACTATCTCGACCACGTTTCTTCCTGGCAAATAGACTGAAACCCTCTACTCAGGAAGTAAGGAACTCATTTCCCAATATCCAACTCTTATGGGCATCCCAGAAATATACCACAATAAATGGCACTAAACCTAATTAATAGATCGCTTACTTTGGAAAACATGAACTTTGAATGTTTGATTTTACATTTTTCATTAGTTTGGAAACTAAAAAAATGTACATTTTTGTTTAGTTTTCTTTATAGAGGTATTTAACAATAATTTTCCAGTAAAAGTCCTGCTGATTATTACTAACCACATGCAACTGCACCAATTTTGCTTGAACTTTCTCTGTGAAGAAGAGGTAAGACAATGGAATTGGTACAAATATTTGTAGAGGTTTGGCTGCTCAGTAACATTTCTAGTGTTGGCAGATAAATGTGAGATCTTATAAGTCCGTCCATGGGACTAGCATAGGAAAGCTTTCTAAATATACAAAATAAATGATAACTCTCACATTGTCTATCAGGTGTATCTCAACTGTCATACAGGTGAATTGTCTCATACAAAAGGTACTGTTTGGCTGAGAAACTTAATTTGTATAATATTTTTTAGGCTATCACTTTGTGTAGCACTATAATCTCCATGGTTATTTTAGCAGGAATCATTCCTAAATAAGGAAATTCCTCTGCTGGAAATAAAATCTGGCAAATTAGCAAGCAGAAGAAGAGCACAATGAAAGGGCACAGGTACCCTAGGAAGGTAATCAAATATTGCCCAGACTGCAGAATATTTATTTTTTATTGCATTTATTCATTCAGTCATTCAGTTTCTATAGCTACTATCTCAATCAGTGAGTGGCTTACAAGTCGAAAAATATAAAAAAAATTTAAAAAATTAAAAACAAAAAACAGAATAACAGATTAGCAGAGTTGGAAGGGACCTTGGAGATTTAGTCCAAGTCCCTACTCAGGCAGGAAACCCTATACACATCATGGCGAACCTATAGCACACATGCCAGAGGTGGGCACGTGCGCTGTCGCCAGCTGCTCTTCCAGGTTCCGTCACGCACATGCATGCCGTCCAGCTGCTCTCTTCTGGGTTCTGTCATGTGCATGCGTGCCAGACAGTTGGTCCAGCGCGCATGTGCGCCGGCCAACTGCTCTCTTCTAGGTTATGGCGCGCATGCGCGTGACGGAACCCAGAAGAGCAGCTGGCCACTGCGCGCATGCGCACCGGCCACCTGTTCTCTTTGGGTTGTGCCACTCCGGCACACACATGCATGCGCTCCAGTTTCGGCACTCAGTGCAGAAAAGGTTAACCATCACTGCCCTATACCATTTCAGACAAATTGTTGTCCAATCTCTTCTTAAAAACCTGCAGTGTTGGAGCAACCTCCAGTGTTGGAGCAATGTTGAGACAATACAAAAAACAATTAAAATAAATATATACAGCAACCAAGGTACTTGATTAACCCTAACCCTTCACACATTCAGCCTCCCCAGGATTGGGAACACAGCCAGGTTTTTAAAGCCTTACAAAAGGCCAACAGGGTTGAGGCCATTGTAATCTCCGAGGGGAAGAATATTCCACAGAGCAGGGGCTACTGCAGAAAAGGTCTGCCTTGTAGTATCTACCATCGACACTCTTTGGCTGACGGGATCTGCAGCTTGCCTAATCTGCTAGATGAAATTGGACGGGTAGAGTCTCTTGGAAAAAGGTGGTCCCTGAGGTAATATCCTTGTTATGCAAGCAACTTTAAAGCTATTCTAATCTTAGAGCAGCCACTGAGTCAATTCCAACAAAGGCAGAGCTTTTAACCCTACTTAGTTTTCCCTAATTACCTTAGGTCCACCATCACCTGCCAGAGTGCAGGTTCGCATGCTTCATATTCAATTCCATGTAACTTTAATAATGTTATGTAAAGTTTCACTGTGTAAACCACTGCTAGGGGCTCCAGAGAAAGATAATTGACCACAAAATGAGTTACATGTTTCATAATGAAAGTACTTGTTATTTAGCGGGAGACAAGGAGTCTCTTGCTAAAGTCTGCATTTTAGCAGTAATCTCCTTTAAAACTTGCAGTTTCTTATCATTTAAAAAGAAGGCATGTTTTATTAACAGCAAGCTTAACCTAGGCTTTATTTTAAAAAAGAAAAGAAAGACAAAACCCTCGCTGAATGATCTGAATATTCTATGAGGCTCAAAAAAAGTTCATTGTAAATGAAATTCCATCACTCTGCAAACAGGCAGGTCCGCTGCTGCATTGCCAAGCAACACTGTGCTGAGGATTACTGCTGAGCTACTTCCGTTTCATAGGAATATGCAGAAGAGCTCCTAGCAAAACAACTGTGAAAAGGAAAGAAAGCCATGGAGCTGCAAACCAAAGAAAATTTGATGTGATTTGAATTCAGGGCTGCAAATTGCAATCCTTTATTTCCATTTACCCAGAAATAATAAACTTTTTATGGATTCCATCACAATAGAAAAAGTGTGTGTGTGTGTGTTGCTAAGTCTCAATTGAGAAAGCCAGTTTATTATACTGGTAAAGCATCAGGCTAGAACCTGGGAGACAATGAGGTCAAGTCCCACCTTAGACACAAAACTGGCTAGAGTGATCTTGGGCTAGTTACTTTCACTTTACCCTAGGAAAGAGGCAATGACAAACTACTCTTACTAAGAAAACTGCAGGGACTTGTCCAGGCAGTCTCCAAGAATTGGATTTGATTGAGCAGAATGGGGGGGAAAGCCCCAATTATATTGAATTTGCGCTACTAAGATCTAGTTAGCTAACACTACATGCATATCTATGTTCTAGATCAGGGGTGTCAAACCCGCGGCCCGCAGACCAGATGTGTCACGTGCTGGTCCTGCCACCACCCGGTTTAGCGAAGGGGGGTGAAAGTCCTGATACGTCACATGACGATGCGAGTTTGACACCCCTGTTCTAGATATTGAAGTTTGCCCTCAAAGTCTCAGAGAAATGTCAATTGTTTAATTTCAGACTCTGCCTATTTTCCTCTTACTTTCTGAATCTGTGTGGAAAATATAGCAGTTAAATATACTTTATATGTCTGCATTTTTGTGAATGTCAGAGGTGGGATCCTGCCTCTGATTGCCGGTGCGGTTAATCGCTGAGTTCGGCGTAGAGCCGAAGAAGCTGCTCCCGTTCGCGGAACGGGAGCTTTCCCCGGGCACTTTCCCCGCCCGCATGGATGCCGCCAATTGCGTTCTTTTGCCCTCTGCGCATGCCCAAAGCGTTCCGCATGCGCAGAGGGCAAAAGAACGCAATTGGCGGCATCCATGCGGGCGGGGAAAGCACCCGGGGAAAGCTCCCGTTCCGCGAACGGGAGCAGCTTCTTCGGCTCTGCGCCGAACTCAGCAATTAACTGCACCGGCAATCAGAGGCAGGAACCCACCTCTGGAATGTGATATTCATTCTACAGCCTTCAGTTTCGTGGTTCAGATCTTTGTTTTAACTGTACTTAATAGAGTCACAGAAAGTGAGAGGATTTAAATTAATCACAGCTAACTTGTCTCATTGATCCACTCTTAAATGCAAAGAGGTGCACAGATGAGAGTTAGTAAATGAACTTGAACAAAATTACCATTGTTTCTTGTGTCATGTCTGTAAAATAAAAAGAATGGTATGAATGTCTGAATGCATGGAAGCACTCAAGAGCACACGCTTCCATTTTCTGAACCTAATTACTTACATGATAACATTGCTTGCCTATCCTTGTGCAAATGGTCAACTTCCCAAATAATTTGAATAGCTCAATTTGTCACCACAAAATTATTTTCCCTTGGCACGTAGAACTAGTGTCTTAATGTGCAAACCTTACTGAAGCACAAAGTTTTTACACATAAAGAAATTCAAACCATAGCTGTCAACTCCACAAAGTAGTCCAGATGAGGAAGTCAACTCCACAAGAAAGCTAAAACTACTCTTTTTGAGATGGGCTTATAACAGATTCATGAAAGTCTAATTGTGCTGTACCTAATTGTAATTGTCCTACTCCTACTTATGGTTCAATTAATTAGGGAGACTTCTGAATCCTATCTGGCTGTTCTGGACTTTAAAAATGCTTTTCCCTATCTTGCACATCTCCATTAAGAATGCATTTCTTAAACTATTGTAAATGTAGGGTATTTGTCAACTTTACTCTCTAAAACTACATTCTTTATGAAGAAATAAATAACAAGAAAATAATCCAAATAGGACATCTGGGAGTAGTCTTAAAAATTAAAAAAAAATGTGTAAGATGCAACATCTGATAGCATTTTAGACTAATTGTATCAACAGTATCAGTCATTTTATGACAGATGTAGTTTTGCTTTCAGGAAATGGGAGAAATGAGAAACAAATTAATCTTATCTATTTGTTTACATGCAGTCCTACATCATAAAAAAGGGATACATTTATAGGAGATAAAACTATGATATAGGATTGCGTGCAGGGGTGGGTTCCTCCCGGTTTGGACCGGATCGCCCAAACCGGTAGCGACCCACTGGTGATGTCACGGATCCAGTTTGGTCGGTGCCGGTCCGTGGGCCCCGCCATTGTTTTTTTGTAATTTTTTGTGAATTTTTCCCTGTTTGGATGACTTCTCCTCTTCCGCTGCTTGAAAAAGGGCCCTCCCGCCCGCCTGCGGGTTAATACTGACCTTTATTTCTCCACCTGAAGCACAGCTGATCAGCTCCTCAGTTGTGTTTCGGGCTGATTCCTGCTACTGAGCATGTGCAGAAGCCAAATTGCACGGGGGGGGGGGCACGAGAAACATCGCAATGTGAACCGGTGGTGAAGGTAAGTGGAACCCACCCCTGATTGCATGTGAACAAATAGATAAGATTAGTTTACTATCACAGTTTAGTTTTGTCTTTCTTTTCTCGACACTAATGACAATATATTATTCAACACGGATTTAATATTCATGCAATGGAAGTTAAAATGTGTTATGGCTAATAGAATTTCTGCTTAATACAGTACACTAGCGAGCATCATTCTCTTGTCTTTTTGGCCTGTCTGAGATACATATTTATCAGTTACAAATTGCCAAGCACTTTAAGCAGAGATGTGGAAAAAATATATTGTTTGACTTAGTCCTATTTGTATCATTCCAGATATTTTATCTGGAGAATCTGCCAACAAGTTTTGTCTTTGCTTATTAAGGCTCATATATTTTGGAATCATCTTCTCATAGAAGCATCAACTTTACCAAACAACAACTGTCCTTGCAATTTTGCTCAAAAATCTGCGAAGCAGAGATCTTTTTTCAGTCTTATGGTTCTAACATAGTTGAAATTCAAATTTGATTTTATTTAAATTAATCATTTAATTAATCCATAATGATTTTCTGTTAATGTCCTAGTTCATTTATCAACTTTTTACACATTGAATCAACTTTTGGCACATTGAATGAGAAGTCATTGCTGTTGCTAGTTTCTGAAACTTTAATCCTAGGGCTTCTCCTTTGTCTTCTCCCAGGAGGTCTTGTGCCATGGGTTAACATTAGTGTTTAGAAAAATCTTTTTCACTACCTGGCCATTTATCAGTTCTAAACCTTTTACATTTCATTGCTCATCTGCTTAGTTATTTAAACTTCTGAATTAATTAAAATTGAATTTTTTATTTTATAATCTTGTACACCACTGGAACTTTTATAATAAAGTAGAGCAAAATTATTTTAAATTGATATATAGTTGATTGATCTGGAGATTGGTTGTTAGCTTCAGTAGGAAATATCCATTGCTTTTCTGACAAATCTTTAAACTTGGAATTTTCAGGGTTAGGGTTAGGGTATGATAGTTCTTCTTATTTTCAACTATGACAGTCAAAATCAAAGCAAATGCACGGGTATGATCTTCTCACTGTCTATAACTTGAGACCTGGTCAGCCTCCTTGATTACATATATTTGGGCATGCAATTTCCTCCACATCTCCTAGATTAGCTGCAATATGGTATTGTCAACTCTTCAAGTTTAAACACTGAATAAAAAAAAGGACTCAAACGTTCCTAGTTTAAACTCTATAGCCCTTATGACTCTTTAAGCAAATAACCCTGAACTTTTCTATGACTTGGCATAATGCTCTCAAGTAAAGAAACCCTCAAATATTTCATTTTTAAAAGAATTTGAATGTACTATAAAACTATTTTCCCAGAAATGGCTGTTGTCTGGAGTTGAGAAAGTAGAACAAGCGTACTATACAGCCATGATCAATACCAGCATATTTGCAGAGGTAAATAAACTAGTCTTTTTCCATTCAGCACAACATAGCAAGATGTGTTGTGTAAAACCACAAGCCAGCCCTCCTTAGTTGTGGAACAAGAACTTGCTTATTACCAGTTCCTTTCCCCCATCCTTTTATGGCCCAGTGCTGAATGTTCAAAGTGTTAGGATAGAAAGATTCCTGGTATACTCTTTGTCTGAAAAGTGACTTTCAAGTCTTAAGAGATATAAGGGTGTTGTCACACAGTTTTCTTGGAGGGAAAGAATATAGGGAAAAGTGACAGTGGATATATGTTAAGTAACTAGCAACATGTGTTGGGCAGACACCATTTTCAGAAGCTACAAACCCCTGACTAATGAAGTCCAATTATGCAAAGAGGCGGGGCTGCTTTAAGAAATCACAGAACTGAATCCAAAACACTGCACATCCTTATTTCCATTTTTTCCCTGCATATTGACTTGTGGCTGCCATAGCCTAAGTCTGAACTAGATAGAAAAAGAACTTTAATAAGCCACAAGTGAATTTTTTTAAAGAGATGCTAATATATTTAGAACATTTTGAGTTATCTATGTTGTGTAAGTATGTAATTAATTGACAAAACTGACCTACATAGATGGTTAATTTCCACATATTAATCAGACTGGAGATTGATAAAAATATTTCTGTAGTTATCTTTTCCAAGTGCTCCATAACAATGACTATGAGAATTGGTTTCAATATTCCTTAGAATGAACACTGAATATGCATAATCTGCATATTATATTTATATGCTATATGTAGGTAATAACATCATCAGAAATACTATAGCATCTCCCTTCCGGTAAGATCAAGGGTATTTATTTATTTATTTATTTATTTATTTATTTATTTATTTATTTATTTATTTATTTATTTATTTATTTATTTACTTACTTACTTACTTACTTACTTACTTACTTACTTACTTACTTACTTACTTACTTACTTACTTACTTACTTATTTATTTATTTATTTGGGAATCTTCTATGCCGCCCTACTCCCTAAGGACTCAGGGTGGCGTACAGCATTAAACTGTTCTAAAATAGACTTTTTTTCTCTGGTTTGCCCATGTGCTGTTAAACAACTATAACAACTTCTCCTATCCAGATTCTGTTTAAGGAGAAGAGGGATGTCATTCCATCTTTCTGAGAATCAATATTTTAATAGCTGCTTCATCATTTCCAATCCTAGTCAGGTCAAGAACTGAGAAGACAACTGCAGTTGTGCATACTATACTCCCTTCAACTTCTTTCCAGGTTAAATTAAAACCAGTTTCCAGGGTTGTGAATGCCAAAGATGCACTGGGAAAAATTGGCATTCTCTCTTATTTTGATTTTAATATTTCTGTCAGACTTTGAATGATAATAAATTTTATCTCAGTGTGTTGGACTGGATGACCCAGATCTAGTCATCTACTCAATTAAGAAGATCACTGTCCTATAGACCAACCTAATAGAGTTAGTGTTGTAAAAATTAAAGTGATAATTATGCTTTCTGAGGAATATTATATAAAAATAATAATAAAAATAATAAAAATCTTCCTTTCAGCAAAAGGAGATTTACTTCAACTTTTATTTCTGTAATTGCCTATTTTCTTCTTAGTATGAGTGTTGTGCACGTGTAAGATTTATTACATATCCTTCTTCAAAATCACAATGCAATTCGTAATAAAATGCATATCTTTGGTTTATATCGCTTTTCAGGAGAATCAAATTAAGAGATGCTCTTTGTGCAGGTGGATTTCTTTTTTGCTACCTGCTAGAAATCTGCATTCAGTATCTGTATAGTAGCTGCCTAATGTAACCAGAGATTAATATGCTAGAAAACCACAATTTATGATAGCTAGGATCGCACAAGTATCGGCTGACAATACTGTGTCACATTTTATTTCAAAGAAGTAGCATTAACAATGGCTTATAGTAATAACAGTAATGCTTCTTCCCCTTAGGGAGAGGCAGAGAATGCTATCGTGCCACATGATCTCATTTCTTTTAAGCTTTGCACTAACCGCTGACATATCACATAAATGCCTCCTTTATTACCTGCCAGTGATTGTCTTCTGTATTGGGAATAGCCCCTGGAACCTATGCCCACATGCCAGCAAAGTGCTTCACTTACTCCATGTGAATTTCTCTCTGTTTAGTGTTCCATGAGGCCTCTTTATACACCTGACCGTTCTTGCTAACTCAGGTAGCCTAAATTACACTGCCTATGAAACACGGCCTTTGTTCAATTGCCTGGGACTGGAGTGGGCAGAGACTTGGGTTCTGTTTTTAAATTTGCCAAGAAAGCGTTTTGCCATTTAGCCCACTTTACACAGTGTCCAGCAAAGAGCTGGTCACACTTCTCTGTATGATTTCAGGTTTTATCATTTCAACTACTTCTAAACAATGTTATGTTTCAGGTCCTGGCATATACTTACAAGCCCCTTAGTCATTCCAATGATGAACATTTCAAATTGTCTCTATAACATACCTTCTTTCAGTTTCAATATGGAGAAAAATGAATGCATTAGTTTTACCATTCTGTTCTCATTTACACGAGCTTAAAGAGCACATTTTTCCTGTTATGCAATGATTACTGCAACATGCATCAATTCTGACTTAGCATACAGTCAGAAATATTACAGCAAAACCAAAGATCACGTGATGCATCTACTATAGCTGTAAATAATTATTGTCGTTGTAATATCATTTCCTGTCCGCTCAAGACATATTTTTGAACTTTTATACATGGGTGGTTTGGTTTTAGAATCATTTTATAGCATTTGTAAAGTGTTACGAATATATTTGTAGCAAATTTTATAATGTACTGATAGTCATACCATAACAATAATACTGGACAATGATGTCTATGGAGATTCTCGGTTATACAGGTCATGGTTGTCCCAAAGGTGCCTTTGCAAGAGGCAACTGGGCTTTCTTGTTTTTTCTTTGAAGATGTTTCGCTTCTCATCCAAGAAGCTTCTTCAACTCTGACTCTGAAGAAGCTTCTTGCATGAATAGAATAGAATAGAATAGAATAGAATAGAATAGAATAGAATAGAATAGAATAGAATAACAGAGTTGGAAGGGACCTTGGAGGTCTTCTAGTCCAACCCCCTGCTTAGGCAGTAAACTCTACCCAACTTCAGACAAATGGTTATCCAACATCTTCTTAAAAACTTCCAGTGTTGGAGCATTCACAACTTCTGGAGGCAAGCTGTTGCACTGATTATTGTTCTAACTGTCAGGAAATTTCTCCTTAGTTCTAAGTTGCTTCTCTCCTTGATTAGTTTCCACCCATTGCATCTTGTTCTACCCTCTACCATGAGAAATGAAACATCTTCAAAGAAAAAACAAGAAAGCCCAGTTGCCTCTTGAAAAGGCACCTTTGGGACTGGACAATGAAATTGTTATCATGAACTGTCATTAATATCTTCAGTAATACTGACAACAGTCTAAAATGATTTTAATTGTCATTATTCTTTATCCAAGTAGTTTTGATTCAGTTTTAGTATGGTAAAGTTCTACCAAGACCAAAGCAAATAGATTTCATTCAAAAATTGTTAATCATTTGGCCAAATCACTTGACTATGTCAATCATCTTTACCATTCACAACCTTAAAGCGTAGCTCTTTATTGATTAGAATGGAGATGGTAGTTAGATTCTCCTCCATCCTGTTAATAGTTTCATCGCTGGAATCAGATTCAAGTTTATCTTCTGAAGCTGTACAGGTTGACTGCTATAGGCAATAAATAATAACCAACATAGCAAATACAGTCTTCCATTCTGCTAAGGCTGGACTTGAACTCATGATCTGACGCTTTCTAGCCTGGTGGCTTAACCACTAGACCAAACTGGCTGTCTATTATTATTACTATTCTATAAAACACATAACTTAAAGAGATGTTCTTGATCTAAACTGTTACCTATCATTTATAATGTATTGGAAAAATACAATGGACCGTTTATTAAACCTGCGAGAGAAATAATATTTCTAATTGATTTCACTGTGCAGATGAATAAGCACTGTTCTTGTCAGTTTGTAAATATAATGCCACAAATCAGAAAGCTAAGATATAATAACACTTTAAAGTTCAGTTATAGCTAAAATACTCCAGTGACTCAGAAGCAATGGTGAACGTGTAGAATTGAAAGAGATCTCATTTTATTAAATTTGTATACCAGAACAATAGACACAAGATGCATTTTTATTCCACATTTTGAATGCAAAAATAGCATTGCTCTACAAGCTGTCTAAACAATGCCTGTGAAGGACAGTAACAACTAAAATGGAATATCCCTGGGAAAGTGTAATAATGCAAACTTAGAATGCAAGATGAAGGAAATTGCCTTATTTTCTTTGCTCCAGTAATATGAACTTAGAGATCCCACACTGTTTGCTTTAGTTTTTGGTTTGCCAGGTGCAATGAGACACAAGGACAGAATGCACTCAAGATATTTGTCTGGCCGATTTTCTTTCTTTTTTTGGTTTTCATTCAAATCCTGTTGCATATATTAACACATCCTCTTTTCCACATCTGGCAATGGATTTTTGCAATGGCTACTTTCATTCAATACTACTGTTGATTCACAAGATTAAATAGTTAAATGTGCTAATAGTTTTGGTTAATTAATTAAAACGTGCTAAATATTTATTAGCCAATAATAACATTCTGTCCATCTTATATCTAAATTATTTTGTGACTGCTCTATAATTGTGTAAAATAATTTTTGAAAAAAATCTGATTAGATTTTTAACAAGGAATAATTGGATCTGATAAAATGGTTTACTATTTTATTCAATCATGAAGAATTTACTTCATACAAAGTTATTTTTAAAAGAAAATATTTTCCATCATGTCAAAATACATTGCTTTCCCCACTTTGACCTTGAAAATCAACCAAGAATATGTCTTAGGAATAGAAATGATCTCAAATTCACCTTATTTCTTAATTTGGTTTTAATGTTGTACCATTTAATTAAAACTTGTTTTAATTAGTCCAGAGTTATGCTTCATTATTCTTCATTGTACTGTCCGACTATGATACTGGTCCTTTTGTTTCCTAGCTTTATTGTAACTAAAGAGATGACCTGGTAAACTAAAACTCAAGACTGAAGTATTTGCAGATTGAAATTTCTGCTCTGTAGCCATTTTAAGAAAAAAGTTGCCTTTTATTTTTTTTAAAAAAAAGAATAACCCATTCTGCTGCCAATTATTCTCTTCTCTAATATACATTGAAGATTTGTGTTGCATATTATGAACAATTAAACTGGAATGTTAAGTAATTAGGTAATCCTGTTTTATTTAGAATATTAAATAAAATTAGCTTTTAAAAATGCAAAGTTTAAAAATGCTAGCTGAGGACAGAATGTAGTCAGCATCATTCTTTCACCTTTCACAGGAAAGTGATTTCCTGTTATGGAAAAAACAAGTTAAACTATCGTATTTTTCATTTAATTCATTTTTTCAATGGGGAAAAGAAAGATCCAGAAAGGGAAGGATTGCTTATTGCAGGCGGGAACCCAAGGCAACTCCTGTCTGAAAGCAATTGAGAAAATAATAATGAGTTCTTGATGTTGCCTTGGCTTTAAAAAGGCATCACAGCATGCTCCTAAAAAGCTAAGAACAACTCATCTAATTGCTGGGAATTTATCTTCCTGGTCATATTACCCTGGGTATTCATTTAACACTCACATCTCTTTCTTTGCCAGCTAACCTCTCAAAATCTGACCTCATTTTAACATTGTTGGTAAATTCCTGGGTCTTCACACCATTCTCCATTAGCTGCCCTGTCATTGATACTGTGATTCAGATGGCAGTCTTAGTCCTTGCCAACAAAGAGGCAATGAAGTCCACTTCCTGTTTAGTAATTAAATCATTAAGATTCAATAACTGCATCTTTGAGGTTTAAGTGATGCTCAATGTCACTGGAACACAATTGCCTCATTTTGGATCATTAAACGGAGTGTGGTCTGTCTGATCATCATTGTTTTTAGAATTAAACGATTGCCAGAGAAATGTCTGACCTGTAGATTCTGTGAGCATGATTGCATCAGATGTCTTCCAATAAAATCCAGGATTCTAAAAAAAGAGAGACTTTGAGGGCCATAACATCATTCCAAACAAATTTACTTTCACTCTGATGATGAGAGAAGTCAAAAAATTATATCCCATAAGGCAGGGGTCAGCAACCCGCGGCTCTGGAGCCACATGTGGCTCTTTCATCCCTCTGCTGCAGCTCCCTGTCACCAGTCGGCTCCACAATTGATAGGGCTTTCGGTTAGGACAGGTAGAGGAAAAAGGACACCATGCAGGAGGAGACTCTATGGTGGGAGAACCAGACTTCCGGTTGGCAGAGGAAAAAAGGACGCCAATCTAGGAGAAGACTCTATGGTGGGGGAACAGGACTTCTGGTCGGCTCCAGAATTGAACAGGGGGCTTCCAATTTGGACCTTTGTGGCTTTTTGAGTGTTTAAGGTTGCCGACCCCTGCCATAAGGAATGAGGACATGGGGAGGCAACTAGTTGTAGATAATGCAGGCTGCCACTGCCATCATTCATTGACTTTGGCCATGCTGTCTGGAGCTCACAGAAGAGTTGAAGTCCTAAAGATCTGTAGAGAGTGCATTGCCTGCCCCTAAATCATGTTTCCCTTACCCACAACACTGTGGATGAGCACATTCTTTGTCTTCCAAGTCCACATGACAAGTTATTTTTAAAAAATACATTTTGCAGTGGCA
The DNA here is from genome assembly GCA_023053685.1 of Diadophis punctatus similis. Lineage (NCBI taxonomy): Eukaryota > Metazoa > Chordata > Lepidosauria > Squamata > Dipsadidae > Diadophis > Diadophis punctatus. Next base: position 198,455,176 of record JALIGW010000002.1, read on the forward strand.
AAGTAATCATGAAAAGACAGTTAAGCTATTAGATACTTCAATATGCCTCCGTTTCAGTGTGAAAAGTTACATAGTAAATCTTTCTTTTCAGGAGTCTATGGGAGTATATTCCTAACCACTATGGTTCTGCCCTTTATACTTGCACTGTGACATTGTATATGGCACTAAGGGGCAGAGTAGTGCGGCCTGTGCTAGATTTTCCGTAAATAAATAGGAGTATTTGCATTGGTGTATTTAAAAAAAACCAATGCCATGCCAATGTGGCCATGCCATGAGAGTTTCAAAAAGATTTGGAATTGCTGTATGAAATGCCAGCTGGGAAGAAAAAAATACATTAGAAGTGAAGGGAGGAATTACACATTCACTCTGTTTAACAGCATGCACTAAATGGAACATCAAAGTCAGCATCAAAGTCAGCAAGTGAATCAAAGTCAAAGTGAACCGCTCCAAACTTGACTGTAGAAAATATGACTTTAGCAACAGAGTGGTAAATGCCTGGAACTCACTATCTGACTCTGTGGTTTCGTCACCAAACCCCCAAAACTTTACCCTTAGACTGTCCACTGTTGACCTTACCCGATTCCTAAGAGGTCAGTAAGGGGCGTGCATAAGTGCACCAGCGTGCCTATCGTCCCTGTCCTAATGTTCCCTCTTATCAGTACCCATCTTATGTATATAAACAATGTTATATCTATGTATATTACCAACACGTACTTGACAAAAATAAATAAATAAAAATAAAAATAAATAAGATGTGTGCCATTCTTTTTAAAGCCTCCCTCTCCAGTCCTACCCTATATTATAGTGGAGGGCTCTGGGAAGAAGGATTCATTTTCATTCTCCATTGTCTAGAACTTAACCAATTACATGCAAGATCAGATACTATCCAGTAACCCCAAATCTCAAACCTCTGCAGCTGTAGGAATACAGGAAATTGGCTAGTCTTTTTTATTATTATTGATTTGTATTATACATGCAACTTGGGTTTGTAATCCATCAATGCTGAGTGGTTTACAGAAATGTCATTTCAATATTCAGGTTAAAAACATGCAAAATCAAACAAAAGAAAAACAACAACTCACACATGGTGTTTTGAATTCAGGAACAGTTCTTGGTCTTCTTTCCCATTCCCAAAGGGAATGGAATTTCTGAAGGGCCAGAATTTCAAAATGCCAACAGGGAAAGAGCCATCCTTATCTCTATTGGCAAACTATCACAGAGAAAGAAGCCTCTTCCATCACAGTTCCTGATGTTGACATTGTCGTGGAATTGTTGGGATATTGACATTGTCTTGGGATGTTTATCACTATGAGCCACCCAGATTCGTTTTTAAGGTGGCTGGTCATACAAATCATTAAACCCCAAAATAAATAAATCCACAGCAATTTCTTCCTATTGGACAGGCAGATTTTGCAGAGCTGACAATCTCATAGTTACCCAGGTGTTGATTCATGAAATACTTCAAGTCAATGAAAACCAATATCTTGAACTGCATCTTGAAGTCTTGTTTATTTGTGTGTTTACATTTTGACAGGCAATGGTCTTCCAGCCATCTAGTAATGGAGAGGAGACAAGCAACCTATTTTATTTTTTTACCAACCATCATGGTGCACCCTAAAGACGGGAATTGGTAGCTTGAAACAATCGGGAAGACTTCTCAAAAGCTTGACCTAGTTGGCAATAGGCAGCATTTGTTCAAATGTTTCAGGGAAGGCATAACTTAAAAGAAGGGCAGGCAATCCTTTTGTAGCCAGGAGCCAGAGTTTTAGACATTGATTTGGCTTCTAAGGGCAACATAGGAATAACATCACCAAGAAGAATGGGGCTGAGTTTTCAATCCTTCTTTCCTTTCCTTTTGGAAATTGAAAAATATTACAGCATTGTGGGGGTTTTTTAAATAGTGACTGATGTTGAGACCACAATAAAAGGGAGGTGGGGAATCAAATAGAACTGGAAATTGCAAGAGGGGCTTAGAGTGATGCCAAAACAGTGGGCTAAACTGGGTGAATGAATCATTTACCAATGTGATTGTTCTTATGTGTGCAAGAGCCAGTTTTTAAGGTCTCTGCGAGTGAAAGCACCTACTGTATATTTCACTGAAATCTCACTGAAATCAGAGGAACCTCCCCAGCTTGAATCACATCATTCTTTTTAATTTATCTGGCTTGTAATTCAGTAGGCTCCGTTTGTGTTAGTTTGGATAAATGAATGAATAAATAGATAATCAGATACTCTTCACTGGAACGAAGTAGTTTTGACAATAGGTCTTAATGATATTAAAAGAATCCACCATGTCAAAGAAAAGGCACTTCCGGGGACAGAGGTTATACAATGTATTAGGCATGACAATGCACAGGGGGGGAAAATAAGCATTTCATGCATTGGAAATTATCTTTTGATCTCAGGAAGACTCACAAAGCCCAATTAATCTGAAGCGACTGGCTCAATGCCAGACCCAACTTCAGCAATCCGCACTATAGGTTGGCTGCTGAAGTCCACACACTGGCAGAGGGCCCAGGTCTAAGCAGAAACAATGTAGAATCATGCTTTCTCCTCAGGCTTCTATTTTAACTATGCTTCCTTCTTTTGGGGGGTTTGTTAAAAACAGATCATGCCAAACTAAGCTTATTTCATTCTTTAACATAGTGACTAAATTAGTAGACCAGCGAAATACTGTGGACATAATATACTTAGACTTCAGCAAGGCATTCAACAAAGTAGACCACAACCTACTTTTTAATAAGCTAGAAAAAAGTGGGATAGATAGCATCATCATCAAATGGATTTGTAACTGGCTGACAAACCGTACTCAACGAGTAGTCCTTAATGGTACTACAGCTATATGGAGGGAAGTAAGCAGTGGGGTATCACAAGGTTCCATCTTAGGCCCAGTACTCTTCAACATCTTCATAAATGACTTAGATGAGGGAACAAAAGGGGAACTTATCGAATTTGTGGATGATACTAAACTGGCAGGAATAGCCAACACCCTAGATGATAGGCTCAAGATCCAGATGGCTCTTGACAGACTTGAACACTGGGCCCTATCTAACAAAATGAAATTCAACGTAGAGAAAAGTAAAGTCTTACACTTAGGCAAGAAAAACCAAAAGTATACATATAGACTGGGTGAAACCAGGCTTAATAGCAGTAACTGTGAGAGGGATCTTGGAGTCTTAGTGGACAACCAATTAAATATGAGCCAACAGTGTACAGCGGCAGCCAAAAAAGCCAATGCAATCCTAAATTGCATTAACAGAGGGATACAATCACGATCAAGTGAGGTACTAATACCACTTTATAAAGCCTTAGTAAGACCACACCTAGAATACTGCATCCAGTTTTGGTCACCACACTATAAAAAGATGTTGAGACTCTAGAAAAAGTGCAGAAAAGAGCAACCAAGATGATTAGGGGACTGGAGGCTAAAACATATGAAGAACGGTTACAGGAACTGGGCATGGCTAGTCTGGTGAAGAGAAGGACCAGGAGAGACATGATAGCAGTGTACCAATATTTGAGGAGCTGCCAGAGAGAGGAGTGGGTCAAGTTATTTTCCAAAGCACATGGAGGCCAGACAAGGAATAATGTATGGAAACTGATCAAGGAGAGATTCAACCTAGAAATAAGGAGAAATTTTCTGACAGTGAGAACAAACAACCAACGGAACAGTTTGCCTTCAGAAGTTGTGGGAGCTTCATCATTGGAAGCTTTCAAGAAGAGACTGGACTGCCATTTGTTAGAAATGGTGTAGGGTCTCCTTCTTGGGCAGGGGGTTGGACTAGAAGACCTACAAGATCCCTTCCAACTCTGTTAATCTGTTATAAATCTGATTGGACTACTCTTTCTGGAAAGGCTTTTAGGTCTGCTATCACATAACCAGGTCAGTTATTTACTGTGGATTTACCAGTTCCTTTGTTGATAATTAAATAATACAGCAATGACTCTATTAGTTATTCCACCTTCTCTACCACGGTTATGTCCCATTAATAAATCCTGGAAACAGTTCTGTAGGGAATGCTTTATAGACCTAATGCTGCTTGCTTGATAGCTTCCTGGCTGATGCACACAGAAGAAACCTTCCAATGAAACATGCAGAACAAGTCGGCTATGGAACTGCAACTCTAAGCATAAAATAGCTGTAGAACACACTAATGAAAGCCATTGTATGATCTTTGGATGTGAAAGGAATTTCAATGTGGTGAGAACCTGAAGAGTTTATATTAGATCATTAGTGAAAGAAGCAAACATAAGCACAAACCTATGCAATGTTGCTCATAAGGCCCACATTTTTCATAGCGTTTGGAGAAGTGCAACCTTGGTAACAGACTCCCTCATCCACTGAGAACAATGAGTCACGAAAACAAACTATTCACAAAGATATTTTCAACTTTGGTTCCTGTGGGCAGTTCTGAATGAGGACCTCAGAAGGGAATATGCAAAAATATTTGCACTATAAATGGCACTTTATTTTGCCTAAAAGCAACTCTCAGGTTGCTAAAGTTGCTAAAAGCAACTTTCAGATTCTTTTCTTTCCTTTTTTTGCAGGAACTTTCTCGGTTTAATATGGTAACAACCTACAGATATAAATTAAAAAATCTGCAGTATCAATTCAACTATAAATGGCAGCAAGTTCAACATTTCTAATCCTTGAAAACTGAGCAGAAAAACACTTTATGCTGGATGACAAAAGAAAATATGGACAAATAAAAAAAATACTACAATTTGATTTGGCAGGACTATTTTCCTAAATGATTTTCTATGACAGTTTTTCATACTCACATTATACACCTGTCATAGCTTAGCTAACTTATGGATGTTATACCATGGCCACCCAGGTTCCAAGGAGGGTAGCATTTTTCCAAATCTATTCAGGCCTTATTTTGTTGTTGTTAGTTGCGAAGTCGTGTCTGACCCATCGCGACCCCATGGACAACGTTCCTGCAGGCCTTCCTGTTCTCTACCTGGAGTCCGTTTAAGCCTAAAGGCCTTATTTAGAGAGCTCTAAAACTTTTTCCAATGATTCTTAGGGATATCTCCCTCCCAAGTATCCTTAGGAACATCTCCAAGTAAAAAAAAACAAATAAAATCAATAAATCATAAAGCATTATGTTTTCACCTGTGGTCTTGCCATTGGAAGAAGAATTACTTCCCAGGTGTAAATTAACTGGCCTTCTAGGCCAAGGGTCAGCAACCTTAAACACTCAAAGAGCCGTTTGGACCCGTTTCCCACAGAAAAGAAAAAACCCGGGAGCCACAAAACTCTTTTGACATCTAAAATGAAGATAACACTGCATATATCGTTTTTTACCTTTATGCTATGTATTAAAAAACCTATAGTGTGAAATCAATGAACTGCTACAGAGAAAACAAATTTTTATTTCTGCATGCAACAAAAACATTTTGAATTCTGAAAAAAAGATGGGCTGAAAAGCTCAATATGCTGGCGGGTGTTGCACATTGGCGGTTGTGATGCATATTTTGAGCGACAGGGAGCCACAGGAGAGGGATGAAAGAGCCACATGCGGCTCCAGAGCCGCGGGTTGCAGATCCCTGTTCTAGGCTAATGGCTATATTTTACTGACTAGAAAAAGCCATCTCCTTAAATAGTAACCTTCCTATGTTGTATGTTGAAGACTGCCTCTAGGCCTTGTAAAACTATGGAGGGATGGTTAAATGTTAAACTATTATTAGACAAATAATAGTACAAATGCTACAAACATTTTGCTATAAAAACATTTTCCAAATACCTTGGAACATCCTATTTCCAATTAGCAAAGATCTTGAAATTATACCAAGGATTCTGTGGATCAGCATCAATGATCTCTGTCTTAGCACTGTTGTAGCTTCGTATTCCAACCTGAGAAGCATTTATAAGGAAAACCCAATGTGAGCCATATTCTTCTCTACTCCTACACTCATGATGCTTGAAAGTTATCAGCTAGGATGAAAGGGTTAACCCTTGTGGAAGAAGCTGAACTCACAGCAGTAATTTATTTATTTGTTTGTTTGTTTGTTTGTTTGTTTGTTTGTTTGTGACATTTATATACCGCCTCACAGTGCAAGCACTCTCTAAACGGTTTACACCAGTAAACAATGTATATTTACATTGCCCCCAACAATCTGGGTCCTCATTTTACCTACCTCGGAAGGATGTACCTCGGAAGTAATGGGTTATTCTTAACCAGGCTCTGGATTCAGGACATGTGACTACTTGACTTTTCTTAAAACTTGGATGGTAAGGTCTCTATTGCTACTGTTTTGTTCTCTAAATCAAATTCTGTGCCATAAAGAGGGGATATGACAAAACTTCAGTTGTCAACGGTTTAACTGCAGCTGCTATATGCTAAGTTCCTGTTGCATGAAAAATAGGGTAATATGGCCACAATGCTTCCTTGTACCTTCAGGGGAAGGAGGAAACTGCCTAGAATTGAAAGTTTACAATTTCCAGAGGTATGAAAAATCATCCCCAAGGAATTGAAATATGCCTTCTATGTAAATTTTTTCCCATTGATCATCCAAGTCTGAATTCTTTTGCAAAACTTATATTAATCTTGTCATAATTCATCATGAATGTTACTCCTTGTAGAAAGGTATTCCAGAGCATAGAGCCCACTATAGCCCTATTAATGTTTGCCAAAAAAAATCACCATGTCACTTGTGTATAATAGTACTGTGATATACAGTACCTATTGTAGTTGAGGAAGCGGGATGAAATTCTGTTTTGATGCAATAACACAGGGGTTCCCAAGCTTGGCAACTTTAAGACTTGTGGACTTCAACTCCCAGAATTCTCCAGCCAGCTTTGCTTTGCTGGCTGGAGAATTCTGGGAGTTGAAGTCCACAAGTCTTAAAATTGCCAAGTTTGAAGACCTCTGCAATAACACATACCTTACCTATCTTCTGATAGGTCCACAGATACAAAGTTGACCAACTCTATTACAACTTTATGATTAACATTCACATATATTTTGTAAGTAAATGTAAATAAGCCGTATTCAACTGATGTCACATTCTAGCTGCCTCTTAATTTTGCCATTGAAAGATGTTAAAATTAATTAAAATTTCTGGAAGTATACATTATTCTCTATTATTTAAAAGAAGATACAATAGCACTGGGCCTCTTCAGAGCAAGCATTTATTTTAAAAAGCTTCTTTATTTTGTTAAGTTGTCTAGAACAGGTGTCTCCAACCTTGGCAACTTTAAGACTTGTGAACTTCAACTCCCAGAATTCCACAGCCAGCAAAGCAAATAATAAAGCAGTCAGCAAAGCAAATAATAAAGCAGTCTTTTAAAAAATAAGTCTAATAATTTGAACATTCTACAGACATTTATAGTTATTCACTTACCCCCTTGCATCCAGTTCAGCAGAAAATAAAAATCTGCGTGTCTCTCCCAGCTATTTGCCTCTTTGCAGCTAGTTTCAGTTTTATTTTAGCACGTGGCAAATCAGCTGGGGGTCGGGAAGCTGCTAAGGACTTGCTTGTCTTAACAAGCTCTTCCCAAAGGGTGGGGGGCTACATTCATTGTATAAGACGCACCCAAGTTTTCACCCTCTTTTGGGGGGTAAAAAGGTGCATCTTATACTCCAAAAAATACGATATGTGAATTAGATCTCATTAATCATAATTAATGATTATAATTAATTAGTTTCAATCAACTCTAAAGGAATTAAGTAAACCTTGCACATACACAGGTCTTTCCAGCTTTTGATTATTTTAACAAATTGTCATTCTTGCCTTTCTATCTATTTCAAACTAGTGATGGTTTTTAGCATTCATTCCAGTGCTGCAGCAATGCTTAGATACTAAAGCTTCACAAGCAAGTAAATCATTGGTGTCTGGCTTGAACTTTACAAAAGCTACTTAGTACAAATAAATAACCAAGATGAAACCATTTTAAGTAGGATAAATTGGATTGCCCTTTGTTAACATGTTATTGCAGTTTCTTCTTATACTCTTGCTTTTTTCTCTGTCTTTCCCATGGCTTCATGGACAACTTGCGTTTAATGCTAGGTGATGGTTGATATAAACCTGTGGTTTGAATGCTGGGAGACAAAGTGCTGCATTATTTCAAGGCTGTGTGTTGAATTAATAACATTCATTCAACTTCTTATAAAAATAGATTTTTTTTGCTTAGAAGCTACCAATGCTTTTTCCAAAACGTCTGATAAATGTGCAATCTGAAATTACTATGAATGATATCCAGATTTTAAAAATTCAGTTTATCAATTAGTTATATGAAGCATGAAGAAGCATTCTAAGATAAATCAGGCTTGGTTTAAGTTCTACAAAACTTTTTAAAATGGTTTCAACATAACTGATTTAAAATGGCTTCATCATAACTGACTTGGTTCAATGTAATGTTATTTAAAGGAGTAGTTTAAACAAAAAGTTGAATTCACCAGTTATTTTAAATCTAAATTTATCCCATAATGTAAGTTTTTTATTATATATATATATATATATATATATATATATATATATATATATATATATATATATATATATATATATATATATATATCACATAGCAAGAAACTTCGAATATGGCTTTGTAGAAAAAGAGAAATTGTTGTTAGCATCATCATAAAGAATACTAGTTTCCAAAGTAAAATATGAAAATATTCAAGTAGCTATTAGTAAGAAAAATGTGATGGTGGCAGGCAAAAAGGTGCGAGAAAGATGCAAAGAACACATGAGTAATAAGAAAATTAGAGAAGTGAAAATGATGACAAGATGGAAGAAAGTTTAAGAATAGACTGAGCAATGAGAGAGGAAAAACTGGATCAAAAGATGGGAAAAGCTTAATGAGGAAGAACAAAAGAGTGATATGAATGGAGAAGATGAGCAAGTAAGAGAAGAACTATAGGCTAAGTCAAAACTAGAGGAAGAGACTTACAAGTGCATTCAACTCAGCAGGGGGTTGGTATTGTACCTGGGAGGTAAGGAACCATTAGAGTAATTACCCCAGATGGAAATAGTTATGCAATATTTTTCTTGTATATATATTCTTGCTGTACAAAGCAGAAGTGATTTATTTCATTATCTCAAAGGATGTCAATCTCCAAGGGTTTAAAGACTTCACAGAAATTTTTTTTACCATTATTTTGGTCCTATTTGTTAAAGACCCTTATATGAGCAGCAATGCAATTCGACTGATTTAGCTAATTGTTTTAGTAAAATAGCTAGAGTATGATAAATAATAAACCAGTTAAATTCACAACTAGGAGGTGGCTCTGTAACAATTTTGTTGGATTTCCCAGGGAGAGATGGAAAGAGATACATTCCTGGTTTTTGTTTTGTTTAGTTTTCCTTTTTTAAAAAAAACTCTGATTCTAGAATTGGAAAAGGACCAGTTCCTTGGAAGAAAGCAGCTCCCAAACCCAGGAAGTCCCCATATCAGCAGAAGGATTACATGTTTATGGGGAAAATGTTTGCACATCTTTTGATGTCTTGTATGTTTTGATTATGAGACCTCCCACTGAAGACAAGACAAGCTCCAATTTATTCTTTCAAAATACCCAGCTTTTGTGGAAATGATACAAGGCAAAAAAAAAAGCTACTGTCCTGAATATTTCTTAAAATTGTTCTTTGCCATATGTTTCATTTATATGCATTTTCTCTCGTAATTCTACAAGTGTGATCTTAGTCAACACCTCCTGTTTCAAAGCACTTTCACTATATTGAACAAATATAGTGCTTTGAAGTTTAAAAAGATTCTCCAGTAGGATGTTTGACGTGACATCTACCTCCCTCCAAATTATATGAGCCAGCCGTATGTTGTACCAAGACTTTCAGATTTGGTCCTTCATTGTAACTGATCATTGTTTGGGAGGCTGTAGAGGCTGTGGAACTCGCCTGTTCTTCCGATCCACAAAAGACAAGGCTTGTTCAGTTGCTGGCACCACATCATTTGCTCTGCATGGTCTTTGTCAAGGTGCAGATCTGAAAATTGTTAATTGTTGTGGGATTGTGGGGGGGAGGGAAGGCTTATTAGTGAAAGAGTACAAAAACAAGCTTCCAGTAAAAATGGAGGGCAGCATCCATGGCCTTGTGCTACAGATAACAAGCTGTTTCTTTGGAAAGTTTGTTTGTTCTTTCTCTTTTAATCTCTTTATTTCTTTTCTCTTCTCTTCTGACCTTACTAATGAATACGGAAGGAGGGGGGATTTTTGAATCATGGTGATATCATGGGTTAACACCCCCTTTCTTCCTTTTACTTTTTGAATGTAAATTCTTTTTTGGACATTCTTACTTCTTGCCCGGCATTGACTCTGTTTTTTTTTTCACATAACACAAGCCAATGCTCTTTGGTTATGCATAGTTAACATTTTGCTAATGGGAAGCCAAGATTCTCTCAGCAGCTCAACAACATTTTCAAATGCACCCTGGCGTTGTTGTAGCAACTGGTGGCTGATCTGTGAATAAAGCAGATGCCATTGTGGCCGGCTAAAGAGAGAACGATCCATCACCCAGATACTGCCACTCCTCCTGCCCAAACAAGTCATCAAAATGACAACGTTAGTGCCACCACTGCCATCAATTAGGGTCCGCGGATCACCTTTAGTCCTCTCGTTATGAAATAAATTGGTGTTATGCTACTAATGTTAAGAATGTGTCAGTCGCTGCCAGTATCTTTCCCAGGGGAAGAGCAATAGCCCACTAAGACACTGACTCTTTGCCAGCTTCCTTTAGTCTGTGATTGATTTTGCACTTTCTTGCAAAAGGGTCTGGCCTAAATAAACACAATATCTATTCTAAGACGTTTCCTTCTCCAGCCTTAAATCTGAATTCAGTTCATTAAACATGCAATTAGACATGGGCAGGCATTAGAATAATCTGTCCAATGCCCATACTTTATACAAAAGCAGTGAGAGAGTTAAATAAATTGTCTTTCTAACTTTGAACAAAAATGGAGAGAGAAAAAAGGGGGCTCCCTCTATTTGGCCTTTCTCTTCTTCTGAGAATCTCACCAGAGCTATTCACCCGGGTTGAATCGCCCCGTTTTACCATTTGCATACTGTGGCAATGCAGTAGCAGAATGTATTTAATAGTGCTGTGTAACATTATTTGCATGGGCCATTTCCCAAATGGTTTAATTGTTGCTCCTACACAAAGCATTCATCACACAACCATTTGCCTCATTCATGGAATTTTATAGAAGGCCGGATGATTTGGCTGTCCTTTCATAATTATTCCATGTTTTCCCTTCTGTCAAATACATTAAGATGAATAAGACAGAATAATCACACAATACTTTTTGATTGATACTGCTAAGAGACCTCCATATGGTAGCAACTAAAGAATGGAAAGAGGGCGGGAGAGAGAGAGAGATTAGTATTCCAAGAAGAAAGCAAAAAAAAAAAAAATGCCAGTGTAGAACATAAATGGTAGCTTGGAGACATCACCCAACAAATCATTTCTTTTTATTTAAGTAATACAAATCCTTGATACTAAAATGAAACAAATTGGGCAGAAATTTGAAAAGTTAGATGCATTTCTCCTCCTGTATTCATTGTCTTAACTGCTAAATTAAGTCAAGCATTTAATTCCTATTTGACTAAAAAAGAATACATATGACTTTCTAAATTTATTTGTCACTTGTTTTAATAAATGAATGTGTCCTTCATCACAAAAATTAACCCTGCCTTATCACTGAAGGAAATAAAAGTGTAGGATTTGTGAGTTTGATTACAGATTGGCTTGGCTTTTTTAAAAAAAAGTCATACAATTGACAAAATGGTATAAATGTTATAAGGGCTGATGAATGTAAGGTACAATATCAAAAATAAGCATTGAACAAGGGTGGGGATTCAGCCAGGAGAGGTGTTTGGTTGGCATCTGTGGGTGTCAACATTGTTTTTAATAATGTTTTTATGGATTGTTGTGAGCTGCCTAAAGTCATTGTATGAAATAGGCCACCACATAAGTCAATAAATAAAAAAAATAAATATGATCACTTTGATGGATTCTGAGTGCTGCTCAGTGGGCATTTTCTATAACAAAGGAAGGGGGAAATCAGGGGCCCCTGTCTAGCACCTTTTTCTCTGTACGATTTTAATTGCCTTCCACCTATTCCCAACAGAGAACCTGCCCTGCTTGAAGTTTTCCATTCAATTTAGAGACTCCTGTTTTCCATGGTTCCAAATGAGGTTAAAGATTGCCTACATATATCCTAATATGATTTGATTGCTTATTTGTACCCTATGACAATCATTAAGTGTTGGAGCTCATGATTCTTGATGAACGTGTCTTTTATTTTATGTACACTGAGAGCATATGCACCAAAGACAAATTCCTTGTGTGTCCAATTACACTTGGCCAATAAAGAATTCCATTCCATTCCATTCCATTCCATTCCACTCCACTCCACTCCACTCCACTCCACTCTACTCTACTCTACTCTACTATATTATACTCTACTCTATTCTATTCTTTAATAAAACCATGTTTGTACTCACTTCTTTCCTTGGGTATAAACACTTATTTCCAGATGATGATTTGCACTGACAATTGAAATATAAACTTAATCCAAGCTACCAATTATTGGCTTTTTACTATCCTTATTTACTTAAACCTAGACTTCAGCATGGCAATTATTGGAGAATATTAAACTGTAGCTTTATATATTGTTGCAACCATATCATTATGGTGACAAGAAATGGATTTGAAATCCTGATTTGCATTTGTCAAAAATGCATGCATAATGAATATTTAACCATTTTGCCTAGGAAAATACAATGTGATCCAGAAGGTCTGAAACATTTAACCCAGCAATGGGGAATCTGGAGCTTTCTGAATGGGGCTTCCATCACTCTGGTCTTTAGCCAACATAATTGGAACTAGTAAGAATTCTACATGTGCATAACCCAACTCTTTGTTTAGTCAATCAATAAATTAGGTTTAAGTCTAAGAGTGGATACAAAGGAGTTTTAATTAATTAGAACAACGTTGCTAAGAATGAACATTTCCTCTTCAAAATACAAGTTTAGGAAAATAGGAAATAAATTATTATGTATTACAAGTTAATGGGCACAATAAGATAGAGCAATCTGTTTCTACAAGATCTAGTTTTAATGATAAATGTAAGCTGTGATATCATATTTATAATAAATTGTTATTATACAGATCTTGTGTATGTAATAGTTATGTTAAATATATGTAGTTTCTTCATATGATACGATTACTGATATATGTAGGGTTTGTTTAATTGTATAATCATTCATGTAGTTTTGTTACCATTAAAAGAAAAAAAAAGACAACTGATGGGGAACAAGTTCAGGCCCATGAGCTAAATCCAGTTCCAGCTCCCCTTTTTAAGCAGGGTCTCATCAAACTCCCAGGGATTTTATGCTTCAGAGTCCTAAGGATGCTTGGAATTAACTCTTCCCACAGAACCCTTCTTCCCCTTTTCCTAGTTTTTGTTATGGGTTGTAGGCAGGAAGCCAAGAAAGAGCCAAGCTTGGAAGATTCCAAACAGCTTGGTCTCTTCTTTCTTCAGGTTGCACCCACTGAGTGGGCCAGCCAGGCAGATTCCTAATGTATGGGTTGTATAACATTGTGTCAGCTTGCCATCAGAAGGACAGCAGCATTTTCTCATATCTTTCACCCACAAGATTTGAGAGTTACTCCAGAACAGAAAGGGAGAATACTTGTGATGTTGAGGGGAGAATAGAAAAAGGAAATACTTTTGCATTCATTGATAAAAATCCATTCCATCAACACAGGAGGAACTTTACATACATCATAATGCTAGACACCTTAGGGAGAAGGGAGTCTGACCGGCGTCAACTCTCACTTCAGTCTCAGTAAAGCGCGATCTGTAGAATAGCATTTCATCACTTGGGCTGATGTCAAAAATCTAAAGCAATTAGGACCTGCTAAGTCCTTGGATGCAAGATCACCAGGAGATACCAGGCTGCAGGCTTGACTGGCAAGCTGGAAACCATTGCCGAGATGGGTAGTGGCAAGCCCCTGCTGCGATCTTTCTACAAAAGCTACACTGCTCCATCTACGGAGTCAAGTTCTGCTTGAGACAATCTTGCCTCTGTCCATAGGACATCAGCGGGCGTCATTTAAAAAAGAAGGGATGGGTTTTTGGAGGAGAGGTTTAGCAAGTATTTCTCAGCTATAGGCACATTGATGGGACAATAATCTCTTTAATAAATTAATTGTATGAGGGTTTTAGCCAATTGTTCTAGTGCCTAAGAATGATGTACTGATCTAATTCTCAGCTTGGGCTGTTCTTTTTTTTCCCTTTCTCTTGTTCTTCGTTCATCAATATGTATATATACAGTATTAGCACTCATTTTAATTTCCAAACTGTAATTTGTGCTGAATTCTGCTGTATACTGCCTAGAATCCCTCTTTGAAGGAGATGGGAGGTTTAGAAATACGAAATATAAATAATATTTCTATATGTGTTATACTGTATATATTATTTGTAAACCTCCCATCTCCTTCAAAGAAGGATAGATAGGGGAGAGGGAGAGAGAGAGAGGAAGAGGGAGAGAGGGAGAGAGAGAGAGAGAGAGAGAGAGAGAGAGAGAGAGAGAGAGAGAGAGAGAGAGAGAGAGAGAGAGAGAGAGAGATTTTTCCCTGACAATATTTTTCCCAAAAGTAAAATCCTGAGTTAAATCCTCTAAAAAGTAAAGAAGCTAACGTATCAGGGTCTCTTGTAGGGAAAAAAACAAAGCTATGAACTGCTACCTTAACATGCAGTGATTAACTAAAACCATGATCTGGATTTCTTAATAAAATCCAAACTGGTTTGCTTTTTTTAAAAAAAATGTTTCTTTTTTGGTGTTTCTTCCAGGAGCACACATTGTATAGAAACTCCTGTTTTTTTTCTCCAAATGAAAGGTTTCAGGACCATAAACTTTTCAGAATAAAAGTAGTGTCGCTGGAATGATGAGAGTGAGAAAATTGGCTGTCTGCAGGGCTTTGGCAACTTTTCTAGAGCATACAAGACCCCTCCCCTCCCCACCCCCAACTCTCTTTGAAGTAAACAAACCATTCCTTAGTTACACTGGCACTAATTTTTTGCATATCGTTAACGTTTGTTCTAGGATGTTCTGATTCTTTTTGCTTTGATACTATTTTCATTTAATACAAAGAACTTCCAGATTACTCCCTTAGTAAGCAATTGGGGTTTTCTGTGTGTCAAAAATTGAGAATAGGAGATTGGGAGGGAGAAAGAGATCAAATCCTTCAGACTGGCTCTGAGCTAAGTGGGTCGTGACATTTGATACAACCCAAGTAGTGTGTTAAATACTGTGAGCTACCTATTGCCATGTGCTGCATATCAATGCTTGTTGGCAAAACTGTGACCGGCAAAAAGAGCACTGGGTTGAATCTGCCTAAACTTCATGTGTTTATATATTTTTCTAATTAGCTTGCTTCTAGGAGCAATCAATTTAGAATACTGTTCCATGAATATTCATTGCTGCATTTGAGAGTTCACACATTCTTTATATGCCCTTTCTTGAAAAATCATGTCACATTAAATCAAGTAAAAGCTCTTTAAATTAAAATAGCTAAACTATTTGTTTCTATTTTGAATTTATAATCTTGAGCATAGACATTCTAATTAAAGATTATATGGATACTGCTAATAAACATTAGGATAAATAATTTTAACTTATCAAAAATAGGGTTTATGATTCTTTTGGTTTCAGGTAATGGTATTTAGGTATTGTCTTGAATAGATATTCTGATATCTTTTTTTTCCTTCCTTCCATCCTTCCTTTCTTCTCTCCCTCTCTTTCTCTTTCTTTTTCTTTCTGCCACCCATCACACAAGAATGGACTCTGTGGTTTACAACAATAATTTTTTGCATTACTGTTGTTAATTATGTTTATTTTAAACTGTTACTTCCCTTGTAGGACATAGAATAAACTGTGCAGAACCTACTCAAGCATCAGTAGTTCATTTTATGCTGAGGCTGTTTTTCCAGCTACAATGAAGTTTGCAATAGCAGTAAGAAAATTACAGAAATAAAATAGTTTGTGTGTTGAGCTTCTTCTATATTGTGTTGGTTTTGTCAACAGACTGAAATAAGATGTGGCATTATTCTTATGTTTATGAAAAGACTTACACTGATCTTTCCTGGAAAGAGTGGCACTGCAATTCCATTTAAAGAAAACTAGATAATTCTATATATCATCACAGCTCAGTTTGGGACATTAAAGCATGATGGGTAAGACGGAGCCTGTCACCATCTCAGGAGATATGTGGGGGTGGATGCTAATCAGTGGTGGGTTCCTACCGGTGCAGTCTTGCCTGTTCATCGCCGCAGAGCCGAAGAAGCTGTTGGCGTTCGCGGCGCGGGGCTTCCCCCGCCCGCTTTCCCCGGCCGCCGGGATGCCACTGTTTGCGTTCTTTTGCCCTCTGCGCATGCACAAAGCGTTCTGCTTGCGCAGAGGGCAAAAGAACGCAAATGGCGGCATCCCGGCGACCGGGGAAAGCGGGCGGGGGAAGCCCCGTGCCGCGAACGCCAACAGCTTCTTCGGCTCTGCGGCGACGAACAGGCAAGACCGCACCAGTAGGAACCCACCACTGATGCTAATGGTGATGATGATTATCATTAAAACCATCCCTAACATCCTTTTGGAGTAGTGTGAAGTGTGAATTGGCAATTGGATCATAATACTCCAGGTACACTACTCCTATTGGGATGGCTGTTCAAATATACACAAAAATGATGGGTGTGGAACAAACATTTATGTGGTACTTTTTAAGACTTTCTTCATTCTGTCATTTTAACATTAAATCTATACAAAGTCAGTGGGTGAAATATACATCGGCTACAGATGTGGAACAGAGCACCACCAGTGTATTTTATCAGATTCCAATTAAACTGTGGAAAAATTAAACTAGAGCCTGTGATCAATAATAGACAAAATGAATATAAATGCCTTGAGTTTAAATTCAGGTCAGAAATACAGTTGCAAATGCATTGCTCTCCTGTAGGATTAAGTAGTATGTGGCCTTTTTGGATGGGATTTCACTTCCCCTTAAAGGTCATAACTCAGACACTGAAATAAAAAATATTTATTATGCTCATAGACCAGCAAAGGAGTTCAGATACTAGATTTGGGTGTTCAACTGACTAGTAATCACACTTAGATTTTAATTTTAGCCTTTTTCTGGGTAGGAATGATTGACTACAATAATAAGCATCTTGCTAATGCTCCATTTACATTTGTAGAGTTTTGTATATGCCTGAGGTACACTTTTGTAAATTATAGTTAATTCAAAATATGGCAGCTTAAAATGGATCAAGCTAGTGGAGAATAACTCGTCATTTTAAAACAGTGCACTGGCTGCAATGGTCAATTGCCAAGTTCCAATTAAGGTCTTGGAGTTTCATTTAAAGACTTAAGAATGTTTGAAACACTA
Organism: Diadophis punctatus similis; assembly: GCA_023053685.1. Taxonomy (NCBI): domain Eukaryota; kingdom Metazoa; phylum Chordata; class Lepidosauria; order Squamata; family Dipsadidae; genus Diadophis; species Diadophis punctatus. The sequence continues at coordinate 198,472,579 of JALIGW010000002.1, forward strand.
AAGACCCCCTTTCTTCCAAATTACAACTATTAGAATCCTTACTGAAGACATTTCTCAGTGCGCCAGTCTCACCTCTAAAAGTATTTTTCAGCTGTGGTGCTTTAATTCTGGAATTCTTTCCCCATAATCTTGTTTAGCATCATTTCAAAGAATGTAAGTAAATTTTAATGCTGATTATCTGCAGCAGACAAAGTAGCAGCCAGACTACAGGAAGATGAAAATGAAGATGAAGAGGAGGGGAGGAAGAGAAGGAGGAGGAAGAAAAAAGAGGAGGAGGAGGAAGAGGAAGAGGAGAAAAAGGAAAGGAGAAGGAGAAGGAGGAGAAGAAAATTTCCATTTCTCATTTCTTTTTGATGGTTCCATGCTTTATTTTTCCTCAGTGATAATAATAATATTTTGAAAAGAATATGCCTTCTGTCTCTGAGGGACTCTTATCTTTGCTCTCTAACACCTTCATAAGAGTAGCTGCATTTGGCAAATTTTATGTTCCATGGAGTTTTAAATGGTCAGTGGCCCTGCTCCTTTGAGAATAACAATCACAGTTTAACTTGACCAGCAAGCTTACATGCAATAAAATTAAATTGTATGATTTCTGCCCTGATTTACATAGTATATTATTTGTACCATATAAAATGCAATTTCTGTGGTTTAGCAGATTTTAAAATGTGTAGGAAACTATGACTAGAAATTGCCTCTTTCACATTGGCCTGTAAATGACTTGCTTTAATTTTCAGTTAACTTTGAAGTTCATTATTTTATTCAGTGTCTCTAAATAAACTATTAGATTCATAATTTGTTAACAGTTTATGGAACAGACTGACCTTCCAACTTGGTAAGTAGGCCATTTCAATCCTGGACCATTATTTAGAAGTTTATTTTAATTAAACTTACCTGTGTAATTGGAATAATGGGTTTAGGTATTTGCCTTGTTTTAAATGTAGAAAGGTCAGATACAACTATCTGTATGGAATTCCTTTTAAAATTTTACCTCTGTTCTAAAATCCTGTTTTTTCAATATATCAATATATCAAAATCAGCCTGGGATATAAAGAGCCTTACCTGGGCCGTTTTTGGAAAGCAATGTTCAAGTAAATGAGAGAGTTTAGCAAAATGGCATTTTGCTGAAGTGGTGCAGTGGTTAAATGCTGCAACTGCAGGCTGACTGCTAGTTCAGCAGTTCAGCTGTTCAAATCTCACTAGGCTCAAGGTTGACTCAGCCTTCCATCCTTCCGAGGTTGGTAAAATGAGGACCCAGATTGTTGGGGGCAATATGCTGAACTCTGTAAACCGCTTAGAGAGGGCTGTAAAGCACTATGAAGCGGTATATAAGTAAAGTGCTATTGCTATTGCTATTACATGGTTTAAGAAATTAAGAAAATTTCCTTCCAGAAAGGGAAATGAACAGTCCATCCAGGTACAAACACAGATGTCATCTCAGGTACTCTATTCTTTGGGTCCCTAAAATCAGAAGGGTGTCCCCCCAATGTTCTTGTATTTTCTCTCTGTGATTGCACAAAACTACATTAACAGAAGACTTCATATCACTATGTAAAACACACTGCACATATATGGAACAGATTCTCTCTCTCTCTCTCTCTTTTTAATTTCCTTTGATATGTTTCTTGCGCATCCTGTTGTTAAATACCCAAAAGAAAAAGACCAAAACATCTAGTTTGTCTCCTGTGTGGTGATAACATGGAAGTTGGTCCCGTTTCTTTTATGTTGGTATCAGTTTGCCAGAGAGACAGAAATACTAATAAATTATAAACTTGGGGATCAAATGCTAATGGATCCTGGCAGAATGATCACAATGATGCCACAAAAGCAAACTATTTAATTGAGCATAATTGCACTAGAAAATCTTAGGGATAAGAAAGGAAATGCCAAAGTGTAAAAACCAAACAGTACAAAAGAAGCAAGTGGGTGGGAGAAATGGATGGGTAATTGAAAGCTTTTCTAAATATGACTTGAGAATATTTGGGAGGCAGGGGAAAGGAAGAGCAAGGGAAATGCCAAAAACCAGTTGGACAAAACCCGTAAGCTTTTTGCCTTATCTATGAGAATCAGATGATGTGTGTCATGCTAGTTTTTATAGTCAGCGTCCACAGTCTTACCCTGATAAAATCAAATTTGACAGTAGCACAATATAGAGATTTAACTGACAGCACACACAGCACATTTGCTAGTCATAATGCCACAGTTTAATGACTGACGCATTTGGGAAGCTAATTCAGATTTTTCTCTCCCTCTCTCTCTCTTTGAATGGGATAAAGGCACATCCAGTTAATTCCAACCATCAATTCAAGCCTTCTGACAAAACTGATGCTACATACTCTGTTCTTGTTCTGCATATTCTGCAAATTGAACTACAGGAAAAGAGCCACTTTGTACATACATCCGGAGAGAAAATTCATTTTGTATTTTGTATATACACCTGCTTGTTACTTTTTATGTCAATGAAGTAACTGGTCTTAATTGTTAAATAGCCTATGAATTACAAAGGGTGTGCCTGTTTTGAGAAAAATTACAGGTTACAGAATTTTACAAGCAAATATAGTATAAATAAAATATTCATATAAAAATAGTCTTTTACAAAATATATTCTTTTATCCCATGGTTCATTTTCCAAAGGTGGAAACTTGTCTGGCGTTTTGCATTTATAGGTCATGTGTTATTCCCAACTGGATTTTTGAAATGATCCTTTTTTTAAAAAATGGAAAAATTGTGTACTCTGATATATAGAGGAATGAATAGCAATTTGAGATTCCAGACAACTAGCAGCATATAGCCCAAAATTATAAAAGATGCCTGCTTTTGTACTTTATACCTGCAGAAACTATCCTGCATTTGCAACTAGTAGAAATACCTAAGTAAACAATAATATATACATCTCAAGGTAGACTCTACTGAATCTACAAAAATGATTCCACAAAAAAGCAGGCTATCTACTTTAATTGCAGAATGCTTCAAAAAAAATGGTGGTAGAGAGTTTTTAATTAAATAAATTAATATTAGTTTTATCTGCAAAAGTGATTAAATATTGCTATAATTATTATGCCGAGATTCCCCAACACACTGTGCTAAAATCAGCAGCAGAGCAGAAAAGCAGCTAAACCAGTGTTCACATGGGAAGCACCCATTGGTCTACTTGCATTAGCACAGGCTGAAGAATGGGAATACAAGGGACAACCAACAGAAGTTTTTCACAAATATAGAAATCCCTACAACTGCATAATTCACACTCTTTCAATGGAAATTCACACAGGTGCATTGTCGCCCGATTGTGGACAAAGCCCCTCTTAAAATATTTTTCTTTTTTTTCCTCAGATCACACTTTAGGCACGTTGCATGGTCTTTTGTTCACTTTCATCTGGCCTCATGAATGCCTCCTCCAAGGAAATTCAATTTTCCCCACAATTTTAAGGCAGTCTGTAATGTTTGGATGGCCCAGATTGAGTATTTCTCCAATTGATTTTATTTTTGTATAGTTTGTGTTAGCTAAAGTTTTGCGTTAGGCAAATAGTTCGTTTCTGAGTTCCTTTTAAAAAATCTGGGTGTAGTGTTTGGGCTATTCCCAAAAGTCTTTGACCAATATCCACATAAACACTGTTAAAAGCGGGGGAGGGGAAATGGGATGATTTTACTGGATTTTCTTTTGGAAATCATTTGGGCCTTTGCTACAGTATTATTTAGATACACTGAGCTTATGTGCAAAAGAAGGTGTGTACTCCAAGGCTTTAGGTTCCCCTGCCAAAGCCACGCTTTCATTTACAGGTGTAGACTTCTGTTCGTTCACTGCATGTGTTACATTTGACATAACAGCACCAGTGAAATTTGCAGTTGCACTGCCAGACTCTGGAATATTGATGAGTATTATAACCTCGTCCACAACACATCAGGTCACATCCATTGGTCTGCTGGGCTGTTTTGTTGCACATTCTGCCCTGTGTACCCACACTGCCAGTCACAGGATCCTCTTCACAGTAGTTGGGTGATTTCTCTATGTAGACTAAGTCTGTATCCATCGGTTTACGATAGGAGAGCGGTTTCTTTATCTTCAGAAAAGTGGGACGCTTATTACGACTTGCCCGCACAGGTTCAACCTGAACGGCTTCATTGTATTTCTCCTTAAGGATATAGCCCAGCTCCCTGAATTTAGGAAGAGTTGTCCAGCATGTTTTAGTAGTGCATGATCCTGACACTCCATGGCACTTGCACTCCAACTTCATGTTATCTTCAAGGATCTGGAGTGAAAAGAAAAGAAGACATGATGTTTGAAACAAAGGAGGAAAGAAGATTTGGAGACAGAATTAAATTATTGAAGAACTCACAATCCAGTATAATTATCCACACTTCTTTTTTTTTTTTTACACCATCTCCATGATGCTTTCAATGATGAAAATGAACATGTTTTAAAAAGCCAGAACAGGCACACTATACTAACAGTTGTGTTATGGTCTGTGTTCTCAGATTGTGAGGTTTTGTAAATTTAGCTCAATTATATTTTAACTCCTTGCCAAATTGTTCTGTTCAAAAAAAAGTATTGCAACTCTGAGATTTTTTTAATAGAATTTGTTCCATATATTAAAATATAAAATTAGCCTGCTCATTCATTAAAAATATATTCTTTTCAACAAGTCCAATAAATGGAAAATAAATTGAGTATGAAAATATATTGGACAAACCTAACCATAGCGAATGATCTTACAGATAGATATACATTCCATTTTGCAGTAGGAGAACCATTGCATTCTCCCTCCCCCCCAAAAAAAATATGCTAGCTGAGATCTTCATAACTGTCACTATCATCAAAAGTGAAGTACAGGTAGAAATATCAAAAATCTGGAAATTTTGAAGCAACCAAACAATATTTTTCTTACAAAAAATATTAGAAATTTGGGAAGAAATCTAAATATATGCCATGTTTCCTTTTTATAGACATAAAGTCTCTTTCTACAATGTTTGTTTTATGTATATAAAACAGCTATGAGATAAGTTGGGCTGAGTGAAACTGACTGGTCCAAAGTCAGATATCAGGGGACTTGAATCTGAGTGTTCCTAGCCCAAGTGACCCAATACAATACACTGACTCTCAATTCAGTTCAAATGGCTAAATGCCAAGAAATAGTCTTTATTTTTGCAAACAAACAAAAAAATAACATTAACACAGCAAATGTGTTAAAAGCAGTGAAAAGTTCTACAATTTAGAAATCAAATGTTCTGGAGAACTTCAGAATATTCCATTCACACCCTTCCTCCAAACCATCCCTACCTCTTCTAGATCAAGGCATTTTGAGAATGGCTCAGCAATTTTTGAAGTAAATCCCCTAAAGAGGAAGTGAGTTGAGGTATTCCAGGCTTACTTTGTCCCTATCTTCAAGACACCTCAAACTGCTTCTAATCCAGAAGATATTTTCCTGGAAGCCACCAAAGCACTTTGAAACACATAGACTAGAAGAGTTTCAGTATGTTCCAGAGATGGAATAGATAGAATGTTTCAGAGGTGTTTTTTTTACAATATTCCAATCCCAAATTAGTCAATTTTTCTCTTTCCTAAGAATAATCAATACTGTATATGTCCAGTTGTTGTCTTCCATCATACTGAACAGAACACAGTGAAAGTTGTACGGAAACAAAGTTAGAATATATATCTTTAACTGTTGCCTGATCAATCTCATTTTATACCCAGAAGTGCCATTATCTTTAATTTCTACATTTATTTTCATCCTTTATTTTCCATTTTCTAATTTTCATGAAGTTCCAAAATAAAATGTTACTTACATTGTGCTAAACTTCACTACTCGTTTACATGTCGATTTACTGATTGATTTGCTATGCTGTCATATCTGGCCTAATTTCTTATCTACCTATGAATGATATTTAGAAATGTATCATTTATAACAAAATAAATAAGTTTCCAAGGTTTTGGCAAGAAACAAAAACGTGTCTGTATTATACATTCAAGCAGCCGTATCATTAGGAAGTTTACAAAGAAAAACAACCTATCTCCCTTAATAAAGAATAGTAGAGAGAAACTCAAAATTCTAAGGCACTTCCAAATCATTTTTTAAATATGTACAGCCTGAAAACAGAACATTGTAGGAAGGCTAAAGTAGGGTCTATCACAAGAAAACCCTGCACACAGAGTCTAGTCTAGTATCTATAGGCCTGTGATGGCAAACCTATGGCACACGTGCCCAAAGTGGCACACGAAGCCATGTTGCTGGGCATACGTGGCCATGTCTGTTCATCTTCTGGGTTTCTGGCGCGCATGCGCGCACAATGATCAGCTGTCCTTCATCCACGCAGCAGTGCCGAAAACCGGTGTGCACAACTGATTGTCGGGTGCACATGCATGTCAGAACCCGGAAGTTTGGCTTTTCTGGAGCGAGGCCCCAACGAGTGCGTGCTCAAGTGAGCGCAACATTTCCGCACAATCTTTTCGGCATTCAATGCCAAAAATATTCGCCATCACTGCTATAGGCAATTGAAATAAGGATACTTAAATAAGATCTAGTTTATCCTCCATTGAATAAGTTGCATGCTCAGAAGCACCAAATATATCTTGAAATGTAAAAAGGATTTTAGATTGGGAGAGCAACCATTTAATGCTGATGTTCTAAGTATTATGATTTTCTTTATGTACACCATAGTGCGTATTATTCTAATCACATTCTAATGTTATAAATTATACTTCAGGCTTTGCTACATCCTTCACCTATCCATTCGCGCATACCCAAAGGTGACAAGGGCAATAACATAATCTGCGTTGATATTAAAATCTCATAGTTCTGTACTGTGATTAAGCTTGCAGCTTTGATGAAAGTAGACTACACTTTTACAGTGTCCAAGTTCCAATTCAGCCCGTGGATAGACAGAGACATGACTACAGAGGGAATCAACAGCTCCATTTGAAAGAGCTGAGTAAGCTGCTGCAGAGGATCAATAGCTAAAAAGTCTCATGACATATGTTGAGCTTGCTGTTCTCCGGATTGTATATTGATGCCAGCTGGAACAAGTCCTGTCTAATTCATTCTGATATTTCCTCCCAATTTCACTAGCTCCAATCTCAACTTTGAAGAAAAATTTCCTATCTTTTTTTAGAGAATTTTGATAGACACATTTTAGACACAGATACTGTAAATGTATATCGCTGGTAGGGATATGCACTGACAATAAGATTTGGGTCAGGCACAAATGTCTTCTCTTGTGAAATAGTGAAGTTTAACTTTGGAAAAATCAGAGACTACATGATTTGATCCAGGATCCAAATCTAAAAAGAGGGCCATGAAAATATTTACAGACCCCTCGCATCCTGGTCATAAATTATTTCAACTCCTACCCTCAAAACGATGCTATAGAGCACTCACACCAAGACAATTAGATACAAGAACAGTTTTTTCCCGAACGCCATCACTCTGCTAAACAAATAATTCCCTCACCACTGTCAAACTATTCACTAAGGCTGCATTACTATTAGTCTTCTCATCATTCCTATCACCCATCTCCTCCCACTTACGACTGTATGACTGTAACTTGTTGCTTGCATCCTTACCATTTATATTAATATTGATTGTTTCCTGATTGCTTATTTGAACCCTATGACAATCATTAAGTGTTGTACCTCATGATTCTTGACAAATGTATCTTTTCTTTTATGTACACTGAGAGCATATGCACCAAAGACAAATTCCTTGTGTGTCCAATCACACTTGGCCAATAAAGAATTCTATTCTATTCTATTCTATTCTAATGTGAGTTGCCCCTTTTCCAGTGTCTCTAGTGAATATGGAACTTAGAGTGCTTTTACTTCTTCTGTGAGGTGCTCTACTTCAACTAGCCTCCCAGTCTCAGTATGTTATGGTACTCCGTGTTCCCAAAACATTGTGGCAGATAGCTGAGCTATACTGATTACAGGTAGCCTTTGACCTTCAACCACAATTGGAACCAGAATTTTCCTGGCTAAGCAAGGCAGTTGTTAAGTAGGTTGCACCTGGTTTTATGACCTATTTTGCCACAGTTGTTAACCAAATTACTTCAGCTGGTAAGTGAACCATAGAGTCGTTAAGAGAATCTGGCTTCCCCCATTGACTTTGATTGTTGGAAGCTGGTTGGGTAGATGGCGATCACATGACTCCAGGGCATTGCAATTGTTGTAAACATATGCCAATTGCCTGAATTTTGATCCTCTCAGCGGGGTGATGCTACAATGGTTGTAAGTGTGAGGAGTGACTGTAAGTCAATTTTTATAGTGCCAATGTGATTTCAAGTGGTCACTAAATGAAAGGCCATAAGTCAAGGACTACCTCTATGTGTGTGTTGCCTCAGTATCATAGGTGAACTGAAGAGAAGCATCTTCCTTGAAGCATTTGAAAAAGATACTTGGCTCAAAGCTTCATGAAAGCAATTGCATACCTTTAAAACTCCACATGTCACCATAACCTTTTAACTTTTTTTATAGAATGGAATTAAATGTTCAGATATTTTAAATGCTTCTGAGTGGAATCTTTTGCCCAGCTTCTGAAAAACAGTAGCAGTGGTTTTGGAGCTAAGCTCCATGTAATTAAACCAGAAAGTTCCTGTAACTGTTGATTCTGAAATGTGTTTAAACACGATAAATTAGTCTCTGTTTCTTACTGAACAATTTCTATGAAAATTGAAGTTATTGTAGATGTGCCCTGCTGTCAAGAGACTTCCCTAATTTAAGGTAGATTAAGAGATTTCAGTGTTTAAATTGTGATTTTTCTAACAGGAAAATAAGTGCTTTTAACTTCATTGAAACTTGGCCATAATTATATAATATTTGCTATATGGGAACTCCTTAATAGTGTAAGATTCTGTTAGGTTCAGAAAAGTGAATTCCTAGTTCTCACTGTGTACACAAGTATTTTGATTTGAAGCTCATTCCTAAATCAACTAATGTTTCCTAGAGAACTTCTGAACTTCAGAAGTGGTTCTTAAAATATTCTACCCAGCTTTATTCCTTCTCCTATCTGCTTTTCCTCCCTCTGCACACTGTGTAGATGTATTTGCCTCTCCACACTGCTCAGACAATGAGTATTCATTGTCACTAGGCGAACCTTTGCACAGGTTCGCCTAGTGCACCAATTGCAGCCCTATTTGGATCAAGAGGCTCTACTCACGGTCACTCCAGTGGTGGGTTCCTACAGGTGCGGTCCACTCTATAGCACCGGTAGTGGCCCGCTGGTGATGTCACAGTACCGGTGCGGTCGGTTGCTGGTGCCTGGGCACCACCATTTAAAAAAATTATTTTTTAATTTTTTAAAAAAATTTCTTTTGCGCATGCCCAGAAGCCGAGCTTCCGGCACTGCGCATGCGCTGCCTTCCTACCCCACAGTGAGTCCAAGCAGGGGAGGGTGGCTGAGGGAGCGTGTGAGATGCTGAAAGAACGGGCGGCAGGAGCTATCTCCATTCCCCTCCCTTCAGCAGTCCGAGAAGCCACGAACGTGCGGTGATGATCCTAGGCATTTTTGCACGTTTGAGGCTTCTCGAGCTGCTGAGGGGAGAGGGAATGGGCGGCAGGACCTATCTCAGTTCCCCTCCCTTCAGCAGTCCGAGAAGCCACGCCTACCTGGCCACATGGCCAGCAAGCCACACCCACAAAATAAGCCACACCCACAGAGTGGTAGTAAAAAAATTAGGAACCCGCCCCTGGGTCACTCATGCCCTTATCACCTCATGGCTTGATTACTGCAACGCGCTCTACATGGGGCTACCCTTGAAGAGTGTTTCAAAACTACAGATAGTCCAGAATGCAGCTGCGTGAACTGTTGTGGGTGCCTCAAGATACACCTACACTAAGTCCATCCTTCGCCAGCTGCACTGGCTTCCGATTGGTCTCCGGACGCAATTTAAGGTGTTGGTTCTTACCTTTAAAGCCCTATATGGCTCAGGACCAGTTTATCTGTGTGACCGTCTTCTACTGCATTCCTCCCAACGCCCAGTGAGATCGCACAGGGTCAGCCTTCTCCAGGTCCCGTCAGCTAGACAATGTCGGCTGGCAGGTCCGTGGGGGAGGGCCTTCTCTGTAGCAGCTCCAACTCTTTGGAACAAACTACCTCCCGAGATCCGTACTTCCCCCACCTTACTGGCCTTCTGGAAAGCGGTTAAGACCTGGCTTTTCCGGCAGGCCTGGGGCCAATGACCCTAAGAAGTGGTCTTGTTAGATCGGCCCACGTATGCATATGTGAGTGAAAGTTCTTTTTTTAAATATTGATAGTATTTTAACATGTTTTTAAATTGCTTTTATTGATTATATGTTTTTATACCTGCTGTTAGCCGCCCAGAGTCTCCCAGGAGTTGGGCAGCATAGAAATTTTAATAAATAAATAAATAATAAAAATTCCAGTGGTCCCAATTCTGTTCATACAAAGCCAGATCAAAGCTTCCTCTTTTTACTTAGAACTGGAGCATTCTGGCTAACATCTGGGAGAATCTTGTTCTCTGTAAGAAATGTATTGTTTGAGGTATCTGAAATGGCAGCTTCCTAACTTTGTTAATCTTTTCTGTAATATTTTCGATTCCATCTCCTGGAATACAAAACTGCATCCTGACCCAATGCCAAAATCGCCATCTTGATAGGGCTACCTCTGTCAGCTTTTTAGCCATCTTAATACGGCTATCTCTGTCAGCTTTTTAGGTGTAATGACAGGCAATTGTGATTACATGATCACGGAGACATCTTCGGACAGCGCTGGCTCTTCGGCTTTGAAATGGAGATGAGCACTGCGCCCTAGAGTCGGGAACGACTAGCATGTATGTGTGAGGGGAACCTTTATCTTTACCTTATAAGTATGGCATTTGATGCTTCAGAAGGAAGAATCTTAGCAGGACAATATATGTAGAGTTGTCTCCAGTATGGCTGTCATAAGGTAAAGGTTCCACTCACACATATGTGCTAGTCGTTCTCAACTCTAGGGGGCGGTTCTCATCTCCAAAAAAGTTAATACTTTTAAGATTGAGAAAAAAATGAAATATTTTGGTATTGCTATGATAAATATGAATTATGTGTTGTTTCAGAACAATTATGTTAAATCATGGAATGAAATTAGGAAGGATATTATTAAGAAGGATGAGAGAAATTACAAGTATGACTGGTGTGGAGAATATCTGTGATAAAAATGAATGTATTGTGGAGAATCATGGTTTTGCTTTGAACAATACACCTATTTTGGCAACTGAGACATCATTGAATGGCAAAAAGATTTATTTAGGTTTGTATGGCAAGGGAAGAAGCAAAAGGGCAAATATAAAATCCTCCAAGATGCAAAGGAATGAGGAGGACTGGAAGTGCCTGACTTGAAATTGTATTTTGCAGCCTGCTGCTTGATTTGGATGAAAGCGTGGGTGCTGCTAACAAATAAAAGAATTGAAGAACTAGATGAGCACAGCCTGAGGTTTGGATGGCAAGATTTTCTATGGTAAATAAAGTTCAGTTTAACATGGTTTTTAAAAATCGCTATACTAGAAATATCATATTGAGAATATGAAATAGGTATAAACTCATATTGTATTTGAAAAAGCCTGTGTGGGTCTCAGCACAAGAGGCATTTTATAGAAAAGAAACAGCAGGCAAAGAGAGGTAATCTATTGAGAATTGTTAAACAAGAGCATGGAGAATATGAGATGCAATTAGGAGGTCAATTGACTCTAGAGGAATTTAGTTTTCATGGCTTTTGTATGCACAGTTAAGAGAAAGATTTAAGGTAGGTAACAGGATATTTGGAATTAAACAGCACAAGACAGAATTTTAGATTGAATTACGTACAAAACATGTAATTGCTAAAATGTATACATTTTTGTTGAAATTTCATACAGAAGAAGTACAAGTATATGATAAAATGGGAAAATAGCTGACTGAATGGACTGAATTTTACATTATAATATAAAAGGGAATGTTTGTAAAATGATGGACCTTTGATACACGACTCCAGAAAAATTATCTAGAATGTTTGAAGGTACTTCAAATTTATACTGGAAATGTGCAAAACTTAAGAGGATCGTTTTATTATACCTAGCGAACTTACAAAACTGTCAGAAAATTTTGGGTTCAAATTCATACAGGGATACAAAACATTTTAAATTTATTTTGAATATTCAATTGAAACCAGAACTCTTCTTGTTGGGACTACAGCAGGGGTGGATTCCTCCCGGTTCGGATCAAATCATCCGAACCATTAGCAACCTGCTGGTGACGCAACGATGGTGTCATGGATCTGGTTCAGTCGGTGCCGGTCCGTGGGCACCGCCATCTTTTTTGGGAATTTTTGTTGAATTTTTCCATGTTCGGATGGTTTCTCCTCTTCCACGGCTTGAAAAAGAGCCCTCCCGCCGCCCCCGGGTTAATACTCACCTTTATTTCTTCACCCGAAGCACAGCTGATCAGCTCCTCAGCTGTGTTTCTGGCTGAATCCTGCTACTGAGCATGCGCGGAAGTGAATTTACACAGGGGGAACGCGCGAAACATCGCGATGCGAACCGGTGGCGAAGGTAAGTGGAACCCACACCTGGACTACAGTAATGGATAGATAACTAGAAAAGAGTTATGGAATATGGCTTTTTACATATAATGACTGCTGCAAGATTATTATATGCATAAAAATGGAAAGACTCTGAAATACCTATAATGGTAAAGATAACAAAATTAACAGAAATGACAAAACTTGCTGGATTAGAAAAAAGACCAATAACTACATTTATTACTGGCTGGACACTCCTTTTTGCTGAAAAAGCTGCATTAATTGGGTATTTAAAAGATTGGACTGGAAGAACTGGAGAAGACTGGAAGAAAATCTTGTACTAATTGATTGAACTAAATATCAGAAAAGTATTTTTATTTCAGACCAACATGTTTTAGGGTGTTGATCAAATACAAGATATCTGGGAAATGACCTCATTCAGAAAATGACTGGAGTCAAATTTAAATTCTCCTTATAAACAGCATCACCACCAGATGGATTTGTAACTGGCTAACAAACCATACTCAACAAGTAGTTCTTTATGGTACTACATCTACATGGAGAGAAGTAAGCAGTGGAGTATGACAAGGTTCCATCTAGGATGATTAAAATCCTGGAGATTAAAACATATGAAGAATGGTTGCAGGAACTGGGTATGGCTAGTCTAGAGAAAAGAAGGACTAGGAATGACATAATAGCAGTACTCCCATGTTTGAAGGACTGCCGCAAAGAGGAGGGGGTCAACTTATTTTCCAAAGCACCAGAAAGCAAAATACAAGAAACAAAGATGCCACTTGTAAGAAAGCTGCAGAATTACAGAAGAATATGTGTATGGCTTTTTATACTACGCATCACCAAACTGATCTGTTGCAGAGTGGGAGAAAGCAATAATGAATCCTTTTGCCCACCCCCACACTATAGTGGAGTGGGAGGTACTAAGTCCTGCAGAAATTAATGTATGATGTTAGCTTATTTGGAGATATGAGTTCCATAAGATGCCAATCTGCAAAGATTCCACCAGAATGAACATCTCGTCAAATACCAAATTCTTATCCATTAAATTTGTGATTTGTGTTTAATATCTTGTAGTCCAATATTTGCCCTGCTTCATGTCTTTGATCATCATCTGCTTCGAGAAGAAGAGGAGAAAAGAACCTGAGAAGGAGAT